>JAACJA010000014.1:0-1467898 GCA_017140755.1 Calonectria hongkongensis
TCCCCCCCCCCCCCCCCCCCTTCCCCTCCCCGTACATGTTCGGCTACGAAAGATGCGCACACAGAAAGAGGAGGGCGAAAAAAAAAATGCAGACATTTACAAATAAATGCATGAAAGGGGGGGGTGGTGGCATTGTGCATACAATTGGAATAGGCAAGCATGGGGTCACCCATACGACGCAATCGATCTTCCCCACCGCCTCGGATATTCGCTATATCCAGTTTGTGGGCGTGGCGTAGAATCGCCATCGTAAAAGCCCACGGTGCCACGGTGCCACGGTGCCAACAGGGTGCCAGCAAGGGTCAAAGTACCCAGGGCGAACCTGTGGCGACTGAACCAGCGAGCCGGTGACAGGACGGAGGCGAGGCTCTCGGCCGACATCACTGCCGTGAGTATGCGTGCTTACAATTTTTTTCACGTGAAACAGAAACAGGGAGTTTTAAAGCAAGACAAGGAGAAATCTCATTAAACGCAGCAGGGAACCAGTTACACATTTCAAGTCACATCGAAAAAGGGCACGCGAGTTATAGTAAAAATTGGTACCAGTTAAACATTTACTAGGTATCTTTCCCAGAACGGCAACTGTACGGCCATACATTACATGTCGCCTCCAAAAACTCCACGCGGGTATAGTGCGCCAGCTCCAATGACCTGCAAGGGATGATCAGGTGCTCCAAGGTAGCCTTTAGGGTTGAGAAGAAAGCGCTTTTGTATCTCGCTCCAAGACAAGTCCCGCCCCATCAAAGTGATCCACAAACAGCCATCCCCAAAAGAATAAAAAGATATTCACAGGTGAAAATCAAGAAGTTTAGAATAAATCACGTCATCCAAATGCGGTTCAGCTGTTTAGAACAGAGCAGCGACGGCAGCGAGAACAGCAGCACCGACAAGGCCGGACTGAGCAGTGAAGCCGTTGGCAGCGTTGGTAACCTGAGCGGGGGTGGTAGGAGAGTTCTCACCGCCACCGTAGGCAGTGGTGGTACCAGGAGCGCCGTAGACAGGGGCGGTGGAGACGCCAGCAGCGGGAGTGGTGTAGGTGTGGACAACAGCAGTAGGTCCGTAGGTGGTGGTGTTGCCGGCGGGGTAGAAGGTGGACTTGGGAGGAGCAGGAGCAGGAGGAGTGTAGACGCTGGAGGTGGTGTTGACAACGGGAGGCAGCGAGGTGCTGACAGCAGCGTAGGGGGTGGTGGTGACAACGACCTCAGTGGAGGTGGTGGTGCGGTAAGGGCAGTTGGAGACGGTCTCAGGGCACTGAGTGAGGGTGATGACATGGGTGGTGGTCTGGGTCAGAGTGGTGGTAGACTCAGACTCATCAGTGCCATAGCCAGGGACAACAGCGGCAACGGCGACCGAAGCGCCAGCGAGGAGAGCGGTGAAACGCATTTTGAAGAAGTTTTGTCGTTAGACGGGTTGACGTTTGTGTGAGAGAATGGAGTGTTTTGGCTCGAAGAGACC
The DNA here is from genome assembly GCA_017140755.1 of Calonectria hongkongensis. Taxonomy (NCBI): domain Eukaryota; kingdom Fungi; phylum Ascomycota; class Sordariomycetes; order Hypocreales; family Nectriaceae; genus Calonectria; species Calonectria hongkongensis. The sequence continues at coordinate 1,456 of JAACJA010000014.1, forward strand.
GAAAAGCGAGTTGTGAAAAATAAAGAGAGTAAGGTGCTAAAAGCACAAGTTGTTTGGTCAAGGAATGACTGTGAACGTCGTCGTCAAGACAGAGATGCAAGGTTGAAAGAACAAGAGGGAACGGGGAAACGAGAGGCGGAATCGCGCGGGACTTGTAGTTTTCGAAAGGCGCGGGAAATCTCTGTCGGTGCCCGGTGCGCTGTCACCAGTCACCTCACCAGCCCTGGCCCGTTGGGTGATGGCCCAGTGGGAGCTAGCCCGGTAGAGGAGCAAGTGCCTGGTACCTTGCATCCACTAAAGCCGTTGTGATTGGGCCCATGGCAGGCCATGGGCCAGTTCAGGACCGGGGGCCGCACCACAGCTGCAACGCTGAGTGGCTTGTTCCTGGATAACACTAGGCCCCCCCTGGTCCAGGGTTTTCTGGTGCCCCTGGGCCGCTCCCTGCACCTACGCGTTGCCTTGACGAGTCGAGCTCCCCGGAGCCAATCACGGCCTGCCCCGACTGACCACGGCCACGTTTCGCTGGGTCCTCCCGGTCGTTTTGCCCTCTCGTTGTGCCCGGTGAGGAGCCGGTGCGAAATACCAAATTTTAGCCTGTCCCCTCTTTTGCGCGGTTTGCGAGATTGGGTGGCGGGATCCACCAGCATTTGCTAAGAACAGTGAGTCAATCGACGTGCAGCTTGCTTCGGCACACCGCGTCTGACCTGACACGGCTGTTAATTGGATCGACGTGCATGAGGAAGAGTAGTCCAAAGAAGAAATTTTTGGAAATGAGGCCTTGACTCTGTCTGACTTCACACAAGCCACACAGCCGACTTGGATGGCGACATCAGAAGCCTCTCTTGACCCATAGACCAGGGGCGACACTGACAATCTCCGTCGCCCCCATTGCCCAGCCAGGATCATGGTATCTAAGCGCACCGCAATCCGCTATGCCAACCGTGCTTGTCATGATTCTGAAACGCGCGGCCGGGTGGTCTTTTTTGGGCGAGGATTGCAACTACCCTCCATGCAAGAGCTTAAACGAAATTCGGAGCAGCATGCGCACGGAATAGAAACCCTGAGGGAGGGTGTCCTACGCCGGCGGTCAGGAAAAAAACGCACTCGCGGTGCCTGACCACAATACTCGCAGCCGCTTCCGTTGACGGATCCAATCGCATTGTCGTTAAAGCAGAACGCCACAAGCGCAATGGCCACTCGGCCGATCTTCAGTGCGCCGCCCAAGAGAAAAGCGTTTGTGTCTGCCCCTGAGTGGAGGGAAGGGGGGTCAGAACGCCTCGCTGAATTCCAGCATGGGTCTCAAATCTGCCTTCATGAAAAGTGCTTAGCGACAATCAAGCCAAAAAAAACCCCCCCCCCGCCACGACTCGCGAAGGAAACCATGAGCATGGGGGGGCATGACGACGCAACTCCGATTGTCAGATGCGAAATGAAGCGGCAAATAAGAATGGACAGGGGCTCTGATTATGGAGTTAGTAGCATAAGCTCGCGATATGTTCCCCGGAATCAATGTTGAACAGCAGAGATGATGTGTGGAGCAAGAGGGGGGGCCCAGCAACAGAGATAATGAACCCGACCGTAGCACGGAGAGCCCGGCGGCAGTTCGGAGCTGTTTCCAGATAGTTTTTCGGGCCGGCAGTCCTTGAGCATTGGTGTCCGTTGCCTTGGGTAAGGGAAATTGACCCTTCTTGGCGAACAAGTATTGAAGGTCTAGTTCTTGGGTCAAACCATGTGTCGGTGCTATACAGTTCGGACGATGGCGGGTTCGAGAAAAGCAGTGGGCCGCTGTCTCGGGCCAGAGCTGAGATGAAAAGGTTACCGTGCTTGTTCGGGGAAATGAAGGACAGAGTCAAAGAGTTGCATTGCGTTGGTAGATTTGACCCAAGCGAAAGGGCAGCTGAGAGAAGAGAGAGGAAGGAACGGAAGGAAGAGTTTGTGGGAGAAACACGGGAGGGAAAAGGTCAGTATTAGAACCAACTATGTATGTACCAACGTGAAGGCAGTGCAGTGGCTCCTTTCTTTCTTTTACGTCGCCTATCCAGGACGGTTCGTGAGGCAGAGCCAACGAGAGGATGGGAACTGCCTCTCAGGATTGCGTGGCAGCGGGGCAGTCAAGACACGATGCAGGTCCATGGAGCATTTGACTCGTTGATGGGCAAAGCTTGGCCACACAGATGCAAATGGTGAAACACTACGGAGCACACGAAGAGACGGGACAGATCAAAGCATGACAAGCTTGAAACGAGCCGGGGTCAGTCAGGTCTTGGAAGAAACAAGAAACAAGCCATGAACATGATTTTCCTTCCCCCCATGTTGATGATTTTCTTCTTTTCCTTCTTCTTTTTCTAAATTTAATTTTTACCTCGATTTTTTTTGGGTCGTTTTGATGAAGATGACCGATATGCGGTGCCGATCAGAGAAGCACTATTTTGGGGGGTCTTCAATGATGTGCTTGGTCATGCTGATCGGGTGGTGTTTCATGATGTCCTCCACAAACCTTCACCTCCAAACCGTGTGACATGTGCCCACAGCTTTGCGAGTCGGAACGCAGTCATACGCGTCCTGGCCCTCAAGGGCAGCGAGAAGTCAATTGGTCATCATGATGACCCAATGCCATGCGTCGTCCAGCAGCTTCCATAACTAACTGATGCTGCTCCTCTGCCGCGCGTGTTTTACACCAGAGCAACCAATCCCCAGCAGCCCTGCTTCGTGGCTGCTGCGGGAAGCCCGCGAATCGGCCGTTGTAATTGACATGTCCGTCGCCCCAAAAGCCACGCCGTGCACTGAAAACCGAGCACTGGACACTTGTCACTCAGTAGAGGAAGCACCCGGAACTTCGAGCTGCCCCGCCCCCGCATCATGCCTCCTTTTCGCCTCAGCCATTCTGCTGAGCTTAGTATGGAGTCCTGAGGTACTGTACACAGCTTTGCTACCAACCTCGTCTCAGGCGCTCATTCAGGAGGCAACCTGCCACAAACGCCAACCCACCTCCTTAAAACACCAGCAGCTACGATCCATTCCAACACGGACGCCAACGCTCCTTTCTCCCTTCCGTGCTAATCATCCAAGCGATGCAATCTGTCTTCCTCTGAAACGCACCCTTCACGTCATCAACTACTCCGGTACCTGGTCATCCTGACACCCTAATAATACATCATCCATCAAGTCCATTTGCCTGCAATCACCCACCACACATCCTCACTCATCATCCATCGCGCCCATTTTTTGCAACCATGACGACTTACTCGACCGACCCCGCCCTCTACATCTTCACCTCCCTCACTGCCGGCTCCTCTCACATCGTCACAGCCACGTCGCGCCTCGAGACCATCCTACGCGCCAACCGCGTTCCCTTCAAGGCCGTCGATATTGCTACCGATGAGAAAGCCCGCATGCTCTGGGGCCGCAGGGCCGGCAAGGACGAGAGCGGTCGCGTGAGAAAGCTACCCGGCCTGGTACAGGAGGGCTTAGTTCTTGGTGTATGTTTTCCTTCCCGTTGCCTTAGCGCGCATCCCAGCTGGGAGCTATCCCGCCCCCCTTGATCCTGAGAGAGCCCGTCGCTAACCGCTGCATTGCAGGACCTTGTCGAGATCGAGGATTGGAACGAATATGGCGAGCTCAAGATGCACGTCAAGATCTACCAAGACGAATTTACCATCCCTTCCATCAACGACAAGCTTCCCGAACCCCTTTTAAAGCGACCCGTAACTGGTTCCGCTCCTCCCGCCGCCGCCAAAGCATCATCATCATCAACCACTGCGGCTAAATCCACGCCCGCGCCTCCAGCTCCTCCACTACCTCAGGCAAAGACTCCAGCGGCCGCCTCTACTAAGCCCAAGACCGAGACCAAGAAGGAGCCTGAGCAAAAGACGCTTCCCGTCCGCTCCGTCGCCGAAGATGCAGCACAGAAGGCTAAGGAGCTTCGCCTAAAGAGTCTACGGGAGAAGGTGCACGGCAAGGACGGCGCTAAGAGTAAGGAGGCAGCAGCTGAGAAGAAGGACGAGAAGCCCAAGACCGCAACAAAGGCCGAACCTAGCAAGGATGACGATGATGACGAAGATGATGACAGCGAGGAAGAGGAGAGCGAAGAGGAGAGCGAGGAAGAAGATGATGATGACGACGATGATGACAGCGACGACGACAGCGATGAGGAAGAGGAAACAGCCAAGAAACCAACCACAACAACTACTGCTGCCAAATCAACAGAAGCAACCAAGCCTAAGGCAGAAGAAGCCAAGGAAAAGAAATAAGTGTCAAAACGGCACCAAGCGATCCAGTTGTCTTTTAATTATCCGTGCCAACACGCAGAAGTTGATAATATCTTGTACATAGCCCAACAACCCAAGCTGCTGGTCGGTATCCCGTATTCGGGAGTATAGGCAACATGGCCATCTAAAAAGAAATCTCCCCTCCACTTAATATAATCTTTGATACAACCACTATACACTCCCAAAATGTGTCCATCTTCTCCTTAGTAAAGTCCATCGTCATCGCTTGCGGTGCCATCTTGGAAGCCCATGACGGCCTTGCCTTTGCCCTTGTTACGTCCGTTGGGTTGCCCATCAATTGCATCATCGTCCTCGAAGTCATCTTCGTTCAGGGCAATCCCCTTGCCCTTACCTTTGCTTGTCGCAACAGCCTTGCCCTTGCCCTTTGACGATGCCGACGCCCCAGATGCGCCATGCTCGCCGTTCTGTTGCGACTCCTTATCTTTGTCGCGGCCGCCTTCAAATGTAGCGCGCACGCGTTCATAGTGAGCGAGTTCGCCCGCGCTGACACTGGGCACGAGCTCGTCATTGGCAGCAAGGAAGTCTTCCTCGGTGACCATGACGGCAATGTCCTCTGGCGTAGCATAGTGGTCAAAGTAATATGCGGTTGAGATGGGGTGGGCCGTAGCTGGGTCAGCATTAATAGCCCGAATTTTGGTGTCAACCGACGTTGCCTGGCGGGTGACGGCCTTGAGCATGGCATCACTGCACAGAGCATAAAAGTCGGCACCAGTGTAGGTAAAGGGGAGCTTCGTCGCCACAGTGGCTAGAGAAACAGAGGGGTGCAGAGTAAACCTATAGGTAATGTTAGTTCCGCCATTCATAGAAAAAAAAAATACACCATGCAGAAGAAACTTACTTTCGAGTCAAGGCCTCAAGAATTGTCTGCTGCTTATCATTGGTGTCCGAGACACCAAGGTAGAGCATCTTGTCAAAACGGCCAGGACGTAACAGAGCTGGATCCAGAAGGTCGGGTCGGTTTGTAGCTCCAATGACGAAAACACCACCACCACCGTCGTCTCCACCAGACATACCATCCAGCTCAGCAAGCAATTGAGAAACGATTCGATCCATGACACCGCCGCTATCTCCTTGGTTACCTCGCTTAGGCGCCACGGAGTCCAACTCGTCGAAAAAGACGACACAAGGCCGGGCATCTCGAGCTCGCTGGAATACTCGTCGCACGTTGGCTTCGGATTCACCAATATACATGTTAAGCAGCTCAGGACCTTTAACACTGAAAAAGTTGAGGCTGTACTCTGTGGCAATAGCCTTTGCCAAAAGGGTTTTTCCAGTTCCAGGAGGGCCATAAAACAGAATACCAGACCGCTTCTTCATGCCCTTAGCAAACAGCTCAGGTCGTTCAAGAGGAAGCTGAATAGTCTCTGTCACTGCATCCTTGACATTGTTCAAACCACCAACATCATCCCACGTCACATTAGGGATCTTGGGTGCACCAATCGAATCAGAAAAGTTCTTACGAGCAGCATCGACTGCGACCTCAAAGTCCGACTTTGTGAGGCAACGTGCCATGGGTCCACCAGCAACCTGGACATCCCGAACTGTAACAATCGAGCTGTTGTTGGTATTCTTGACTGAGAGCTTTTCCAGACGTGATTGTTGGGCTATTGAGGCTCGTTCAACCACATCCACCAAATCGCCAGCTACCAAGGCAGCAGTCTTCAAAGCAATCGAGTTTAGGTCAATTGACGGCTCCAAGCTTACGCCACGCTCAGCGACAATAGTCTTGAGAATGGCTTCACGTTCGGCTTCATCCGGAGCACCCATCTCTAACTCGTGCGTAAAAAGGCCGCGAACACCATCAGGGACCTTATCAACATCGCTTGTGGTTGCAATAAGAACCCGCGTGTCTTCCAGGATCTCTTTGATGGTAGACTCAATTCGATCCGCTGTCAACGCATCGATATGCTGGATCAATAACGCACAGCAATCGGAGCCGCAGCTCATTGCCCGCTCAGATCTGGTCCTGAGGAAGCCTTCAGTCTTGACATCGCTGCCACTGCCACTACCTTCACTCAAGATATCATATGCGTCAATGGTATAGGTATGAAGACCCATGTCTGCACAGGCATCTGATGCAAGAGTAGCTTTTCCGATGTTTCGGTGAGTGGACGTCACCAAAATCGCCACCGGGGGCATCTTGAGGTGGATTGCCCTTACACTCGTTGCTGCTGCGATCAGCTCGCGAATTTGGCGCCTCAAGGGGGATGCATAAGGCGCCTCGAGCTCTTGGATAGGTGTAGGTGTCGACTCTGAGGCTCTTCGAGGAGTCTTCTTTACTCCAAGATAGTACGGCCACGTGCTTTGCTTAATTCCAGGTATTCGGCTCGTCTCAAAGCCAGAACCATGCATCCCAACAGAGGAGCTATCAATGCACGCTACCGAGCCCCAGAAGCTTTCAGCGGTGCCATCTTCATCCTCGTCTGACTTTTGCATTTGAATATGGCCGACCTTGAACCATGCGACACTGTCAAACCGAGATGCTTGTTTTCCAGCATCTTGATCGCTAGTCGTCAGGGCCATAACATCATCTACCTCAGAACCCCCAGCGCCTGGTACTTCTTGCAGAGTTCGGCCTAGCTGTGCATCAACTGGAACCGCTATCAGATCGCCACTGCGCACAAGTCGAATCTTATGTGCAAAGTAGCGCTTGAGCCCGCCCAGCACAGCGGTTTGGTATGCTCTCTCCGCCGAAATGGGGGTGCGGATATGATGAATGGTAATGTCTCGAGCATATGGAGGACGGACGGCGCTAGTAAATCGTGGAATTGTGCCCTTGCCTTGGTACGAAGCTTTCTTGAGAGGAGAAAGACGAACGTAGGTAGCATCGTCAAGATTAGCAAGAAGGATGGGTGATGCATACGTAGCAGGACTAGCAGGGCGTTGAACCTGCGACTCGAAGAAGGATAGTTTTCTTTCCCCGTGTTTTGCGCTAGGTATTCTAGTCATTGGTCGCTGTGTGTATCCCTCGGGCAGGCCGTAAACACGAACAGGTCGCCATTTAGAAGGCTCTGCTTCTTGTTGCCCAAAGCTACCCAGCCCAAAAGCACCAAATCCGTTCAGAGGGGGCTCTTCGGCTGCCTCGATTCGAACCCAATCTCCGGAAAAGCACCCAATTTTCGACAGCGACGCTACGTCGACATATATTCTAGCCTCCTCGTCATCCTCAGAAGATGGTTTTGGATGGAGAAGATCTGTCGGGATAGGGCGCATCAATCCTTGAGCTTTGAATAACCGACCACGAGGCCTATCTGGCCTGGCAGTAGTTGCCGTAAAGTTTGAGAAAACAGATCCGGGCGTGCTGATACCATTGGTTCTGCGGCCGCGCAAAGTCCCAACAGTCATCGGTGTGCCAGGCTGAAGAGTAGAGACACCACTTGCACTGGTGGTTGGCAGTGAAGGTGCCTGGAGAGATATCATGTCATCCATCGAGTCATCTGAGAGCTCATCTTCGTTTTCGGAGCCTGATAGATCGGTCTCGGTCTCTGTGGCTGATTCGGTCGCTTCGGTGAGAGCATCAGTCTTGTATCGTTCCTCGGCAGCGGAGTAGAACTGGTCGGTGCCAGCCTCATCCTCGTCCTCAGCAACACCATTAAGTCGTTGACTCGCTGTCATAGACGCTACGCGACGGATCTGTTTGGTGTGAACTCGGCCGCGCATGAGAACAATCTTTGTTTGGTCCGTCAGTATGCCTTGAGCCACTGGCTCACACAGCATGATCTTTCCGGGGTTCGGAGGCACGTGAGTAAGAGGATGAGGTGGAAGAGGGAGCGGAAACAGGTCGCCAGAGTGAACAACCTGTAGACTGCCCAAAGCTGTCCTCAGGGCCGCGATCAAATTATCTTCGGGGGTCGACCCCGAGCTTCCCTTCCCCTTAGGATTCGAGGGATGTTCTCTAAAAAATGTACCCTCTCCATTTTCAAGTCGTTTTGTCAATTCGCTCTCTAAGCTCACGAAAACGGTCTCGAGAGGTAGGGGGGCAACATCTAGAACAAGGATCTCAATGCCACCGCGGCTGTGGCCAGAGAGCTTCGAAGGTGCAACTTGTTGCAAAGTAACGGCGAAGCTTTGGAGGGACGGCGAGGACGGTGAGAACTGCACGGCCGAGTGTGGCAGGTCGGACGACTTGACAATAGGTACGATGGACCACGGACTGTCGACAGGGCTCGCGTTGGGGATCCAAGGGGCGATTGCGATATGACGGATGTCGTCGGCGTCGCTACCAGCTACCAGCTCGCGGGTCAGCAATCCTATGGCTCTAAAACAAGCGCGTGCATGGTGAAATCACAAAGAAGCACGGCATCATACATACCATGCTTGAGGCTGGGAAACAGGTCGTGAAAGAGGTCCTCGGACACAAAGCCGACGTCGCTCTTGAGGTGATCATCAAGAATAAGCTTAGCGGCGATGGCGGGTTTGTCCTGTCGGCGCCTGGCGTTGCGTCTCTTGGAGCGCACGGCAGCCGGGACCACCGAAGCTGTCATGTTGATGGCGACTCGGAAACGGGTTACGCGGAGGAAGTCGGTCAGGAATGGAGGTGTTAAAGGTGACAGGAGAACAGATGAAGCTTAGCCACCCCGCCGAGATAGGACCATGGCTAGCTGGCGAGGACTGGCAGGAGAGAGCGAGAGGCTGCGAGAGAGGCTGCGAGGGTTGAACGGACAGAGCACGATGGACGGCACAGGAGACAGGCAGGGTTGCTGAGCAGGAGTGATGGTTCTGTTGGTGTGGAGGTTGTAGTGCTGCAACCAAAGGATGCGTTGAGTAGCACCGTCGCGACTTGCCCTGGTTGGATTCGATCTGGCTGTCGGCTGCGGCCCAGTAACGGAGAGTAGAATTGGCCTCGGCATTGGCGCGAAGCACCCGCACTTGCACCTGCATCCCGCATTTTTTTTTGGGATCCTGGGGATCATCCGAGGTACGTACCTCACACCAGCCCCGTCCCCATCGGACCTCGTTCGGCTTCCATCCCGTCCGCGTGTGTGACGCGACTGCAGGTTAGGTGATGGACAACGAGGGAACCACTTGACCTGAACATCCCGTCCCAAATTTAATGAGCGTGGATGCTGTTTCACTCTGCTTTTTTTTTTTTTCTTGTTTCCTTTTTTCTTTTTTTCTCTTCGAGTAATTCAATTCCACTATACATTGATGTGCATCTCTTCTCTCAATGGCCAAAAACCCATGTTCCCGATTTCGGTGTGCTTGCCATCAACCAAACTTCAAACTCCCAAGTAAACTTTCAGACACTTGAATCTGGGAACCAAAAAAATCCATGCAACAGGCTCCCCAATGCAATACCCTAAACCACATCCCCACGATCTCTTTAATTTATTCCCAGCTCCAGTGTATCACCGCCCACTAATTAAGGGCTTGCCGGCTGATCTCGAGCCCCAAACCCCTTTTGAAAGCACAATCACATGCTTCCAAGCAGGGATCACCACCCAATTTCCTGCAGAACTGACCAACTTTCCGCCGCCTTTTTCGCTCCCTGTCGTTTCGTTTCCCGTGTATCAGCATCCATGACGCAACATCTTTATCGGAGGAAGAGGGGCATGTTTTTTTCCCCACTCTATTTTACACCGCTACTGACCCATCTACACTTTGGCAAACATCTGCGGAAATGGGGCCATCTTGTGCGTGATTCGGACCCTTAAACCTTACCACAGGCCCCATAAACGTCTAGATCCGACCGGTTCAGTAACGGGTTTGTCGTGGCTCAAACGGGCAGTTGACTAACCTACGAGTCTGTGTTTATTATTAGTCCCAATTCATCTCAAATCCGCCACTGTTCCATCGTCGTTCTTTTCCCCCTCCCCTTTTTGCTTTTACTCTTGTGCTCTTTGCCCATTGCAATTCTGAAGCGGCCATGACAACTCTCCTTCTAAAAAGTATCTGGTGCAGTCCTTAATTTTTAATATCGAGGGGCGTTGGGGATTTGGCTCTTGTTCGACCCTGTCCCTCATCTCATCAAGAAGTCTGATGATACCTCACTTTCTCGCGCTCTATTTCAAGCCCCCTCGCCAACAATCGCGTCAATTTCTCTACGCAACGCTCACATCCCCGTGTTCTGCACGGAGTCAACAATGAACAAGTCTTCGGGTTCCCCGGAGGGCCAAGGGCGACCACAGCCACAAACCGCCGATGCGGAGGTGCCCAAGGATGCAGCCAAGTACACTCAACAAACTGAGGGCCTTTCGTGCCAGGGACACGCTGCAAACAGGCCCGAAATTGCCGCAAAGGAGACCTCTACTCGCACGACTCAACCCAGGAATGGCCATCTCAAAGTACCGGGACGGCGGATTAGCACATCACTGCAAGAGTCTGGAAACAAGGCGCTGCAGCACGCAACACCACCCTCTCACACCAATTCCCTGTTTCCTCCCCTGCCAGTCTATGGGCCGCCCTCGCTTTTTCGATATGCCCAAGGCATTACGCTTCGAGCCACTTCATTTGTTCTCAGTTTATCGTTTCTGTCTGTCATTGTGCTGGGAGCTTTATTCACGAGCATTCCATCAATATGGAAGAAGATCTTTTATCGGTTGACCTTTCGAAACCTCGATAAGTCTCGGCCATTTTACGAAGAGGAGAAGCAGAGAGCCGAGACTAGAAAAGAGAAAGAAAAATCCTGGACAAAGAAAAAGCCCTTGGGCGCGGATACACTTACCCTCGAGAGAGAGAAGCCGACCGAGGAGTTCCCCCCAACTGAGGGTGGTCCTGATCCCATCATTTGTGATGTGGGCTACTATGCTCGGAGAGTTGGTCTTGATGTTGAAAGCTTCCACGTCCAAACCGAAGATGGCTTCATTATAGATCTTTGGCATGTTTATGATCCCAAGGAGTACACGAAACTCACGGAGAATGAGCGGTCCCAGAAAAGACCCGTCGTTTTCCAAGACTCCATGATGAAACTGAAAGACCCTGGTGCAAAACGCAAATTTCCCGTTTTGCTTATGCATGGTCTTTTGCAGAGCTCCGGCGCCTACTGCTGCAACGATGACGACTCTCTCGCTTTTTGGCTCTGCAAGTCTGGATTTGATGTTTGGTTGGGTAACAATAGGTGCGGATTCAATCCTAAACATGTTTCGCTCAAAACTAGCGATCCCAGGATGTGGTGTTGGAACATCCGGCAGATGGGCGTCTTTGACTTGCCGGCTCTGACTTCACGGGTCATCTCTGAGACAGGCTTTGAAAAGATTGGACTCATCTGCCACTCTCAAGGAACTACCCAGACATTCGTAGCCCTCGCAAAGGAGCAGCGCCCGGATCTTGGTGAGAAACTGACCGTTTTCTGCGCTCTCGCACCTGCTGCGTACGCGGGTCCTTTAATCGGCAAAATGTATTTCAAATTTATGCGCATCATCTCTCCAGGGCTCTTCCGCATGATGTTTGGAATCCACGCGTTCATTCCCCTGATGATGAGAATGCATCGTTGGTTAGACCCGAACATTTATGGTTGGCTTGGGTACAAGGTTTTCTCATTCCTTTTTGATTGGTCGGATGCGCGTTGGGATCGCGGCCTCCGTAACCGCATGTTCCAGTTCGCGCCCGTCTACGTCAGTGCTGAGTCTATGCGATGGTGGCTCGGGCGGGAGGGTTTTGCCAAGCACAAGTGTATCCTAGCCACTAAGGAGGTGCTCAAGGCTGAGGAACACATGGATGACGGTGGAACAGAGGACCGTCCCGTGACACCACAGACAAAACGGGCCATTGAAACATACGGTAAGCATCTGAAAGGTACAACGGCTTGGTATAATTCCAAGGTTCCGCCATTTGCCTTGTGGGTGTGTGGCTCTGATAACCTTGTCAATGGAGAAAGGTTGCTCCGAAGATTTGACAGAGGACATGAGCCTCATGTTAAAGTGGTGCACAAAAAGGTCATCCCCGAATACGAGCATCTTGATGTGATTTGGGCCATGGATGCTGTAGATAAGGTATTCAAGGACATACGCGAGGTATTGTGGAAGACCTGCAATGTCCGGGATGCGTGCCGTGTTCCCGAGAGTTGCGAGCACGTTGGGCCGTGGGAGCCATCCCCAGCCGTGGTAGAAATCGTCGATGAAGTCCAATCGAGCAGCAGCGATGATATGGGTGCGTGATGAGTACATGATACCACGAAACTATGACAAATGCTATATCAGATCGACATATACGGCCTGGACCAACAACACAACACACACTCCTTTATACGTTTACGCCTTGATTGGCTGAAGGACTGCATTTTTCTAATTGTACATTTTTATTATACTAATATGTTATTCTAGATATAGCAAAATGAGGCAAAGATTGCACGGGGGATGGGTATAGCAGCATGATTGTTTGTGTGTGAATAGATAGGCATTCGCATTGATAAAGAAACCTGTATTTCAATCCCCTAGACGCGTTGTGATCCATGTTTCAGTATCGGTGATGTCGAGAGAAGAATATTTAAGAAGTTTAAAAGTGGAAAGCAGATGAAAGACACGCCTTTCGCCATAATTAAATCTTCCCGAGCATGAGCAAGGGTACATGGGTGATATGTCTTAAACTCTTGTGATGCCTTACGTATCCGAGTATTGTGTTATATCAACCCGCCCCATTATCCACACTTGCCGAATTACTAACTGAAGTGTCTCGAGAGCCAATCTTGAAATACATGTCATCATATTCCTAATCACCATTCTCCTTAGCTCGGGAGCCCCGGAAAGTATCGTCATACTCCCCTCCTCAGTTGACCACACTAATCTAACCATGACGGATTTCCCCGCATCCATCCCCATAGGAACTATATCGCTCCTTACCGTCTAACCTCTGCGCGCCAAAAGCCAACATCCACTTAGAATTTGGCTGGGCGCGTTACTGGAACGGTACTGCGGGCGTTGGTGGCGCTGGCAGCGTCGGCACTAGGTGTCCCCTTCGCGTCTTCAGGCGCTATCATGCGCTGGGACGGAGCGCAAACTTAGCCAATCGCCCCAAGCGGCTGGAATTGGATGGAGATTAAAGGGAACGAGGTTGTCCAGGTCATGCGATTTCTCTCCTTGTTTTTTTTAGAAGTTCATTGCTCGCGACTGTACCAACAGTACACTCTTGTCCTTAATCGATCCTAGCTTTTTACATTTCCCACTTTCCTCGCTCTCACAATGCCAATCAACTCACCCTTTTCTGATGTTGAAATTCCAAATATTGACCTATGGAGTTATTACATGGATGTCCCTAGGGATTTCCCAGATTCCCACAGTCAGTGACCCCGTTGCTGGTCAACCTCGGTAGTACAGGGTAGGATGCTAACCCACCTGGCAGCAATTCTGGTTGATGGTGATACTAATCGATCATACACTTTTGGTCAAGTTCGAGAGCTCTCTGCTGAGTTCGGAAGAGGCCTTAAATATGAATTTAAGTGGGAGAAGGGTGATGTTGTAGGGTTTTTTACGCCTAACCATATCGACACGGTTGTTGTGAATTTAGGCGTGCTTTGGGCCAGTGCAGTGGCTAGCCCAGCAAACCCGACATACACTGCAGACGAACTCGCTCATCAGCTGATTGATTCTCAAGCTAAACTTCTCATTACCCACAAGGCATTCATTCAGACAGCCCTAAAGGCTGCAGAGAAAGCGGGAATACCGTCAGATAGAATTATCCTTGTTGGGGATGGAAGAGATGATGAAGGAAAGCTGAAGCATTGGACCGACGTAACGGCAAAAAAAGCTTGGGTCCAACCAAGAAAGCCGTCCATTGATCCAAAACATGACCTTGTATACCTGGTATACAGCTCGGTATGTTGCAAGCCAGACTCGGATCACGGCACGAGGCTTACACATTCAGGGTACAACCGGTCTTCCCAAAGGCGTAATGCTGACCCACTACAACATGGTCGCCAACTCTATTCAATTCACTCGATTTGACCCCAAGCTTATCAGCTGGGATGTAGACTCTCAACTAGGTGTTTTGCCATTTTTCCATGTTTATGTGAGCTTTCCGGGCACGCTGCCAAATGAAGTCATCGCTGATCCCATCCCAGGGCCTTGGGGTTGTCCTCAATGTTACGCTTCTCACCGGCACAAAATGCGTTGTTATGGCTAAATTTGACTTGGAGCAGGCATGCCAGCTTATCCAGGATCACAAACTAACGTTCCTCTACGTACCACCGCCGATTATCCTTGCCCTAGGAAAACACCCCGTGGTTGACAAGTATGACCTGTCATCTTTGCGGTTCGTCAACTCGGCTGCCGCGCCCCTTGGGCGGGATCTAGTGGACACCGTATGGAAGAGGCTTCATGTCACAGTGAAGCAAGGTTACGGACTGTCGGAAACGAGCCCGGCCGCGACGGTTCAACTTTTTGACGAGTGGGAGAAGTTCCAGGGCTCTGTCGGAAGACTGGTGTCGAATATGCAGGCCAAAATAGTCGATGCCGATGGCAAAGAAGTTCCTGCTGGATCTGTGAGTCGTGAATATTCCCGAACTAGGAGCGAATTCTTAACATGAAATTTAGCCAGGAGAACTGCTCTTGAAAGGTCCCAACGTTTTCCAGGGCTACTGGAACCGACCTGAGCTCAACAAGGACACCTTTACCGAAGATGGTTGGTTCAAGACGGGCGATGTCATGTACATCTGCCCCAAGGGAAATTTCTATATCACAGATCGCATCAAAGAGCTGGTCAAATACAGTCAGTTTGCTCCTCTTAAGACCCGAAGTTATGTTTGCTGACTTTATCAATGCACAGAGGGGTTTCAAGTGGCACCCGCCGAACTGGAAGCTAAGCTCATCGCCCGTGAAGATATAGCCGACGTGTGCGTGATTGGCGTGTGGAATGAGCAAGAGTACACTGAAGTTCCACGGGCGTACGTGGTTCTCGGCGCGGGAGTCGCCGAGAGTGATGAGATTGCGGCAGATATTGTGGAATGGTTGAATGCCCGGGTTGCTCCCCCCAAGAAGCTTCGGGGAGGTGTTCGCTTCCTTAGAGAGATCCCAAAGTCAGCTTCGGGAAAGATATTGAGGCGAGTGCTGAGAGACCAGCTCAAGAAAGAGGAACAGATGGGACCACGGGCAAAGTTGTAGAACAAATGGCCAGTTCTTGGTTAACAAGTAACTTCTAAGTTAGATGGAAGGAGAAATTAATTGACATTTTGAACCTTGCACCAAGTACCCATCATTTAGGATATATTTACTTCTCAATACTTTAGACAAAATGATGTGACTTTCATACCCTAGCGAGGCATCTTGGTATTCAAAATTAGGAAGTCAGCATATCTAGTAGTAAGCGTTTCCTGGCGTGCTCGTCGCACTCCTTGAATAGTCTCCAGCGGTTCCAGGGAAGGCCCCGACAGGAGCAGACGGGCCACCTTTGATCTCATCATCTGAACTCAAGTCATTTTCAAACCGATCATCTTCTTCCGGAGGTGCCCGCATGGCCTCTAAATGGTCTCTATCTAACATAGGCGGCTCATATGGCTTGATGGTATGAATCTCACGCCCGGATGGTATCTTGGATAGGAGTGTGTTAATGGGGGGTATAGGGCGCGTGTTCATCTGTAGTTGTGATTAGATGAAGAAAACCCCAATAAAGGACTGGATTACTTACTGTGTCGTTAATCCTGTTCCATTTTGTGTCGAGCATTTCCAAAATTCGAGTTTCCTCCAATTTGCCAGCATCTGAACCCCAAGCTGCCTCTTTATCGACTCGTCTGTCCTCTCGTTTCTCTGACAGATCTTTCTTGAAGCGGCTAAAGCTAAGGCCTTTCTTTGGGTTATCCTTTACTTCCACGCCAAGTTCTTGGAGGCCAGCTCGGGCCCAGGCAATCCCGTCGGCCGTCTCACCACCTAGTTCAGCATCGATTCCAAAAAAGCGGCAGGCACGGGCCCGACTTGTTCGACGCAGGTCATCGATATACTTTAGAAGACCTGAACTGATTTTCTGGCCCCCTGATGTGGCAGAGCCACATAGAGAAGCTGCTTTGGCGGCATGTTCCGAAGCCGCTAAACATAAACGAGCATATAAATGAGCGCGAACCTTTGGGATATCTGGAGCCTTGTACATCCATTCCTTGTCATTCTTGTTTCGATCCTGAGCTACTACAGCTGGATATGGGTCATCTTTGAGAACGGCGAGGAGCGTTGCCTCCGCAAGCGTCAAACAAGCTAGCGCCCTAGCGGTTCCGGGTGAAATGTCAACACAAGGGGGGCTCGCAGATATATTCTCCCCTCTGTTGGCAAGGTAGTCGTACACAGAAGCAGCTTCAAGTAAGCTCTTCGTGGCAGAGGTGATTGCTGTGGTGCGCTCTTGCGTCCCCAAAAATTCTTGGTTGATGGAGTATAATGGTTGTAAAATCGATCTGGCGGTTAGGACATGCGAAAAGCCCAGGCTGGACAGAACGAAGAAAATCTCATGTTCCAAAGAAGTAATCTTCACGCGAGCCCTCTCGCGGCCGGGTACCACATCGCCAGACAAGGTGGGTCTCCACTCGATATTGGGTGCTGATTTGAGAACAACACTGATGACTTCCCCCCCCGGTAGACTTTTGTTGCTCAAGCCATCGTCGATGGCGAGAAGGTAAGGGATATAGCCGGTTAAACTGGAGATAACAGTGTTGAGATTGGAAACTTGCGAACTTGGTGGCAATCTTTTGTGCTTCTTGAGTGCATCACGCACTACCCCGCGATAGGTGCTCGCGTTGAGGGGCAGCGATGGATGCGAGTCGCAGCTGAAGCTGGAGGAGAAGGAGAAGGCGGATGTAGTGGGAAGTACAAAGGGGAACGGCATCTTAGCACAGAATGAGCAGAGACACGAAAGATCCAAAACTCGAGCCGCGTAGGCACTCCAAGAGAAGAATGGAGGCTCCCATAGCCTCGAGCTGTCGTCGGGTCTGGGCATCGTAATACAGTGCATGCTTCTAATATGACACAGTGTACAAGCTCTCCGGGGTTGTTCCGAATACGGGCGGCTCTGGGTTGACGCACGTTGTAGGAGCTCCACCAAAATTTCCGGGGGGACCTTATTACAAGTGCACCACGTATTCATTGCGCTGCCCTTCACTCATGAAGCTCGCGTGTATCCTTGAACCCCCATACGCGCGGTGACAATGGCTGGCCCTTCACCGTCGCCGCACAAGCCGCGGCGCAAGACCACCAAGAAACCTGGAAATGGTACCGAAAAAATGAACCGCTCTGAGGCTCTGGTGCGAATGCCTAGCTTCCCTCTGGCCTCTTTCCTTTGGCCGGCGCGCTCCTCGTCGTCACAATGGGAAGTGCTGCCACTGGTCCTTATGGTAGTTGGTCTTTTCAGATGGGCCGCAGGCCTTTGGGGATACTCTGGTAGGCCCTTTTCTCAATTACCATGTCATAGTCATTTCCTAACGCTGGTGTCTAGGTTTCCAGAAGCCACCCATGTTCGGCGACTACGAGGCTCAACGTCACTGGATGGAGCTCACGATTCACCTGCCGATTTCCCAATGGTACTTTCACGACTTGCAGTGGTGGGGTCTTGACTATCCTCCCCTCACTGCCTACCATAGTTGGCTCCTGGGCAAGATTGGCTCGTGGATCGACCCATCATGGTTCGCTCTTTTCGCTTCCAGAGGCTCCGAAGACCCCAACCTCAAGATCTTCATGCGCGCCACCGTCATCATCTCCGAATACCTTATATATGTCCCGGCCACTATTGTCTTTGTGCGACGATACAGCCGTCTTCAGGGAGTCGCCAACTGGAGATCTTCGATCGCTCTGGTCGCAATCCTCATGCAGCCTGCGACGATGCTCATTGACCATGTCCACTTCCAATACAACACTGTCATGCTAGGATTCGTTATTGCTAGTATGTCAAGCATGTTGGCCGAACGATACAAGTGGGCGGCCGTGTTTTTCGTGGGAGCTTTGGGTTTCAAACAGATGGCGCTGTACTATGCTTTTAGTGTCTTCTCTTACCTTTTGGGACGATGTCTGGCGCCCCGTATCAACCTGACTCGACTTTTTGGCATTGCCCTTGTCACTGCCATTTCCTTTGCCGTATTGGTCTTGCCCATTATTGCTGGTACTTTGTACGATAGCAGCCGTGGCATTGACTCGAGGTCTGAGTTCGATGGGCCACCTCCACCACTTCCTTTGTTCCCTGGCATCACCGACTACATTGATACAGAGTCGTTTTACTACCCCCTTGTTGAACAGGTGATTCAGATGATCCACCGCATCTTCCCATTTGCTCGTGGCTTGTTTGAGGACAAAGTAGCCAACTTTTGGTGTGCGGCCAACGTCATCATCAAGCTTCGAAACTACCCTCCGGAACTGCTTCAGCGGGCTTCTCTTGCCGCCACCATTCTCTCCATTATTCCGCCAAACCTTATTCTTTTCCTGCGACCTAGAAAGACCACACTGCCTTACGCTTTCGCCGCTACTGCCTGGGGCTTCTTTCTGTTCAGTTATCAGGTTCATGAGAAGAGTGTCTTGTTGCCACTGATGCCAATGACCTTGCTGCTTGCAGGAAAGGAAGGGCTCAATGAGAGCACCAGGGCGTGGGTGGGATTTGCCAATCTGCTTGGCGCTTGGACAATGTTCCCTTTGCTTCGTCGCGTGGATCTGAGAGTCCCTTACACCGTATTGTCTCTCCTCTGGGCATACCTTTTGGGGCTTCCGCCGACATCTCTAAGTGCTTACTTCGCGCCTGGGCAGAAGGCCTGGCTCCAATGGGGCACCGCCCTTTTGCACTGGTCTTTCTACGCGTTCATGGCGGCGTGGCACGTAGTCAATGAATTTGTTGTCCCCCCCACCGACAAGCCGGACCTCTGGGTCGTGGCAAATGTTGGCGTCGGCGCGGCTGGCTTCATCATCTGCTATTTGTGGTGCTTATGGAGGCTCGTAGAAGAGAGCGATTTCTTCTCCGTTCGAGCATCGACAAACAAAGCCAAGACCCAGTAAGGGCGAGATATTAGATGAGATATTTGGTAATAATGTCATTGATTCAATATACTGTTCACCTTTCCAAAGGGCGCATGCGGGATGAAGACACAGGCGGACACAAGTGGTGATTACCATGTGGGATTTGGTTCTGGTAGTGTACGAATAGTGGATTATGTCATGTTGTTAGTTTAAAATATAGTCCCTTGTGGGAAGGGTTCTAATCCGTATTGAGAAGGGTGTGTGATCCATCTCTCACGAAATCTCATCTGTGTAAGAGAATCCATCATTTCGCCTCCTAAATACGGAAGCCAATTGTGGCCGAGCTTGTCACCCAGTGTAGGCTTCAGGTCCCCTGAGCTAACGAAAACCAAGCCACTCGCGCTATTGGTGGCATTGAACACTTGGCAACTGGCGTTGTAGGTCCCCGAAGACCCATGTGGCGGTATTGATGCGGCTTGGCATCTCACTTTCAAAGCCCAATTTCCTCTTTCTGATGGTCAAGCCACATTGCCCGCTCGCGAGGTCTACGGAAGCAACAGACCTTATTTTTCACGAGGCCTTGTAGCTGGCTTGACAAGGCCGGTATTCGCTTGATTCAGCATGGACCGTTAGTGTAGGACTGGTAAGCAGAAATCTAATGGGCCATTCAGGATACCGCAGCTTGGTGTGATCTGGAAGATTAAACGTCCTTTGTTACCGGTACATCTCCACTACCGAACATGGCTTTTGGTTTTTGATGTGGGGGATTTACCTGATGACCCAGTTGACCACCCTGGTCAGTTTCCCTTCAGCCACGGTACGTGCATGGTCCAGTTGGCTGAATGTGGAAACAAATTTACGAAATGGTAGGAAAAGGAAGAAGAAAGGAAAGAAAAATCATTGCAAATCAAAGGAAAGGAAAGCAAAGCAAGAAAATTGGCAAGAGGGGAAATTTGTTGGTTTCCGTCTTACATTTGCCAACTGCCTTTGAGCGAGTCTTGTTTCCAGGTACAGGACTTCGGGTGTATGAGCTGCACCTCGTCCATTAGAGCGATGTTTCAACAAGGAAGGTGCGTTGGCTCGCCCTATAGCGTCCACTTTATCTTGACGTGCTTCTGGGGACATTTCCTCCGGCACCAACAGGATTTCGCATCTTGACCCGTATGCAGCTCTCCGAACCACGCTCCAGCCCCCGGTATTTTGCTTTCAGCTCCGCTGTGGGATCGCCCATGTCTGAGACCTTATCGCAGAATGCGCATATGCAACGGAGGGCCTTGTTGGTCGGCCACACCGCTGTGCGCCGCCGGCTATGCCACGAGCCATGGCTGAACCGACAAAAGCATTTGAGGAGACGTGGTGGAGGTAAGCGAGCATGTGCAACCCTCCAGCACCACAAAGAATACCCGCATGGCCTATTGTCGGTCTCGACGTTGCATCCTGGCCCGGTTCCATCAATAGGAATTGGTCCCCACTCCGATCTCTACTCCTCCCTGGACAATCTAGCTTTCTTCCAACAGCTGCATCTGTCTGGAGCAACCCCCCTTGTGCCGGTTGTCCAACGAAAGGCCAACATATCGACCAAGATGCTCAGCTCAAACCCTGTTGCACCCGGTTCTAAACGAAGCCAGCAGTGCGCTTTTTCGTAGTCATATGTACCGCCTGTTCGCATTCCAGCTTTTGTCTTGGCTTTGGATGCTCGCTCCTAGGTGAGACTTGTTATAACAATATTGCTATGATCATCATGGTACGTATACACCTTTCCCCAATCGCGCTCCTTGATGGGGATGACAAAGATCCTCTTGGAGCTTGAAAAAGACAACCTAGTAGTCTGTATACATACTAGTAGCAGTAAGCACCAGCCTTGCCATGCTTGCACGCCCCCCCGGTCTCACCCCAGCATTGTCAATGGCACCCAACCTATCATGACCGTGCCAGTGCGCGGCCGCCCATGGTAGCGGGCTTCCTAGGCTTAGGGAGGGTCGATGTACAAGGGTGTGGCCTAAGCTTGATTTTGAGGTTTTTTCGTTTCTTTTTTTATGTCTGTAAATGATCTCCCATCTGCGGTCATCGTCACTATGTTGAGAGGAGCACCCTTCATGTGTCTGTGGACCAACAGCCATCATCACTGATATCCAGTCTTGGCGTAAAGCAGCACAGATCATTCAGCAATTGTATGCTGGTGCTTGGTGAAACTCGTATCCTCAAACCAGCCAGACTCCACGATACACATCCACACTCTAAGATGCAGCTCGGGTTCAGTTGGGTGTGGCGGAGGGATCCTGGACCAAGGTGATCAACGGGCTTGCTGGTTAGCGGCAGCTGTCTCCTGCACTTGAACGGCCCTACTTTCCACACTCGTGTTGGCTCCATCCTTTAGTATGGATGGCTACTGACTATTGGCAAAGCCTCTCTCCGTCGGGCCTCCGGCCGCCTTTGTCGTCGGGTGCCCGTCTCCATCAGCGGCCTTGGCCGAATGTCTCTAGCCCCCAAAGAAGGATCATGATTTCTTGGCTGTCATACTCCCTACACCCTCTTCGTCCAGCCTGTTGTACCCTGCCCATTGCCCCATTAGTCTGACACGGCAAACAATATCATACATTACTCAGCTCTCCCGTTTCCTTCCCCGAATTCTTGTGTTCCCTTTTCTCCGTTCTCGCTCTCCTCGCTGTTACTTTACTTATCCCTAATTTTACTTGTATCCAAGTTGTTTCTGGGACGCGAGGTGCCATCTCACAATGTTGCCGAAAACACTCCTCACATTATCTATCCTCTCGATGGGAACATGGGCACAGTCAACCACAGAGGAAGCTTCTGCGACTGCTACCGACGCATCTGCCACGGCAACAGAATCGTCAACGAAGACCTCTAGCGGAAATGGCATAACAACACACACTGTCAACGTTGGGGCGGTTGGTTCTTGCACCTGACGACACACCAGACCTACGCTAACAATCTCTCAGGCCGGCCACAAGTTTACACCTTCGGAAATAGAGGCTGATGTCGGAGACGTGATCGAATGGCGATTCTATCCTACCCAACACTGGGTGATTCGAGCGGATTTTAACAGCCCATGCATCCCTTATGAATATACCGAAACGAATGGGCCGGGGTTCTCAAGTGGCATGCAATCGGTACAGGCAATTACGAATGATGTGAGTGACTCAGTACTTTAAAAATAATTGTCTAGGACGGGTCTGATGTTTTTAGGGTCCTCGTTACCGCGTCCGAGTCAACAACACCGATCCAATCTTTTTTTATTGCGGTGCTCCCGGTTCCTGCTACCATTATAAAATGATGGGCGTTATCAACCCTGTATGAATGAAATAAAAGCTGTTAAATCTCTGGGGATTATATCTAACTTGCCCTGCAGACAAAAAATGAGACATTAAAGGAACATCTTGCCAAGGCCGAGGATTTGGATTACCAGCTCACCCCTGGCCAACCATTCCCGACCGAGACTGACCCTGGGTCAAAGGAAACAGGATCGTCAAATTCCGATGAAGACAATCAATCCGGTGACAGCAACGATAGCAATGACAACCATCACTCAAAGCTATCGCCGGGAGCGATTGCCGGAATCGCAATCGGCAGTGCCGCGGTTCTGTTACTTGCTGGTGGCATGATCTATCTGTGCGGACGACGTGGAGGATTTGACAAGGCCTATCGAAAAAGCTTCCGCAATAGCGCCGCTCCGATGTATAACAACGTGCCACCTGTTGCCGAACATCACACACCAAGCACGGGTGCAGGCAGTGTATGGACTGGCCAGAAGCAGACGACTCCCATGTCGGCATATGCCCAGAGCCCTCCAATGAGCCCTCAGCATTCAGGATATGGGGTACAACCCGGATTTTCTCCTATGGTGGCGCAAGACAGTACAATTGGGTCGTACTAGTAAGTTTGTTGATTTTCGTTTCACTGTGCCGCGCATTGCTCACAAAATAATAGCAGCGACCAACACGCACAACATCTCGCCGTGCCACACTCAGAGACACCAAGACCCCATGAACAATTTGCGCCTGCTGAACTTCCTGCCTCAGCAGACCCTGGGAACTCGCCTCTTCCGGCCTACGAGAATGCCCGGCACGACCAAAGTGAGCAGCCACGAACCTACTCATGGGCCGGCGAGGAGTCGGCTTATCGCCCAGCCAAATAACCTCACAGGCGATGGCATCAACGATAATAAAACAAGAAAGAATCTACATGAAATTTTTTGAAATTCCGGAGCATGGGGCTATATGGGAGTTGAGTACGGATTATCTCCCCCTGGGGACGTTTGCCCTGTTAATATGGGGATCGGGTGTCACTGCAGCTGTTGAACCGCATATGACGGTTTTTGTGACTGGAAGGAGTTGGCGATTTCGGACTGCTTTATCAACCGAGCCATTTTTAGCATGTACCATTCGATATTATTGCGGCGTTGGGTTTTCATTCTCCATCTACTTGAGCTTGCTACTACACAGCGGATCAGGCATGCGACACTATCTACTAGGCGAAAATCGCTTCCATAGAAAATACTTTGGTTTAATTTCTCAACGAAATTTAGGTCCAACTGTGTTACATAGTCACACGGGTTTGTTCTTTGACCGTTCGAATGCATCGCTCACTCTGTGAGACGTCGGCTCCTGAGCAAATCCGAGCTGTTTTTAGCCACCTTAGATCATCAACTACCTAGTTTAGCAGTTGTCCCAAAAAAAAATCTCCGTGCAGGGTAGGTTGGGAAGGGGGGGGGCTATGGGGAGAACTGTTCCAATTTGGAACCTGACTGGGCTGACAAAGTGCACATGTGGCGAAGCACATAGTGCGAACAACGGCTGCGCGTGCGCATGCACTGCCGTAAGCTTGCTTGCAGGAATGCTAAATCTGGAACTGGAGGGCTATGCGAATGAGACACCGGAATGAATCTAAGTGAGGATCAGGTTGGCGCGCCAAGTATTCAAGTATAAAGAATCTCCCGTGCTAGCCATGGTCCACTTGGTGCTGGCGCCGGCCCAAGTTTTTTTTTCTATATTTTCGCCTTCAAGGAACGGTGCGCCGTTCTTGTAGCGCAGTCTTGGTGTATCGTCAGTAACGTTGCACCCATGATGGCTGATGTGCTTTTCAACAAGCAGGCTCTTTGTTGGAGCAGAGGGATAGCTCCCTTACACCAGGGCACCAAACCCCATGGGAGGACCCTTGTGTATCCAATTTCTCTTGTTCAATAACGAACAAACCCAAAAAAGGGAAAATGGGAACTAAGACATCATTACACACGCCAAGGAGACAGATGAAGGACAAGAAATTCCCGAAGAAGCATGCTTTAGCCGTTTTTATTTTCATAAGCCATATCTAAATGCCGTCCTTTTAAAAGAACCCCATCCAGCCGAGGCACCTAATCCTCCCACGCCAAAGACATGTAAGAACCGGCGCACATTTTGTGCATAACTTCTCCGAAATTCGCGAGGCGTCGTAACCGTGCAATTCTCTAGTGAGAAATCGCTTAGTCGAAGAGACCGAAGCCCATATCCTCGTCGGACTCCTCCTTCTCTGTATCGATTGTTAGCATCGTCTTCATCATGACTTAGTATTGTGCAAAGAAACGTACCCTCTTCCTTCTCCTCCTCCTTGGCCTCCTCGGCAGCACCGCCGGCAGCGGCACCACCAGCGGCGGCAGCACCACCAGAACCGCCAGAGGGAACGGAAGCAAGCTTCTCGGAACCGGCAGCAATGAGCTGTTGAATATGTTAGTTGACCTGCATTGAAAAAAAAATGAGTATGTGGGTTTAGGGCATACCTCGTTGATGTCCTTGCCCTCAAGCTCGGAGATCAGGCTCTCGAGACGGTCGGAATCAGCCTCGATACCGACGGACTCAAGGACAGCAGTGATGTCGGCAGCGGAAGGGGAGGCGTTACCGCCGAGGGTGAGGAGGAGGTAGGCAGCGAGGTGCTTCATTTTGAAATTGGTTTCTGCGAAAGCGTCTTGTTAGAATTCCAAAATGTATTCGACTGCGACGGTGTGCGCTCAGTGTACAGGGCGAGGAAGGAGTGTTACTCACGTTTTGAAGATGGAAGAGAACAAGAGAAATCAATCAATTTAACCGCAAGTTGGGCGGAGACTGAAGCCTTCGAGTTCGTAATTGAACGTTTGGAGTGACAAGGGAAAAAAGTTCCAAGAGTCGCAAAAGTTCGCGGTCAATTTTGATCCTGTGGGAACAAAATCCACTTAGGCGAGCAATTAGGGCGGGGTGGGTTCGGAGCATGGCATGGCCGGGTCCCGATGACAGCTGCACCGCCACACGCCGAAGAGATTGGTCACGTGAAGTGGCGTCGCGTTTCTCTGTGGCGTTCCCTGATTTCATCCTCCGCTTTGAAAGTTGGCCAGTGACTGTTTCTTTGTTCTTCACTGCCCGTACGCTTCCCCCTCACCCGCTATCGTGATCGCCTCGGTTTCTTTTGGCTCGAGTGTCGATTTCACGTGTATCAAACCATTTACGCAGGTTCTATCGCCTCTGCGCCTGCAACCAGCAGATTCTTGACAATCGTGCAAACGAAAAACGACCAGTGCCTGATATCGGTGCCAGCGAGCAGCCGGATCGTTCAATGACTCACTAATCCTACCCGAGGCTAGTTGCTTCTTTCTGACTTCAAAGGGTCTGTTTTACGATATTTTAGACCCGTCTGGCTACCAGTGGACGCGATGCCGGTATGAAACGACCCGATATACCCAAACTTTGACGATGTGAAAAAGACTGACATTGATGGTCAAGATCGGGGACCTCCTCGCGCAGATCAGCGGCAATGAGCCGTCTTCTGACCCCGCACCGAGCCTCCCGAGGACAAATACTTTACCCAAGCGGAAGGCCGACGAAGATTTACGTCTGAATACCTCCAAGACACCGCGGACCACTTCGCTGTCCAGCACGGTGGCGCCGAGGCCCGAGGCCATGAGACCTCTGCGTCCAGTCGAGACATCTGCTCCACCATCAAGGTCAACACAACCATCACGACCTCTGGACAGGCCAAACGCGTCTCAGCGGTCTTCAAATGGCACCGGCTCGAAATCAAACTTTTTATCTTCGAGGCCGTTGAATGGAGGCAACAGGGTCCAGAAACCTCACCAGCCCAGTCGGCCATCACCTGGACCATCAAGTGCTCCCGTCGCGTCTCGAGGCGTGCCACCAAAGAAGGGATCGTTTGCAGAAATTTTAGCACGAGGCCAACGGGCACAGGCTGTCATGGGCCAGGTCGGCAAGATCCAACACAAGAAGGTTGGCCCTGCCGCAGCAGGAGCAGCAGCAGCAGCTGCAACAACAACACCCTCAGCCGGCAAGAAGGACGACCTAAGAGCTGCTCCGCGGTCGTCGAACAAGAAAGCACCGCAAAGGCCAGGCTATTCTGGCACCTCGAAACCCGGACAGCGTGATGGCACGCCAGTTAACGGGAAAGATAGGGATGGGCGGAATGGTAAGCCAGCACCCATGACAAAGACCGAACGTGCCAAGGCTGCCGCAGAAGAGGAGAGAGAAAAGAGGATCAAGAAAGCCGCGGCAGCAACAACAGGCTACACCGGTACTGCAAGACCAAAGCCAGGAAGCACTGCCAAGAAACATCGTGAAGCTCCCCGAGGCGGTGCCCTTCTCAATTCAAGGCCATCTCGACCGACTTCGTCCAAATCTCGTTTTGAGGACGACTATGATGAAGATATGGACGATTTCATCGACTACGACGACGATGAAGATGATGGAGGACCTCGCTACGATTATGCATCGGACGGGTCTTCCGATATGGAGGCAGGAATGGATGATATTGATGATGAGGAGCGCCAGGCCGAAAGGATTGCGCGTCGTGAGGATATTGAAGAGGAACGCTTGGAACGCAGTTTGAAGATGGCTAAAGAGGAACGCAAACGAAAAGCCCTAGAAGCTCTCTCTCGACGCCGACGATGACCCTGTCGTCACTCCCATAATATCGAACTCTCGCTCTCTTGTTTCATTCAACGACACTCTATTTTACAACTCACTTTGCGAGAACGTGACCACGGTCGAGAAACTTGGGAAAGGTGGCGTTTTTGTTGATTACATTGGATCGCCTTTTTTCGCGCTGCCATTTTGCTTTGTCCTCTTGGGGACCACATTAGCGACGGAGTTGAATATCTGCTCATTTTATCTATCGCACGCGCTCGCGCTTGCAACAAATTCACAAACGGTTTGCATGGCATGGTACATGATTTGGTACAGGTGGAGGGTGGCTGGTGGCTTGTTCTGGCAGGGCTTGTGTACTGGACTGGGCTGGACTGGACTGGACTGGACTTAAGACGTTGAGGAAGAGTGGGTGCGGAAGTTATAGATATCAGGTGGTTGGGTATCCAGAATGGTCCTTGTTTAGACTTAATTTCTAAGGGTACAAACCATTACTATTGTGTGTTTTCTTCTTCTTCATTCGATACTCGACCCGAACAGGACTATTGGAAGAAGTAGATTGTTTTGAAACGGATTATTAAATTGGGATTCATGTTAAAAAAAAGAACTTTTCTGTAGTACAATACACGTTTGAAATACTCGACTCCGACATTTGCTAGAATTCGTCGTGATAACCATTACATCACTACTTTGCGACATTGTTTCGCAGGGATACAAGCGTCAAAAAGCTCAAAGAGATCATTTACATTGTACATGTTGTTGCCTCTAGGTATCAGATCCATAAACCAAAAAAAAAGGTGGTGCCTCAAAACGCCCAAGTAAGGTTTGTCCAGTGATAAAGCAAATACGGCCCTCCTCAGAAGAATGAAAGCGTAACCAAGTGCGTGCGAGTCACCACTTTGCCCCATGATATGCAAGAAACACAAAACACTGTCCGAGGTGGCCAGCGACACACAGATCAAGACAGCTGGTGCGCGAGTGTGAGTAAGTGCAAAACCGAACCCTAAATGAATAAGTAGAATAACTTTTTGACAGGTGACTAGTTTATATCACGTCAAGACCCGAAATCCTTAAACACCCAGTTACTCTAGGCATGATAAAAAGCAAGGCTAGTACTGATCCGAGGACGACTATCCAGGCAGCACACAAAACCAAGACTCGATTGAGAGGCAGCCCGCAAAGACAGAGGGCCGCTATCCGTTTACGCAAAACCAACAAAACAGACGGGAATGGTCGCCAAACCCGCCAAATCAAGGAAGATCATCACTCTTGGATTGTTTGCCGCTTGAGCTACCATACGGTCTTAGGAGCCAGCCTTGATAGTGTTTGATACCCTGAGTGCTGTTACTATTGGCACTGGGGATGATGGAAGGAGGTGGATTGCGGCGAGGAGGCCCGGTCTCTCGCTTAATGGGAGGAGGGGGAAGGGATGCAGAAGCAGCGGGGAGAAGGCTGGAAGTAGGTTGAGCTGGAGGAGCTTCGTCGTTCTTCTTGGGCTCGTCTTTCTGGACTTCCGACGGCTCGGCAGGCTTCATAAGCCCCTTGTCGCGAAGGTACTGGATCGACTGCAGCACCGTGAGATCCTCCTGTTCCTTATCGTTGAGGATCAAGCGTTGCTGAATCGTGAGTCGGCCGTTGTTGGCCTCACGCTCCTTCATGGCTGCTTCTCTGACCTCAGGATCATGGACGAAGCGGCACTTGCCCTTCTTGCCGCATGTTCCACCAGTGGAATAATATTTGCAATGTTTGGAAACGTCGGCTTTCTTAGCGGGAGGAGGAGGTGGTGGGGGAGCAACATGGGAACGAGTAGACATGACTTCTGGCTTCTCGTCGTCCGAAGACTCGTCGGAGGGATCTCTCATCTCATCTCCTTCGTCTCCTTGTTCTCGCTTTCGCTTGATTGATGACTCGACCTTGCGAAGCTGTCGCCTGAGTTTGTCGGCCTGTTTTTCGAGCGAGGAAGCCTTGTCTTCGCCATTTTGTGCCAGCTCGGCAGCCTTCTTAGCCTCAATTCGGGCTTTGGTAGGGAAATGCTTTTTTCGTTCAGCCAGGAAGGAATCGATATCCTTGATACTATACAAAGTCAGAATGGCAGTTGTGGTGTCATCGCATTGGTACCTACTGTAGAGTCTCCTGTCCGATGAGATCGGTGAGAACCTTCTCCTCTCCCTCGTCGTCTTCAGACTCCGAGTCCATCCCAGGAGTGAGTCCCAAGGTATTCATCTTGCGCTTCTTCTTTTTTCCGACCGAAGGGGTTTCGGATTTGTGGTTAGAGTCATTATGGCCTGGCTTGTGGTGGCGAGGTTTGTCCCCATGGTAGCCGCCACGACCACGAGAGTTGTCTCTAAAGCCGCCTCGGCCGCGGCGGTTGTTCTGACCATAATAGCCATCCTGGTGGGGCGGCCCGGGAGGAGGGGGAGGTCCTGGATAAGGAGGATACTGCGCCGGAGGATAATGAGCAGCACGGGGATCATGAGGGTATGGCTGGCCGTATGCGCCATTCACTGGAGGAGGGACTGGCTCATGCTCATACCCCGGGCGCACCTGTCCGCCCATGGGAGGTTTGGGGCCTCCGCGATCGTTGTAACCACCTCGTGCTCTGCCGTTCCCGTAATGGCCTTGAGGTGCTGGACCTTGTCCATTCCACTGGGTTTGGTTGGGAGGAGGCGGGCCTTGATACGGAGCGCCATACTGCTGAGGTGCGCCGTAGGGCGCTTGTTGGGGATATTGAGATGGGGGATACGGTTGGGGTGCGTAGTTCGGATGGTAGTTGCTGGATGACATGGGAACTGGGGCATGGCCGTGGGGAGGAGGATGGCCATGTTCGGGAGCCCATTGCGGTTGGGGAGGCGGATAATTTCCAGCAGGAGGATGAGAGCCTCCATATGGAGGTGGGTTGTGGGCTGGATAGGGTTGCCCAGTGTATTCGTAATGCCCCTGTGGTGAGCCATGATAGTCTCCGCGACCTCCTGAATAATGACCTCCGCGGCCGCGACCGTGATGGGATCCTCCGCCCCGTCCTTGTCCGTGCTGGGGATAGGATGCAGGTGGATGGCCGTAGCTAGGATGCCCACCCGACGACGCCGATGGGGGAGGTGGAGGAGGAGGAGGAGGAGGACCGTAACCGTAGGTTGACATTGTTAGTAGATCATGCGGCGAGCGGAATGCGCTCTGGGATGATTATTTTGAGGGTATGGATCGTGAAACCGCTGGTGAAGATTTTCTCGATGGCCGGACGGTGAGGGGAAACGAGGGCTGTGGTTCGCGCGCGAGTGGATGGATGTTCGTAGGAGAGAACCTTGAGGGTGGACGGTAATGCTGTGCGCCACAGGGTTGCAGAGACGGGATGAACTCGCAGAGGAAAAGTCGGCGAAGCAAACGACAATAAATGAATAAAAGAACGGGAATTTGGAAGCAATGAAAGGGTTGTAAATGAAAGATCAAGAAGAAGAACAAGACGCTGGCGACATCCGATAGAGGCGGCTGGGGGCCAGACTTGAGTTGATGGACAGAAGCGAGGCTCTGTTTCCTCGTCAAATTCCACCAACACGAGCTTTTGCAATGGAATAATCTGCACACCGCACCCCAGTACAGCTTGCGGGCTAGTCTGTCTTGGGAAGGCGGTGAGTGAGAGGGACACATCTGGGCTAGCCTAAAGGGGACTGGCGTCATTTGGCTTTCAGAGGCGCATCTTTTTCTGCCATCAGCCTGGCTAGTTTTGTTGCTGGAAATCGATACAACCGCAAACTCACAGCTGTATTGTCTCTTTCGTCTTCCCCATGGTGCTATAATTTCTTTTTCTTTGCCTACCGACTATATACGTGCTAAAGAATCTCCGTAAGAGAACAATTCTCTTTGAAGCCGAGACTCCTCCCGCCGCCAGCATGTTTATCCTAGTATGTACATGCATGCTCACTCCCCTCGACTTTTGCCTGCCCCGCCATCGCAGTTCCCGCACATGCGCCCTGCTCGCAGGATACAATGACTGATATCTCATGCAGACTAAATTCTCCGATCTGGTTCAAATAGCACCAGCGGACTTTTCAAAGAAAAGTATTGACGCCATTGAGGATAACCTCAATGCCAAGTACTCCAACAAGGTCCGGCTACCCACCGCTCTCCTCATTCGCTAGATGAGAGACGAATGACTCATTTTAATTTTCTAAAAAACAGGTTATTCAAAAGATTGGACTCTGCATTTGCCTCTATGATATTCTCTGGACATCAGAAGGATTGATTGGCCATGGCACTGGACTTGTAAACGTAAATGGTTCGTCCTCATTATCTCATCCATTATGCTTTGCCTGGATTTTCAACTCACAGAACTGAACAGTTGAATTCCGGATGGTTGTGTTTCGTCCATTTAAGGGCGAAGTCATGCTTGGAAGGATACGAAGCTCTACACCCCATGGAATCAACCTGAGAACCGACTTCTTTGATGACATTTTCGTGCCATTTGAAGAACTACCTGAGGGAGCCGAATAGTAAGATATCCTAGCACCTTGATCATTATTACCGCAAGGCAAGATGTGCAAAACTGATGACTCTCAAATAGCAACCATGGCGAACAACTTTGGATCTGGAATTTTGACGAGGAGCGTCTTTTTTACGATAACCACGAAATGGTCCGCTTTCAGGTTGTCGACGAGGAATGGCATGACCAAGCTCCGGCTGGTCCCTCGCAGCCTGATGATGCACCATTGAGGACACCTTACCGCATAAAAGCCAGCATGGCGGCCGAGGGACTGGGCGTTTGTCTTTGGTGGGATGGGGCATAATGCACTGGCAATATAAAACATGGAGACCCAGCAATGGGCGACGGAATTTGCGGCCTAATCTGCTAGTATATATTTTGCTCGTTCTATGAATCTACGACTTGATACCCGCCAACAAACGATCCTCAACGTCATCCAAGACGGAGTAGTGTTCAACAACGGCCAAATTCTCGGCTTCAGCAACGAACTGCTTATGGGGGTCCTGACCAGGACCGGCCATGGGGTTCATCTGCTGCTGGGCCTGCATCTGTTGGACCTGGCTAGCGGCTGGGAATGTGTTATTGCAAGTTCTCGGTATTTGATTCGAAAAGGGGGCTTACCATTGTCGCTACCGAGCAGGAAGACGTAGACAAATTGGAGACCAAAAATGCAGAGGAAGTACCAACTGATGCTGGACATCCATCGGGGGTCCATGTCCTTGGTCTGCACACCAGCCTGGAGCATGCTCTTAAACTTGATAGTGATGGGGAAAGGCAATTTCACTTTTCAACAGTTAGTCCGTTTCGTAAACGTGTTTCAAGACCACATACTAATGACATAACCACTGAAGAAGGCATTGATCCAGCTCATGATGAGTGTATTGGGAATAATCATAGCCATGTTGCCCTTCATCATGCCCATCATGCCGTCCATGGCGGAGGGGTCCGAAAGCGGGTTGGCAGGGGGCTGGCCCTTCTTTTCAGGCTCCTTGAGATAGGCGCCAGATTCATATCCGGCAATAAGCGTCTCACGGCGGGTCTCGAACGATTTCTGGGAGAGGACGTGGTGGTTGGAGCGGAGGGTGACGCCGCGTCCAAGGAAGCGCTGCTCGCGCATGGCCTTGTTGTCCTGCTTCTTAGGAGCGTTGGCCATCAGGACCGAAGCGTAGTGACGCAAAACACCGGTAAGGACCATGACAATAGTAATGGGTGTCAGGATCCAGTAGCTGGAGCATAGAGTTAGCGATCCGGCGCATTGTCAATGGGCGAGTCTCTCGAAAGCTTGACGTACAACAACTGGGGGTCCCGATGAAGGGTTTGAACAGGAATTTGCACCATTGCGTCGGTCGGTGTGCGGCCAGAGGCTCGCGGGCTGTTGGATATGCGATGGAGCGGTGCTGGTCCTGGTGTTGTGCCTCCGCAATGCTGGTGCCAGTGCAAAGGCAGATGAGGTGAAGTCGCCAAAAGCCACGATGGATCAATTGCGTTGTTGCTGGAAGCTCGGTCGGGGCTTACCTAAGGTGCCATTTCACCCGAAACCGGGTACAGCCGCCATACCCTAGGCGCGCCCAAGCCACTGCAAAGGCCAGCACAGCAGCTGTAAATTCTAGCGAGTCGGAACGATCCAGCGCCTAAGTAGGCGCACGGCCGCTAAACTGCAGTGGGAAGTTCAAGGGACTGGACAGCTATCCACTCGCAAGCCCCACGACACTCAATCACAAGCATCGCAGCGACTCCATGCTGGAGTTGTCATTATCACAAAATCGCCCTTCCTCCCGATACACCGCTGCGCCCGTGCCCCATTGATCCAGGACGTTAGACACCATGGCGAACTCTGCGGAGAAGATTTCGGTTTACAACCTCGCAGGTGCATACCCCCGAACAAAGCTCACTCTGCTCCAGCTCCCCCGTCGCAACTGACACGGTGGCTCCTAGATCTGAAGAATACATCTGACGACGCTCTCCCCAACTACCTCAACTCCCTTGGCTTCAAGCAATCGCATTTCCTCACCGATGTGCGACTGGGCCTCGGATATGCCGCCTTTGCGCTCGCTGCCGCATGCTTCCTCTGGGACTACAAGCTAGGATTCGAGAGCACCAAGCACTTCACTGCCGGCGCAGTCCTCGTGTACACCCTCCTCAACACGGCTCTGACACTATGGATTGCCGTTCGTGAGAAGGGCGTTGTGTATGAGGGAACTAGCCCCTCTGGCGAAAAGGTAATGACACCCTTGTATCTACCCTTGTGGTGCTGGCTAATCGTGGCGCCAACCATCTAGATCTCCATTGTCTCCACGACCAAGAAGAACGTCCCTATTTACAACCTTACAATCACCGTCACCGACAAGAACTCTCAGAAGCGTGCCTTAAAGATCTCCAAGCCCTTCTCTGGCTGGTTTGACCAGCTCGGCCAGTTTGTCGCCGTTCCCTTCCAGGAAATGCTGGCGACAACCGTGCCGGTTATTGGCAAGGCCGACCCGAAGCGCGTTACCGTCGCTCAAGAGCTCCTCGATGCAAACCCCGATGTTCTCGACGCCATCCTTGCTGCCAACTCTGTTGCCGCAGTGGGAAGCTCTACAGCGGCTGAGGCTGCCGCCAAGGGAACCAAGAGACGGAAGGCTTAGGGTGGGACTCAAAGTGTAGAGTATGGGAAGGAGAAAAGAATAAATGAAATCAAAATAGGGCGCATGTACAGGGTACGGCGTTCAGGGAATGTATCCGGATATAACTGCATGGGCAGGGTTAGATGGCACGGAAGATATCTTGTCACTATTGATTGATGCTATGCTTGATCTTACTCAGAAAGGAGAGGCCAGGCTGTATGAAGATTTGGCTATTGGTTACTTCGTTCTTCTTCCTCGCTCAAGTAGAATGCTTCATAAGCTTATGTCTACCAAATCCATTGGAGCAAAGGACGATAATACACAGTGTGAACCTACCTACAGTTAGTTATCATCCCGCCGATCTAATACACCAACGATTTCCAAAGGAATGCCCCGGAGAACAAGTTTAAGTACGTTATGGTGAATATTTTGTGATTCCATGCCATGCTACTACGATGGGCTCGCTCATAGTGATATGAAGTGTTAAAAAGTTGAACGACACGACGATAGAGAATGGGACTATTGTGTCTTAGTCAAGTTTTGGCTCAAGTGCAAAAATACAGGTGCTGACAGGAATGATTCTTGTATTTTGGACCCTTATATGTAGCCTCTGGGATATGAAATCTAAATGCATCCATCCCGGCCGCCCAATGTAGGTGTTATATCCTCTATAAGCCACCCGACCTAAAAAAAACGCCCTAGGGAATCATCTTCATTTCAAATCCACCCAGGCTGCCCTTGCCAAGCGAGCCGTCCTCCTGAGATCACGCACTTGGTGACCGCAAGCGAGTGTGAGTTGTCTCTGGACCTGGGCTGTGTGTGGAATCAGGTGTTGAGACTCGAACATACGAGGAAGTGCGCCCACAATCTCCAGTGCCAGCTTCCCACGGCCGGCCTCAATCTCTGGGACAATGGTCGCGGGGATATAACTCTCCGGTAGCCATTCAGGCTTCTGCGCCGAAACAGGCTTGTTAGAAAAGGCACCGACGCAAATCTTGACGATGCTGCGGAGATGATCCTTGCCCTTCTCGGGGGCCTCAATGAGAATATTCTTCAGGACATCAAGGGCAGCCTTGGCATCTGGTCCGGTGCGAATATTTTGGGCGACCGCAATGGAAATGCGTAGAATTTTGTCTGCATCAGCCTCATAGATCGGGAAGCCCATGTGCTTCACCATAAGGAGTACGGCGATGCTGAAATTCGTTTTGATCACTTGATCTTGAACGTCTGGGTCAGCACCAATGGCAGCTTGCAGCATGGGGCTGACCAGCTCAAAGTACACTTTCTGCATCCACAAAGGCTTTATGGCAGCATGGTTCTCTTTGGTCAACGGCTGCTGGGGTGCCACAATAATTTCCAAGTGTCTCGCGAGATGGACTCCAATCTTGGGGTCCCTTGGAGCAATCTTCAAGAGTTGGAAAAGTCCCTTCCCTTCCTTTGCAATGTAACGTCTCGTCATTCCTGCCACAATGGCATAGATGGCCTTGATTTGCTCCAAACGGGATTCCTGGTCGTCACTATCTTGTGAGGCATTGATGAGGTTAGTTGCTTGTTGTTCCAACATTGTAATCAGGCCATTGAGTGTCTCAATTTTGAATTTGTTTGCCAGAGTTGTAAGAATCGCGAGTGCAATTGGCCGAGCACTTATGTCGCTGTTCTGCGTCGTCAAAGATACTCCGCTGAGAATTAGCCCCTGGGCAATATTTCTCGTAAACTAGAAGCATGGAGTTAGTTATAAAATGTGTGAAGGGGATATCAAGGACAAACTTACAAGACGTTCAATTAAGGAAGGTCTTAGTGCTTCCAAAATCGAAAAGGACAAGGTATTCAGAGATTTTCCTACCAGCCAATCCCAATTTGATTCATTCTGGGTAGCTGGTGGTTCATTTCCTGGCGCTATACTGGGGACATGAATCAACTCCTCGTGGAAGAGATCAATGGCAAAGGTCTCAGCTTGGAGTGAAAGCTGTTGCGACTCGCTCATCTCATGGATAACAAACCCGGCAATGTTGGAGATGAGATGAAGGTATTGGTTCTCGGCGGCTCGATCCGCGTCAGAAAAGTCGTCACTAAGTTCGAGCGACTGACTTCCGATTTGATTATCAGATCCAGAAGTGGCTTTTGTTGCTCGGCGATAGAGTTGACGAGCCACGAAAAGACTGATTTGAAGAAATTCGTTGCGAACCTCAGCGACAGATGATGTCACAGGAACAGATGGAGTGCCAGCGCTCGTTATTTGGGTTGCGTTTGTAAGTTGATCAAGCCCATGATACTTGTCCTGAATTTTCTGTTCCCAAGACTCTCCCTGAATGGCCAGGTCCTTATCTGGATTGGTCTCTACGCAGGCATCATTGAAGTACCGAATGCTGGCCTGAATTGCGGCAATGAGTGAGCACCACACTCGAGGCGATGATTTGGCATCAAATGCAGCGTACAATTCTTGCAGCAAGGTTTTGACTGAATAAAGAAATTGGCCGAGACCATCTGATGCGGTGTGTGGCAGCTTAGAGCAACCAATATAGGCCAGATGCGCACCAATTTCGGTGATAATCTGAAGAGATTCTTCGTCTCCCTTTTGCCATCCAGTACTGATGATGCCTCTAGCTTGGTCAACCAGTGGTTTGAATCCGCTAGGGTATGATTGGATGGCTCGTTGAAGCGATTGGGTAGTCTCGTTGATGAGCACATCAATGCCTTCGGAGCGGTTGTTCCCACGACCAGATTGTAATAATATTGTGAAGAGAGATTCGCAGATTTGCGAGCACGTTCCTTCGGGAAGCAATCTTTCGGAGCCTTCGCTATCTGAGAGTTTAATTGACTTCGCGGGTCTCTGACATATCAAAGCGCCAGCACCCTGGACAGCTTGAGCTATCATCCTAAGGTCATCATCGAGGACATCTGGTTTGAAGACCTTCTCAATGGTGGTCTTGTATATATCATCGTATAGTGGCTTGAAGAAAGAGTCGATGGCACCGAAATCTTCACGGTCCTCTGTGGACATTTCAACATCGACTAACAAAAGGCGAGTCTCCAATATGACATGGAGAATCTTGAGTAGGTCCTGACTGTGCACGGGAGCTTTGGGGTGTCGAAGGTTCTCCTTGATATGCGTTATAGCTGGGGCTACCATCAACACAAAAGCGCTAGGTTTGGCACTTAACACGCTGACGATCAACCGGCCAGCTGCCGATGTGTAAGTCGTATTGGCCAAGTCGGCCACACAATCGCGCGTAACGGCTAGTGTATAATCCCGAAGGTTATCCCCACTGAGTCGCAATGCAAGGGATTTGAGAACTTCGAGAGTGCCCCAAATGGTATCCTCGATTTCACCGTTTCGCACCTCATACTTCAAGCTGCCCCATATCCTATTTACATAGGGAACAATAGACTGGTCGGGGTTTTTATACTCATCCAAGCATGCTCGAATGGTTTTCAGAATATCCAACTTGACATTGACCGTCACACCATCACCCTGGTCAAGTTTTCCAATTAGAAAAGGAAGGGTCTGATCTGCAAGAAGATGGTTGGCCGAAAAACATTTGCGCAATTGAAGTTTGAGATCTTCTGGGGTGATGCCAGTCTGCGACGCTCGGGGTAGGGCAATTGGGAAGTAAAGTTTGAAATTAGAGTAAACTTCATCCAAAACCTCTTTAGATGGCGAGTAGTCGACGAGAAAGACTCGCAAAATGTCAAACCAAACCATGAGACATTCGGGATCTCTCTCGCTCTGGCAAAGTTGCAGCAAATCCACCATGAAGCCAGATGATGGGCCATGTTTTTGTTGCAAGTCACTAGAGATATCTGGTGCTGTCATCAAGAAGAGGATGAGTTGATAAATCGTGCGTCGAGTTTTAGGTACTTGACGGATAAAGTCGTCCTTTAATGCGCAGATCTTTTGGAGAATATCGTTTCCGCTTTGCTTCTGGAAGGATCTCATGGCCGCTATCCGTGCCAGGGCGTTTGCAGAAGGGAGGATGCCGGCTTTGTGGTCCACCTCGAACATAGCACCGAAAAAGCTAACCAAAAGCTTGACTGTTTTGTGATGAGATACAATTGAGAGGAGTGTTGATAGATTCAATCATACCTTGACTAGGCTTCAATGTATCCTTGTTCAGGAAGTCCAGAGTTCTAGAAAGAAATTCGAGAGCTAGATATGGTCAATACATCTTATAGGATTAAAAGTCATTATTAATGTACCTTTAGCTCTCGCTGTCCAGTCAGGGGTCTCATCGCCTTCCTCGGGGTTGCTCCCTGGCATCCAGGGCTGGACAGCCTCAACCCATCTTGCCACGGGGTTCGAGTTGGCTGGCGAGGTTTCGATTTCTACAAGATTTAGTTTCAGTTCTGATTGTTGAATGTCAATTTTGACCAGCGAACGCACCCTTGGCCGCCTTCTGCGCAATGGCGCTCTGTTGCCCCTCATCATCAGCGAGGACAAACTCCAACGCTAGCTGCCGAAAATCCGCCATGATGGGCAGAGAACGGGTCTTTAGAGACCTAAAGGAGTCTTCTAGTGGACCAAGCCTTATTTTTTAATATCAGACAAAGCAGCTAAAGGCAGAAAGTGCCGAGACAGGTCTATGAAGTCTTCAGCCTCGGGTTGGTTATCAAGCGGCAGAAAGTTGAAGCCCGCTCGGGCGGTGTGAATTTTACCGCGGGGTAGTGATTTGGAGCAGGCTTGCCCTCTGCGGAATGGAGAAACAATTAGGATTAAACTTGGAAGTGTACAATCCAACCAGGCGGGTATCAGCGAGGGGGCTGGCTGAAAACACGAATAAAATGGTCATTTATGCCCGTCCAATGACCAAGGACGCTTTTGTCATTGCAACAAAGGTCCGAAGCCGGCGTCATGTCGATAACACCTGCAACTCAGCAGTCGTTCACCACTAAAGAGGCTTCGTGGGGTTGGCTCCACTCTCGGTCAATGACGGCAAGCCTCCGAAGCCGACCCTTGTCGCGGAATTGTTTGTGGCCAATCTTTTGGAGATTCGAGCATTTCACCACAACCGCAACTTTGGAGAGCTTCGCCACGGGCGCATTAAGATCGCGACTGCGCTCCTCACAATGGCATCACTAAGAATTGCTGCTCTACGGCACCTTGCCGCTTCTCCTCTCCGTGCCACCCGCGTTATTCATCAGCGCCGATGGGCCCAAGTCCATGATGTCCGTTTCCTTGCAACAACCCGACCAGCCCAGGCTGTGATCGACAAGTATCGCAGCAAGCTGGATCAAAAGGCCAAGGACGAAGGTCTTAGCAGCATTGACGAGCTTAAGACTGCATATGCCGACAAGATTGATGCCGAGCGCCGCAAAAACGCCATTGAAGACCCCCTCGTTCCCCAAGAACTAGAGACACCCTCCACCCAGACTGCGACGAACGCTCGCGAGCCTCCGAAGGCGCCTCCAACTGGCGCTGACAAGCCTGCGATCAAGACCCTTGATGAAATCATCGACCTCGAAAAATCACGCCAGCTACCCGACAAGGAGCTCACGGCCATCTGGCGTCTGCGCCATGCTTCAAGCCCTCAGACCCTTTGCGCTGTCATCCCTGCCTCCACATACAAGGCGATGGAAAATGCTGCTCGAACAACTCCTCAATTCGTACTTCCCGTTCCCCATCCCACCCAGGGAGCCGAAATTCACTTCCTCCAGTGGACCTTCGACGCTACCTCCAAGACCAGCACTGTTCTCTTCACTCAGCTTGCTGAATTCAAGACCCGGGGCGAATTCGCGCAACCTCACACGACCATCACCCACCATTTAGATCTCTCTGACGATAGAGGACTGGTCCTTATGCAGGGTCAGGTGGTTGATAACAGAGGTGTCAAGCCAGAGGAAGCCAAGTGGCTCGTCCTGTGCCTGCAGAGATTCTACGGCGGATGGGAAAGTGAAGGCGCCGAACTCGATGGTGAGCGTAAGGAGAGGGCTGATGAACGCAAAAAGCTTTTGCAATGGTTCGCCGCTGGCGATGAGAGGTTTAGCCTGGAGAAGCTTATGGAGGAAGCTGAACGAATGGGTTAAACCATGAAACGATGATTGCCAGTTCACATCATTACGAATAAGACTCGGATAGAACATGGGGAAAATTATAGATGCGGCGACAGAACACGGTTGCATGGGCATACATGCTGTACGATTATATCCTATTGTATAAAAGAAAAAGTGTAATATTTTCTGCCTGTCCTAAATTCTCATGATTCAGGTAATAACGGGGGGAAAAGCACCCGACTTTTATCCAGATAGGATGCTTGCGACATAACAATGGGCGTTGCCCATTGCTCAATTGCGCACCTTCAGTAACTTGGCCTTTACCGCAGCTGATGTAGTGCGAGGAACCGCTGTGGTTGGAGAGCAAATAGGCACTGGAAACATAGGATAAGGAGCACAAGCTGGGAAGCAGCTGATCATTACTAGCATTAGTATCCTACCAACCAAAGGAGTCTCTGTATCACATACCTGTTATAGGGCGCTCCACATTCGTTCTCGCCTTGAACACAGATTTCTCGATCCTCACAACGATCCTTCGGATCACATAGAGGGGGTACGGGAGCGGTTTCCGGACGGCAATAATCATAACATCTGCATCAGTTTTGTTAACAAGGAACTGGAAATTTGGGCAAGTAAACTTGTCCCGGAAATTTATCGTACCCTCCCCATTTGACACCGCACTCGTTTATGCCGTCAATGCATATCTGAAGATCTTGGCAAGGCTTCGGTAGTCCAAAGACTAGGCTAGCAGACAAAACGAGAATAAAAACAGCTCTCATATTTAAAAATGCTGAAATCCTAATGCTACTACTGTTGAATATTTGCAAATTCGGGTCTCTTTATAATCGAACCGGAGGTGTGATTCCGGCTCCGATGATAACGGTATCCCGAAGAGTGAGACAAAATTTCCGTGCTGGTCAAGTCACATTCCTAAATGCGCCACTTATACCCATAGGAGTTGAATCAAATCTAACGTCTTGTGGCGTTGATATGCAAGTTTGCAAGAGTTCCATGCTGGCAAAATAAAAATAGGTAAAGTTTTCCAAGGCTTGAAGAGCAAATATATTTGGGCTTAATTTACTATAAGAACCATACCCTTTCCCATGCATCAAATAATGCACAATCGCTCTATGTTCAAAAGTTCTCAATACGCGTCAAATGCAGATGCCGAGACCCAGGACTGAAGCCGGGATTGGCGTAGCCGAAGTGCCGAGGGGGACAAACAATTGTACATGGGAAATTGAGGGACAAGGGACCTAAGACAGTACTTGTGAAACAAACTTCTAACGGCTTGTATAAGTGGAATTTGAATTCTTAATACGGTAATGTCCATGCAAGAGGCAATGTGAATCATGGTCCGAAGTAGACCCTTGGACCTCGAACTCTGCATATCTTTCTCAAAATAAGCGACTCACATCAACATGACAGTAAAAAGCGATGTATCACAAATGAGAAATATTTTCTTGATATACTTGCCAAGAAGGGACTTGAGCCCTTCAGGGAGCAACCCTATTTCACTGTTAAGCCAAATAGTCGCATTCCAGAGGGAGATTCAAGGCGGGAAGCCCTCCATCGAATAGATTCTTACATGGCTATCACATTTATCCATATGTATATATGAAATATGGTTCAAATGGTAAGTGGTTCGCAGAAAAACAAAATGCTGTAATCTCGTCGTGGAGGAGCAGCTCAAATTGTGGAATGCCTATGCCTGTACCGTGAAAACAATAATATCCAAGTATACTCGGATGCCAATTTTTCATATTCATAAAGGCCCGGATGAAATTCATTCCATTGTTCCGAACTAAGTCATGATATTTGACAAACCCACCTAGTCGCGCCTCCTATGCAAGTGCCGAAATTAGCTTCACCCTCTACTGGATTCAAATTCTGAGGACCAACAACTTTATTGAAGCCACGGTAATAACAACATAAACTCAGCGAAAAGTTTTTTCTGTGTCAAAGCAAAATAAACCAACCTATAACCTGGACCGTGTGGAGTAGGCACCATGACCTGAGGGTGATACATACTAGAGCACCCATCCAGGCTTCTGGGATTTCCCTGCGATGGTGATCGATCCTCGTGCAATTTATCAATATATCTTATCCAATTGTGGTTTTTAATTCAACAAAGAGCTTGCATTGCGACTTGTCAATACGAAAAAGGAAAAAAAAAAAGAGGCGAAATAGCGACAGAAGAGTGAATATCCTCAGAAGCGGCCGAGCGCGACGCCATCTCGAGTGTCAAAGACGAATTTATTAGAGCAAACTAGGCATTACTTTTCATTTTTTGGGGTCACGTTCTTAAATTCATTAAGCATGCAGATCAGCTCTTGGTGCAAGCTACGATCTTTAGTGTAGCTAATAATATGACTGCCAAGATGAAGGGAGGTGCGCTCCCGTCGCAGCTATCACGCTAGTGAGACGCCGAACCAACAGCACCTTTAGTTATCCACAGGTATTCCAACCCCCTGATAAATTTCATCTATAGAGCAGTGCGTTGAAAATATTCTATCGAAATGACAAAATCGTCTCAGGGTCCAGTGGGGTTTAGCGATGACACTTCTCCCAAGCCGCATATGAAAGCACGGCGGCTGAATTATTCATGTAAGCTTATCTTTCTTGTTTTAGCTTAACAATATAGGAGCAGTAGCTTTGATATGGTACACCGCTTTCGCGATCTGCATAAGGAGGACGCTTTTTTTTCTTGGTG
Source organism: Calonectria hongkongensis (assembly GCA_017140755.1). Taxonomy (NCBI): domain Eukaryota; kingdom Fungi; phylum Ascomycota; class Sordariomycetes; order Hypocreales; family Nectriaceae; genus Calonectria; species Calonectria hongkongensis. The sequence continues at coordinate 44,264 of JAACJA010000014.1, forward strand.
TTTCGTCTTGGGTAGATTTAAGTGTGCTCTCGGACTTCTTTGCTTGGCAGCCCCTTTGCCCATCAGTAATAACAAAATATTGAAAAGAAGCACACTCCCCACCCCGAACCAGCCTTCTCTAGAAGTTTGGGTCAACCAGGTTTGGGCGATAGGATATGGTATATTTATTCTTCTAACCTATTGCTAAGTTCACACCTGTATCAAACTGGTCATTCTTAACCTTTTTCTGTGCCTTCCACCTTGGTAATACCAGTGGTCATATTTTTCTTGCATGTTCAGCTGGACTGACTCTCGTTTTTAATTTCACCTACCACTTTCCATTATTTCCCCAACGCCTCGTATCATTGCAGTTCTTCTTTCAACATGAAATTTCCTGGTGTTCTATTGGGATTCGCACTATTTGGTGCTGGTGCTGCTGCCAATGCGTGCAGCGGGATAACCAGCCATGCTAAGCGCCAGCTCCCGCAGCAATACACCATCACGCTGAAGACGTAAGCATCATCTATTGATTATACTTGTAACCTCCAGCTAACGCACAAATTTAGTGGCTTCAAGGAGCTCAATAATAAACAGCTCTCTATAGAATCCGACATGGTTGGCGTATACCCGCCGGACTCCAATTCCAAGCAACTCCGAGTTACTCTCAACACCATCGGCAAAAAGACCGACAAGAAGGTCAGCCTTAGGCCATATCCCGCCCGCAACGATGAACACGTAATCGGTCTTGTTGGAATCAATGGGTATCTCGAGCTCAAAGATTTGAACAAGCCATCTGGTACCAAGGCCTTGCCAAAAGGGACATACAGTTGGAAGGAATTTACTCTCGGCAAACCGGACAACAAGTGTATGCAGGAGATTATCTATAAAGACATCAAGCCAGGGTGGATCGCTTCTCCCGCCGGCAATGATACTTGGAGGATCAAGAACTACAATGGTATGTGCGCTCAACTGCATGTCTGGTGGACTTCGCATGGCTAATTGGAAAACTAATCCAGGTGACATTGTCGTTGTGCAAAACTACATTCCCGTAAAACTATATCTTGAGCCTGTGGCGTTCAGAATCGATCACTAGAGGCCCGGCGGTAATGATTTGATCTGGAAATAGTCGGCTGCTCTGCCCCGAATGATATGGAGATTTCATTTGTGGAAGAAATGAGGCTCACAAATAGTTTCCAAGCTACCGAGGTCTGGCTAATTTCTCACGCATGTCTTATCAAGGCTCCAGACGGGTGCATGCTAACAATAGATACTATTCTACCAAAGACATAAAAAAAGATCATGAACATGGCTGCTATTTACTTAGATCTGATCACCCTTGTTCAAGAGATACAGTACGTGTTGTGTGGCTTATCAAAGTGGGTGTGGTCGACGGCTTAGTCAGTGGCTTCAGGGCTGTCCGGTGGCGCGGGAACCCTGGTCGGCCCAAGGATTTGGAGGGGCTCATTCGCCAATGGAAGTTTGCATTTGCTGGGTGCCAGAAAACGTGAGATTAGATAGGGACGGAGCCACTGAACCCTCTCTCACCTCACTTTCCACTCAACACTTTCTCCCCGTCACGAGATTTCGCTGTTTGCTCCTTCCACCTACCACGTTTGTTACTGCGCCCAAGATGCTTGTTCTGTAATTACCATTTCTCGGAAATCTATCAGGGCTTTTCCGATCAGTCTGGCGCTCTCTGAAGCCTCTTGGTCATTCTCCCACATTTTGCGACAACTTCTGCGCCGCGTCCTCGTGTTGACGGTCCCAACCCATCATGGCGGCTTGTAATCGAACTACCACAAGCACATTGCGATCCCTTTCGAAAGGTCAGTCTCTGGACCGGCTGTTCCCTCTCGCCTCCATATCCTGACCCAGCTACAGCATCATCGAGAGCCCCGACACGACCATTCTTTTGTCCCCTAAAAAAAGTACCGGCCTGCCTCATGTCGCACTTTTACTCGACATCAGCCAGTGCACCCAAGTTCTCCTACCATATCGCCTCCTCCTTCATCGCCAAAGACCGACCATATGACCCTTCCTCCCACGTATTCCACTTTAACCCCTACAACCGCATCCAGCCTCCACGAAATCGCCGTCCATCCGCACGCCCTGAATCTGGCCACGATGCCTTCTTCATTAGCAGGATCAACGACTCTGGCTCAGTAGCATTTGGTATTGCCGATGGTGTCGGTGGCTGGGTAGATTCGGGCGTCGATCCAGCAGATTTCTCTCACGGATTCTGTGATTACATGGCTGTCGCTGCCCATGAGCATAACTCCGAGAGCGATCCGCCACTTACCGCGAGGAAACTCATGCAAAAAGGATACGATTCCATTTGCTCCGATCGCAGCTTACGCGCTGGAGGAAGTACAGCTTGCGTAGCGATTGCAGGAGCTGACGGCACTCTCGACGTGGCGAATCTCGGAGACTCCGGCTTCTTACAATTGCGGTTAAACGGCGTACATACCTATTCCGAGCCCCAAACACACGCCTTCAACACCCCGTTCCAGCTCTCGCTTGTTCCTCCTAGCGTTGCCGCCCGCATGGCTGCATTTGGTGGTGCTCAGCTGAGCGATCTGCCACGAGACGCCGATGTTACTCAACATTCACTTCGCCATGGAGATGTTCTCGTGTTCGCAACGGACGGTGTTCTGGACAACCTCTTCAACCAAGATATTCTCCGCATCGCTAGTAAGGTTTTGGTCTCGAGTGGTGCCTGGGTGATGACAGAGGCCGGCGGCGCTCATGTGGCTGATAATTTGGGACCGCTGGTCGAGTTGCCTGAAAATACCAACCGCAAAACCGTAACACTGCAGAGCTTGCTCGCAACCGAAATCGTGACAGCAGCGAAGCGGGCTAGTGTCAACACCAAATTGGACGGTCCCTTCGCCAAGGAAGTCCAAAAGTACTATCCCCAAGAGAACTGGCACGGTGGCAAGGTTGACGACATTTGCGTGATTGTTGCCGTAGTCAATGAGGAAACGGGAGCGGTGAAAAGCAAGTTGTGATTTTCCAGCGCGCATCGGTTTGAGCATAAAGTACGAAATATAGAGGCGGGAAACGCAAGCATCTTGGGATCATGGGCATGAAGGTTTGGAGTCAAAATAGAGCTGGGTGAACAAGGGCGGGGTTGCCCAAGTCTTCGGACGTGTATATAGGTTGGCGAACCTGGTATGACTTGATGCGCATTGTTAATATGAATGATAATTTCTTGGTTTTGTATTTATTATTACTGCGAAGAGTACCTTCTTACAAAAAGCGGCTCCAAAATTTATAAACTTTACCAGACTATTGCCAGGTTCACGATTTAGTAAGTATATGGAAGAGATATAAACATAGGGAACTAGCAAAATGATTAAAATCCATATATGGCCAATGAAATAAAGAAAAATTGAAGGAAATGGGTCATCAATGGGAAACTTGTTGTGCGGCTCACTAGATGGCGTATTCGAATACAGGAGGATTAACCACCATTAGACGCTGCACAGTATGCGACACACGGCCTGACATCACCACCACATCGGCGAGCTTGAACTACTGGTCAGGCCCCAATTCAGCCAGCAAACAGGGTTATAAGGAGAGCCTGTTGGTGCAGGAAATCCCAGATTAAGATTCTATAGCCGAAATCTGATCGAGATCCACATGGCGTATGTCAACGACAGCGCACTATCAGACCACCCACCATGACTTGCATCGAACCGCGTCCAAACTAGGGCTTGCAGTCTTTACTGTTGATTGTATAGTAACTCTCCGAGTATGTTTAAAACTTGAGGGTAGATCCAATACCGGGGGATTAGTTCTGCAAAAAAAAAAAAAATCCGGCGGGCAGAAAAGAGCTAGGAAGACAATATTAGGCCATTCGTAGCGAGTCTTGGATATACGCCCTCTCAATAAGATCCCAATGAAATGCCAGTTTCTCTAAATTCAAAGATTTATCGAACAAGAGGGATCAGATTGGCTATTTCTCAATCCATGAGTGTTAGTGAGGTTTAAATGCCTCCGGGCTTCGGGGTATGTCTGTCAATCTTAGTAATCGCCAAGTTGTTACCAAGCCTGATTCAAATCCCGGTAGAGTTTATAGCCCGTTTATTTTCACATGACAAGACATGGAGTAGTCTATACAACCGGGAATATTCCATCAGATCGGCAGATCTGGATTAGTAAGACTTCATTTGGTTATTTGGTGGTTGTGTCACGAGGGTTGCCCATCACCGCCTCCAGTTCCTACTTCTAGAATGCCCACAATATTTATTTAAATAGGGAATGGAACGTCTCAACCCGCGATAGCTTAGACGGAAGTCTACTGAAAACCGAGTACGTAACAGAATGCAATGCCGGGGAGCTAGGATGTAGGCTACCTTCGTTATCACGCCGTACATGCGCTGAATGACTTTAATGATGTTCAGGACAGGGTGTAAGGACTGGGAGAATATTTGGCAAAGATCCAAAGGAGGAAGGCAGAAAGGGGGCGTGGGCAGTGACGCAAGAGGTGTACGTGGAAAGAGGGGTGCGGGGACTCGTCCGGGGTGCGGCTCTGCGGTTTAAATAGACGATGCTGGGGAGTGGATTATATCTGGGGTCACACGAGGTGGTTAAACAGTGATTAGAGCAGAGGCAATAAGACGTAGGTGATAGCGCTGAACGGCGAAACCTAGAATACTGCGACCCTCAGATATGACATTAATAGTAGGGGCATTGCACAGCATTATCAAACCGGGTCATGAAATTATAGGGGTCGCAACCTGATAGGCCCTGCAATGGAATGTATGACAAAACTAATCACTTACACCGCCGGCAATGCGGTATCAAAGACAATATGTGATGTCGACATCCCTGTGGCGTTTGACGCATTCACACATCGCATCATTGTACAAAAAAAAAAAAAAAAAAAGGTATCCTAATAAGTTGGTCTGAAAACGCAATTGAGATTAACCCCTTGATGGCAAAAATCGCACCAGTAAAGAGGTTCGAGCGCAGAATATGATGGCTGAGAGTTTGAGTCAAGATGCGACAAGATATCCTGCAAGGGTGACAGATAGTAGGCCGCGCTGTCGCCATTTTAGCGGCTTATGCACAGTCGCCGCCGCATGGCGGCCTGCGTTAGCGCTGCATCTGATTTCCGATGACCCTTTGTTACCTATCTCGCCGTGCGTCTCGCGTTGTTTTCACACAACTGCCGGCCCCCGGAGAACGACTGCATTGGCCTCTGGCGGTGAGGCTATCGGGGCAAGTCGTCGTTTCACTCGGCTAGGGACAACGGGAAATCTCGCGAGGATACTCCCAGCCTCGGGACTTCCGCGAGTGTTGTTCCTGGTCAAGGCGTTGGCCTAGGTGACAGAGTTTCGGGAGTTGGTTCGGCCTAACATACTCCGCCTCTCAGCGATTGAGTCGAGACCAGCGACGATGAATCTGAGATATGAGCGCCGACGTTCGCAAGAGCGCCCCTATAAGCTGTATCACCCGAAGCACGTTTCTCTCAGAATGGCTCCTGCTAATGCGAGATAAGAGCTCGGCAGATTGAGGGTTGGACTTGTTTTTTTTTTTTCTTGCTGGTCGGCCATGCCCGAAGGGCCGTTGTCGGTGATCGAGCCCGGTAGTCCGCACCAACAAGGTTGCTAGAGGAGCCTTTGACAGGCGTCTGGGCGGCCCACATCACCGGCGGATGAATAAATCGAACCGGGATGGTGTCATTTAGCTTGTTATTCCATGCTAGATTGCCTAATGAGGCCAGAGCGGTACGCGCGTATCAATCTGATAAAAAGGCTGGGTCCTCCTGTCCTGGCCGGTGGATGTCTGCTTCGTAGTTTTCACCTCCTCAACAGCCCTTGCTTCGAATTGACCGACATATCGACCCCCTTCAGTGCCAATTGACTTGGCGCAAACTCAATTAAGAGACCATCCCCTCAGGCGACCCCTCAGACACACAATGGCTGCTGTGGAAGTTCAGAACGCGCCAGGAGCCGAGCTCGGTCCTCTTGCAAACGGCACTCAAGAATTCCCCATTGACGAGATCAACCAGGACTTTCTGGTAAACGGACGTTATCTGATCCAATCACCATATACTGAGCAACAGCACTTGCTCGACCTGGAATCAGTCAACCATGAGAATGGGCTTCTGGCGAGGGGCCTGACTCGTTTCCGAGCCCTTCGTGAAGACTACGCGACGGCGCCTTATGCCGATTCATTTAACTGGCCCGAAGTCATTTCCGAAGTAAAGCGCCTAGCCGCGGACTCCGGTAAAGGGTTCAAGCAGACGTCATTTTACATTGTTGCTTTCCGGTCGCAAATCAAGAAAAGCACAGAATACGCCGATCTCGGCCGTTTGGATAAGGCGGCTCATGCTGAGGCGGTGGCCAGTGGAGGGTTCCTCAAGTAAGATGCAGATTTGGGTGGATATAGGTGAACATTTGGCTGACAAGGATTAGATACTGGTTCGGAGAGCCGGACTCGGATTTGCGGAACCTGGCCACTTGCGTCTGGAGGACGAGAGAGGACGCCAAGAACGGTGGTCGAGGGCCGGCACATCGAGAGGCTGCAGGCGCGACTCGCGCTATGTATGCGTTTTGGAAGATTGACCAACACCGACTAATCATTCATGACAATGTGGAGTCCTGGGAGATCATTCCTTGGGAGGAGTGAACCAGGTGCCCTGAGGGGGACACTGCGGAAATAGTAGCCGTCTTAGAGGGCTTTCCTATACGATGTTCCGGCTCGGGCGTGCGACGATTAATGACACCCGTGTGCGGCTAAATACGTCGGCTTTCCCGCCAGTTGGCGGATGAGGTGCCAGGTTCTGCGCATACCAGCTGCACGAGCCAAATGTGGACGAGATATAACGAATTTTTTTGGGTCATGGTTGGGGTGTGGGATTTTATACAGTGGATATGGTTGGAATAAAAAAAGGACATAGACAAAAATAAAGGCGTTTTAATTTTTTTTTAATTTGGGGGGAAGTGTAATTGTGTACTGCCGCAGATCTGCATCGAGTCGCACTTGTAAGAGAATTGAATAAGATAGGCGCTACATTCACATGCACGGGTTCGAGCCAGAGTTATTGTAGAATTGTGAGATGAAGTTGTTGTGATCGGACGTATTAGCGATTGGGAAAGAACGGCCAAAAGAACCCCCTCTAAGAAATTCGTTTTCGCTAACACCTACTCAGAACTAGAGTTGGTCAATGGTGTGCAAGGGCGCTTGTGAGGTTATCATAGTAAATAGTGACAGGATATATAAAATCTGCCGCTCTTCACCGCCCTCATCCCACAACGCCCACAAATCGGGTACGAAAAGTTCGATATTCCCACTTCCAGAGCCCCGAGCCCCGAGGATCTTGCAACACCACCCGCTCGTCTGCGCCGACCGACTCTCCGTCCCCCGCGGCCCCGTGAATATTCCTCCCGAACCTCTGTCAAAATGGGTGACGTTCCTAAAGAAACGCCTTTCCAGGCGGTCCAGGTCGAGGCTCTGGTGAGTCCAACTGCCCCGCCCCACCTTGGGGTCTCCCCTCATGAAGTATGAGAGATGAGAGGTGGGAGTATTGACGGCGCGCCTGTAGGTCATCATGAAGATTGCCAAGCACTGCTCCTCGGCTTTCCCCTCCACTGCGACCGGTTCGATCGTCGGTATGGACCAGAACGATGTCCTCGAGGTTACCAACACCTTCCCCTTCCCCTCCGTTGACAGCGCCACCTCCGACAGCCACCAGAACGATGCCTCGCTGCTCGCCTCCGCTGCTCCCCGACAGAAGGTCAACATTGCCTACCAGAACGACATGATCCGACACTTGAAGGAGGTGAATGTTGATGCCAACAACGTTGGTTGGTACACCAGCGCGACCATGGGCAACTTCCTTAACCTGAGCTTCGTCGAGAACCAGGTCCATTACCAGAAGGACAACGAGAACACTGTCGCGCTCGTCTACGATGCTAGCAAGAGCTCTCAGGGCAACCTGACCCTCCGAGCATTCCGCCTTTCTCCCGCCTTCATGGCCGCTTACAAGGAGGGCAAGTTCACAACCGAGACGTGAGTCAATATTGAAACCTGAGGATATGACTTTGCATATAGAGCTGACTTTGGATAAATTATACAGCCTGCAGAAGTCGAAGCTCTCTTTCAAGGACATCCTTGTCGAGTACCCCATCAACGTGCACAACTCCCACCTCCTCACCACCTTCCTTCACCAGATCCCCTCGGCCCCTATCCAGGGCGAGATTCAGCAGCCTAACTCGCTGGCCGACCTCAACCGCGAGACTGTGAAGCCCCCGCTGTACCCTTCCATCGATGCTCTCGACGTGGCGATCGACCCCTTCCTCGAGAAGACCTGCGACCTCCTTCTGGAGAGCATCGAGTCGCACTACACCGACCTCAACAACTTCCAGTTTTACCAGCGACAGCTTGGCCGAGAGCAGGCCAAGATTACACAATGGCAGACAAAGCGCAAGGCTGAGAATGCCCAGCGCGCCGCCGCCAAGCAGGCCCCTCTTCCCGAGGATGAGTGGCAGCGACTGTTCAAGCTGCCTCAGGAGCCTAGCCGACTTGAGGGCATGTTGAACGCCAAGCAGGTGGAGCAGTATAGCAAGCAAGTAGATGGATTCACGGCAAACGTCAGTGCCAAGATGTTCGCTGTGAGGGAGAACCTGTTGCCAAAATAAATGGGGTTAGGAGAGGATATACGGTGTCTCGAGGGAATTTTGGGAAAATGAGACGCTCAGTGACGGCTTGCATTGGCGGCGTTCCGGACAATGTGGAATATAATTGAGTGCTGGTCTAGATTTAAAGCGATGAGAAAGAGGAGCACTTAAAAAAAAGCAGACGCCAGAGGAGAGGTGATGATGATGATTACTGTGGTGATTCAATCATGCCTGGAATAGGTTGGAGGGAGCTTACCCAGCCCTCGAGACGAAAGATGCTTGTACGGTTTATGAAAGGACAAAAGCCTACTTTGGTATAGTAACTCGACTGCCTTTCCACAAGTAGGGCCCATCGAGACTCAGAGAGTATGAAAATAAATGTTAAAAAGAAGAAGAAAAAAACATCATGTCATGGCGTGTCTCGATTAGGAACGGAGCTCTACGTGGTGATGCTGCGAAGCAAAGGAAGCAAACGAAACTTGCCGAGCTGCCTTAGGCCAATACCCAAGTACAGGCGAAGAACAAATACACGTTTGACTCGGGTAAGACATGATTGCCTATGGTCGGGCCGGATCTCGACACCACATGTCCGCTGCGTAGCTGTTTTGGGGGCAAGATGGACATGGTGGGGCTTTGTGGTGTTCCCTGGGGCAATCAGACTACCACACTGACAAGCCACGCCACTTGTCTAGAGGCCTGCCGGGCGGTCGAGCGAGGATCAGGACGGGGATCCAGTTGAAAACCAGGGAGCTGCAGCGCCAGGCACAAAGGCGACGGTGCTCGGCCTCCGGGGGGCGGAGGGTCCGAGAGCCAAGCGAATGAGGGGAAGGGGGAGAGAGGAGAGGTGACATGGAGGTGAATGTGGCACGGCATAAGTCCTTGAAAGTTCACCTCTGCAAAGTCAAGTCGGGACATCCTTACCGTGGGGGACAGAAGTCGTGTAAGAATTGAGCTAGAGGATTTATAGGGAAAACAAGCAGTAAAGATTGTCGAATCAAAGGTGGGATGGCCCAGTCACGGCACCCGAAATCTCAACGTGGTCCCTGAAAAGAGAAAAAAAAAATTGCACCGAACGGCACTTTAGCACAGCGGGTAACGTAGCTGTTACGAATACGCTTGGGACTTGATCCCTCAGTTTTTGGGCGCCCGCCTCCCAGCAGATGCATGCTGAGTTAGTAACAGGTACCGCGCCTCCAGACCCCACACGCCTGTAACCTTCCGGCCATCTGCCGCTCTGCTGCTGCTCTGCTGCTGCTCCGTTGCTCGAGGGATTGCAGGATTGCAGGCGCAGCAGAGCGAGACGGGACAAACGGGACAGGACAGCTAGCAAGGCACCGTCGTCGAGGCTCCCACAGCGTAATCAATCTTGTATCTCGCCGAAAGTACCTCATCTCTCTTCGAGGCTGGGCACCACTGACACAGCAACACCCATGAAAATGCCCCGCTTTAGCTCAGCGTTCCTCCGTCGGAGCAAAAAATTTGCCCCTCCTTTTGTGCCGCTCCCACGTCCTCACCGCCCAGCCCACCCACGAGTCCACCAAAAAACACCGCCAGAGGAAGGAGCTAGGTACCAACCCCTCCGAACGTAACCCCTCCTCGGACCCAGGCTTTTTTTTTTTTTCGACCGCCTCTCAGCAACGAGCAATCGGCCTGGCCCCACCTCTCCCATCTTATCGCCCTCAACACCTCTCTTGTCTTGGGCTTTTTCTTCCTACTTATTGTCCTCCTCCTCCGCCGCTTTTTTCTTTCATTTCCTCTTCTCTCTCTACAATCCATCCATTCCATCTCCCTCCCTCAAAGCCAACATGTCTGCCCCCGCCCACAAGTTCAAGGTCGCCGACCTCTCCCTCGCCGCCTTCGGCCGCAAGGAGATCGAGCTCGCCGAGAATGAGATGCCCGGTCTCATGGCCACCCGTGTCAAGTACGCCGCCGACCAGCCTCTCGCCGGTGCCCGCATTGCTGGCTGCCTTCACATGACCATCCAGACCGCTGTCCTCATCGAGACCCTCGTTGCCCTCGGTGCTGAGGTCACCTGGACCAGCTGCAACATCTTCAGCACCCAGGACCACGCCGCCGCCGCCATTGCTGCCGCCGGTGTCCCTGTCTTCGCCTGGAAGGGTGAGACCGAGGAGGAGTACAACTGGTGCCTTGAGCAGCAGCTCTCTGCCTTCAAGGATGACAAGAAGCTCAACCTCATCCTCGATGACGGTGGTGACTTGACCTCCCTCGTCCACTCCAAGTACCCTGAGATGCTCAAGGACTGCTTCGGTGTCTCTGAGGAGACCACCACTGGTGTCCACCACCTCTACCGCATGCTCAAGGAGGGCAAGCTCCTCGTCCCCGCCATCAACGTCAACGACTCCGTCACCAAGTCCAAGTTCGACAACCTCTACGGCTGCCGTGAGTCCCTCATCGACGGTATCAAGCGTGCTACCGACGTCATGATTGCTGGCAAGGTCGCCGTTGTCGCCGGTTTCGGTGACGTCGGTAAGGGTTGTGCCCAGGCCCTCCACGGCATGGGTGCCCGTGTCCTCGTTACTGAGATTGACCCTATCAACGCCCTCCAGGCTGCTATGGCTGGTTACCAGGTCACCACCATGGAGAAGGCTGCCAAGATTGGTCAGATCTTCGTCACCACCACTGGCTGCCGTGACATCCTGACTGGCGAGCACTTCGAGGCCATGCCCAACGATGCCATCGTCTGCAACATTGGCCACTTCGACATTGAGATCGACGTTGCCTGGCTCAAGGCCAACGCTGCCTCTGTCCAGAACGTCAAGCCCCAGGTCGACCGCTTCCTCATGAAGAACGGCCGCCACATCATCCTCCTCGCCGAGGGTCGTCTGGTCAACCTTGGCTGTGCCACTGGCCACTCTTCCTTCGTCATGTCCTGCTCCTTCACCAACCAGGTCCTTGCTCAGATTGCCCTCTACAAGGCCAAGGACGCGTCCTGGAGCCAGAAGTACGTTGAGTTCGCCTCCACTGGTGACCTCAAGACTGGTGTCTACGTCCTCCCCAAGGTCCTTGACGAGGAGGTTGCCCGTCTCCACCTTGCTCACTGCCAGGTCGAGCTCTCCACCCTCACCAAGGTCCAGGCTGAGTACCTCGGCCTTCCTGTTGAGGGTCCCTTCAAGGCTGAGATCTACCGCTACTAAGCATATCACATGTAATGATACCAAAAAGGGTCCTTCAACTGGAACCCTACGTGTAACGAATTTTTCCACTTATTTCGGCACGGTAATCGGCAAAATTCTCTATTCAACAGCATGAACTTGCATGACATCTGAGCCGGGCGGGTAATCAGAATGTCTGCGGTTTTACTATATTTATTTCATGAAGATTTTCCTTTTTGTTTTGCTCATTTTTGAATTGCTCCCATTGCATTGAGGACAATTCTTTGCAAGGTGCAGGAAGGGGTTAAAAAAATCTTGCTTTTTCAACAAAATGGCGTTGGCTTTTCTGCTAAACATGATTCCCCCTTTCGAAGCATGAATGGATGATGGAATGGACGGATGGATGGATTAAAATCCGAACTAAGATGCTCCCCAAAAAAGAAAAACGGGGTAGAAACTGGAAAAAGGGCCCGTCAACCGTGGCCAGGGTAGAGTAGACTTTCAATAAAAAGAATTCTTACTCTCAAATATGACTCCTTTTGCTTTGTGTTGTGTAAGCACCCTCAAACGTAGCAAAACCCGTGTCTTTGATGGAATTATTCGACATACGCTAAATTGCTAACCACATGCTCAAACATAACCTGTAAAGATTTGAGCTTGGTCTTCGGCCGGGCACAAAACACCCCTTGAACGATTGTGCCTCAACGACTTCTCCACCCTCTACATCGCAGAACTCGATGCCCGATTAATTTCATGGTAAAAAACGGTTATTCAGAACTGTTCTTGCATAAATTATTTGTCTGGTTAATTGATTTATTGAAAAATATCAAATATGTTCCGAGTCAGTGAGATGGTCCTGGAAGTAAAGCAATAACGGCATAATCTTTCGAGCAATGTATTGTGATATCGCCACTCTACCTTCTATCCTATATTTTGCAATAGAATTCTATCGTCTACTATTGCAGACTCTTCTGCTCCGGCACAATACTTTTCAATTTACCCTCCGCTACAGCCATTCGAACATTACTAATAGCCCACTCCTCCATCTTGAGCTCGGTCTCGACCGTCCAGGTCCCCATGTGAGGAACTAGAAGGACATTATTATTAGATACGAGGCCTTCGTGAATCTCAGGTTCGTTTTCGTAGACATCTAGGCCAACGCCAGCGACTTTTCCACTAGCAAGCGCTTCGACGAGCGCAGCTTCGTCCATGACGGCTCCGCGAGCAGTATTGACGATGACAATGCCAGGCTTCATGAGGGCGAACTGCGGTGTAGAAATCGTGTGGCGGGTTTTGGGCTGTTTTAAGAGCAAGGCGGTTAGTTATGATAAGTAGTCATGATTCTAAGAGGAAGCTCACGTTCAGAGGAAGGTTCAAGCTCAGCACATCACTCTCCTTGAGCAATGTCTCGAAGTCAACGTATTCAGCACCATCCTCCAGATCTGGGCTCAGTTGCGAGCGGTTGTGATAACGAATCGACATGCCGAATGCGCGGGCCTTGCGGGCAACATTGCGACCAATACCCCCCATGCCCAAAATGCCGAGCACCTTACCTTGAGGATCATGGCCCAGGCTTACGGGGGGGTTTCCACGCCAGGCGCCATTGCGCAAGGATGTCATTGAGGCAGGAAAGTTTCTAAGTGCGCCCAAAAGCAACCAGATTGTCAAATCGGCCGTGGCATCGTCGACAGCATTGGGGGTGTTGGAGACATGAATTGAGTGAGCGGTGCAGGCAGGAACGTCAATTTGGTCGTAACCAGCGCCTTAATACCCGAAGGGCATGTTGAATTAGCGTTTGCAGCTTTGAATTATCAATGTTGCTCAGAAGGCTCTCTGGATCACTCATTGACATGTTGGCCCCACTCACCATTGTGGCAGATGAACTTCAGGGACTTGGGCAGCGCATCCAGCAGCTCCGAATCGACAAGGCCAGTGATACTAACGGAGGAAAATGTGCGGTAAGCGGCGGTTACGCCATCGAAGGCACCGGATCTCGATTCACTGAGGAAAGCCTGGCGGTTGGTGGCTTTGGGAATGACGATATCGGCGATGGAGGAGAGGGATGCCCAGGCATCATGGGCGCTAGGATTGCGCTCCGATTAGTCGGGGACAAAGAGGAGGAGGTCGCTCTTGGGCTATAATTCTTACTGCTTAATCTTACCCAAGAGTAAGACCTTTGTCTTAGAAGCCATATCTTAATTCGGGTGTGGTGGGGTTATTGCTGATGAGCCAAAAGATCTCTGTGTTTGTTGATGTTGCTGAAGGAAATCCACATTAATGACAATCGTGGTCAACTACCCCACCACCGAACATCGGGATTGAGGCCGAGTGTAAGCAAGTCGCAGCTACTCCAAATGGAGAAAAGAGCGATAAAGGATTCCCGGGCTCCTTGGCTATCAGCTGCCCCAAATCGTTGTTGGAGGTCACCACGGCGGGGTTGCGATCAGGGTGGGGGGCTGGGGGCGGGGGGGATCAGTTGTTGGAAGGCGTCATCTCGGAGGGAGAGGCCGTGTAGTAGCAGGTATTGGACATTTACAACGAAGAGGCAATTCTCTATTACTCGAATTCGATACCACTATAACAACAACAAAGTGCTGAAAGCATAAGCCAGGTCAATACGGGTGTGGGGGTTCCCGCACCTCCATGACATGGGGGCACCGTCATCACCAACATCAGAAGCAAATGCAGCCACGATAGCTAATGGAAAGTACATATAAACAAATCAAAAAGAGCATATGAAACACGAGGCGGGCTGATGAGCATTCATTTGACCGTTTCAGACCTCAGCATCCTGAGAAAAAGGAACTCTGCTTTTCGTAGTCATGACAAAGAAAATCTATTGCAGTGAGGCAACCAGCCAGCACCATATACTTCAAAGAACTCCCCCAACCAACCAAGGTGTCTGAAAACTACACCGTGGCTGCCAAAATGTTGTTTGGTACGCTCCATTTTCTCCGCAGACTCCAAATCGAAAACACGAATGCCTCCCAGCGCTCTTACCCCTCTCACATGAGCAATCTCCAAGCACCAAGTAGCAGTGCGGCGAATCCAGTGCACACGCCCATCAACCACTGAAGCGTCTGGAATTTGACCTGTTCCAGCTTTTCTCGTAGTGCCGCAACCTCTTGTTCAATCTTGGTTTCCGTCTCCTTGATCTTGAGCTCCTGCCCAACCGCCTCCTCACGAATGCGGCCCTTTTCAAGGTTCAGGTCCAGTCGCACACTGGCCTGCGTGCGGTTGATTTCGTCTCGCAGTCGGCTGCTGAGTTTTGCAATATCATTTGTGAGTCGCTCGTGCGCCGTTCGAGTGGTATTGGACTCGGTGCTGTCCGCCGAAAGTAGCTCGGAACGGAGCTTGGCGAAATCGACTTTTTGAGTATAGGTGGCTTTGGCAGCGTCTTCGCGAAGGACCATCGTTCGAGTGAGATTTTGAATGCTGGAGTACGTACGCATTAGAATCAATTGACAAATTGTTGGAAATTTAAGGAGCACCATACCTCTCCTCAATGACGTCGTTGAGAACCTTCATCATGGCTACTGATTGCTCCTCCGTGAAACCCTCGGTCTGAAGCCTTTTAACGAACTTCAGAGTATCGAAATGATGATCCCGGTAGCTCTGGGGAGTTGTGTGGAAGGCCCGCCTCAATATCGGGCTTTCGGCGCGGACAGAGCATCGTGGGGTTGTAGGGCCGATCTTGAAGGCGGAAAAGGGTCGTCGCTGGCCGGCCGGCTGGGCCGACAGAAAAGGTGAGGAGGGTGCCTGCGAC
The DNA here is from genome assembly GCA_017140755.1 of Calonectria hongkongensis. NCBI lineage: Eukaryota > Fungi > Ascomycota > Sordariomycetes > Hypocreales > Nectriaceae > Calonectria > Calonectria hongkongensis. Next base: position 59,752 of record JAACJA010000014.1, read on the forward strand.
GCCGACAGAGGGGCGCGCCAGCTCAGTCGAGGGAGAAGAAATCGTGGTACCATCTCGATCGCCACGATGCTGGGGGCAGCCATGGCTAGCCAGTTTTTTTTGGTTTTTTTGCTCGGTGTTCGGTTAGCAATGTGCAGATGGATGACGGTGACTAGCTGTCTGCGATATGAATGGATGGGTTGAAACGAGCGGGAAACATCGGCTTTGATTGGTCCCGCAGCAACACCTGCTGCAGCCAACCAGGAGGCATTGTGTCACCCTTTCTGGCCAGTGACCACCAAATGAAACCTGACTCAGGCCAAATTTCAACCAAAATCGCTTTATCCTACGTGAATGTGTACACAAGTGAAGCAAAAGAAGTTAGTATACAAAGCACCATTTGGGTATAATTTATATATTCGAGTGTTTAATTTGAAATATTTCAAATGGCGTAAATCAGTCTCATTGGCCTGTGATGATCCCTACTGTGCCCATAGTTACATGAAATCCGGTCACTTCCATTTCTGACCCAGTCATCTTATCAGATCAGGACCGGAGTTCACACTTGGGATCTCGTCACCCGAGCCCACCAACTAGGTTGTCGCCAGGAATCATGAATCACATAGCCAGATCCTTCAGATCACTCTCGGGTGCTTATTCAGGGGGGTCTCGAGCTTCATAGTCAATCAACCAGGATACCAGTGGGACATTCGCATATTAACTTCCCCCTCCAAAAGTTGCAACAGACGCTCGCTCTCCACTGATCGGAAAACTGAGGAATCCAGCGAAATCAAGGCGAAACTTGTATTCTGATATTTTATCAGATTACTCTCCAATGACGCCACAGTCAAGATTCTGTCTCAATGTCCAAACGTCGTATTCCATGCGCGCAGCTTACTTCCACACATCCAATCAGTCGGGGACCGGATAGTTGTCAGACCGATGTCGCTAATGTGAGACCAACCGACACACGGGTATGCAGATGCCGCGTATTCAACCCACTCAATACGAATAATAGTGTCCATTTGTCCTGCAGCCCAGTTTAGGCAGAACCAACAATGGTAATAAAGCAGGGTTGTGGGTGTCAGCTGCAGCTGGAGGAGGGTCGGGATTGGCCAAAATCCGAATTCCGCAATGGCCAAAAAGCCACCGTCCTCCTCCCATAGTTACACGGTATTCGCCCACCGCCACGCCAATTCCGCTCTTCCAAATCGCACCTTTTTGACTGTCAAAGCCCAACCCCGTTTAGCCAGCCTGGTCAGAAACCGTCACCTAATCATTCGTGGCGAGTCGTTGCTTTGCTTCGAGTTCCATAACGACCGGACTTCGTTGATTCGCTTGCATCGCATGCGAAAGCCTATTTTCAAATCCGCGATGATGGCACCCCCAGATGTGAGCTCCTCAAATGGCACGCCAGCTGGATATGGTCGATCATGCACGAACTGCTCGCGCGCCAAATGCAAATGCATACTGCGGCCCGACGGCGATGTATGCGAACGATGCCATCGGCTTGGCAAGCATTGCCAGCCTATGACGACCACCAGAAAGCGCGTTGCCAAGAAGGCGACAGCTTCAAGAACAGCTCAGCTAGAAGAGAAGCTTGATGACCTAGTGTCTATACTGAGAGCGTCCCAAGCAACAAATCCGCAAAGTAGCCCGCCGACCAGCACAACATCATTCTCCTCCAATTCTATGGCTCTTACAAGCCGCCTGGATTCCCTTGCTGCTGCTGCAACTTCGTCCACGACCCAGGTCATCCCCCCCTCAATGCCCCATGCTTTTGGCATTTCCAACCACACCCAGGGATCATCAACACACTCGACTGTGCCAGACATCAACGACACATTTCGGCTGCCCGAGCCAACCCCTGCTGAAGCTGAGATATATTTAGACAAGTTTCGGGGCTGGTTGGGAAATTTTCCTTTCATGGTTATTGAACACGATACAACGGCGGCGTCCCTGCGCGAGGAACGCCCTTTTCTATGGACGTGTATCATGAATATCACATCCATGTCCGCTCCGCAGCAGATAAGCATGAAGGAAAGAGTACGCCAAGAGATCGCTACAAGGATTGTTATGAATCATGAGAGGTCAATGGACCTACTCCTCGGTCTCATCACCTACCTGGTTTGGTATGTCAGCATCCATCCACGCCATGACCCGTATCTAACCGGTTTCGCAGGGCAACAATGACTTCGGGGCCCGGAACAAGACCTTTTATCATCATGTACTCGCAGCTGGCTATTGCGATCCTCTACGACCTTAGTCTAACTCGTGCTCCAATCGAAGAGCAATACTTCACAGTATGCTTCAAAGTCTGGGGTGGACGCCCGCCAGCCCCTAGGCTACGTACAATGGAGGAGCGAAGAGCCGTCTTGGCTCTTTGGTTTCTAACTTCAGTGTAAGTTTTTCATGGTTTTGTTTGAAAATATGTTGTTAACGTAGATAGGATGACTTCGTTCATTGGCAAAATGGACACCCTTCGCTGGACTCCCCACATGGATGACTGCCTGAAAGTCCTGGAAAGAGATCGAGAGTACCCATCCGACGAACTTTTGGTGGCGTTTGTCAAGTACCAGCTTGTAGCAGAAGAGGCGCAAAAGCTACTGATCAGAGACGTCATGGGCGAATCAACACAAGCCCCCACATATGTCTTTAAAAAAGGTCTATTGTCTAGGCTGCAAGAAATACGAGACAGTATTCCTAATTTGATTCCCAACAGTCAGTTACCAAGCCCCTTACTCCTCCATTTCTACGTGCTAATGCTATGCAGAGGTATTACAGGCACACATACTTGGTGTCGAAGTCCAAGTTCATTCCATTGGCCTGTTTATGCAAACCATTCCCGTGACGCAACGCATTGAGAGCATGTATTCTTGTCTCAAGGCTGCACGCGCATGGTATGATCTCTTTCTGTCCTTCGCGCCTCCGGATATGCCCGGATTGCCCTTTGCGGTCTACGTTCAACTCTCCCAAGTCCAAGTCGCGTTATACAGACTCACTACTTCGGAAGATCCAGCCTGGGATAAAGACTTGGTCAGGAACACAGCAGATATCCTCTCTTTATTGGATCAAACTGTTGAATTGTTTATCCGACTAGACACCATTTACCGTCTCAAGTCCGAGGCGGGCGAAGATACCCTCTTCATCAAAGGCGCAAAAATCATGCGCAATATTCGAACTTCCTGGGAGCCAGCAGTGTCAAGGCACCTTGGAGGTATCCCAACACCAAATAGTCAGGGTCATAATGTGCCTAATGTGACCACACAGGCGGATGCGACAACAGATGCACCCCAACCAGGATTCAATCTGCCAGATCCTAATACCATGGATTTTGGTGATATGACATGGATGACAGACGTTTTTGGTCCTTGGGAATTCTAGGCATCGGGTCATCACGGAAGCGAATCCTAGGCAAAATATAGAAATAATCATACAGGCCAGACGCGGGCACCGGGCGATATAAATGCCGCCGATCCAAAGCAAGCTTACATTCGACATTCCGCCGTGCTGGTGTATGATTGGACAACTAGCTCCGGAATACGGGGTTCGGAGTCTAAAACCAACCCCGGACGATCTGCAACCACTACAACCCAACCCATACGCCCGCACATCGTCGCCAATGCCGATGTCCGTAGGGCACGCGGTTCAGCCTTATGTATGGTCGCTAATTTCCGATCTGTGACCGCTTCTCGACAAATAAAGGCGTAGTGTCACCACCATGTAGAACTGGTTAGGCAGCCGGCATACCTCAGAACCCATCATCGCCTGTGCAAGGTCAACAAGATGAACTCATCCGCCTTGGAGAAGGTACTACCCGAGTCCATAGTTGCAAACGACCAAAAAATTGCAAATGGCTCTTCTCCGACACTGTACGATGAGAACCTCACAGACCCACCGAAATTGGAGGATACCTCAACCACCGAGAATACGGAGGTAGGCCTGACGGGGTGGAAGTTGGCCAGTTTGATGATTTCAATCACCCTCGCAGCATTCCTCATGTTATTGGACATGTCAATCATCACAACTGTATGTGGTCTTCCTCTGCTCTGTTTCCCAACTGCTTCTCAATCCTTCTATAGGCTATCCCTCGTATCACCGACCAATTCCATTCGCTGGACGATATTGGCTGGTATGGCAGTGCATATAATCTATCCAGGTACGTCAAATGTATGATGGCAATCACACCATTGCTAATATCGAAGAAGTGCTGCTCTTCAGCCTCTTTCCGGAAAACTATACACTTACTTCAAATCAAAGGTGTGACATTTCTTTTGATCCTTTTTAGTCCATATTGGTACTAATAGTGTGTCTCGCAGTGGCTATTTTTGGGATGTCTACTGATATTCGAACTGGGCTGTCTCGTTTGCGGAATCGCCACTTCATCAAAAATGTTGATTATCGGTCGAGCCATTGCCGGAATAGGATCATCCGGCATCCAGAATGGGGCTTTCACCATGATTGCTGCCTCTGTTCCTCTTGAAAGGCGGCCTCCACTAGTAGGCATATTAATGGGATGTGCCCAGTTGGGCATTGTATCAGGTCCACTTGTTGGCGGCGCCTTGACCGAATATTCAACTTGGCGATGGTGTAGGTAAACTTGTGCAGACATGATGGACCATGCTAACAGCAGCCAGGTTTTTATATCAATCTTCCAATCGGTGCCGTTTGTACCGTTTTGATACTGATGATCCACGTCCCCGATCGAGTTGTAAAGACCGATGAGCCTATCCTAAAAACTTTGTCAACAAAACTCGACTTGGTGGGGTTTATCATATTTGCCCCCGCAACGGTTATGTTTCTCCTGGCTCTTCAATGGGGTGGCAGTGAGCATGCATGGGATTCGGCCACAATTATCGGCTTGTTTTGTGGTAGTGGTGCCATTTTCTTCATTTTCGTGTGCTGGGAATACAGGGTTGGTGATCTTGCCATGATCCCTTTACCCGTTGTTCGGAAGAGGCAGGTCTGGACCGCGTGTTTGACGATGATGCTCCTCTTCACCACGGTCTTCGTCACAGCGTACTACCTTCCTATTTACTTCCAGTCAGTCAAAGGTGCTTCGCCATTCAAGAGTGGTGTAAACCTGCTTCCCAGTATTCTCAGTCAGCTGGTGGCTGCGGTTTTTTCCGGTACTATCGGTGAGTCCTGGCTTATATCACAGCAATACTCAAGGTTTTATGTAGTGCTAACTTCAATACAGTGTCTAAGGTCGGCTACTATCTTCCATTCTCCGTGGTTAGCGCCGTCATTATCGCTGTAGGCAGCGGACTCATGTCAACACTGTCACCTCATTCCAGCACCGTCACATGGGCTGGCTACCAAGTTCTCCTCGGTCTCGGAAGGGGCCTTGGCATGCAAATGTCAATCATTGCAATTCAGGCGAATACAGCCCCTGAAGTTACGTCAATCGCCACAGCAGTTTTGGTTTTTTCGCAAACCTTTGGCGGTGCTGTGTTTGTATCCGTCTCCGAGGTCATTTTTAGCCAAAAGCTCAAAGATGAACTGGTTTCTCGTCTCCCACATCTCAATGCCGATGTCATCATCAATGCAGGTGCCACGGCCGTCAGGGAAGTGGTGCCTGCTAAGGATCTCCCACAGGCGTTGAGCGCTTATTGTAAGGGTGTGGATTCGGTATTTTATCTTACCACTGCCGCGGCTTGTATGATGTTCCTCACTTCCTGGGGCATCGGGTGGAACGATATTCGAAAGAAGGAGAAAAGGGCGCCAGTAAACGAAGGGGAAGCGTGAGTCTTTTCTTTTCACTGAACAAAAGTCGGACTGGTGATTTCCACATTACAATCCACCAAGTAAATATCTACGGATAGGAGCACCCCGCGTTGGAGATGTTTCAACAGTTGGAGGGAACGGAGTATCTCAACCCAACTCAGCCGACACCAATGGTGTATATGTAAATTAATAATTCATTAATCGCTATTGAACCATCAGTATACTCATTTGGACACGCATTTGATTAATCTGTCACTGACTTTTACCTTAAATTAATGATAGTTCCTTGAGGAAGATGTGCTTTGATGGTACTCTCGAGCCAAATTAAGAGATTGGCTTAGAAGAAAATTAATACTTACTTCAATTTGATCCTTAGTTTTTTTCGTCAATCGGGGCATAGGCTTTTAGAGGTTTGAAACAAACCAAGATGGGTGAGTAGGCACTTGCTTCTATCGTGCGATACTATAGGGTAGGTGGCACATCCATCTGATGCTTGATCCCCACCGTCGATGGCGAAGCCAAACCTTGACAACTTAAATCATCCCAGAAGGAGAACGGTGTTGTATGCCCAAAGAAGGGAAGTACATACGTTGTTTTTTGGATGTAAAAACTGCATTGTAACTAAAACCACCATGAACCGCCCAAGAAACCGTCAGCCAAGGCCTCAGAGACAAAATCAACCACAACGTGGTCCAGCTCGCCAACCAAGAGGAGGATCACAATCTGGGCGACCTCCACCAACACCTCAACAAGTTGCCGGCACAGTTCCAACGCTGTCACAGGTAGTACCGGGCGCCTCAGTTTTTATTATCCTCAAGGAAGACCAGCCGACAGGAACAGAGACAAGTGGTGTAGTGCAGGATATCCTCACTCGCGGGAACCATCCACGGGGCATTAAGGTCCGCCTCCGCGATGGTCAAGTAGGCCGGGTGCAGCGTATGGGTGACGGGGGTGTACAGGCCGGGGGAAGCTCTGGACAGGCACCGGGGGGGTCATCTTCGAGATTCTCCACGAGATATACCGATGTTAGGTACGATGAGGAATTTCCAGAAGGCCCACCACCCAGGAGCTTGGCAGACTTCATGCCGGGACTCGATGAACCCCAAACTGGCTCAGCCGAGATGGAAAGTGGCGTACCGGCAGTTAAATGTCCATTTTGCGACGAGTTTGAAGGGGATGAAGTTGCAGTCACCCATCACATTGATCAACAACATTTAACATGACGAAGACGGGTTCTTTTAATCAATAATTTTCGACGACTAATTGGCTTGTCTTGCCGTTTCATATCCGAACCTTTTTGTTCTGTGGGAGAATAGTGAATCACGGACAGGGTCAAGGCATACGAGGCATGTGTACAAGAGGATTGGTCCTACCTGGGAATTCGCGTAGGAGACTTAAGCATGGCGCGGCATGGTACAATTTTGCACGCTGGGCCGCAAGGTGCACTGCAAATTGTAAAGAATCAAAAGTCAACATTAGCTTGGACGTTATTGTAATAGGAAAAGCCAAATTCACAGGACCAATATTCGCAGGAGCCAAACTAAAAGAATCGGAGATGGCTTGACCAACACCTTGCTGGCTTGTCTTGGTCGTTGTGCATTATTTTGCTTGGATGTGATGACAGTGGGCTAGTGATGCAAGCTAGGCACCCGGGAGCCGAGCGAATTGCTTTGTTATTGTGCAATGGACGTATGTTTGCCTGCGCCAGATATGTTGGAGATTGGATAATTGATGGAGGATGACCTTTCTGGGCATGAATTTTTACCTGCGTTGGCCGCAATTCGTGTTACAACGACCACGCCTAGTGCTGGTAATTTCCCATTTCAATGTGAAGTGTTGGCAAGCGCTGAGGCCAATGGTATTATGATTATGCGGGGCCTTGAGTGATTGGCGAATTGTGTACCACTTTCGGTATGCTGTACACTCGTGTCGCACATTAAGATGTATGTGAATCACTGTGGATGAGTGAGGGCATCAAGACACGGCGGCGGCGGCGTCGGTGCATACAGTCTGCGTGTGAAAGAGCGGGGCCCTCAGTGCTGTGCTGTAAGGTACGAGTCGAAACTAGGTAGCGGGCAATGTATTTTTGGAGCTTCCTCTGCCCCTGGGCTGCCAACCTGCCCCTTTTTCGCTCTGTTTAGGGGGGCAGGGCCACTGAAGAGGGCCTGACGCTGGGACGGGCAGTTGCTGGCGACCGAAGCACAGGCCATATTTGGAGCTGCGGGTCGGAATATTATGGGTGCCGCCGCGTTTTATTCGCTGGGAGCTGTCAGAGCTTTGACTGGCAGCCACACCCAAGCCTGCTGTTTGCCAACCAGGGTCAGACTAGTGCTCGCCAGCTGCTGGGAGGTGCAAGCCAGTGTCAGCCAGTGGGGTTTCGACACTGTAGCGAGTTCCACAGACGCCTGAAGGAGGGAGTCGCTGCAGCCTGATACACCAAACAAGCTCCGAGTGGCGGTAGTGTGTACCTCTTAGGCTCGTGGTTTCGCCACCACCCCTCAATGTACTGGGTACCTCCGATGTGGATACGGGGGGTACATAGGTACGTATGTGCACCTGGACCTGCCCTGGTCCGGACTTGCCCAAGTCGCAAAGGGATCAGAACAGGTAACCAAAAAGTGATCTCCTTGGCTTCTCCTTACCATCACCAACATCACCCTCATCTCTCCCCATCTCCACCTCTCGCCTCCACGACCTCGACGACATCGTCTGCTCGCACCAGCAGCTACGAAACGCGATTCCCGTCGTCGTCCTCTCTTTCTCTTCTTCCGAATCTTTCTGCGCGCCGTGTTTTTGAATTTCCTCTTTGTTTCCGTCCTGCCCGTCGCCACGCGGCGCATGGAAGCTTCCGCCAACCTGTTCTCTCGACGGCCCTCGAACCTAGTCTCTGGTCGACCCGAGGTTGATCCCACCTCGCCCCTTTCCGACCTCCTCGTCAGCTCCCGAGGTTAGCAGCATCGAATCGACGACGGTCCATATTATCTGATAATCGGCTACACCGGCGTCATGGCGCCTTTGCCCATCAAGTTTCAGGAGCTCGTCCAGCTCAGTAACGTGGGCGTGGACACTCAGAGCATCGGTTTCAACTCCTGCGTGCGTCCCCCCCCCCCTTTCCACACCGATCTCTCTGCTACGGTGCTCTCGACATCGAAGCCCACCAAACAAGCTAACCTGCCCATTTACAGACACTCGAATCCGACTCGTATGTGTGTGTACGAGAAAAGAAGAACGAAGCCGCCCAGCCTGAGGTCGTCATCGTCGAACTGAAGAATGGCAACAATGTTACCCGCCGGCCAATCAAGGCCGACAGTGCTATCATGCACTGGAACCGACAGGTGATCGCCCTGAAGGCACAATCACGCACACTCCAGATCTTCGATCTTGAGCAGAAGAAGAAGCTCAAGTCGTGCACAATGAACGAGGACGTCCAGTTTTGGAAGTGGATCAGTGAATCTACCCTTGGCCTCGTTACCACTTCCAGTGTTTACCACTGGGATGTATATGACGCCAGCCAAGACGCCCCTGTTAAGGTCTTCGAGCGTAATGCTAATCTGAATGTTGGTTGTTCCTTACTCCAATGTCTCGTCTGCGATCTAATATTGATTAAATAGGGTTGCCAAATCATCAACTACCGCGTTAACTCCGATGGCAAGTGGATGGTTGTCGTAGGTATCTCCTCGCAACAGGGTCGCGTTGTTGGTGCTATGCAATTGTACTCCAAGGACCGAGGGATCAGCCAGGCTATCGAGGGCCACGCTGCCGCCTTTGGCACTCTTCGATTGGAGGGCGCTCCCCAAGATACCAAGCTTTTCAGTTTTGCTGTGCGGACAGCTACCGGTGCCAAGCTTCACATCGTTGAAGTCGACCACCCCGAGTCGAACCCTGTTTTCCAAAAGAAGGCCGTCGACATGTTCTTCCCCCCCGAGGCCACCAACGATTTCCCTGTTGCTCTGCAGGTTTCGCAAAAGTATGGTGTCATCTACATGGTCACTAAATACGGTTTCATCCACCTCTATGACCTCGAGACCGCCTCATGTATTTTCATGAACCGAATCTCGAGCGAAACCATCTTTACCACTTGTACCGACAACGATTCGTCAGGCATTGTTGGTATCAACCGAAAGGGTCAAGTGCTCTTCGTGGCTATCGACGATGCCAACGTCATTCCATATCTCCTCCAGAATCCCGCGAACACCGAAATGGCTATCAAGATGGCCTCAAGAGCTGGCCTCCCTGGTGCCGACAATCTATACGCTCGACAGTTCGAGCAGCTGTTCAACAGCGGTAGCTACCTTGAGGCCGCTAAGATTGCGGCCAACTCACCCCGAGGCTTCCTCCGAACAGCAGAGACCATCGAGAAGTTCAAACGTCTCCCCGCCCAGCCTGGTCAGATGGCCTTTACTCTGCAATACTTCGGCATGTTGCTCGACAAAGGTGCACTGAACAAGCACGAAACTCTCGAGCTTGCCCAACCTGTCCTCCAGCAGAACCGTAAGCACCTGCTCGAGAAGTGGCTCAAGGAGGGAAAGCTGGACTGCTCGGAGCAACTCGGTGACATGGTTCGTCCTTATGATGTTGGCATGGCACTCACAATCTACCTCAAGGCCAATGTTCCCCAGAAGGTTGTTGCCGGATTTGCCGAAACTGGACAGTTCGACAAGATCCTCCCCTACGCTGCCCAGTCAGGTTACCAGCCCGATTACATCCAGCTGCTGCAGCACATCATTCGTGTCAACCCTGAGAAGGGCGCTGAATTCGCCACTGCTCTCGCCAACAGCGAACAGGGTCCCCTCGTGGATTTCGAGCGCGTTTGTGACATCTTCCAAGCTCAGGGCATGATCCAGCAGGCCACAGCTTTCCTCCTCGATGCCCTCAAGGAGAACAAGCCCGAGCACGCTCGTCTCCAGACCCGACTTTTGGAGATGAACCTGATGCACGCTCCTCAAGTTGCCGATGCTATTCTTGGCAATGAGATGTTTACACACTTTGACAAGGCTCGCATTGCCCAGCTCTGTGAGCAGGCCGGTCTCGCTCAGAAGGCTCTGGAGCTGTACGAAGACCCCGAGTCGATTAAGCGTGTTATTATCAACATTCCCGGCTCCCCCAACTTCAACCCAGAGTACTTGACAAACTTCTTCGGAAAGCTGTCGGTGGAGCAGTCCTTGGACTGCCTGGACGCCATGATGAAGGCTAACATCCGTCAGAACTTGCAGTCTGTCGTCACTATTGCTACTAAGTACTCTGAGCTTCTCGGCGCAGTTCACCTGATTGATCTTTTCGAGAAGTATAAGACTGCCGAAGGTCTTTTCTACTACCTGGGCAGTGTTGTCAACCTGTCGGAAGATGCAGATGTTCACTTCAAGTATATTGAGGCTGCCACTAAGATGGGTCAGTTCAACGAGGTTGAACGTATTTGCCGTGACAGCAATGCGTACAACCCCGAGAAGGTCAAGAACTTCCTTAAGGAAGCTAAGCTCCCCGAACAGCTGCCTCTCATTATCGTTTGTGACCGATTCAACTTTGTTCACGATCTGATTCTCTACCTCTACCAGAACCAGCAGTTCCAGGCTATCGAGTCTTATGTTCAGCGCGTCAACCCTGCCCGAACCCCTGCTGTCGTTGGTGGCCTGCTTGACGTTGATTGCGAGGAGAATATTATCAAGCAACTTCTCAGCACTGTCAATGCCCAGCAGATTAACATTGATGAGCTTGTTTCCGAGGTTGAGACTCGTAACCGCCTCAAGCTTCTGCTACCCTTCCTTGAGGCTACTCTTCAGGCTGGAAACCAGCAGCAGGCCGTTTTCAACGCCCTGGCCAAGATCTACATCGACTCTAACAACAACCCCGAGAAGTTCCTCAAGGAGAATGACCAATATGACACCCTTACTGTGGGTAAATACTGTGAAAAGCGAGACCCCAACTTGGCGTATATTGCCTACTCAAAGGGTCAGAACGACTTGGAGCTTGTGAACATTACCAATGAGAACTCTATGTACCGCGCTCAGGCTCGCTATCTTTTGGAGCGTTCTGATGCCGAACTGTGGCGCTTCGTTCTCAGCGAGAACAACATTCATCGTCGATCGGTTGTTGATCAGGTCACTGCTACTGCTGTCCCCGAGTCTACCGACCCCGCTAAGGTCTCTGTTGCTGTCTCTGCCCTTCTCGAGAACGATCTACCCCTAGAGCTTATTGAGCTTCTGGAGAAGATTGTCCTCGAGCCCTCACCCTTCAGCGATAACCAGAACCTGCAAAACCTGCTCATGTTCACCGCTGCCAAGGCTGATAAGGCACGTGTGATGGACTATATTCACAAGCTAGATGGCTACAATGCTGATGACATTGCTACTGCTTGTATTGAAGTTGGTCTCTTTGAGGAAGCCTTCGAGATTTACAAGAAGGCCGACAACAAGTCCGCTGCTGTTGATGTTCTTATCGAGCATGTTGTTAGCATTGATCGTGCTCAAGGTTATGCTGAAGAGGTTGATCTTCCTGAAGTATGGAGCAAGGTTGCCAAGGCCCAGCTTGATGGTCTCCGTGTTTCCGACGGTATTGAATCATATATCAAGGCTTCCGACCCCAGCAACTACCTGGAAGTTATTGAAATTGCTACCCATGCTGGCAAGAACGAGGATCTCGTCAAGTATCTCCGCATGGCCCGCAAGACCCTTCGTGAGCCTGCTATTGACACTGCCCTCGCTTTCTGCTTTGCCAGACTTGAGCAGCTGCCCGAGCTTGAGGACTTCCTTCGAGCCACCAATGTTGCCAACATTGAGGAGTCTGGTGATAAGGCTTACGAAGAGGGTCTATTCGAGGCATCTAAGATTTTCTACACCAGCATTTCTAACTGGGCCAAGCTTGCTACTACCTTGGTCCACCTCAGTGACTATCAGGCTGCTGTTGAGTGTGCTCGCAAGGCCAACAACATCAAGGTGTGGAAGCAGGTTCACGAGGCCTGTGTCAGCAAGAAGGAATTCCGCCTTGCCCAGATTTGCGGTCTCAACCTGATTGTCGATGCTGAGCAGCTTCAAACTCTTGTCAAGGAATATGAGCGCAACGGATACTTTGATGAGCTCATCAGCCTCCTTGAGCAGGGTCTTGGTCTTGAACGTGCCCACATGGGTATGTTTACCGAGCTCGGTATCGCTCTGTCCAGGTATCACCCTGACCGCCTGATGGAGCACATCAAGATCTTCTGGTCACGAATGAACATGCCCAAGATGATCCGTGCCTGCGAAGAAGCCAACCTCTGGCCAGAGTTGGTATTCTGCTACTACCACTATGACGAATTCGACAATGCTGCGCTCGCCGTCATCGAGCGCCCTGAGAACTCTTGGGATCACCAGCAGTTCAAGGAAATTGTGGTCAAGGTTGCTAACTTGGAGATCTACTACCGTGCTATCAAGTTCTACGTCGAGCAGCACCCCTCTCTGCTCACTGACCTGCTTGCCACCCTAACACCCCGTATTGATGTCAACCGTGTTGTCAAGATCTTCCAGAAGAACGATGACCTTCCTCTGATTAAGCCCTTCCTTCTCAACGTTCAGCACCAGAACAAGCGTATTGTCAATGAGGCCGTTAATGACCTACTGATCGAGGAGGAGGATTACAAGACTCTTCGTGACTCAGTACAGAACTATGACAACTACGACGCCGTGGAACTTGCTGCTCGCCTCGAGAAGCATGATCTGATCTTCTTCCGCCAGATCGCCGCCAACATCTACCGCAAGAACAAGCGCTGGGAAAAGTCAATTGCCTTGTCCAAGCAAGACAAGCTATACAAGGATGCTATTGAGACTGCTGCTCTGTCTGCCAAGACCGATGTCGTCAGCGATCTCCTGCAATACGTAAGTTTATCTCCTCTCCTACCTCTATATTTTACTAACACCTAGTCAGTTTGTCGATATTGGCCACCGTGAATGCTACACTGGCATGCTGTACGCTTGCTACGATCTCATCCGCCCAGACCTTGTTCTCGAACTGTCATGGCGACACGGTCTCAACGACTTCTCTATGCCATACATGATTAACCTCCTCTGCCAGCAGACCAAGGAGCTTGCAGCCATCAAGGCCGATAATGAGGCTCGCAAGTCTAAGGAGAAGGAACAGGAGAAGACGGAAGACAACACCCCCATCCTTGGCGCTGGGCGTCTGATGATCACGGCTGGACCTGCTGGCAGCAGCCCTTCCCCTGGCCCTTACGGCCAAACTAACGGCTTTGCACCACAACCTACCGGCTACGGGTACTAGATGCAGATACCGGTGTGGAGCTGGGTCCCAGTCGTCTATATGCCGCATATGACACTTGGCGCTATACAACAGCCTGACTTGAAGGGGAACTGGACCCCATCGCTATCTGAGCGAACTGAGGGTGATTCGGATATTACTTTGGCCTCATAACCCTGTAATCATAGTTTGCCTCCTTCCGCACAAAAGACGGTTGGGGCTTGGGACGTCGGGTTTTTGAGCGTTTTGCTTGGACTCAGGATCTTGCGGGTAGACTTGAGGATGACGTTTCAGATTTTAACTCGTGGCCGGGAAAACATAGCTCGTGTCCTTGTATGTGTATGATAGTACATCCATTTCTTCGAACGTTTGATTTATGCATATCTACTAGAACTAAAACGCCGTGACACCTCTGACCTTTGAAGAGGCATCCGCCTCGGATGGTGATGATATTATTCCATCCTTGCTTGCTAGACTAAACCCTGAATCCCAATGTCCCAAAATCCAACTGTTCCCTAATATCCTAATTGTTCCGTATTCATGTATAATTACCTAAGCTAAGCTGTGGCCTTCACAACCTGACGCTTTCGCTCATTGTGAGGCTTGGGGTTTGAGATTTTGAGCCACTCGCCATTGAAGGCGTTGATGAGCCAGTTTCTCAGCTCTAGAGACGCGCGCATTAGTTAGCATACAATCAAGTGTAAATCTGAAAGGGGAGGGTGAAAACTGACTGTCGTAGACAATGCGGTTAGCATTGTGAAAGTAGATGCTGTGGTTGCTGTCAGGGAAGACGTGGACATCGTAGTTCTCGACGCCGGCGAGATCAAGCTCATCGAGAACGGTGAGCGAGTTCTGGAAATGGACGTTGTCGTCGGCAACGCCGTGCATGAGGAGGAACCTCTTGTTTTCGCCCAGGGCAGTGGCATTGGAAATCTTGGAAGCATCATATCCATCTTCATTTTCTTGGGGGGTGCGCATGTAGCGCTCCGTGTAGATGCTGTCGTAGAATCGCCAATCAGTGACCGGGGCGACGGCCATTCCATATGAAAAGGTGCGGCCGGCATCCTGCTCGAGAGTCTTGAGCGTCGTGAAACCTCCGTAGGACCAACCCCAGATGGCGAGACGATCGGCATCAACATAGGGGCGTGAAGCAAAGGCGGAGGCGGCGGCAATGTGGTCCTGCGATTCGAACACACCTAGCTTGTTGCGGACACCAACACGAAACTTGCGGCCCTTGAAGCCTGTGCCACGAGGATCAACAGTAATAACCAGATAACCAAGAGCACCGGCCACGTAGGACTGGAAATCAACAGAGAACCTCTTGGTTACGGACTGGGAGCCAGGACCCGAGTACTGCTGGAACAAGACGGGGTATTTCTTCTTTGGATCAAAGTGCGGCGGGCGACGTTCGACATAGTTCACCTCGATTCCGTCACCAAGATCCAAAGTGCCATAGTTGAGAATAGGGAGTTCGTGCCTCTTGGCTCGGTCAGCCAGAGCAGCATTGTCTTCAAGCGTGTGGCTATATGTCGATGGGTTTGATGGAGTAGAAACAACCTTTTGAAAGGGGATTTTAGGTCCGCGGTAAGAGAGGAGGACGAACCCAGCACCAGTAGAGAAAGAGGCGCCATAATAAGCCTCTTCATCGGTGCTGGTCAAAGGCTTGAGATCGCTGCCGTCAAGCTTAACAGAGTAGACATGGCGCTGAATGGACGACTCTTTGGCAGCAACAAAGTAGACCAAGCCGTTGGCCAAGTCAACGGCAGATGGAGCGTCCTCAACCTCCCACTTTCCTGATGTGAGAGGGATAGGAGTCGGGTTATCGAGTGGTGTGTAATATCCAATGTGCTCGTAGCCTTCATGGATAATAGTATCAACATACCCGTCATGTTCACGGCCCTTCTCCTTATCGGCAGGGATATATGTCATTTTGTGCGAGATTTCAAACCAGCCGCCATCAATTTCAGCAAGATTGATGGTGTTGAGCGTCTTGGCTTTGCGTGTAGTGAGGTCGATGAGAACAACCTTGAGGATGTCACTGACACGGTTGGTTTCCTTGACGATAACCTTGTCACCAGCCCAAATGAGGTTGTTGATGATGCGGTCATCATCCTTGAAGGCACCATCAATAGGTACAGAAAACACATCTCCCTTTTCGAGGCTGTAGAATAGCAGATCAACAACAGGGTTATGAGCGCCGGCTTTGGGGTACTTGATTTGCTCAACCTCGGGGTATGCCTCTTCACCGTCGGCAGGCTCCTTGCCACTTGGGCGGCTGACGAAGAACTGCACAGGGTATTCGGGGACTCCGGTTTCGTTGGTTCGAAGGAATGATACATATTTTCCATCCTCGGACCACCAAGTAGCGCTGTTGTCTCCAAATACTTCTTCCTCATAAACCCAATCAGGGATGCCATAGAAGTACTCTGGGCCACCGTCGGAAGTCACTTGGATAACATCTTTCTTGTTGGCCAAATTTCGAATGTAGAGGTTGTTGTTTTGAGTGAATGAGACGGCGTCACTTTGAGGGCTCCAAGTAGCCAACTGTACTTTGGCAGCGGCATCCAAGGGGACCAAAGGTTCGGCAGTTTGTGTCTCAACATCAAAAATGAAGTATGTGGCAGTAAAAGAGTGGCGCCAGATCCTTTCCTGGTTAATACCAATCAGGACCTTTTTGAGGTCAGGACTAGGCTTGCTCCAGGAAGGACTCATTTGTTTGCCAGCGTATTCGAACCAAGGATGCTTCATCAAGGTGCGAGATTTGACAAGATTGTTTGCATCCCCAGCACCAGCTGTGTTTTGGGAGCGCACATCTTCAACAACCATGTAATCTTTACCAGCAGCGCCAACTTCAAGTAGCAGGCCATCCTCACCATCTGGGCTAGCAACCCAGCTAAGAGAGTGAGAAGCAGGTGTCCAAGTCCCGTCAAAGAGCTGATCCATGGTAAGAGCCTTGCCGGAACCTCGGACAGCGGCATCTGGGTCGTGCTCGGTGTCACTCTCGTGTCGGTACGAGCCGGAGGCAACGAAGATGCCGAGACCCCCAAGCCATGCGACAACGAAGATGGAAGCGACAATGATCAAAATGCGACGTAGGCCCTTATCCATGGGCCTGCGTTGGAGTCCAGCACCGGGCCTCAGGAAAGGACCGGTCTCGACATCATCATCGTCGTCCTTGAGAGGATCATCATCATCAAAGGCTCTAGGGTCCTTCTCCCTCTCGGCATCCATATCCATCTTTTCTTGGAGTCTATCAAAGACAATGCTTGTGGTGGAGGCAGAAGAGAGTGAATCGTGCGAGTTTCGGCGCTCGTGTTCGGGGTTGGACGTAAGGAGGTCCATGGCAGCGGCTTGTCCGTCGTGGGGTAGGACACGGGACAGTCGTGCAGGTCAATAACGTGATCGGCAGGGGAAATTAGAGACTCTGGGGCATGTTGTCGGGTCGAAGGAACGAATGCGGGGGGGGACGACGGGCAGCAAGCAATGAATGGGCTTGCGGGGGGCTGATTGTTGATGAATGATAACTCTGTTTTGGGTTGTCAATAGAAGATGCGACAAAGCGGCGGCTGTGTGCAAGGGGACAACACGGCTCGGGTCCCGGAGCTCGTGCTTTGGAGGTTGAATTGGGATAGCTTCTGATGACGTAAGCTTGTGATCGCATGTCCCCGGACCCGATAAGGGATGGGACAGGGATGCTAATCAGGCATGACGTCGGGGCTGCATCAATAGCCCCACTAGCAATTCATGATGCTTCATCATGTAGAATAGCCTCTCTGCCTGCAGAGTAACGATAACGGTTTGCAATGTTAGCATAGAATTTGTTAGACCCGGTTTGTCTTGTTGTATTCCCAAGGCAGCCCTGGAAACGTAGTCTTAATGTATTAGAAGGTCGTCGGTGGTCATAAAATATGTCAAATCAACGCCATACTAATGCCATTTATCTAACTATTACATACGTACTTCATACAGTTCATTCAAACCAAGTCCGGACAAAAGAAATGAACCCCTCAAGTTTACCCAGCGGAAAGATTAGGTAACAATGAGCTGGGGCGCATCAACATCGGCGCCTTCAATCTTCTCAACCACGACAGCAGTGCCATATGCAGCGGTCTGAGCAAAGCCTCCCAAGTCTGCAGCGTCAAATCGCATAGCAATCACCGCATTGCCGCCTCTTTGCTTAGTTTCTTCCACAAGGCGACTGACGGAGTCTCCACGGCAGCTGTACAGCATGGAAGTGAACCACCGCAACTCGCCGCCGGCCATGCTCTTGACCAGCATGGCCAGCCCGGCGGCGATGTTCCGGGATCGGACAGTAATCCCGTAAACGGTGCCTAGAACTTTGGTGATTCGATATCCAGGTAGATCATTCATAGCTATAGAAATAGGTTAGCAAAAATGCATGAGAACAAACACTTCAGAAGATGACTTGCTTGATGTTATCACGCCAGACGTCTCTGTGCTTTGGGTCTGTTAGCTATTGCGCGTTAGCCTGGGAAGCGGAAACTTACAAACAATGCAAGTCTGAGAGCTGAGGCGGAATGTTTGCAACTTCGGAATTTTTGTCCTTGTTGTCCTTGTGAGAAGATCCGAAGACCATTGTTAAAGATGTGTTTTTTTTTTTGGTACGGTATTGTGTGTGTGTGTGTGTGCGCGCCCGCGTGAGAAATGTCAAAGCAGCGAGATCAATCGACTTGAGGGGAAAAAGTCCATGGGGCATGCAGACCTTTAAATAGTGACGGCGTTAAGGACAATATTCTCAGAGAAGTCAAGTGGTGTGTTGACGATCATCCATTTACACCAAATGGCTGGATTGGCCACTGCCGCGTTCCTCGCATTTCTCGTATCCATCGTATCTGCCGTTTGGGTGGAAGCGCCCCACCACTACGCGCTAATATTGGGGCATGGCTGAGGGCAACCCGGTGAGCTTATTTCCCTATTGGCACTAAGATGCCACTGCGCAGAGGCACTGCAACACCGTTTCACTTGGCGTTGCCCAGCTGAGAACCGCCAAGGTTGAGTCACGTAGCGGACCAGTAGATGATCCACTTGAACGATTTCTTCACTCGGGATCCCCGAATTTATGACTATGATGTGTATTTACCATGAAGCGAGCAGCAATGACGTGGGGTTGCATGAGTACTACAGCCCTGAGGCATGAATATAGAGCCTATTTCAATTAATGATGTTCCGATATGAAAGTGGATGATGACATGTGGCAAGTAGCTGCAACTCAGCTTATACACCGTCAAGATTAATGAGAGCTGTGCTCTTGCGTACTTTTGATCTAACGAAGTTACTGATGCGTTAAAGTTACACTGTTCTTCAACTGCAGTTAATTTATCCTATAAAGTTTGTCCTATCTATCATTGAAGTAAAGTGGCAGAAGTGTAGCCCAGGTTGTAGAAGTTTTCCGCAAAGTCCTTTGAGATTTAGTTGTTTAGTAACTTGTAAACAAAAGTGATTATTATCAAATCAGGTTGTCGCATTGTTACCTTTATGGCTTGGAGCTCCTAGTTGAGCCCACTATTTGTTCTTTTTAATTAGACCCGAAAAAGTGATCATTCTCAGGCGCATTTATTCGAATACAAAACAAGGGCCTCGCCTTTATTATTGTTAGCCTTTGCACACTTCTCTACTCACTCCACCATACTATTTGACCTTTTTTCTTTCTATTAAGTCTACTCTATGCCGTGCCGTCTTCTAACCTCTCCAACCCAGTCCTATATAATCTATCGAGTGCCTTCTCCTTTTCTTGCTTTATTTTCTTGTTTCCTCGTTTATTTCTTTTGTCAACGTTTACTTTGCTTATCCATATGCATAGTCACAGCTTATAGTTTAAAGTTCTCCCGAAATGTAGAGAGGGGAACGCTGATGTGTTCGGTCTTTGCTCTGCTGTTATCCTCGAGGCCTGGATGGGGCGCACGCTTGAGAGTCCAGACTTCTTGAACACCGAGGCTCTCCAAATATGTGACGGTGCGGGCGTAGTTCGTGGCAACCTGGGCAATGCCATGGCTGTCGTCGGAGAAGGTAAACTTGCCGCCCAGCCTCAACCATTCCTAATTATCACATGTTAATGTCACCTTACACAAGGGATAGCATATTTAAAGCGACTCACTTCAGAAATCAATCTCCCCGGGTAGGGTTCTGCCAGGCCCTTGCGCAACCCAGCGCTGTTACACTCCAACCACCCACCCTGCTCAGCAACGAGCTTCAAGTTTCGCACGACACGCCCCCATACACCTTTCCACTGCCTAATGTCTCGCTCGGGGTCTTCGCTCATCAGTCGAATGAGGTCAAAATGTCCCACGACTTGAGGCTTCAGGGCCTGGAGCATCTGGTATTGCAGGTCGTAGTAGTCCTCGTACATGCGCTCTTCCGTGCCGGGTTCGTCGGAGCCAGCCCCACTGAGATCACGGGCTCTTGCGTACGTTTCCTTGTCTAGATCGATGGGGATGCTGTGAACGTGGTGAACGGAGCCGATGAAGTAGTCGATGATGGGGTCCTCGGCGAGGGCAAGAACCAGGGGCCCAAACTCGGGACGGATGAACTCGGCCTCGAAGCCAATTAGAATGTGCAATTGTGATGCATATTCTTTTTGGAGGCGTTGCGCCTCAGCGAGATAAGCTGCATGGCGAACCGGCAGTATAGCAAGGGAAGCTTTCGGGTCGTCAAGCTGGATAAAGTGTGAGACGGTAATTAGTTCAGTGACCGAGTAAGAGCAGCACTAATGAGAGCATGTGCGAAGTGGTAATAAATACGAAGGAAAGCTTGGGATCAAGTAGCGCAATAACAGGAAGAGCGCGCAACTCACCTCCTCGGGATATAAATCACGTTCGTGGTAGCGAGGCATGTGCTCAGTGAGCCCAATGGTCTTGTAGCCGATGGAAATGGCATGCTTGAGAATTTCCTCGAGCTGATCTTTGGCGTGTCCCGGGCAGAACTGCCCGGAATGGGAGTGCATTGTGAAAGCCATGACGGCCGTTTTCTTGGTGTGTCCTGATGGCGGGGGCGGGGTTGATGCCGAGGTGGGCGTCGCCTTTGGAATAGGGACAAACGGTGGTGGGTGGTGGAATCTGGTTGACTCGCGAGTTCACAGGGGCTCGTTCTTTGCTGAACTACAACAGACTTGAAGGTTCTAAGTGGCCGGGGGGGGCTGAAAAACGGTGAGGTTTTGATTCTGCCTGTTTCAAGCTACCGTCGTCATGTGTAATTCTTAGCTCGCAGATGGTTGGAAGACCGCAAGGGCCCACTTTTGAGTTGTGAGTAATTCCTTACCTCAATCGCTAGCCAGTCACAAGCAGTGTCAGCGATAACCAAGAGCTACCGTAAGAAGTTCCTACAACTTCAGTCACGATGGGCGGAAGAGTTGTTTGATCGTCTCAAAGTCTCTCTATTCCTAATGGGCGGCCTCGAGCAGGGTCCCCATATTCATGCTAACATAGTCTCTCAAACAAATAAATATATATGCAGGGCCTGGTCATTAGCTGGCCTCAGTCATGATCCCATCATAAAAAATAAAAACAGTAAAGGAGAGGTTATAAAGCTGGTATCAGTCAACACGACATGCATGCTCTCATGCTTTGTCCGTCCTTAAGACGTCCCGTCCCATCCCATTCCCGTAAACGCCATGCGAATGAATACGTTGTCCCAATTAAAACAAAACATTAGCCCACCCAGTTCTTTTTGCAAATAAGAATACTGTTTCCTCCTTTCCCTTCTATTATTCCTTTTCGTGGATTCCCGGTATATCGCCGTATGAATAGACACCCGGCCCAATGCTGATGTATCGCCCGGGGTCTTTGGTGCTGCTGCCGCTCACGCCTGCGTCTGGCGTCTCTCTTCCAGCCATGTCCGCTCCTCCCGTTGCATCCAGCTCGGCTGCTGGTCTCAGCGCCTTGCGCTCGTCCTGGACGATGCCAATTCCGTAGCTCCGCCCGCTCGCGCCGCCATTGTGCCAACCAAGACGGAATGTCTTGCGTCTTAAACGTCGCGCCAGGGCATCATCCTCCATCCAGGCTGCTCCGTCAGGCAAACGCGACCATAGGGTCGAGTCAGCCAAAAGACTGGCCTGCGCCGCAATACTACACGGGTTCTTCGACAGTGGCGGGCCTCTGTGTGCGGTGCGCAAGCCAAATATGCCGAGGACCAGAGAGGCAGCGAGGAGAACGGCCAGTAAAATAGATTGCTCGCGAGACTGTGTGAGTCTCGGGATATAATAATCAACCGAAGCATTAACGTACGAGTCGGCACGCGCTCGCAGTTTCGAGGACGAAGCAGAATGCCGGATTAGTTTGTTATTAAGCACCTGTGCACCCAATATACTATGTTGAAGTTTGATAGCCTCGCTAACCGCGTTCTGTCGGTCAGATGACGAGAGGCGCTCGAAAGGAACGTTGAGGCGTGACATGACCAGAGTTCGGAAAAAGCCATCCAACCCATCAAGTGTGCTGTTCAGAGATCCAAGGCTACCAATTGCCTCATAGGCCAACGACAGCTCAACATCCACGTCTGATTTACGCGCAGTGGGCTCAAGCGCGATGGGAATATTGTTTGTATCAATGGAGATATCCTCGGTGTGAAACGTCGTGTCCACGTCGACATCGGAGATGGTCTCATTGCATTGCAAGGCTGTAATGAAGCCATCGCTGCTACAGTCGCCCCAAACATAGACAAGCGAGTAGGCATTTGACAACCCGGTACAAGACGATACAACACGTCCGGTAGTAGAGGTACCATCACCACAAATAGCCTCCTTTTTCGAGCTCGAGCTGCCGTGCGTCACACATTTCATATCCGCACCAGCCCCGCTGCTGAGCGATATGGTTTCGCAGCTCAGAGAAGGCTGGAGAGCTGTTACCTTGGCGGTCAGCTCCGTGTTAGGAAGTGGCCAGTTTTTAGCACGGTTCATCAGAGTGAGCTCTGGAAATGCAAGGTCCTGGTAGGTCCACGACGGGTAGCTGGGCGTCGAGCGGATAAGAACCCGCTCAACGATATCAGTGTCCAGTGTCGAGTTAAGAGACTCAGTAGTGGATTTGAACTCGGTGTCTTCGCGTAGTTGCAGTTGAGCCGTCTGGGCAACTTCCGCAATAGCAAACAACCCTGCTGTGAAAATGGGCATCAGCCAGCCCAGTATGGCCATCCATTTCCGGAAAAAGACACCCCAGTCCTTTCGTTTCATCGACTTATACGCCGTGCTAACACCAAATTCGTTCATGTACGTCAGTCCCAGGGATTCTTTGAATCGAGTCTTGGATTGGGTAAGCTTAAGGAACGGCGTAAGACGACGGGTATCGATATCAATACGGTTCCAGAAGACACCAAGAGAAACAAAGGCAAAGGTCGGCACACAAGTCCAGAGAATGAACAGAGAGTCCGAAACCTCAAATCCCTCGTTGCCAGCTCGGAGACCATATACAACCCAAATAGCAGCAAGTAGAGTAAGCGACACGGCGATGCTCACGCCCTGTGCACCTGCCAACAATGTCCAAGGCTTGTATTTCCCGACCCATTCCACCAATTGATTCGAGCTGTCATTTCCAATCGCTGTCGTTGGTCCTCCAGTGAGCTGCTTTAACTGGAACGTCTCCCCGTCCTTTCGACCTGGCTGGCGCAGCTCGGTTGTGTACCACGAGCCAGTGACTCTCGCAGCCACCGTCTCCATGCTGGCGCTTCCGGTGCCAGCCAATCGGGCCAGGAAATGGCGGCTGCTTGCAAGCAAAGCTGCAGTGCCAGCCGGGGAAGTAGGGTCGCGCGCCGTGATGCCATACTTGGGAGGTGCGTGGTACAACATCGGGAGAAGCAAACCCCCCAGAATGCAAAATAAGCCGGCCATGACATGAAGTATCGGACCACGTGCCTTTAGCATTTTCGTTCCGTCTGCTTCAATGACAAGGTGAAAGGCTCCTGTTGAGAGGACGACTTGAGCACGGAGGATTAGGGACATGATAACTGATAGAACAACAAGATGGTGACGATTGCGAAAGCCGGTAGTGAGAGCCTTGAAACTACCCATGCCAGGATAGTCAAGTAAAACGGTTCGGTGAGCCTGTTTTCGACGAGTTTCTTCGCCAGAGGTCGGTCGACCCTCGAGAATGATCCAAGGAGTATAGAGCAGTGCCTGGGCTTCAACCCTTGACCAGAGCATTAATAAAATCGAGGTAACTTTTCCCGGATACTTGGTCAGCGTCTTTTTCACGGTTTCTCAATGCTTTAACGCATTAGTCGTCACAAATCCAAGATGAACTCACCAATGACAGGCCCAAACGTCCACGCCCCTTGACCATTACTCGGCCAGTCCGTTCGTGAAATGGCCCAGGTCACCAACTCGGCAATAAGAGCCAATACAGCGAATGTGCCCAAAAAGATGCCCAAAACTCGTTGCCGTAACCACTCAGGCCTCCAACCATCACGAATTCCCACCTCTGACGCCTCCATCACCTCCATCGCTCCCCCCACGCTGGTAGTGCCATTGCTTCGCGACCCGATGGTGGTATGGGGTGGGCTGTCATAGTAGGGCTGTTCGAGAATCGCATTGGGATTGTTCAGGCCGCTGCCGCGCTTGTACGGTGATGAATAATCGCTGTATATTGTCGTCGTATGAGTCGAGGCAAAAGGGTCACTAGGGAATGATGACCCGGGAGATGGAAACTGGCCGCGCTGTAATGTTTGAAAACCTGGTGTCAAGGGACTCGCTAGCGGTGTGGTAAGGGGGCTGGGACTGCGTGGGCCAGGAGCAATGTAGAGCTGGCTCGGCGAGGTGTTGCTGCTGGTATGGGAGGGTGGTGGTGGGGAGAGGAGCGGCTGGGAGAAGATGTTGGTGGTTGACGTTGTTGGCTGCGGTGACGGATATCGAGGATAGCTGTTGGAGGATGAAGGGATGGATTCATTGTAGGGAACGGGAATGAGGTCCGATTCGCGATTAGAACGATCGACGCCATGGAGGGCCAAGTTATCCCATGACGTTGCCATTGTCGTTGGCGATTGGCGTCAACGGACCCTGCCTTCTGGTCCTGGGAACTCTTGGAGCTCGCTCTCCTTTCTGGCGATCCTCTCTACTCTGCTGTGCTCCGGTATGGTATGTCGATCTTTTGACTCTTTGAGGTGGGTTCGAGTGTGCTCGCTTTCGCAAATGAATGGATGGTTGAACGAATGAGTGGGTGAGTGAGTGAGTGAGTGAGTGGCCTGCTGCTTGGCTTACACGCCTGGCCCTTGTCCCTCAGAGTATCTCTGGTGTCTTCTGGGGAGGCTTGAGGGAGACGGAGCTTTCCAAAATGGAAAGCAAATCAAGCCATGGTCAACACAACAAACGAATGACGGCGAAGAAGCGAGAAATGCGCAATGGCTGGAAGGAATGTGCAAAGTGTAGCGAGCGCTGATCAGAGATGTGTACGGGGACGCACGCAGGGAGAAGGCGGCGGGCGGTGGGACGACGTCAAGCGAAACCAGGGCGGCGAGCAGCAGAGGAGAGGACCTTACGGAAGCACACACGCGCCACCAGATGCAAGAGAATCAGAATCACGCAGTTAGGGAGAAAGCGGCTACAAGATTCGAGCCCAAAAAAAGAATACAAAGCGCCCTTCTACATCCTGCCCCCCCCCCCCAGGCTTTCCCCAACCGCCCCCGTCAGCCGTAGTGTAGAACCGGGCTTGTTTCCAGAGATCCATCATGAAGCGGCCCATGTTTCCCACCACGCCCCCTGCGACTAGCTTGCGTGCCGCCCCTGGTCTGCTCAACTCCACTGTCAGCACTGTCAGCAAAGCCTTGCCGAATTTTTTTTTCTGTTTGTCGTGTTGTGCAGCGAGCCTGTTTGTAGGGCGCCAGCTGCTTGTTGATCTAAATTTGAGGCCCATGGGTGGCCGTGCCGAGTATCCTACGCAGGGCACGGGAGCAGCAGCAGCAGCACCTGGGAGCTGTCACGGCGGTTCCCCCACCCGCAGCAGGTGCCGTATTCTGTCGGTGCACGCAGCGCAGCGCAGCCTAGAGGATGTTTCTTTCTCCCCCCCCTCTGGGGCAGCGATGTGATCCGAGGGATGAAAGCGGATGCTAGAATCAATCCTCCGAAACGCATGTCAGATCAATAATCGCCTGTTCGTACATAGACTTCGTCCCATGTGGTCAGGCTCCCTGTTCCCTGTCCCTCGCTCCAGGCCTGATTTCCGTATTCCTCTGCAGCGACAAGTCTATAAGCAAACTGTAATATGCTCCCGTTAACCGCCCATCCCTACCTGCACACCACCCTCTCCGTCGTCTTCGTTCCCCTCGTGGCCCGCGCCCACCGCCACGCATGGGCCCTGCATGCAAGGAACGCGCCCAGCCGCACAGGCAAGCAACCACCACCTTTTTTTTTCTTCACCCAGACAGGGCGGCTACGCCAGCGCATCCCCCATCCGGGCTGAAGTGACAGGGCATTGCCTTCGTTTTGTTTACTTCCGCTACCTTCCGCTCTATCGGGTACACCAGTCACGAGGGTCTTTGGTCTGATGCTCCCCTTTCCAACAGAGATGCAAGCGAGAAACCAAGGCATTGGAACCAGTCAAGTCTCAGCCTGACTCACACGCGAAGTCCGAAGCTGAGATCGCCCATCACATCCTCCACCTGCTGACATCACTGGGAAGTTAAATGGAAGAGTGCAATTTCAACTCCGTGCCCTGTCTTGGCAACCTTAAAGGGAGACCGAGAGCCATTTATTGTTCTTTCTCAATGCAACCTATCAACCCAACTTACAACTACACTATACACAGACGCACAAACACCATCTCCGTCTATCTTTCCCGTCAACCCATGTCTCCAACAACCCCAAGGAGATCTTGGATTCTGTGAAATATTTCCGGTGGCTGCCCCCGCCCCGCCCCCATCGACACCCAAATCGAGCAAAACACATTGATAGTCCGAATGCCTTATGCATCTTCTTCTCCACAACGCGAACTACTCATTAGCTTCTCCCCTGGCGCCAGGCCTGGCGCTCAGGCCAGGCCTTGATGGACCGCCAAATACTACGCCGCACCGTTGGCGCCGCCGCCATGGCGTGGCCGACCGTCAAGGTTTCTGCAAGGGGAAATTAATCGTGGCTTTCGCTGCTTACATCCATGCTGGCCCTACCGCCAAAGCACATACGTAACCATCCTCCATCCATCCATCTTGTGATCCATCACCTCTCCATTCATCCATCCATCCATCCATCCATCCCCCTTTTGTCTGTAAACCCATGGTCCATCGGCCGGCTTCCTCCCCACCCCACCCCCCGAAAATTGGAGACGAAAATGGCACAGCTTCGCCATTATCTTGCTTCTTTTGCTTGGGGCGTCCTTTTTGAGTTTTTCGGTCCCTCTTTCACTCTCAATGAGTTACATAGCCTGTAAACTATAGATCTGAACTTTGCACAGTACTTGACTGTTCTGCCCTATCAAGTCGTCTGTTGACGCAATCCAGCTGCCAAATTAGGAAGTTGTTTAAAAAGGGGTGCCATGGTTGTCACGGCGCCAACCAGACTGATATTGAGTCAAATCGAGTCAAAATATCACAATCGCCTGCTCCCATACAGCCAGCACAACACTGCATCAGAAGGTGAACGATATGGCTCAGCCCTCTCTCTACTAGGAAAATTACCGATAACATCAACACGAGAATAGCATAGAAAATCCACATCACCAAATTGACCACGTCTTACCAGATCAAGACATTGAGTCCTATAAAATAGCCATTCACAGGGCGCCCCTGACGATACGGGGGATTAATCGTACACTCACAAAGCAAGGCTGTCATGAATCCTTTGCAGGTTTTTTTTTAATAATGTTTTCAACTTCTTGATATATGTAAACTTCAAACACCTTCCTCCATCGAAACTCATCCCCACGCGGAACGATCTGATTCCGTTCCGTTACACATACACGTACAAACATACCTGCAGCAGTCCACACATGTCCTCGAGAACAGCATACAAATAGTCCTCTCAAATATACAATTGGACATGCCTGCCAGGGTCCGTTCACCGATGCGCTCACCCCCATTCATCCTCTGGACAATTCCAGGCTGTAAGATCAGGGCAGTGACTCGAGTCACAAATTCCCAAAAGAACGCTGTCCTTACGCCTTGCCATCAGATCATTCCACCTCTTGTGTTCACCACACTTCTCGGTTGAGAACAAGAATAAGAAACAAAGGCATTAAAAAAATATGTCCGGAACGCCAGGATAGAGCCATAAAAATAAAAATAAAGTGATGGGCGAGCCCTATCCCTTTGAGTGGCGCTGGACATTGAGGTAATGATGTATGGTCGGGGCGTCCGACCTGCAAGTCTATACCGAATGCAGTTCCCGCACTTTTTAAAACCAGAGCAGAGAAGTAGCAAGAATAAAAAAAACGTTTCGCGTCAAGCAATCATGATCGCGGTCTGTCGACGGTGCCTCGTCATCGACGAGGTGGCGCATAGGCACCAAATCATAGTAGCTGTAACCGTCCGCCGAAGAAGGGTATCGAAGTGTTGCAAAGAAAAGGGAAAATGCGGTAGTAGCAGAGATGTAATGTTCAAATGACGAGGGAAATAGGCGTCTTCATGTGATCAGTTCCAGCCAAGCGAGTTCTCAGCAGCAACAGGAGGCGAGATGTACTGAGTACGGGCGGAGTTGCCCATGCCACTGCGGCCGCTGCCGTGGCTGTCGCGACCGGCGGCACGAGCATTGTCAGCACCGTTACCATTGTTCGTAGCGCCATAAGCCGAGAAATCTTGGCTTAGAAGGGCACCGCCCATCAAGGCAGGGCTACCGTTACCAGCATATCCCATTTCGGAAGAGTTCTGGCTGCTGCCGAGGGAGCTAGCACGGCGGTGTCCCTGCTGCTTCTTGCGCTTGTAGCGGCGAGCGACAAGGAACATGGCAGCTCCGTACATGACACTCAAGCCAAAGGCACCGACGGCAATACCAGCGGTGGTAGCCTTGTTCTTAGAGGACTGGCTATCAGTTCCGCCGTTGCTGAATCCATCACTGCCGCTGTCACTGCTTCCTGAAGAGCTGCTGCCGCTGCCAGAAGATCCATCGCTGGCAATGTTGCCGAAGAGATCAATCTTGGTGTTAATGACAGACGTCAAAGCACGCACAATCGTCTGGTCACTGGTGTACAAAGCAGAGTTGGGAGTGGTCAGATCAACCTGGAGGCGGTCGACCATGCTCTCGGGGTAGTAGACCTGGGCAATAGCAGTGATGTAACCCCACTTGTCACGAGTGTCATAAGGGACAATCTTGCTCACCAAGAGACGGTCAGTGCTGAAACCGCCATCATTGGCAAGAGCCTGAGGAAGGTACTTGAAGATTTGAGCAGCAGCAACAGTGTTCTTAGCAACAAAGCCATAGTTGAGGGGGTACAAGAATCCAATCTGGATGAGAGTGGTTCCCTCAGGGATGGGCTGGTTGGGGTCATCAGGCAGAATAACCTTAGGAACGTTGGGGGGCAGGCCAGTGCTGGTAGCGGTGCTAGAAGACACAACAGCACTGTCCGTGGTGGTAGGCTGGAAAAGGATAGTGCTGGGAAGCCAGTCCGCAGTGTTGGTAAGAGTGGCAGTAGCGCGAATGCTGGTAACAGGCTCAAGGGTAGAAGCAATAGTTTGAGTTGGCTTTTCAGTAGCAGTGGGCTTCTGGGATTGCGAGGTGGCAGTTGCCTGCTCGGCAGTCGACTCGTACGTGTTAGTAGCAGGCGAGGTCTCCGTGGCCTTTGTGGCATCGCCGGTGGTGCCAGTAGCATGGTCCTTGGTAGCAGTATCGGTGCCTGAGGGTGTAGCAGTTGCGGCTCCGGTGCTGTCAGACTTGGGAGTACCTGTGGGCGTGTTGGTCTGGCCCGTGCCAGTAGCAGCTGTGCCAGTAGCAGTGGGGTTCATGGAGCCACTGGGAGTACCAGTGCCAGCAGTGCTGCCAGGGGTACCGGTAGGTGTACCAGTAGCATCTGTACCAGTGGCAGTAGGGTTCATAGAGCCAGTTCCAACAGAGCCGGTAGGTGTACCAGAAGCGGTATCAGTGTTGCCAGGAGTACCGGTAGGTAGGAGAGAGCCGGTCAGAGATCCAAGGGAACCAGTCAGAGAGCTGAGTGCGCCAGACAGGGTAGGGGTTGCAAGAAGACCCGAAGAGGTGAGATCGATGGGAAGCGAGGCTGAGATCGACAGAGATGGGAGCAGTCCAGTAGCAGTGGGGGTTCCAGTCTGAACAGGAGTACCACTGTTCTGAGTTCCACTGGAAACTGGCAGAAGGCTATCCAAAGCAGAGCTGAGCGGATCGGCAACGGAACTGACAAGGCTGTTTACGGGAGTGGCAGCAGAGCTGACAATGCTGTTCACTGGGGTGGCAATGGAATCCACAGCGCTGGTCACATCAGCGACAGCAGAGCTGACAATGCTGTTGATGGGAGTGACAACAGAGTTGACAGCGCTGGTCACATCGGCGACAGCACTGGTCACATCAGCAACGGCAGAGCTAACAATGCTGTTGATGGGTGTTACGATGGAGTTGACGGCACTGGTCACATCAGCAACTGCAGAGCTAACAATGCTGTCCAGAGGAGTGACAACAGAGTTAACGGCGCTGGTCACATCAGCAACAGCTGAGCTGACAACACTGTCCAGAGGATCAAGAAGACCGGCGGAGGTGGTGGCAGCAGCAGGGGTATCGGTGGTGGCAGCTGGTGCGCTTGTAGCAGAGGCCTTGGCAGTTGTTTGGTTAGGAGTAGTGTCCTCCGAAGTGGTCTTGGGGGTGCTGTCCTGAGTCTGTGTAGCCGAAGCCTGGGAGGTGGGAGTAGTTTCAGCTAGAGCAGTGCTAACGGCGCTGTTGATAGGGTCGACGATAGAGTTGACAAGACTGTTCACGGGATCGAGTAGCCCATCAGAAGTGGAATCGGCGGTTGGTGTGGCAGTCTCAGCTGGGTCAGAGCTTTTATCGGTGGCAGCTCCGCTTGTGCCGCTAACGGTCAGATAGGTCGTTTGGCCAACTAGGATAGCAGTATCGCTGTCCGATTCTTTCGTTTGGGTGGCAGCTGGTGTTGAATCTCCGGTTTCTGCGGTACCAGTAGTGGCTGTGGCAAAGGTAGCTGGCATAGTACCAGTAGTGCTATCCAAGCCGAGGCCGAGGGGGTCTTCGGATGAAGATTCGGCGTGTGGTGACAGGATTTGAGAAAGACCTAGGAAGTCTGACGTCTGACGCTTGCTGTTCGTGGTTGCATCATAGCTTGTGCTGTCGGAATCGCTCTCGGAATTACTTGGGGAATCGGACGATGAAGGCAGACTCTGAGAAGAAGTGATCGTGTTGTTGCCATGAGTGATCTCTCGCTTGATTTGTCGGGGGAAATAGATGCGCGGCTGGTTGTCCTCGGCGACGGAGAGGGTGGCAAAGGCCACGACTGTGGCCAGAGCCAAAGACTTGATTTGCATTTTTCTTTGTTTCTTATTCAGTTTTATATGGTGTAGTTTAGGTGTAACGATAGTCGTCAAATAGACGTATGATGGTGCTAATACTGTGGTTAGTCTGCAAAAAAAGGAATGAGCTCAACCATACTAGGTAACTCACTGTCAGGATCAGATGCAGCGAATGTACTTGACAATAAATGTCAACGAGTGTAAATCTGTTGATAGGTTTGTCAGCTACAATTATTCCATATACTGTGCTAACCACCCCAGCCCTTGATTTGGGTTGAACGTAACGCTGGGCTCGAATTGGGTTTCCACGTAATCAACAATGGCAAAAACCACTCCAACCAACGATTGATTCGACAAGGCCCAGATCGAGAGCCGACAAAGGCAGAACAAGCCACCACTCACATATAGTTCTTGCGTGGAGCGTATGTGCGGTTTCAAAACACGGTAAAGGAGTGACTCGACGAGAAATCGTCAGTTGGGATCCAAAAACAGGCGCAGGTCGTCAAAATCAGAGCAGTTTAGCGACGGCTTCTTGACGGTCGTGAGACGTAGTGATCAGGTTGGCGGGAGATGGCGTTGAAATTAATCGTATGCCGGCATTTGCTATTCCGCGAGACCACAATAGGGCCTAGTGATCGACCGAAAAGAATGTGTAGACGAAAACGGCTCTCGAAAAAAACGCTTGAACGCACGCGGGCGCTGTCGAGAATCGGAACGGACGAGCGACGACGCCTTTAGGGATTGTCGGAGGAGGTGAGGTCGGTGTGGAGAGGGAACGAGAGGAAGGAGATAGAGGGAGAGGGCTGGAGAAAAGAAGGGACAGCGACAGGGCTACGCCAGAAAGGAAGGAATGAAAGCGAATGGGGAGATGCAGGCATGGAAACACGACAGGGACAAGGGGGGAGCGCAGGGAGGGTACGAGGCTAGGAGAGGGTTAAAAGGAAGAAAAGAGTCTGAGAAAGGGTGTGAGTGTCTTGGTGGGTGTGGACGAGCCAGTGTACGAGGGGTGCCGACCACAGTTGCGCGGACAGGCTTGGATCGAGAGGCGCAGACTCGTCAACAATGGATGGGCACAAAGTTGACCCCCCTGGAACCACCTTGGGGCGCTTTGGACGCGGACAGGGGGGCTTGTGATGGACTCACCACGGCGGCGTTGCTTGGCAAGGTACACGTTGCTGGCCAGGCAGATACGAGGGCTATGGGTGCATACGAACGCCACGCAACGTGTACCCGCGGGAGCAGATGCAAGTCGCGCGCTATCGAGAAGCGTCCGGATGGGTCGAATGAGCAACGGGGCAGGGATGACGACCAAGACCCCTCCCCACCCCCCCTCACCTTGGGCCAGTTGAGTCAAAGTCGGCGGACACCATGCTGCTCGCCGTTGCCGACGCCGTCCGCCCACAGTCGCCCAAGTTCAGGCACAGGGGACGGCACGGGGCCATCCTCCATACCCACACAACAGCGACCCAGTCCAGGCTAGACATTCAGGGACAGAGATGCAAGAATCGTAATGGTGGGCGAGTAAACAGAGTGTGGGTGACGGAGAGCTTGTGTGGGCGTGGAAATTTCGCACGCAGCAGTGGCTAAAGGGGCGAGTCATCTTTGCAGTGATGATGGAGGGCCGAGCGTGCGCTGCCAGGGTATGACAGGCTCCTTGTACCCTTCCTTTGGCACGTCACAGGCAGAGTGCCGCGCTGTGCAAGGCTTAATCAACAGTGTACGAGACTGAACATTAAGTTGTGGTCCTCCAGTCTTACCATGCTGCTGCTATTGCCAGCATTGCATTTTTCTCTCGTATCATCCAAGCTTTCGGCCAAGGCACCTGTCCCGGTGCCGTGGAGACAGACAATCATCGTGGTAGGCTGGGGAAGCAGGCAGTGTCCTGCTTCGTTGGTTTGGCGCATCTTTGTTAGAAGCAATGGGCGGGAGAGTGTGGTAGCGTCGGTTCCCAAACACTGGCCGTGTCTCTCATCTGCCGG
Organism: Calonectria hongkongensis; assembly: GCA_017140755.1. Taxonomy (NCBI): domain Eukaryota; kingdom Fungi; phylum Ascomycota; class Sordariomycetes; order Hypocreales; family Nectriaceae; genus Calonectria; species Calonectria hongkongensis. Next base: position 93,048 of record JAACJA010000014.1, read on the forward strand.
GGCGGGTGAACTGGGTTTTCGCAAGCTTTCTCGTTCCTCTTGTGTGGTTGCAGAGGTTTGTGGGATTTCTGGCCATGTCCAAGGATGGTGCCAGGGGCAATGCTCGGAACAATCGGTATTATCACTGCCTATTGGCTGGATTTCGTGCTTTGATGCTTGCTAGGCCTTTTTAGGTACTGGTGCGGCAAACCAAACAAGGGTATTCCATGAGCGCCCTAAAGAGGCTTTTCATCTCACACACCCGCCCAAGACATCTCCCGCTCCTTCAGGGCACTCTCAAGCAGCTCCAGCTGAGCTACAGGGTCTGGATTGTGCTGTTGGTCGCGAGCGGGGTCACTGTTGGGTCTTCGCTCCTGTGGACGGGCTCGTGTTGGTTGCTTGAAGCGGCGTAATGAGGGCAGCATTGTAGGTTTATTTTCCTGTTCAAATTCATCGCAAGATCCATCCCATCCTCTGGTTTCAAACACAAGCGCTCTCCTTCCCTTTCAGTGGAATCGCCCGCCGCTGATCATGAATCAGGGACAAAGACTAGCATACCTGTCCTGTTAGTCATCCACGCACGACACCACCCAATGGAGACATACCCTCCGGATCATCAAAAACCTTAGTCGGCGATAATAGTCGCTTACTGGGCACACTGGTCGGCATGAACTGGTGAATTAGCGGTATTTCGCTTCACGCCATGGTGAGCAGGCAACCCGGCGCCATGCAACCGCTGCAGACTCGCGATTTCGGAGCGCCATGCCCGAATAGTGCAGATAATAGAACGCCATCACCCACGGGGGCGCTTACTTACCATCCTGTTGATGCTGGTCGATCAGTACGTACTAGCGAGCACAGTCGGATATTGGCCCGGAAAAAGCATGTGTGAGTGGCAGATGGCGCAAGATGGGAACCCTTCGCAACCATGTGCAGCACGCGGGCATGTGGCATAAACGCTACATAGTTTTCAGCCGGCGATACTTTGCATATTGCAGATCTTCCGCGTCAGCACAGGTATCCGCGCTTGCGCAGACAGGTATCGCACAGTAAAGAGGCGTCTCCGTGAGACGTTCTGCCGGCTGGCATAACCTTGGATGCGCTGCCCATCTTCGGTTCCACTTGGACGCCAACCGAGGAGCCACCCCGCGGGCATCGCGCCGCAAGCCAGGAACAGAAGTGGCAGCGAATAGAAGCGCGGCAGGGAATCCTTAGCTCGTCTCGAAGCGTCACTGGGGCTCGTGCCTTTAATTATCAAAGCCACTAGTGCCCTGGTTCCCCGGTAGGAAGCGGCGCAACGTTGTCAGGCTGTCTGTGAGAGACTGAGTCCGTCCCACCCAGACATCGGCAGGATGCAGCGCAGCACGTGTAGTAGACGAAAATCACACCCTGGCGGACAAATATCGCTCTTATCCGACTTGCAGATGCCAGGTTCCTTGTCTGAGATTAACATCATTTCGTCCCAAGCCCAGCTGGCGGGCTGACAGCAGGTGACAAGGGAATCGCGCCTGAGGCATCTGTCTCCCTGCTTCTCATCATCCCATTCACCATCTAGCCAAAACCAAGGCGCATCAACTTTCAGGGAATGGATGTTCATGGCCAGCACCAGGAGGACCCAGCCGGACCTGGTTCCGAGGTTACGACGTGTGGCTGTGCACTCGACGGCAAACAAGACACCCACTCTGAGCAGAAAAGCCACGAACCAGAGACACATTCCTCGCCTGCGTCAAGCACCGCAACCCATCGGCAATAAGAGTGCAGCTAATACTACCATCCATCTCTCAGCTCACCATATGCGCACATACCATATGCACATACGAGTGCGCCTACATACGGGTGTACAAACGGATACGCTCCACACATATGTCGCTCACCACAACATTGCATGTCTGCGAATAAGACCCGAGCAGCGAATTCCACGACTCCACGTGGATGCGCCGAGATCTAATCGCCGGGTCTCAGTGGCTACAGGCTTTTTCTCCCCCCCTCTCCTGTTGGTGGCTCACGTCCCGAAATTGCGCGTCCCATCAAGCCATCATGCCGTGGTGAATGTCATACCGTATTTTGCTGACATCGCTCGCTGTCTTCACATCATTCTTACCGATTCTTCTCCGTCGTAGAATTCTTTGTGATTACCTGGCCAGCTTTGTGCTGCTGGCTGCTGGCTGCAGATGGAGCTGACCTCCTCGTCTCCCTATGAAAGATGATATTAAACTTTGGTGCCTGGTTGTTACCCTTGTTCGTTTTTTTTAAAGCCCGCAGAAGCCGATTTGGCCGGTCCGTTTTTTTCTTTCCCACAATCTGAGGCACGTCGTAAGCCTCCCTCGCTCGCAACGGAACTGACTCTAGCGATGGCTTGAAATCCAAGATGGTATCCATGTCCAGGGCAAATACTAAAAACCAAAGTTCCAATGTTCCCGATGGTTTATGTCTCTCCCCGTCTCGTCTCATCTCGTCTTGTCTCAGCCCGCCTTGCCCATACTCGAAGGGGGATCTCTTGTCTCTTGTCTCTCGAAGCCAACGCCAACACCAACGCCAACAGCAGCCATGCTTCTCACTAATGTACGATGTAATTACAGCTGTCATCAACAAGCCCAAAAAGCTCCGCACATCGCGGCATGGTAGCTATTCCCCGAGAGCAACAGGCACGGTGAATCAAATGTTTCTTCGGGCTGCTGAACATGCCCGCGTCCCCTAGCCTGGACATTTCATCCACCGTCGTGACTGTGTGTTTCGTCCCTTCTGCTTCTATACATAGACACGACGATCGCATCAATCCGGTGCCCACCGTCAACTAGGTTTTTGACATCTCGGCTTCGTGGAATGACCATGCTGACACCCACCCCCGTCGTACTCTGGTCTCCCACATTCCAATGCCATGTCCATCAGGCTGGGTATGTATGTACAGTGCCGGCTCACCTGAAGCATCCAGAACCCACCCTCCACACAAATTGGGCGGGAAACGGGCTGCTCGCTAGCGCCTTGGCCAGCTGCTGGCTTGCCCGCCGCGCTCGAGACGGGCGATGAGCAGAAGGATGCCAAATTGGAACATTTGCGACCCAAATTGGACCACCGACTGGCCAAATGGCCCTGTAGCTCCAGCGGATTCCGTCAACTAGTTATGACCCCTTATGCTCCTTCGATCCATGGCTTCCACCGTCGGACTGGGTCACGATCGGCCAAGGCAGGTTTCCTTCCTCCACAAGGCGACCTCCCGCCCTGCGGCGCATTCCTCTTAATCAGAAGGAAAATGCACCGTCGGTCACATCACATTACAACTGCATCTCCTCACTCCCGTTGCAGATTTTTCTCCTAAATAGTAGTTAAACCCCTGTGCACCCGTCCCGTTGTGGCATCGGGCCTCATCGGCCGTGGCCCAGAGAGGATAGTGGCCGCCACACCTGTTTTTCCTCTCCACCAAAACACACAAAGTGTCGCCGCTACTCCTACCTTCCACCGTACGCCGGCTCTGGGCCAGGCCGTTCTGTCAGTAGTCTAGAAAATAGATTCACATGGGCGCTAAAACATGCTCTCGTTTGTTCCCTCGCGGAGCATTTACCCCTCGGCCCGGGCAGGTCGCGTTGATGGCTCCCGGCCGCGTCAAGGGCTTTTCGTTTGCGGCTTTGACTCTCCTTTGACTCTCCCTGAGACAAAAGCAGGCGGGCTAAATTGCCCCTCTTCTAGCCTCAAAGTTCCTAGTTTCGTGGGAAGGGAGAAAAATAGTACACACGCGACGTTCTGAGACAGTTTGCCATCGTCTTGCGTCTCGCCTGAGCCACCACCATCCCTCCTTCGTAGCGAGTCAGATGTTCAGATCCCAGCCGCCAGCTGAATCACTGAGGTTCACCGCGTGTCTCGCAGCCTCCCGACGCATCAAGTGGTCTTGTTGTAAGACATGTCTTATCTGTTGGAGAATTCCTAGCATCGGTGCCGTAAGTCCCGGGTTGGTCTCCCAGGATAGCGTGACCATGTTACGCACTTACAGTTGTGTCGTGGTAATTATTATTGATATCATTTACGTGCCCCAGCCAACATTCGATGCCTGTATCCATCTCTTTGGCCTACAAATCGAAACACCGTCTTCTCAGCTCCATATCCTTGTTTCTTCAACTTGAAGAAGAAAAAGGATCAAGTAGACACAGACTCATAAAGTTGCCTGCTTCAAGCCATTGGGCCTGCATTGGTTGCAGTTAGTCAGGTTCAACAAGTTTTTTTGGTGGAACTAGACCAGACTTAGGTGAAATTATGTATCAAATTCTAAACGGTTTACATATTTGTATTTTAATCCATCAACGCTTGACTTAGACAGCAACTACCTCCATGCTTGTCGGGGATATCCCACGTGGGTTGGAATTCAGCCTGTCACGGAACAAGTCTGATGTATTTTATCCTTCCCCTCTTTGTGGCCCGAGCCAACATTTTCACGTTTCATGAACGAAGGTTGGGATTTGGAGGATGAAAATTGTCTTAGCCCACTGATATGCAGTCGTTGGAATGCGATGCGTCGGTGTTAGCCGTCAGGCATCGTGGCTATGACGTCTCTAATGGACAGCACGCAGCATATTTTCACGTGGAAAAACATGGTGTCTCTGAATGGCGTTACAAAAATAACCCAACAGTTTCATCCCGTCACCTTGCCCATAGCAGGGCCATGGGCAAAGTACAGATATAACTTTTTCATTCCATGAGATCGATCCTGTAACCGCCCAACAACCCATGTGACATCCTTCGAGGAATGCTGGCTTCCTTTTTTTTTAAAATAAAAAAAAATTCACACATTTTGGGTTGAATTATGCTGTTTTATAAACCAGTTTTCGGGGTTTTTGTTCTGATGCATTCAGTCCCATAGTTTGAGTGTTATAGAGTCACTGACCGTGGGTAGGTCTCTGGTTCGATGCGGAACCTCTCGCCTCCATACCTACCAATCCCTGTGATATGGCGAAAGGAAAGAGCAAGAAGGGGGGTTGGTGATTAATCTCATCTATTTGTTTCTTTTTCTTGTCTCTTTTCTTTCTCTTTGGTAGTTATAGGTCCAGCTTCTTTTAGTATATTGTAAGAATAGATTGAATCCATCACAACCTCATTCATCGTTTGGCAAAAGAAGTCCACGGTGCACAAACATACAACACTGGTGTTGATTTGAGTAATTAGTTTTTGTCTTTAATATATTTTATACTGCCGTCTTTCATATTTCAAAATCTGTTTTTGGGTTGAGCTCGTTCGAATGATCACAAATTATCGGGAGGTATAGGGTAACCATGGCTCTATACAACTATTCCTGAGATTTTTGCCTGGATGGAATTCATTGGGCGGTGAGTATGAGTTATCTGCTGAGGGGTTAGGCTGAACTTTTAGAGAGGGAGCATGTTAAGGATTTGTATTCATCTATCTACGTTGACTTTTCGATGTTCCCATACATTCTGGGATATTAAAACTTCAACATCAACATATTCACTTTCATTGGCAACAACAGAGGCTGTGATTTCCAGTAATCACTCACGTTTTTAGAACAATATACTAATGCTAGAATATCTTAATGACTGATTCGAAAAAAAAAAATCAGCTACTACCTGGCTACTCAGGAAGGCGAAGTTCGTGAATATTGGCTGGGAAGAAGGTATGTGAAGCTAAAAATATTACAGCCGAGGATAGTATGGAGGGTGGAATAATATTAATACACTGGCAGGACATGGGCAGGACAAATACGATTTTGCCTAGACATAGAACCACGTCATGTGTGGGTTCATAGTTAAAGTGGTCTGATTCGATATATTATCGGAGATGATAAGTTAACCGGTATGGCTGACTGTTACGACTAATGGACAGGGTAATCTTGAAAGAAGGGACCTCAAAAAAGGACTAGGAAAACCAAAATAAATAAACCTTACTACCTAGCATATCCCTTTTTATGCATGATGCCGCTTTGATATCAAGACACACGTGGGCCGGAGCGCTGCAGGGTAGTTGTGGACCTTAATTGTGCTTGATCTCCAACTAATTTTACTTAACACGACAATCAGGATGAAGCAACAACCTGTGAGATTCAGAAACAGAAGAAAAAAAGAGAAAGAAGAAGAAAATACTCACACAAATAAACCCCTTCCTTTTATATATAACCAAATACAGCTGGCAAATAATTTCAAGAGCCACATTCGGACCTATGCGGAGAGATCCACCGCGTCGGAGCCGGCGAGAGCCGGCCCCGCCACTTTTGAACGCACCTGGATGGAACCACCTACTCCACACTCACTTGCCCGAGCTCACCAGGCTACTGTGTTTGGGCGCTTGCCATTGGCTAGAATTGACCCTTGCTTCTGACAGCCTCGCCTGACACAGCGGGCGCGCGGTCCGTCTAGAATGTGGGATGGGTTTCTGATAGAAATCATGAATCCTCATCCTACACGACACCGGAGGATTATCCTCCATTACACTCCCTCAACATGGCGCGCCGACAGCATCTTACATTGACCTTCGTGCTGGTCCTTGTGGCCTTTTGCACGCTCTCATACCTCTTTTCTGGCCCGTCAAGGTCTGTTATGCCTGAGTTTCAAAAGAATGGAGTGACCGATCGCGAACAACACCCCCTGAAAGATGATGGCCAAAAAGCCGACTTTGCCGTCGATATCAACAACATCCCCGATGGCCTCCTTGATGGAGAGTCCATTGCGCCAAAGCTGGAAAATGCCACTCTCAAGTAGGTTTGCTGAACCGCCTGAATGATCCATGGCTAACACGTCTTGCATAGAGCCGAACTTGGTCATGCCACGTGGAAGTTTCTTCACACGATGATGGCTCGCTTCCCCGATAACCCATCCAAAGAAGATCGCCAAACTCTCGACACATTCATGCACCTTTTCGGTCGTCTATACCCCTGCGGCCAATGCGCCAAGCACTTTCGCGGATTGCTGGCCCAGTACCCGCCCCAGACTAGCAGCCGCAATGCTGCTGCGGGGTGGCTTTGCTACATGCACAATCTTGTCAACGAGCGAGTTCACAAGCCTATATTTGATTGCAGCAAAATTGGCGACTTTTACGACTGCGGCTGCGGCGACGACAAGAAGAAGGAGGGTGCTGAAGGGGCAGATGCAAGCAAGACGGCGAGTGGAAGCGAAGAGCCCAAGAAGGAGGTCGAGAGTGCGCAGACAGAAGGACCCGATCAACAGCTCCACAAGCACTGAGCCAATTTGTACGATTGATTCTTTAAATCACGAACCATAGGCGCTTTTGCAGTAAGTTTATATGGCTTTGGCGGGACCAGGCCGCTTGATCGCCGAGATGGAAATTGAAACCAGCTGTTCTGTTCTGTAATGTATGTAGTTTGCCATGTTTCCAGTCCCACCACCCAGGTGAAATTATCCAAAATTTAATTGAGAACAACGATGTGAAATCTTGATCAATTCAATATTGAAAAAGCTCGATTAAATTCAACGTTGATGTTTACTGGGCTGGCAAACTGCCGCAGTCATGATATGGTCCCCTTTGGCTTCAACAACACGTGACTAAACACGTGACCACAGCGGATCGGGCGCGGCTGCGCGTTCAGAGCTGCCTTGAGCTTAACATGAGCTCAAGCTTCCCCCCATGCAACGAGCGACGACGACGAACCACCACACAACACTCATCCCAAGATCCTGATTAATCTCATTCGCGAACCCCGATTATACCCAATTTACGAACTTTCACCATGGAATTTGGCAACGCTGGAGTATTGAACGAGGGTGAGTGGGGGAGCTCTGGATACCTGGCATCGTGATGATATGGGAGCTTACGAAATGCCATTAGATGGAATCCATGTTGACATGGACCGGTTGAAGAAGGGCGAGGTCAAGTAAGCACCCATACTATTTACCTTTATCGTTAATCATGCTAATGGTCGGCCAGCCTGGGTACCTCTATGTATGTATCCCTAATCCCGATGACGACAGACTCTAACCTGGTCGTAGTATGGCGGTTACTTTCAAAGATGGAGTTATTCTTGGTATGGATACTTCCTTATTAGAAAAGACCTGATAGCTAATCACATCATATGTAGGTGCTGATTCACGAACGACGACCGGATCCTACATTGCGAACCGAGTGACGGACAAGTTGACCCGAGTACACGACACCATCTGGTGCTGCCGATCTGGCTCGGCAGCCGATACGCAGGCTGTGGCAGACATTGTCCAATATCAGCTTGGCCTGTTTGCCATGCAAAATGGAAAGCCCCCTATGACACAAACCGCTGCCTCCATCTTCCAGGAGATTTGCTACGCCAACAAGGACCGCCTGTCGTATGTTACCGATACCTAACCCCACCATATATGAAGAGTACACATGTTGACAAATTGTCCTAGGGCTGGATTGATCATTGCTGGATGGGATGAGCGATTCGGTGGTCAGGTCTACTCGATCCCTCTGGGTGGCTCCCTTCACAAGCAAGCGTACGCCATCGGAGGTTCAGGTTCGACCTACATCTACGGTTACTGTGACGCCAACTGGAGAGAGGGAATGGAGAAGGATGATGCGGTTTCTTTCGTCAAGGGAGCGTTGAGGGAGGCCATTAAATGGGATGGAAGCTCTGGTGGTGTTATTCGTATGGTGGTGCTCACCAAGGAGGGTGCCGACCGTCACCTCTACCTTCCGGACACGGATTACGCTGTGCGGCACGAGTAAAAATAGCGGGAGAAGGAAAGGTTACGGTTGGGGCTCTACACAATCCGGCGCAACATGCCAACGAGGGGTCCGTAGAGTCACCGACATCCAGTCTCGGAGATAAACAACGAGCTTGGAAGAGCCAAGATGCTAGAGACATGTGAATGAAGACTAGACAACAGTCGGCGCTGTACACTAGAGAATCAAATCAATGATGAAAGAGTATTTACCGAGACTGGCGAGGTGCACGTAGATCCACCGAAGGTGCGGAACGGACCCGACAGGGGTCCGCTGGTGCTTCCACAATTCCATGTCATGGCTGCGGGAGATTTCATCTAGAAGCCATCAAAATCGATTAACGCGCTTCGTTCTTTAACTTTACATATGTACAGGGCGAGAGCGAGGCAAAACTAGCAGGGATACTGCCCTCAGCTGTCCGAGGCTGAGAAATGCGATGAGCTTTCGAAGAGCGGTGAAAGGCTGCTGTGGGCTTAATGAACTGCACCTTGTCTGCTCATGAGGGGCAGCTGCAGGAGGGGTGGACTTTGTGTGACGAATGATGTAGGCCAACGATGACGAAGATAACTAACCGCTGTGCGTTTTGATGCACTTTGAAGCTGGAGGAAATAAATAAAGAAATTCGCCTTGAATAGAGTGATGGTTGTTGGAGCGACGAGTTGTGCTTTAGGGTGACTATATGATGGGAGGGCCATTCATCAGTAACCAAGTTTTTTAACCGCGACGAACAAAGCATTGTTTGTGTGCAACGTAGCGCAAATGTAATGAACAGCGGTGAGGGAGCATCAACTATTTCGTATTGCGATTTTGCGTCACACATGAACATTAGGATTCCGAGGTATCAGCCACCCATTCTTGTCAATAGTGCCGGCATGGTGGGGGAGTAAGTCTGAAGCTTGAACTGCAGCGGATCAAAATGGCACGTGCGATTGCTAAAGGCGAGGTCTGGGGGCGCGTGGGCCGTGGATGGGAGAGATTGGACCTTGAGTTTGCGTCGAGTGAGGCGAACGAAAGCTGAGATGGGGTGTGTTGGACGATTAAAGAAAAAAAAAAGAAAAAAAAAGAAGAAAAAAGCAAGCATTACAAACCGGGGGCCCTTTTGGTCTTGGAGGGATGAACCATGATTGCGAGGGAGGATGTGTTACGCTGACGTGAATGAGACGAGGTTACAGCGCAGTGTTTTGGGGTAATGCGAACACGGGGGCGATGACGGTGGTTCCCGGATACGTAACGGCATGTTGGGGGCACCAGCCCGCGTGGCAATGCGGGTGGGATATGTAGACGCATAGGGGGCTTGCGCAGGGGGAAACGGGCACCTTCGATCATCAGAGAGGGAGAGAGGGCCAGGGAGTTTATCGGTGGTGGCCCTTGGACCTGGTTCTGTACGGAAGGTTTCTCTATGTGGTGGTCCCCGTGTGGCAGCGGCATGGATGCTGGCGATGTCACTGTTGGTGGTGGTGGTGTTGGCGAGAGGCACCAACTGATTGGCCGCGCGGGGAGTTGGGGGTTTGCTGAAACAGCACTGTTACCCTTGATCAGCGGTGGTTGTGTGCCCAACATCGAGTCTTTTCGCGAGCCAGCCCACTCGCTTCCCAAGCTTCTTATCTGTTGACTGCAGTTACCGAGACGAGGGTCTGGGTTTATGATCCCCCCGGGTTAGCCGGTCACCGGTTGACCGGTTTCCCCATCTATTTCTTTCGTTGCGACTTTGGAATTAAATGCTTGGGTAGAAGCTAGAGCAGGCATTCAAAACAGTCCAGGACCTTGTTCCCTTCCCGCGTGCCCGCATCCGTTTCCGGCCCGCGTGTGCTGCGCGTGTCGGATCCGGCCATGCCATTGCTCATTGTACACCTCGCTTTGTCGTGCCTCTGCGATTGGGCTTGAGCACGTCAGATACAAGACAAGGCTTCAAAGCAAAGAAAAAAAAAGGCTTCTCTTTACGGCCTCTGTGTCACGCCCCGCCGCTGTTCCCGCCCCGCCCCTGGCTCCCGGATCTAGAAGGCCACCAGACTGGCCAGTTGCCCACGTGCAACAAGGCTTGGCTGATGTTGGGCCTTGGCTCTTTTTATGCCGGTCTTTGCGTGACATGCACCGGGCCCACGTCTGCGGGATGGCGAGGTGCCTTCCCACACCTCGCGTCGTGGCGCCGCTGTCTTGGGAGTGTGTGCCTGGGGGTTCTATCCGGGAACTCACTCAACCCCTTGGAAAGATCAAACCGGCACAGGTGCCTTTTTAGGACCTGCGAAAACTGGAAAACGAGGGGGCGGAATTGGGCAGCATTTTTGCACACGGACGCTTTTGACTTGGCACCGGGGATCGTCGCCAAAGGTCTCTGTGGACGGACTGTTTTACTTGGGCGAGGGTACATACAGGCAAGTCTCGCTACGGTATGCGAGCACACAAGAGGGATAATACAAGACTGAATGGAACCGGGGAGATATTAGAGAAAAAAAAATGATAGAAATCCGAAGTAAAAAACAAAAAGGAAAGTAGTAGAGAAGTCTGGTGGTGGGCATCTTGAGTTCCGTCGCCTTGAAAGGCCATTGTTTTTTTTGTCAACAGAGTCCTTCATCCATCACACACACACTCTCTATAAACACCATCCTAAACATCGATCACCCATATCACAACTACGTCATTCGTTGTCATCTGTATACTATTCTGGCACCCGCGGACCGGTCCAGACGCCATACTTCATCTAATCTTCACTCTCGGTCAAACTCGCACCGCCTCAAAAGAGCTCCCCCTCACTGAGCACCGACCAGGCTCGAGCCACTATAGGTGTCTGTAGGCGGCCAGTATTTGAGGACCCAGGGCCAGATCCAGATCGAAGCCGGGCGGACCACCAAGTGGACGGACCATCCCGACTTCACAGGGACCCAGGACCGGACCAGGCTACTTTCGTCGACCGAGCCTCGAGAAAGGCTCGCTGGGAAACCCCGTGTCGTTCGACTCGCCCTGTTTAAGTCAACTTGAGTTGTGCTGGGAACTCGTTCAATTTCGCAACTTCCCGCACCCGTTGCCCAGCACACACAACACGCTGCTCCGTTGTCAATTGACGAAATCGCTGTTCCGACCGAAATCGCACCCTTGGGAACCAAACCCCAACTATTCTTTGCTGCCCCCCCGCTGTCTTGCTCGTCTCGTGAACCGTCCGAATCCCATCTCACACTTAAGTTGTCAGGCGACCGGACCAGCGCCGCAACCTAACATCACAGTCGCCACTTATTCCCCGTTGCTTCTTTTTCGCCAGCCTTCTAGCCAGTGGTCGCGCCCCGCCTCATCTGCACCCTGAAAACCGTCAGCAAACCAGCAGCCACAGCCGCAGCCGCAGCCTCCGTCCCGCGCCGTCGTGGACTTCGTTGCGTTGCGGTGGAGTGGTTGAATCATCCCATCGTGACACGGAGTATCTTGTGTTCTCGGCCTGCTATCTCCGCCGCTGATCGCCCATCGCCGTCCCCGTCGTCCACTGGGGCACACTACTTACTCACGCTCACACACACTCACACGCACACACTCACAAGACAGACCACTTAAGCGCGCATCCACACACACTCCCTCACACACACATGCACGCCCACACATACAAACGCACGCACTCATTTTTGAAGTTAAGGGGCTCTCGATTGCATATTTTTTTTCTCAAGCCAATTAGATCCACCCAGCAAGGCAGCCGATAATCCGCAGAGAGATCCTCAGCTGCGGCTTATATCAAACATCCTCCCCTGTTACCGCATTACATTGCATCTTGGTTGTTTTTGTCTGACTTGGGCTTTCTTCCTCTCCGGGATTGTCAGTGTTTGTACAGCTACATCTTAGACCAGGTGAGTTACGAAATTCTATTGATTCTCTATCCGATTGTTGGTCGCAATTAGTTTCTTTTTGTCATCGTTTTCTGCCTTATCATGTTCCGCGCCCACGACCTACTGCGCTCCAACGCCCCGTCCTCGAGGACAACCCCGCGTGATCCTTGAGGACCCTTTTGGGGTAGAGAGACATGGGCCGGTCGGGAACAGCCGTGGACATTTACACAATCAATTCAACCGAGAGACCGAGCAGTAGAAAAATAGGGGCGCAAGGAGATCTGAGAGATATTACCCAAGAGGGTTGATGATGGAGGCAGTTTGAGGTGTACATGGCAAGGATGGTGACGTCGTCGGTCGCCTTGCATCGCTGTGACGCAGCTCAACGCCACTCGCAACCCTCTGCGACTTCAACCATGATGCCTTATTTGCATTCACCGCCAGTGCCTGCCACAAGCGGAATGGGCGTCGAGAATTGATTCTCATTTGTCTCCGATCCGAGCCCGACAGGATTGTGAGACACTCCGAATTTTTATGGAAAGCAGAGAGGATCGACAGCTGGAGACATTGGGCATTGATTGGATTCAACCAAGCAGGCAAGAGAAGACTGCTGTGCGCTCCATGCACCAACAAGGGAATCAAAGGCAAAGGCAATTTCATCAAAAGGAAGAATGAAAAAACAATGGCTGTGTGTCCTGAAGAAAGAAAACGCAAAAGCAAAAGCAAAAAACAACAAAAAACAAAAAAACACCTCAGCAGACACGCCGGGCTCCAATGAGGCTTGCCGTCTTCGCAGCAGGCACCCGATCGAAAAGGGCCGCGACTAACACCAAATGTTGACTCGAGTCGTCCGTCCAAGTGTCTGGGCCCGTTGTCGCACATCCCGAGTTTTTGTCGGCGCAAGTCGGTGCCCATGGCCATGCTTCTTGTCTAGTCACTTCCCCACCATCCCTGGACCCATGCCATGGCATCCGCTGGGGTCTCCGCTAGGCCAGCCCAGCCAAATCTACCAGTATCTGGTGCGCGACGTACCCACGAGGGGCATCTGCTGGGCCATTCTGGCACCTGGTGCACTGCGCACGCCGCCTGCAAACTGGGCGCTGGGGGGCACTGGGCCACTCCCCGCCGAGCCACTCACCACCATCTTGCTCGACGCCCGCCCACTGGACGAGGCCCCCTCGACCACTCATCACTCACCACTTACCACCACCGCCGCACCAGGCTGACCCTGCTTCTCTCTCTTTCTTTTCTCCCCTCCGACCCGGTCTCTATCTGCCATCTCCTTTGCGAGCCTCCTCTCCTCGGTTTCTCGGTTTAGCATCTCCCATTCCCTCCATTTCACCCTCGCAGCCCTCTTTGCCGCTCGTCTCGATCGTCTCGAGTCCCTCTCCACCGTTCCCTTCGCCTATTTTCCCCTCCATCTACCGACATCCTATCCCCAGGCCTCCGGTCGACTTGGGCATCACTTTCGTCATCGCCACTCTCCTTGTCTCGATCTCGGTGCTCCTGCCCTCGTGCTCGTCCCCCCCGACCAACCTTGACCAACCTTGACATCTACCCCCGGCTAAATATTAGTTGCCTGCGCCGAGCTAATCTGTCTCGTTTTTTTTTGGCCGCTTGCAGCAGAACACACGTTAACGAAACCGTAACTCTCCTCCACTACGAGTATCGGCAGGGTCACGCACCTCTTTCGTTGTCTTTAATTCCCGTCATTTCTGTCTCGTCTCTTCCCCAACTGTCCTGCGCCCGTTAGCGATGTTATGGCCGCTGTGATCGGTGATTTCGTCTCGGATTCCTCCCACTTTCATACCATGATCGCCAACCCCTCCATCCAACACCAACACTCCCACGACTCGTCGTCATCCTATCGCTCAGTCAGCCGGTCGCGACACTCCACGACACCTCGGGCACAGCGCTCTGATTCCGCCGCCGAGTACCCAAGCACCCAACCCACGGCCGCCCTCGTGTCGTCCTCAACTTCTGCGTCGGCGCCCGTGTCAGCGCCTGGGGGCCAGGCTGCTGCCCACGTTTCGGTCAACGGTGGAGCCTCGCGATTCCCTTCCCCGCCGCCCTCCTCCTCCCCCGCCGTCACCACCGGACCTGCTGCCGCCAATAATGCAAAGACGTCGTCAATGGCGCCAGACGCGAGGGACACCGTCCCCCTAGGCCACGCCCCTCGTTCTGGCCCGACCCCCACCAATTCCGCCGCCCAACAACCGTCTCCATCCTCCGACGACTTTCAACCCAACCCGTCATACCCTCTGTCGAGCGGCGGTGCGTCCCAACCACTGCCCGAGCAGAAGGTGATCCATATCCGCGACCTTGCACACATCCAGAGTCTTGCCAGCGCCGATATGCTCTCCGGGAATGGCACCGGCATTCTCAACGACCCACCTCTACAGCAAATGAAGTATGAGATCAGCGCAATGCCGATTGGTGACATAATTGAAATGGTTGCCGCCCTGTTGACCAAGATCACCACCACCAATGACTTGCAGCATGACGCCATGCAGCGCAACGTCGCCCACCAACAGCAGGCTAACCAGTCTAGCGAGTCTGGCGGCAGCTCCATTTCTGCTCTCAACCACTCCGTCCTTGCGTTCCACGGCAAGAACGTGCCCGCCATCACCATCCTCAGCTACCTCTCTCGCATCCACAAGTATTGTCCAACCACATATGAAGTGTTTCTTAGTTTGCTTGTCTATTTTGACCGCATGACGGAGCGGGTTAATGATATGGTGATGAAGAGCGAAGAGGCCCGGCGGCAGACCCAATCCCGCCGAGCGCCTTCTACCCCCTCCCACGATACTCACATGCGCGATGATGGCTCAGACGACTCGGATGAGAGCGATTCTGATCTCGCAGACGATGATGAAGAGATGGAGGACAAGTCGAGCAGACCTAGCCGTCAGAGCAGCAACCGGGGTACATCAATTTCGGGCGACCACGCCGCCCTTGCCGCTGCCACCTACTTCGTCGTTGACAGCTTCAACATTCACAGACTCATCATATCTGGTGTCACATGTGCAAGCAAGTTCTTTTCTGACGTATTTTACACTAACTCGAGATACGCCAAGGTATGTTTTACTCCCTTCAAAACTAGAAACTTGCTAGGCCCGCATTATGAAATCAAATTCTTACTGTCGTATCTAGGTTGGTGGATTGCCGCTCGTTGAACTCAACCACCTCGAGCTCCAGTTTCTCCTTCTCAATGACTTCCGACTTGCGGTTCCAGTGGAAGATCTGGAAGCATACGCAACCATGCTCGTTGAGTTTTATGCCCGAGAAGTGGTGGCAAAGAGGTCAGGGGCTACCACGGCTGAATAGATATCATATATGATGACATGTTCCTGAACCTCCCGGCAGACTTGCCGACTCAACTAAAGGTTCGTGGGATAGGTGATCCCGGAAAGGCCCCGAGTGTTGCGGCAACAGTGCCTGGCCGACGGCTCACGCAGCCCAACTACGTCTGACCCAGCTGAGGTGAAACAATCCCAGTTGGCAAGTTGAGGCCTTCCAAAGAGCGCTAGTCATGTGCTTGGCACACCACCCCTGACGAGTTACTGGTCAACTTTGAAAGGGCCTGAGGCCCTTTTCGTCACCTAGGGGACGCGCCGCTGAGAAGAGAGACGACGGGACCTGAGATGGATTACGGGATGGCTACAAATTGACGAGCTAGACCGTCGTCAGAGGGAGAATGTAACCAACATTTGTGTACGACTGGGGATTGCTTTTTAATGAAATGCCATGAAAGAATGGGGCAAGAGATTAGGCCAAAGAGGTTGGTGAGCAGTGGGCTGCCGTGATGATGGCTGATGCATGAGACCTTGTTTTATTTTTGCACTATTCCAATTAGACTGGGATGCTTGGGCAATCGCTGGTGAATGGGGCAAGGACCTGGGGCAAAGATTTTACGACGTGTGCATTGGCGTTGGATGGTGTTCCGGTAAAGAGGATCATATTTTTTTTTCTACATTTTCTTCCAGTATCATTTTTGCGAAGCCAGATGGTCAAGATAGACAAAGATTGGACCAGTCAGCATTTATACCAGCTCGGTGCATATTCGTGTGGGTTTGATGGTAACTGAAAAAATCACTCAAAGACTAGAGGCTCGTGACGATGCACCAATCGCGCCGCTCGAAACCATAATGTGGACTCGGATTGGCCGGTTGGTGACATGTGAAAGCAGATGGGTTTGAATAGGGGGGTTTATCATCTATGATTATATATTTTTTTTCTTAAAACATTAATTTCATTATTGAGTATTTTGAGTCATGTCAACTCCGTTGTCCCCTGGATATATTTCCTAGGCATTAAGTAAACCGTAATGGGGCATTTGGTTCTTTTCTTTCTTTAGATATTATGAGGCCGCATCACTGGAGGGGGCCAAAGACAAAAGAGGGAGGCAGTTTAAACATGCGCCTTGCTATACACGCTTTGAAAAGGGACAAAGAACAACAAAAAACCAAACCAACAAAGGCGACCTGGTTTAGAGGCGGGACCTAGGAGGATCCCAAACCTCCTTACACTCTTCAAAGGTCACATCGGCGTTCTTCATGACTATGCCAAGCTGCCAACGTCCAAGGCCAGGCCAAAAGTTTTCATGATCGGCAGTAAGCTTTCCTTGGTCGTCGCGGTGTTGTGCAATGTCGAACCAACCGACACTCGTGTGGCGGCTATATTGCTGGGGGGCAATTGTGCACCAGCGGCTGGTGCCGGGAAGCTCACCTTGGCTTCCCTTGCCATGTGGCAGAGGAGGCTGAACAAGGGCAGTACTTACACCGAGATAATCCATCCACGCGGTGGCAAAGGGGAAGCTAGGAACGAATCGGCTGGGCTTGAAGGTGGCTTGGAAGAAGGGCGTAGGACTGGGAGTGGTCTCAAGAGCGTCGACGTTATTGTAATCATGCGGGAATACCTTGACGGATGTCGAGCCATCGGGGTTGTCGGTCCAGTCGAAACGAGCGAGGTGTTTGGGAGTGTTCCAATCTTTACAAAAAGCATGATTAGTCGAGGGGATATAAACGAAGCTAGTCTTGCCTGTTCAAACACGAGTCATGGTATGATGACGAGGACAATTTGGCCATGTAAATCAACCGAAACTCATGATTACACTTACTTAATCGACCATTGTAACAGGCCTTCTTTTGGGAGACATATATCCTGGTGATTCTGACAGCCTTCTTCGTGCGTCTTCTGCCCTTGGCATCCTCGCGAGGATATGTAAAGGCGCCTGGGACAACAATGAGCTCGTCGTATGGGCCGACTGGGCCGTCACGATAGCGGATGATCTGTATCATGGAAACGCCGCCCTTGGGGGAGCCCGTCGACGGGGAGGCATATTCCGAGGCGGCCTCGAAGGGGGAGTAGGCGTGGGGAGGGAGGCCGGCTTTGACCTGGGAGGAAGGGTTCCACCAGGAGAAGAGGTAGATATCGCCGTGCAGCGTCCACGGGGACGGGATGTGGGCGATGGGATCTGGCTCGTGGTTGGACGGGATACTTGTTTCTGATTTGGAGGCAGTGGCAGAGTCTGGATTCGGTTCAGGAGGGACCTTGGCGGGGGTGACTTCGGCAGTTGGTGTCATGACGGCTTGTGTGTGTGTTTTATTTGTTTGGTGTGGAGGGATAGGAGGGGCTCCAATGGGCGGGACTTGGAAAGGCGATGTTGATGCCGATATCGATATCGATATCAATTTTCAGCGAGATGCTTCAACAAGTAGACGTAGAGACGGGTGGACAGGACAGCGCAAAGGTCAAGGAACTGGAAGAGAGGGAAGACGTCTCCCCTCCCTCCTGGGGACCTTCTGGGACCAATTGGTACCGCTTGGGACCGACGAGCAAAGCCGGAAGCGAACTCAAGAGCCGCGGGAGAGGAGGAAGGAGCCCCGGGGAGTCTGCCCCCAGCGATAGCCCTCCCCCCCAAGCGACTGACTGCCCCCAGCGGGAGCCACTTGTATTAAGGTACAACTAACCAACATACTGGGTAGTACGTGCGTACGTACGTCCCCGTACGTAAAGAGCAGGAGGAGCATGTAACCGGCCAGGTACCGTGTATGTTTTGGTAGGCTCGGCACTGCAAGAGCACTGCCGCGTGCCGGCAGCAGTAGTCACCTGGGGTTCCGCGGGTCCCCCCAGCTGCGAACCTTGTCCCAGGTTGAACGACCTTGGCTTGGCTTAGGCTCAGAGGTCTAAACAGGTATTATCGGGCCTTTTGCCGACTCTCTAATTAGTTGGTGCGCGCCGCCTCGAGGCCCTTCGGCAGTCACGGAGGAGGGATACACGCAGAGAGCACAGAGAGCCCAAGCAAGAAAGACCTGCACCGCTTGTGCCTAATCTCTCCCACGTATCCATCTCATTTGTCCTCTCCCTCCTTCCTCCCGGTAGCCATCGACAGTGCTTGTGCATGCACAGAATTAGACCGAGAAACGTGGGCCCCCCGTCCCTGCTGGTCCCTTCCCACCCCTGCCCATCAACTGATTGGGCGTTTTTACGGGGGTTCTCTGATGCCAGTCATCGGTTTCGGGCTAGACCAACAGCTTTTTCCATGTGTCAGCATTTTCTCCATTCTCCATTCTCCATCAATTTTCCCACCTGGTCGATCGGCCTCGTTGCACCCAATGGCTTCCCACTTCCTCGCCCATTCCGTCTAAAGTGTGGCGTCAACGAATGCGGCATAGCTCACCATCTTATTTTCAACTCCCCTGCCAAGCCTTGAAAACGACTGGTCATGAGACACCTTGCCTGTTGCTGCAACCCTCCAAAGTTAAAACTTCTCAAAAGCCCGTTCTGCACCGGTCATGTGAGGTAATCTATTCGAGGAATCTGCATTCATTTGCATCTCGTCACCGGCACCATAAGCGAAGGTCGCGAATTAATTCTTTTCTCACTTTTCTTGCCTTGTTTCTTATTTTCTTTCTTTCTTCTATTGCGTTGCATTTCTGTGTGGCCCTGCGACCTCATTAATTTCGTAATCCATTGTCACTGACATGTCTCCCAAAGTTCCCCAAGCTAACGCCTAAATCTGTCATCACCACATCTGAATCCTCTCAACCTTAGTTCCCCACTCCGGGAGCTCTGTATCTGTGTCCGCAACTTTGACCTCGCAGCTGCTGATCCCCACACGTAAACCTGCAACTGCCTTTGGATCTACCACTGTTCCGTTGTTAGCCAACACCCGGAACTGGAGTGTGGCCTTTAGGAATCCTTCTACCACTGCCTCTCCGAGGTGTGGAAGCTCGCCCAGTGTCACCATTTTTAGCAGTGCCAACGTGAGCGGCGTAGTTCCTGTGATCCTTGATTCTGAACCCGTCTGTCGGCTCATGGCAAATATTGCCACTGTTCCAATCAGGTTACCAGCCTTTTCCCAATCATCTGCGTTTGCTGGTGCCGCTCCAAGGAAGAAATAGATGCCGAAGTTGCCCCCAAGAGCCTCGGCATTCACAATAACATTGGCAATCCACTCGGTATAACGTCCATCTGTAATCACCTTGAACGCCGGTGGGAGATCAATGTTGAGCTTGAGGTTTGGTAAACCTTCTGCAAAATGTAAACCAGTCGAAATCAGGTCCCCGATTATTTCTGGATCACGACGCTGATTGGACTGCGTGGCTTGCAACCTCGCTGCACTTGATCCCCCCCACCAGTTGTTAATCTTCTTATTCAGCTGTTCTCGAAGTTCCTGGTCGCTCGTGGACGAGGGATCTGTGTCGGGATATACATAGCCAAATGTCTCTGTATATCTTGCCATTTCCGAGTCCCAAAATGTGCCATTCTCGGAAGCGTAAAATGGTGTCAATGCCGTATTGGAATCTACGGAATCTCCTTTGAGCGTCGTAAAACTAGTTTCTCCAGCTATGGCTGATGTCATCCATGAGTCTGGGTTGAGAGTTTGCCACATGGCAATGAGTCGGTCGGTGTTGCTGTGATGGAAGAAGAAAAGAGGATCAAATGATGACAGTGGGACGTATGTCATATGTCCTTTCATGCCGCCGTAAATGTGGATAATGTCGTGTACTGCTTCGACGGAATCATAGTCTTCCGTTGTATTATGTGAAGCAGCATACGCCTTGTTGCCAAATGTATTATAGTCCTTGTAGCTAGAAAATAGAATGAATAGGCGCTGCTGGATGCCTGGCAATTTGTCGAGAAGTGCATCTGCGACCTGATCATTGTGAGACGAAGGTGCCGTCTCGCTCTCGGTCGTGTTCGGGGCTCTTTTGGTTTCATCCCAAACATTTAACTACGCAGGGATTAGCGAAACATGAATTGATAAAAAATGTGGATACTTACTGGGCCCCAGATAAACGCTTTTTCATCCTTGGGATGGAATTGGTAGGCGAATAAAGGGTTTCTCATGTCTTGCTTTCCCTTTGGTCCATTTTGTCCAGAGAGGGTTGGGTGCCAAAAGATTTCTGGTAATTGTTCCTCGCCACTGGGTGCCTGAACAGACCAATCCCAGTAAGGAAGTCGCAAATAGGTAGCCGCATCTTGGTATGCTTTTCGGTCTGCTTCATCTGTGAACATCTTGGCAATGATATTGGCCAGTCGATGAAGCTCTTGCTAGCTTATGTGTTAGCTAGCGCTCATTAACTGAAATGGATACATCATCTTTTACCTCGAACAAGGCCAGATAAGGGCGGTGCCATGTTGGAAACACAATGGAATTGTGAGGACAGTATCCAGATTCACTCCCTCCGGCGACTGCCTGGACGTCATTCCAAGGTTCAAAGGGCACACCGTGGATTCCTAACAGCACGTAATTAGGTTAGCGACGTGCTGCAGCAGCCATTCCGATAAGTGAGGGGAGCGCACCAGCAATTTGATACCACGACGTTGAATCATTTTGGTTCATTTGCTGGAACATGTCGAGTGCCAAAATGAACAAGTCCCATTGGTATGAATCCTTTTTCAGATCTAAAATGTCAAGCCTGGCAGGCGATGAGCCGTTTGAATATTTTGGCAGTGATTCGACCAAAACGCGCGAAGAATTGTCGTCCCGTCGAGCGATGGTCTCGATGTCGGAGCCATAGTCGTAAGAGGCGGCCGCAAGTGCCAACGGCGCGCTGACGAGACTGCCAAGGAGAACGAGGAAGCCTCGCATGGTAGCGGTCTGAAGTTGTACTTTTGAATGTAAGAAGCGAAAACAGAAGGAGCGTGGAAATAAATGTCCAGACAACTAATGAGCGGGTGACCTGGGCTCGAAGAAACGAATGTTATCCAGCGAGTGTGAGCTGGGCAATGATTGCTGCCTCTGTTACCAGCGAAAAGGGACCAATATGGTGCCCCCGGGACCTGCTAGTTTGGAACAGTTCCCTAGTCTGTGAGTTAGCTGGTGAAATTGACGGAGTCGTCGAGCCAGCCCGAGGAGTCGTCTTTGAGAACGAAGGGACGTGTTAAAAAGGAAAACGACGAGAAATAAAATGAGCGATATGTAGCGAAGGGTCAATCACTCACTGACTTCGTCCAGTATTAAAGTGGCAAGCGCGACCTACTGTACCTGCTGCAACGCACAGACGAAGCGCGATGATGTAAGAGTATCAAAACCAACTCCTGTTCCCCATCGGTTAATTAAGTGAGATTGGGATGCGCCCATAGGAATAATGCAGATTTGCCGAGGATAGAAAAAAAAATGAGAGAAAAAAATCGAAGCAGGGTCAAGGAAACCGGAGAAAGAAGAAGAATCAAAGCGGACGAGGCATTTCCGCCAGCTTGTGACCACAACACTCAACTTCAGTCACGATAGCATCTTGGCGCTACCCTCGCACACCTCCGGCCTCACCGCGACCTCTGTAGTACGCCAACCTCCCCCCCCATGCCACGCCAGCCGTGCAACTTGACCGCTGGGGGGTTCGGGCGCGATTCGCTCGGCTTCTGGTGCGTCTCGCGACGTTGCCGATTTTCGTGATCGTCGGTTGCCCAAATGGCTTCTCCCGCGATACTGCATTGCACTTTTGCTTGTCGGACCCGGGCAAATCGGAGCCGGTGTTTCAGACCCTGAGGATTTGCTCATTGTGCAGCAGCGCGCACGTCCAGCTGAGTGGCCAAGATGACAGCGGGGGAAGGGTGTCTGTGTGGGTAAAGGAAGGATTTGCGTCTTTTCCGTCACAATCACAGGCAAGGACTGGGGGTCCATCGCGTAGGGCAGGGTCACCGGTCGGCTACATCGGGACGTCATTTTCAACTATCAACAAACCGTCATCCTTGGTATTGAGCTCGTCGTTAATATACATCCTCTCTCTACACGTCCCCGGCCAGACGAGAAACCGGGAATAACTGCCAACCCTCCAATCGTTTTGAAACCAACATACGTTCGAGCATAGCTGCCAAGATAAATGCAAAAACATCAAACACAATAAATGTCGTCAACCCAGCTCCAGTTTATTTTCCAACCTTAACGCCATCCAATGCCATTGGCCTCATTGGACCCTTTCGTGGCTCGTCCCCTCGGTCGACCCGGTATTTGAGCTTAACTCCCATGGCCGCCAATTCCACATCCAGGAACTTGAGCGCACCGGGTACGACCACCATGGTAGTCTGGTCACCACCGACCCACGAATTACCCTGACCATCCTCCCAGATCTCGCCCTGGATCTCCGTGAGGTCAATACCCTCGGTGTCATCGAGTTTGATGGCGCAGCTTCGGCATCGTACGATGCTGGGGGCCTTCTTCTTGCCAGGCGCGAACTGCGACACGGTGGGCTGCACGGACAAGAATGACCCACAGCGGCGGCAAATCCATGACTTGGAGTAGTCAGAACAGTTGAGCAGACGATCTTGCAACAAAAAGGCTGTTCCGTGGGCCAGAAGCGCGTCACGCTCCATTTCTCCCACACGGATACCACCACCCCTCTTTCTACCTTTGATTGGCTGTCCTGTCGTCGGCACCACGGGACCTGTGGTTCGCACCTGGTACTTGTCGTTAACCATGTGTCGCAGTCGCTGATAGTAGACGACACCGATGTAAATATCGGCTGCCAACTCCTCTCCGGTAATACCCGAGTACATAGGCTCATTGCCGTGGTAGTTGTATCCCGCCTTCATAAGCTGATGCCCAAAGTAGTCGGCAGCAGTGTTTTCCTCGTCGAACCTGAAGGGCGTGGAGTCCTGGGCCAAGCCGTGCAGCGCACCAGCTTTGCCTGCTAGCGATTCCACGAACATGCCGATGGTCATTCGAGAAGGGAAAGCGTGGGGATTGATGATAATGTCGGGCTGCATTCCCGACTCAGAGAACGGAAGATCGGGTGTTGGCCATTTTTGAGAGGCAACACCCTTTTGTCCGTGTCGGGACGAGAACTTGTCACCAATGATGGGCGATCGGGGGACGCGGAACTTGACGGAGATGGTCTGAAGAGGCTCGTTGCCCGTTTCGGCACCAATCAACCGCACCTCCTCCACGAATCCAGTTTCGGCATCCTTGTATTTCTCGTAGTGGGTGATGCCATCCAGGTTGACCAGTTTGCCGTTGTAGTCGGGCGTAACGGTGTGCCAGGCGCAGATGACGTCTCCCTCCTGGATCATTCGGCCGACGTGTGGCAGTCCATCATCGTCAAGCATCCCCTGGTAGTTGGCACTAACATAGCTATGGGGGGCAAAACCAAAGGCCTTGGTGACGCTCTTGCTAGCCTTAGTTCTTGAGTCATCCTTGAGAGAAATCTTCTTGGTCTTGTAAATGGTGCCGTGGCCGAAACCTCGTTCGTGAGCGCTCTTGTTCAAAATCATGGCGTCGTCCATGTCGTAACCAGTGTAAGAAATGACAGCGACGATTGCATTGGTACCGTTAGGGAAGTTGTCGAATCCATAGGTGTTGTGGAGAGGGGCTCGAACAACTGGCGTTTGACCAGTTTGCAGACGGTAGCTCTTATTGTCGGTACGGTAGCGAATCGCAGTACCCGGCGTTCCCATAGTTTGCTTACCCATCTGACATTGATACATGTTTCGAGGGGACTGGTTGAAATCCGAGAAAGGAGTCATGTTGGCAAGGATGGAAAGCATATTGGTTGGGTCGAATTCAACATGGGTAGACCTGCCAGACTCGATTTCCTGAGGCACGACAGCAATGGTCATATAAGGCTGCTCGAACGGACCAACGTAATCCTCCTTCTGAAGTGGAAGATACTTGACTGGTCGGACCATTCGTGCGGGAGTAGAAGTCATGTAGATGCCGGGGTATGAGCCGCCATGAGATGGGGGCACGTAGCCAACCTCTAGTTGAAGCGGGACGTTGTGAGTGCCTTCAACCTTCCAGTATCGGAAGCAATCAGCGATTCTGAGAGCCTCCTTGGGCGTGCACCAACCCAGGATCTTGCCGTCCAACATCACGACAACACTTTCTTCGGTAGAAGCCTCAGAAGTTTCAACCAATCCAAGCTCAGCGGCCAAGGTAGGTAGATGAGAAACATCAACGTAGTCCGTCATAATTTTGCACTTGTGGGCCAGATGGTTCAAGAGACCACAGGGAGCACCATCAGGCGTATGAACGGGACACATGAAACCCCATGATTCAGGAAGCAGCTTGCGCACAGCAGTTGTCTTAAGTTGAGCAAAGAAAGCACCTCGATGCACCATGCGGAAGTGAGAAATAAATCGCAGGAAGTTAAGCTTTTCAGCTACGACAGTGAAACCAGCAGTCTGTTGCAGATCCAAACCACTTGGGCTCTGAAGGTTACCGGTAGAAAGGAAGTATTCAAGAGCATTTCCCAGATTCTCATTTGCTTTTCGGAAGATGTTGTTGGGGAATTCTTTGCGGAAGTCTTCTGATGTAAAAGGCACGCCTGGATGTCTGCGCAAGTATTCGCGAAGCGAGGCTCGGAGGTTGACACTGAGGAACTCATCCAACCGCTCCTTCAAAATCTGAGAGTAGAGGAAACCGCCGAGCAGGATTTCCTGATTTTGGATTGCATCGGGGTTGTCAACAGCGCAATCGCCAGCAACCAGGGCATAAAGCTTTCGGATCATAAAGAGGAGCAGCTTGAACTTTTCTGTATCTTGCTCCTCAGTCACATCGACATTGCCAAGGTGGACCAGTACAATTCTTCGCAAAAACTCAGTACCAACTTCAAGATTGGACATCGAATCCGGGACTCCAAGCACAACTCGGAACTTTTCTCCAAGGTATGCGCGGGTCTCGGATTTGCTGTATAGGTTGTAAGACTTGTATGTCCTCAGAAGCAACTCGATTCGATCGGTAAGGAAAGTGTTGCCGGCTGACTTGGAGCCAGCTGGACCAATTAGTCCTTCAAAAATTTCACGATCGTTGGTCTCGACGAGCGCTTTAAGAATCATCATGACAGGAATGAGATATTCATTCTTGCGCCAAGAAAAACGGAACGTCATATTACCATCGTTGAGGTAGTGAAGAACGTTGGTTTGTGATGTTTCGTCAGGACGAACCGCTCGAAGAATGATACCGTAAGGAGTGTAGCCAGGGCCACGGTTCTGGAAACTGGGTCGATTGATGGCCATTGGGAAATTTCGCTTGTTCAATTGAAGCATTCGAATGATTTTTTCGATACCGTTGACGACAAAATAGCCACCAAGTTCTTCTGACTCTTCTTTGCGCTCAACCAAGAGGGCAGGCGAATTGTTTTCAAGGTGACAACGGTTTGACTATAATCGTGTAAGTAAGGGAAGATTCGAGCAACACGACTCCAAAAATACCTTGATCATGATGGGAACCTGACCCAATTCACGGACGAATTCGATGGGATCGGCACCATTAATCTGGTACTCGAAGGTAGCTGAAAGGCGACCTCGGTATGTAACATGGCGCTCTCTGCACTCGGCGGGGAAGACCTGGCGGTTGCGCGCCAACTTGTTAGAGGGCGGAACCTGTGGCTTCTGGAGGCTGACATTCTTAAATCGAACGCTGAGGCGGTTTTTGCCCTCGGGACCGGCCCTCTCGTCACCGTCCAGATATGTCTTGGTGCCAATGTCTGCAAGGCCATGGGCGATCAGGCCAGGCTTACCATCATCGCGGAAGATGGCATTGAAAGATTCGATGTGAGGATCAATGGCTAATTGGAGGGCGGG
The DNA here is from genome assembly GCA_017140755.1 of Calonectria hongkongensis. Classification (NCBI taxonomy): domain Eukaryota; kingdom Fungi; phylum Ascomycota; class Sordariomycetes; order Hypocreales; family Nectriaceae; genus Calonectria; species Calonectria hongkongensis. The sequence continues at coordinate 119,510 of JAACJA010000014.1, forward strand.
ATAGGCTGTATGATCCTTGGGTGGGTTTCGGAAGAGATTCTCGCGACGGAGAGTGTGGTATTGGTGATCCCACTCTGTATTGGTGGCCGAAGGCGCCATGATGGGAGTTTGGCAAGACACCACTGTGCTTGCCTTTTCGCGGGCGCAGACGGTTTTGGTAGGAGGGTGGCTTATAAATATTACACCCGAGATCTGAAATGCCTGCGCAGGCTCTTGAGGGCAGGACGATCCGGCAGGGAGCGATTGGAGACTCGCCAGTTAGGCCGCTCAGTGCTGTAAAGAAAATTGAGCGAGGCTATCTAGAAACCCGTCGCAGTAAAAAAAAATGGCTAGCAAGCTATCAGAGAAAAAAAAAATCCCGATAAGATCAAGGAAGTCACATGAGAATGGTTATCGATAAGAAGCGGGGCCGATCGGCGAGAACAATAAAAACAACGGGGATCCAAGCTTGGACGATTGAGGGGCAACGGAAGTGACGAGGAGGCTTGTCAAGCGTGAGACTGGTTCACCCACGAGCCCTGGGCGGAAACCGGGTATTTTCTGCAAGAATACTAGATTATGTTGTCAATAAGAACTGGACGTTTTAAATCTGCCATATTTGACTGACTGTAGGAGGCAAAACAACTTTTGATCTGGAGCCCCAGACCAGCCTGTCGGAAGAAAAAGAATCACCACAAGAAGGAATAGCAAGCGTTAAACCAAAATGGATATTCATCTCCACAGCTGCGAGAAATGAACCAAGAACCCTATATTTTTTTATCAATAATTTATCTTGAACTGAGATCGCGCTGAACTCGGTTTCGAAGTTGGTACGGTACATTGGAAGTGAGCACTAGCATTTTGGATTTGAGGTTTTGCACTTTGCTCTGGCGCGCTGTCTTCTACATTAAAAAAAAAAGCCATACCATCGGGGCAGATGTTTTGCCGATGGAAAGGAATGCTCCGGGAGTAACGCTTGCCGACGTAGTGGAGTGATAACTTCCCTACCTATGAAACAGATACCAGCTCAATGCTGCAGTTTGGAGACCAGCGCCTGTCATGCAACACGACATCTGCCTGCACACAGCAGAACATGCTACAAGCATGCAAGGCTCATCGCTTCCACATCCAGCACCCGACCCTTCGCAGATGACAGCGTCGTCTTCGCTTGGCTTGTCCGCGACCCAGCCAATAAATCCCGGCACCTTCAGTGTGAGTCGGTGCCTGGGGTTGATGACGCCGCAGTTGGCCGAAGGCGTGGGTATTTGGGGGCCAAAACGACCATATCTCAGCTATGCTCCGAGTGTATGGCTTCTAGTGCCTCGACATGCAGCCCCATCGTCGCGAAAGGACAGGCACTACCCTCCCTCTCCGGAGACCTAGCCCTCATTTGCTCAGTTGCACCGTAACATGACCCAAAACTGGCGAGCAGTACCCTGCAACAATACACCACCAGAGACAATCCAGAGCCGTATGGTACTCAATGGAAAGCTCTTGCTATCCAAGCCACCACCACCTAACACCACACCAGAATCCGGAGCACCAACCAGGACTCTGATCAGCCAACCATAAGCTTGGCTAGCACGAGGTACGGCCGGGCGGGCATACCTCTTGCAGCCCAACATGCGTTGCTAATGTGCATAATTACTCTCTGTGCCGCCTCCCCCGCTATCTCTGCTCTGGCTCCTGGATCGAGAGAGAAAGACCTGGTATATCCTGAAGAAATTCCGGACAGGTGGCATTGACTGGGGTTGGCGTTCGAGGCCGACCTCACCATTGATGCTGCTACCGCTGTGGCCGAGACCATCGCCATTGAACAGCCTGTCTCACGCTGCAGCGCTGTGCCCAGCCCAGGCGGCTTCGCAGGCGGCCAGGTACGGAAGTACCCATCCGCATTTGTTACTAAAGCTTCCTTCCTTGTTGTTTTGGAGCTTGCCGGTTGCTGCCTTTACACCTGACCCGACTTGCCTCTGCTCGCCTCTTCATCATCTTTGCCCCATTTCGTCTTACCCGGTTTTGCCATCTTGAACCTCACAACTCCCATCACAGAATTCTTTCCTCCACCGTATTGCCTCGACTCCGCCTCACGAGCATTGCTGGTCCAGGGCTTGCTGCTCTCACCGTCCTTAGCAACTGCGTTTGAGCTACCTGCCAATATCGGTTTGCCGCCAAGTTCAAAAATATTCGCCCAGTCTTTAGTTCCCGTGTGCAAATTGAACCGGCTCCCTCCCCTTGTTTCTTGGAACCCTCTGTGCTCTCTCTGTTTTCTGCAACGTTTCCGACAGGCAAGCATTGCACAGCCGACCTCATCCTGGTGCTGGGCTTCTGCGACAAGGCACTCACGTACCCAGGCACGCATCTGACACAAGCGCTTTCGCGGCGATCTAAGGTGGCAGCTCCTCCCACACCTTTGACCAGTAACCAGTGAGACAGACACACAGCCAACTTAGTACCTCCACTGCTGCTTTGCCAGGGCCAGCAGGTGCCTCACGATAACAAATAGTCCCTTGAGAAACCTGCATCCACAGGTACCAGCGAGCAAGCGGCTAGGGAACTGAACACTACATAATATTTGTCGCCGAGCCGCCGAGTTCGATACCAGCACGCACCTGACAGCTCCGGCCACTGTTACCGCCTGATCCTTGGGAGACGCTGATTTTTCGCCAGTTCCCACTCCCGAAGGCCCTGCAGCCAACCCTGAAGGGGTCAAATAGGTTTAAGAACGACATCTAGCGACTTATCTCCACTGTATTGATACCATCACCCGCTGTACGGCAAGCTGTAGCCGCTCATCTAGAGGCGAGGGTCCTTGACGCCCGGGAGCACTGACGTCGACATCCAAGCCCTGGTCGATCATCGCCCCTAGGGCCCCTAGCAATTTATCCTGGTCAAAGCCGAATGAGACGCCGCAGCGGTTAACTCATACTACCGCTGTCACCTTCTGCTGGACCAGCTGATTGAGGACTGCAAAGTCACGACACCCCGCGACCACTTTTGGCCTTGAGTACCCTGTGTACCGCGCGTTACCTGCTCAACTGTTCTGCCTCTTTGGCCTGTGCTGCGGATACCAGTTGCTGCAAAGCCGCCCTAAAACAGCCCGTTTTTTTCTTTTCCCTTTTACATATTATCAACTGTGTGTCGCCTGGCACGCCAAACACTGCGCCATCCATTTTATTTCCTTTTCTGCCAATTTTCCACAGGCGCTGCACAGCACTAAAACCTACGCTACCAGCGCCGCCAGGCACGGGTCGTGCCCCCCTCCCCCATACCCCCTCAAGGGCCTAGAGGCTCGTGCCCTTTGGTGGCCTGGGTGCTGGTCTCCGTGGTCCTTTGTGGCTCTTGGGTGTGCCCTTTTCGGTGCCCATCCTCTACTGTCTCGGCCGTCATCTCGTCCCAGGTGGGGCCCGTTTTGTGCGTCTACCCAGGCCTCACCTCGTGCCAATCTGCTGCTCCTCCATCGTTGCACCACGAACCTCTCCTCCTCCATACCATCGCCGCCCGATCCCCGACTCCGACGCCCAGACTCTGGCGCGCACCACTTACCAGCTGCAGAGGTCACTCGTCGGCTGCCACAGTCATACAGGTCGATTTTCTTCCTGAACCGCGCCCCCCATCCATCATCCATCGTCCCTGCGTCCCTGCGTCCCTACGTCTGAGCGCCAACAAGAATTCCCTTTCCTTAAAGCACCCCGCCCGCCACATCTTTCACCGTCTCGCAGATAAACCTCATACACCCAAAGGCAACCTGCGCCCACGTCCTCTGTTGGACTTGCTCCTTCGGGTACCTTCCAGGTACTTACAGCTGCTTGATCGATCGATCGACAATCCCCCGCCTTCGTCCGACCTCTTCCGCCCCGATCCGATTTGCCCCTGCGCAACCCGATAGAAACATGGCTGGGATCTTTCGGAGGGTCTACGATTGGCTGTTGCGCATGTTTTGGTGAGTAGCCTGGCGGTAGGCTATGCGCGGGACGTTTTCCCAGCTCATACCGGGCTTGTCAAATCCTGTCCTCAGCCTCGGCGCCTTGGTTACGGCTTCCACGCGATCGAAAACTAACGTTTGGATCCTAGGGCGATGGAAATGGAGGTAACAATGGTTGGTCTGCAGAATGCCGGCAAGACATCATTGTTGCGAGTCCTCGCTGTGAGTATCTCGCCATTTTCGGCTCATTTCCCTTTCGTGAATATGCTTTGCTAAGACCGACCGCGTATCTTAGGGAGGAGAGTTCACTCTTGAGTAAGCGCATACCTGATTCCTCGTCTTGATCAGCAAGGACCATCAAGTCCCAATCCTTGGAGCGCGGACACCGGCTAACTCTGGATCTTGTGTAGCTCAATTCCCACCGTCGGGTTTAATATGAAAAAGGTGCAACGAGGCCATGTTACACTCAAGTGCTGGGACATAGGCGGACAGCCGCGGTTTCGCACCATGTGGGAGAGATATTGTCGGGGCGTGAGCGCCATCGTCTTCATTGTTGATATCGCCGATCTTGAGCTGATCCCACAAGCTCGAGAGGAGCTCCATGATCTTATGGATCGCAAATCGCTCGCGGGGATTCCGCTTCTCGTGCTTGGAAACAAGTCTGACCTTCCCGAGAAGCTAACAGTAGACGAACTGATTGACGAGCTTAACCTGAAGACCATAAAAGGCCGCGAAGTTTGCTGCTATGGTATCAGCGCAAAAGAAGAGACCAACCTGGACGCCGTGGTGGAGTTCTTAATGAAGTGGGCCAGCCGGGCATGAGGCGGGCGAACATTGCTCCCCCGAGCCTGATAGGCTAGCCGGGGGGCCATACACAATCCAAAGGCGAGACCTGGAGGGAAGAACTACTTCGATCTGGCCCTAGACTGGCCAAGTATCCAAGGGTCGAGCCGGGTCGGCAAGACGAACGACTTCTCAAGAAAAGACATAAAAAGGCCGGCCTTGCGACGAAGCAGATACGGCAGACACCGGGAAACATATATAAATTTCCTCTCTCACGAGCTCATGACATTTCCAGATATCTAATGGCCCATGAGCGCTGCTTGGCGGTCACGTCGAAGGCTTCTTCTAGGTGGTGGTGTTGTCCCAGGGTTTCTTGATGACAGAGCATGGCTTTGGGAAGGAGTTATTCAGCACTGGCTAGAATGGCGGATATGGGCATTTTCGGGGACACGAGAAGGCGCTTGCCTCATCTCTTTTTGATAATTTTTTTTTTTGTGTTGTTGGTCGATTTGTTTCTCTCCTTGGCAGGAAAATGTTTCAGTAGCATAGCAGCAAAGCCAGCCAAGGCTTGTGTAGGTACTTTGTAAGGCTGAAGGGAAACGGATGATGACTGAATGATGATGTCGCGATGAGATTTTGTTTTGCCCCGTATGAATGATTTTCAGTAGCAACTGGCGAGACGTTGATTTCCGAGAATTGAAAGAGTCGAAGTTTGTGGAATGCCTTGATCCAAGGAAGGGAGCCAAGTGGTGGGCTGAAGTAGGCAGAACAATGCGCTGAGAGGCACCAGTTTGGCCAGCTGGAATGCATGGTGCAGGCATTCCCCCGGTTCAGAGAAGGGAGCAAGACGAAGAGTATGGGAGGGTTATATATGCCCGTGAGGCGGGATCAGCAGGCGACATGGATTAGAGAGCATTGATGTGATGGATGCCCTGCTGAGCGAGGTGGGTGGATGCGGTGGGCGGAAGTGTGCGCCTGTGGCCCTGGTAAAAAAAAAACAGTAGTAGTGCTCCGAGACGAACCAGTGGGAACTGGGCCACTCCGAGGACGCACACGGCCTCTTGGGGGAAAGCCCTGACAGGAGGACAAAGCTGAGATGATATAAAGAAGAAACCGAATAAACGGATATTAGCGTCAAGGCAAGACTGAAGAAAGAAAGCAAAAATAAAAAAAAGAATAAGAAGCAGGCGGCGAAACGAAGCGAAACGAGGGCCGGGGGTGAGGGGGGAATGGGTTGAGGACCTTTCCATGGACCATGGCTACACACGGACCACTTGATGCGTTGGCCAACTCATCGCTGCAGTTGACAAGCGCCGCGCGCACTCGCATTCGCCGCTCTTTTGGGGACCCCGTTTTGGGGTCTCCTCTTTCTGCTTCATCCGCATCCGCACCCGCCGTCCGCGTGGTTCCCTCCAGGGACTATCGTGTGTGCTTTTTACTGGGTGGTTCGGCGTTGGGCTGGCCGCCCCCCCTTGCCGCGGGGTGTGTGTATGCCGTGTGTTCCTTGTGCTGTCGTCGATTGGGTTTCTTGGTGGTGGTGGCATCGGCTCTCTCTCTTTTTTTTTTCTCTTTCGTTTCCTTGCTTGTGTTCCCCTCCTCTTTTTTCTCGCCTGCCATGCTTTTTTTTCGGCTTTGATTATCTTTACGTCGTAATTTGTCCTTGTCGCCTACCGTTGCCCGTCCTCGTCTCGTCTCGCACCGACATCGTCTGATTTTCTTTGGGGCTGTTTGCTGCTGGACTGGGTTGCTGTGGGTTCATGTTGAGCCTAGAAGGGGAAGGATGAGGATGGGGGGTGTGCGACAGGGGAGTAAGCCGCTGGTGAATTCTGGTAGATGCTCTCGACAGCCTTGTCTATTCTCAAGCTTGAATTGATGTACCAATTCGTCAGGAACCAGCCGGTTGACTTATAAGGCGTGACAATGCAAGCAGGATAAGGTGGGGTGAGAAAGGGAAGGACGCAAGATCAGTGCTAGCCGAGGAAGCGAACAAAAGGCTAGCTTTTCTGGAAGAACCGGAGAAAGCGGTCGACTTCGAGAGATATGTTTAAATCCTTGGCGAGGCTCCGGACTCGCGGGGGGGTTAGAACGGGGCGGAGCCGCGAGGGGTTCGGAGACCGGGGTCGTCGCAGACGGAGGTGGCGGAAGGTGGCGGAGCGGACGAATTGATGTCACGGCGACAAGCAAGGACGGGTTGCGACAAACGCTGGCAATGAATGAACCGATCGAGAACGACACGGGAAAAAGGAAAGGGGAAAGGAGAAGGAAATCTGGTGATGATAAAGGGACGAACCCTGAATATTATGAGGTTTTCGGCCCGGGTGGATTTGGCCTGTCCTGACGTCTAATTGGATCGTGGCCGATGATTGTGAGCGAATCGTCACTCTGGCGCTAGGCGGATGGCTTTTTGGTTTCTCGTTTGGCGTGACCATCTCCCCGCGGAATGAACCCCCCTCCCGGGCCCCTTTTTTTTCGGTTTCCTCATCTGAGCATGTCAATTGGGTGCGTCGCGGATCGAATTGCCCCTTGTGCACGAAGGTTCCAAAGTTGATGTCAGGTCTGCGTGGCCCTGAGCAAAGCGGGAGGCAGGGAGGGAGAGGCAGGGGGGGACCACCACTGTGGGCGGTCTCTTGCAAGACACGAGCGTGTCGGCCCCCAATACCCCGAGTCCAGAAGGGGTACAGTTTGATGGAGCCAGACAGACGCCTCTGAGTGCTTGCATATCGAGGCGAGGCCTTTTTAGCGAATTCGAAGCAAAGGAGAAAGAGAGAACGCCGATTGTATGACAAGGGAGGTTTGAAGCGTCTCACGTGCCAGATCGCATCTGCGGCCTTGATATGCAAGACTGCATACGGTCCTGTAGCACCCCAGTGATTCCTGCAAACAGGAGCGCCATAATTAGGGACGAGGAGCAAGAAAAAAAAGGGGAGGGGAGGGGGAGAGGGGGGAGCCACACATGTTGCAACGACACAAGGACCAAGTTTTTGCGATCCAACACGGCAGTTGTATGCATCAAGTTAGGGCAAACCTACTGGGGCAGCGGGGCTTGTTCTTCTTTCTCCTGTGTACGAGAAATGGAGGGATTTACATCCTTTTCCTCTTTTTTGGCCGTTTAGTTGTTTTTCGACCTAGGGAAAAGAGTTCGTAAAGTGCATGTGTGACTCTTTCCCCCCTCCCCCAGTTTGATGGTGCTAATACTGTGTGGGAAGTAAAAGGTGGGCACGCGATGGATTTCTGGCATCGTGTTGGCGGGGGTGAGGGGGGAGGAAGGCAGAGAATTCACGGGGCACTTAATTGGCGCCGACAGAATCAATTGCCTTGGGAATTTTAATATGATGAATATTCTAGTATTTGCTATAAGACTTAGGAACTTATATTATATTGTTTAGCACAATGTTTGGTAGAATCCTTCCGCGTTGAACCGTCTTGATTCACGCCAGTGGTTTCCTTGACTCTCTTACTCCGTCACCAATCACTGTTCAAACACACTCTTCTCTTTCAATGGTATCAAATTAATATCAACATTTACCGTTATCTAGTTACTAATGCTCTTTGGCATTTTGCATTTCCGAACCAATGCCCCATATACTCCTTTATGGATACCGTAAAATTAAACAAAAACTCACGCCTCATGGATAGTCGCTGAACCCCGCCGTCTCACCGTCCCGGTTCAGCATGTATCGAAACTTTTCCTGGTTGTCGAGGAGATAGTTGGGCAGGTCTAGGTTGTTGTCGATGCGCCTGAACTTATCCGACCAGCGACCCCAGAGGTCGACGCCGCTGCGCACTGCATCAGCGATGCGGTCCCGGTCCCGATAGGACTCGTCGTTCATCCACATGTGCGAGAAGCTGGCCATCTTGTTGAGAAACTGGTCCACAGTTTGAAAGCACGAGCTGCAGTGCCAGGCGGCGTTGGACAAGTAGCCCTTTTCGAGTTCTCGCAGCAGGGGGGTGCCGTCGTCACCGCTTCGCAAGTTAGTAGGTGTGATGGTCTTCTCCATGCCTTCGTAGTAAGTAGCCTGCGGGTGGTGCCACTCAGGGCCCTTGTGGAGGAATTGGAATGAGTAGTAGTAGAAGCGCGAGTACAGCGTGAGGCGGCGGGGGAATTGGCATGTTCGGAGGATGAGTAGTGTGGCAGGACGGGGAATCTCGTCCACGTCGGCAACCACAATGACATCGCCCTCGACGGGGGCTTTTCGCCCGGTCAAGCCAGGGAAAACCTGGACCAGCATGGCGTCGCGCTGGAGATCCTCATAGTCCCAAGTGGTTTTTGCATTGAAGTCTGCCGGGAACTGTAGCTCGTGGTATATCATTTTGTCGTGGAACTTGGCGAAGCGGTCCCAGTTGTTGCGGATGGTGAGGTTCTTCTCACCACCCTGGAAGGTGCGCGGCGACTCGACCACGATGAAGTAGTCGACATAGTCGTAGAGTGTGTTCAGGCGAATCTCGAAGAAGTCCAGCTCCGTATTCACCATGAAGAGGTCGTATATCTTGCGTTCGCCAGAGCGCGGCGCATCGCCGGGCTGGAAGACCTCATACCCGTGGGCCGCGCAGAGCTCGCTGGCGGCTTCCGACTTGTAGTACTCGCGATGGGGGGCACCCTGGGCGGAGAAGTCGAGGTGCGGGAGGGCATAGGAGAGTGCAAAGTCGTGCTCGGAGATGTAATGGGCGCCAGCGCGGTTGAAGCGTGGTGTATGGGAGATCCAGACGAGGGCGCCGACGATGAAGGGGACGACCAGGAGGATGAGGGGGCGCGGGCTGAAAGTGGCAGTCATGATGGCGTTGATGAAGGGACGTCGTCCGGCTAGTCAGGCGGCCATTGTGTATAGAAGTCAAGACAAGAAGAAGAAGAAGAACAAGTAGTAGGCTTGGCAGAGAGAAACAGCCTCGAATAGAGAGAGCGTGGACTGGGGAAACTGGCGTAGGTGGAACGAGATGTTTCAAGCTCCCTCGTTGTTTGTGAGGGGAGAATTGCAATGTGAGACGTGGTCAAGGATGCAGCTCTGAGTTTCCGTCTATGCACGATGCCGTGGTGCGGCTGCTTCTGGACCTGATCTAATGTAATGCAGCCCTCGAGCAAAAAACCTAATTAATATAACTATGCCCTTGTCGCTCTGCTGCCCGCTGCGCCGACCTCTCCTTCGAAACGATGACTTACACGGACGCCCGGGGGCCAATCAGCGGGGCCGCTAGGGAGACATGGCGCAGTTCCAGGATTCCAGGCTAGCTGGGGGCCCCTTTTGGGTGCCCCCCAGAGTCCAGATCCCAACGGCGACTGCCTGGTTGGGTGCCACGGGAGCGATCAGTCAGTGCGACCTGGGCCGGGATAAGGGGGTTGATGTGCAAGGCGCTATACGGCAGAGCCAGTGGCGTGCCGGCATTTGCGCCGTGAGCCATGCACTCGTGTGGTCATTGGTGCCGGCTCCGTCGTTTGGATTGAGGCGCTCGCAGAGACGGGGCCAAGGAGAAGCCAAGCCACCACTTGGTTTATTAGCACCACTTGGGGCCGCAAGATATAGGGGTAAACCTCTCGCTCGTCTATGAATGAATTATTAGTCAATCCCAACTGCACAAATCCAGCACAAAACTTGTTGGCTGGCGAGCTGGCTGGCTGCTGAAGCGCTATAATTAGCAGCAGCAGCAGAAGCAGTACCAGTACCAGTACCAGTAGCAGCAGGTTTTCACCTCTCTCCCGCCACTCTGTCCATATCCGCGACATCTGGCACGGGTCTGTGCCGACGAGTGCTGTACCAACATGCCAAGCACCAGGGAGGGAGAGAGAGCAAAGAAAGACATGGCACGCGACCACAAACGCAAAACCAGGAGGCCTGGTCACCCATAGCCGTGGCTTTGGGCATGGCTGGCTTGCTCGCCGGCTCATTCCGTAAAACATCCCCCCTCTTAGCTTCCTCCAGGTTGTAAGTTGCTGCCTGTCGCATGAAAGAGGACACCATCTCGAAACCAACCTATGACAGGTTTTCTTTTTGTGAAAGAACTTGAAATTTGGTCCGGATGCGATGAAATTAAGCTAGCTAGATAAATTTCGAGGTCGACAATACACCATCAAGCTCATTTCACGTATTGTTATTCACCTACGGTTGATTGGCGAGGTTTTTCGTATCGTGGCGTTGCGAGCGATTTACGCTGTGTCCCATGAAACGACGTTTAATGTACACCCACCCACATTTTAGGCTGACGCATCATTTCGGCTACACGCCGCATGGCTTGTCCAACCAACGGCGACAGTCTCACCACCAGGCGGCTCTTGATTTTCGTTTCTTGTAAGCTGCTGGGATCCCATCGTGACGACGCGCATACGCATGTCGCATGCGATGGGTTTCATCCTGGGCACACAGCCTCATTCACAACGGCCACAGCATTAGCTCAATGTGTTCTTGTGGGATCGCGGGGGTGCAAGAGCGAGGGAAAAAGAAGCGGTGCCGATGTCTTGCAAAACTGAATGCGCTCATGATCATGAGGATGAATATGCCACTGTCGCGGAGTTCCGGGCTCGGATGCCTGTACCTACATGGAATTATGGATCTCAACGGCCACGCTCGGGTTCCTCCGGTCCACCATTGGAGCCACCACGCATCCCCTCACTGATTCGGCTCATAGCATCTCCACAGTCGTATCGCATATCACTTGGGTGATGCGCAATTGGACTGCTCCGAGCAGCCCAAACCCGCGCCTATCATGTCGAGATCGATCGTTTCTCTAAGCTCCTCCCGGCTCTCTGCAGCCCCCGCTTTGCGCTTGTCATTGTCGTTGCAAGGGCGCACGTCTGTTTGCCTATCTAAAGCAGCTCTCCGGCGTGCTCGTGCTCCCCTCTCCATCAACGCCCAGCGCACCTTTGCCTCCTCAGCAATAACCATGGCTCCGTCTGCTGATGCACCAGCTTCCAATGGTCATTCCTACAACGGCTGGATTGGTGGGAAAAGCCCTGCTGCTTTTGACCTGCGAAGTTGGTCTATCCTCCCTCTGTGGCATTGACCAACTAGTGGCTGATAGTATTTCCTAGGTGATGTGGTGACTACGCCAACTCCAGCAATGCTGGAGGCTGTCCAGTCTTGTACCATGCTGGACGATGTCTTCCATGAGGACCCCGCGACAATTGACCTTGAAGCATATGTTGCCCAGCGAACCGGCAAGGAAGCCGGTCTGTTTGTTCTATCTGGAACTATGGGTAACCAGCTCGCCATAAGATCTCTTCTTACACAGCCTCCTCACTCTGTCATTTGTGACTATCGTTCCCACTTATACACCTCGGAAGCTGGAGGGTGAGCGGTGCCCCATTGCCTACAATACTCAGGCCAATATGACTAACACGGTGCAGAGTTGCTTCGCTCTCTGGAGGTCAAATTGCCCCCGTCGTTCCTAAGAATGGACGGTATATGACCCTTGAAGACATCAAAGCAAATGCAACACTAGATGACGATGTTCACGGATGCCCTACTCGTGTAATCAGCCTGGAGAATACTCTCAGCGGCATGGTCACGCCCCTGGCCGAGGTCAAGCGCATTTCCGAGTTTGCTCGCGAGCATGGCATCAAGATGCACTGTGACGGCGCTCGTCTCTGGGAAGCTGTTGCTTCTGGCGCCGGAACCCTCCCCGACTATTGCTCCTACTTTGACACCGTCTCTCTCTGTCTCTCCAAGGGTCTCGGTGCCCCCATAGGAAGTGTCCTCGTGGGACCCAAGGACATTGTGAAGCATGCCCGCTGGGTTCGCAAGTCGATCGGTGGCGGCTTGCGCCAGAGCGGTGTCGTGACCTCGGCCGGCCGCGTTGCCATCGAGCAGACATTTGGCAGCCTTCCCGACGGTTCTGGCGGTCTGTTGAAGCAATCTCACGAAATGGCCCGCAAGGTAGAGGCGCTGTGGACCGGCCTCGGTGGCAAGGTTACCGACCCTACCGAGACCAACATGGTCTGGCTGGACCTGGACGCGGCTGGCTGCAGCATGGAGAACTTCACCGCCTACGGCGCTGAGGCTGGGCTCCGATTCCTGTCTGCTCGGCTGGTGACGCACTACCAGGTTGCGCAAAATGAGGAGGAGGCCCTGAGGAGGTTGAAGATTGCCTTTGAGAAGATTCTCTCGTCGGGCGATGACTTGAGCGTCAGGGAAAAGGTCGGCACGTCAACAGTGTACAACCAAAAATAGGTTAATTCTAAATGCCAAGAACATCACGCTTTGAACATGCAAATAAAGAAACTTCAAGGGTGTACAATACAATCCCTGAAAGATTGCACCCCCTCTACTTCTTCTCGCCATTTCCTGACTGCTCAGAAATAAATAAATATTACATAAGTAAAATAAAATAAAGTAAGCAAAATAATTTAGATATTACTTATTTAATTTTTCATTTTTGCACAAATAAACTGATATTTGAAGGAGTTGAGCACTCTATTGCCAAGGTGATGAGGTCGCAGAGGGACAATCTTTCAGGGATTGTATTGTACTTGACAGAGTCAAGAGTGGCACAATTTGACCGCGCTGACCAAATACGTAGCATGTCAACTTTTCTTTATTCGGTGTCTTTTCTTTTAGTGAATCTCTATATTTCGTGTCCAAATGTTTCAAATCTCTATGCTTTTCAAGGATTCATTTGCCATGCTCAATTCCAAATCCTGCGCCTTCCCCTCCAGCGTCTCCAGAATTGCTGTGTGCCTTGAAATTGTATTGCAGCTCAGCAAAGTAAACGCTCCCCCGAGATCTCTAATCATGCTCCGAATTGAGGAAATCTCGTTTTGAAGCTTTCTTATTTCACCTTCAAGGTGCTCACGCGTGTCTAAGAGTTCGTCTTGGAATTCCTCTCGTGACCGCTCGGCGTTCTGCTCGGACTGCTGCTGCAGTAGCTTGAACTCTCCTTGTCGCATTATTGTGGCCTTCTTGACCACATCTTCCTGGTCATTTTTAGTGTAAGTATGCTTGAGGAAAAAAGTGGGATCCAGAACCATCAACGTTGGCTGGTTATATTTCCTTTCGATGATGCTCCTCAACTCCCTGAGCTCTTCGTTGGAGCTGCTGTATATCGCCTCCAAGATGGCGAGAGTTGGCCACGTACATTTGTCATGATTAAGCCTTCCGTTTTCCTCCAATCTTTGGTAGAGCCGGTGGCGCTTGGGGGTGGTTTCGTCATTCTGTTTCGAGAAGAGCCCTGCGCTCATGTGTGCGCGGAACTGGGCCTTGTCATGGAGCGATAGGACATGTTTCTTTTGGTTGTACAGATGAACCAGGGTTTTTGAACGAGGGTGGCTAGCCAGCTTGCTAGGAACTGTGTCTTTGCTCAGAGTATAAGTATCCTCCATGATGTCGTGTTAGAGCTTAATCTATAGGATAGCGCAAATCCAGAATGCAGGCAAAGTTGCGGGGCCATACATTATAGTAGAGAAATGAAATTTAAGGCCATCATAGCTTATAGTTATATATGGCAATCGGTCAAAGAATCCTGCACTAGTGAAGTCTGTGTTTGTTCCAGTAGCTCAATGGTTATGTTCAAAGGCTTATTTGTAACAAGCAGTGGTGTTCACATGCGGTTCTTTCTTTATCTCATCAACGACTATTGGACAATAAAATAATCAACTACCCATTTGCTTTCAGTGGCTGAGTGGAGTCGGGCCCTATTTTATGGTGGCCAGACAGGAACATGTTCAGTTTCGTAACAACGATTTATTGTGATCTCACGACGTATCGCTCGTCACTACACTAGGCATGCTAAGCCGAAGCAAGGGGGAAACGGGTCATAATTAAGCATAAAACATTACACTTCTCAGTCCTTCCTCCTCTTTTGTCCAAACCTTTTGACCCGACCTGCATCCCTCTTGTCTAGCATCACGGCACTAAAGCTACGCTTTGTATTGACATCTGCAGCTTTGATATCTCCGCAATCAGGTCTCTTCAGCTCGTTGCCAAATGTATCTACCGCCCAGATAAGTACGCCGTTCGTCCAGCCGAAACCTTCGACAACTTCATATTCACCACCGCCACCAGCAACGTTTGTTGCATTGTCGGCATACTTCTCGAACATGATGCCCTTGCTGTCGGCCGCAAGTCCCTGGAGCCGTGGCGTCTCCGATGTTGACCCTCCTGTAGCGTACCAGGTGCAGAAAGTCGAGTCGAGATAGCGCTGGGCTAGGCGGAGAGCCAGCTTGTGGACGGCCTTGTATGATGGATCTTCGACGCCAAAAGTCGCAGGTGTGTTCTGCAAGCCGGCCATGAGAATGTGCATCAGGGGTGGCCACACATTGGGCTGGTCCCACTGCTGCCCGGTCTGAATATTGGTGGATGGAATTCCGCCCTTACGCTCGTCCAGGTACTTTTCCACACGGCGAAAGGCGCTCAGCACGGCATAAGGGTTGTTCTTGAGGTATTCAGGGGCAGATCCAAACCAAAACGGATAAAACTGGGCAACGCTAAACAGTGCTTGCTGTCCCTTGGGCGCATACTCCTTGTCGTAAGTATCTGCATCGTTGTCGGCGGGATACCAAATGTTTTGCGCGTTCGAGGTCAGATTGTAGTCAAAGTAGCTAAAGAGGGTCTCGTTCCACAGCACAGCGTGCATAGCCTCACTGCGGGCTTTGGCTTGCTTATGCCATAGCTTACCAGCTGTCTTGTTCCCTACTTGGTCGAAGAAGTTGGCAATGGCTATTTCGTTGCCGTACAGGATCGAGTTCAGGTCGACCGGTACCATATCCACCACATTCAGATATCGCAAAGGAAAATAAACGTCCTTGGATGCATCGTTTGGCCGGGCAAGCCATCGCGCGCAATAATCCATGCCGCTCTCAGCACCACTGGCTAGGTTCGAGTACAATGTTTCCTTTTGAGTCTCGTTGAGCTTTTCGTTTCCTGCATAGATTTTGCCAGAGGTGGAGTAGTAGGATTGATTATTGGCCGTAACGTAATCTTCCCGGTACGATTCCGGGCGTGGTCTAGTATTGGAGACATCATATCTAAAATTCTGAGTATTAGAGCGAACAGAGGAAGGTTTAATCAACGCACCTATTGAGACGATACGTCTTCTTTCCAACGGTGACTTCGACAGTGCGGTTCTCAGTCCAAAACTCGTGTTCCTTGACGAGAAGTGGCAAAGCTCGGTCTAGAATATCGGTATCATTGCTATGCTGTATGTAAATCTTGATCATCTGGGATAACAGTGGCGGTTGGGAACGGTTGAGGTAGTAGACACGAGCGCCATTCGGAACGAAGCCGAAGCGATTTACAAAATCCAGAAAGTTTTCGATGGTGTTCTTGGAAATCCCAACAAAGGATCCACCAGTGCGAAGCAATCCCTCTAGAATCCAATATGAGTCCCAATAATACGGCTCACGGAAGCGGCCTCCCGCAACCACAAAAGTGTGGTTTACGGGGATGAAGCTATTCGGACACTCGGTGCAGTTGTTGGAGTCGCTAGAATACCGACGTGTTAGGTCGGGCCATATTTCAATGACCTTTTTAGTAAATTGTTGGATGACAGTGTCGTTAATTTTGTCAAGAAAGGCTGGGTCCGTCTTGAGACTCTGCGCTGGCACTTCCTCAAGCTCGCCGCCAGCATCGGCAAAATAAGTATCGAGGAAGTCATTGAGTTTGGAATTGTTTGTAAGAGGCTTTTCGAGCTTCTCAAAGGCTGCCTGGATTTGCTCCAAGGGTTTAAGGGCAGGCCTGGACCAAAGGTCAGATCTGGTCTTGCAGCGGGATGTTTGAATGGTTATGGTCTCACATATCAACAAAGGTCTTGGAGTCAGAAAAGGGCCGTGCAAGCTCGACTTGTTCGAGAATGTCACCATGGCAGTATATTGGGGAGTCGCATGGCGCAATGACAGAGCCATTCACATACAGGGCGGATGCGAGTCTCGCCAAAGCCGCCGCAGCGATGGCGGCGAGATGTTTTGGGGATGCCATTTTCGAACCTGTTTCAAGATGTTCCGAGCACACAGGCGGCAGGCCAAGCCAACTTGTTCAAACCGCGGGGTCGACGAGAAGAAAATATATGGATATGGATGGCAGTTGGATCGCCCCCCGGACGGGCCGGGACCCGAGCCAGGACACGAGCCAGGACGAAGATCATGTTCTCGCGAGTAATAGCTTCGTCGCGAACAAGACTAGCCGGACTTCGTCAGCCAAGGACCGGGGCAGCTGTGGAAGGCACAACCCCATGCGCCCATGCAGGTTGAATTGTGGACGTGATGAAATGGTGATCAATTCGGCCCTTTGTTGTCCTTGAGCCGGGTTTCTCTTGTCTGTCGACCACTGACGTCGTTGCACGGTAGTTGGTGTTCGCGCTAAAGCTGCCCGCCGCCCAGGCGAGATGCAGCGAGATGCAGCGAGACACACCAAGATACACCAAAACACGCCCCCCATTGATTCATTCCATAGCTGTCTGACGGTTATTTCCTGCAGAAGCTTATTTTATACCCATGCGCCCCCATCACGTCGTTTATTTCTCTCGTAAAATATGCCCTGACCCCTCCTCTCGTCATCACTCCCTGACATTCATTGATGCTCTCCGACGCTCCCCCCGCCACTCTCGCTTTCTGTTCCCCGCATTTTGATGCCGTTTGGTGACGTCAACATGTCCTTGCCCACGCCACCTTACTTCTTTGCCATAGGCCAAGACTCTCGGCATCGGTTTCTGGCTCTTTGAATTTGTGCCAAGTCGACATGGCGCGGAAGCAATCCCTTGACCATTCCGCTCTCCGTTGGCGGCCAACATGCAGATGTGACTGCCCTCAACATCAGGGAGTCGAGTTGATGTTACATTTCCTGTTTGAATGTCCAATCTCGTTGTTAGCCCTCTTCGTCTTTCTCAGCTTGTCCGAGTGTTATGCCCCATGTTCTCTCTGGCTGCATATTGCTGCCTAAGTTGAGAATAAGGAAGAATCCTACCCTGCGTATTTAATCCACTCGGATGTTTTCTTTCACTTACTGTACTTTGCCGAGTTCGCCACTATCCTTGTTTGGAAAGTTGGACCTAGCGCGAACTCGTACGACAAGCAACAAGCCCTCATCAAGGCTAATGAGTCGGTGAGTTGGCATTGAGACGAGGCCTGGCGATGGACATGGACATTCCTTTCTTGCACACGTGTCAAGAGCCAAAAGTTGTAGGAATTACAAACACACACCCCAGTCAACCAAGAGCCCGGAACCTGGCTCAGAAATTACCATGCAACCCTATCATCGAAAAGGCCAGGGAGTTACGCTCTGTGCCTTACATAAACATCACTAACTTTTACCACATTAAACTTTATCCACTTAAACAAAGAATTAATTAAATACCACTAAATCAGAAATAAAGATAACTAGCGCGTATTATAACAGAGTCGATTTATAATTGAAACGGGAACGGGTATCATAAGTTGACCAAACATCCAGAAACCAAGAAGGAAGTGTGTGCTCCTGAAAGCAAGATATGGCCAGGATAGACAAAACCTCCAATTTAATACAACAAACATTAGACTCCGGATGACAAGGTGCCGTTTGGTTCCAGACTCCAAACAATGCATCATGACTTGGGTATCCTTGAATTTTTCTATATGTAGAGGTTGAAAGAGAAAAATAGAGGTAGGGAATTAGTCCCTAACTCCTAAGAATTTAGGCACTTAGCCCCGGTGATTTGACTCTGGTGCTAGTGCGTCTGGTTTTGATTGCGCATCCGCGTTGGAAGCCGGCTCCTGCGAGCGGGGCGCGAAAGGGATTCCAGACTTATATTGGAAGAGGTTGTTCTGTTTCTTGACGGGGCTAGGTGTCGCCACAGGCGTGTCAATGGTGGAGGTAGGAGGAAGCCATTTCAGGGGTTCTTGTTGTGCAATAGCGATGGGAGCAGGACCGTCGGGTTGATAAGGTATAAAGACTTCGGGCGAGTCATCACCCGACTGGATGGCAACGGAAGGAATCGCCGGGGAACCGCCTATGAAGATCGCCCGCTGGGCATTTGGAGTACTGAACGGATCACGGTCCTGGTGCGGTGTCGAGATCTCGCTTGAAGGAACGGCAGTAGGTGGCGTTGGAAAGCGATGTCCAGAGGGTAAGTGTCTGGGAGAAATCTCGCCCCCGTCCGTATCCGTAGCCGTTGGTTCAGGACTGGCTGTGGAAGATGAGGGAAGGACAGGAGGAAGAGCCGGCTGGTCCACTTCTTCAGTTGCAGAAGCCTTCTCAGCTTCCATTCGTGCCCGCTCTTTCGCATCCTTCTGAGTCTGCGTGATTAGGTTGATGCGAATCTTCTTCATGCCTGATGTGATGTTGTCAATGTCGTCGTTTGCTTGACTAGGTTGACCAGCCTTGCCCGGTGACTTGGCTTTCTGGGTAGCCGTAGTCGTGGTGGGCTTCGAATTGCTGATTGCAGTTGTTGATTTCCTAGGGCCTCGTGACGCCTTTGGGGCAGGATCTTTTTTAGTTGCTACCGCCCGAGTCTTCTTGGTATTTGCGGTCCCACTAGCTGAAGCTTCCGCGTTTGTTGGAGGTATAGTAGCCATACTTGTGTGGGGCCTAGGGGCGTTAGAAGCACCGGCAATGGACTGAGGTGTAGTACGGGAGCTGAGTGAAGTGGGCGCCTCGCTAAGACGACGGCCAACTTTCTTGGTCGATTGATTTCCAACACTCTCGGTAGTCTTTGCGCGTATTAGACTTCTATCTACTGTTTTACTTGGGATATATTTGGGGCTTACCTTGTCTGTGGGTAAAGCAGATGCCATAGTTTTTCTGCGGCCCTTAGATGCCTTGTCTTTGCTGTGGTCAACAACTGGCGGAGGAGGTTTTGCCTTTCGTTCGCGAAGAGCCATCCGAGATGTCGGTCGAGAAGTTGCCTGAGCAGGAGCCGCGGGAGCAGGTGGTATGCCTAGAATGGTCGACTGACGATCTCGTCTGACCCGACTTGCCTCTGCATTGAGCTCTTCGGGTTTGCAGCTCTCCGTCTGGCGATCCGAGGGAACAAGCAGTTTGCTCAATTCCAATGCAGCGATCGTCCATGGTACCTCAGGAGGAGGGGGTGATGGCGGCCTAGAGAGACTGCTAAGACTCCTTCGAAGTCTGAGAGGGTCTACAACTTTGGCGGTTGATGCTTGAGTGGGTGAATAGTAGGCTGGAGAGTTGGCGTTCGCTTTCTTCGGAGGGCCAGCGGGATCGACCAGCACTGACTCAAGTTCGTCCAGCTTTGAGCCGGACCACCATGACGCATCGTATGCATGGATCGAATCTAGTAGTTTATCTTCTGTTTCGGCCTCCTGCTGCTCAGGCACCACACCAATCTTCTGACCCATCTCGTATCCAAGGCCTCCGGCTGCTTGGGGTGGCTGCTGATCACCAACAAGGCCGGCGAGGTGGCTAAATACACCTGAGGAGATGGCTCTATCGCTGTAACCACCCTCCATCACGCTAATGACTCGACCGTCAACATGGAGCCCCTCTTCAGCTGCCAGTTTAATGACGTCTTGAGCAATACGAGCGTAGAATTCAGTGGGAACATTGACTTGGTGCCGTTGCATGCCTGCACTCTCCCACTCACTGGCATCAAACCCAGCAGAAAAGAAGATAGCTGCTTTAGGAGCTTGATTCGAAAGCTTCAGTCGCTCGGCCTGGTTCTGGAGGTAGTTTCGTACTTTCTCCAGGATAACAGCGTACTTTGATTCATACAATCGCCAAAAGTCTTCTTCCGTCTTCCATGATTGAAGGTGTACATTCCAGACGGTTTGCCCATGCGCATTGTCGATGCAGATACTAGCGTTTCTAACCTTGTCTGGATCGCCCTGTTCGCAGGGGTACGAGTTTATGTCGTGCAAGCTAAAATAGCCGATGGACGATTTTTTCCATGGAGCCGCGTTCTTTGCAGCCGTGGTCGCCCTGGTGTTGTGATCCCACGCGATTGCCTGAGATCCATCACCATGATGAAGGTCAATATCGATTATAGCAGCATGGGTTAGGTCATGGTTGAGAACCGCATGCATAATTCCAACGTGAACATTGTTGACCCAGCAGAAACCTGAAGGATAAGAGGCAGAACAGTGGTGGCCCGGAGGTCTCACTGCTACAAAGGCTCTCCGAGGGCCGGGCCCAAACACTGTGTCGACAGCTTCACAAACAGCTCCAAGAGCGCCTTCCATAGCATCGAGCGATTCGGAGCAGAGATACAAGTCACCTTCATGAAATTTAGGCGGAGGACCATTAGTGCCTCTGTTCATCTCTGGTCTCTGAAGCTCTTTTCCGCCCATGGCAAGCTTAGACTCGGCCGCCTGGCACATCATCTTGAGTTCCTCCATCCACTTGGTTCCATGCACATTTGTAACAGCCGGCGACAAAAGTGGCAACCTCCTCGTTGTCTTATTAATTCGAAATGGAACGGAAGGAAGGTCATAGACGTTTAGTCTGGGATGGATAGGATAAGCTCCTTCATCATGGCGCCCACCAAGACGCACATATGCTGTTGAGACTCCAAGCACAGCAGCCTTGACTCTTTCTGGGCGTTCGACAATGGTACTAAGGGCGCTTTTGGAAGTGCGAGGTCGAGAGAATCTGTGCCCATAAACCGAATCGTGGAGAATAACGACAGTCTGGGTCTTGCTTGTTGCGAGAGGTGAATGAAGTGCCTCCAACTCAGCTTGAAAGAAATCCTTGGCAACAGAGTTGGCAGTTGGCCTGGGCTTCTCAGAAACAGGTGGGGTTGAGCTTAAAGGAGACATCTTCGCCGAAGGCGACAGGATGTTAGCTGCGCTCGCCCGGCGTGTTGGGGTCGGACCGGACCCAACACCGCTCGATGAGCGAAGTGAATTCATTGACGCCTTGCGAAGAAGGGTCGGTGTCGCAGATCTGGAGTCACGTCCATTGGAAGGACTCCGGGACGGTAATCGTGGGGAGTTGGAGGAACCTCGACGGGCGGTAGACCGGAATGGAGTACTTGGCTCAGAAAGGTGGGCTGAACTGGGGATGTGACCAGGAGAAGTAGAGATAGAAAGCCGGCTGAGGGAACGGGTCAACTCATCGTCGTGCAGGTTGTTTCGCGACGACTGCCGCCGCAGCGACAATGATTTGCGTGACGACGAGGATGCCATGATCAGCGAAGATCCGAACTTATGGGACCGGGGGAGGGGCCTTGGAAAGAACGAGTCAGTTATGGCAGCTATAGCTACAGCCACATCCGGCGCTGAGCTGCCCTTGTTCGTTTTGGGATTTTGGGCCTGTTTGTCAACTTTGGATGGATTTGGGATTTTGTGACGTCGTATGCTACTCTGGCAGGTGAAATGCGCCCCTCCATCCTGCGCTCGGCCCCTGATCGCGTCGCCCAAGCGCGTCGTAGTTTGAAGTCACGTGTCGCGTGCAGCAATGACGTCAAGTTTGGGTGTGTTTATTATTGCTACGTTATCAAGATCAGGTACCACGTCTCCAAAGTTGAGTGGACGGGTACTTAACAATATCGAATGCGATGCAAAAGAGCCACTAAAAAAAATGGCACATCGCCTCAGAGCTATATCAAGAAGTCTGTAAATGTACTTTTTTGTGTGCCCAATAAATGTCTGTGTTTTATTTCCTGCGCGTCTCTGTTTGGAGCGAAATCCGCAGTTTGCTCAATACGGCCGGCATCATTGGCCAGCATGTATCATCAAAAATTTCGTCCTCCAGTCAATGTCATTAACCAACAATGCATTGCTAGAGGTACAATACAGCCCTTGAAAGATTGCGTCTCTACGATTTCATGATCTTGGATATCACAAGGCTCAACCGCTTTGAATATCAATTTGATGGCAAGAATAGAAATAAAAATAAAAATAAACTTGCTTATGTTTAAATTATTTTAGTTATACGATACTTACTTGTTATTTGTTAGTTGATGGGGGGGGGGGGGGGGGGGGGGGGGGGGGGCAGCCGGAAAAAGAGATGAGCTACAAGAATCCGAAGGATTGGATTGTCCGTACTCGAATTCATCACTCAAAATCGCTGCTCATCCGATTCGCCCATCTGAGGAAGCAACCCAAGCAGGTTGAGCCTTGCCTTAATACGGAAATGTCAATTTGTCTCATCTTGTCTCATGAAAAACAGTCCAAAAAATCTCGTATTGGACACTACAAGGGCTTGAATCAAGACAAACCAGGGCCTAATTCTCGGCAGGCTGGTACGCCAATTAAAAATTTCCGGATCGCAAATGGGTCGGCACATCGACCCTAGGGCTGCGCATCGTTCCGCGGATGAATTGGCCCGCCCCTGTTTGAACCCGTGTCGGGGATTCCCAGAGTGGGTAGGAGAGCCACTCATGGATCAATCCAGAGCGCCGACGCGACTCAGACACGATGCCATTTCGCTAAAAAGGCTGTCATTTAGTATGAGGCGTCAAACTCAATGGTGATAGAAAGAGACGATTAGCTGCTATTCATGTCTTTTCGTCGAGCCTATCACATATCAGAGGATCCCGGGTTCTCTTTGTTGTCAAACCAACCCTGTAGGTGCGTTACCAACCCGTGTATCCATGATCCAAGCTTTACAAGGGTCGCCACTCTCAGAATCAGGGTCAGGTCAGGCCGCTCAACAACCCAGAACAATCGTCGCTGTGCTGGCCTTGTTACCACCAATCGCTTCCTCGGGTATGGGTCGCGAAATCCCCCTTGCCGTCGCAAAACCATCCTACCAAGCTTAACTCTCAGTCGATCCTCTAATTCATTCCAAAAGTTAATCAATCCTCTGCGCTACACACATCAGCCTTTTTTGAGCAAACCTAATCGACTACTCCGCCAATAATTATGAAGCGGCTACAGCCATGCAGTTTGTTTGGGCTGGCTGCAAAGCACATCAGTGACCAGCGCCCCAACAATGAGCTTTCTGCAGCGGGGTTTATTGCGCTGCCGTCCCTTGTTAGTGGAGAGGCAGACCCATTGAAAAACGGTAAGCATGAATTTTTAATTGCTCCGTAGGCCGATGGCTCCGGGGTCCCGTCGCCTAAAAAAACACTGTGCCTGGGCGTCGGCATGCCAAGCCAGGTGGCTGGCCGGAATTTCATCATCACATTCCTTCTGATACACAAACGGGACCAGGGGCCCGTTTCGAAGTTGAGACGAGCATAGAGGATTGGATTCAGTACCACATTAGGAAGATCAATAGAGATAGGCGAATTCCCTGAAGGGGGATGCACACCGACCTGCCCAGTGGCAAGAAGAAAAAAATCAAGCATCTGAGCTAAAGAGGAGCTCCCGCTGAACACACGGTTGGGGCGAAATATTGATCAAGAGGGTTGAATGGGGCCAAGCGGCTGAGTGCCCGTGACTCGTCCCCCCGGCAGAAAATGATATGAGAAGCAAGAGCTTAAAATTGTTCTAGTTCGCCACGAGGAGATAAATGCCTTGCAAATGACAGGGCTTCTGGCAGCGCACGAGTTACCACATCTGCATCCACTGCAGCTGTGGGTGCGGGGTGGCTGAGGGTGGAAGCCGACAGGAGACTATCGACCAGGGGCATCGGTTCCAGGGCGAATGGCAGGGCATCTCGGAACCCACTGGCTCTAATGATCCTGGGGGTGTGGTTCTCCGTCTCAGCTGCCCAGACTTGAAGATTGCCCTGACGTCGTCCGGGATAGCTGCTCTTGGCTGCACTCTTATGAGAAACGATGCATGAGGAATTGTACAACACCAGACCAGTCACACACCTCCTTCAGTGATTCTGATCTATGGGTCCAGTCTCCTCTTCATTATCACAAGTCTCTTGGCTGAATCTACTTGGGTTTAGATCGCGCGCACTTCGCCCGCGAAGAGGGGTCAAGGATGGAGCCAAAGTCGACAAAGGCGATTTAGCACCATTTCAGCCGCACCATCATGGTCAGTCATGATTGGCCTGGATGCGGGAAGATGCCTTGCGGCCCTGCACATGTCTCGGCCCCGAATGTGTTAGCGTGTTGAATAATTTGTGTGCCCGATGATCCGACCCTAGCTTGAAGGTCGCTGAAGGTGGATTCCCTGGAGCATCAATCAAGACCGTTTGCCGGGGGCGCCAAGAATCATGGTAGAATGAGCAGTAGGCTTGCAGTAGCTCTTTTTTCCCTCGCGCCTTGTGGGCGTTGATTTATTATCCAAGCCCAGTCCGAACCCTCGAGGGCGTCTCTCCTTGTCTTCTACCATTGTCGCTCTGTGGTGTCTCTGCCAGTCGAATCTCCAAACCGGGTTTTAGTCGATACTCGTCGCGAACAAAGCCATCAAGCCACAATGAAGGGTGCCATCCTCTCCTCCCTCGTCTCTGCCGGCACTGTCGCCGCGCAGCTTACTGCTGCTCCCGATCTCTTCAAAGTTGCGGCTGTTCAGGTTGACGATGCAGAGTTCACTACCTGCTCCATTGTCGCTGACTATGTCGACATGTGTGTTACCAAGCTAGGTGGCAGCAACGCCCTCTCAACCGCCGACCCCAACGAGCTCCTCTCCTGCGCATGCTGTGCTTCCTCCACCGCCGTCTACCCCTTGTACTCTGCCTGCTCCTCTTACCTCTCCGAGGAGGGCGGTCGCACCTATACTGCCCAGGTTTCTGGTGAGTCTGAAAGCAGAGAAAGATCTTGAAAACAAACATGTCCCTAATATCAATATTCTTCAGCCTACAGCGTTATTTACAAGGCCTGCGATGCTAGTGCCGATTGTGGCGCTGCTCCCTCCGAGCCCACCAGCACCGACGTCGCTTCCACCACGGAACGCTCTGCTGCTTCTGCTACCATCACTGGCACCGCTGAGCAGACATATGCCACTGCTTGTGTGGATATGATTGACATCTGGACCTCGTGCACAAAGCAGGATCCCGAGTTTACCAAGCTTCCCAACAGGGACCAAGCTTCTTGCTACTGGTGAGTAACCAACTTGCTTGATACAAGAGCATGAATCATGTTACTTTACCAACAAAAAGTGCAACTGCTAACTCAAAACTCAAGCTGCCGAACCCAAGATGGCACTCTTAGCTACACTGATGCCATGGACAAGTATGCTAGCACATGTGCTCAGTGGGCCAAGACAGGCGAGCCTGAAACTGCTTACCCTGGTATGTTGCGACTCCTCGGCATTGTGCCAGAAAATCCAATCAATTGCTAACGCCTTCCTTAGTCGCCCAAACTTTCGCCTCTTTCTGTTCCAAGTTTAGCACCGTCTGCGATGGCGTGACTGTGTCAACCACCGATTCCGTTGATGCCAAGACCACTGATGCCAGCAGTGGCGGTTCTCTTGACCCTGTCACTATCACTGTGCCTCCTGCTGCTGAGGCTACCACTGACAGTGCTGCCGTCTCCATCCGCGTTGGCTGTGGCGCTATGCTAGCCGCCGTGGCTGCCGTGGCCTTCGTCATGTAAGGCGTTGGTTTGGTAGATTGATGGGCTCGGATAACCTGATTAATTCTTTCAACTAATGATCTCGGATACTCCGTTGATTCACGACTTCTCCGGATGTTTAATGAAATCTTTTTCTGGCAACAAGCGACTGGACATGGACCATTGGGAGCGTAAAAGAAGGATTCGGCTGTACATATATTTTACATAGATATTCACACAAAACATTCATGAAGAGACTCCCTTGGAGAAAACACTGCTGGTTTTCATACAAAAACTTTTTTCTTGTTTTTAATCTGTCGTCAAATCTAATCCAACGCCTTTCAGTGCCCCGACTGCCCACTCCGGATATTCTGTTTTATCTAAATACAGCCCAGCAAAGAACTGGCGCACAAATGCCGGAAATCGATCTTCGATGATGGCTTGACGTACCCCACGCATCAATTCAAGTTGGTACCATACATTGTGGACGGTCAATAAGTGCGCAGCCACCGTCTCTTTGCTAGCGTTATGGTGGACAAACGCGCGGCTGATGCCCATACCTCCATCTGCCTTGGCTTTGCAGGACATGCAGCCGCATCCATCCTCTATGGGACCAAAGTCGGCTTCGTACTGCTTGTTTCGGAGGTTGAGGACACCATGTTTAGTGATGGCATTCCCAAACCTTGCTGTTCGAGTCGGCCATACGCAGTCAAACATGTCAGCACCAAGAGCCACGCTGACCACAAGATCCTCAGGATACCCAATACCCATGACATATCGAGGCTTGAGATCTGGGAAGAGAGCGGTGCATGTTTCCACAACTCGGCAGTAATCGACCTTGGCCTCTCCACCGCTCAATCCTCCAATGGCAATTCCAGGAGTGTCGCGGGCCAGCATCTCCTCACAGCACTCACGGCGCATTTCTAGGTCGAGGCCGCCCTGAATGATGCAAAAGAGGTTTTGTCGATCAGGGTTTTTGTGTGCCTTGATACATCTGTCGAGCCAGCGCACACTGCGCTCCATGGCTTCGCGCATACGAGCTTTGTCCGGAGAGGTGGTAACCAAAACATCATCTAGCTGCATCATGATATCGCTCCCAATACTATTCTGCAGTGACATAGAGTGTTCCGGGGTAAGAAGCATAGGGGAGCCATCGTGGGGGCTCAAAAACTTAACCCCTTCCTCGGTAATGGTTGCGAGTTTGAGGAGACTGACCATCTGAAAGCTGGCAAAATAGAATCAGTTGAGGCCAGGGCTAGCAACATTGGCAAACACTTACCCGCCACTGTCTGTCAGAATGTTGTGATTCCACCCTTGCAACTTATGCGCTCCTCCGATGACATCCAAGACTTCTTGTCCTGGTTTTAGGCCGAGATGATAGGTGTTGTTGAGACATAGTCGACACCCAGTTTCTTCAAGTTGTTCGGGAGTCAGACCTTTGAGAGACGCCTGTGTCGCCACAGGCATAAACATGGGCAGCTGAACCGGTCCATGGGGCAAAGTCAATATCGATGCACGAGCCCTTGTAGTCTACTTAGAAATACCCCATGTCAGTCCTGCGTATGGTTGCAAAATTGTGGAAGTTGGTGTCCGTAGACGTTCGGGCAGTAAGACTCACAGAGCAGCGGGCCACAAGCTCAAATGTGAGAGCCGGGGAAGAGTGAATGTTAGAGGCCATCCTCTTTACGGCTTGCATTTCTCAGGGAAGAAATGCAGCTTTATCTCCTTATTCTCCTCGCCGCCTCCGTTTGAAATCAAAGTTATTTGGACGTTAAGAAATACTGTTGATACCAGTAGTTTGCCCGCAAAAGGCGAATGGAAATGCTCCCAAATTCGGTGGGCCCCCGGACCTACAATAGCCCCAGCTGCACATCGCATGTCAAAGCCAATTCAGCCAATGAGACCCCGCCCGGGTCATCACCGGCAGATCCCGCTCAAGCTCTCACCAGCGAATTTTCCTCGTTTTACTCTGAGCAGACGACTATCACCACGACGCCATATAGCCAATTGAGAGCTCGGCACAGCTCTCAACGTCGCGATGCGGTCCCGAACTTCGCCCGGAGGGGCTTTACTGAGATCATCTCGTCTTTTCTCAGTTCCCAAGCCCCTTCCCGAGCCGCCATCTACAAATCTTCACATCGGCGACCACAAGTCTCCCACCATGACACGACAATACCCCCAGTACCAATCGATCACCTCACCCCTCTCCTCTCGTGAGAAAGGTGACTGGGGATTCAAACGACCTTTCCCTCTCAAATCGACCATGACCACCTCGACACCTTTGATCCGTGTCAAGCAGGTTGACTCAATTGAGAGTGTTACCGATTTTGCCTCTGCCGCCGATCATACGCTATCGCTCGAAAAGTTCCAGGAGCTCAGGATCCCTCTCACCCTGCCCAAGAGCAACGAACGTGGAAGAGCTGCTTCCAACAACGAATTGTGGCGCAAATCCGTCTTTGAGGAAGATACCGACTTTACCCACACCCGCGAGGGCAAGGCCGACGACAAGCGATGGAAGTTCAACGGCCCATGGCTAGCCAGGATGACGGAGGGAGACTTCCTCGACTACCTGAAGAAGGAGGTGCGACCTAAGCGTGCAGAGTTCCGCAAGGTGATCAAAGAGAAGCTTGCAGCGGACAAGTCTATCCGTCTTGCGACAGAGGCTAAAGAAAAGGGCGAATCGACCCATGTCACGATTAAGCCCCAGGACCTATCCGAGGAAGAGGTATCCAACTATGTGCGCACCCTGCGCAATGATCGTGCTACCCTCTACGCACTAGTGTCCAAGTTCTTGGATCTGGCACCACTCGGCCAGCCCGTGGGAATTATCCAAACCTTCCTGTCTACACCCGAGAGTGCAGCCAACGAGAGCCCATACGGAAAGTCCGGGCCTCCTCCGAGCCATCCTTCAGCTGGTATCAGCTACCTGAGAACTAACTCATACATGGAGAACCACCCCGTCTATGGACCTCAGGCACGCCATACCCCGATCATGTCCCGTGTAGTATATCCCAGGTCTGGTCCCTCTCCTGCCAAGCTAGGTGTTGGTGGTTTCGTTGCCGATGCACCTGCGGGCGACAATGAATTTAACAACCGACTGCTTCGCGGTCGCGTTGCGCACCACAAGAAGATGCTCAGCGGCATTCAACACTTGGATACTACTACTTTTGGTGGTGCCAAGGCTTACGTTGATCCCCAGTCTGCCAGCATTGACCCCAGTGGCAGGGTTGTGGTACAACTCCATGCGGCTGATCCTGAATCTCAACTCATTGCAAAAGAGAATCAAGGCCGAGAACAAGTTTATGCTGACAAGCCACGGCCTGCGCCCAAAAAGAACCAGCGCAGTCAAGCTGACCCTTGGAGAGTGAGCCGTGTTGCTGATGAAATTCTTGATGATGGCTCCAAGGCTCCCCAGGCCAGTGGAAAGGATGTTGTAGGCAGCTCTAGCAGCTATGGCCTTGACAGACAGCAATGAGAAACGCGTTCAGGCTGATGATAAACTTGGGCGTGGTTGTATATCGATAGCATCTTACATGTGTACTAGAGGAAACCTGTACCAACCTGTACAACTAGAATTTTAACGAAAAAAAAAACTGAGGCATAATTTGCCTGATTAAACATACATACACCTGTGTGATCTTGCAATTCAGATAGTTCAATTGATCCAGACGTGCCTCCATCCAATCTGGACCCCACTCAATCTATGAATACCTAGGTAGCTAGCCAAGTCAAGCGTTGTTCTGTATCACGTGTTCGGTCATGTGACCCAAAAATGTCCAGCCCTAATGATTTGTGGCACCCCACCACCACTATGCAAATTTCTGGATGCTTGGGCGCAATTCCTCGAGCGACTCTCTTACAATCCATCACCCAACGTCCAACCGTCCAATACCGCCAAAATGGGTCGCGTCCGTACCAAGACCGTCAAGAAGTCCGCCAAGGTCATCATTGAGCGTTACTACCCCAAGCTCACCCTCGACTTCGAGACCAACAAGCGTATCTGCGATGAGATCGCCATCATTGCTTCCAAGCGCCTCCGCAACAAGGTCAGCACCAATGCGATGACGAAGGCGAAATTCAGTCCGCTAACCAGGGTTTAATCTTGCAGATTGCCGGCTACACCACTCACTTGATGAAGCGTATCCAGCGTGGACCCGTCCGTGGTATCTCCTTCAAGCTTCAGGAGGAGGAGCGTGAGCGCAAGGATCAGTACGTTCCCGAGGTTTCTGCTCTCGACTTCACCCAGAACTCCGAGAGCGGCCAGCTGGATGTCGACGGCGAGACCAAGGACCTCCTCAAGCACCTTGGCGTATGTTCCAATCCCATCAATCAATATCGGAACCGAAATACTGACCCGGTACATAGTTCGACTCTATCCCCGTCAACGTCATCCAGGTCTCCCAGACCCAGGTTCCCGAGCGTGGCAACCGACGATACGGCGACCGCCGACGTGATTAAAAAAATGATTTTGGGAATTAGGGTGTACGGCTTTTTACAGGGTTTTGCTACTTGGCGTCTTAGGACAGTGAGTGCATAGGTCTCAAAGAAAGATCTTCCAACCCCCACAGGTGTCGCCGATTCTCTAGGTATTTCTAGAGATGACGCTTGATCGCCAAGTTTCCTACGTGCTGCTGTGAATGTGACCTTGTGATATGAACGGGGCCAGTCGAGAGCACTCGAGAAGCATGAGTCTCCTGCGTCCTTGACTATGATCATTTGCGCAGGCGAGATCGCATGTCCCTATGTTGGGTATCTCGGTGTCTATTCTATACTGGTCTGCTTACTACAAATTGCCAACCTCCGTCAACGCCATTATATTTTTCGTAATTTGTGTCATTCAATTCCCAAACCTCAGGACGTGTTGCCTTCATTCGTCTGGAGTTTGGGCTTGTAGCCCTCAACGAGCAAGTGATCATGATCATCCCCAGGAGTAATGATCGTAGGCGCGGGAGCTTTGACTTCCTCCTTCTCCTTGAGGGTGACCTTGATTTTATCCGACTTGGAGGAATTTGGATCTCCGCGCTCCAGAGCGAGCGCCGCGCTGTCTCGTGCGGTTTGTCGTTGGTCCTCCAACTTCAATTCGCCCAATTTGCGAGCAGCCCGGTCAGCCTCAGTCTCATTAGACTTGTCCTCATCCAAAAGTTCAATTTCGATGTCGGGAATGCCCGCCCGTTCCCAGGCAGCCGTTTCGTTCAGTTGCACCTTGACATAGAGTCCCCGCCGAGCGCACTTTTGAGAGCACCACATCTCAAGATCCTTCCTCTTCACAATGTCGCCGCTACTCGTAATCTTCCACTCGCCGCCGGGACCCATCTGTCTTCGTGGTCGCGAGCAAAGCGTGTATCCACAAAGTTCATTGACATTACGCTCAACGATCAGGTCATCGTAGTCGGAGGGTTGGAAGAGCCGCACGTGCTTCTTAAAGTCGGCGACATCAGACGGCGCTGGGTTGGCTGAGTTATAAGGAGGAGTTCGGACGACGGGATATTCGGAGAGAATGATCAGGCTGTCGAGGATTTCGGCTTCAAGATCTTTGCGATGCTGAATAATCTTGGCATGCTGGATGGCGATTTCTCTTGGATCCTTATCCGGTTCTGCCTTGGCCAGCTTCTTGAGAATGCCCTTTGGGGCCTGTTTTGTGTTGGCTGCCATAATTGATGCGCTTTTATGGCTCGAGCTTTGTAGCAAGTCACAGGGGCGTTGGGACGGCCCAGCCCTAACTTTTTGGTGGAAGCGACGGAAATGAGTATGAAGAAGTGGGAGGACGAAGTTGGGAGAACCAGAGACGAAATGCCCCGCCGCCACAATTGCGATGATGATAGCGGCGCCTCAGGTTCAAGCTCAATTCCAACCGAAGGGCAAGCCACAGACCCCTTGGGGGCGATCAAGCCACCTCGTGGCGCGCCCTCCGGTGGTGGACCAACAGCTAGTGTCGACTACGTTTCCAACCACACCCGCATGTTTTAGGTGGTGTGGTCTAGCTAGTAACTGGAACCACGCCATGAAATTGCCATACGGCGCATCAAGTAGTCCGGGAGTCCGGCCAGCGATCAAGCATGGACAACAACAACAATAACAACAAGTTTGGGCAATTCCAAATAGCACATTGATCCAAACGTAAAAACGCATGTAAACACTGCATGATGGCCGCCGTCTGGGCCGGAGAGCTGTCCGCCTTCCGATTTGCTACGGATGCACCTCGTATGGTTAAACTACAGACCTACATGCAAGCGCAATTAATTTGATGGTCAAGGGTTTGCAGGGCATAAGGCAGATGCAGGCATGTGAAGCACGCCCCTACTCGCATTCCTTATGCTTGGTCGTGTTTGAGAAGTAGCGCCTGACGTCGTTGCCCCAGGTTTGGCCGAATTTGGCGCCTTGGATCCTTCCAGGCGACAGCCACAATCAACCAACGTCCACTTAAGCCATGAGAGACACGTTCCTATCTGCGACACGTTAATGCCATTCTCGCTCGTCTCTTGCTTTTTTTCCGTTTCCATTCCTCTTTAATTCTTGTATTCATTCTGCCCCCGCCAACGGGCCCATTTGATTTGATCGCTTGTCATTCCCTGCCTGCAGCGCTGCGGTTCATCCTCGGTAGGCATCAGCTTTACTTCCCTCCCGTGCGTCCTGGAGCACGGAAGCCTACCCAAGCCTGCGGCGCGTGGTGCGTTGCATAGTCGTCTGTAGGTGCTTTGCTTTACAGTAGTTGTTTAACCGTGGGATGGAGTGACGGATGGGCCCAAAGCGCTGACGTCGACACACCCACGTCCCCAAGCCCCAGCTGGACGATCCGCTAAACCACCACAGCCTCCTTCCGCCTCCCCAATTCCTATCCGCTCGCGAAATCTCTCTTTTCTCTCTTAATACGGGCGGCCAGTTGCGAGTTATTCATTTTCCATCCCCCTCCCTGGATACGCCACAACGCTTCCATACATCATACTTCTTCCCCGCCGCCTCCCGCCTCGCCTCATCCGACGGGCTGACGAAGCCCCTGTCGTGCCCCACATCCGTCCAAGCAAACGAGCTGTCGACCTCCTCCACCTCGAGACAAACGCCCGAGCAGCTACAATCCGGCCTCGGGCAGATTTGTCCTGTAACAGAGCTTCCCACGCCCACGGGGTTCCGTAACACTCACAATGGCGGCGCTGTTCAGGGTCAAGGCCCTTTACGACTACTCGTCGCCTCATGAAGACGATCTCAACTTTTCCACTGGCCAAGTCATTGCCGTGACAGACGAAGACGACGCCGACTGGTATGGCGGGGAATACGTCGATGACGATGGCATCAAGCACGAGGGTATTTTCCCGCGCAACTTTGTCGAAAAGTTTGAGCCCACTGCACCTCCAAGACCATCTCGCACCCGTCCCAAGAAGGAGTCCGAGCCTATCCAACCCGCCGATGATGTCGCTGCTCCTCCCGCACCACCACCTGCGCAATATGAGGCCCCTCCAGCCCCCGAGCCCGAGCCCGAGATTGAGGAGGCCGATGAACCTGTCCAAACACCCATCATCCCCAAGCCGGCAGCTCCGGTAGCTCCGGAACCCGTATCATCGAAGACCGCCGAGTCCGTCGCTGCTCCTGCACCACCTCCTCCTGCCGTTCCGAAGGCGGTTGAACCCCCCGCGCCTACTCCCGCTCCTGCGCCTGCTCCTGTTCCTGTCGCTGCTCCTGCCGCCGCACCGAGTCAGCCTCCCAAGCCTAAGCCTGGCCCTCCTCCAGTTTCCGAGAAACCTACAAGCAACTCGTTCAGGGATCGCATTGCGGCCTTTAATAAACCCGCCGCGCCCCCCGTCGCACCCTTCAAGCCTAGTGGTCTGAGCGGCACTGGTGGTGGCTTCATCCGAAAGCCCTTCGTTGCCCCTCCACCAAGTCGCAATGCCTATATTCCTCCCCCTCAGCAGGCTCCTACAGCCAAAATCTACCGACGTGATGAAGATCCCGAGATTAGAGAGAGGGAGGCCGAGAACCAAGGACAGGCAGAGAAAGCCGGCTTGGTGCCGGCTGAGTCTCAGGAAGGCGGGGACGAAGACCAACCAAAGCCTACAAGTCTAAAGGAGCGCATTGCTTTGTTACAGAAGCAGCAAATGGAGCAAGCACAGCGACATGCTGATGCCGCCGCCAAGAAGGAGAAGCCCAAGCGCCCCCAGAGGAAGCGCGATAGCATCAGCCAGGCAGAGGCACTAGGCGACACCGAAGAGACATCTCCTCCACCTCCTGCTGTGCTGGAGCGCCGTGACACTGAGGAAACCGGTACGAGAACCTCAACCGACGAGCCGGGACCAAATCGCATACCACCACCCCGCCGTAAGGCCTCAAAAGGACCCGCCGTAGAAGCCATCCATGATGGCAATGAAGCGGACCTGTCCGGCGCTGGTGATACCACCGAAGGCAACGACGAATTGACTGAGCGCGACGACAGCGACGCGGTCTCTCGTCGCACATCTCGCGTGCCTCCTATGCCAGTACAGCCGCCTGTTACCGGCGCTCCCCCGCAGCAGAAAGAAGAGAGCGAGGAAGAGCAAGAGGAAGAGGAGGATGAAGATGTCGACCCAGAAGTAAGACGTAAAGAGGAACTCAGGGCCAGAATGGCCAAGATGAGCGGCGGTATGGGCTTCCATGGTATGTTTGGTGCGCCAATGCCTGGTCCGATGCCGCCCAAGAAAAAGAAAGCGCCCAAGCCCGAAACTCCAACTGATGAGGCGATCGAGGACGCCTCACCGACAAGCCGTGCTCCCCCTCCCCCCATCCCAACCATGATGGCTCTTCCTGGTATGGGTGGCCCCAGAAAGTCCGAGGACTCGGCCCGACCAGACGATGAAGCTGATTCTACGTCTCGTCCCGTTCCTCCTCCAATCCCGGCTATGCCACCTCGAGCGAGCGAGGAACCGGAAGAAGAGGAAGAGGCGACTACCCCGGCACCCATCAGTGCTCCATCACGTAAGTAAACCCCAACTACATCAAATTCATTCTATTAACAGGCCGATTAGTTCCTATTCGAGACGCTGTACCTCCTCCAATCCCCGGCGGCCGTCCAGCACCGCCGCCGGTCCCCGCTGATTGTCAGTATATATGTGATGGGTATGAGGGAAATCACATTGCTAACACTACCACAGCCCGACCGCCACCGGTGCCCCCCGGTGATATCAAGTCTCAGACAGAGGGATCTGAGTCGGATGACGAGCTCTCTAGCCGAGATCGAGGCGATGACAACCCAGTTGAGCCGTCATCTTCAATCCCTAGATCCCCTCCTATGCCACCGCCTCCTGTGCAGCCCCCTGGCCTTCCCGCACGATCTCCGCCTACGTCACCAATTCCTGATGAATTCAATCCAGCATCGCCCACAAACAAACGTAATAGCCGCCCCCCTCCTCCTATCCCTGGATCTGTACCCCTTCCACCTCCTGCCCAAAGTCGGCCGCCTCCACCACCCCCACCAGGAGGACTTCGCCGACAGTCCACAACAGACACCCAAATCCCATCAAGGCCACAGCAGGCTGGTGAAGAGGAGGATGCAGAGGTCACCGAGTATGAGGGCGACTATGATACCGATATCGCCTCTTCCGTGCCTCACAAAGATGCTCTAAAAGCGCATGCTCGAGACTCGAGTCTAGAGGATAATTCAATTCAATCCCCTACTGTGGAAGCCCCCCCTACTCTACCACCCCCAGTTCCTACAGCAGCAGTTCCCAGGGCTATTCCACCCCCAGTTCCCAGTCAACCCCCTCCTTTGGACACACGGCGATCTGTTGATGTGCCTCGAGGTGCTCCTCCTCCTCCACCTCAGATAAACTCAGCGCCCGCTCAATCCGAGGAGGACTATGATCCTTATAATTACTCAGCTACCACCCCCGGAAGCTTTGCGCACAGAACCCCCAAGATTGAAGAAGAGCCGGTCTTTCCTGGATCCCCAGCAATCTCTACGCCATCAGAGCGTAGGGCACCCCAATTGGCAGCGCCGGCTGGGCGAGGACGACAGTCCCTCGATGTGTCAAGGGCCAGTAGACGATCGGTAGATGTTCATCGGCCCTCCATGGACGTGACTTTTATCGCTCAGGACATCGAGCTTTCCGTCCAGAGCGGTTGGTGGAAACAGGCAAACCAGGTTCCGCCAGCCCTTCAGGGACGCAAGGATATCTTCTTTGAAAGCGAGGAGTCAACTACCACAAATGGGGGCCAGAAGACCAGTATCACACGAGAGATATTTGTTCTGTTTCAGGATTACTCGCAAACTTTCCTAACAGCTCGTTACGATCCCTACGATCCATCTGATGTGGAACTTGAGCAACGCCATGAACCTCCCCCACGTTTCCTGCGACAGGACGAAATGGAAGAGTATTATGAGCGATTTGGCAAGCCCATTTCGGAAGCTGTCGCCGCCAAGAAGGACACAGTTGTCGGCGATGGTACACCACAAGGACTCATCTTCGAACTTCTTCGGCCATTTAAGGACGCACTTGCCCCAGTAGGCACCCGAGCCTACGGCGCACTTGTCTACGCCAACATGGCCAACGCATCCACCCAACAAAACGACATGATCCGACCCGGCGACATTATCAGCATCCGAAATGCTCGTTTCCAGGGTAAACATGGCCCAATGCACGCCAAGTATTCCGTCGAAGTTGGCAAGCCCGATCATGTAGCCGTGGTGGCCGAGTGGGATGGCACGAAGAAGAAGGTACGAGCATGGGAACAGGGTCGTGAGAGCAAGAAGGTCAAGCTCGAGAGTTTCAAGCTCGATGACCTACGTAGTGGTGAGGTTAAGATATGGCGTATCATGCCAAGAAGCTGGGTCGGCTGGAACAGCCAGTCTTAGTGTTGCTGTAGGATAAGTTCGGCGACCAAGATGGCTAAAATAGCACGATGAATAGCGCCCTGGTTTGATGAAATGCAACGAACTGGAAAGTGGGAAGAAGAGCAAGGAGAAGTAAAAAGGGAGCGAAGAAATTTAGTTGCAAGCAGTTCGATTCAGTAGGTTACGTTATTGATCGATATGTCTTCTTTTATTCAAATCATTCACGTTTCCAATGCTTAAATGACGCCCACGATTGATAGTCCTGAGAGTAAGAGTGAGGCATAATAAACGACTTGGCCGAACTTACCAGCAACATCCCGGCCTCGTCACTGACTGTTGGTGGGATCGGTGTTTGAATTTTTTTTTTCTTCTGTCCTTTTTTTCTTTTTCTGAAATTCGCCAAAAAAATTTCCGAAAGTTGGCAATTACTCACTGCGCCTTGTGCATCCCAAATCTGCAATCCACTGCCCTAGGCACATGCCATAGTGCCCAGATCGACAATGATCTCCCAAGACAAAGCAAAAATCCTGCAGCGATCTATTTCGGCCGAATGACGTCGCGGCGCATACGCCCGGTTTTTTTTTTTTTTTTTTTTCCTTTAATCCTCACATACATGAGGAATCCATCAAGTATGAGCCCATTAGTCATGGAGAATACCACGCACCGGACAAGTGCCGGAGGAGGTGGGGTGGCTCAGCCCACGATGTTCCCGGGTGAATGAATGAATGAATAGTAGGCAGGTGGCATCATGACGGAAAGTCGCTACGAGGGGGCTAATATCGCACGGGGAGGTGGTGAAAGAAAAAAAAACGAGAGGTCAGTAAGTCACGAGGAGTTTGGTCCAATGGCAGGAATTGATCTAGCAGACAGCTCATTAGACGGAGCTGTCTCGTGACGATCTCGGGTGAGGTGGGACGACAGAACAAGAGAAGTCAGCTCACCCCCAACAATCGGGGTAAATTTGCTAAGTTTATGACGGCTCACTCGATCTGGGGCCAAAGCGACGAGGAAGATTGCCATGAGGTACAGTGTCATTGTCGGACCCGAAATCGTGGAGCCGCGGGCGGCAGGCAACATGTAGTGGCAAAGCAAAACGGGGAGCTTGGAGTCTCTTGATCCACATTTCGATGTCTATGGAGTTATCCGGGACGGGGCGTGGATGCGTGGGCCGGCCGTCAACGCAGTCAGGCACCAAAGGCGTGGGGGAGGATAGCGGGCATATCATATCAAGGACTCTTACTCAAGCGTCTGCAGTAATATGTGCATCCGCGCCGTGGCTGGAGCCCTGCTGGACGCTGTTTCGCGTCGGCGGCGCAAAATGAGGCGCTGGACAGCAGTTTTGGATGTGGGCGTCGTTGTGGGTGTTGATGACTTGGCGAATCCGCTGGCTGGCCAGGCGTCGATAGCTCTGAGGCCAGGCATGAAGCTAACACGCCCGTCGTGACAAGCAACCAGACGGTGCGCCTCGTACAGGCTGGCACAGAGAATCATCATGGGACCTGAACGGTTCTCGCAGTCTAGCGCAGCATCATCATGGACAGAAGATTGCTGCTACTGCACTGCATTGCGTCAAGAACTGGCGTCGAGTTTTCGGATACGTGCAGCTTTGACATGCGCGCGGCAACGCTCGAGTGAGATCGACCACACCACCCAGATGCTAGAAGCCGAATCCATCGAGGACAGGTGAGACAAAATGAGGTCAGTTTGGACGTCCAAGGCCGTGGCTGCCCAGGCCGTCAAATCCAGGCATTGAGTGCCATGACACAAGACGCAGAAACCAGCTGCAGGTGGAAGAAAATGGACAAAGGAAACCAAGGCACGCAAGGGCTACGGGGGAGTGTTTTGAGATATTCAGGCACCAAGATTCGAGGCGAAACAAGCTATGCCAATCCATGAAAATCATGTCCCAAGCTTCTGGTGGTTTCTCTTGTCTTGGCCAAGTCCGTATAAGCTTGGGTGTAGACGAATGCGACAAGACACGCAGTGAGACAAGCGACGGCCCAGGATGTCGGCCGCCTCTCGCGCCGCCATATTTTAATTCGATACTTTCACTTTCACACAACAACCTGAGGCTCCAATCCATCTTCCCCACGGCAGCCACAGAGAGGAGCAAGGGTGACGTTCTGGAAGGAAAAAGACGCAGCGCAACAAACGCCGGAGAGGCTATTGGCTCAACGGGGCAGCCGGATGTCTGGAGGAGGGTAGGCGAGGACGAATAGGAGCCCAACACATGCAGTCACGGGCTGCAGCGTCGTGGGCGGCTTCGACGTCTGGGTTGAGCAAGGTTTGCATGGTCACAAATCGCGTGGAAAAGATTTCGGACGAGATGCAACCAAAGCAGACTTGGTGTAGCAGGCGGTAATTGTGTCGAGGGGCGGCGACTTGCTGCTGGGAAGCGAAGGCGACACTAACCAAGGACTTGCGGCGCAAAACTGTCCAAGCAAGTCGAGGTAGCATCCCAGGTGTAGGTACCGAGTACCTGAGCTAGCTAAGGAGCCTGGGCCTTGTGCCAACTGGGTTACGGCAACCCAAAGTGCATGATGCATGTGAACGGGTTTGAGCGAGATGCACCGCAGGCTCGACCGACGCCACCGATGAGGGCCAGACTTGGGGACGCCGATTCTCGGGAGGGTCTGCTTACTAGATGTGATCGACAATGGAGAGGAAAGAGGCGAGACAAGCCACTGCGAATGAGAGAAGTGGTGGCAGGGATGGGTGGGTGTAGAGGTTGCGACGATGGGAAGCACTCACATCACCATCCATTAGGCACTTGTACTCGTCATCAGATGTGATGTGCGACTGGAGGAATTCCTCCAAGTCCCCAAATCGGGATACACAAAACAGAGAGAGACTTGAAAACAAGGCCGAGTCCATACCTGGTCTGCGACAATTGCCTGCCCCCGAGGCATAGATCGACCCCGGATTTAGCTACCCGGGGCAGTGTGTGAAAAAAAAAAAAATGATTTCTGACTCTCGAGTCTGTGGGATTAACTGCAAGTTCTTTTGTCAAGAGGCCGCGTCGCGTGGCATAGCTGCGGCCCTATCCAGGCAACCCCTACGAAGCTGTGGTAGGGACAGGGGTGGTTTGGGCAATTCATGTGTGTGATTGTGTTGGGCAACAAATGGTTGAACATTGAACCTCTGAGGGGGATCAAGAGTCTGGGGAGCTAAAATTTCAATTGTTGCTTGGGAAAGTGCAAAATAAAATAATAAAATAATAAAATAATAAAATAATAAAATTAATTAATTAAAAAAATTTCATGATTGGAAAATGTTGGTACATTCATACACACAATTTACGTCGTATTCTTCACTTCAACGCAGAAATAATAGCGTGGGTTACCTCGAACACTACCCTGGATGTGCAATAGCCCAGGGCTAGCATTGCAATTTTAACCCCATACTGTATCATCCGTGGTTAGCCGGCACTGATGGTGTTCCCCAAATAGAAACTTGCCGAGGCCGTCAGACCTGCAGCCAGTCAGGCACAGCAGATGAGGCGAAGCCTGAGGATCGTCAAGGCAGAGCTTTTTTGAACGCTGGTTGAAAACGTGGCTTCGGCCGTGAGACGAGGCAGAAAATGCGAAATCAATGTGGCTTTTGCTCCATCACAAGCCACCCCGAGCCAAATCCCTGACTCATTCAGATCTGCAGACGGGACGAAGGCGAGTGCTGACAACAAAAGCCCCGGAGTGACCCCTAGTATGTGCAAGCTCCAGGCTGGTCAGCACCGAAGCGATGAGATGGCACTGAGCATCTGAGACCCAATCGGTCGTGCGCCTGCGGAGCTAGGCCCGCGCGGGCCGTCGTACGTGGCCAAGTAGGATATCACTTGGGCGGCGAGGAGCCGGCCATTTTGGTGATTCAGAAGCGTGACTGTCCAGCCTGTGGGTTTGGTTGGTCAATGACGAGGGGGAAAAATAAAGAAAAAAAAAAAAACGATTGCTCAAATTCTCAAAGCAAGGCAAGGATGGATGAATGGATGGATGAATGGTAGTTGGGCGGTAAGGTCACGCTGCAATACCAACATGACAGGTGACAGCTGGGTGTTGTGCACGAATCAATGTAGGGTAGCTGAGGAGATGGTGGAGGGAGAGGGAAACCCACGTCTGACCCGGTACCCTGTACAGCCCGTGGAGGGGTCGCGACTCTTGAGAGGAAGCTCAGTGACTGCAGCGGTAAGTTGGAGGTAGCATGGGGAGTCCCATCCCCCGGGAAGCCTCTGCCTGCGAAGGCCAGGGCTTGAGTTCATCCAGCGGGTGGATTCGGGCAAAAGTGAAGCCCTGGCTCATTGGCGATGGAGGCGGCGCCACGGCGCTTCCACTGCAACGGTAACGCAACGGGGGCTGCCAGTGGGGAGCTTGGGAGCCTAGTGGTTTAGGCGATGCGCCATGGCGCAGAATGGAATGACAGTTGCACCTGCCGACACCACATTTGGGTCTTTACCAAGCTAGGTAGGTCAAAAGGCAGCTGGATGCAGAGCTCAAGGCAATTCAATTACAAAGGAAGAAGGTCGAAATGAAAAAACCAAACACGACGAGCATTGAGACGCCCCACGACACCTGACTTGTCCAGCCCGCCCAGCACGCACGAGCGCCGAGGCAGGATGGAATCATCAACATCTCATCCAGCGTCTCGGAAGACACACCTCAAACTATGCAACAGAAACAACTGGCTACCCAGTCCTGGTCATGTCGGTAGTGAGCCACGGATCATGAGAACCTTGCAATGACAAAATCACGACCAGACAAAGCTTGAGACCCCTTGTCCCTCTCCAGTACACCGTCATAGACCCAGTCGGGATGGCACCGGCTGCTCCCCGATTCCAAATGCACAGTAGTCGCGGGCACTTCACTTGTTTGGGGACCTTACCCAAGGTTTTCACTTCCACCCTGGTTCTCTCCTGGGCATGGGCGAGCAGAAAGTAGACGCCTCATCTGATGCTCCTCCCCCAAAGGCCAAGCCTGTGTGACTCGAAAGGGGAGCTCGGTAGGCCGTTCTGGAAAGTACCAGCACCATCAGCACCACCGGCACCTGCATCTTGAAGGCGTCTAATCGTGCGCGGGGAGTGACATGTCGTCCGCTACAAAACATTCCTTGCCTCGGAAGTGTCTCTCTTTTTTCTGCGATGCAGCCGGCATCTCTCGATGGTCGGAAAACCGGAATCCACGTCTGTGTGCATGTTTTGCCTGTCTGATCCAGCAATGCTCCTCTTACCCAGCAGGTAGCTCTGCAGGCAGCTCTGCAGGCGACAGCGCAGTACCAAACATTGCCAGGCCAGGTACTGCCTGCGTTACAGCGCGCAAGTCCTGATGGAGGGATAGAGGGGCCGAGCTTCTCTCCGGGCCCGGAATCGCGGTGGGCGAGCAAGCTCAGCCCGGGTACTTGGGAGAGGTGGGTGAGGTTAATTCCTGGGAATGCCAGAGTTTTCGCCCCTGTCGACCCAATTGCCCGCTCGATGCCCTCGATTCATCCCATCCGTAGATCGACGAACGAATGAACGAGATGGCTAGCGATCAGTGCGTGTTCACCACGTCGTTTCTCTTCCGAACTCAGCAAAGATGGTCGGCTGCAACCCTTGGTGGCCCGAAGTGATGGAACTGCTGGTAACAGGCCATGCGTGGTGTGACTATGAGCTCCAAACAGCTCCCACCCCCCTGCCCATGGGCTGTCGGTACCCTATCTGCGGTCCACTGAATGCCCTGATGCGTCGCTTGACGCAGACTTTCACCAGCACGCAGGCCTAGCAAGCTCAGGCCCTTGGGGCCTCCAGGGCATCTGCAAGAGGAAAGCTCGCGACGAGGAGGCAAACTCCTTCTCCCCCCCACGTAATCGCCACAGATTTCCCAGCAAGTTCAAGAGGTCGCGCAGGAGGGCGTGCCTGCACGAGATCTGGCCACTCACAAATGGATATTGCCTAAAAGCTCGCGCAAGACGCCTCAAGCCAAGTCGAATTGAGCCAGATTGCACGCTGCCATGACGGTCTGCCCACCCTCCAAGTGGCTCGTGCACACTGATCAGGCTCTGGGGACGAATGTATGTACACACTCACAGCGCACCCATGCACGCCCCCCATGTCGTCGCTGACCAACGAGGCACCCTTGATGCTCAGCCCTTGACCTGCGGGTTTTCCGGGGTGGTTGTCTGTCTTGGAGTCGCTGCCGGCCGCTCGGGCAGGGCACTTCTTCCACTTCTCCCCGCTGTGGCGCCAGTTTTGACAGGTGGTCCGGCGTGCTGAAGTCACCGGTTAGGTACCAGAGGACTCATCATGGCCGCCCTGAGTGTTTCGCTGGTCTCCAAGCCTGTTTGCTCACCACACGCCGCGCCGCAGCACACCGTTTGGGCTCCACTTGTTGCGTATAAGGCCCAGGTCCCGTATAAGCCCCCTCCGGATCCTCCCCGCCTGGCTGCCAACATCCCACTGCCCAATTCACAGTAAATGCACCCACTCGCCCGCTGGTGAATAACCTCGTCGCCTCGATATATCTATGTCAAT
Organism: Calonectria hongkongensis; assembly: GCA_017140755.1. Taxonomy (NCBI): domain Eukaryota; kingdom Fungi; phylum Ascomycota; class Sordariomycetes; order Hypocreales; family Nectriaceae; genus Calonectria; species Calonectria hongkongensis. The sequence goes on from JAACJA010000014.1 coordinate 162,728, forward strand.
CCTCTTTCCGCCTCGCACCCTTTGCCACCCTTGCCCCATTCTCATCATCGACAACAGCGCGACCTTGATTTGATCTGATCTGGCCTGGCCATTACATATATGTCAAACGCCTCGCCAACTCTTTGACCACACTATTTCTTTACAAACCTTACTACTCACCACTCAACAAAAGCCAAAACTTATATAACAAGGGCCTATACCATCACCACCCACCGCTGCTAAAAGGCACCAGCGTTATATCAACATCCGCCCCTCACGCAATTCACTCAATCACACAACACAGCACATCATGTCGTCTCCCTCATCACCACGGCGGAATCGACAGGTTGTCATCACAACCTCTCCCGCCCCCTCCGAATCTGACTCTCTCCGCGACTCCTACTTTTCCGAGGCCTCAACAGCACCAACATCCTTTCACTCAACCACCTCTCAGAACAAGGGCACAACTCAGAAGCCCTCGGCTGCAGCGGCAAAGCCCCCCGCCGTCGCCGAAACATTGTTCAGCGCCTCATCCTCTTCAGTAGCCACCTACGATTCCGTGCTTTCCGAAATGGAGCCCTTGCGACGGAGTTGTGACCTTGCGGTTTGTGGCGGCGAAGAAGTGCAAGAGGAAGGAGAGGAGGAGGAGGGGGAGGAGGAACAGGATTCGGAAAGCGGAGATGACGATGATGAAGAGGACGAAGACTCAGAAGACGAAGAGGAACAGGACTATATCCTTTCCGATCCAGCCTCCCTCCACATTCCTCCAGTTCTGCCCCCTTACCGAGGGGCATCTAACGATCCTCCAGCTAGGCCGTCAACACCCCAGGACTTTGCGCGCCTCTTTCCTTCGCTCGACCGTCTTGCTGTTCGCCATGATGATTCCACTTCTGATGGCAACATGAACCTCCGTGTCGACACCCTAGTGCCCGCAGGCCATGGACGACGACCCTACGCCATCCAGCTCTTTCACTTGCGCATGCACGACCTTGCTCGCCGAGAATTTTCCTTCCGCCGGTACTGCAGGGACTCTGGCCGAGAGGTCTGCAACTCGAAGCGTGCCTACGCTCCAGCCCCAGCTAGCCCGGTCGCGGCCGCTCGGCCAGCTCTTCGTCGATCTATGAGCTCTGCCATTCGAACAGTCACCACGCCATTCCACCGCTCCTCGTCCTCCTTCAAGGGTCAGACAGGCTCCGTTTCTTCGGATGGAGCCTCTATTTGGTCTGCTTCCCAATCAATGGCCTCTGAGCAAAGCGGACAGCAGACACCCAAAGCCAAGCAACGCATGGTACCTACCAACCGAATTAAACTTGAGTTTAGCAACTATGCGCGCGTCGATGTTGCCCGTCGCGGGGGTCGAACAAACAAGCGCTACGAGTTTGAATGGTGGGGACACAAGTATGCCTGGAAACGGGTCATTGACAAGAATCTCAACGTTGTGTCTTATCACCTAGTTCGTGACGGCCATGGAGCTCCCGTTGCCCACATTGTCCCTGAAATGAGAAGCCCCAACCAGGTCCTGGATGGCGAGATGGCTGGCGCCTGGGTCGCTCCCTGTTACATGTGGATCAGCGACAACACCGTGGTTGACGCCGTTACCGACGTTGCTGAGTAAGTTTTAGCCAGATCCACCATTGCCCTTTGCACGTTTCTAATTGATTATTAGTGTTATCGTCGCTACTGGACTCATCACACTTGTTGATGACAGCATTAAAGAGCGATGGCAGGCCAAGAAGCCTTCGCATCGTGCCATTCGTAACCGTCTTGGGGACTTCAACGAGACCACACCACGCACTCTTGTTCACAACATCTTCCATCGACGACACTCCGAGGAGCACTCGAGGGGCAGCGGCCCCCTGCGATTCGGCCGTCGACCAGTCGCAGCTTATTAAAGTTTGTTCATTGCATTTCACCTTTACCACGGTACAATTGTTGAACAAAATCTTATTTCCGCATCCTTTTGTGGAAAATTAGCGGAGACCTAACCGTCAACGCACGTTTCTCATTACCTCAAAGGGGAATATGCCCCCTGAGGCTAATACGTTCAGGCTGCAGTGGCTGCCTATTCCTACCGGTTCAGAAAAGTACAGCCTCCATTCGTCATTGCTGCCTTGCGAGCACAGCACAAAACCTGTCGTTCTTGGACTTTTTCTTCAAACGACTGTTTTTTTCCCTTCTCTTTTTTTTTTCTTTCTGCTTGGTCCAACTGGAGCCGGGTTTTTGTCTACTTAAAGATATTGATATTGTCTATTGGTTTTGGTATGCCACCTCTTTGGAAACAAGGAGTTATTAGTGGCACTCATTCTTTGATTGGAAATTAGCGGGATATGGGAACACTTGGGGGGGCAGCATGGCAGGCGAGGCGTTTTGGTGTCTGGAATTGAAAACCCGACATGTTTTTTTTTCTCGTCTGATACACACTTGTGTTTCGGGGTTTTCTTTTTCTCGTTTCTTTTTATTCTTGTTGTATTTATTTTAGGGTCCGGCTGGCCGCTTCCTGAGAAGTTGGGGGGTTTGGAAAGGGGGGCGGAATATCATCAGTGGACGAAACAGATTCACCAGAGATGCTTGGTATTGGATTGGACTGTACGACTGATGAAGACACCTCATGATCTGATACGACTTGCGAATTTGAGACAGAACTATTGCTTCTCTACAGTTTGAACACCTCAAAAAATGGTATATATTTATCCGGGGCCCATGTCCTGGTCGAACGAGCTCTATGTACCCCAGAAGTCAGAATCGACCCATCCGTGACGCCATATGACATAAACCCACCGACACAAACAAGCATCGAGCGTTGACTAACGATGCAGCCTTCTGCTTCCGCATCTTCGTTGTTGTATCCCCCACACCCGGACCGCACCCGGCTGGAGATGTTACAACCCGCCGTCGTGGTCCTCACTACCTCTTCCGAACCAACTGCCGAAGTCGAGCTTCATGAGCAAGCGGTTGATGCCGCCGACCCGAGCCGGTACATAGCCTCCACGCTCGGCAACAGCATCATCGTCGTCGGCAGCAGCGCCAGCCCCGCTGCCGTCTCCGCCGCCCTCCCATTCGGCGGCGAACGAGTGGTCGGCCTCGAGCGCGCGTAGGGCAGCAACGACATCTTCGATGCCCGACCGGACACGATGCTCGACGGTGCGGAGAAGGTTCTTGACGTCGCGCTCCTCTGCCTCGAGATCGACAAAAGCGTCAACGACGCCGGCGTCGGCTTCGAGATCGAGAGAGGTGTAGATGGCATGCAGGCGGTGCAGATGAGCGACGAGGTGGTCAATATGGATGAGGAGAGAATATAAGGGCTGGGTAAAGCTGGGTTGAGTGAGGAGGAGACGATGGATGAGGATGCGGAGGTAGAGCCGGTGGGCAGTGGAAAGTGTCTGCGGATCATGAGATGGTGGTTTGTCGCTGGTGGCCGGTGTCTTTCCTGGAGCTGCAGACCGGTCGTCTTCGTGTAGCCAGAGATCATCTTCCTCATCGTCTCCATCCTCGTCCACGTTGCCATCCCTGGTGGTAGGCCGGCGCGCCGGTGTAGTCGCGCCAGAGCGGCTGTCCTGACCCTTCTGATGCGCCGTGAGCCATGCGTGGAAGCCCTCCCACAGCCCACCCACAATTTCCGTTTGAAGATATGCCTCGGTCTCAGCGAGGAAGAAGATTGTAGCGCTGGCCGTGGTCCAAGAGCTGCGCATGGACATGGATCGCGCCGTCCAGCGCCCCCTGAGGAGGACAACTTGCTCGCGGTCGCCTCGCGGTGCCGGGTGGTGGCGTCTTAGAGATGTGATTTTCCATAAGTCAGTTAGCCGGATGTGTGCTCTGCGCATAGACAGCAGGTAAGCGTTGATGCAAGAGTACAGCTGGAGGTCCGAGGGTGAGAGGACCATGTCCAGTGGAGGAGGGATTTGAATGGAGAGGAGTGATGGGACGGAGAAGAGCAGATTGCGGAAGGGAGACGTCGCGAGGAGATTTGCGGCATCTTCCCCAAGGCCAGAGCCGGAACCGATGGTGGTCGGCGCCTGAGCCTTTGCTAGAGTGAGTCGTAGGAGATCTCGAGCAAGTTCTAGTTGTTCGTCTTCCTCGGCATGTTGGCCCTGCATCGATGCCAGCACTGCCCACGTCCTTCCGAGGACAGCCACCACCTCACCCTCCTTGACAGTGATATTCTTGAGGTTGTCACCCTTTTCGTAAGCCAAGTTGTCAGCTCTCCTCCAGCGGCTACGAATCTTTTCGTCTGCCTCGTGGGTTAGTGCCATGGCAAACTCTCCGCGGCCCAGGAGAAAAAAGTCCCGTAGAAGCTGTAGCATTTCCTCCACTCTGGCCAGGGGTAAGAGTTTCTGTAAAGTGTTCTCAGAGAGGGACAGCCGGATGGCCGTTATTGCTCTCGAGAACTCCGCCGCGTTGAGCGGAAAGGAGAGACTTGCCAGCTCTTGTAGCTTTGATGATAGGTGATCCAGACCTCGGAGGCCCGAGTCCACGCTGCTTCTGACTCTGATGTGATTAAGAGATTTGCCAATAAACAACATCGAAGAAGCTGTAGAGGGCGTGACAAAAGATGGGAGCAGGTTGGCATGAGAAATGTATTCCTATTCGACAGTCAGCACTTGTAGAGACGAATAGCTTGGGTTCTGAACGGACCTCATCAGACCCTTCTGCATTCTGGACGAAGAAGTCTTCGCCACCAAAACTCGGCAGTCTGCCGTATAAAATCCACGCCGAGACTTGCTTCAACCAGGCCGTCTCTGCAACCGTAACCAAGCTCATGGCCGTCTCTACCACATCCTGATATCCGCTCTGCAGCTCAGTCCTTAACCGGTCCATGAGCTGGGAACCGTGGCACACGTCGCCTTTTTTATTCTTTGTTAGCATAAATTGGACCATCTGCCAGAGCCATTCCATCCTCCTCGTCCACTCCCCGAACTCGCCCACCACAGCCGTCAGTGGGACGATGTTATAAGCGCCAACCAGATCGGGGTCATCGCGCAGGATGCTCTCCTCAACGGCGAGCACCTTGCGCTGGAAGGCGGCCAGGTGGATCGAGTCGATGGCCGTGGCGACGGCGCGGCAGATGGTCGACGGGTGCGAGTTCGCAATCTGGGCGGTGTAGCTGATGAGCTTGACGTGGACGCCGCTGAGGTGAGCGGCCGACTTCAGGAGCTGGCGCTCGGGGGGAGAGATGGAGGCGAGGGCATGAGGCTCCGGGTCGTCGGTTCGAAGCAAGGGGGACGGGTGGCCCGAGAGGGACAGGAGGATTTCGTGGAGCATTGTTCGTGCTGCTCTGAGCTGTTGGAGAAGAGAAGCGAGGTCAATCAGCCAGCCACCGCCGAGTTGAGGTAGAGGAGGAGGCTGTGAACTCACCTTTTCACGCACCGCCTACTCGCCCTTTTGGCCTTTATCAGGTCGCGAACGTCCCTGATGGTAAGGATAATGACCCCGACAAGTTCGAAGCGGCACATCAACCAAACCAGCTGGCACTTGCGCTTGCGGCTTCAAGTCGGATGGCGTGTGTGCTTGGTGGGGCAGCAATTGCCTCTTTTATCTTTCTCTCTTTCAACTAAAAGGATCGAGTCGCTTCAGTGAAGCGAGGGACATGTCACGGCAATCGCAGATGCGCAGGCACTCGTTGTCGCCACACTGGACGCAATTCTACTTGGGAATTGACTTCGCCAGCGTTGAGGCGCGTCGCGATGGATCATGGGATGTGGATTGTGCCCCGCGCTTACACGTGACGTCAGTTTGAAAGCTAAGACGACTTAGACTCATTAAACTTCCCTTGGATCAAGAGACCGAATTCTAAAGGCATGATTTGATTTGATACGATTGATCATAGACTAAAATAGTGATTGACTAGATTCATTGCTGCGTTTATTCTCTCTTAGAAAATACTATCATTACCCCATTCGCTACCAATACTTTTCACCCAATTTGTCGTGCAAATAATATCATGATTGCTCATGGCAGGTCCGTCTCGTGTTCAACAACGGCTGCTCAACCCAAAGTATAAACCAATGTTGTAACCTTTACTCTCATAACAGATTAGTAATGGGGACCCTTTGATGGCTTCTTGCCATGGGGATCGTAACCGCTGTAGGTGCTGTGTGCATCGGTATAGATGCTTTGACCATCCTTGCCGTTGCCGTCATTCCTTTGCTCTCCTAAGAGAGCGGCATTGCTGCCGTTTTCGTTGCCTCCAACGATGATTTCACCACCACCCTTGACTTTGCCGACCACCATTCCCTTCGCTACGCTCTTGAGGATGGCTCGGCGGGATACGCCAGTTACATCGATATAAACCAGGCCGACGTTCTTGAAGCCGCCTCCCAGATTCTTACTTAGCTGGCCTGCCTCAGAACCCCACCTGTGTTCTACCACGGTGGTCATGCTGCTAGAGGTTCCAGTGAGCAGGTTGCGACCGGCTTGCTCAATACCATCGACAACGGTGTTGAAGGCCATGAGGCTCTTGTTCAAAACGCCAGGCTTGTAAGTATCAATGGGGTTTCCGTCCTTGTCAAATCCTCGCGCACGGCCATCCTTTCGCTTTGAAATGTTTGCACCAAAGTTCTGTGCGACGCTTCCGATGGCACCAACCGTCGTGGATGAAAAGGTAGCAGCTCTGGTAGAGAATTGGTTGATGCGGCGGACACGGTCGTGGGTTGCTGGTGCGAAAGTAACTGGTTTGGCGACGGGCTTTGTGTTCTTGGTAAAGTTATGGGCCTGGCTTTGCAATGTTCTTGAAACAATGTCGGATGTAGTGACAATGAGTCGGGATGCCTTTGAAGCGTTTGCTACTAATGATGATTTCTTGTATGCTGGGTGGTAGTCCATTTCAACGTATCCTTGCGGTGCAGCGTGGACGGAAATGTTGTGACCACCATCTTCTGGAAGAGTGATCTCAACCGGCTCTGCAGAACAATGTTGGCTTCGTTTGGCTAGGTTATAGTGAAAGAGACATACCTTTTGAACCAGGGCGGACATCCTTGTCCTCGACGACCTGATAGGTGTCGGTGAGCTCGCCCAGAACACTTCCATCTTCTTCATCAACGAGAACAATTCTGCCCCCGGCGTGAGAGCTGTGGCTGCCCTGGACATAGGCCTGACCCGGGCTGTATTCGGCTGGGTTGTAGGCGGGCAGAGCCTCTTCGGCGGCCTCGCGCTGCTTTGCCATGGCGGCTTTAGAGGAGGAAGCGGGCTTTGGAGGAGCAGCGCGCTCGAGGAAAGCAGTGCACTGAGCAAGGATTGTCTCAAAGGTGTCGACGTCCTCCTGGATTCCTGGCCTGGAGCCGGGGCTGGGAAATTCGATGCGAGTGAATGCGCCGCTATCGGGGCCGAGATCCCAGCGAGGAATCAGATAGCTGGTAGGTGGCTGGTGGTAGATCTGGGTCGTGGCGGGCAGAGGAAGATCGAGCTCGGGGGGAAGATGGAGGTGGAGGTAGAAGTCCTCCTCACCTTTGCCAACGCCATCGCTAAAACCAGACGTGGTCGGGACCATGAGCAGCGATAGAGTCTGGGGACCCGACTGGGTCAGGGACTCCTCATTTCCATGGGCGATGTGGTACGCATTGATGCCCTCGATGGCATATAGTAGCTTTGGGTCCTGGGGAGGGATGGTGTCAATGCGAGAGCGGGGCAGCGAGGAGGAGGAAGCTTGGGACACAAGCTATTTCTTGGGCGGGATGCGGGGGAGGACAGGCAGTGCATGCTTACATTGTGACTGGAAGCCATCGTGCGAGGTTTTGGGTAAAACAACTTTCTACTTGAGGCGGGAGGGAGAATCTGGCGTGATGGGATCAAAACCGCCGCCAACAAGACTCGTGCGAGGTGTTGGATGGAGGGGTGGAGGGGCAGGCGGCTAGTAGTTATATGCAGATGCAAGACGCTGGAAAAGGCCGACGACGGCAAACAAGCGCGATGAGCGACGTAGAGACGCAGCCGGCACTGGAATAGGCGCTTTTATGGATATTAGGTAGGCGGCGCGCGGGTCGTTTTGGGCCTGAATAAGCTGTGCTCAGCCAAAGGATGGCAAGATGGGTGATGTGGTGCGATGCAACACCCACCAGACGGCAGGGAGGAGCTGTGAGCTAAAAATGCTTTAAGTGACGCTTATTTGCGCCAGTCATGGTGAGCGGCCTCTGGGCGCTTATGCATGTGCGCAGATGTGAGGCCTCTTGTGAAGACCGACGTCATTGGCTGGCGTGGCCGTGAGAGGCCGCCACCAGAGGGCCTTGGTTGGCAGCTATGTTTGATGCGTGCCACCCTTCGTCAGGTCTCGAACACTGCCATGACGAATCTTGGTGTCGGAGATGGTGTCGGAGACCAGTTTTGGGCAATGTGATGGACGATGCCAAGCAGCCAAGCAGCCGTGACTGTGTCATGGAGCCGAGTATTCGCATGCGACATGGCGCAGCACGCTTGATCTACAACTTTATTTTGTCCTTCTATAGAAGCCCTTTGGTAGCAGCGGCGCGGTTTCGTGACACGGCGTAGAAGGCATGGTGTGTGGTGGGTGCGGGTGGTGGGTGCGTGTGGGCGGCTTCGTGGGTGATGGTGGGGAGATGGCACCCTGACACCCTGACCAAGCAAGTCAGTGCACTGACCTGCTCGCTTTACCTGGGATGATGAATTTATACATCTATACCCATGAATAAAAATAAAATCGCCCTGAAGACGATAATACCGACGGTGGATTTTCCCCCAACCCTCCTATTTCGGTATGCCTCAATTAAGTAGCGCAATAGAGTTCATGATTGGTCGGAACAGCCGACCAAACTGGGCCTAGTCTTAATGGAGCAGTTTTGAACGAAAAGTCGAGCCTTGTGAAATCAATCAACGCTGGAAATCATTGTCGCTGTATATTCCCCCAACCCGGCTAGCCTTCTGTGGAACCACGTGAGTTTGCTGGGGCTGCTGAAAGCCGCTGCTTGCTGGAGTGCTAAGTAAGGAGCGCACCATGGCATTAAAGCCGGCTCATATTGGCATGGTTCCAGATGCTCTGGGGTGCACGCCCTACGCGGCCCGACAGCAATCAGCAGCCCACATGAGCACCGAGTTTTTGGCCCAAACTTGCATCCAAAAGCCGTTGGGATTGAATGGGGCGAGGGCCTGGCCTTGCCTCATCTGGGTGTGGCGGGTCGCAGGGACGAGATAAAAAGCCCCACAAACATCGCGATGCTTATTCACGTCGACAGGCCAAGAATTTTCAGGGGCAAAGTTTCACAGGCGCCGGACTAGGCTGTGGATGCGGATGCTCGTTCTCATATGCCACAATTGTAGGTGACATCCCGCCCGAATTAGCCCTCGTGGTGGATACGGCTACTTCGGGGAGCCGCTCCTTTCCCTTTGCAGCCATGTCAATGTACCTTGCGGAAACATAAAAGTGTCCGCACAGCAACCAACACCTCAAATGACTTTTCCGTACCAGGTAGTCGTTGCCAACTTCAACTGGACACTGTAGAAGGGGGAAGAAACAACACCAGGGTGAGTTTTCTCACCGCAAATTCCAGCATTAGCCTAGCATTAGCCTAGCTTTGCCACCGTAAGACCCGGTTCCGTTCTCTCGGATCCGTAACTATCGTCGTATTGACCAGGAGCCGCGATTAATTACCAACAGCTGCCCACCATGGAGTTTCCCTGGAACAAAACAAACGCACAGAGGGAAAGAAGCAAGGGGTTGCCGTCTTGCACACCGCGACGTTACACACGCATTTCGTCACACCGGAAAAATTCATAGGTTCTGGCCCCCAACCTGCATGGGAGCTTTAGTCGGAACCGCACAGTACGTACGTGCATCGTGACCACGTTTGATTGCTGGATCCATGGAGCCCCTGCAGTTCCTGGGTCTCCCTTCCTATGACACCACTGACAGATGAACAGGTTCCACACTGACGCCCCATACAACTGATCTCGGCCTTCTGTGACATTGACAGATGAGGCGGGAATACTAGATCCAAGGCTGTGCCGTCCCCCCGCCGGCAACGGAAAACTCGATTATACAGGTGACAGAGTACCTGGTAAAAAAGGGGGGCAGATGTCTTGCAATCAAAACGTTGGATGCCAGGGAGCGTACGATCAGGATATCATCCTGGGCCAATCGTCAGGTAATTGGGGTTGCAACTCCGACAGGATTCAAGGACTCGAGTTACGTCGCGGTTGTGTCTGTGCTCATTTTGGCTTCAGCGTCTCTATCCAGGCATCTCGGCCGGTTCGCTGTCAAGGTTGCTGCGATCTCAAGCAACGGAGCAGCGGCTTTAGTGCCCATCAATCCCCGTGCGCACAGCGGTCCCTTGGCTGGCTTGTGAGAAATCCCATGCATGATGCGACGGTGCTTTGAACAAGGTTGCCGAGAGGAAACGTTCTATCCGCATTGAGATGACTGGTCAACTCGGCCCCAAATTTCCCTGGTGGGGTTTGCGCAACGGGGAACCGGGCAGAGGAATGACAAAAACAAATGCCGACTTGCGGAAGTGCACCCATTTTTTATTTCGGTTTTTTTTTTGGTGCCCTGCTGGTTTACGAGTTGCACACACCCAGCGTTCACGAGTACCAGCCGCTAGTGAGACAACAAAAGAGAGAGAGAAAAAAAAGAAAAGAAGAGAAAAGGAAAGGGACGGAACCTCAACCCGCATTTGCCAACACTCTGTCTTCCCTATCAGACAATGCTCACGGAAATCTTGGCCCACAACCACCCTCCATCATTTTTATACTTCGCTCACGGCATTCGGTAAGAGGCAGCCCCCACCGGGCCGTTGCGTTATTCGGTGCTCTCGGATATTGACTGGGGCTGCTCGAGTCATTGGCAGACGCGCGATCAATGGGGATGCCCATCTTGCGCTGGATTCTGCTGGCTCCATCATTACGTAGGTGTCGTGAGGAACGATGTCGCCTAGTCCACCGGGCTGAATTTTAGTACCGTTGGCGCCCACTGGGGTGCGGAGTTTTGGGAGAGGCGTCAGCCTCCCGATGACCACTAGCGATCCGACAAAGCTAATGTGGAGGGGCTTCGTTGGGAAACTTGGTGGAAGTGAAATTACCACCCCAAGGTCCCGGGTTCGCCCTTCCGCTGATATGCAAACATGAACCGATTGAGAAACAAGACCCATGTTTCGGGAGTGGTGATCGGCGACTTGTTGGCCGTCGAGACCGCCTGTCTCACACCCCCATCACGACCAAACTTGACAGGTGCCAGAGGTCCCAGAGGTCAGACGAGTATCATCAAACATGGGCATGTAGAAAAGAAATAGCGACCCTCTTGTTATTTGCGAGGCCACGGGAATAGCTCGTGTGCCGTTGACTGCTGGTTGAGCTCTGTGTCAACTGCGTCGTTGGAGAAATGATCCACGAATGGAGAGGCGGTGGTTGGAACCAGAAACACTAGGTTCTCGTCTCGTCTCTTCTCACCCGAGTGCCGACCTGCTCGGTGCGAAGGAGGAGGTGGGAGGTGACACAGAAACAGCCAGGACAGCTTCAGATTCAGCTTCGCTGGTATGGGAGCCTTGCTCCCTGTGGGGTAGGTGATCGGAGGGGAAAGGCATGGCCATGGATCACTACGCTTAGCGGCTCTCGATTCCCAGCACACCGGCCCGTCTAGTGCACATGTTGCTCGCTAAGGTTTAGCACCATGTAAGGGTTCAGCATCCGTACGTGTCTAGGTATCTTCCTTGGGGTACGGGGCGGCCAGAAGCCAGTAGTTCCCTGGAAGAAGAAACCGATAAGTCGGGCCCTATGACAGGTCGGCCGGGTCGGCATCTCGCCCCAATTTCTGGGCTTAATGATGGACTCCCCTGCTTCCTTGAGGATTTGCCCTGACTATTACCGATTTTGAACTGGCAGCTCTGCTCCAGTATACATAGTATCCTCCCCTCTGGCTAGTCCTTGTGGCACAGCATCCTCTCATCCTTCGGCAGGCCTGCCTATTCAGAGCACTTCCATCGCACTGCTTGATAGTAGTGCAGCACTGGTCCGCCTGTGCCGTCACTCGTCTCGGTTACATAACGCCCTACGAGTTGTCACGTTGCCACGTGGGTCAGTCAGGGTTTTCCATATCGTTTCTACTTCCATTCCTTGGGATTTGCGAGATTGCATGACCTTGGGCTGCGCGGTTAGCTGTTTGTGTGCCATCTCAACACCCTCCCCATGCATCTCAACCCTTCTGTCGCATTCACCTCCCCGAAACAAAACACAGAAGTTTTCACTCGAAATTGAAAATTACCTGCTCATAGCGTCATTTGTCTTTGGCTCTTGAGATATCAGCTGGAGAGCCGCCGCGCTGCCCAATCGAGTCCCGAACTACTTGCATCACCACCACCACCTTTCTTAGTCCGCACCGCGAGGGCCCTTTCTCAAGGCCCACCTCGGCACGATTGCTTCCCAACTCCGCATCCAGTCTATCCTCTCGCCTGTCGACCCCGAAGTCGATGAATCGCTCTCGCAACGGTCTCCTCCAAAGCGCAAGTTTGACGAGGTCGTGACGGTGCCGGAGGCTGCCTGGGCAGCCCCACGACAATCCGAGCCCTTGGACAACCAGCCCTTCAGGCCTGACGGCTCTGAACCACCTAAAGGAAATGTCGAAGACCAGAGGACCCCGGTGCCGCCTGGATACGGAGAAGGCAAGATGCCATTAAAGATGCGACCACCGATGCGATCCAGCATCGCCTGTATGAGGTGTCGACGATCCAAGATCAAATGCGACAACGATGGAGGCAACAGCCCTTGTGACCCATGCATAAAGGGCGGTCACCAGTGCCAATACCCCGAGGCTGCTCCTCCACCGCCCAAGAGGAACGATCCCCCATCAGGAGCGAGGCAGGAGAAGGAGGGGGGCCATGAGAGGAAGCGAGCGAAGAAAGTAGACGAAGCACCCGGGCTCGACCAAGAGAGATCTGCCGCGTACGCCGAAGAGGTTCTGTCATATCCATTTCTGACTGCCGAGCTCTGGGACCAACTCCTCAACATCTACAGATTAAATTTTGCAACTGAGTTGTCGTTCCTCCACCTTCCCACCCTCAAGGAAAAGATTAATCGTCGACAAGGATATGGGTTTGAGTCTTTGCCCGAGCTCAATTTAGTCTTGCTCGGAGTTCTCACCTTGACAGCTCGATTCCACCCAGACCTCGTCAAATACGTTACTCATCTGTCCAGCACCCAAGCCGGCAGCTCTCGTCTAAAGCCATCCCATTCAAAGGCCGACCCCTCTGCTGCTTCCGACTTTTTCGCCAATGTCCTGTCGACTGCTCTGGGCCCTGTCAAGACCTCGGTGTCAATGGTTACGGTGGAAAGGGTACAGGCGTTTCTCATGCTTGCCTTCTTCGAATGGAGCCAGCAAAGCCCGTCAAATGGACCTGGAGCATGGATGTATCTCGGAATCGCGATTCGCATGACGCAAGTACTCAAATTGGGCCTCGACGACCACATGACGAAAAAGTTGGCAAAGCCAAGCCGCGGTCCTGATTCGAATCGGAGACTACGCAAGAGCTCTTCGGACGTGGGCATCATCAGAGAGATCCGACGACGTACCATGTTCAGCTGTCTGATCCTGGACCGCATGATGGCTTGCGGCAATGACCGTGCCTCAACAATCCCAATCGAGACCATCAGGATCCAGCTGCCCTGCACTGAGATGGCTTTTGACCTCGCACTGGACGTCAACACCGGATTTATAAATCCAGAAGACGAAGCCGCCAATCCCCAAATCAACGACGATAGTGTTTTAAGCCGGTTTATTCAGCTGGTAGAGCTCTGGGCTAAGATTGCAAGGTATTCGTCAACTGGTGGGCGTTTGCAAGACAGAGCCCGGCCATGGGACCAACATTCTACTTTCAGAATGCTGCGGGAAGAGTTGGATCATTACATTATGAACCTCCCCGATACATTTACTCTGTCGCGGCAGAACTACTATCGCCACGACAACCATCAGGCTACCAACATGTACGTGTCGCTACATATGCTCATCTCGGTCTGCCAGATAGTCCTTTGCCGAGAGTATCTCCCCTTTCTGCCACTGCGGTGCAAGGGTCCAACCGGGCCCATGGGGTCTTGGGCAATCCCTTTCGACCAAACGCCTGATGGGTTTTGGGAACATGTCAGCGAAACATTTTTCTCGGCGGCTCGAGATGTTGTAGATGTTGTTGAGATATGCAGGGACAAGCTGCCGCAGTCTTCACTGATTCAGTTTTCGATTTGGCTAGCAGGCTTTGCAGGGGTTTATGCTTTGCACTTCCCTCACATGGATATAAAACATCTAATGGTTAATCAAGAAGAAATAGATCGGCGGGCAGAAGGCGAATTGAATGCGCTGCGTGGAGCAACTGCAGGAGCAACATATCAAGCACTTCATAAAATGTCTACTTGTTTACAAGGGGCTCAGATATATATAAAATATCTTGAAGACATGGACCGGTACTATACGGACTCTGAAACGGAATTCCGGCAACGAACCGAACAAGGCGGATCTATATCCGATGCAACAGCCGGTGGCCGGCTCAGCATCCGGCTCGGAGATGGGGGTGGCGTCGAGGAGTGGAGGCCTCATGCAAGCAGGGCTTCGGACCTCGCCATGCTCGTTGATGAGGAACCGCGAGCTAGCCCGTACGAGGGGTCAGAGAGATCAATGGGGGCTACCACGGATCTTGGTTCGCCAATGGGAGTGTCAGAAGGATACTCGACCGGTGAACACGCGCGTACGCCTAGATCGACGCCAACCATGTCGTACACGGCGGTTAATAGCACATACTTGATGCGATCCGGCTCATCAGAATCGCTCGCGCTGAGTGCGGAGCATCGAAGAGAGGGCGCTTCTAGTGGCGATCACCGCAACACCCCGAGGGCTACGACGATACAGTCCGGCAGCATGTTCACGCTCCCGGGCATCGAAACGGAGCCTGTCGTCAGCGGCGTGCCAGAGTTTTCCATTGATCAGTTGGGTGTGATTGAATCCCAACGTATGGGAAGAATGTTGAATGACCTCGAGGAGTTCGCTGGCGCCGGATCACTTGGAGCGGGGCCTCTAAGCGAATATGATGGGTAAGTATTGAATTGCAGTTTATAGAACATTCTTATAGATGGACGAACTGACAGACAACTTTTTGGGAGGCATCGTGTTTGCGTTTAATGAGCTACAAAGAATGTGTGCTCTTTATGAGTGGGCGGACAAAGCATAGACTTTTTTGAATTTTTTTATTTTTTTTTTTAAACGGACACGGATTGTTGGGAGTTGAGAAATGGCGTATACAACACGACTTGGGCGGATTGGGTGGCTCTTTGTGTTTTCGATTCTTTTAGGAATTGCGGCTACTGCCATTTCAAGATTTTTTTTTTTTTTTTACAACGTGATCACGCCATGGATAATTCTGTCTGATAAGTGTGCTTGTCGTTTGAAACGAGAGCGTGCAAATGATGGGAGGATAGTGGTTGCATTAATGATTTGATAAGAGGCGGGTCGAGTGGCAGGTTGTCTCAAATTAAGTAACTTGATCGAGGTCGAGATGAGATAAGATTATCGGAAGGTGGTGGATTGGAAGGAGGGGAGAAGGGGGGGGGCATCGCTTGTTGATGGGAGGGAGGAAGAGCGAGCCTCAACTCTGCACGCCAAGCATATGATGCACCTACACAAGGAAAGAAAGCCGATGGTTTCCTTCAACCCGGCCTTGGCAAGATGAGGCTTGAAATCGCTTCGAGCTCGACTCGTGTGCAAAGTTTCGGCCCATTTTTTGCATGTTACAAAATTCCAAATGCAGCATCTTCTCCGGTCGTTTCCTCTTTTCACTTGTCTCGTTTCATCCTTCGTCGTGCCTACGTGTACCAACATATACATACAAGGGACAATCAGGTTGGGGGTCAGGTCAAGGTTCCTGAGGTGACACAGGCAGAAAAAAAAAACCCCCCGGTGGTGCGCCAGTCTTACCCTTACCATATGCGCACTCCCGCGCACTCGGCTGGCTGGAGGCGGAAGACGACAGCCATGACAGAAGATGGGGTTAGGAATCATCGGATCTGGCCGGTTGCAGGAGGCGAGAGCATCTTTATAGGCTGATGACGCGTTGATACTGGATAAATTACCCTGGAAATGTGATTGACTGTTGATGGCAGGGCGTGGCTGATGACAGGCATGGAAGATGGGCTTGGCACACGAGCTCCCTAAGAGGTTACACAGCATGTCTGAGGCTAACGACACCCAGATGCAAAAAAAAAAGGTGACGTCGAAATCAAGTCATTGCAGACGAGAAATGTATGCCGACAAAAGAAGTTGTTGCCTCCCCCCTCCCCCTCACCCCCTTGACGGACTGCTGACCTCCCCCTACCCCCCTCCTTCAGCGCGGCGGCTTTGTCAGGGTTGCAGTCTGTCGTTGCATCGGCGGGTGACCGAGGCTCGATGCGAGCAGATTGGCGTGTCGATGAACCAGGAAAATCCCCGACATGCCAGGAAGCGTTCGCTGTGCGAAGCAAGCTTGACCAGCGCTAGGAACACCACCACACACACCACGAGCCCAGGGGGATGGCAACTGGGGCGCAAACTTTTGAGCCGCCACCGCCGCCTGTCCCGTGTAAGCCTCACCAGGCTGGCTGGAGCTTAGGATGGATGTATGTCATGTCAGATCGTCGGTACCGTCGGATAGATTGCCGCCGGAATGTTGCACGCCGTTGGAATCATTTTGCTGGATATCGACAAGCTAAAAAAAAAAAAATTTGATGATGATGAAAATTAATAAGAAAAAAACCTAAGCTAGGTGTGTTGCTGTGTCAGAAGCCAGTAGTCAAAACAGCCAACAACATTCACTCACTCTCGCCTGTTACTTCCTTGTGGGACACACATACGCGCACACGAGTGGCAGCCAAGTACACGGGGTGTACCTGGGCTGTAACCAAAGGCGCATCATTGCATTTTTTGCTCGGGCTCCCTGTACCGAGACCCGGCTGCTTGGCTGGGTTTGCTGCGGCCGAGCGTGGGGAATGGAACAGAATTCTGGGTCCAGCGTCCGAATACGTGGTTGCAGGGTGCGGTAGCTGTGCCGGTGGTGGTGGTGCTGCTACTCCTGTCTATTGTCTTCCGCCTTGGGACGAGAATGACAATGCAATGCAGCAGCGCAGTGCAGTGCGGTGCGGTACAAGTGAATGCCAGCCAGCTGCATCGGCAGTGCCTTAGTGGTGTGATTGTCGACCACTGGCAGCGAGGCTCAATGCTGCCGAGGACCCGATACAGCAGCCAAAAGCCACCCAGAAAGCCACCCCATCTCCGCTCCCTCTGGCCATGCCAGTGAGCGCCCTGCCCTGCCAGCGCCCTGCTGCTCTGGCGCCGCAGGGGCACACGCTGCACGCTTGACTTGATTCTCCCCAACCGCCCCCCCTGCCTGCTGCTCGCTCGCTGGCCTCGTGAGCTCTTACCAGCAGCACCTCCACGCCTGTGGGGCGTGGGGCTTGATGCCCACGCTCGCGCTGATTTGCCAGCTCCCCCATCTCTCCCACTCTCTCTCCACAGTTGCTGATGGCCCGAAGTTTTGAGCATGCAGCTCATGACAAACTTATTTCGAAATGGTTCACCATGAGAGGTCCGGCCAGCTTCGAGCTTCCACGTCTGCCGCTTCCCATTTCCAACCGCTTCTCCCTTGCAACATGATGCCGGATCCACGCCTCACACACGACGGACCCGGTGGGTGGACCTTTTGTTCCTGCACCAAGGGGGATGCGACGCTGCGAGGCACCGAGGCCGTCTTGCAATTGCCGTTCAGCATCATGACGATTTCACCAAACTAAGCATAGTGTAGTGAACCCCCGCGTTGTCTCGCTCTAGCCCAATGCTTGGCTCAATGTGCCATTGACCGACCCCTTAGCCGTCGGGTATTACATGTACTTCCAGATACCGACTCCACCCTGCTTGTGAGGAATCATGTTGGCGCTGAAGGTACCGACAAGCCCACGAGAGACGGTGACGGCCGTCCGCGCTGGTCTGACTTTTCCTTCCAACGTCTTGCTCGTCTTTGTTTAAATTGACGTCCGTTTCCCTTTTCTTCTTCTCTTCCTCTTGATTATTATAATCCATCTATCTTAATCCCCCGTGTGTACGAATTCCTCTTTCCCCCCCTCCCCCCATATTCCTCCTACACTCGCCATGCCAACTGCCACCATATCACCACATCTCGCACCTCTCCAGACCAAGGACCTGGGAAACATCAGATCTCCTCCCACTCCTCCTAGGTCACCAGAGATCATTGACATCCGCGCTCGCCATGTCGAATTCGACCTGAAGGAAGAGGTCGTTGCCATGTTCAACCCTGACGAGGGTCCTCGCATGCTCCCCACGCTCCTCTTGTACAATGAGAGGGGCCTGCAGTTGTTTGAGGAAGTATGGCCTTGCTTCATTTCCAACGTGCCTCGGCCCCATCGCTGATCTGCCCACAGATTACGTTTCTGGATGAGTACTACTTGACCAATTATGAAATTGAAGTCTTGAAGAAGTCGTCCGACGACATTGCTGGCCGCATCCCGGACGGATCGATGGTCATCGAGTTGGGGAGCGGGTTCGTACATTCCCACACCCCCATAAAACTAAAACAAACCCAATTGATCTTCTGACTGACGGGTTCCAGCAATCTCCGCAAGGTGTGTCTGCTGCTCGACGCCTTTGAGAGGCAGAAAAAACATATCCAGTACTTTGCGCTCGACCTGTCCCGTCAGGAGCTGGAGCGCACCCTGGCGCAAGTGCCGGACTTTGAGTACGTGTCATGCCATGGGCTGCTCGGCACCTACGACGACGGGAGGGAGTGGCTGAAGCAGCCGTCAATTGCTGGCCGCTCCAAGTGCATCCTGCACTTGGGCTCAAGCATTGGTACGCCTACCACCTTCCTTATCCATCATCGCACCGTGCTGGTTACTGAACCCTGCGGATTTTTAGGAAATTTCCACCGTGATGAAGCTGCCCAGTTCCTGGGCGGGTTTGCAGACGTTCTCCAGCCTTCGGACACCATGCTCGTGGGCGTCGACTCATGTAGCGACCC
Source organism: Calonectria hongkongensis (assembly GCA_017140755.1). Lineage (NCBI taxonomy): Eukaryota > Fungi > Ascomycota > Sordariomycetes > Hypocreales > Nectriaceae > Calonectria > Calonectria hongkongensis. The sequence goes on from JAACJA010000014.1 coordinate 181,684, forward strand.
AGCAAAAATCTAGTAAGTGAATCCAATTCCGTGCGCAAATTGCGATGCACGAGCTAACCTGCGAGCAGCCATGCGTACAATGGTGAGTATATCAATCGTGAATATCAAACATGGATTTTTTGAGGCTAAGCGGGTTTCCTTTTCTGGCCAGATTCCCAGGGTCTCACCCACAGGTAAGCTAATCAACGCAAGGCTGATTAGTTTAAGTCAATGCTCATAGGCTGCCGCAGATTCGTCCTCAACGGCCTCACCCACGCCAACCAATTATTCGGCGAAACAACATTCGATGTTGAAAACTGGAAAGTAATTGGAGAATACGTCTACGACCACGAGGGAGGTCGTCACCAGGCCTTTGTCGCGCCCGTTCGCAGCACAGAGGTGCTGGGATCGACGATCCTGCCTCACGAGCGAATCCAGATTGAGCAGAGCTTGAAGTACTCGCCTAAGGAGACCGAGAGGCTATGGGCCGCTGCAGGTTTCAGCGAGCTGGAGCGGTGGGCTCGGGGAAATGAGTATGGTGAGTGAGACAAAACATCAGCGTGACAACCTCCCCCAAGCCCGATTCGAAACATGGGGATCCTCAACATGGGGATCGGGCGTCCTCTCGGGCTTACCCCGCGATTCTCGACCGGCTGTGCAGACCACTCGGCTGCGGGCTGCATGTTGGTACTTCCCAATTCAGACCGGAGTGTGATCAGTGTGACTTGCGACAGCGTCGATGACGTGGGGGTTCTGTATAAAAGAGAGGCAAAACCGGGGCAACCAGAGACAAATGCAGTCTGAGCTAACTGTTCTTGACGCTGGTAGGACTCCACATGTTGCAGAAATCAAGCATATCGTTTGCCCTGATTCCGTCGCTCTATGCAGCCAATCCCTTGCCGACCATTCAGGATTGGGAAGACCTGTGGAAGGCGTGGGATGTGGTAACAATGGGCATGCTCCCGCACGAGGAGCTCAAGGAGAAACCCATCAAGCTGCGGAACGCATGCATCTTCTATCTGGGTCACATCCCGACCTTCCTTGACATTCAGGTAACCAAAACGACTCGTCAGCCCGCCACCGAGCCTTCCTACTACTGGAAAATCTTTGAGCGCGGCATTGACCCAGATGTTGACAATCCCGAGTTGTGCCATACGCACTCGGAGATCCCCGATGAGTGGCCTCCCGTTGAGGAAATCATCCAATACCAAGACAATGTCCGCTCGCGAATCCGCAGCTTGTACAAGCAGCAGATGCCCCGGACCGTCGCTAGGGGCGTATGGGTCGGGTTCGAGCACGAACTAATGCACATTGAGACGCTGCTGTACATGATGCTGCAGAGCGACAAGACTCTTCCCCCATGCGACACTCTGAGGCCCGACTTCGAAAAGATGGCTGAGCAAGCGTATGCAGCCAGGGTTCCCAATGAGTGGTTTGATATCCCAGAGCAGACCATTACGCTGGGCATTGACGATCCTGAGGATGGAACCGATCCTTCGCGTCACTTCGGGTGGTAGGTTCCAACGTCGAATTAAATACGGGGCTGCAGCTAAAATATTATACCCAGGGATAACGAGAAGCCAGCCCGGCAAACGAAGGTCCACGCTTTCCAGGCCCAGGGCCGACCTATTACCAACGAAGAGGTATGCAGATCATGTTTCACTCGCGCTCGTAGCATTTTCCTGACGTCACATTAAATAGTACGCCACATACATGTACAACACTCACAACGACCATATCCCCGCTTCGTGGGCCTCAGATCCTGCCAAGGCCGCCAACGGGAACGGGAACGGCCACAGCAATGGCCACGCCAATGGAAACGAGCACATTTCCAAGGCCCCCAGCTCGTTCATACAGGGCAAGTTTGTTCGAACCGTTTATGGTCTCGTGCCCCTCAAGCATGCTCTTGATTGGCCCGTCTTTGCCTCGTATGATGAGCTAGCTGGCTGTGCCTCCTGGATGGGGGGTAGACTTCCTACCTTTGAGGAGGCCAAGAGCATCTACTGCCATGTTGACAAGCAAAAGAAGCAAGCAGAGCAGACGCTCGGTAAGACGGTTCCCGCTGTGAATGGGTAAGCAACCAATCCCCTCTCCTCTCCCCCCTCTGTGATCAGTCACTCTTTAGTTCGAGGATTAATAATAATGGGTTGTAGCCATCTCAGCAACAACGGTGTGCGTGAGACGCCGCCATCACAAGCTTCCGAGCCCTCCGTCGAGGACAGCTCCTCAGAGCTGTTCCTCGACCTGGCCGGCACCAACGTCGGCTTCCGCAACTGGCACCCTGTGCCAGTGACCTCGCGCGGCAACAGGCTAGCTGGCCAGGCGGAGCTCGGCGGCGTCTGGGAGTGGACGAGCTCGCCCCTCTCGCGCTACGAGGACTTCGAGCCCATGTCGCTGTACCCGCTGTACACGGCTGACTTCTTCGACGGCAAGCACAACATCGTCCTGGGTGGCTCCTGGGCCACCCACCCGCGCATTGCCGGCCGCAAGAGCTTCGTCAACTGGTACCAACGCAATTACCCATATGCGTGGGTTGGTGCCAGGCTAGTGAGAGATATTTAATAAACACACCTGCAAGTGGGTGTTGGTGTAGTACTAGTAGTTGTTGTTGTTGTCGTCGCGGGCAAATGCCGTCTGTTTCTTGCCAGGGCTTAGGGTGTCTTTTTTTTTTTCCTTTTTTCTTTCCTTTAGTTTTTTTGGGGTGGGTTTTTCTTTTTTTGGAAAAGCGACGCAACAAGTCTCTCTCTTTGTTGGGAAAGGGTAGCTCTGCAAAAAATTTTGGTTGGTTGATGAGAGGGTAATGAATGACATGGAGAAAGCAACGTCTGGTCCTTTGAGAAAGGCCACCGGGATATTAGGGCGTCGATCCTGGGTTCAGATTGTATTAGGAAACAGCCCATTTGTGAACGACAGTACGCTCCTTGATGAATAATATCACCTTGTACCGGTTCTATTTTTTTCTTCTTCCATGAGCTTGTCTACCTAATAGTGCTTTATTCAAGCCCCTCCTTCGTGAGGAGCAGTCCCAAAGCCGAGTCCCTCCTTCTATTGTTCCCGATGTGCGCCCATCCTTGTGTTTTTTTTGCACCATGCCCAAACGTATAATCATTTCTGTATATTCTCAAGATATCCCGGCCTTAAAAAAGCCAGGTCACAGCGCAAGTTGCGTCTCAATGGCATGTAGTGGGTATTGCCGAGATCGGATCTTTGAGAGGCGGGGTGTGATAGACAGTTCAAAAAAAAAAAAAGAAGAAAAAAAAACCACCTCAACTAGAGCGAACAGAGCCAGGGTGATAATTCTACTTCAAATCGGCTCTTGGCTCAAGGGGTGGGCACGGCGCTGTAATGTTAAAGCACAGATTGCTCAACCATTCAGACTGCCGTAGATGTCGAGCAGTTGCTCAAAGACATAGCCAGGCATCTTGATGCCATTCTCGGTAATGAGCTTGGAGATGTATTCCGGTGGCTGTAAGCAGTTAGTGGGGGAGGGTACTAAGTTAACAATTACACGGTGCATGGGATTTCACGAACAGTAAAGTCGACAGCGTCAATGGGCTGCTTGCTCTTGGTATCAACGGAAAAGTCGAGGATATCCTGCTTGAAGCCAATGTCGTGCTGATCCATTACAAATTTGCGGGCAAACTTGTGCGTCTCAACAGCCACGTAGAACGGCACGTTAGCTTCGGAGGCTAGCTTGGCGATCTGCAGAGTTCCCATTCGAGAGATGATACCGCCGTTGGAAGTGACGGCCTCGGCGCCGACGATGACCATGTTGACCTGGCGGAGCAGACCCATGACGTATGCGACAGAGGCCTCGGCAATTTCGGCGACGGGGATGCCCTTCTCACGCAGCTCGCGGACCACGCGATCGCTCTCCTCAACCCGCGTCTCCTCGCGGACGTAGATGACCTTGAACTTTGCGGCGCCGATGTTTTGGACGGCGCGCTCCAGGATGCCAGTGACGGAGCGCGAGGCGCCGTGGGTTAGGATGCAGTGGCCCTCGCGGATGAACCTCCAGCCGGCGTCGGCGATGCCATGGCGGGCGGCGTTGGCACGGGCAGCAAACAGGCGGCCGTTGGCGAGGAGGTGCTGGCGGACGGCATCGAAGCTGCCCTCCTGCTGGCGCAGCGACGAGACAAGATACTGGAGGAAAAGATCGGTGCCGGCAGAGAGGGGCACGGGGTTGGCGACTGAGGCCTTGAGGCGGTCTGAGTGAACCTTGACGGTGTCGAGTGTCTCAAATACGGTCGTAGACGGTGTGGAGTTGAGGAGGGCGATGAGAGATTCAATGGCGGCGACGGGCTTGGTGAGGTGGGGGTCTGTAGCAAGAAGCTTGCGGTACGTGGCGACAATGCTGTAGCGGAGGAAGAAAGGGGACTGCGTTAGAAGGGGCTTCGGTGGTATTCACAGAAAGGGAAACAAGGAGAGAGACGAACTCAAAGTCGGAACTTGTGGATGAAGGAGCCGGTGCCTGTGGCTCAGCCACGGGAGGAGCTGCGGCAGCTGTAAAAAAACAAACCCCCCGTCAGTCATTTTATCACCGAGAGGCATTGAACAGGAAACCAACGAGTTTCGGAGACGGTAGCCATGGCTGGTAGCTTGTAGTGCGAGGGACACCGGGTGGGAACAAGAAGCGGCCAGCAAGCGGGGATGTTCGGGAAAACGAAAGATGATGATATTCCGGACAGGTCGATCTGGTGTAGAGGGGAATTTTGGAACGCTGGTGAGTCAGTCGTTTTTTTGGCGGGGCATGACGGGAAGCGGGGCACCCGGGAGGGACGAGTGAGGGGGAGGGATTCGGATACCCCAGTGGATGGGCCGCCCCCCTCCCCCGGGCGGCGGGTAGGCGTTGGAGGGGAGCCTGACGTCTGTTAGAGAGCTGTCCCTTGTGAGTTCACCTATCACGGGTGCTGGCTACGCCCACTATGGCAGGTTGGTTTTTACCTAATGAAGCATACTTAACGGCAGCGTGCTAGAAAGATGTCCGATCCGGGGTCCTTATTTGCTGGTCGAGATCCACCAATCATTTTCGTGCAACACAATTTGTGTTGTTTTGGAACCAAGATGCATTCATGTTTCAGGACTAGAATTCAAGGAATCGGGCACATCGCTCCTTCGAAGCAAGAGGGTAGCATGATCCAATTGCGTTCCCCCATGAGCCCAGGTGCCTGCATGCCTCGCTGCTGACTTGCGTGAATACCCCCCCCCCCAAAACCATGGGTATCGGCTACCCTATAGCACATGCACGATTGGTTCCCCGGCACTTGTTCCTCTGTAGCCCCCCCTGTAGCACCTACTACTGTTCGGTACATGATTAAATTTACCCCTCTACTCCACATCGTATCCCTTATCCCGTATCCCACCGTAATCCTGTCTTCATCTTCACCAGAACACCTCTGCCTGTTCCTTTTCTAGCTCTCTAGCCCTCGTCCCCAACCTGCCACTTCGCATCATCCATACAAGAAACCATTCGACCCTGATACGCCTGATCCAATTCTTCCCCCCCCTGCGCATTCATTCCCGCCGCAATGGATCTCATTGACCCCGCCACCGGCCAGCCCCTCCCCAACGACGCCATCCAGCGCATCCTCTTTGTCGCCAACGCCGTCCACGTCTACAACATCCCCCCGCTGGCCTCGACAAAGGGCCACAACGCCGCCAGCTGGACCGCCGACCCGGCCCGCCACATCTTCACCGCGCGCCTGCGGGTCGTCGAGACGGCCTACGAGTCGGCCGGCAGCAGCAACAAGCTCAAGGTCGACGCCGTGCTCGAGGACGCCTCCACGGGCCAGCTCTTCGCCGCCGCGCCCTACACGGCCCCCGCCATCGTCGAGCCCGTCCTCGACAGCAGCCGCTTCTTCGCCGTGACGGTGCGCGACCCCCAGGGCCGCAAGGCCGTGCTCGGCATCGGCTTCGAGGAGCGCAGCGAGGCCTTTGACCTGAGCATTGCGCTCCAGGAGGCCCGCAAGGCCCTGGGCTGGGAGGGCGAGCAGAGCAAGCCCGCCGCTGCTAAGGAGAAGGAGGACAAGCGGGACTACAGCCTCAAGGACGGCGAGACCATCACCGTCAGCTTCGGCAACTCCAAGTTTGGCCGCCGCAAGGCCCAGCCGGACTCGGCCTCGAGCGCCTCTGGCGGCAGCCTTCAGTCCTTCGCCCTGCCCCCGCCACCTCCGGGGCCCTCGGGCGGCGGCTTCTCGCTACCCCCTCCGCCTAGCGCCCAGGACGTCAAGAAGCAGCAGCAGCAGCAGGCCAAGGACCTCGGGTTTGATGACGGGCAGTTTGGAGAGTTTGCGTAGATTGCTTGTGCCATTGAACCGTCAGAGAGTAGTAAAGAATTAGTGCAGCGTAGCGCGTACATATGTGCAAAATATTTAGCATCCCCCCCGACAATTCGAGTTGAGGGCTACCATCACATAATGAAATAATGATGTAATGACATTTATTTGAATATGCTCCCTAATCTCTGATGTTCCAATTTACTTTTTAATTTCATTTCATTTAAAAATAAAATAAACGCCGTAGATTCATCAGTTCCTCTCTAACCTACTTCTCAACCATGCCTCAGATCCACACAGTTGCCAGGGATGGGAGACTAAGTCGCCGAGTACGAGTAGCTTCCAAGCGGGCCCCGGACCATTCATCGTCCGCATCTCCAGTCTTTGGAATTACATCACTTTCAGGGTACTTGGAGTCCTGCTCAAAGTCGCGGGATGCCCCCTCCCCCTCTTCCACCACGGTTTCCAGGGCATCGTCGATGCCCTCAGTGTCTTGATATGGAAACGGCTCGTGAAAATATTCAAAATAGCCTTTAGGAACAAACTCAGGGGAACTTGCGTTTAAAGGTGTGATTGGTGTTTGTATGTCACACGACATGGGAGACGCGGTGCTATACGCTGATGGTGTTTGGGGGACGGGTAATCTGATGGAGTTTGGCCGCTGCAAGTTGATTTGAGTCCAAGTCTCACGGCTCTGAATCTCCACATATAGCTCACAAAGTCTGACAAATATTGTCTTCTCCTGCTCGACTGTCTCGTTTATTTTGGATTTGAGAAGGCTAAGGCGCTTTCTTAATTTCCGTCTTTCCTTGGATACCCCAAGACATTGATGTTGGGCTTCCGTCTGAGAGTATTGTCTGATCAGGTCTGCTCTCCTCGCAGTTTGCTGCTGGATTGAAGCAATGCAATATGCTCGCTCAGAATATAAATTCTCATATGGGCGTGGTGAAAAAACGAGACTGGAATTTTGCACCGGTTCCTGTCTGGTGTCGATCCGTAAGCTGCCATTGAAACTTGAGGTATGTCTTCGGTGTCGTATGTTGTTCCGGAGGCTGGTGGGTTCGGTACCACCAGATGAATTTGTTGATTCTGGGTGAATAGTAGGCAGTTTCGGTGAAGGAAAAAATGTCTTTGGAGATACTGCCGTGAACTCTTCTGGGAGCGGTGCAATAGGCGCTTCCTTTGGATGCAACAGGTCCAGATTTTGACCTGGTTGAAGAGTGCACTCCATACCTATAAACAAGAGTTCGCCTTTGAACGACGACGATCTTTTCAGTTTGTAGATGCTGCTGGATTTCGTCTGGTAAATATCCACTGATGGACACAACGTTCCTGTGCTAGTGAGGATAACCCAGTGGCCGCTCATATGCTTGGCTAGACGTCAAAGCTTTGTTCCATAAACACACCGCCCCAAAGGTGGCGCACATCATAAAGACATCAAGCTGATAGTCTAGGAAGTTCTATCTCTTGGCATCGAAGTGTAGGTTTCGCCGGGACAGCCTGCGATCCGTGTCCACTTGCCACAATCAACTTTGAATACATGACCGGCATTGATTCTAGAAGTTAGAATGAATGGTTGGTCCGGTACCTGGGATTGACCTGGTCACCAGGCCGATTCATTGCGCCTTTGAATGGAAAACTAACGCGTGGTTGGCCACCGGCTCGTCGGTGGCGTTTAGCTTGAAAGCATAAGCGGGCTTGCCATGAATACCCAGGTGGAAACCTTTATCTCCGCACTCCTCCACGCAGAGCAGAAGCATGTCGTTTAGATAGCAAACCCATCGTGCTTTGGTGGGTCATTGAAGCGCCAGAGCCCAGCGTCAATGGCCGCTTGTCGGACAGAGGATACTTCATTGTCTGTGACGGCGCGATTCAGGTCCGCATACCGCACTTCCTCGGTCTCGTCATCCTTTCCTTTGGCTTTCCCTCGTCTCTTCTTTCCAACATGAGCATCGGGGCGATACTGCTCCATAATATTGACAAAGCAATCAGTCGAGACCTCGTTGGCCAAGAATTTCATAATTTCGGCCCCTTCCACCTCTTTACCAGGCATGACCAAGTGTCTAACGAGCAGTCCTTTCTTGGCAATCCCGTCCCCAGTGAAGCATAAATCACCCACTTGCGCATGCATGGCTTTGACGCTTTCCCTGGCGGTTTCGGCGTAGTCATCTGCCTTTAGGAGCCGTTTAGATGTGCTGGCATTCCAAACTTTGAAATCGGCCAGATAAATGTCGACTAGCCCGTCCATCAACTCTAGAGATTGGAGTGAATCGAAACTAGAGGTGTTGTAAATAATGGGCACCTTAAGGCCCTTGTCTTTCGCATGCAAGATGCTTAGGGCCACCTGCGGGACAACGTGCTCCGGAGTGACGATATTGATGTTGTGCACGTTGCCTACCTCTTGCAGTTTGATATACCAATCGCCCAGCTCCTCAGGCGTAAGGTCCATGCCATTGCGCTGGTGTGAAATATCAAAGTTTTGACAAAATATGCACCTTAAGTTGCACCCGCTCATAAAGACTGAGCCGCTGCCATGGTGTCCCTGAATGCAAGGCTCTGGTGATTATGCCCAGTTAGCAGCGCGTCAACGAATCACAGAGAGGCGTATGGGACAAAGAATATCAGACGAACCTTCACCAAAGTGAGGGGCAATCACATTTACTTTGGCCTTTTCCCCGATGAGACACATGCCAGTCGTCTCGTACCGGTTGACACCGCATAGCCGAGGACAGAGGTTGCAATTTCGCAGATGTGCATATGCCAAAGAACGTTTCTTAGCGGCATCGCGGGAACTTAGCATCATGTACCGAGGTAGATAGTCGTCGAGTAGGAACGGCGGGGCCAGATGCAATGAACGGCGCTGGCCAATGATAGGATTGAGCAGTCTATTACTCAATCCGCATCGTGTCCGGAGAGGCATCATGGTCCTGGCCATGATGGTTACAATTGCCGTTGCTTTGATTGGTGTTGAGTTGTAGCCGAGGAATTGTGGTACTGTGACGACATGTGTACACATGCAGCGGGTCCAGGCCAAGCTTACGGCATCAAAGCCAGGACAAGAACTGTGAGCACCATCATGGCATTCATCTCAAGTAAGGCTCATCTTTTTTTTTTCTCAAAAAAAAACTCCCCCGGCTTAAAATTATATATTGTATAATGCACGCTTTACTTTTCGTTGTTTTCAATAAGAAATAGCCTTTCTCTTTTTTTTTTTTTTTGGCTCTGTGTTTTAAGCACACTCGCTCCTAGATAAGTCCTCGTTCATCCTCTCAGCTATTGACATCATTGCCTTTTTTCCCCAACGCCTTGCTTAATAAGGATCTTGAAACAAGTAGATACTTAAATTCGTATTTTTCTTGTTAATTAGTAAAACATGTATGCTTGGATTAAGCGTAGAGTACGCATCAACGTTGTTCGCTAAGGTAACTTTGGGTTATTATGACTTACATCATCCTTTATGTGAGTTATCACGTCTTGGCTTAACTGATGTTCATAGTTGTCCATGCTATTATAACTAGCGCGTTTATTTTTAATGTGGTTATTTGATTTTTTAAGATAAGAGGAATTTCTTCTTTGCATTTCCCTTGTTCGGCCTAAAAACCCATAATTCAAGGCTTCTAAGCCTGAATATAAAGATTACTAAATAATGCCCGGCGAATTCAGATAAAGATCCAGATTTGATTGTAACCATCCATATTTTCGATTGAAATATTGTTTTAAGGAACAGCTTCTGGCTGATATCTCTCTATCAATTCATCATTGACTCTTCGCAGTTCTTCATCTTTGGCCGTCATTACGTTCATCATTTCAAGCATCTCTCGCATCAGTTTATCATTGGCCTTCTCCACTTGCTCGGCATGATCGATCTTTGCCCGATATTTTTGCTCCCATTCCGATACTCGCTCTGGCCAAGTTGGTGTTACCACCGACACAACAGTTGGTCGTTCCTCAATGCGTCGTGTATGAGAAACCCCGGGGTGTTGCTCAATGTCTGGCAGGACAAATAGTGGTGATGCGTGACCTTTTCCCGCAATACGGTAGTATCGAGTGAGCAAATCCACCGGAATGATGCCGCGCGCATGCCAGTTGCCTCCACGACTCTTGTGCCACATACGCTCGCCACTCACGCCAGCGGTCTTCCAAATCTTTTCTTTTTGGCCGGCTTGCGCTTCGGTACGGTCGAGCAACCGGTGGATATGAGAGGTAACATCGTCACCTGCATTGACTAGAACGTAGCGATCCTGTGGGTAACCGATTTCTCGACCCTTCGCAACACCATCCGGTCCAGCACGGCGAATTATTTGCAGAGGTACAATGGCCTCTCCAGCAAGTGCATCAAGAGCGTTGGCGTAGTTTATTTCGAGCTCATGCATACGGGCAACAAGGTGTTGATGGTGCAGCAACCACTGGCCGAGAAGACAGTTGCGAGCGGCAACGAGCTGTTCAGTGTCATGCTCGGTACCTGGAGGGAGGAGAGACATGAGGCCGCCGGTGGAGCTATACTCGTGGTCAAGAATTTCGAGGCACTCGTTGGCATGCATCACAAGGTTATGATGTGTAGAATATGGTCGGCGAAGCTCGCCCTCGTCCGCTGGCGGACCGGAATCTTTGACCTCAGTAAGGGGGCAGTGATGTTCTGGTTTTTCATCCTCCTCAGATTCGGCCTTGACATTATTGGCTATTGCCCAGAGCGGAACATGGTGAGACTCGTCGTCATTTTCGTAGGGCTGGTCCAAGTTATTGAGCCAATCGAAAGCATCGTTGGGTAAGAAGCTGTAGTCATCTTCATCAACACCCAAGTCGCCCACTCCAGAAGCCCTTACCGATGGCGCAAGTTTTCGAATGAGGTTGGTGAGAGAATGCGCATGTTGCTTGAGGGCCAGGAGTGTCACGGGGCGACCGGAGGATAGGTACGAGCAGTTTACATGCTGGAGGAGTTCAAGGTCCTTGCTCGTAAGAAACCCACTTCCAGGAACGGTGTAGGTGGAGGCATATGCAGTAGCATATGGAGTAGGTGGGATATAGAGAGGCTGCGCAGAACCCCGCTCCTCGGGTTGTTCCATTGTAGTAATTGCTCTCGTCAAGATGGCAATTCGAAATCAGGTACGATTTTACGGCAACAGCGACGATACAAAATAAAGGAGAGAAATAACAAAGTAGGATAAGATTTGGACGAAAGCAGGTACATGTTCTGTCTATTAATGGAACCCACTCAACAAAGATGCATCTGATTACAAGGTTTGATACGGGAGCATGCATGAATGATATGAAGAGAACAAAGACATGCCGGGTTGAGAGGGCAACTAATCCTTCTGGGGGAGGAACCAACCGATGCGACCGATCATTGGGTTTGGTAGGTTGCCGAAACTTGCCCCGGCCCTCCATCACGATTGTTTGTTCTTTGTTGTCCCGGCTGGTGTGGTGTTTGTCGTTACCCTTGTGACCCCGAACATGCATGAGAAATTCAGCAAAAAGTTGCTTACCCGCAGCTCCCATTCCGCGAGAGAGCTGTAATTGAGAACCTAAACTCGTTGTATTTATTGGCACATGGTCGACGGCGACTTTCAGGGACATTTGGAATTCACGAATAAGGGGATATAATTTGACGACAGCTCCTACCCACATTAATTACACCTCAAGGCGAATTCGAAAAAGAAAAAGGAGTATCATGGGGTGAAGTGTACGTGCTGCCGTCTCAAGAGTGACAGGTCGTCAAATGCGAGTGGTTGATTGGCATCGCAATTGTGTGACACTGTGTGGAAAGCGTTTAGCCAGCCCACTCTGGAATGCAAGTCGTACCGTGCGACCACTCCCTATTACACACAAAAAGATAAAAATGGGAAGGACAAGCAAGTTCATGTGCAACTTCAAGTTTGCGTATCCCGATGTCATATTTTGCGGGATTCGGCAAAAAGAAACAATCACTCCCCCGGGTGGGCTCGAACCACCGATCTTATGATGTGCCATTAGGTAACAGTCATACGCCTTAGCCAACTGGGCCACAGGGGATATTCCTATGATTGGATACTTTGAAGCTCCAGATTATGATATATAATCTCTAGAGAGACCAGCACGCGATAAGACCAGGGTAAAGAAGCCTCTAAAATGCAATGCATGTGAATGTTCATGGACTGGAAGTCTCCTCGAAAACCCTTCTACCAATGACTTTTTTCTTCTTCACAACCCACTATATCAGCAATAAAGCTTACTTGTTTCTTCCTTAATTACCCCTACAAATTGCGTGGACAAGTGGTGTGATGGTCCAAAATCAATGGTGCCGAATATTCAATCTTCATCTTTAGATGCCTCACTCTAGACACTACCGTGTAATTCAGTGGCGGCCTCACCTGGTTTATTCTTAGCCCGAGAGAAATATTGCCCCTAAGAATTTAATCCCTTAATAAACTACAATAGGCTTTGTAAAGCACGTGTGTATGGCATGTAATTGCTCTACAAGCCTCGCATTTAGCAAAAAATTATGAATCAAGCGGCACGTGTGGTTTCAGTTAAGACAATGAGGCCTCAATCATCCTTTTTAGGGTCGATCTTGGTCGCGAACTTCAGCCATGGCATCGTGGCGGTGTTGGCAAGACTAGGATGTTGCAACGGAAGCATATGGTCCGAGTGCGCGTTTCGAGAAAACGGTCTCGACCGCCGCCAGCATTTGGAATAAGGTAGTGTAGATGGGCTTGTCTCTGGGGTAGAGCCCGTTGAGCGTGGACGACGGTTGTTGGAGAAGCCGCCACAAGTTTAGAGTGGAGTGGATGAGAGCACACCACAAGTCATGGCGTCGGCCGTGGCCGTGTGGCATGAGTGCGGTCCTGTGGCACATGTGGCCAGTGCGACAGGGATGGATTGAGTTCAATGGGAGGGAATTGAATTGAATTGCATGAGGGGACAGGGGCTGGGACTGGTCCAGTCGGGAAAAAGGCGGGGCTATATTGACCATCTCAGCTGAACCAGCATGTCGCTAGCGCCGTGGAAATTGGAGCGTGCGGTTGTCGTGGTGGAGTGTTTGGATGTTGGAATGAGAGTCCACATCGACAAGTGATAGTCCCGATGAAGGGATGTAAGAGATCAGAGACATCATCGGGTAGGTTTCATGGCTGACGGGAGAGTGTGAGATGCTGACGTTGACGAGATGAACGCGTCAACGCCGAGAAGGAGTTTTTGGAGAACAATGACATCTAGCAGCGATTTGGCGTCACAAAGCACATGTACTAGTCAGTGTAGAGCAGCTTCGGTTGCGGCGCCAGCAAGCGAGCCCGGATCGATCGACAGTCAAACTCCGTCATTGAAGAAGCTGCACTTGCTACCCGACGACAATGTCGGACGGACTATGGGAACTCAAGCGACGCAAAGGGGCAAAGAGGAAAATCAATGCCACACAGGGTCAGTCGAAGGCAGACGGGAATGGCACATGGCGTCAAAGTTAAATGGGCTACGAGGTAGGGATGGAACAAGAACTTTGCCTCGCCCTATGGAGAAATCGGTGAACACCTGTTTTGACCCACGGGCCCGGCTTTGCGGCCCCGAAGATTGTAGGAGAGAGGAGGGAGCCGGCCCCGAGTTGGAAGCCATTTTGATGTTGCGCATACGACCCGATGTAACTGTCAATGCCGGAGTGGCGACAGCGGCAGATGAAGCAGGCAGTGCAAGGTCTGGAATAATGGTGACAACAGCATGTGGGAGCAAGACAAGCTGAATTTGCGCCCAGTTGATTGTCCAACGTGTGGCACCTACATTGTGCGGCGTAGCACTCGGCAAAGCGGCCCTGGTCTAGACTCTGTAATTTTTGATAGCGCTGCCATTGACGCTTCATCGGCCACTCGCGTCCTGTCAATTTTTTTTTTCTCTCTCCCTCCCCCTCTACCGCCCGTTAGACGTAAATGATTGAGAAAGATGCCGTTCCTTGACATGGACGCGTAGACTACCCCACCACATGCACCGGCCACAATTAACGCCATCCTATCAGTGGAGCTGCCGTGCCAAAAATGCAGCTAGTCTGCATGAGGTGCTGCCCGCACACAGGAGCGTGTCGCGGTCGAGCTACTCTAATGGCACTATTCGCAGACAGGCAGGGGGGACACGGTCCAGTAGCCAAGCGCTCAACAGCCGAAATGAATGTGCGGCCACTTCTTGGTGCACGCCCCAGTCAGGACAGGAGAGAAGGGTCTTGTCCATATATTGGGTCCATACAACGAATATACTACCCAAGAAAAAGGGCGATTAAACTCGAACTGCAGGGTTACATGGCGCGTGTTTGGGGGGTGATCCCGATCAACTTCAATCGGTCAAGTCCCAGTACCCGATTTTCTTAGGCTAGGTATGCGATTTTTCCTGATGGTGGTTTTGTTTCAAGACATGCAGACAAAGAGCGGGATATGCAATTGCAAGTCACGGGTTGATGATGGGTGGGAGCTGCAAGCTGAACCGAGTACGTCAACCAAGACAATGAATGCATTAGATGCCCACCATGATGGGCACGCTGTTTCCCGTTCGGGGCATAGCACAGGTATCAGTGGTGAGTGTTACCGTAGCTCGGGTAGATGGTGCTGTGCCGGCTGTGCTGATCACTGGCACATCTAAACATGGGCCGCCTGATGATGCATTTGGCAGATGGGCTTGTCGATGCGTAATGGAGAACGGGACGTATCTAAAACAGTCTAGATCCGATGGCCATAGTTCGGCGAGATGCGATGCGAAAAACAAAGAGTAGTTAGAATGGTTAGACACGCTTTCGCTGCCCACCCACACCACTGAAGGTACTCGCGCATGTCGATCCAGCCGGTCCGGGATGTTTCCAAGGTGTGGTTTCAGGGACTCGGCCATTGAATAACAGGCTTTGGCACAGCACCGTGACGTATCCGATGCTACCCTGACCCTGAATTATGCTGCAACGACCCCGAAGGAAGCAAGGAGGGAAGAAAAAAAAAAGTCGATGGCAGACCACACCACCAGCACGCATCTCTGCAATTCCTGGCTCCAGCCTGGCAAGGTGTCTGTGGCACAGCCCTAAGGAACCCGTCTTGCTGGCATGTTCATTTGGTGCAACCTGCTTTTGCCTGTCGAACCATCAACTGAGACATTGACCGGTTGTCTGGGTTGTTGTCCTCTGCTAGTCCTGCGGTCGTCTTGCGCCGTTGCCCCTCTCATCTTGTGCTTCTGCTCCTGCCCGCCATCCAGAGTCTGGATGTTTCGTTTCTTTCTTTTTTTTTTTTTTTTTTTTTCGTACTGGGATCAGAATTCACCAGCGACACTCGTACTTTGCGGTTGCTTCAAAGTCTTCGCTGCCGTTAATTTACCTGGCACTTGCTGGCGCGCGCGTGGCACACCCCCTGTTCCCTCCTAACTAGTCCGACACAACACACACCCTGCTAACGCATCACCCACACCCCCCGGCAATCTCCAGCCGCCATCTTCCAGCTGGTCTAGGTCCAATCTCCCTTGGAGAAACTCCACCGCTCGCCCAACCACCAAACGCCAGCACCAGACGCAACTCTATAACCACCAGCTTCTTCCCACCCTCGTTTCCTTGGCTTGCTCCATCCGATCATTTCCTTTCTCTAGCTACATCGGTTCGATTCCTTTTTTTTTCTGATCAAATTGTGTCGCTCTTCACCACTACGGGCATTCGAGTCGACCCTACACACCAAGTGTCCCGACACATAGTCGGCCAGTCGCCATCATGGGTTTCATCGACTGGATTAAGAAAAACCTCCCCTCGGACCCCTCGAGCGGCGAGGCTCGCAGCACCACTACCCAACCACAGTCCATCTCGGGCATGGTTTCGACCTTGGTCCCGGTCCTTATCGCATCCGCTGTCTATCTCGTTATTTTCCTCCTAATTAGACGCTCACACAGCCGATTCTACGCCCCACGAACCTACCTCGGCTCCATTCGAGAAAAGTAGGCGCATTCGACTCGAACACAGCACCGAACTCCTACTAACACGATTTCATAGTGAACGAAGCCCTGAGCTGGCCCCCGGTCTGTTTGGGTGGATTGGTACCGTCTGGAAGCTCCCCGATACATATGCTCTTCAGCACCAGAGCCTCGACGCCTATCTCTTCATTCGATACCTCCGAGTCCTCTGTGTCATTTGCTTCGTGAGCTTGTGTATCACTTGGCCTATTCTGTTTCCCATCAATGCTACTGGTGGAAACGGCCTGTCGCAGCTAGAGATTCTCTCTTATAGCAACATCAATCTCGATACGCAGATAAACCGCTTCTACGCCCACACCTTTGTCGCATGGCTCGTTTACGGCTTCCTGATGTACACCATTCTTCGCGAATGCATCTTCTACATCAATGTTCGCCAGGCCTTCCTCCTCTCGCCCTCATACGCCAAGCGCCTCTCCTCCCGCACCGTTTTGTTCACATCCGTCCCAGAGGACTACCTCGATGCGAACCGCCTGCGTGCCCTCTTCAACGACTCCGCCAAGAATATCTGGCTCGTGGGAGACTCTTCCGAACTCGACAAGCTGGTAGAGGAGCGCGATGACGCCGCTATGAAGCTCGAGAAGGGCGAAATCAAGCTCCTCAAGCTTGTCAACAAGGAGCGCGCCAATGCTATCAAGAAGGGCGGCGAGGTCGACCAGCCATCCCCCGATGCCGACCCCGAAGCTGGTAGCATCGCTGCTCGCTGGATCCCTGACAAGAAGCGCCCCTCGCACCGCCTTGGAGCCCTGGGCCTAGTCGGTCAGAAGGTTGATACTATCGAATGGTGCCGTGAAGAACTTCACAAGCTTATCCCCCAGGTCGACGCCGCTCAGGCCGAGTTCCTTTCTGGTAAATTCAAGAAGGCGCCTGCCGTCTTTATTGAATTCCACACGCAGTCTGATGCCCAGGCCGCATACCAGACCACAACTCACCACCACGCGCTCCAGATGGCTCCTCGTTACATTGGCGTCCAGCCGCAAGAGATTGTATGGAAGAGCCTGTTCATTCCCTGGTGGCAGCTTGTTATCCGTCGCTATGCAGTGTACGCCTTCATCGGTGCCTTGGTCGTCTTCTGGGCAATCCCCGTTGGTATCGTCGGTATTATTGCCCAGGTTAACACCCTTAAGAAACTCCCCGGTTTAACCTGGCTTGATGATATTCCTCCCGTAATCATGGGTGTTGTTTCTGGCCTCTTGCCTTCGATTGCGCTGTCTATCCTCATGTCTCTGGTTCCTGTTGTCATGCGTTTGTGCGCTAGACTCTCTGGTGCCGTATCGGACTCCCAGGCTGAGCTTTTTACTCAAAATGCCTACTTTTTCTTCCAGGTGGTGCAGGTTTTCTTGATCCGAACCATGACCGATACGGCCTCAACCGCTGTCGTGCAAATCGTGTCGGAACCTAGCAAGGTGTTTGACATCTTGTCCTCGTCGCTTCCCACCTCGTCCAACTTCTACATCTCGTACTTTATTCTCCAGGGTCTTACGGTCGCTACCAGTGTTTTGACTCAGGTTGTGGGTTGCTTCGTGTTCCGCATCCTCTACAAATTCCTCGCTGGCACTCCCCGAGCCATGTACAAGAAGTGGACTACTCTCAGCAGCCTCTCGTGGGGTAGCCTGTTGCCTGTTTACACCAATATTGCCGTCATCAGTAAGTCTATTCACTACAGAAATCCTGCGATCCTCTAGCTAACCACTTTCCCCAGGCGTGACATACTCGGTCATTGCTCCCTTGATGCTCTTCTGGTCTACCATTGGTATGGGACTGTTCTACCTCGCGTATCGATACAATGTCCTTTTCGTTACCGACACCAGCATTGACACCCGTGGTCTCATCTATCCCCGTGCACTCAAACAGCTCTTTGTCGGTATTTACCTTGCCGAGGTCTGCATGGTGGGACTGTTCGCTGTGTCCAAGGCTATCGGCCCTGCCATTCTCATGGCCCTCTTCCTCATCTTTACCATCCTCTTCCAGATTACCATTTCCAAGGCCCTGGACCCACTCATGTACACTCTGCCCCGAACTCTCGAGATTG
Organism: Calonectria hongkongensis; assembly: GCA_017140755.1. Lineage (NCBI taxonomy): Eukaryota > Fungi > Ascomycota > Sordariomycetes > Hypocreales > Nectriaceae > Calonectria > Calonectria hongkongensis. Next base: position 199,912 of record JAACJA010000014.1, read on the forward strand.
AGGAGGAGAACATGCAGAGGTCTCAACAGGCTTCTGATGCCGAGGCCGGTGCCGTTGCAAACAACGGTGAAAAGGGCAACGTCCTCAGCAACTTTGTCCCTGGAGGATCCGATAGCCCACAAAAGCCTGGCAACTTTTTCATGAAGTGGCTGAAGCCCTGGGTCTATGCTGATTATGCCACTCTCCGTCACATGGTCCCCCGTGACCAGACGGCCGAGCTTGAACGTCAGTATACCGAGGATGTTGTAGCCAATGCCTATTGGCCCTCATCCGTCACCAGCCCTACGCCAATCCTCTGGATTCCAGAGGACCCCGCTGGTGTATCGAAGCAAGAAGTCGCCGTTACAAGCAAGACTATCCCCATTACCGATGAAGGCTGCACCCTGGATGAGAAGAATCATATTGTCTGGGATACTGAGGGGGCTCGACCTCCCATCTGGACTGAGAAGATTTACTACTAGAAAAGGATTTTAGTGATACCCAATGTGTCTGTTGGCGATAAGTCAATTAGGCGTTTTTATTTGTTAGATAGCGGAGGACGACATGGCTATATCCTGTGAGAGGAGGTGGAGTGGTTGGTTTGGCGATGTTTGCATGAGGGTATAAGTTGGAGGAAGAATGCAGGATATTACGATAGCATGGAAATGGATTATCAGTGCTATGACGTGTGTTGAATTCTGGCAGTGGAGCATTTGTTTAGACTTGGTGATGATTTTCCAGTCGACTTAGATAATTAAATCAAATATCCCACACATTCGATCCAAATATGTAATATCTGTTGACCGCTATTTGCATGTGATCTTTTGTAATTGGCCATACAAATACGAATAAATGATGGAGTTTATTCATAAAAAGATTACTGTTGACTTATATTTTATTTTACAATGGATAGTTTGCATCGGACAACACACTCCTCAAAGATTGTCCTGTGATTTTTTTCGCCTTGGGCACTACAGAACTCAATTGCTCTAGATATAAGCTTACCAGCTATATATATGTACTTGGTGAGAAATATTTCCAGGTTATAGTTCTTATTTATTTACTAGGCAGGTAGAGGACAGCGGGGAAAGTCGAGGAGAGACAATATTTTAGGGATTGGATTGAAGATTAGTCTAAGTGCTCCAGTCTGCCAGATCACTCCCGTCTCTTTCATTGAATGTATACTTCCTTGAATAATAAAGACCACGGCAAAGCCGTCGGCAACTTGGATTAGACAAGGCTGTCCACATCAAACGACGAAGCTTGGGACTTTTGAGGTGTCAGTTTCACTTTAGCGCCCTGCCCACTCACGCAGCACCCATGTCACATATGCACGATTGAATAAATGAATTATTGCCGCTAATTGGCTGGATGCATAGCACTACTGCATACGATATAACATGATCTACCAAATTGGGTCCAGAACTTGTGCATCAGCATGTATAAACATGGGGTTGCTCAGTTGGGTTGCCTCCGCCCAATTAGCCCAATGGCGGTAGCTGACGAATTCTGCTCTGAGGATCCCTGGCTCTCATCGTAAATAATCATATGAGCAGACTGCAGCATGTATTGGTTGATAGGGTAACTGCGGGGCCTGGTGGAGGGGCATCTACAAGGTTTCTCCCTGGAAAGGAGAGTAGCTTTTTGAGAGCAAAGTAACTTAACAATAGAGCAGTTTATCGGTGGCTGATGGCGGTACGAGATGATAGGATAAGAAAGTTTTTTTTTTCCTTCTTTGCACATGATTGGAGGCGTGTTGTTGGGGTGAAATTGTGGCAGTGGTCAAGGATCCCTGGAGTTGTGCGCTCTCCTCCACCTCAAACAGTGTATAAGGGATTGAACGGCGATCAACGGGATTGACACAGGCAGATCTTGTGATGCGCAAAAAAAAAAAGCACATGGTACCGGTCGCCTACCAGCAGCCATGGTTGTTTCCGCGTAACTAGCGAGACCAACGGTCCAATAAGCGATAAAATCGCCGGCAATTGGTGTTGGTGGTGGCGCCAGATTTGCCCTTGCGAGCAGAGCTAAGAACCCCTCGCGTTGCTGTGGAAACTTGCCGCGCCGTGCAACCACAACAAAAAAAGGCTAGAGCATTTGCACCACGCCGACGGCGGAGAGTAGTAGTAGGCCAGACGTCGCCCGGGATCATAGCCTGGTGGGCTCGCCTCTTGCTGCAAAAGGAAAAGACGACTGGCGACTTTCCCAAGCTTCCTGCGGGTTCTGGGGACCCAAGCACAGACTCGTTCCAGCCCACATACCCCATAGACGTCCACTCTCTTCCTCCTCATCCCACCTCGCTCCAGCTCTACTCGCCTCTTCTTCCCTGCTTGTGTTTCTTGTTTCTTAAGGGCGGCCAGAAAACAAGACCCGACAGACGCCGACGCTGAGACCACAAGCTCAACGCGAGACAAAGCACAGCGGGCTTGGCCTGAAGAGAGTGTCGATCTAGAGAAGGGAACTCAGACAACCAAGCTCCCCACCACGTCGACTGGGCAAGACACCAAAACCCCAAGAACAAATATTTCCTTCTAGCAAAAACACTAAGAAAAGGCGAAAAAGAGCAATAAGCGGCCAAAAATAATTCGGGCTCGACGCAGCGATTGCGGCCGGCAATGGTCATCTGAAGGCAGCGTCGGCGAAAGGGCTGCTTGCTGGTGACCACGACGACACAACGACGCTGACATCACAACGCCTTTGCTACCACCACCATTGAGGTCACTGACCTTCGGGGCAACCATTTTTGCCAGCCACGATGGCTCTGCGAACACGAACTAGCAATGCCCGCCGCCACCATGGACGGCAGACACCATCCATCACCAACGCCGTCACCGCCGCCGCCGCCCTACTATTCGCAACATCGCCGCTCGCCTCGGCGCATTCCTTCCCATACGTCCCCACGGAGATTCTCCTCCCTGGTGCTGCCTGCGCCGATTCTGCCACGACCTGCGATGGCGACGACCTAGCCTACATCTTCCGCCAGACTGACAATGGCGGCGTCGAGTTCCGCTATCTCAACTACTCCTCGAGCGTTGCCCAGAGTCCCGACCTAGTTTCCCCGACGGGCGACGAGCTGCCGTTCCTTACGGGAGAGTCCAACACGACGGCTTTTGGCGCCGCGCGAACACCCAACGGCACATTGCTCGTGTACGCAGGAGACTGCGAGTCCGGCAGCAGTGATGTCTGGAGCTACGATTCCCAGAGCCAGGCGTGGACGAAACGAAACCTCGAGACCTCTGGCAAAGGCAACCGCGCGCCGTACTTTTTGGGAGGAACAATAGCCTTCTCGTTGAATTTAGCCCCCGTCATGGACCAGCCCACCATCTATACATACGGTGGTATGTGCGAGAGCCCCACGGATAACACAACCTCATGGCAGGGAGATGCCAACTACACCAAGACGATGCTGAGCGTGGCACCCAAGAGTGATGATGCCAGCACCGGCTATAATGTCAGTGTTGCCTCGAGTGATGGGCCAGGAACACCTATTGCCGGCTTTACCCTGACTGCCTTGACGCCTTCCATGACCAATAAGTCTGGTACTGTAACGCAACAAGCCAGCTGGGTTTTGCTAGGCGGACACTCCGAGACTGCCTTTATTAATATGAGCACGGCAGCCGTCTGGAACTTGCCCGCCCAATCCTGGACATATGTTTCGATCCAAGCCCCATCGACCCGCAAGGCCGATCTGACTATCAAGGACGTGATCAGTGGCAAGAGCCGCCGAGCCACGACGTTGGATAATGTCTACAGTCGATCCGGACATACTGCAACTCTCAGTGAAGACGGTTCGTCAGTCATCATCCTGGGCGGATGGGCTGGGGATGTTGATTCACCCGCCGAGCCACAGCTAGCCATTCTTAAGATGAGCGAGGCTTACAGCGGGTGGCAATGGAGCATCCCGGAAACGCAACCTGATGTTAGTCTCTATGGTCATGGCGCTGCGGTTCTCCCCGGCAATGTCATGATGGTTCATGGCGGGTGGGAGATTAGCTCTTCTAGCGGGAGTAAAAAGCGTGATATTTCGACATCTACCCGATTTCTTAACCTCACATCTATGTCTTGGACGTCCTCTTACAAGAATCCCGATGCAAACAGCGAAAGCGATGAGGATACCAGTGCCCCCAAGGAAAATGGAGGACCCGATTCAAAGCGCCTTGGCCTTGGCCTTGGCTTAGGGTTTGGTCTGGCACTTCTCATCGCTCTTGGAATTGCTGCCTTGTGTTGGTTTAGGAAACAAAAGCGCCGTCGTGATAGCCGTGATCAAGCTGTAGCGGCCTTGTCGCAAGATGCGAGCCACTTCCTTCCAGACCATGACGAGATGATGGAGAATGATGACAACCCCTGGACTCGAACAGCATGGTACGACAGAGGAGACACCTTCACAGCTGGTGATCGATCCCTCGGCTATGAATCGCTCCGAGGTAACCGCGGCGATGCCTTCGGGGCCCCCCTGCCAGGCTTGCATATCCCCCGAAAGCCAACTTCCAGACAGTCAACTCGAGGGTATGCACCAACAGGCCAGCGACCTGGCAGCTTCTCTTCTTCTGTCCCGGGCCAAATTCACCCCATTTACGAAGATGACGAAGAGGAGTCGTTTCACAACAAAATACTAAAGGAGGACATCCTCACACCCACCTCAGAAACTCACTCGGATCCCTTCCAAACGCCCACTCAAAACAACCCACCAGCCCTTTTCATGAGCGGTGCCCGAGGTGGCGCCACGCCCAGCCCCGAAGGTCCACGACATGACCCCGAAGTTCAGGACTGGGTGTCTGATGTTGATGCCGCTGATGCTCTGCTCGCCAGGATGAACAGTCGTGGCCACTCAGGCCAGGGGCGTGTATCGCCTACCCGCCGTAACTCTTCGCGCACGGCAGCTCTTCGAGATGACGAGTCACGCAGCGGATCTAACCTGTCCGAGTCTGCGCGAAGCATGTCAGAAAGCTTGAAGGCTGCACGCAAGCCTGAGCGGCTGAGCCTTGGAGGCGCCTTTGAACACCCCAAGCCAGGCAGCTCCTCTTCCAGCAGCTACAACACGGCGCGATCATCATTTGGAGCACTTCGAGCTGAGGGCCCTTCGCTGCTCTTGGGACAAGAAAATGGAGCTTACATGGAGGATGAGCCACCGCAGCCTTCTTCGCCCTCAAAGTCGAAGCCTCGCCGGGGCTGGCTGGGTTCGCTGCGTCGTGTCTTTTCCAACTCTAGTACCCCCGCTTCATCTTATGAGGATATGCGTGAAGTCCGTCGGTCCTTCGATCAGGAACCCTATAGCGGTGACTACGAACCCGGTTTGGTTGGTCTGCACGGAGAGCTTCTTAGGCGGAAGCAGGGCCGTCAAGGCTGGGAACAGGATGGCGAGGGCCGTCTAACTGTAGCCACAGGTGCGGACCGCCAACGAACTCCTGAGACTGACTGGGACATCGAACGCGCCGTGGAGCAGCGGCTGGTGCAAGTCATGTTCACGGTGCCACGGGAGAGGCTCCGCGTCGTTAACGGAGATGCGGATGGCTCTGACCGTGATGAGGAGTTGCCCATACAACCACAAACGGCTGTCCTGGTGGATCCGGAGCAGGAAAGCCAGCGCTCTACAACAGATGGTGGAAGCATTCGTGAAAAAGTCGAGGAGCGGAATGATGAACTACGCGTTAAGGACAATGAGAAGCTGGAGAAGAAGCCCAGCATGAACTTTGACAAAGAAGAGATGATGGAAAAGGAGACTGAGCGAAAGCTCTTCGAAGATGAGAAGGACGAAAAGAGTCGCTCCCAAGACCAGAAACCAGAACCCAAGGAGAAGCAATTGGCACAGCCTGAGATGCAACAACTAAGGCAACCGCAACCACTCCACCTCAGTCCTGTCCGCCCTCTTTTCCGCCATCAACCACCGTCTCCCTCCCCTCCAGTATCACCCTCGCCACGACCTACCTCATCACGCAAGATTTCCCCAGCTAACCCCAGCAACATCCTCACTCCCACGCGCCAGCATGCCCGCCATCAGTCCACTGACACAGCCAATACCATAGCCACTATGTCGTACGTGCAGCACCTTGATCTGTCGCCTCTCGAGCCACACTTCTCTCACGACACGGACTACACACACCGGTCATCAGGCATCGTCATGGAGGCCCAGGCCGTGCCACTAACACGCGAGAAGCCCCGCACTCGCGTTTTACAGATGGTCGATAGCTTCGAGAGCTTGAGCCGGGACGGGAGTCGCGAGGGTAGCCCTACAAGGGAAACGCGCTGACAAGCTTTATCCATGCTTATTTTTTTCTAGCTGCAAGGCGAGTTGTAGCTCCGAGCCTCTTTTCTGTTCACCCCCAGATACCCTAGAGCCTTTTGTTGTCAGCCATGGAACCACCTTACGAAACCGGTGAAGTCGGCATTCCAGGGCTAGTGGACTGGTGCTGTGTTTTTATTGCATTTTATTTTTTGAAGTCGAGTCGAAGCTGCATGAAGTTCTCTTTGGAGAGAGGTTTGATAGCAGCCTTGAGTTTCGACAAAGTCATCGGAGGACAGACCGGGCTGTATTCACCAAAACAGTCACGATGGGATAGAAGAAGACAAGGAGAGAATCACGGGACATGTATGTATTGTATGCCAGGGATGTGTGTATGTATGCTACGGGAACGGAAATGTATGTACGCCAGGGACACAAGATGTGGCACGAGTCTGCGTGCAGCCAAGGGAGGAGGAAAGCAACCTCCCCCCTTCGAGGCGAAGGAAGGAGAGAGAGACAAGACCAAAGGGAGCAAAGCGTCGGGGTATTGGAGCTCCAGGGTACAGCGTTTTTTTTTGGGAATCCGGTTGATTTTTTGTGGTTTTATTTTTGGTCTTAGGGAGTTGGAGCGGGCGGGAATAGGGTAGCGGATCTGGAAAGCACCAGATCAAACTTGGTCCAAGTTGCGAAATTCAAGTTAATTCACTCATCTATGTCGTTGCCTAGACTTTATTTGTCGTGCCGTGTCGTGCCTGGTTCCTGGACATTGTTCCCGCCTTACACTTTTACCACACGCACACTCCCTCCCGTCCCCTCCAACCGACTTTTTTTCCTGTGGCTTTTTTGCTTTTTGCGGTCCCGATTTTGCTCGATCAGGAAACAATATCGACAGCGTCATCCACTGTCCCTGACCGAGAGACCGGCTCAACAAATGAGGGCGAGCTGCAATGCAAGACAGCGCATCCTTTCCCCAGCCAAAAAAAATACATGCACGCAGGGCCCCGCCAATGATGTGCCTGGTGGTGCCCTCCGGCCGGATGGACGGGGTGTGGAGCGACGGCGCGCGGGCGGGCGTGTGTATTATTGACTGACTGACTGACTGTCTGTCTCGCTCGCGCCGCTTTTCACTCAAGGAACAGCCACTCTCGTTTCGCGACACCCCAGAAAAAAACAATGACGTTCCGACGGGCCGCGACTGGCCGAAGCTGCCAGAGCCCATCGGGAGGCAAATGACAAAGGGTTGCGTGGATGCACTTTTCCAACCTCGTCCCTGACGATCCGCTTATCGAGGTCCCTTGGTGAAACGCGTACCCGGCGCCACCGACTCCACGTCACATGCAGGGGACGGGGGTCCAGCGACGACGACAACGATGCCGGAGAGGGACTGGGGAAAATCTCGACTCTCGCCACGAGAGAGGTTGGGGAGGGAAAATCATACAAGAGCTAGATGGGTGTGGACTGATGTCTATCACTTAGTGCCTGGTCGCTTGTCCCCGGACCCTGTCTCTGGTGTGTGATGCTGGGGGGGGGGGGGGATGGCTCAAGTATACGTCATGGCTATTATTCAGTCCGATGAAAAATTACACTCTGCATTCTAGGTTTGACCATTTACCGATCTACATGTACTTGGCTACCATCGATGACCACCAGCCTGAGATGAGGCTGCGCCGGGATTTTCGCTTCAACTTCTCGTTCCAGCGCAAGATCGTCTTGATTAGTCGCTGCCCGGGGAAATCTATGATGACGATGCCAGTCCGGCTGGCATCGGCGTTGTTTTCAAAATCTTCAATCCACTGTCCCGTCATGTCGTTCATACCTGTCACGGTCCGGTTCAGCGGTCCCGCCGCAGCCTCAATGGGTAGCACACCGATCGAGGCCGAGATGTGGGCAAGATAGAGGTGCGAGTTGTCAAGCTTGGAAGTGGAGGCGAGCTCAAGGGCTTTGCGAATCGCAGTCCACTTGTCAGCCAGATGATAGATATCTGGAATAATCCAAAGATCCTCGAGTGCCATTTGCTTGCCCTCCCACTCGAGGCCGTAGGGGCCATCCTTGTCCGGAAACTGTTGCAACATGAAGATTTTGGAGCGCAGCTGACCCAGCGTTGGCAAAGGAGTGGTGCGGTCGTAGATGTAGAGGTGCTCGCTGACCCCGGTGCTGGTAAGAGGATCCGAGTGGCGGTACCGATTGAAGGCTTCTTCAAAGGTAATTGTGTTCTTGTTTCCAATTGGCTTGGCCTCTTGTTTGAGACGCATGACAATGGTCTCTGATGGGTTGGCATCAAGAAACTGAAACATGGTGATGAGGACATGGGTAAAGCTGAACCCGGTGTAACCGTTACCGTGGTATATATGCAACTCGTTGTCTCGCAGCCTAGCACGGATGTCAAAGTACCGCATGCCAGATTCCAGCTGCATGCTGAGGTTCCAATTCTGACACTGCAGATGCTCGGTACCAATGTCGTAGGTCATGGTATCATGTGTGCCGGGGATGCTGAGGCTGGTCAGGGGCACGTCGTCGGGGATGCTGGCCATCCAGTCGGGGTAGTGGGCGAGGCCGGCATCGAAGCTGAAGGCGCTTTGGTAGCCGTGATAGCAGGCGCCCCAGACCATGCACGGGGCAATGGACAGCATAAGATAGAAGAGCACCATGACGAAGAGTGCGGATGCAGAGATGAGCACTGGGAAGCGGCGGAGGGTGCTGTGTGGCCGCAGCCTGAGGCCCGAGAGGCCCGCGATGGACGGCATGATGTTGGCCTTCGCCTTCGGCTTCGGGCTCGGAGGGGGCGGGCTTGCACAGTGGCCGGGCCGATCGGTGGGGCCTGTGGGAAGGAAAGGCTGGATTTCACATTTGCTCAGAGGCGGCGACTTCTCGCTTGAGAGACGCATCCGGGCGGGCACCAGCGGGGCGATTGTGCGCGGATTGGCGAGGCGAGACGAGGCGATACGATGCGATGCGAGGGGCAGTCAGTCGATGGATGCGTTTGGTGAAAGGAGAGACACCGGAGTCGCGGGTCGAGAGTTCGTTGCACGCGCCGTGGCCAGGAGCTTGGACCCGTCTGGGGTCGGGGTAGCGGCTGCCGCCTCTCGCCTCTCGCCTCCCGGAATCAGCGCGTGCAGTGCGCACCTGCCGTCAACGCGGCCTGCGACTGGTCAGCGAGCCTTCCCCTGGGGTCAAGACGTCATCACTAGGCTGGTGGGGCCGACTGCCACAGGAGTCACAAGGGACCTGTTTACGAGGGAGCCGCCTATGTTGGAGTCGCTTTCGAGACCCTCTCGCAGCAATCACTTGAGCCTCTTGTCAGGGTCTGGTGATGGCTTCATTTTCTAAATTCGCTATCCGGAGCCCACCCGGCTGCGAGCTTGCCGGATAGGCGCCTCTTGTCCAGCTTTCTCCGTCCTTAGCTAATCGTGGCTGCATGCACGGCACCTCGGCATCCTCCACCTCAACACCACCCTCCCTCCCTATCGTTGCTTCTCATGACAAACATCAGACGAATGCATGGCCGCCTGGACAAGGAAAGTTTCCGACCGTGGCAATGCCCGAATAAGCACCTCGCTTCACCTCTTGCTTCTGCAGCTGCATCTGCAAAGAACTATTGCTTTTTTTCTTTTAGGCTTTTCCAGCACCCTTCATTTAGACTGCACCAGATCTTGGCGGGGTCGTATTGTTACAGTTTGATGGTGAGTGACGTATAAACGACGCATGTTTTATTCACTCGTTTTATGTATTTTGCGTGTATTCATTCATTTAGATTTTCAGTTGTCATTTATTTAGTTGTCGTTTGGGTTTGCTACACCAACCTTTTTTGCCTTAACGTTCTCATCATGGCACCACACTTTGGGAAGGAAAGGAACGAAGAAAAAAAAACGGCCTCCCAAATATGCCGATATCTGCGGGTGCGGATATAAAATCAAGTCCGGATTACATCCCCTGGCTAGGTAGCTTTCTAGGCCCCTTACATGAAGGCAATGTCACCGGCCCTGCGTAGGCTCGTTTCGAAACATTTGGCCATGCCTTTTCCTCCTGTGATTAATCGGTTTCCGTCATGGTATCCAGCTTGTGCCGGCCAGTCTTAGACCTCGAATCGCGCGGGCGGGCGTCTCAAGACTGCAGCTGGTGGCGGGTGGTTTGCAGGTGGTGGATCTTGGCTCTCTGCAACTAGTTCCTCTCACACCACACCGACAAATGGTTGATTGTCTTTCCAACTACACTCACTGCCGTCGGGCGCCGCTAACAGGTACGGATGGGGGGCTCGTGATGGGCTTGGTTCATGACTAAGGAGCAGGGGACATGCGGCAACTTAGTAAATCATGAGAACCGTGACCGAATATGCTGCGACATGGGAGAATTTATTTGCACAACTAAACGGCCAGGTATTTTTGGCCACAGCCGAAGAGTGTAGGCACAAAGGCGCCAGCGGACGCGGGTCTTCGTATAGAACATGGCAGATCCCATCTGATCCAATCGTCTCCCCACCAGTACGAGAACCAAGCCACCACTTGGTGGTTGTCAAGGTGCACTCCCCAGCTCTGAGCCAATGTCGAACACCAGCCATGGGTTCCGGAGGCACTCGCCTCCTGGTGTACGCGGTGCGATGTGCATCGTGGTGGGACGTGTGGGCCGCCGCCCTGCAAACTAAGAAGGTTGGTCGAGCCGGCTACGTCCTAAGTGGTTCATGGTGTTGGTGTTGACGGCGAGGCGAGGATGCGATGCGAGCGATGCCTACGGCGGGCGCGGCGAAACCGCAAACTCGCTTGGTGCCGTCGAATGGTGCCACCCACAATCCATATGCAGTACCAAGAACCAGGTTGCCTGCGCCCATGGCGCTTCAATGGAGCTATCAAGCAGTCAAAACTCCGGCGTCGGGGGCGTGGTGTTTTTTTTTTTCCCTTTCCCTTTCTCCATGATGGACCTCAAGGGCCCTGGCAGGCTCCCTTGCGACTCCATCGAGGTGCATCTTCTGCATTGATGGCTGGCGTGCTTCCCTTCCTTGACTTTGTTTCTGCCCTAGGATCTGCATCCACCGCCTCGTCAACCCCACGCGGTGTGCAAACTCCCGTTGGCTGACCAAGGTTTTTCTCAAATCGGGCGAAGACGACGCACGTCGTTGGATGTTGAGAGCCGGACGAGGGTACCCTCGTCTGAGTGTGAGACATGCGGGCTACGTACTTGAAGATGCCCACCACCTGTATGTGAATGAGGTCTTTTGTGCGTGGACAACTGTGCTGTTGCCCCGCTCTGTATTGGTGCACAATCTATTCACAGTATGTGACCCGATGCTGTGCTGACCGAGCTTAACCTGGCTATATGAGGGGACCCAAAGAAAGAACCAAAAAAAAAAGTTGGCTCCGGACTCTGAGTATGGTCTCATCCACGCGGCGCTGACAAAAAGTCATGCATGACAATACGATGTCAGAATCGCGTGGCGGATCTGGAGGGGAGAAGTTGCGAGAGAGAGGGAGTGAGAGTAAGCTTGGCGATTGGGCAATGGCACGAGGGGCACCTGGGAAGAGGTGGGAGCGGACCGGCTAGTTGGTTCTTTTTGGGAAGATGCAAGGACCATGTTATAGACATGGTGGTGTGGTGGTGAGTGCTCCCAAGTGGGTGTCATGGTTTGCTGCACTGGACGGGTGATGTGTGACACCGGACGGTGAATAAGACTCGGTGCTACTTCGCGCGGCAAGAGGGCATTGCAACTTCATACTGCCGGCTGCTGCCCCAGCTGCAAGAGATAAAAGAAAGAACGATAAAAAAAAGTGGAATGCCTATGCAAGGTTGTAGCGCCGATGCGAATGGGAATCTTGTTTTCGAAAGGCCCCCCCTCTCTCAAGGGTTGAAGAGTCCGCGATAAACCAGAAGCGGTTCACGCCAAACCCATCCCGTCCTTGCCAACCCCAACACCAACCCCCTCGCAGTCCGTCACACATCACAGCACCGCATGCGACCACAATCACCATGGTGCCATTCATCGGGAAGCCTGCGAAAAGAGGCTTAACAGATGCTGATCCAATGCTCGTGACCGCCCGCGCTATCTATCGCTTGGGTGAAGAGCGGTAAAAATGCTTGCTGCTGCAGCAGGCAGGGCCTCGCAACAATTCGCCCGCCAAAACGTGACCAGGATTTTTTTGTATTTTGTTTTTCCTATTGTTTTTTTTTTCGGCACGCCAAGTTTTTAAAAAAAAAGGCTGTCACGGCAAAGCGGAATATGATAGCCCTCACGCGCATGCCCACACACACGCCCCCCCACGAGATAGATATTGACCAACACGCATGGATGTGGATTGGGGATTCCTAGGTGGGAGCCGTACATAGCGATACTAGGCGAAAAAGGGAGAGACGAAAACCATCACACGGACAACTCTGCATGGCCAAACACGATAAAAACACACCGAGGGCATCCATCCTGCGGCTTGGCCGCTGAATAAGGCTCCCGTTCTTCCCCTCCCCCCACTCCCTAGGATGAACTGGAGAATACGCAGTGAACGGGGAGGGGGAAAGAAAACCCATAGCGAAAAGAAGGGCACCACTGGTGTCATGACAGGGGAGCCTCAATCCCAAAGATTGGCAAGGGGTCATGATCTGACGACTTTGGCGGGTGGGAATCTCTCTGGGCGGGTGATGGGCTTGAGGGGGCGGACCGGCCCTTGCAAGTAGGAATTGGGACAGATCGTGAAATGGGATGAGCACAGGTCGCTAGCATCTTGGGGATTTGCGGCGCAGGCGTGAAAATCACAATTGCGATTGTGGAAAATTTTTTGTACCATTTCCCTTATCCTCAGGTCGAGATTGCTGCGGTGCCCTTCATCTCACACACCAGGATCATCATAACATTGGCTCACAAAATCCCACATCCCTGGACGGGTTCCCTGGCCCGGCCGGGTTTGACTTTCGTCCCAAAATTCAATCCCGGCTTGAACACAGATCATGGTCGTTTTCCCAGCCAGCAAATTCCCCATACGTATTTGCCCATCCACTCACGGTTCGTCCAAGCGTCACCGTAGGCGAACATCCCCGAGATCCATGTCCTGTCCTCGAGCCCCAGTCGGCAGCCCACGGCCGCCCCTCAAATCTATATACATCAAACATTCCTTCCTTGTCCGTATGGGCGTATTCTGATGGTTGCTGTCTCCGATCCGAACGTCGTGAGGGGGACAAGACGGAAACGAAAGTCGCCAAGTCGAGTTGGACAGGGGTGTTTGGCTGTTTTGACTTTTTCTTTTTATTGAGCTCAGTCTTCTTTTTTGCTTCCATTTGCTTGAAGGATGCTCCTCCCCGCTGGGATGCGACAAGCAGCCCCCTGTGCTACGGCGTGGAAAAAAAGGGCTCGTGTATAGCCACAACCTGGGAGGGCACCTATACATACATAGACCGATTGCAGCGTGCCGCAATTTGTTTTTCTTTTTCTACGATGCCGCAGGCATAATACATGCACATGCTCTGCACGCACGGAACGAGAAATGAGAGACATGACCTTATACACATGCTCTGGTTGCTAGTCTTGGCGGATGGACAACGAGATTACTCGCTTGGCCCACTGAGATGTCAATGGCATGGCCTGTCCCGTTGCGGTAATCGGGGGAAGCGGTGGTCGAATCTGTCACCCAACGGCACCCGAAAGCGGGCTATCGAGAGACTAGCAATGCGCGTCATTGCTCTGACTGGTCAGAACCGGTGACGCGGAACGAAGACGACTCACCTATTTTCTTCCCTTACCGGTCTATTGTTTTTTGCTCCTAGCTCAAAACTTTGCCTAGTTGCGCGTCTCTGCGGGGGGCTTTGCCGCAATATGGTCCCATGCCCCATCGGCCATCTCAAGTGTCATCGCCAGCCTCACGATGTGGTGACCCCCAGCACGCGCGTGCGAGTGGGAACTGGTGGAGCCGCATGCCCAAATAGCAGACAAGAGAGGCGTGTCCGCGAGTGAGAGCTCTTGGCATAGGCATGGGCCCCGGTCAACTCAAGAGTGTGGACAAAAGGTTGTGCTATTCCCGCTGTACTTTTGTGTTGGCAGCAGCGGCGGTCGACGTGGTGGTTGGCGGTGGTGGTGGTGGTGTTAGATAGTGAAATGTTTCGTAGCACTAGAGGTGGCTTGCCCGTCGTGACCACATTCGGAGACGCGAGATTCTAGCGCCGTTGTGTCCGAATTTGAGGCGCTATGAACTGGCCTCGCCGTGTGTGGCTCAAGACGTCATTGCCAGATGAGCCTAGGCCAGTCGGGGCCTTTCAAGGGGAACCGTGTCAAATTGTTTGCTCTGGAGGATGGAGGCCCCCCTAGGCGAGGGGAGACGGGAAGGACGTCGCAGAATAATTGTCCAAACATGGATGCATTCTGGCATGGTGGCCGTCGCCATGGGAGAGTGGGAGCGAAAGGGCAGCGACGCAAATTGCTTCATTCCAGCAGAGTGTGTAAGTCGGCAACCTTTCGTTGGTGCCGGGCGGGCGCTATAATTATGCTGGGATGCAATTTCGACACGGAATCCCGTTGTATCCGGAGAAGGCTGTTGCTGGTTGTGGGTTTGAATTTTTTGCTCCCGGTTTGTTCAATATCGGCATCGGCATGGTATGGTAGTCATTCGAATGACGGGCGGTCCATCTCCCGAGATTCCCGCAGAGACCCTTTCATAAAAGATGCTCTCTCCACCCAGCGACTAGGTCTTACTTTTTATGTAGGTTATTTATTTACTTTTCTTTTTTCTTCTGTGCGATGTAAGGTACCCTGGGCTGCTGCTCCACGCTTCAGGGGGGATTGGCAGTCAGGACCTTGGAGCATGGATGATGAAGGGACAGTTGGCTGGCGGCATGCTGAGGCAGAGCAGTACATATTCGCAGCACAAAGTCACTGATCTTCATTGTTATGGAGGTGCGATGTCCTGTGCTGTGCTATCGAATTGTGATTGTCGGCCAGCCAAGGGAAGCCCACCAGTCAAAGGCGCTCGCTTGTCCCGAGATCGCCGTCGCACTGGATCACCGCGGCCAGCGTACCCACATGTAGACGAGGCCCAACGGGAGAACAGACAGCTCGGGTTCACACCCCTCCCCCTGGTCTCCAGCTTTTCCGAAACCCACCAGCATCGCAACCTGGTCGCGGGCAGTGACGACATCGTTTCCAAGGGGGTGGGAAACAAAAGCGACAGAATCGGGACACCTTTCTTTGGTTGACAGCATGGCACTGTTGCGCGTAACCAAGCTGACCGTCAAATGCCTTCGTCCGGCTTTGACTTTTCTGCTGCACCGGCAGGGCTTCCGGGGCTGGCCTGCGACTCCATAGCCAGCGTTTAATGCCGAGTTAAAACGGCTTATCGCTTTCTCGTTCCTGGTTTCTCATTTTTTGGCCGGCGTAGGAGGATGGAGTGAGACAGGCCAACCAACCACCAGCCAGCCCGGGAGCAGCGAATCTCAGGGCCAGGCCAGACTCCGCTGGCTGACTGACACGGACGATGGCTTGGCCGTCGTGTTAGTGGCTTCGGTGCCCCGTGTAGTGCTCGTGCATGTTCTTTTTTTGCCATGTTTCGTCCTGTCTAAGATGACTCGGACAACTTGACAGAAGGGATCTGGACTGTGCCTGTTTAACTCCCCGATGGGTGTTTTTTTTTTTTTTTTTGGTGTGTTCTGTAGACTCTTTGTTGTTGCCGGACTATCTGGGCCAATGTGCTGGACCTGCTTGCGCCTAGGCATGCACATGCATTGCCTAATTGCCACTTATTCATTCATTCGTTCAAGTTGAGCTTTCTTTGTTCACCCGACAACATTCATAGAGTCAAGCTTCTAGGCTGCCTTCTTTGTAATCATGTAGTTCCAGGGTTGAGGCTCGGGCCCCGGGACGATCATTGTCAGCGGGCTCGTAAATTGGGCCTGTTCATTGACAATTTATCAACCCCCCGCCAGCCGCAACCGCCATGGGCAAAAACCAGCCCAACGCCTAAACTCAGAGGTGCGGTGGGTGCAGCCCCCCTCCATCGTCTTTAGCACTGGACTGGATCGATTCCGCGTGGGCGCGCGCCTCTGCGTGTGGGTGTGCTAATTAGCCTCCTTTTGCCCACCAGGTCCAGGTCACCATCACCTGCGTTGCACATCACCTTGGCGCGCTGGACGGTTGTTTCTTCTGGCGCGCTTCGGCGAGGACCATGATTGAATCTTTAATCGTGCGCGGGAATGGGTGTGTGTAGGTGTTTCCGTGTACCGTATCGTCGCCGTCGATCCTTGCTTCGCACTCGGCTCGCATCAGGCTCATACCCGTGAACGTCCGTACACGAGGCAGTCTGCTACACTCGGCCCATGTCAATCCCTCCTCGTGCGGTTTAGTTCAGCACCAGCCCGCCCGACCGTGGATGTACTTCCTTTTAGCAGCACTCCCCCTCCCATCGCAAGTCACATCGCGCGCGCACCACACTGCTTTTTTCAGCTGTGGACGGGATCCGGCCACCCAGCAGCAGCGGCAGCAGCAAAAGGGGGATTGATAGCTATCCAGCACCACAACTTCGAGCGCAGTGCTCGAGATACGTACGATACGTGATAGATGCAATTTGCAGGTCGGGGCGACTGCTCCGCGTAGGTTCGGGACCCGGCAGGTACTCAAATCTTGTCCCCTCTTGGCACTTGCCTTTTACGAGTCGAGCATTGTCCCGTTGGCAGCGGCCAGCCCTCAGCGGCCAGCGCCCCAGCTCGAGAGGTCCAGGCCACCCAGAGACACAGCCCACACTGGATCTAGCGCCTAGCCTGGCCCGCTAGCAGCACACCCCCTGGTCGCAGCAGTCGCACCTACTGCCGCCCCTCCCTTCCCTGCTCCCCACTCCTGCTGCAACTAGCAAGGGTCATGTACCCAAGTATTCATACTTGGGACGTCCTTCTTTCCTTCTTCTCCCAGCTGCTTTCATCCATCCAGCCACACGTTGGGCCTACGCTGCACGGCACATTCCAGTTGATATACCTGCTTTGTCGCCTCGCATCTCATCCTCGTTCTTTTACACCTTCTCTCCGCCGCTCAACATCTGTCTCCAACTTGCCTTCCAACCTCCAACCTCCTCCGTCTCTCGTGATCCCATCCGCCAGCCGAAACCTTCCCTCCCTTTGACTTCCCAGTCCCTCGTTCCGCTTGGTCTCGGGCTTCCTGTTTCTGGCTTCTCGGCGGATCAGTCTGTGGGAAGCTTCTGCGCTGACCATCCGCTCGCTTCTGTGTTGGATTGGCTGGATTTGCATTCGACGCAATTGTTTGTTTCTGGGTCGGACTCTGTCGATTGCCTACTCTTACTGCCGAGCCGCCCACCACCACCTCGACTGTCGTTAGCCGACTTTTGCAAATACGACTGCAACGCAGTTAACTTTCGCTCATCGACGACCTTTTTACCTGGCTGTATCACCACACCCGATTCACCCTGTCACTCTCGATATCGAAGCGCCATACATAATTCGTGCTTGGCCCAACACTGCTCCCTGCAGTCGCGGAATCCCTCGTATCAATCTTTCGAGCGCCGACCTGATATGGACTTGACCAACTAAACGCCCCTCAGCCCTGTTATGTCGTGATTCATTACGCATCTTTTTTCGTCGCCTCCGACCTCAGAAGCCTTTGCGCCTCGGCTTTTTATTGCTAACAAGGTGAGTGAACAATCGCCGATCCCACTCCATATCGCCCATCACGACGATACCGGTCGCCAACCCACAGCTTGTCACATCGTGGCTGACATTCTGCAGCTTTTTTCGCCTTTGAATACTGGGAAAATACGCCCACCATGATTTCCATCCGCAACAACGCCCAGACCGTGGGTGTTTTATTTCTTCTAGCAAGCTCTTGGTCCTCTCTGACCAGCGCCATCGATGTCGATATCTGTGCAAGCATAAACACAGGCACAACATCGAAAAGTAAGGATGATGACCACTTCCGATGAAGGTAAATTTTAGCTGACCAACTTATTCTAGACACGAGCATTTATCAATCGAACGGTCTTTGCCACGACTGGTGCATCGATGACTACGCCTACGCCATCACACAAGACAATGCTTGTTGGTGCTCAAACTACGCACCAGCCAAAGCGGAGCGCGAGAGCACCAGCAGCTGCGACACATCCTGTCCTGGCTATCCATCTGAAGATTGCGGTGGAGATGGTCTTTATGGTTATCTCTCCCTGGGCAATGTCCAGCCCTCAGGAACCCGAGGAGCTGAATCCTCAACAGCCACTGATGTAAGTTGCAATTTTTCTTCCTCAGTTTTGTTTACTTCATGATGTGATCCGCATATTTGTATCGTGATCGGGCAAGTATTCCCGACAATACCCACATGACTTCCAAACATTCTTATTCCATATGTATGCCTTATTGCCAAAATCAACTGCCCCAAACTCATGGTAAAGTTCCGAGACTTAACTGGCGGCTTCCTTCAGGCACAACCGACCGTGGTGATTTCCAAGGTAACTGAGACTGTGCAGAATACAGTGACTGTGGGCTCATCCGAGACTTCGACATCGACTAAAGAAACTTCAGTATGACTTTCTCGACGAATGCGTGACATTAAAGAGCGGATCCCGGTTGTTATAATGTGCGCGACATAGAATATGAAGCTGACCAGCCGTTTAGACCGAGAGTTCTTCTACAGCAGATGCCAAGTCGGACGTGTCGTCATCTGCGGTACAGACCGTGACAGCTGACGGAATCGTCAAGACTGTCTATGTTGGCCCCACGGGCTCGGCCAACGCTGCAAGCGACACCGCTGCAGTCAACAGCAAGGATAGTGGCTTGAGCACGGGCGCAGTTGCCGGCATTGTGGTAGGCATTATCGCTGCCGTCATCGCTGGGGCAGGTGTGGCTCTGTTCTTTTGGTTCAGACGCCGCAAGCAGCGCAATGCGCAACAAGGCTTCCAGGATGATCCCAGCATAAGGGATAGCTCATCCGCCACCCGACCTGAAATGAGTACCGCTGGAGTATCTCCTGTGTCGCCCAATGCGGCCAAGCGAAACAGCACCCTCCAGGTCGATCCTCGAATGGATCCTTTTAAGCAGGGACTCTATGTGAGGAGTGGAAGTCATGAAAGTATCAACACACTTCGAGACGACCACGACTACTCGAGAAGAATCCAGGCACCCAAGGTGTTACGGGCAATGAATCCCGATCCCGATCCGTAATGCTGAGGAGTATGCAACCGGCATCGATTCGGGCCTCATGACGTACACGACTTTCGCTTCTCCATACTACACCTTTTCTACAAACTTTTGGGTTTTGTTGCATTTTGAGATACCAGGAAGGCGTTACCAAATTTCAGGAAACATTGTATTGGGGGAAACAAATGGCATGTCCTCGCAGCTACTCGCATGCGGGGCAATATAGGCACGTATATACGCGAGCACCAAAACAGGGATTGCTTCGATATCGTTATCGGCATGGTTATGAAAGGCAGCTGCCGACTGCCTCTTTTTTTTTTTTTAGTTTTGAAGCCACGTCTGATGGCATTGCGGCACGACGGCTAGACTAGGCAAATGTGAACGAGCCATTTGCGGCAGGACATGTTGGAGACATGATCAAATACGGTTGCACGAGCGTTTAGGATGCCTTGACGTCTGGATATAATGGGCCGTCGTTGTCAAAGAGGGAGGCTTTTTGTTTTTGTACATAGAAGAAGCATGGTCCGGACTCAGCGAAAAGTGAAATATATTTTTTTCTCAAGGAATCTTAAATGACCAAATCCCGCCAAGTTGCTATGATAGAGCGAAGATCAGAGTAGACCGGAGAATTCCATCGTAGCTACCCACATGCTAATTTTGGTTGCATCTCAACCTCTTCCTGATGAATGAAGCAAAGGAGAATTTATCATTGTTACTTGTCTGTTTTCATTCGCACTTTGTTAATTGCGAAAAAAGACAGATAATTATGCAGTTGAAAAATGGCTAACTAGAGAGAAGTGCATAAATTGAACCTTTTCATGAATTTATTTGGTTGTCATTTTGACAAAATAAAAAAAAAGTTTACTGCGTGTTTTTCCAACTTCTTTCGTGCCCTTTTTGCTCTGTCTATAAGCCAGCCCAGCCAAATGATCATAAGTTGGCTCTGTGTGGTCTGACTATCGCCCGCGTTTTCTCTCATGTCCTGAGCTAGACCGTCTCCAACATCAACATTTCGCTTTGCTTTTGGGTTTTTTTAAGGGTCAAGCTTGGGTCAGGTTGTTACGTGATAGAAAACCCTTTCTTAACTCCTGAGGTAAAGCCTCTGTTTTCCTCCCCGTATTTTCGCGGTGATCTATTTACAAACAAAGCTATCCCCTAATTTTTGAAAAGCGGGAACATCCTCTCTGGGTATATTGGAGACGTGGTGAAGCTGAATGCGGATCACCCAGTGAGGAAAACAGTGTGGGGTGTCCAAGTCTTGACCGAACACTCTTTGCGAGGAATCTCTTCTCATAATTTTGGTGATCAAATTCTCAAGGCTTAAGGACTGGGGGTCGGAAAGGTCTTGAATGGGACTGTCAGAGTTACAAGCTAGTTCTCGAGCTGTTCGCAACACTGGTGATCATAGCTAGTGGTAGCTTCAATTTCATTTTCGCAATACGGCTAGTAGGTATTTATCAAGTAAGAATTTCTTTGGTAACGTGTATTTCTGACGTCTCAGTAAATCGCGCTTGATTCAACAATCTAATATGGCGTGTCTGCTATCTAGGGCTAATATTTGCGCTCTGCGCAGACGAGTCATAGATACAAATATCCTTGTTATTTGAGACAACGCAGTGCAAAACAATCTCGCCATCCTCATTTCGTCAGGGGCTTTCTTAAGGAGACAATATTCTCAAAAGTAGTCAGAATATCGCCGAGTCTCGATGCCGGTGGACGGCTCACACATCTGATTTTGAGGATGACGTCCATTCGAGTCCCCAAACATTCGGGTGCCAGTGCGGCTTTGACGGCGACCACGACGGTTGGCCGTACTTGAAGCGCGCGACATTTAGAAAGTATGGTTCTTCTCTGGGAGCCGTTGGATGTCGTTGAGAGAAGGTAGTTTGGGTACTGTGTGGCAATAATAGAAAGCACACTAGGCGTCGAACTTGCTTCGGTTTGTCAAAGGATATACGCCAACTTCTCCGACAGAGGGGCGCTTTCATTCAATCATCGCTTCATTCTACTCCGAAGGTGTTATGCTTTCTTAGATATCTTCTGACGGTAATCAACGAAACACAGGCATTGAAGGTGAACGGCCTGCACGGGGCTTGTGGCGACTTGTCCAGCGAGGTGATCTTCTGGGTCGATGACTACCACTAGTCTAGCGGCAACTGGCTGAAGGCAGCAGAGAGCTGACGTTTTGGCGCGTTTAAGAACACGAGGTCCATCGCCTTTTCTGACGGAAGAACCCTCCGTGAGAGTATCGTGACAATCTTGCAAGGATATTGGCGGGGTCTGTGGTTAAGAGAAGGAAGGGAGAAATTCTGTAACGATCCTTGGGTTTTGGCGTCTTAGATTTTAGTTGTATACCCGGATACACCCGAAATGGTGATATTTGTTGTGAGAGTGTTGAGAGAATAATAGGAATAGGATTCGAATGAGGTAGGTTGACAAAGGTTGATAGAAACGAAGTGCTGGTGGTGGCTTAGCTCATCAACCAGTTTGTCTAGCCTCCAAGATACAGATAGTTTCCCATGGTTCAGCGATTGCGGCACAGCCGAGATACATCTCTCTTTCTCAAATGATTAGATCTTCCCATGAACCAATTCCACTTGTAGGAGTGGGTGCAGAAATGCGGGATTCACATTTTGGCCGGAGGTTTGATTCAAATACACCGCATTCGATCTGGTAGGAAGACAACGGCGAAAAGGATGAAGAGGTTACACATCTCTTTTAGCGTATCATAATTTCAATGAGTTGGGGTTTGGAATCTTGTGCCATGAGTAAAGTCCGTTTTCCCGAAGACGAGAAGATGAATTTGATGAAACGGAATATGTAGAACATCCTTCGCGAATGGCGTTTCATAGATCACGGACTCATGAAATCCTCAAGCAGCTGGCAGGTGAAGTTGTAATTTGCGCTCGGTAGTATGCCCTGTTTGAGACGAACAATTGGAAAGCAAAGTATCAGTGCTGTTGTAAATGCCAATCTTCCGAGTCTTCAAAATCGTCGGATCTTTCAGACCCTTCGGATTCATCAGACCCTCTTCAGACCATTCAGACCCTTCAGAGCCGAACCAGGGATTACATGTCAGTTTTGTATGTCTGTGATGTATTTTGCGAGTAAGGACAACAAGAATCATATCCGTTCAGGTGAATTGAAAGTCGGATATATTTTAGGTATTGGATCGGCTGGCGAAAACATGTGAAAGAAGACAACAAAACCTGGTGGTTGATTCGTGACGATGCTAGCATTTTTGTTCAAGCATCAAGTCTGATAGCGGACGTCAACGTGTCGAAAAAGTCTCCATACGCTGAATCCACTAGAATTAGGTGCTGAAGGCGTGCGCCAGCAAGAGTGGCTGGTTGCTGGGCTTGCGGAGTGTGGAAAAGTTCACTGTTTATGTCGGTGAGTTGAAGCATTTGGCAATGTTGAATAAATGCTTTTGCTGCTCCTTGTGCTTTCCCAGTCGATTGAAACGACGAAAACTTGGTGAGCAAAAATCCGAGCGTGCCAGGAAAACGCAATAGGCAAGTGGCTTTGATTCGAGCGAATAAAGGGAAGGCGAAAACCATGTAACGCATCTACCACATGGCTCTGGCGATAAAGAGAAAGCCGCCTATATGGTGCAGCCGAATCTTTGGCCATATCCACTTTGTAGTTCTTTTTTATGTTTCCCAAATCGAGAATTGATTCGTCCCATACACATGAGTCTGGACAAAGTTGCTGATTCTTGCATGATAAAGCTAGTAATGTTGCTCGACGCATCACGCAAGTGATGTTCCACCCATGCTGCGTGGGTATCTTCGAACTATATATGACTCCTCCTACTATGCTTCTTACTAGCAGGGGAATCATTGAACCCGCATGCCATGCCTATATTTTTCAGGCATCTGGATAGTGCAAATGGATCAAGGTTGTCATCAAAGACTTGGAGCCTAGGTTGGGAGAGATCGTTTGTAGCTTGAGTGTATCTCGCCTTGTTTAGAAAGCAGAGTCTCCGAATTTTTGCAAATGTTGCGATTGCCGGAGGCTGCATTTCAGAGCAACGAGCATCTGCTCTAACCCGCTCTCTTCGAAGCGCCGTTTTATCTGTGGGGGGTAAAATATTAGACCCGCGAACGACCAAATGAATTTGGAATGAGAGAGTTTCAATTAAACGGCGGATGCCAGACGGATTCAAGTCATGTTTGGTTGAGTTGACCTCATATTTCTGATGAAGCAATCACACCCTGGGTCGTCACACTGAATTGGACGTGACGGCTGATGCCTGCTTGCATTTCTTGGCGAACCTGGCTCTTTACATTCGCCAAGTCTATGCTGTGAAGATCCGATATCATCGATCGTCTTCAGGGCAGGTGATTTGGGAGTTCATCAAGGCCACCTAGGCCTTGCAATAAAATAAACCATTTTGGATAACATGAAATGGCCAAGCCCCTAAGGTGATTTCTGAGGACGTGAATTCATGGCAAAATACAAAGGATATTTCTAGACAATTAGAGCGAAACTTTAAGTGTTGGGCTGATGGTTGATCTCAACAGGCCCCTTTTAACCACAGTGCTTTGAAATGATTGATTATACATGAGGTTGTGAGTTCTCTTTTTGGCTAGCCCAAGCAAAAGCGTGCTAGAATTTGGGTGGTGACATGCTGTAGCGAGGCGGTATGTATATATAAGTTGCTGACTGACTTGTCAAATCGAAAGCCATTTTATGAGATTAGAGTGATGAATTTGCAGCAGTTCGCTGCCAGGAAAGCGAACTCGCGACGAGCCATTGCCATGTGAGAGTCTTTGCGCGAGTGGAAATGTATTGCAAGCAATTTCAAGGTTTGATCTGCACTGGTTGGTTCGTGTTCAAAACCATAGCCCGAGTTAGCCCAAGCACTGTTTCTATACAACTTCATTCTGTGATGCCTTTTCGCCAGCGTTCCCCCTCAAGAAGCCCCGGAGACCATGTGGGTGCAGTTCGAGCCGGAAGGGCGAATATGGTCGCTATGATATTAAATGCGCGACCTAGGTTTTTCTTGCCACTGTGACAACGTGGTGATGGCGCTTTAGAGCTTCCTCGTCTGCTCCCATTCTTTCTTCAGCTTCTGATTGTCGAGGTAAAGCTATGCGGCAGCATTCAACTGTACTTCTGCAGCTCTCTTGAACCAGAAATGGCTGTTTCGTGACTGTCAGCCGGAATTCCAAACTTGTCAAGTCGGCGAGAGTCAAAAAAAACCACGGCCAGCAGCAAGATGCGCTCATGCTGTGGTAGGGTCCCGATCACTTTTCTTGATCTAGGAAGCTTGTGACAGCGAGAAACAGCACCGAAAAAGTTCTGAGAGGCATTTTTATATCGCCGAATTTCTCTTGGAAATGAGGAAGAATGTTGTTTCGCCTGCTGATCTACTTCCATAATGGAGACTCAAGAGTGGTATCGGGAATTGAGGCAGCTTAGGCTTGAACAGACAATGGCCAACAATCAAAGTGAAAGATGCCCTTTGTCTCTTGAACCTTTTCCTGGAGGGCTCGATAGTGAGAGCTCCAGAGAGGGCTGGTCGTGGTCATCGGCGAGTTGTATCCTTCAACTCAACAGGAAACTGCGCTTCGCCATTCCGTTTAACGGATAACTTTTATTAGCATGGATTGGGGTGGTTGAGCTTTGAACTTTTGATCATATGCTATCGAGGGCAAAAGGCTTGTTGGATCTGAAGTCTTTGATGAATTACAGTCCTTCCGTTCTCGCCTCTTGTTTGACTGCTGTATGAAGCCAAATCGATCCCTGTTGACTTGGGCGCGGCCTGGATATGTTAAGGCTCCAAAACAAGGGTATTCGCTGTGCGAGAATCATGCTGTTGAGTCTCTAAAGTGCGGATTCCCAAGTACGATGTGTGGATGATTATGCTCGCTTTGTGATATCGAGCTATCGTCAATTCTATGCGAGATATCGGCTGCAGCGACGAGCCCCCAAGCGACGAGAGTACAACGTATAAATTACTGGAGCAAAGTACCCAAGCTGCCACGGAATGATATTGCATCAAAATTTCGGTACGCTGTGGCTGCTACCATTTTCCGCTGTTATAGTCTGAGAGCTCCATCACCAGTGACGAGGGCCACTCAGAGTGGTCATGAATAGTGATGAAAAATTTCACACGGTTTTGCCATTCTAGAATGTGTGTTTGTACGGTTTGGGGGCATGTTCCCAAGAAGACGAAATCGCGAAGACCAACTTCCGAGCTGAAGCTTTCCAGGTTCCTTGGTATGTGATGGGAAATCATCTCCGGCACCTACCGCCTGCACCTGCTTGCGTCTAGTGCAATTGGGGGCCCTGTCGACTCAGGGTTGAGGTTGGGACTGGCTCTTCGTTTTGTGTGTATTTTGCCATCGCAATATCTGGTGTCTTGGCTGATGCCGAATACCTCAATGCCGGAAAGAAGTGCTGAAAAATATATGGCACCTCCCTAGTCATGAATTAAAGCCTCATTCTGCTCGGCAGAAAGCTCGTTGTTCATCATGGACTTAATATTTTCAACACAGTAGTCCATTTGATGCTTTAGGAGCTCTAAGAATCGTGGTGGCAGTGACATATTTGAGCGCTAGGGGAAGACATTATTTCGTGGATGAAAAGTGTGGTTCCGCTGCATGAGCGTCGTGGAATGATCTCATCAAACTATATGGACATCGAAATCGCTAAATCTCGTCGAGGATCGTCCATTTTGGAAGTACTACCATTCGTAGTGTTGGGAGGCTCTCACGCGTGGCACTTCCATTTATACAAAGTCGCTACCATCCTGAAGATGTGTAACGACAGTGTAAGCTGTGAAGAAGTCGCCCATTGAGCCTTTGCCCTTAAATCGATGCGGTAGAGTGACCACATATCGGATTTGAAGTTGTTGATGAAGTGATTGTATGCTCCGAAGTTTCGAGACCAACTGGGCCTGAGTCCGTCGCGGGCAATTTGCCCTCCTCATCTGAATTGGACCAGCACAATGGATGATAAATATTTGAGAAAATCGAACCCCAGCCATCCTCCTCATCTTCCCACATGAATATCATCATGTCCGCAAAATCCATCAAGCTCGACCTTCCTAGAGCCAATATTGGGGAAACGGGTATTGTGGGTACACATGATCGAGATTGCATTTTTTTCATGTCAACTCCCATGCTAGAGCAAGCAATGTTTATTTGCTGGAAAACCTCATGCTTTTTTTTTCGTCCGTGGGTACTTCATTGCTCAAGGATGGCGGTGTTTTTGACTCGTTTCTGTCCAAAGCAATTGCTTTTTTCGGAGTTGTTGCGGTCCCTTGAAGGCTGCGCTTATAAAAAGTGATGGGGAGTGACGAGTGGTATAAGTGAAATGCGATGTAATATGGAAACATTTAAAGCCGGAGGACTAAACATGTCTTTCGTACAAAGTATTCCAGGCCATCTTGATGGTTTCGCAGATGCAGCTTTCAACAAGCCCAAATCTAAGTTGAATAAGCTTGAGTCTAAGCCGACATAGGCTTCGTTGGATCGGATTCTGGGTCAAAGTGTTGATAGTTCATCCATTAAGCTTGGTTGCTCTGGTCACCGAGCTACCGACCAGCCTCTTTTTGGTTGCTAGTAGTGTCAAGACTAGTTCACAATGTCAACTATGCCACTGTGGTTGAGACGGCAGATGTTGACACACATCTGAGTTGTCAAGCTGGATCTAGAGAGACCAGATATCAGGGAAATGCAGTCTATCCAGCACGTAATGTGGAATTGACAACAAGGTGTTTGTGGAGTTTCTTCAGAAGTCCATCGGATTTCAAGTCTAGCAGGTGTGCAAGAAGAATCGTGTCGGTATTATTCAGAGAGAAGCGAGCCCAGAGAATGTGAACCGATTTTGAACAGAATTTGCAGGGCGATTAAACTTCCAAAACAACCCAAGTTAGCAAAGCTAAATAGCTTGTATAAGCCAAAACATACCCGATCGCAGATCCAGAACATCTCGCAGCCGGTGCAAAGTGTCGATGTCTTCATACTTGCCGGAGTAATTACATTTCTAAAAAAAAAAACCAAGTTAGCAAAGCTAAATAGTTTGCATAAGCCAAAGCATACCTGGTCGCAGATCCAGAACATCTCGCAGCCGGTGCGAAGTGTCGGAATCTTCGCACTGGCCACAGCGATTATATCGTCGGTTTTTATCTTCCTGCATGGGGCATTTATTCAGCCTCATATTAAGTTCCATGATGTCCTTTAGAGGAGCATCGAACTCCTGTTTCATCTGTTAGCACCGTCATCCAACAAGCAAGGGTGCAACGTATCATACCCTAAGCTTCGTTGCGAGCAGTCCAGGAATGGGCAAAGTAATACTTGGCGTCGTTGTAGCAAAATCGCTTCTCGTTGAAATCTGCTAATGTCTCCCATGGCGCCGCAAAAACTTGCCACTCAAGATCGCAATAGTGATGTGCTCTATAAAGAAGAGGGCTGAATCCTAGCTGCCCTTTCAAATAAGCCCCGATACTGTTCTTTTGAATGTCCAGGATTCATTTGTACAGAAGTATGATGTCTTGGACCTGGGTTGCGAAAGAACGATAACCTGGTCGCGACCATTGTTGAAGTACCAAGTAGAGGGAGCTGAGGGCATTATGGACAGCGTGAATCCCGAGTTTCGAAGATTCTGTTGATAATCTCTATCCTGTTCCCAAAACCTGGAGTTGTTAGTGTACGCTGATCGGAGGTCTTCAAGGTTTGATGCTTACCATCCCAAGCAAGCCAAGATACGATGATACGAGACTGGACTCGAGAGCGACGGCCGTCTTACACCCGAGAGTGCGCTGGTGCCAAACGAATTAAAATTGGTGTAAGTGTCGGAAGGGTCTAAAAGAAGCATGTTAGTGATAATTTGAGGCTCGGCTTGTGAACCAACTTGCGAGACCATAAAGTTCCCATTCTCACTGTATTGGCTTTGGCCATGGTCTTTGCGAGGGACCACGTGAGGGCTCAAACCATGTCTCTAGCAAACAGGGTTCGTGATGACTCGCATGATCTTTCACGGACACAAAAGCTTCTTGGATGTCGTGAGCAGAGCAGCCCCCGGCCGAAGCAAGCAGTCTACCCCAGAATCTAGAGCGAGGGACTCAGCCCAGAGTTCAACCTGCGGCGCCATTCTGGACCAATATCAATCTCAATAATTGAGGGACATGGGGAAGTAGCAGGGGAAACGTACAAGTGCGGCTTGCAGGGCCGTGGTGAGGATTTTGGCAAAGGTCGTATCGGTCGTGGAGTTGGATTTCGTGGAGTCTCGGTATATACGACCGCCGACTAAGACCGAGCGGATATGTAGGAGGAGGAGGGCATGATGTGATCGTGTCGTATTTTAGACACCACCACGTTCGGTGAAGCGGTGGTGGGTGCCCCCCCCCCTTTGGGGGCAGGACATGTATGTAAAAGACTTCTGATGAGGAGTTGATTTGTGAAGAAGAACTTGGGATGGGATGAAGGCTTCTTTTATAGACAAATCTGGAGGCAGAAACTGGCATACTTTGGGCCCAGGAATCCCGTGATGTGGCAAATGGAAGGGTGACGTAGCTGGCATGTCCTACATCCATCCATGTTGTTTGCTTCGGGTACGGGATCATGCGTAAGGATACCAGTGGAGAAAACATGGTGTTGAGAGCGGACAACTGCAGCTTGGCTAAGCACAGAACAGGGTTGCCCTCAACTTGTTTGCCTCTTCCCGGGCGCCGCTTCTCCTTGGCATCCCATTTTTATATCGGCCCGCGGATGGCAACTTAGGTAATCTCGAACACGTCGGGCTTCGTATCCGCAATGGCTGAGATCAACTCGCCGTCCATGATGCCGTGGACGTAGCACTCGCCGAGCAGCTCCCATGTGCCATCTCCTCGATCCCGGCCCACAAACGGGACGCTGGCCCCGAGAATGATTGCCACCTCATCCTTCCGGCGTGTCATGGCCGGGCCGAGGCCGATGAAGCCCCCGCTCGTGACAAACAACTTGCGGTGGTGCAAGAAGTCTTTGATGTTGTGCATGATTTCCGAGCGGACCGTCAGCGGCATCCTCTCGGAGAACATGTCGCAGGCCTCCCGGTCATACATCTTGTCGGGAAAGGCCCAGCGCACCAGCCGCCGCCAGTCCAGCGTCGGGCGCCTCTCCCATCGGCGGAAGCCAGGCAGCAGATCGGCCACCATGGTCCTGAGGTAGGCCCGCTCCATCGGTTCGCAGGTGAGAGGGTACCACCCATAGAGGCCGTGTTTTCGAACAATCTCCTGGATTTGCGTCTCGCCAAACCAGAACTGCGTCACGTCCTGCCGCTTCAGCTCCTCCCAGGGGTCAAAAACGTGAGCCACCACGTCAACCAGGTAGCCCTCAATCTTGAGCTTGTGCAGCTCTTCGTTCCCGTCGTCAAACATCTGCCCGCCGCCGACGGACCCAGACCGCGTGCGGCCCGAGACGTTGTAAAACCACTTCCTGGCTGCCAGCGGGACGCTGTCCCACGGCACCCTCCAGTCAGGCACCCACGACGGCAAGTCGGTGGACGAGTTGGGCAGCCGCTGCACGGATGACAGGACGTCAACGTAGCCGGACTTGATGATTGCTTTCGTGGCACGGCTGTACACGTCCGCCACGCTGGCGGAGTAGTCGATGGGGAAGTTTTCCGAGTTGACGTTGTTGGTGAAACCGAGCAGGGAGAAGATGCGGTCCTTTGCATCCGTCGAGCTGCAGTTGCGCGTCGTCACCAACGCATGCTCCAGCCGCAGGCTCGCGGACGAGGAGCGAGACCTGGCCGAGTGGAAGGCGCGGCGCCACGGGTTCAGGCCGTCGAATATCATCATCTGGCCCATGGTGCCCGTGACGCGGCCGTCGTCGGAGAACTTGGGCAGCGAGTAGGCGTACCAGTAGGCGCCGGAGAAGAGCGTGTCAAGACTCATGCGGAAGCGGCCACAAACGACAGTGACGGCGCGGGCGACGACAATCTCCTGGATGATCCACACACGGGTGAAGTAGGCGTTCTGCATTAGCTTGAGCACCGCCGCGGCCTCCTGCTTGTCGCACCGTGACGACGGGATGGCTGCTGGCGGACGGAGCGTGTTGGTGTCCCACTCCTTCGCACGCCGGGCAAACGACCTGAAGGCAAGCTCGGTTGATGTGTCGGCTGCACCAAGCCACATGATGGCCCGCTTGGCCTGCGAGTAGATGTCCTTCATCATGCGGATCTGGCGGGACATTTCGTCATTGTCGTGCTGGTTGATGCACAGGGCATCGATCCAGAGCAGACGAGGCCTATCACGATGTTGGAGTTGTTGCAAAGCCAATGCCAAGTTACCTGTGACCATTAACGGTTTAGGATCTAAGAGTAGAGTTGTTCGTTGAAAGTCATCCCATGTATAAGACAGCGCCTCGTACGGCGGAGCCTTGTCAAAGTCAAAGACATCAATCCGGAATCGAGGAGCTGTCTGGTGTCCGCCGTAACTTGGGGACCATTCTTGCGTGTACCAGGGATACTCAGTGGCGGACGGGAACTGTTGTTGGTTGAGATTCACTTGAGGTTCCGAGTTGGGTTTCTGGAACCTAGGGGCAAGCGTAACAAGTCGGATTTGATTTGGTCCCAGCGTTCCGGTGTAGTTTGCTTGAGTGGGAAGTTGATCAAGTATTTTGCTGCTTGCCAACACTGGGCTTTCATCTTGTATCACGGGATTAGCCAGACTACAGGTGTTTCTCGTGGGCTCTGGCAACCTTGCCCTGCCCCTGGTCAACTTATAGCCAGTGCCAGCACTTAGAAAACGAGCTGCACGGCCATTGGCGAGGCTGAAACTATCAGAGAGACATGGCCGTTTCCGCCCCAATTGGCCGGCCCTGCTGCGAAAAGAGTCTATGGCATGCGCCAACCAACCAAGCGCCCACCCCGTTTTGGGAACTAGCAATCTGGGACACATCACTGAGCGGTCGGAGACCCGCCAGGGCGATGGCAATGGATCGGATGGAGTTGAAGGAAGGAGTTGTGCGATGCTAGCCTAATTACCAATCCAGACCAGGGTTGCATAAGGGGCCCCCTGTCGGAAATAAAATGGCGCCACCCAAAACCAGGAATGAACTATTTTTACTGTGACATCGCGCGAAACGCCTTGCATCTGGGCCACGGCCCAATGGGAAACAAAGTCCCCGGAAACCCATGCTAAAGTATTTGAATCGGCAGATGTGGTGGTGGGCGCACGGGGGAAAGAAAGAAGTTGGCGGCGCACCATGGCAGCATCATGAACCAAGAAGGTAGAGAGTAAAATAAGACTTAAATAAATAAAACAATTCTCGGTTATTTATTTATTCGTAAGTGTAATTTATGCTTTTGTTCATATTATTTATCGTGATTTTTATAAAAAGAAAATTGGAGCAAATGTGCTGTATACTAAGGGGGGAAATGTGCGTCGTGTGATACACATTTATTTCATCACAGGTGTGGGTGGCAGGGAGGGAGGCTCCACCAATAAATGAAGGTCGCCTTCAAGGACGAGGAGCCTACAGGTAAGCTTACTGCGTTGGCAACACCCCCTCATTAAGCATACGTGTTGGCTTGCGTTCGATGGTTGCATACATATTAAACACCACCCATCCACTCCATTGGACGGTCTGTCGCCTCTTGGTGAATGAGCAATGCAGGCTGAAGCGCGGTTGAAGCGCGCAATGAAAACTGAGTGGAGTCCGAGATTAATCAGATATGATTTGATAAAGCGCATGATACGAGCCTGTTACATAGTTGCACATACGTCACTTGGGAAGAAGCGCATTTTCATCATAAACGGTGTCTTTTGACTATATATGTGGATATATGAGAACCTATGTACCATGCTCGAAGAAGAGCACCCTAAAACCCCCGAATGAACCTGATATCACAGTATGCCGTTTGGAATATCCCAACCATAAACCCCAAGTGCTCCTTGCAATGCAAATTAAAAGAAGGCAAAATTCAACAAGACGCGCAATTTACTGCCGTCGGTAATCTATTCTTTGGGTGTCTATCACCCCGGATTGCTGTGTTTCGGTTGTCCGGGATTCATAGGGTGATGGTTCATCGGGTACATAGGGTCGGTAGGGCATTTGGGAGTCGAATCCGTCCGATGGGTACGGCAAGTTCGACTCGGTGTTCGACACGAAGCGCCCGGCATCATACGGTTCCGTATCCATGCGATGAGCGAGCGCCGGTGAGCTCTCGTGGCGCATTGGCTCGTAGCGCTCCTTCTGGAGTGGTGTGGATGATTGGGATTCGTGGTTGAAGTTGTTGGCCTTCAGAACGGCGTCGTCGCTGTTTCCAGAACCTATGGGTTTCAAAGGCGCATCAGAACTAGTGGATTTGCGACCACCGTCAGGGCTGCCAGGTCGCGACGTCATCGGCATTGAGTCCTCGTAGCTAATATCCTGCTTGCGACGTTTGACGCCGCAGAACAGCCAGCGCATTCCACGAGCGAAAGCCTTGACCAGATCCCACGGGTTCATCGCATCGACCAAGGCGAGAATACCGAGGAAGCCACCGCTTTTAGCTTGATGCTGGTTTTCAAGGTAAGGGCTGCCGCGAGTGGCATCGGGGGCGGGATAAAACGTCTTCGGCGCGTTGGGTCGGTATGGGTGGAAGCTGAAGGCCCAGAAATGGAAAATGGCGAACAGGGCCATTTCGCAGCAGACGAGGAGGTTAGGAATGCCAACTTTGATATCCGGGTATGAGATGGTCGCTGTGGCCTTAATCATGTGAACCGTCGATGAGGTAGCTACAGAGATGAGGACAGTCTGCCACAAAACGAGGAAGACAACGAGCTTGATGGCGAGAATCTTGGTGAAAAGCTTCTGCTCGACCAACGGATCCTTGAGTTGGACGTACACTTGCACGACGCAGAACATGGCAATGGTCACAGCCACCATGTTGAGGGCGCTCACCCAGATGTGTGCAAATACCGGGCTGTTGGAGCTCTCGCAATACACATCGAAAACCTCTGTAACAACGGCGATCACGGTGGAGGCGATTCGAGTAACGATATACTGGTAAATGGAGACCCAGCAAATGTTGAACCAGGTCAGGCCGCTCCTGGGGGTCCTCCAGATTCCGCGCTGGCCACCGCAGCAGCGGGCAAACAGGTTAAGGGGGAAGATCCAGGGCTTGATGGGCGACATTTCTCGGAAGAAGACTTTTTGCGAGTGCACGTCTGGGGCAACATAGTGGCAGACGAGGGCGAAAAAGGCGGCTAGGGCGAAGGCTTCGTAACATGTCGAGATGACTTCGATGTAGACGGCGTGGGTGTACCAGAAGATTTGGGCGAGGGACGCGAGACTGTAGACGGGTACCATGAAGAGGATGCGAATGACTCTGAATTTTCTTGGTTAGGCCATGTTTTGCGGATTGGTTAGTCGGGGGGCCGAGCATGTGACATACTGGCGCTGTTCTCTTGGTTTTGTATAGTTTATCGCATGCAGCCAGATGAGAAACAGACTGAGGACGACGGCGATCAGCGAGGTGCCGCTGCCGACATACTTGGCGAGAGTGTGAAAAGTGATGTCGCCGACGATTGGTTTTTGGTGTGCTGGAGGAGCTAATAGGGAGGAAAATGTTGTCAGCCATCAGATCAGCTCTGCAACTCGGATGCGCGACGTACTCATGTCCTCCAGCGTGTGATTGCATTGCGCGCCCATTGTCGCAACGGGGCCTTTGGGGTCGGCGAACCCGCGGAAAGCTCTTTGGAAAAGTTGATTGCGACGCGCGATGAAGATGGGTGGGTTCGGTATATATAGAGGGGCGTGTAAAGCGAGCCGGGGGTTGGAATCGCAGCCGAGGGGGGTGGGACGATGAAGAACGCTGGATCGAGGTTTGAGCGACGGAGAGTCCGCGAGCGAGTTGGAATGGAGGAGAGTGCTCGAAGAAGGCACTGGGACAGCAGGGAACAGGAACACGACGACGAATGCGAACGGTGGAGGATGCGAGATCGAAGTCGAGACAGGTGAGAGTGGGAGTGGCAGTGGCAGTGGCAGTGGCAGCGGGAGGGGGATGCTTTGAGATTGAGATTGGAGTGGTGTCGGCGATGACGGGGGAGACAGCTAGGGTTTGAGTAGGCGTGTTACAGCTCAAAGGGCACAGCTAATTAATTAATCGTCAATGGCGTCCAAGGAACAGGTCCCCACAGTGACCGTCACTGCTGGGCGATGAACGGACCATGGACATGGACAAGTGAGTACATGGACATGGAGATGCACATAAAAGCGAGCGACGATCCTTGTGCCAGGGTTGTTTCTGGGATGAGTTGGGAAAGTTGGGGACAGCACAATCAATGCCCGCTGGAGGGGGCCCCCGCGAGACCCCCCGTGTGGCTCGGGCGTGGCAGTGAAAGGCATCAAGTGTCCAATCGCTTCTTTTATGCCATGCGCTCATGACAGGTCGGACCGGACCATGGTAGCTGAAAAAGGAACCGCCGTGGTCCAGAGACGTCTTCGGCGCCAAGACAGCGGCTCTGGAGCAGCCGTCTTGGCAATCTCTTGGGCTTCCTGGGGGCTCTTTGGGGGCTCAGAGACCCAGGTTCCGACAGCTGCAGGGCTGAACTCTCCGCGTTGGGACACCTCTGACACGAGGGAAACGCGGCCCTCGCAGGCCTCCAGCGCTGCTTCAGACCTTCTTCTTCGTTGGTGCTCCGTAAACCCTCCGTAGCCGCCCGTGCCCACTGAAATAGCGCTCCATTCATGATGCAATCCTCTGTCTCGAGAGAGCATTCCCCCCAAGTCCCGCCGCCCTGTGCCGCTTTTCCGGAAACAGCACACGGGCCAGCCAATCAACCCCACAGCACTCACACGCACTGCCACTGCGACCATTGCCCGACAAACACCAAACCTCCGCTACCACCATCACCAGATTCCTTTTGGCGGCTGAGCCTAGCCTCCTCCATTCTTGACATCATCTGACATGTTGCGCGTTGCCCTTCTCATACGAAACCCACAATTCGTTTTGTTTTTTTCGGTCCACATAGATACCCATCATCTTGACACGTCTGCTACAAACCAGGTTGAGCATAAGCAGACGGTCGCCGCCCAACACCATTTACACCGTCGTCTTAGTGGAAATAATGAAAACCCCATCCCACAAGGCCCATCTGGCCTTGTCGGGTCTCAATACACTTTTACTTTATTCGCTATTACGTCTCTTACTTTCGGTGTCGCCTTCAACACATTGGTGGCCACTTACTTATCCCAACGTCATTTCCAACTTTCGCTCGAATGCTTTCTTATCCAACCCCAATTAAGCGTTGATCCTTGCTTTTCACAGAAACCCGGGTATCACAGTCTTTCCAAAAATGCGTTCCAACTCCCTGCGCCATTGACGCCCTCCATTCGCCCATGCCATCTGCTCTCGTGCACCAAAAAAAAAAACAGACCATGATGAGTAAGACCGAGGATTGAATCCTCAAATTTGCGTGTAAACATGTTGTATTTCTTTTGTTGCTGACTCCTCGTTGGCTTTCCGACGATGAGGACTGCCAAAAAATAATTTCGTAATCCTTTTCCCATATGACAGACAAATAATAATAACAAGAGTAGGTGAAAAGGAAAAAAAAAGTCTTGTGTAAAGTAGTGTAGGAAGGAAAAAAACAAGTAGGAACCGGCATCAGAAATCTGTTCCAGAAAACGCCGACAAGATGAAAAAGTCCGTATCACATGTCGCCCACGGGCTGTCTTTGTCGCTCTCGCTCCCGTTCTTGCTCTCCATTATCCTGCCAAGGGATGAAACCCAGCTGGCACATCTGTTGCCGCCTCTCACTCCCGCTGATAACTTTTTCGTGCGTTGACTTGAACTCATTTCCTCCAGTTCTATCGTCTCGGTCTCTTTTCTCGGTCGTTCGAGATAGCTCCTGCGCCATCTTCACTTCTCCTCTTTCTGCCACGGTCCTCTCTTCGTTCTTCCTGTCGTTGCCCGCCGTGACCACCATCGCGTTGCCCTCCACGTCCTCCCCTATTATTATTTCCCCAGTCTTCCCCGCCTCGGGGTCCTCCTTGTCCATCGTTTCGGTGACGGTTCTCTCGACCAGGTCCCATCTCTCTCCCACCACTAGCAGGTGGGCCCATGGGCTCACGTCCACCGCCGCCGCCGCCTTGGTCCCTATTTGTTCTGCGAGACTCGCGTTCCTCTCGGCCGCCCTCGCCAGCTCCTGATCGACGATCACGGTATTCGCGATGTTCCTTGCCCTCACGATCACGTCCAGCGCTTCGCTCACGATCTCGATCACGACTGCCTCGTCGAGATTGCCGGCTAGACCGGCTTTCACGGCGGCTGCGTTCATGCTCGCCACGCCCAGATGCCTCTTCTCCGTTGGCAGGCCCTCGATTGGAAGACTCGTGTCTCACAGGATCCTGCCGTTCTTGAGATGGCGTCGATGCGGGAGAGCCACCCGTTAGCACCTGGGCATCGGAGTTACCTAGCGTTTGCCTTGATTGATTTCTGCGCATGCTGCTACTGCGAGTAACCTCGGGCATATTCGCTTGAGCCTGCTGCAGTGTGCTGTTGATTCCTGCGAGTTGCCTTCTGCTGTTATTACCAGATCGGGCCCGCTCATTGTTATTGGACGGCCCTGTAGGTACACCATCACCAGCCGGGGATCCTGCGTAGTTTCCAGGAGTTTGCCTAGGTCCATGTCCGGAATTTCGGTCAGGAGTGTTTGTATTTTGCATCGATTGACGACCATGTCCGTGCGGCGGAGGACCTGGAGGCGGAGGTGGAGGGAGTGGGCCACCACCAATCTGGGACAAACGATCAGGGTGAACTCCAACAGGCGTAGCATTGGCAGATATGGGGGAGGGTGCAGGAGGGCCACCGCCATGCCTGGGCCTATCTGAATGAGGAGGACCGCTGGGAGTACCCGAAGGTGTAACGGGGCCATTGTTCGACTCGTAGGTGCCGCGTCGACCTCTACCTGAGGAGGGTCCTGTAGGCGGAGGTCTATCTGGAGTTGGTGGCTGCTCAGAATCGGGACCGGAGAATCGATTGTCTAGTCGGCCCTGGGCGTTATGAGATCCACCATGGCCGCCTCTAGCTGCGCCACGGCCACGGCCTTTGGGCCCGAAGGGAATATCCGTCACATTCTGAATGGGGTTGAGCCGTCCGTAGGATTGATCTTGATGAGCTGCCTTATGATCAGCGTCAGAGCCTCGAGAAGAGCCAGTGAACCCTGAGGCGTCTCTGCCCTTCGACTGGGGGCCTCTCTCACCACCCTCTCGATCCATTGACCTATCTCCTCTGAAGTTTCCTGTTGCTGGCGAGCGATCCCGTGGGTCTCTGCCAGATTGTCGGTGATCAGGGGGGTATTGCCGGTCATGTCGGTCCTCTCGACCACCAGGCTGTAAACCTTCATGTCCATATCGACCACCACGTCGTGGAGATTGATTTCGATTGGCCCGATTATGGTCGTCTCGGGAGGGGCGTGACGGCGTATTGTTATCTCGTTCTTCGATAAGAGCG
This sequence comes from Calonectria hongkongensis, assembly GCA_017140755.1. Taxonomy (NCBI): domain Eukaryota; kingdom Fungi; phylum Ascomycota; class Sordariomycetes; order Hypocreales; family Nectriaceae; genus Calonectria; species Calonectria hongkongensis. Next base: position 237,638 of record JAACJA010000014.1, read on the forward strand.
GCTCTCTCAGGGTTGATAGAGTCGATTGGTTCATTTGCGGGGGCTTGCCTTGGAGCGCGGTTGCGACGGTCAGAATCAGGGGCGCGAGAACGTTCCTGGGTGTCTTTCGCGAAAAGAGCTGCTCTCTCTGGATTCATGATAGGTTCTGACGATTCTGCAACTGGAACGGGCGCGGGAGCAGGAGAATCGTTTAGACGCCCGTGCGTAGGCTCATGAACCCGACCACTCCTATTGTCGCGTTGTCTCTCCCTGTCATGCTCATTTCGACGGGGTCCTCCTTCTTGCCTAGACTGGTCGCGGTTTTGGTCAGGGCCTCGTCGATCTTGGTAGTCGCGGGACCTTTCTGGTCGAGATTGATCAAATTGACGGGCGTCACGATGCTCCCGGTTATCACGGGAATCCCTCGGCTCTCGCTGCTCACGACCTTCACGGGGCTCTCGGGTCTCTCGGGCATCCCGAGATCGAGTTTCACGCGGTTCCTTACCATCACGACGTTCATGTCCCCTTTGCTGACTGAATCGCTCGGGGGTCACATGAGTAGGAATGGGCACATTTGGTCTGCTCGGTAATGTGTGAGGGGTGTGAGGAGGTCGATCCGGCAATGTGTTTGGTCGGGAGTCGCCTTTAGAACCATTCGAGCCGGCACCAGGACCTGAGTTAGGCGTAGAGTTGCGTGGGCCAGATGCTCCAGATTCTCGCTTTGAACCGTCCCTTGCCAAACCTGCCGGCTTAGCAGGCAACCCGTCTTTTGAATTGGATCCAGTTTTAGAATTTCCATCTGGTCCGGGTGATCGAGCATCTCGTCCATCTTTGACTTCACCATCTTCTTCCTCGTTACTTTGTTTTCCTCCGGCACTTATGGGGTTAGCTTCATAGATTGTTTAATTCGAAGTGGTGTTGCTCTTACTTGGTAGGCCTAAACTCTGGGGCCGTAGCACGAAGAGCAGCTGATTTGTCGGGATCAGCTTGCGAGCCACCGACCTGCTCAATGGTTAGCCTTCATTGATTTGTTTCAACTGGACGAAAACTCACACTCCCTGGACGAAACGCCTGGACCATAACCCATTTCGACTTCCTCCTCTGTAGTTCCGACATTGCACCCTGCGCAGCAACTGCTAAATCTACACGTCCACCAATTTCACTATCCGGCGATGGCTTAGCTGCCGTCTCCTGTTTGGTGATGGTTTGTAGGAGGGCCGAGAACTTGGTCGCCATGAAATCAATAGCGGGGAAAAAGTCGAGGACAGTCTTTAGAACACTGATAGCATTTCTTATATGCATCCACTCAGTACCCTCAAGACAAGATCGGAGTGCCATGTTCAGATTCTTATGCCAGCGGAACAGCATATCCTTGAACTGGGCATGTTCCACAAAGGTAAGTGGCTTTCCGCTCTCATCGAATGTCAAGGCAAATCCAAGACGGGGTTGCTCGTTTGGACCCCTGGCTTCTTTCTCATAAGCACCAAGACGAGGCTGGTCCTTGGAAGCCTTGGCATCCTTTTCGTTAGGAACAGGAACATTTCTATGCCATCTGGATAAATCTTCCAAAACGAGCTTCAAGAAACGACCCAAATATTCGGCTTCCATAACGGTGGCGGTAAAAATAAGGGACCGTAATCGGTTTGCGTTGAATAGTCGATCATACAAAGACATGAGTTTGAACCCGGGCGCATTCCACTCGTGAAGGGCCTTGATGAATCGGTAGGTGTACTCTGCGTCCGCATTAGACAGAAGCATTCGGGGAAGAAAGCATTGCTCAAGCAAGATGTCCGAAATGGAATCCGGCTTCGCCTTAGGCTCCGGGAAGGACGTTTGGAACTGCTTGCTCAAAAAGAACTTCCATTTGCCTTGGCGAAGTAAATGCTCCCCGCACTCCTCAGACAGTCCGATCTGGAGCTGCATAAGCTCCTTTCTCTTTTCCATCTTTCGCTCCTGGCCCTTGCGAGACATGTCGGTTCGATCGCGGGAAATCGCTATCTCCTCGCTCTTGAGCCGTTCCTTCTCTTGTCTGTAGATCTTGTCTGGGCAGAAAAGATCACCTAGCTGAAGTGCCCAGAAAGTTACATAAAGGTCGGGTGTGATCCTCTGCCAGACTTCTGGACGGATTGAGTCCTGAATAGAGTCTGCAATAGGTTGCAAAGCCGCCTTGATCATTGATGAGTCGTCAGGTTTCTATAATCATTCAGTCAATAATCTATTGGAATGGAACCGATTTCGGGTTTCCTACCTGTTGTTCTTCGGTCACTTCAGGCTCTTGATTAGGTGTGTCACTAGGTGCGGGAGTTTCTTTCGTGTCACCCATGGAAACGTCACCATCCTTATCCTTGTCGGTATTAGCTGGGAGAGATTGGTTCTTTTCTTGAGCTTCATCCGTCTTCTTAGGCTTCCAAGGAAACATTCTCTGAGAGAGACTTGATCGCCCTATAAGGAAAGCCAAGCTGGTGTCCAAACCATAGGTTTTGATCAATTCAATGATGGAAGGAACAAGAGCATCGAAAGCGCAAGGTTCCATGTTGGTCCAGAGCAAGTCCAGATATTGAATCAGGATTTGGTGGGAGTCGTCAATAATGGACGAGAGAAATTTGATGTGTGCCTCATCTTCTGGTACCTGGAACAATGCGACCTGCCTGTATTGCGCCAAGTTAATCAGTAACTGGGCGGCAAGTTTTGAGTCCGTGAGAGCTTGGACGAGACGCTTCGAGCTCTTCACATTGTCGAAACGCTTGTCTTGGCCACGGATTAACGTGTGGCGTCGCAAGTATTGACCTCCAGCCATGGAGAGCACTTGGTGGTCAGTAAAGTCGACTTGGTCAACAATGCCTCCCATCGACGAGATGAGCTCCTTGAGAATAATTAAATCAGTGGAGTTGCCCTTAAGCAACTGGTCATTGACGTATTGAAGGACAGGTGTTGCATTGAGCACAGTATATCGCCGAAAAACCCGGCCAGAAAATCTTGACAAAGCCTGCAACCACTTACTCGTGGTAAGAGCGTGGTCGGCTTGTGTGCGGCTTCTGGATTTACCCAGGGAGCTCATCAATGACCAAACAAGCACATCGTAAGAAAGATCTGTGAAGTACTTGGCACATTCAACAAAAGCCTCGATGAGATTGGGGTAGGACTCGAGCTGCTCAAACGCGACACGAAAAACTATACCCGGCGATGAATAGCTCGTTTTAGCGAGCTTCTTGGCCATCTCGCTCAGGTTAGTCAATGATACACGCTTCATTGTACCCCGAGTCTCGGAAGTTGCTCGAGCAAAGGCCGCTTTCATGGCAGGAAGACGAGACGTCTGGCCCTCAAACCATTCAGCATACATGGAGTAACGGGTAGTCATGGGATAGTGCTTGAGCAGATCCCAAATCGCATTAACGACGGAAGCGTTGGCTTTGGTGTGGCTTAGGGCGGGCAACAAAAGTCTCCGAAGAAGATCATGCCAGCGAGTGAAATTGCTTTCCGAAGTATCCTCGGCCAAGCTCCTTGCACCGATTCTGGCAAGCTTCGAGAGAAGAGCCTCATCTTTACCGATGTTAACACCGGAAATATTGAGTAGAGAACCACACAGTGTGAAGATGTCATCTACCGTTTGACAAACGGGAATATTGTCTGCCCATTCATCCCAATAGAAGCGATAATTTTGTGTCTCGTTGGTGTCGGCTTTGTCGGGGAAGGGCCATCTAAGTGACTTCCGAGTTGTCAACCTGCTGAGTCGGACACTGCCTTTGGGAATACCAGATTGGTCAAAATCCGGGACGAATTTGGTGGGGCATTCGATTTCGCCCTTGGCGGTAGGTCGGCTGTCGTTGAACACTTTGTCAACACAGTGGTGGAGTATGCGATGAAGACGATCTAAAACCTCGGGGAACGCCTCAGGAATCCAAGGGAATCGGCCGAGAATGAACAGAGACTCTGGAAGTGCTCCGATGGTTAGGAGCTGAATGAGAAGCGAGACCTTTTGTTCCAAAGGCTCTGGCAGCTTCGCTTTCTCTGCTGCTTCGGGTGCGGTCTCCTTTTGCTCAGGCTCGACCTTCTTGGCAATTTCTCGACGGGGCACAGCTGATGAATTTGGGTTGTCGTCATCCCCTTGAGGCAACACGCCGGCCATAAGAAGAGCGTTCATCGGTCCTCCTCGTGAAGCTCGCTCTTCCTCTTCGATTTTCTTCAATTCGTTCTCTCTAATTTGTTCCATGCCTTCGTCGGCCGGAGACAAATGGGGGTATAAATCAGTCAAAGAGATAAAGCCAATCTTAATAAGAAGAGCCGCTAGGTAAAGCAGATTAGCAGGGAGAACATCGGACTCTTCCCTAGCATCGGAGTTATAGAATCGCAGCTTGAAGCCAAGGAGTTGGGCGGCAGTTCGATTTCCGGGAGGTGGTAAAGTCTTAGTCTCCTCGACCCAGTGTCGCTCGAATTCGGCGACTGCATCCTCCCCATCGGACCTGTTGGTGAGGGTCAATTGCTGTGCATCAGAATCTGCCACTTGGCGACCACCAAGCTCAAAGAAGGCTGTAAGGTGAACCTCCCGCGCCCGCTCCCAAAATGCCGTATCTCGTATCCGTTTCTTATCAGCAAGTGCTTCCTCATCCTCATCGGTTGTCGACCACTGAGAATAACCTGGAGATGCCCACAGAGGTAAGCCTCCGGTATAAACAGCGGCACTGAATTTAAGATGTGATCGAGGCCACCAAGAGCTGACCCGAAGGAATTTAACGAAGAACTTGAACTGTTTGATCAAGACGGCAGCGGCGACATCCAAAGTCACGTCAAGGACCCTGCCTACATCCAGATCGAATGTTCCAATAAGTGCCTTGACTCGTTCGAAGGTTTGCTCGGCCATTTCGGGAGGAGGAGGGGAAGAGCTGCTCGTACTACTAGTTGTGAACAGCTCAGTGATTAGTTTGGAGTAACCCTCAGTTTCTTCCCGAAGGAGGTTATAATTGGCTTGTCGGTACAGGAGATTGGTCGCCTGCTTGATTCCCAGCTTCGCAAAGTTGTCCCGAATAAGGCCCAGTTGTTGTAGGACCTGGGCATCGAGGACCTGTCGCATGAGAGTCGGAGAGACGTTAGTAGCGATGAGGAACTCGCGAAGCGCAGGTCGATATATCGTCGGCTCATTGTCCATGACAATCGACAATGAGTCGAGAAAGAGTGTGTGTGGTGCGAACGCATAAGAATCCTTAATTGTCTCGGACGTTTCGTCACCAAGAATCTCCTTCACACAAGCGCCCGCATCAGCAGGCTCCAGGCGCCCTTGGACGACGGCATGGATAAACTCTTGGAATAGGCTCGAGAGCTCTGTGATGTCAACATCTTCCCGCGACTGCTTTCCATGTTCACAGACGGCTTCCCGCCCATGATCAGACCAGGTGCTAATCCTCTCATCTGTGAGGTTATCATAGCGGTAATTGGACCGGACCGGGGAAGGCGGCCTCATGGGAGGTTGAGACGCTGAAGCTGGGGCCGGGGCTGGAGCTGGAGTTGGAGCTGCAACTTTCGGCTGGGGTGGAGGTGGTGGCGGAGGTGGATGTGGCTGAGAGGGGGCAGCTCGTCGTTGTGCTGGTGATGAGTTCTGTTGATGATTAGGTTGGTGACCCTGCTGGTCCCTCGATTGGTGGTTTTGCTGATTCTGGTGATGATTTTGATGACCTCGACCGTGGTTTTGCGACGAGTCGCGACGGTTATTGCCACGATGGCCCCGACCGCGTCCGCGTCCTGAGTTCTCGTCGCGGTCGTGCTGGCCCATTTGCGTGTCGCCAGGACGGTGTGGTGAGGATCTGCCGGCTTCGAGGGAGAGCCGGTCGTTTCTCTTGCGCTTCGGAGGCATGGCTCTCGAGGTTGGGGGGCTGAGCCGACGATTATTTCATTGGGGGGATCGGCGGACCTGATGGTCGAGGACGGATGATGCTCGACAAGACTATAAAAGAGGGTGTGAGCCGCACGGTATGTCGCGGAGGGCGCGAGGTTCTGTTGGCGGGGACTACCTTGTGGTCTGGCGTGGTGATGGCGTAAGGAAAGGCTTTGCTCAGCGAGCAGGACAGCCTGGAAACAAAGACGAGGCGCGTGAACAAGGAACGAATGGGTCTGAAAGGAAGAAACACGCCGGCACTGTCAAATGCAGTCACGTAGCGGTGTCGGTAAATGGGTGCGCCCGTGTTGGGGCCGTCTGGGAGATGGCGGCGATTCTCGCGTTGGCGATGCAATGCGGCAAACTTCACCAAGCCAGCAGAGCTCCCTTGAGTGTCGCGCGGTCACGGTTTGGCAGCCTTACTGGGGAAACGGTGGTGACAAGGCTGCCACTGCGCTAAACGGGTGCGCACGGGCCAACGCTCACAATCAGGCTCAGGCACCTGGCAGATAACTAGGTAGCGGAAGCCAGCTTTGAACCGAACCCAGTTGGTACGTACCTTTTCCCCATCCTCCTCCGGCAGCCGCGATGCAGTCACGTGGCGTTGACTCCAGAAGCCCGGTGCCGGCCGCATTAGCGCAGCTAACCTTCCGACGGCCGGACCTGGAGTCGCCCATTGGCTGAGTCACTAGACTTCTGGAGACTTGAGAATTACGCCATCGAACATCTGGGGTTTTTTCTCGTCAAACTTGCGGGAGTCATTGTTCGTGTCTAGATCTGTGCTGAGACCGGCTAAGGCCTGAGGAGTTCTTTGGGTCCATTTTTCCTTAGTGAGACATCGGTCTTCAGCGACTATATCACCGGGTGTCTCTGTCTTACATCACTTTTTGGAAATTTATAACTATTTTTGCTTCTGTTTCCCTACGGTAAAGACGCCAACTACGCCATGGCTCAAGACACGGTTTCCAATGGCGGCGAGCAAACGCACTATGGTCAGTATATCTTGCTTTCTTCTTTTTTTCCTGCCCTGGTCCTCTACCATGCTGGAAGCACTCGTTGCTCCTTTACCCCTGTCCGCCCGCTTAGCACACCCTATACGAAGACCGGTGACTGAATACCTGGAAGAAAGAACGCAATCGCAACCCGAGAACCCGTTTGCGGCTCTCATCCCCGACCAACAAATAGCAATCATTCCCGAGTTTACTCTGGAATCGGGTGTGATCCTCCATAACGTCCCCATTGCCTACACAACCAGGGGCAAACTTAACGCTAGAGGAGACAATGCCATGGTCATTTGCCATGCCCTCACTGGTAGTGCCGATGTCAGCGATTGGTGGGGCCCGTTACTCGGAGGTCCCGGCCGGGCCTTCGACACCTCGCGGTTTTTCATTGTCTGCATGAATAGTATGGGCAGCCCTTACGGCAGCGCGAGCCCTGTGACAGCCAAGGATAACGACCCTAGCAAAGGACGCTATGGACCCGAGTTTCCGCTTACAACTATTCGTGACGATGTCAAGTAAGTACATGGGCGCGTTTTTTTGCAATATTTCTTTTTTCTAAATTTTCGCAGCCTTCATCGACTTCTTTTGGATGATCTTGGAGTTAAACAAATCGCTGCCGTCGTTGGGGGCTCCCTGGGTGGCATGTTCGTCTTGGAGTGGGCCTATTTTGGCAAGGACTACATCCGATGCATTGTCCCCATCGCTACCTCTAGCAGGCACAGTGCGTGGGGTATCAGCTGGGGTGAGGCTCAACGACAGAGCATCTATGCTGATCCCAAGTATGACGATGGCTATTACCCATTTGATGACCCGCCTTCCACTGGCCTCGGTGCTGCCCGTATGTCAGCGCTGCTGACCTATCGAAGCCGTAACTCGTTTGAGTCTCGATTTGGTCGAAACATTCCCGATCCTACCAAGGTTCAGACGATCCGGGAGCGGCCCAGGCCATCAACTCCATCGGAGGCGCATTTCCATATCCACAACGACGGCCATAATGTCAAGCGCTCCTCGCGGTCTCGCGACAGCGGCGAGGGTGTCGCCTCCAACGGATCTTCCGGCACTCAGACCCCTGCCATGAATGCCGAATCAGCGGACCCGCAGTTTCACGGACCAGGCAAGGGCAGCCTAACTGGAGGAGAATCGCTCCCAACATCAACCTACTTCTCAGCCCAGTCCTATCTTCGTTACCAGGGCGGCAAGTTCGTCAAGCGTTTTGACAGCAACTGCTACATTGCCATGACCCGCAAACTGGACACCCACGATGTATCCAGGAACAGGGCTGACTCTATTGCAGAGGCTTTAGCCTTGATTGAACAGCCGACCCTAGTCTTGGGTATTGAGAGCGACGGTCTCTTTACCTTTGCAGAGCAGCAGGAGATTGCGGAACATGTCAAAGGGGCACGCTTGGAGCGCATTGATAGCCCCGAGGGCCATGATGCATTCTTGTTGCAATTTGAGCAAGTCAACACCTATGTTCTCGGATTCCTGAAAGAAGTCCTGCCGGATATCATGAACAAGGATGGTGCTGCACCCGAAGAAGCTAGCGTGGGCAAGTTGACCAAGTCCAGCACCTTTGGAGAAGCGGAGGTAGAGGATATCACTGCTTGGTAGACTACAGAGTCCCGGGTGTTGCGACAAGAAAGGAACTCTTATCATGAAAGTAGATTAGACGGAGGAGGAAAATATTTAAATCGGCTCTCGATGCAACTTAAGACTTATGGCCCTTAGACTCGCATTAACTTGTCACTAAGTGTTTATATCTATCCGCAAAAAAAGACATCCTGAAGATGCCACAGACAGGCTCCTTAATTAAAAGAAAGATACTACGACATTGCAAGAGCACTATGCACTCTAGTTAGAGTTGTTTTAGCAAGAGCGTGTTTCGGGGTAGTAAGCGAAAGCTCTAGGGTAGCGTCTGTAAATTTTAATCTAAGAGATTGAACGACGAAGAAAAAAATTGGCGAAGCATTTATATAAGTTTGTGCACTGGACACACAAGACAAATAGTTTGTATTTTTATGAATTTAAGGTTGCGAATAAAGATTTTTTTTGATGCATTTAATCCCAAAATGGTTTATCTGAAATGAGCAGGGCTATGAATGACACTGATTATCATACTTAAAAAAAATATCTACGATAACAACCAGAGCGGCATGGTTTTGTAATTTCCCTCCAAAGATAGTAATTGGGTCAGTTATCTAGCTAGACTTCTAGATCGTACGCCAATGTATCGGTGCACAAAGATTCTCGGAGCTTATGTAGCCTATCACACCATTAATTTAGTTTCTTTGTTTTGGAGAATGACGGCCGAGTTCAGAAGAAAAGACATACTTTTGATGCGCTGGGTGTCCACCGTAAGCCAAAACCTGTTCTTCTGTATCCATTACAGTCATGAGAGCCATATCATAGCCCTGTGCACGATGCGCAGTACTCGCGAGCGGAGGGCCGAGGCTGAAAGATTTCAAACCGGGTATAACACCGACCATAGCTTCTCCTAGAGCACGCATCTCCTTGACTTGATCCTCAGTGACACCGGGCTTCAGCTTAAATAGAACTATGTTATATGTCTCATTAGTACGAATCTGATTTGGAACGATGATGAGATGAAACCAATACCAAAGTGATAGATTGGCATTTTGTCGACTTAGATCTTGCGATTGAGCAGGTTTAATCGTGTATGTAGTGCTATTGGCAGATATTGCGCATGAAATAATTGACCTCCTGTAATAGTCGGGGTTGATGGACAATTTAAACGCCGGATTACCTAAGCTAGCAACAGGCATGTCATGAGTTCTGTTATTAGTTTGCCGAGGTAATCCCCGTTGCACATTTGTGTCGGACTGGACGCCGATCCAACTGCATTTTGTAGAACTGGTTTGCTTCCCACCATTTAACCCCATATGTACCAATGCACACGTTATCTTGCATGTATGATGTGAGTGTTTTGGATTTATTCAAGCTATCGCTTTGTATTCGAATTGGCTCAGAGCAGGACCTATTTTGTCCATATGTTGATGCGAATGAGACAATATGAATTATATCAACAGTTTACTATTACATCAGAAAATTAAAATGATCTTCCAAGTTGACACCGGGCCACCATCTTTTGTGAATCACAACTACGTCAGGCTTTAACTGCTAATGTATTGTGAGAAAGGCATAGATAACCGGCCACTCCACATTTGATAGAGGAAAATGTATTTAATATGGGCGGATTATTATATCGATGGAAAGAAAGCAGGTAGAGTTCAGCATCTATGGCTCGGACGGGGGCCGAAACGCTACACGGCCCCGCTCCGTTCAGTCGGACTCCACTCCGGGAGTATGGGATAATGAATAATGGTGAGATGTAGAGGCTCCGTAGAGTGTCCCCGGTGCGAAAAAAAAGAGAAAAAAGACCCGAATACTTCAATATATTTGGCCTGATTATGATAGCCGTGTTTGATCTTACTGATAATGGCGTGGATGTGAGTGTGGGTTGAGTAGGGCCGAAAATGCGATTGTACAATACAATCCCTGAAAGATTGTCCCTCTGCGACCTCCTCACCTTGGCAACAGAGTGCTCAACTGCTTCAAATATTAGCTTATTATTACAGAAATAAAAAATTAAATAAACAATATCTAAATCATTTTGCTTAATTTATTTTATTTTACTTATATAACATTTATTTATTTCTGAGCAGTCAGGAAATGGCGAGAAGAAGTAGAGGGGGTGCAATCTTTCAGGGATTGTATTGTACATTGTCCAACGAGAACAGTGTCGTCGCCGAACTGCTCTGCCCGACGCATTTAATGCCCAATCTAAGACTGAATTGCAAATTGAATTATTATTTTTGGTTTCATAGTGGTGAAATCAGCCCCAATAACTTCAATTTCTAATCGTAATATTGAACTGATCTGCCTCCAATAATGACCTGTTCGCCAACTTCACTGCTAGGCTTGTCTTTGGCGACGCCTTTGGCAACACGAGCTTTGACCCACTCTCCAGCAGTTATTCCAACGACATTGGCGTCTTTTACTTGGTTATACCCTAGCTTATCTAGCACGGGACTCGCCACAGGCTCAAGCTTCAATTGGTCTTCCGGTCTCACAAAGTAAAGAACCCCAAGGCGATCGATGTGCCGTTGGTCTGGTGGAGGAGCTATGACGCGGTGAATGCTGCTTTTCAGGAACCCGTTGGTAAGAAACTCGAGAGCATCTGCAAGATTGACGGTGATGCTTTCAGGATATGGCTTAACCCATTTCCATGTCCCCTCTGGTGTTCTTACTTGTAGCGCCGCAACGGGCTGGCGGAATAGCAGGGTCAAGCTCCCGAAGTCTGTATGACCTTTCACCCAAACATCTTCAAGCTGCCGATTCTGTTCCTCTGTTCGATGATGGTATTTCATGTACCGCAGATGACAGTCGCTCCTGGTATCGTATCGATGACTTTTGAGAAAATAGTCATCTGGGAGCTCCAAAATTATGGCAAAGAGAACAAGAAGCTTTCCCACAATGTCATCGTGGATGTGCCGAGCAAATTTCTCAATCTCAGCGCTGTTTTGATGAATAACCTGGGGGTGTGTTCGCTCTAGCTCCGGAATAAATTTGGGAATGTTATATATTTCCGTATTATCGAACACCCCTGGACGAATTTCCTGACAAAATGTTAGTGGCGCCAATTTTCGAATAGGTGTCACGTAACCCACGCGAATGCCTAGAGGCTTGTATCCATTGTAACCACCTTTCTCAAGCTCTGCACGGTATTGTAGCTTCTTGTCGGTAGGCAACTCGAAGAGATCTCGGCCTATTGCGAACTGACGATCCACTTCGTCTTGGCTCAGCCCAAAATTGATAACGTAAAAAAACCCTGGAAAACGTCAATGCAAAAGGTTTTTTTTTTACTCTTTAAATGATCTTGAATTACCGATTTTTTGAATTGCATTAAATACCTGTTTCGCGAGAGCGTCTTTGCCACCTGGTTGATCGAATTTGGATAGGTCCAATGTGACCAAATCTGCCCAGTCCACTACATGGGAGGGTCAAAACAGGATCCAAAAGTCACTCTTTTTCAATTGAACGCTTACGCTCATAATTGGTCTCTGTTGCTTGGGTGTAGACGGCGGGGGCCGGGAGGGTTGCGGCTACGGTTGCCATATTGTCGGTGATTTTGGGATTATAATCCAAATGTTTTCGAAAATCCTTTATAGACCGACCTTATCGCATCCTTTTTCGCTTCATTTTAAGGGTTATTAAAGCCTGGATAATGATTTCCCAAGCCTATTCATCAGCAAACTAATTTTGGTGGGATCGGCGAATGTCACCTCTCAAGCCTTGATCGCGTCATTTGGAGGAGTATTGCGAAAACAACCCACCGTCCAGTCAGGGCTTCAACATCCCATGGAGACCGGAAATAGGTGGGATATGCGGGTAATACGCGATCATGACCCTGCGCATGAAACCACCAATGCGTCGCTAATACCACCTTATGTACTTTTCAGGCAGTAGTGTATGTCTGGTACCTGAAGATTGACCCAGATATGTTTTTCGCAATAATGCAACGTAATTGCCCTATCCCTGAACCATGGACATGGGTGTCATTTTCGCATACAATATTTAGTTCGCTTGATGGATGTTCAATGAACTCTGGTTTGAGTGATGGTAATGACGGCAGAGATGGCGTTGGGAGCTGAAATCGGTCCTCACGAGGATTCTTTGGGGAAGTCCAATCCCAGTGATGACGAAGCACAGCATGCGGAAGGAGAAAGCTCTGCCGAAGGCGCGTCAAGTGAGGGCCCAATTGCTGGGTATGATGCGGAGACAATGGGAGCCAGAGTGCTCCTCACACCCGAAGAGGAGAGGAAGTTGCTGAGGAGAATCGACTGGCATTTGATGCCACTTTGCTCCTTGATATTCATGTTCAAGAACCTCGACTCGGACAATGTAAGACGGACGCTTCTTTTGGGAAAGAGATTATGAACTAACAGATACAAAAGATATCTAATGCGCGAATCATGAACAAAGGCACCGATCAAAATATTATGAGCCAGCTGGGGATGACTTCAGATCAGTACAATTTGCTGACGATTTTCTACTACGTATGCCTGCTGGTCACCTTGAGGAATGATGCCATTTCTGATAGTAATAGGTCCCATACATCGTGTTTGAAGCTCCCTCCAACCTATTTCTTAAACGATTTTTGCCCTCTCGCTGGCAAGCGCGAATAATGGCCATGTGGGGGATCATGCTCTTGTGCCATGTCGCAGCTCGAAACAAAACCGGTATATACATAACAAGATTTTTGTTGGGACTGGTAAGAAATCATGGCAGCCTCAGGTATGATAAAACTAATTGAAAGCGACTAGTTCGAGGCTGGACAATTCCCTGGTGTTATTCTGCAGATGTGCTACTGGTATAGGCCTGACGAAATGTCCCTCAGGCTATTATATTTTTGTGGGTAATCTTATGTCCTATTTGAGACGAGCTTCATCTAACATTTAATTTAGACATTTGTGGTAATATGTCGGGAATTTTCAGCGGTTTGTTGGCCTTCGCGTTTGACAATGCCTCAGGCTCGTATGGACTCTCTGGTTGGCAATGGTAAGTGACCGATCAAAATCGCTACTTTGTCCTTTCTAACTAACAGCCGAAGGCTTTTCCTCTGCGAGGGAATCGTTACAGTTGCCTTCAGTGTAGTAGTATGGTTTTTGCTTCCCGATTGTATGTCCTGAGCCCCATCCATAATTAGAACGCTTCGCTAACTCTATACAGTTCCAGAAACAGCGAGCTGGCTGACCGATCGCGAGAAAGCCTTCATTCAAGCCAGATTGCCTCAAAATGCACCACGAGCTGCCGAACAAGACTTTAAATGGGGTGAAATTGTTTCGTCTCTGAAAGATCGGCGATTGTGGCTCTTCACTTTAATTTGGGCAATCTACACGGTTGGGACCAGCGGCGTGCGGTTCTACCAGTCCACGGTTATTGCGAATTTAGGCTTCACGTAAGTATATTACGGAATTAATCATCACTCACTATCATTCCTCGACATGGGACTGACACGCACCTTAGAAACATCGCAACAGCTCAAATCCTCAATATCCCTATCACCGTTACAAGCTTGATTGTGATTGGCGTCACAGGAGTCATCGCAGATAGCGGGAGATATCCGCGACCGGTATATCCCTTGACATTTCTTGCAATTATCATTGCCTGCTATGCTGTCCTGGTTGCATATCCTAACAATGGCGCGGTATACGCGGCGACTCTGATCGGAAATGCCGTAACAGCTGCATGGTTTCCGATGATGTGGCCATGGCGAGTTCAAACAACGAGCCGTGCCACGGGATCGGCTTTTTCGATCGGCTTTGTTAATAGCTACGGACAGATTGGAGGTGCCATCGGCCCCCAAATTTTCCGAAGCATTTATGAGCCGCACTACACGATACCATTTACTGTCGCTATGTGTCTGGTAGCTGCCTGTATGGTCGTGACACTGATCACCTGGTGGGTGACGAGACAGACGGAGAGAGACACGAGGAAGTTGAAACTGGCGAGAAAAGCGGCGGAAGCAAAAGGACAGGTCGTGCTGGAGGACCTGGTGGACAATGATCTTGGACCGCGTTCTACTTGAGTTTTGCCATGTTTTGGTACTTCAATTTTTAACAACCAGAATTGATGTTCGCCAAGTCATTCTTGATGCATATTTGAGTCGCAATTTCCCCTCGGTGGTCGATGAAGTGTGGGCAACCGACTCAGAGAAGTACAATGCATCCCTTGAGAGATTATCCCACTGTGATTTTTTTCGCCTTGGATGACACAAAACTCAACTTATTGATACGTGTACAGACTGATAAAGCTTTTTGTCAAAGCTTTTGAGGGCATCTGAGTTGTGATGTATGTGGCTATGAGAAGCCAACTGCGGAGCACAGGCACTATTACTAACAGTACCAATAGTTGTAAAACTATATGGTTGTAAGACGGCCATGTCTGTGGTGCCTATCAGGTCGACTCCACTGTTGCATTTAGGTTGCAAAATAAATCCAGGCATTTCCCTTTATTTAAATTTAAGACAGTCCGCTCTTGATCCTCTAGTCCTCTGCCATGTATTTTGTCCCATGCTCGGATGTGGAGCATGCCTTCTTTAGTCAGCCCTTATCTGGGTAACGTTCATCGTGCAAGTCGCTTGGGGTTGCAATATACCCGGCTCAAGTGGATCTGGTGAGTTTCTCTTATGGTTTAGCTGGGGTCTTTTCCAAAAAGGATCCGCCGATATCGCGTTTTCTTTGCCAATCAAACAGATCCTTCAGTGGTTCACGGAGCAAGGGCCGCGATCGCGGATTCTGCGCCGATGCAAGTTAAAATTGTGTCTTTCGAGTCAACCAACGTCTTTTCTAGACTTTTGCGCTCGAAAATCCTTTCTGCTCTTGAGTATGGTTCTTCGATTGCAATTTTTTCCTCATCAATCATTTCATGAAATACCCCTAGGTTCAATCGTCGAGACAGTATCGAATGCAGGACTCAACCCAAAGATGCGCATCAGTAAACTGGATTGATCTACATTTGCAATCAACCAGCCATGCCCGAAAATGCGGAGCCTCCTTGTGGCAAAAGCCCAACTCAGTCAGCCGCTTCTGTCATGTCCCAAAGAACAGATGTGGAAGGCCAGGATCGAAATTTGGGAGAAGAGATTGAGCTTCGTCAACAAGGCCAAGAAACTACAGCCGCAGAACCTATGGACATTTACAAGAAGTTCAGCTCGATTCGAAAGCTTGGCATTGTTGCTACCCTTTGTTTTTGTGGGGTAGTCACCCCATTCAGCTCAACGGCTCTTCTTGTAGCTATCCCCGAAATCGCTTCGACATTTGCCACTACGAGCGTCATAATAAACGTGTCAAATGCCCTCTTCTTCGTCTTCATGGCTATCAGCCCTCTAGTTTGGGGTCCTTTTGCCGATTGCTTTGGGCGCCGCTGGATCTTTCTCGTCTCCAGCATCATGCTTGCGATCTTTAGCATTGGAACAGCGGCGTCTCCCGATATAGCCGCCTTCTTCGTATTCCGCATGCTGACGGCTTTCCAGGGCACGGCGTTTCTGGTCGTCGGCTCTGTTGTAATTGGAGATATTTATCCTCCTAAGGAACGAGGCAGGGCGCTAAGTTGGTTCATGTCTGGTATTCTCGTTGGACCAACTATGGCACCATTATTCGGCGGCATCATTATAACTTATGCGTCATGGAGAGTCATTTTCTGGCTCATTGCCGGAATGTCGGGGTTTGCGGCTGTAATGGTCGTATTTCTTCTACCAGAGACTATACATGAAATGAAGCCCATTAACACCAAAGGAGGCACGTTAAATATCATCATGGAGATCGGGTCTCTTATCGATCCGATGAAAGTTCTCCGACCCCTCTTCACGTATCCAAATCTTTGGATTGCTGCTCTAGCAGTCTCATCACTCATTTGGAACCAATACTCGCTACTTACACCAATTCGACATGTCTTGAACCCACGATTCAACCTTACCTCGCCCCTTGAATCTGGACTCTTTTATCTAGCCCCAGGAAGTGGATACTTTATTGGCAGCTTCTTTGGCGGTCGATGGTCCGACTATATGGTTAAAGTGTACACACAAAAACGAGGGCGCAGAGTCCCTGAGGACCGCCTCAATTCCGCCGTTTTAATCATGATTATCGCCGTTCCAGCTTGTATGATCCTCTATGGTTGGGGCGTAGAGAAAAAAGTTGGCGGGATTCCTCTCGTTGTCCTAGTCATGTTTCTTCAAGGGTTTACCCAGTTATTATGTCTCCCTAGTCTTAATACGTACTGCATCGATGTCCTGCAAGACGAAGGACAAAGTTCTGTTGTAGTAGCTGGAAATTATTTGACTAGGTTTATGTTCGCGGCTGTTGGAACCGCGGTATGTTTGCCAGCAATACAGACCATCGGCGTTGGTTGGTTCAGTACCATTTCTGGCCTTTTCATTTCAGTGACAGGGTTTATGACTTGGTTATTGGCAAAACACGGAGAAGAATGGCGGAAACCAAGGGAAACTTAATACTACTATCCTCGGAGTTGGTTTTACCTTCATTAGTATGTGTTAGGCTTCTCTATAAATTAGCGTGGAGTAAGGAGACGAAAAGCAAGCACTATGTACGTTAATGCATTCAAAGGCTGTTATTCGGTCGATTTTTAGTATCACCGATGCACCGGACTCAAGAATTTTTTTTCCACGTCATATATTATTACCATTACTTCTATGCTAACGGAAACCCAGACAACTAATAACCCCCGGCTACTTTTGACTAGACATTATAAATTTTGATTGAGGATCCGCGCGCCATTTTTCCCATTAAGATTCCATCTAAGACGTGTGGTTTTTTATATGCTCTGCAAAGGAACGAAAACACCGACAATCCGTGAAAATGCCTAGGCTTCGACATCTTCTTGCTCAGCCCTGCTCAGACGCATTTTGCGAATCTTGCCCTTTCCAAGCTTGGTCTTGCCAACCTTAGGGAGGTTAGCACCGAGGCCCTTGAGGACCTGGGTGGAATCGAAAGCAGCGAGGACGGGGAATGAGTTCTGAAGAGGGTTGGCCAGATTGCTCAAGGTGCTGTTGAGAGCATCTGTGAGGGACTTGAGGTCATTGAGACCTCCAAGAGTGTTGTTAAGGAGATTTGTAAGGTCGCCGAGACTGTTGCCTAAGGTGTTGTTAAGGATGCTTCCGAGACCATTTCCAAGAGTGCTGTTAAGCAGGTTGGAAAGGTTGTTAAGGTTGCTGGTAAGGTTGTTGAGGCCAGCAAGGCCGTTTCCTAGGGCATTGTTGAGATTGCTCGTGGCATCAGTGACGTTCTGAAGGTTACTGAGACCATTTCCTAGGGTGTTGTTCAAGAGGTTGGTGATATCATTGATGCCGCCGCCCAGTGTGTTGTTGAGGGCGCCGGTAACATCGTTGAGACCACTTCCGAGGGTGTTATTGAGCAGATTAGTGATATCGCCCAAGCTGCCACCCAGTGTGTTGTTAAGGCCGCTCAATGTGTTGTTGAGGAGACCAGTAACATCGTTGAGGCCG
Organism: Calonectria hongkongensis; assembly: GCA_017140755.1. Taxonomy (NCBI): domain Eukaryota; kingdom Fungi; phylum Ascomycota; class Sordariomycetes; order Hypocreales; family Nectriaceae; genus Calonectria; species Calonectria hongkongensis. Next base: position 255,528 of record JAACJA010000014.1, read on the forward strand.
CTTCCCAGCGTGCTGTTGAGAAGGTTGGTAATATCACCGAGGCTGTTGCCCAGTGTGCTACCAAGGCCAGTGAGGGTGTTGTTCACAAGGTTGGTAATGTTGCCAAGGCTGTTGCCCAATGTGCTTCCGAGGCCACCCACTGTGTTGTTAACTAGGTTCGTGATGTCGCCAAGACCTTGACCAAGTGTGCTGTTGAGAAGGTTGGTGACACCGTTGATGCCGTTACCAAGGGTTCCATTGAGTCCACCGAGGGTGTTGTTAAGAAGGTCGGTAATACCTCCCAGGCTGTTACCCAAGGTGTTGTTGAGGAGACTAGTCACATCATTGAGGCCGCTGCCCAGAGTGCTGTTCAGAGCGTTAGTGATATCGGTAAGGCCACTGCCCAGAGTGCTGTTGACAAGGTCTGTGACACCGCCAAGAGTGCTGTTCAGTAGGCTTCCAATATCAGTACCGTTAAGCAGGCTTCCTAGACCACTAGTGACACCTCCAAGAGTGCTATTGAGGAGGCTTCCAAGAGGATCGGTGGTGTTCAACAGGTTGCCAAGACCACCAGTGATGCCTCCGACAGTATTGTTCAATAAGCTTCCAAGAGGGTCAGTGGTGTTGAGCAGGTTGCCGAGGCCGCTTGTAACGCCTCCAAGAGTGTTGCCTAGCAAGCTGCCAAGAGGATCGCTAGAGTTTAGTAGACTGCCGAGGCCGCTAGTTACTCCGCCGAGCGTGTTGTTAAGGAGACTTCCAAGAGGGTCGGTGGTGTTAAGCAAGTTTCCAAGCGTGCCAGTAACGCCACCAAGAGTGTTATTAAGAAGGCTTCCGAGAGGGTCGGTGCTGTTAAGCAAGCTGCCTAGACCGCTAGTAACGCCGCCAAGAGTGTTGTTAAGAAGGCTTCCAAGAGGGTCAGTAGTGTTGAGCAGGTTGCCGAGACCGCTAGTAATGTCTCCGACAGTGCTGTTCAACAAGCTTCCTAGAGGGTCAGTGCTGTTGAGCAGGTTGCCGAGGCCGCTGGTGACGCCGCCAAGAGTGTTGTTAAGCAGGCTTGCAAGAGGGTCAGTGCTGTTAAGCAAGTTGCCGAGACCACTTGTGACGCCTCCGAGAGTGTTGCCTAGAAGGCTTCCTAGCGGGTCGGTGGTGTTCAGTAGGTTGCCAAGACCACTGGTAACGCCACCAAGAGTGTTGTTAAGCAGGCTTCCAAGAGGATCGGTGGTGTTAAGAACGTTTCCTAGGCCACCGGTAACACCACCAACATTGTTTCCAAGCAAAGCGCCAAGAGGGTCACTTGTGTTGAGTAGGTTGCCTAGACTGCTGGTGACTCCGCCAAGAGTAGTATTAAGAAGGCTTCCAACAGGGTCAGTGCTGTTGAGTAGGCTTCCAAGACCTCCGGTTACTCCTCCAAGTGTGTTGTCAAGCAGGCTGCCGAGAGGGTCGCTGTTGTTGAGCAGCGTCCCTAGACCACCAGTGATTCCGCCAAGTGTGTTGTTGAGCAGACTACCGATAGGATCGGTGCTGTTCAGCAGGTTGCCGAGGCCACCGGTAATGCCTCCTACTGTGTCATTAAGCAGGCTTCCGAGGGGATCAGTGCTGTTAAGTAGGTTACCAAGACCTCCAGTAACACCGCCAAGTGTGTTGCCAAGAAGGCTGCCAAGAGGGTCGCTGGTGTTGAGAAGGTTTCCAAGGGTGCTGGTAACGCCTCCAAGGGTATTGTTCAGCAGACTACCAAGAGGATCGGTGGTGTTAAGTAGGTTGCCAAGACCTCCAGTAACTCCGCCAAGAGTGTTGTTTAGCAAGCTTCCAATAGGATCAGAGCTGTTGAGTAAGCTTCCTACACCACTGGTAACGCCGCCGAGAGTGCTGCCGAGAAGACTTCCGATGGGGTCGGTGTTGTTAAGGAGGCTGCCCAAACCGCTGGTAACGCCGGTAACAGCGCCAGTGACACCTCCGAGCGTGTTGTTCAGCAAGCTTCCAAGAGGGTCAGTGCTGTTGAGCAGGCTGCCAAGTCCGCTGGTTACTCCTCCAACCGCACTTCCCAGGAGGGTTCCAAGAGGATCAGTGCTGTTAAGGAGGTTTCCAAGACCGCTAGTAAGACCTCCAACAGTGTTGTTCAGCAGGCCTCCAAGAGGGTCAGAGCTGTTAAGAATGCTGCCAAGACCTCCAGTAACTCCACCTAATGTGTTGTTAAGCAGACTTCCGAGAGGGCCAGACAGTGCTCCAGTGACTCCGCCTAGTGTGTTGTTCAGCAGGCTACCAAGAGGGTCGGTAGAGTTGAGAAGGCTGCTTAACCCCCCGGTAACTCCTCCGACTGTGCTGTTCAGAAGACTGCCAAGAGGGTCGGTCGAGTTAAGAACGCTACCCAGACCGCTTGTGACTCCACCGAGGGTGTTGCCAAGAAGGCTTCCAAGAGGGTCAGTGTTGTTCAGGAGACTACCTAATCCTCCTGTAACTCCTCCAAGTGTATTGTTGAGGAGGCTGCCGAGAGGGTCGGTGCTGTTAAGGAGGCTACCAAGACCACCGGTAACTCCACCAAGCGTGCTACCAAGAAGAGTTCCAAGAGGGTCAGTGTTGTTGAGAAGGCTACCCAAACCACCTGTTAGTCCTCCAGTTGTGCTGTTGAGAAGGTTGCCGAGGGGATCAGTGGTATTGAGAAGGTTTCCTAGTCCTCCAGTAACACCGCCTAGTGTGTTGTTGAGGAGAGATGTAAGAGGGTCAGAGCTGTTAAGAAGGTTACCCAATCCTCCTGTGACTCCTCCAAGTGTGTTGTTGAGAAGGTTACCAAGAGGGTCAGTAGTGTTAAGGAGATTTCCTAAGCCACTAGTAACCCCGCCTAGTGTGCTACCAAGCAAAGTTCCGACTGGGTCGGAAGTGTTAAGCAACTGTCCTAGACCTCCGGTAACTCCTCCGAGTGTGTTGTTCAGTAGACTGCCAAGAGGGTCAGTGGTGTTTAGAAGATCTCCCAAGCCACCAGTTAGACCTCCGACCGAGTTGTTGAGGAGACTTCCGATAGGATCCGTACTGTTAAGGAGACCTCCCAGACCACCAGTTACTCCGCTCAAAGTGTCGTTCAGCAGTCCTCCAAGGGGACCAGTCAGTGCTCCACTTACACCACCCAATGTGTTGTTAAGCAAGCTTGCTACGGGATCGCTGCTGTTCAAGAGACTGCCAAGGCCGGAAGTAACTCCTCCAACGGTGCTACCAAGCAATGTTCCAAGAGGATCAGTGCTGTTAAGAAGGCTACCAAGACCGCCGGTCACGCCCCCTAGAGTGTTGTTTAGAAGGCCAGTAACGCCGCTGCCCAGTGTGTTGTTCAGTAGACTTCCGATGGGATCAGATGTGTTCAGTAGGTTGCCCAGGCTACCAGTGACACCGCCAACAGTGCTTCCCAGTAGGCTTCCGATAGGATCAGAGCTGTTGAGTAGGTTACCAAGACCGCTCGTTACACCTCCCAGGGTGCTGCCAAGTAGGGTTCCGACGGGATCAGTGCTGTTGAGAATGCCACCCAAACCACTGGTAACTCCACCCAAAGTGCTGTTGACGAGGCTGCCTGTAACACTTCCCAGGGTAGAGTTAAGCAGGCTTCCAAGAGGATCGCTGGTGTTGAGAAGGCTACCCAAGCCGCCAGTTACACCTCCAACAGTGCTGCCAAGCAGGGTTCCGATAGGATCACTGCTGTTGAGGAGGCTGCCTACACCGCTGGTAACTCCACCTACTGTGCTTCCAAGCAACGATCCAAGAGGATCGGTACTGTTGAGAAGGCTACCAAGGCCGCCGGTCACACCTCCTAACGCGCTACCAAGGCCGCTGGTAAGGTTGGTCAGGCCTCCGGTAAGGCCACCAAGGCCACCAGTGAGACCACCGAGCCCGCTGCTGGTACTGTTGGCGACAGTGCTTCCCAAACCGCCAGTGGTACCTCCAAGAAGACTTCCAACCGTGCTGTTCAGAAGAGTTCCAAGAGGGTCTGAAGTGTTGAGGGCGTTTCCGAGGTTCAGGGGGCTGCCAGCGCCGGTGAGGTTGCTCAGAACTCCAGTGAGACCACCAGTAACTCCAGTCAGTGTCTGGTTCAGCAGGTCGGCCACACCTCCACTTCCTAGAGTGCTGTTCAGAATCGTACCAAGGCCACCGGTCAGACCAGTTGTAGTTCCTGTCAAGGTGTTGTTCAGGAGCTGCGTCAGAGCTCCGTTTCCTAGTGTGGTGTTCAAGGCATTGATCAGACCAGTGGTGGTACCGTCGAGAGTTTGGTTCAAGGCGCCAGCAAGACCAGAGCTTCCAAGGGTGCCATTAAGTAGGCTTCCAAGTCCACCGGTTAGGCCGCCAGTAACTCCATTCAAGGTGGTGTTCAGAAGTTGTCCAAGATCGGTGGGGACTGTGGTGTTTGTTGCGTTGACGAGACCGCCGGTAAGACCTCCCAGGGTCTGATTGACGAGATTTGTAAGACCACCGCTTCCCAATGTGCTGTTGAGAAGATCAGTCACGCCGCCAGTGAGGCCGCCGAGAGTGGTGTTAAGAAGGTTTGTGAGCGCAGAGCTGGTCGTGTTGGTCGATCCGGTAAGAATTCCGGTCAGAAGGTCTCCAAGAGGGTTCGCAGCAGCGGAGGTTGAGGTAGAACCAAGGGCACTTGAGACGGCGCTTCCACCGCCCAGGAGTCCGGTGAGAAGGTCTCCAAGAGGGTTGGCAGCAGCAGTCGTTGTGGCAGAACCAGCAGCAGTCGACACAGCATTTCCGCCCAGGAGTCCACCAAGAAGGTTTCCAAGAGGGTTTGCAGCAGATGTGGTCGCGGCAGAGCCAGCGGCGCTGGTGGCAGCATTTCCGCCAAGCAGGCCACCAAGCAAGTTTCCAAGAGGGTTCGCGGCAGATGTAGTCGCGGCAGCGCCAGCGGCACTGGTTGCAGCAGCACTAGTGGCAGCATTTCCTCCAAGCAGGCCACCAAGCAGGTTTCCAAGAGGGTTCGAGGCACTGGTGGTGGTAGCAGCGGCAGCGGCGGCAGAGCTGGCCTTGGAGCTCGAGGAAACAACACCGTTGCCACCAAGAAGGCCTCCGAGAAGGTTTCCAAGAGGGTTCGAGGCACTGGTTGTAGCAACTGCTGCAGCTGCACTGGTAGTGGGGACAACAGCAGCCGCAGCGCTGGTGGTAGGGATAACAGCCGCAGCGCTGCTGCTCTTCGAGCTCGAAGAGGCAGCATTGTTACCGCCAAGCAGACCACCTAGTAGGTTTCCAAGAGGGTTCGAGGCACTGGTGGTTGGCACAGCAGCTGCTGCTGCACTGGTTGTGGGAACAACAGCGGCGGCAGCACTGCTAGTAGGAACAACTGCAGCGGCACTAGTCTTGGAGGTTGTAGAAGAGCTTCCTCCACCAAAGATGGCCGAAAGAAGATCTGCAAGAGGGTTCGCGGTAGAGGTTGGAACGGCAGCAGCAGCAGCACTAGTAGTGGGAACAACAGCGGCGGCAGCGCTGGTAGTGGGCACAACTGCTGCGGCACTGCTGCTCTTCGAACTTGAGGAGGCAGCATTGTTACCGCCAAGCAGACCACCTAGTAGGTTTCCAAGAGGGTTCGAGGCACTGGTTGTAGGCACAGCTGCCGCGGCGGCACTCGTGGTCGGAACGACTGCGGCCGCAGCACTGGAGCTAGGCACAACCGCAGGTGCAGCACTAGAGCTGGGAACAACTGCTGCTGCGGCGCTGGAGCTAGGAACAACTGCTGCTGCTGCACTAGAGCTGGGGATCACTGCTGCAGCTCTGCTCGTAGTGCTGGAAGAAGCACCAGCAAGAATGTTTGCAGCACTGCTAGCAGTAACAGCCGCAGCCGATGTGGTCTTGCTCGTTGACGAACCACTGCCTCCACCAAACAGGTTGCTGAGGATAAGATCGATAGGGTTGACGGCTGAGCTGGGTTGGGCGGCAGCAATGGAGGCAGCAGCAGCAGAGGTAGTCGGAACAACAGCTGCAGCACTGGTAGTAGGAGCAACAGCAGCGGCGGCAGCAGCCGAAGTAGAGGATCCAGATCCTCCACCGCCGATATTGAGACCGCCGCCTAAATTCAATGCTGCGACAGTATTTCCGTTGGCAGCGTTGACTACAGCGCTCGCCGCCGCGGTTAAGACGCTTGATGCACCCGCAACCGCACTCGCTGCAAGGTTTACACCAGTAGGATTGCTCGTGGTGACGACAATGAGAGTGCTCTGAGATGAGGCGCCATTATTTCCGCTCAGCAGACTATTAATGGCACTCGCAACGTTCGCAGAACTCGTCGAAGCTTTGGCAGCACTGCTGGTGGTCGTCGTACTCGCTTTGCTCGAGCTGCTGGATGAGGCGGCACTGCCGCCTAGCAATCCATTAATGAGATTCCCAAGACCCAGAGGATCAGAGACAGCATTAATAGCTCGAGCATCAAGCCCAGCCCCCTCGCGCTCTTCTAATCCTGCGTTATTGCCAGCCGGAGCGGCACTAACATAGTCTAAAAGTAGCGGGAGAAGTAAGTACGACTTCATATTTGCAATAGGTATTAATAGTTAACAATAGAAAAAAGAGTATAAACAAAGCAGCAAGCAGCCAGTGCGCGTGCTAAAGAGGTGTTGATTGTGGGATGATGAGAATTTTCTCTTCGGGGTGACTGACCAGCTCTTATATATTCCCGTCGACCCTTGATGTCCTCGTTGCAGAATATACAAGTCTCCATCGGGCAATCACCACGGAATGCATACGCTGCTCAGACGCCAGCAACAAGGGATACACTGCCAAAGTGGACATCAATAGGAATGACATCATTCAAGACAGTAAAGATCATCTAAAACATTCCGATGCCAAGGAATGCCTATTCCAATCGGCTCATCAACGGCCTAATAGCAGCACCTTATTTTGGTTACAGTTGTTGCGGTTGTTAGTTGGTAGTTCGTTCGTTATCCCAACTAGGTTGGGGGAGCCGATCTTGGACGAACAACGTGAAGCGCCAATTGGACGTTTACAGATCGCCTACATGGGAATCTATACCGGAACCATCCTTAGACCGGAACAAGTGCTCCAAAAGTAGAAATTGTGTCCCAAGAGCATCCCTTCCAAACCCACAAGGCTGTCTCATCCTACTGTCTCACGATACCGAACTGGCTTAAGCCTCATCAACCGCCACGTGCGGATACGGCCAGTGACACGGGACGGCCCCTTCATTCGACCGCTCTTGATTCCGCATATCATTCATGTAGGTTGCGATCGGTACACAAACAGTGAAACACACCTGCAGTTGCTCTCGAGGATCGCACCCAGAGGCCTCAAAACCCCATTCCCCGATCTGCAAGCCACATCTCCAAAAGTCTCAAGAAATAAAAAAGCATAGGGTAGATAAAGCTTAATAAGACACAATTCCCGACCTCCCACGCCTAATTAACCTCTCCCAACGGTTATTGCTACCTAAATCCGTCACAAACAGTAGTCTTGCCCGGCTCTACTTTGGCTTTCGTGCTGCCACCTCCAAACAAAAGGCCATACGGAAACGCGAGGCTGGGGGGTTGAATGTGAAGCTTTGTAGACCTAAAAATTAGCTTATCTCACGACTCGGCCTCACTGTTGAAAAAGTTATTGGTGCAATATTTGGAAACGGTAACCCAGGATACGTGTGAGACACCTCTTCTAAATCCTGCCGCATGCGGTTTGGTAACTGGTCACGCAATCGTGGCCAATCACGAATGCGCCCCCGCGCTTTGGGTCAACTTCTTCGTGACAGTCGGAGATTACAGTGGGCGCAATTTTCCCAATACCTGTTGCCCAGGACAGACCAAGTGCAATTTCTGAGAGATCCATCACCTACAGTCCTCTAGTCGCATTTGAAACATCAGAGTGAGACAGAATCCTGCAGAAAAATCCATTTTAATTTTTTAGGTATCGAGCTGGATCTGGTCAATAATGCCCTTGGTGTGCCTCACAAGCATCACACAGATTGGTTCTCTGCTTTGGCTGCTGCCAGAATTGAAGTGCTTTTGGTGCGGCGAAGTGCATGCGGCGGGCAGCGCTCCAGAGTGCCAGCTCAGCTGCCTATCTTCCATCAATTGAAGTAGGGTTGCAAATGGGATTGTAGAAGACCCTCCCGAACCAAAAATTTCTTGCTTCACAACACCCTTTGCGAAGGATGCCCACTGCTTTGGTGCAAGAGTCACAGAAATCCCCAGTGTAGCAGAGTTTACATCTCCAGTTTGAAGGTCTGAGATACCCGGTTGTGTCTCGCTTATGAATAGAGTTTTTGTCTCGTTGTTGTTTTCCGCACGCAGCGCTTCCTCGTCGATGGACTGGGCAAGTCTCCGAAAACCCTCCGCGATCGACACCAACAATGTATTCAACAATTGGGAGTTTTGCATGGCCCAGACAAACTGCGTCGGGCAAATAGGACACTGAATAATACTCGATGCTTTTGAGGTTACTGACCGCAGCCGTGCGATTCCAGACGAAAACGGCGTTGTTTGTGTAGCGCGCGTCTCCTCCAGGCAGAGATAAATATTTGCAAGGCAGGAACAAGAGGTCGTGCTGGATGTAGTATCTGGGCCCAAGGGTATTAAATTTGGGTCGATCGAGACATCAGTCTCGCAGCTGGAAAACAGTCAGGCCACGCTTACAATACAGGCACAATAGTAGACTTACCTCCATGCGTTTTGTTCAATGTTAGGGTCAAACTCCATCTCTGGTCCAAGTTCAAGTGCATTCAAATCCATATCCCCATTCAACTCGCTGGGAATCTCCATCTCGACCGATAAGGGAGGAGTTATTGTAGTTCCACTAGAATTTCTGATCTGTATTTCTTCCTCTAGCTGAACTTTTCTCTTTTTCGGTCTCCCCATAGGTAAACGAGCCGAATACTCGCAGGCTTCACCTGCACTCACACATCTGCCGCATTGTGGAGTTTCGCCATCACATTTTAATTTCTTTTGTCCTCCGCAGGTCAGTATAGGATACTCAAGCTGACATAACGGACTCCCTACTGCATTGCTCGCACGAAGCCCTTCGATGGGCGGCCTCTTGTGCTACTGAAGCCATCTCAGCAGTAAACGGGTGTGGGCAGGATTTAACGACAACAAGCAGTTAAAAAAGACATAAAATAAACCAAATGAAATTTGACGCTATTTTAATCGATTCAAGACTTTTCCAAGGGATATTAATTAGATATCTGAAAATTAGCGCTGTGGTCCTCGTTGCATCGCAAGTAAGCCCACGGGGTGAATGGGTAAACTGCCGGGATGAAGCCAATGTAACCTTGACTGCTAGCGCCAAGACCGGAACCCGGAGGCTGCATATTCCGGCCGCCAACCACCGACCGCGAAAAAAATTTTGGGATTTTCCAGCGCCGATAAGAGCCCCCACTATCAAAAGATCCTGAGCTTCTACATCGAAGCAAACATTTTGCGATCGCAACAATGGCGCCCTCAAAAGATGTTGTTGTTGCCGGCTCAAATGCTATGGTCTCAATTGATCCCGATCAGGTTTGTGGCTTTTATCCTTGCACATAACCATCCGCACAACTAACAAAGATGCCAGACCTTGAAAGCCTCCAAGGCTCTCTTGGCCCATATCAAGAAGGCGGCCAAGCAAAAGTCTGAGGAATCTTCCAAGCGCAACCTCCTTGAGGATGACGATGGCCCTACCGAGACCCCCGTCTGGCTCACTCTGACCACCAAGCGCCACATTGCCGACAAGGCCCGCCTTCAGCCCGGCAAGATCGTCCTCCCTCATTCCCTGAACACCGACGAGTCTGCTACCATCTGCCTCATCACCGCCGAGCCCCAGCGCGCATACAAGAACATTGTTGCATCGGAGGAGTTCCCTGCGGAGCTTGGAAAGCGCATCACTCGAGTCATCGATATTGGAAAGCTCAAGGCCAAGTTCGGACAGTACGAGGCGCAGAGGAAACTTTTCTCAGAGCACGACATCTTCCTCGGCGATGACCGGATAATCAACCGCCTGCCCAAGGTCCTGGGCAAGACCTTCTACAAGACCACCCAAAAACGACCCATCCCGGTTGTGCTGCAGGCCAAGGTTCCCAAGGTTGACGGCAAGAAGCAGAAGCGACAAAAGGCAGAGGGAGAGGTCAACGCTGGCACACCCGCCAACATCGCCAAGGAGATCGAGAAGGCCATCGGCGCCGCCCTTGTTAGCCTTGCTCCCACAACCAACACCGCGATCCGAATTGGCTACTCTGGCTGGACTGCTGAGCAGATTGCCGAGAACGTCGATGCTGTGGTCACTGCCATGGTCCAGAAGTGGGTTCCCCAGAAGTGGCGAAACATGAAGAGCGTTTACATCAAGGGCCCCGAGACCGCCGCCCTGCCCATCTGGCTGACTGACGAGCTCTGGGTGGATGAGAAGGACGTTATCGCTGAGGATGAGGAGACCAAGGCAATCAAGGAGGCTGAGAAGGCCAACATTGGCAAGAAGAGAAAGTCGCTTGAGAGCAAGGAGGAGACCGAGTCCCCTGCGCCCAAGAAGAAGGCCAAGAAGCAGCTTCCTGCAGGTGATGACGAGAACCTGGACAAGCAGATTTCGGACCGCAAGAGCAGGTTGAGGAAGCAGAAGGCGGTGGCAAAGAAGTCTATGGATTGATACCTCGCATAATCAGGGCACTGGTGTTGGGCGTTGGGTGAATACAAAAAAGACAAAAGACAAGATAGAGAACTGTAAGGGTTTGCGTTGCAGAATTATCATTTTATTGATGATGATGTGGTATTGACACGCTAGCACCGACCGACCTGTTGAATCCCATGTACAATGTCCATTTCCAATCTTAGAGAGCTATATTCCTGGAGTAATATAAGAAAAAAAGCAAGATACAAGTCTACTGACAAACCTAGAGCTCCTCTGATTGGAAGCCATCAGCGTAAGCCGAGTTGAACTTCTTGTCGTAGGGTCCCAAGAACTCGGACATGGTATCATTGAGCACCTGCTCGGTGAGTTGCATATGCTCGCCGGTGATAGATCGGAACGAAAGACCTCCCTTACGATCAAGCTCACGAAGGCCCAGCCAGTCCTCTTGGTAGAGTGCACGGGCTCGCAGGGGAGTAGTCTCAGTGCCGTTGACCTCCTCAAACCAGGACGACTCCTTGGGGATAGCGGTAGTATCGTCCTCAAACATGTACATGACAAAGTTGGTCAGCTTGATAATGTTCTCCTTGTAGCTAGGGTTCTTCTCGTCCCGCTCGTTGTTGATGTCAGCCAGGAAGTTCGAGTTCGCGAGATAGTTGTCATAGTCCTCAGGGTCGCGGAAGTACTGGGCAGGGACGAGGCGCGACTGGACAAAGCCGCTCCACGTGTTGAAGCGCAGGAGGGCCATGGCACCCCTGCACAGCCAATCAGTGGCACCACAGGTCTTGAACTGAGAGATGCCGTTGTGCTGGCTGCCAAAGGTGATGAGATTGCGGACGGGGGGGTTGTTGCAGCGCTCGACGTAGCCGCGCAGGAACTGGCCGCCCTGGGAGAAGCCGATTGCGTCGACAGCGGGGGCGGTGGAGAGGATGGGATGCGCGGCAAGGGCCTCACAGACGCCCTCGAGCTGGGCGGAAACATTGCCAAAGAAGGTGGCCTTGCGATCTTCGTTGCCATCGTCGGCGAGGGCGATGGTGTACACAAAGGTGCCCGGGTGGATAGCTTCGGCGAGATCACCTACTTGCTTGATGCCGCCCGCGTTGAAAGCGTCGCCGAGTCCATGCCATATAACGAGGGGCAGGGGAGTGTCGTCGAAGTCGTCGTCAGCGGTACGGATGCGGGACGCAGAGGTGGTGTGGGTAGCAAGCCCGAGGGCCGCCAACCGAAGCAATGACGATAGATACATGATTGTCGCAGCGCGATGACGGGCGGGAGATTGGACGGCGTTGTATCGGGCGCAGCAGCAAGAGACTCGTCAAGAATGTTTCGGCGTTTTAACGGCTTGGGCTCCGCACCGTAATAAGGAAGCGAAAGAAAAGACGGATGGCACAATAGCTTCAGGTCAAGCTTGTCTAGGTCTGAGTCCCTGCATCCGTTGACGGCATCGAGCGGGACAGGCGGAGCTGACGACAAGACCTGCAGCCCGTCGCGCTTAGACGCCTCTTCATTGGCTGGGACGGCTTGAAAGATGTTCCGCATTTTTGCACGCACTAGGTAACGATCCACCCAACCCCGGCGGCTTGGTACGCGTATTCCCGCTCATGGGACGGATACTGCACGCACACCTTTTTCCATAGAACCCGGTCTTGGTGGCCTCCATGATGACAACTCTAAGCCGTCAACGACTCTGCTCAAGATAATGTGCTGATCCTGTGTGGGTACGGCGGTAATTAAGACCTAGCAGCCGTTAGCATGGATCCCTCGCTGCGGCATGGCGCCGGATGCTGCAGAGACAGATGAACGCAGCTTTTTCCCATTGTCACTGGAACGACACTGGGCGCAACCGACGTCAGTCGAGCAGGAAACGAGACATTTGCACTCATGACGGCAGCCATGCGCTAATATTCTCCCGCCAACGGAACCTCACAGTAATACAAAGCAATATGCACTCTCCTTTCCCTCCCCTTATTTGGCAGTGACATGCAATTTAGCCCCGACTGGCGGTAAAAGCGGACAATCAATCCCATCAACCACGAACCATTCGTCGCTCTGTGAAACTCGTTGAAACCTGAGTGGAGTTCCCCCCATGTCCCCATCCCGGCCGTTTCTAGTCTCCTGTTTTATTCCCACGACGCGAATCGGGCTGACGACGACTCTCTGGTGACGACTCCGTCGCCCAAGCCCTGGTCGTTCGACCGACGTTCCGCTTCAAAACCGACGGTCCGACCGCCTCTCGATGTCGATTTCGTTTTCATCCAAATCAATTCACATTCTCTCACTCTTACCAAAATATCAAAAGACATTCCTTCCCAAGCTCTGCGAGCAAAGTTAACAAAAGCTTCCATTTCATTCTTCACTCATTGACTACTCTTCGTTGCTGTTCCAGCATTTTCAATTCTTTGCTACACTCTCAACCTACACCCGCGATACTACCCCAACAAAATAACACACAACCACATCACCAAATATCTCATCTTGTCTCCGACTTCTCTCTTCAAAATACCATCAAAATGAACGCCTCCGCTATCCTCGCCATTGCTTTCGCCACCCTGGCAGTCGCTATTCCACTGCCCTTCTCCGAGCCTCTGGATGGCGAATACCACCATCCTACCGTCTCATCGACGGATCTGGAATAGAAAATACCCTGAATTACGACCAGCCGTACAGTGACGAATCCAACCAACCTCAACCACGTTATGGCCGAACTCGAACAACACTCGATTTTCCATATACCCCCCGTTCGAGTATTGCTGTTGAATTGCTTGGATCGTCACTGGCGGCTATCGGTCTCTCGAGCGTCATTTTGATTTCGTCATGTAAGGGCCCCTATGACAACCATTACCCTCTGAGGGTAACATCCCGACTGACTCTTGTGCCTCAGTTACATCCCCACGACTCCGTTTCTTCTGATAAAAGTGAAACTGACCAGGGCAAGTCCCCACATATCGCTTGGCTTCTCGCTTGTTCATGAGCACGGGCGCCGCCGACTTCCACCGAGCATCCGGTTGCTTTATGCTAAAGATACAAATGAAAAATGCTGTATAAACTGGAGCCACTCGTCTCGTCCCAACTTGCCTGTGAATTATGTCTCGAATATCGCATGAAGATTTCGTTTGCCAATCAAGACCACTCAGATTTGGTGTTTTCCCTCCATGATTTTGTACGATGTCTGCGTCACCACCCCAAAATCGCTTATAGTGTAGCTTATCGTTTAAGATAAAATAAATATTGATTCATCAGTCTTCTGTTGAGGTCCTTCTGTCATATCTCCCTTTTCTTCTCCTTTTTGGAGCAAGTTGCGGAAATATTAATCAATCCAAGGATGATACTCGATATGTGATCGGCGAGCCTGTGTGGTGCGTAATGCAGTCTAACGCGATGCGACCTCACCAGCATCCCATGTTAAGGTCCTGACCACCACTACAAGAACTGGGATCAAGGGGCAGATCTCTCCTTATCACATTCCTTTGGAGATTAAATCATATCTAGTCGCTATTATCAGGACAATAAATGCACCTTTCGTACAACCAATATTGGTATCTAGGGTAGGCTTTTCAATGGGTCGAATATAATCGCTATTTTTGGTGTGGCTTGAATCGATGCATCCCCGTGTTTAAATTTATCAATTTCATATAAGTTTATTTAAGATTTTTGTCGATCTCTTGTTTCAGCATATAGTGACATATTGTGTGTTCAATGCACCCCTTGAAAGGTCGCCCGTCTTTTGCGACTTGTTCACCTTGTTCACCATAGAACTCGATTACTCTTAATTCTAATACTAGACCGTTAGGTAAAAAAAAATAGTAGCAAAAAGAATATAAATTATTTTACTTTTTAATTTTACGTATATAATATTTATTTATTTATTTGATTTTTCGAGAGCTAGGAAATGGTGGCGAAAGTAGAAAAGGGACGAGGTTTCAAGAAAAGACTTGTACACCATTTCAAATGCTAGCGTGGCCTTTTTACTCAACGACGGTATGCTTCTAATCGGACGACACTATTTTAGGTGCGCAATCGGGATAAAGAAAGATTAAATTAACACTTGATGCTGTATTAGACGACAATCGTCGTAATATCGTGGCTCAATTAGCTTTCATCTCTTTCGAGAAGCCGTTGAAATGATTCAGGCCGTACTTGGGTTGAACATGATTGATTCGTCCATCTTGACCCCACATTTGAGGGCGCTGATAACTAAGATACCACATCCTTCCCTCTCTCAAAGGTGGAAATTGCCCCTTCTCTCCTGCATCATGATGGTGTTCTTGCCCTCGGCGAGTTCTGAGAGATGTCGGGCGGAAATTTGGTATCGGGGCGCTGGCGTAATTTGCTCGTGCCAGCGTCTCCCGTGCTTTCTCCAAAGTGTTGAATTCCTTTATAGTGTTTTTTTTCCCGCAGTATCATAGCGAAAAATGAATAAACAATGGTCAGATGTGGTCCCTATTGACTGACAGTACTTGAGTGGTGTCGTCGTTTTATCCCCCAAAATACCCAGGTGACGAGGCTACTTTGAGATGTGGCTAGTGAGATGTGGCTGTGCTTGGGTTGGCTCCGGCGCCACTGGTGGTGCCTCAGCCTTGTCACGACTAAGCTTTCGTCAACCGGACCTTGCGACGACCATCGTAGAATTCAAGATCGCATTCTGCCACAGCACTTCCATTTCGGCTCTATTTATATTTTTTGTCATGAGCTAGTGGTCAGATATTTTCTAGAAACGAGCAACGGAGCGCAGAACCACCTTGACTGCTTTTCGCTTGAGCCCCAAGCTCTGCAGCCTTCCCCACGTCCCTTCGCCATTTTTTGCCCTACCAACCTCCACCGCGCCGAAGGTCTCCCACGACGACCAGTCCCAGAATCGCTCGTAGCGGCATACCCGAGACACGAAGCACTCCAAACCAACCTTGTCATCCTGTTTAAACCAACTGCTCGACGAATCTGCCACCCGAGTCAAGATGGCAACTGCGGACGCCGACCGACCGGTCACCACAACCGAAGAAGCTATCGCCAAGATAGGGCCTCACCCAGGCTTTATTTCTAGCTCGAATCAATATACCACGGAGCTCAAGGTCCGCCTGCTGCTCAAGGACAATAGCTGCGACCCTGCGCGCCAAGACAGCTATCGGTTGCAAGGGGTGCAACTGATTGACAACGTTCGAGAATATCTCCAACTGTGAGTGCTGTCACGCCCTGAAAGGGCTCTTGTTTGCGACACAGAACTGACGGTTCTAGGCCCGTGCGCACTTTCGACACAGCATGTATCTACTTCCACAAATTCCGACTCAGTTTCCGCGACGCCGAATACAACTACCAAGATGCTGCCCTGGCCTCACTATTTGTGGCCTGCAAGGTGGAAGATACCATTAAAAAGTCTAAGGAAATCCTTGCTGCTGCATACAATGTCAAGAACCCAGAGAAGCCAACAGCCCCTGATGATAAAGTACGTTTGCCGAGGTGGGCGAGGGTTTGATTTCGCGTAGCTAACCACACTTAGATTTTTGAGCAGCCCGGGAAAATAATCATCTGCCTAGAGCGCCTTATTCTGGAGACTATAGGCTTTGATTTTCGAACCCGATATCCGCAAAAATTACTTGTTAAGGTCATCAGAAGCATCCTTGGACCCGACGATGGCAAGGAATTTTTCTCCACGGCTTATGATATGTGCATTGATATGTACAAGACATTTGTTCCCATGAAGCGCACAACCTTTTCCATGGTCATGGCTGTTGTTGAATTAACAGCACTGATGCGGGAGGAGCATCTTGAAAAGGTTCACGATTTTGCGGCCAAGAGACGCCAGTACCACCGTGGGGCTGTCATGGAGACCATGCTTGATATACTGGACTTATACGCCCAGCATCCTAAGTCGACTAAGCTGGGAACAAAGTTCGATCTCAACAAGATCATTGACATTAAAATTCGTCTGAATAATGACCTCGAAAAGGCCTTTGAACCTCGGTACCTGCACTTCTGTAGCCGATGCGAGGCCGAGGATCCTCTACCTGCCACACCAGCCTCAGAGACATCGCCCGCAACAACAGGGTCGTGGCCTGGGGACACATCGGGACGAAAATCGGCACGTGGTCAAGACGGAACTATGCGATTCGTATTTGACCCGGATAGTGCGCGAAAGGAACAGTCGATTATCTCCGAGTACTTTAAAGAAGAATTCGAAGAGTATGAAGTAGAGGTTGAAGAACCGATCCCTCAGCCACCTCAACACGAGGGTGGCCACAGAGGAGGATATCACGGACATGGCCACAGGGATAGGGGTGATCACCGGCGTGGTGGTTATGGTGGGTATAGAGGAGAACGGCACTATAGAGGCAACCGAGGAAGACACTATTGATGTGTCAACAAATCTTCCAGTTATGCTCATCCCTATTCCTTATTCCTTATTCAGATACCCATTCAATTAGCGTTGAAGAAATAAAATTGAAATGTGTGAAAAGCAGTTGCGCCGCAATCGACTTCCTCAAAAAGCAGGTAATGAATGCGGTTGTTCGCGACCTTGTTCAAACCTCCCTGTGAAAGGACAAACGCTCATTCCCGCACTGACACCGTGAATCAAGATTAAGTGATGCAGGAAACATGTATGGGCCTAAGAATCTATACCTGGTTAACCGTATGATATTCACAGTCTAAAATGCTGATATGGGAATCAACTGCCTACTTTCTGTTCGCTAGCCCGACCTGGATATTCCTATGTCCATGTATGATATTAACACATTCTCGTTCACGGAACAATTAAGACAATTTTCCCCTGCGAGTTGTTTTTATTGATGAGTTACAGGATATTTCGAATAATTAGGAAGTCTAAGGTCAATTATCGAGACATAACCCTTTGTAGGTTTTTGTGACGTTCTGAGAATGCTATTCAGCACATGAAATAGCGACTATATCACGTGACGTGATAACACTTGAATTGCAGTGAACTAGAAACGGCCTTGCATCCTGCGCTTTTTATCCTTCGATGTTGAGTTATCTGATGACACTGGCTGAAATTAAGTTTACGTGCGTTGTTCGAATCTCATTTTGCCAGGACCTTCCCAATGTGGCTCATCAACGTCGAAACCAAATTGCTTGAGCAGTTTAATGGAGCCCCGGAAAGCATCCCGCCCTATGCTATTTTGTCACACACCTGGGAGGACGGACAGGAGGTCACGTTCCAGGAGATGTGGCAAGCCCCAAATGAGCATAAGAGAAAAGGATGGGACAAAATTGGCATGACCTGCAGTCTGGCAGCCCAAGAAGGTCTAAAGTATGCCTGGGTTGACACATGTTGCATTGATAAATCAAGCAGTGCTGAACTTACCGAGGCCATCAACTCCATGTTTAATTGGTACAAGCGTTCTCAAATATGCTACGTCTATCTATCTGATTTTCCTGGAATCATAAATCCTCTTTACCTGGCTAAAGAGCTACGGGATTGTCGATGGTTTACGCGTGGCTGGACCCTCCAGGAATTAATTGCGCCGGCAAATGTTGCTTTCTACAATAAAGACTGGCGGTTCGAGTTTTCAAAGTTGAACTATTTACCCCAGCTAGCTTCCTTGACCAACATAAGCCCGGGAATCCTAGACCATACCCAGGATTTATCTACAATATCCGTGGCGCAAAAGATGTCGTGGGCTGCATCGCGTCAGACAACACGGCTCGAGGATATGGCTTACTGCCTGCTAGGCATCTTCGATATAAACATGCCTTTGCTCTATGGAGAAGAGGAGAAGGCTTTTGCCAGGCTCCAGGATGAGATAATCCGCTCCTGCCCTGATCCGAGCATTTTCGCTTGGAAGCAGCCAAGGGCTCAAGGAGCAACACCATTTAGTGGTGTCCTGGCCCCTTCTCCTAAATATTTTAGCACCTCCAAAGAGATTAAGAAAGTTCCAGAGCGATACATTCCCGATTTTTCCACATCCAATCGCGGCATCAAAGTACGCGCCAAGTTCAGTTTACGTGCTCTCGATAAGGCCTCCACCACAGCAAGCGCTGGCCTTGTCCTCCCGGTCTGTAGCTATCGGGGAGTAACGCTTGGAATTCAAGTGAGAAACACCGGTAATGGCGTCTTTACGAGGCAAAATCCCGCTCAACTCATCGAACTTCACAGATTGGAGCGTGAGACCACGCTCATCTTGGATCCGTTCTTGCTGGCACATTGGCGTCTGCCGAGTGACATACAGCCGGGGAATTACTTTTCAGAATCACGTCATCATGCCTTGAAGATCAATTTGGAATCAGACATGACCATATATCGTCGCTGGCCGTGGCAAAATTGGGACGATGTGGATTCACTCTTTTTTGGGCCACAAGACCCTGAAATGAATTGGGCAGCGGTCAAGATCGAAAAATACACCCCACCCGGATTTAGTCAATACCCAAATGAATCCATACTCTTTTTATTTTACGCCTTCGGCTGGAATATGTCACCTCGGTCTAGACCGCACTGTGGTATCCAACAAGTAACCGGAAGGTTGTCGGATCGCCAGCTGGAAGATATGAACGACCGAGCTGTAGCAGAAGACTGGGGCGGTTATCGGGTTGCAAATCGTCTGAAAATGAGCCATATTCCACAGTGTGCAACAATCAAGGTACGCTCATTAAAGGGCAACACCTTGTTACTCAAGTATACCGTTGAAATGGCAAAAAATCCTAATGCGTACCCAATTCCATTCTGGAGAGCGGATTTCTCTTGGGAAGTGGTCCCTGATGACAAGGCCCCAAAAGTAGTTGACGATAGATGGAGACATAGTGTCCCAACAGGGTGAGCATATTTTGATGCCCATTAATTTCATTCCATGGCTGACCTTAGTTCATAGCTGGAAAAGTAGGCTTCGGTCAAAAAGGACGAATACTCGTGTCTTCATGCTGCTGTCACTCCTTGCCCCAAGTAAGTTTGGATGATTGTTAAGCTTGTTTGTTGGATTAGGCATTGATACAAATTAGAACTGCTGCCACTACACAATGGGTTGCAATATCAACTTTATCAACGAGCACGACTGCCTCAACGCTTTATGAAACCAGAGGACGTCAAGTTGATAGATGTCAAGGCCAGATTCGCCCATCCTTCTTCAAAGCCAAAGGGTTTTCAGATTATGCGCGCAAGCATTTCAAAGGCTAGCAATGCATTACGGCGGGTTCTGTTATCGGTGTAATGCCATCCAAATCTTGACCTGTGGAGTTCTATTTCTCGCATGGAAGCCGTAGTCGATGTTGTTTCAACCTGAAAAAACCTGGATATTGATTTAATACGGAGCACTAATTCTCGCGACAAGCTTGTTCGTTTTGGTCATGCTTTCTGTTTCCTATTTCTCATGGAACCAACTCCAAAAGCATCGATACCAAAAAGCACAAACGCACCTCTATAGGAATCTGGGATAATCATGCACTTGACGGTTATTTATTGTCATGAATGGTAACTGCGACTTTCATTATTTATTCTGTTATGCAATGAGGCAAAGACGCCATGATGCTGGTATCGTAAAATACTTGCTGTTGTTTGAGCAGACCGGTTTGTGTAATCCAGATTACTGCTTTTTGTTTTCCTTCCCCTCCTTATCTTTGGTCTCACCGCCGGCTCCTGAAGTCTCCTGTGTTGCTTCCTTTCCGACCGACTGCTCTTCGCTGTTCGATTCCTTGTTTACCTGCTCATCTAGTTTGAGCCCTTCGCCGGCTGGCCCACTTGACTTGACACCTTCGATGGATGTACTATCCGTTGGGTCTTTTTTCTCGGTCTTGTTGTCCTCTTTAACGCTCTTGATGCTGCTAGCTTTGCTCAAGTCGGCACTATCGGGACGTTGTACTCGTAGCCCCAACTCCTTTTCGTTGTTTCCATCATCAGCACCCTTCCAGTTTGCGGCTGCGGCCTGAGGAACAGGTTCGTCCTCACCAGGCTCGACAATAACTTCACCCTGTTCTTCTTGGCTTTGGGTGTCCGCTTTATCGGACCCAGGAACTCTCCATACAACAGCGATTCGATCAAATCCGCGGGTTCCTTTCCGGCTAGATCCCTTGATGCCATCCATAGCGTCCCACTCAATGCCGAAAACACCACTGCTGGCAGCTTTGCCATCGTTTTCCGGTCCTTGGCCTTCGAAAAAGATGTTGAACCACACATGGGCAACTGCCGTCACCATGGTCAGACCCATGCTCTTGGACGTCTTGTTTCGTCGTTCAACCGAAATATTGATGTCACTATGGGCAATGCGGATAGGCTCCGACGGCTTCAA
Organism: Calonectria hongkongensis; assembly: GCA_017140755.1. NCBI lineage: Eukaryota > Fungi > Ascomycota > Sordariomycetes > Hypocreales > Nectriaceae > Calonectria > Calonectria hongkongensis. The sequence continues at coordinate 276,290 of JAACJA010000014.1, forward strand.
TATAACCGCCATACCGCCTGGCTCGCTTTCGGTGGAATCAGCAGTACCGGACCTGGCAATAGGCTCGGATTTGAGCTTGTTACTAGGAGTGACTTTGTGAAGGAGTTCTGTGCCTCGCTTCTTGACCGACTTTGCGCGTGAAGGGGCTTTTGTCTTGGATTTGCCTTGACCGTTATCATCTCCCGACGAAGGAGAGTCCGATGATTTGGTCTTGGGATTCGTTGATTCTGCGAACTCTGCCCCCTCAGGGACTTTGGGAGCTACTCGACTAGCAGGGTAGCCAGCCATTTCCCAAATCACATCACTGATGTTGCCTTCTTCTGGCTGTGTTCCATCTACCATGATCCTCTCCGACTTTTTGAACGTGTGGAGCAGCTCGATTCGTTTTCCCTCATCCGCGAAGGCTTCGACGTCGACCTTGACACCGCTGCGTAAACCCCAGACGTGAATCTCGACGACTTCGACCGGACGATCGACGTATTTTTTGCCGCCGCGCGTCCAACGCTCCACATAGCTTATCCAGCGGAGCTGAGAAGGGATGGAAATGCCAGCGCCAAACTGGGGTCGCATTCTGCGTTCCGTAAATCGCGCGAGAGCATCCTCAGGTGTCCAGCCCTCTTCTGCAATAAGATAGCTACAGCTGGCGGTACCGCTTCTCCCCTTGCCGGCTTTGCAGTGAACCACCGCCACTCGCTTCTTTCGCAGCTCTTCTCGGTCTGCCTGATCTTTCTTGTTGTGCTCGTCCGAGGGTGGGTGGTGCCCATCTTCAATGTTGCCGCCGTGGAGCCAGTTGCGCATGCTGGCCATGATCAGCGGGATCAGGCGGAATGGCGGCGGATGGTGGTCAGGCCAAGGATAGTGTCTAATGCGATTATACACAGCATCGTCGGGATAGCCAGTGCCTTCAGCACGGAACTCCCAGATTGCCCAGTCCTTGCCGTGTTTCGAGTCGAGGAACTTGACAAGTTCGTCTAGCGGGTTTCGGTATGCAAGCTGGGGATACGATTGCGACGGACCGGATCTGCATTAGTTGCATTTAGTAAATCATTGCATGGAGCTTCAGAAATAAGAAAGGGCCTAGTGGAAAAGGCGCGCTTGGTACAGGCAGAGAGACGTACGTGGCAATGATGTTGTCCGTCACATAACAGAGGTCCAGGTTTGCTTCAGGATGGCGGGACCTAGGCCCGGCGACGAGTTGTCTCAATAGTGATGCCATGATCGCTGAGTTACAAAAGTAGCGACGTGTTGCTAGAGGCCTCGCGACAAGTTTCCAGAGCTTGCCTGGGAGCCTTGCGCGGGAGGGCGGTTTTGTGAGGATGCGAAATGAGAGCTGCCCAAGGAGAGTTGCGCTAGGAGACTGGTCAGCTTGGCGAACGCACGACGTCATGGGTTGAACTGCCCCACCATCAGCTTGCGTCCCAAGCATCATGGACATGGCCAATGACCAAGCTTCTCACGCGACGTGGTGCACCAGGCCCATTGTTCGCAAAGGACATGGATGACGACTCGACTACTGACTACTAACAGGGAACATGCAGGAGAAATGCAGCACACAAAAAAAGAAAAGTACAGGAACGCGCAACGCCTGTCGCAGACAAATTGACTTTCGTAACCCAGGATATACGGCAAACCAAGCCCACTTCGCCAAGACAAAGGCGACATAGAAGGCAACACACACAAGGCAATAAGCAGGTTGAAGGCAAACTAGGGCTCAATTGAAAGAAATTAGGCTGTTGGCAAAACCCAGTGATACAGCAATGCCCCCAACACCAGGGAAAATCCATTTGCACGTCACGTATCCCATTTCTCCCGTTCCCAGCCAGAAAAAAAAAAAGAACCTAAACCCAAATGCATACACACAAGCCTCTTTCCACCCCACCAAACAGCTTCCAGCAATGATGAGACTTGCCGAACAAGACAAGCTCCAAAACGGAATGAAACCAATTATGGCGATGGCAAAGGTTGCAGCCCCTTTCACTCTTTGTTCCGTGGCCCGTTCCTCCTCCAGGGCCAACCATAACCCAACAGGATCACTTTTACTGATCCAACGCCTCTTCTCCCTCCCCCACCTTGTTGCGAATTCTGGCCCAGGCTATAGCCTGGATCCAACTCGTAGCGTCATAGTCCTCTTTTTGTCATATCTCATTCATCTCGATACCTCGGTGCTACGCAGTCGGGCGCACTGAAGATGTTGTCCAAGCTGTGCGAATGCGATACGCCTCTTATGAGGTCTTCTTGGCAGGAGCAGCACCGCTGATGTACTTGCCAATATCGGTAGCGTCGTGGAACTGACGGGCAGTATCTCTAATAGTGCCCCAGATCTGGCGAGCAGCAGGGGGGGTTCCCTGGGCGCCAACAAGGGAGTCGATGCGAGCTGCGAGCTGAGAGAACGAGGTCTGAACATGGGTGCTCTGTCCGTAGCGAGCGCGAAGGAAGGCAGTGTACAAGGTGATGAGGATCCAAGATCGGCGCTGGAAGAAGATGGCGGACAAAAGGATGCGCAGCCAGAGGAGAATCTCGAGGCTGGAAACGACAGACATGGAAGCGTCGTAGTACTCCTTGACGAAAGCACCAATCTGGTCGGCCAGAGGGCTCTGAACGGTGGGCTTGCGGCTAGGAGAGGCAGCGCCGTCGGCCTCGGGGGTGGGCTTAGGAGCCAAGATAGTGGGGATCAGGTTGGCGCGGCTGTAAGTGGCAACGTGGAAGACGGAGTAGATAGAGTAGGGCAGGAGAGCGAGGGGGTACTGAGGAGAGAAAAGCCAGACTAGGGCCATGGCTAGAGTATCTGGTTAGTCCAGACTAGAGAGGAGGGGAGCGCATTGAGGGGTTGGGCGGGTATCATACCGAGATACTGAACGTTCTCGTCAGCCAGAAGGCCGATGTAGCTGTTGGGGCCAAGGGTGTTTGTCTTGGCGCGGGCGCGCTGAGTCTTATAAACAACGATGCCGTATGTAAGAGCGGCGGCAATGAAGGAAGTGCGGTAGCAGAACTGGGCCATGCCGCCGTAATAGTTCATGCGGAGCCATGAGAAGCTGTATCGGAAGGTAGCGAGGATAAGCGTAAGGTGTCTGGTAGAAGGACAGTCAGTATTTGATCGAATTCAAGATTGACGAAAAGGCAGCGAGGAGAGTGAGCCGGAGGAATAAGTTGGGAGCATGCGCGCAGTTGGCATGGCGGGGGAGGGCCATGTTCGGGCATTTTGCGAGCACGGAAGAGGCCGGAAGGAGGAGCTGCGATAACCAGCACTACGTACCCAGCAAACCAAGCAACTGCGGCAAAAGAAAGCAAAAGTCAGCAAGGAGCTTCTCGGGGTGTTATAGAAGCCATAACATACACTGTAGGGTCTTAGCGAGGGCCAAGAGCCTCTCTTGGAGAGGAAGGTTGGGGTTTGGCGCAGGAGGCATTGTGATAGTGGGCGCTGATGGTGAGGGCCAAGATGATGCTGTTGAAAGCGGGGGGCTATATAAATAATATGAAAGCGCAGAGAAAAGATGGCAGAGCGCAGTGCGCACAAAGCGACGTCGAAGCCGGGCGAAGAAACTGTTTGCGATCCGGTTGGATAGCAGGCAAAAGTAGGGTGATGGTGATGACGATATGTGGTGTGGAGGAAGAAAGAAGGCGATTGTGTGGAGGGATTGACGAAATGTCGATGTGGCCAGACGCCGCTCTCGCTTTTTTTCCTCCGAGCGGGTGTGTCCATCACTCATTTGGTGGACCTGACTGACAACCCAGACCCTGTCCCCGCCTGGTTTTTGGGGAGGCAGCCTACTACGGTGGGGGGTATGAGCACCTACAGAACACCTCTGTTTCTGCGGGATTCCATCTTAACAGGGGCCCTGATCCACTGGAGATCCCGAGGTGCCGGGCTCAAAGCTGTCGGGACGTGGCGCTAGCGGGGCTTGCGCACGGGAGGCTGGAGCGATATTCAGAGACAATATTAGAAATGGAGGAGGCTGGGATGCTAATGATGGTTCAGTGTGCCGCTGTCATGTTGCAAATTAATTGAAGCCAGTTTATCCCGAGTTTACTGAGGATACACCACCAAGTGCTGGCCAGGCACCTGCGGGGTACAATTCCCTCTTTGATGACGACACATGCACATGCGCCTCTAAGAAGACAACACTCAAGCTGCAGCTTTAGCCCGAGCCAGCTGTATTTCTGTGACTATGCTGGCTCGGAAGTATTGGAAAGTGCAGGATTGGAATAAGAAAGTCTGTTTTCCCTAAACAGCAAATATGGCTGTCCTCCATGCTTTTGCCAGGTTCCAGCCGGCTTCAGCACGCCCGTTCGCCTTGGTGGGGGCAGACGAAGAACAAAGAATAGAACAAGCAGGAAGAAGGGAAGGGGTAGAGCAAGAATAAAAAGGGAGTAAGAGCAACCGAAATATCGATAAATGAAGGCTAAATTACACAAAGACACCAGGTCCAACACTCCCACGATGGCATGGGCCATATATCTATTAGGGTTTATCCTGTGGTTCCCCTCACGATAAAAAAAGCAGCATCGTGCCATAGCTCCAACTTAAGCGCCGTAGCCCCCTCCCTGCTCTCGTCACCCCGCGTTTGTTTCGTCCTTTTCCGAGCTGGTCCTTAGCTCCGGGCCGGTCGAGTGTGGCCCCAGCCACTTTTAATGCCCTCGGCCGACTCTGAGGCTCTCTCAATTGCTGCTCGAAATTTTTTGCGAGAGCTGCAAAATTTCTCGGGCAGCAGCAGCTATGGCACTTCGTGGGGGCCAATATCAAGTGAAATCCGGTGCTACGCCTGCAGGCTAAATGCAGCCCAACCAGGGGCGTTTCTTCTTCCGCGATTCTTCGCAAGAGCTGGCGCCAATCGTAACCGCCACGTCCAAGTGTCTCCATCCTGTTACAGGCGCCACCGACCGATCCGGCCTCATTGGGTGGCGGCCCACGGTTTGCGGCAATGGGGACAGGGCATTTGGAGCGTTAGTACATAATGAGATATGAAGGGAAGAAGAACGGTTCTGGCAGAAGGAAAGTGAGACGCAAATTGACGGACTATTGCATACTATTGCATACTATGCCGTGTCAGGATCCCTCATCTCCCTCCCTGCATCGTCTCAACTCTCGACACCTGCGCCCGTCATCCGCGTCGCATCCTCAGATCTCGAACCCACAAGACCAAATACGCGCTCAGCAAACTCAGGCTTGCTACATGTGGCCACACCGCTTGGCCATCTGCTCCCAACTTTTGCCAGACCAGCAAAGCTTCTCCGCAAATCCCCACGACCAGCTGTCCCGTCCCCGTGACGGCTAGCGCCTGCCGCAGGAACCCTGCCCCGCCAAAGTACGCATACATGAGGCCGTGGTGTAGGGCATTAAGGCTGCCCAGAACATGCCATCCGTCGCTGTACAGTACTACTCGTAAGAAGCTGAGATATGGCGTCGTCAGGTGGTGAAACCCAAAATGTAGGTCGATGATGCCGCCGCCAGCACGCACGCCTATCACGTCGACGTACTCGTAGAACTTGGAGCCATGATACAGCCAGCGAGCCAGATCCTCGTGACCGGGTGATGAGATTAGAAATAAAAGCCCAAAAGACGCCGCAGAGTAAACCCAGCTGTTGATAAAGGTAAACGTCTGGGCACGGGGTATGGGTCCATAGTGAACCACATAGCGATCGATAAGTAGCCAAATAGTAACAAAAACAATAGTTTGTGCGATCAAAGCGCCGAAGCCCTGAGTGGCTGTGTTCTGGATTGAAATCTCCATCTGTTCTGGTAATTCCATGATCCGATGTATTTGGGTAATACATTGTTGTCGGGGACTGAATGCAGAGTTCTTCGCAGTGAGTCATGCCTGAAAATCAACTGTGTTGCCTGATGTAACCCGTTGCAACTACGCATCAGCACAATCTACCATACATCTTGAAATTCATATGCAATAACTTGATTTCATGTTAAACTTAAAAAAAGCGACACCAAGTCACAAATGCAGTATGCACCGATTATTTCAAATTAGAATAGACCTCTAGACTACTGGCCATTCCTTCGCGGTCTTCGATGAAATTTGACTTTGAAGAGATGAAACTGAGGTGGTTAAATCTCACTCTTTTCTCAAGAATCATTTTTGCAGATCGAAGCGGTTCCAGTAAAGTGCTGGCTATTGCCAATTCCATTCAATGTAGCCCAATTAGGGTAGATAATTGTGTGGGCAAAAGAGCGCCCAAGAATAATTGTCTGTGAATCATCCTTCCAAGAACGTCTAATCTCACAGTCTTCTGCAACCCGCACTCAACCTCCTGAAAACAAACTCATCGGAGAGATCAAACCAGTCCGAAAGAGCAGGACCGGCCAAGACATTAGCCATCATGGCGATCTCAAACCCCATCATTCATTACTTAAAGAATTTGAACGGCCTTGATTTCGAGCTCCCACAGGCGAAAACCCCCGATTATCAAAATGTTGTGCAATTGCTCGGCCTCGACAAAGAAGAGTCGACGGAAAACGCCATCGCTTATCGACTAAATCATTTGATGCGCGTCTGCGAACGATACCTCGCTTCTGAACCTTCTGAAAACGAAATAGACGAGCGAAAATGTTGGGGAAAAGTAACCAAGGAACTGCGACGCACATACGATATTGACATAAACACTATTGAAATCTTGAGTTTCATCACGAAAATTCTCAGCGCTCGGTGCCAGCATTGGAAAAACAATAACTGCCACGAAATGCCGGGTCAGATCATCATGTGCAACATTGATCTTGTTGTTCTTCAGGTCCTCCGCCGCGTCGATATGCTTGGCCCACAGGCATCAAACCTCCCAGTTGAGCTTCAGAGTCCTGAACTCGTCGTCGAACTGATCCAAAAGACTCGCCTCCATCGAACCGAACTGATCGAAATAACCGAAATACCATCCGACATCGACGTCAGCGGGCTCCTCACAGCAAAGGGCAATGTTCCCGCCCAGCTCTGCACGGAAGAGGAGTATATGGAAATTTTTGACAATTTAGAACTGAACGAGATGATCCACGATCTTGAGGACATGTTGTGCAAAGTTCAAGATTCAAATATAGCGACTGCTTCTGATGGACTGAATGGATGAAAATACAACATACAGGAAGTCCTGAATAGTTTAGAGGCCGGTAGCCTTCGTGCTGCGCTTCTTTCCCCTTTGGCTTGGATTAAATGGGTTTTCTAGCACGGTTTCATATGACGCCAGCATCAAGCGACCCCTATAATTGGAGTTGTAATTTTCTGCGAGTGGCGTAGATCTATCCACCAGTGCATAATAGCTCGTGACATGAAGGGAATGGCATTGGAGAAAGCACCCCTGCTTGATGCTGGCTAGATAGTGCAAATACACTTTGGAGAAGCAAAATATACCTTGGCACAGGTTTCGTTTGTGCTAGTCTGGGAAATAGCCTTTGAGGTCATCGAGAGTGCATGCATTAACGTTATTATTAGACTGGCTAAATGGACAAACTGTATTACTCCACCGCTATAAATGTATAGAATAAGCTTCTGACTTGCATTGTTGTCGAAGTGGAACCTTTTAGATGCGGAGGGGTAGTTGTTGTAAAAGTGGGCAAGGCGGTGCGGTCGACCATTCAGTTCAGCACCAAGGTAGGCAAAATATGTCTGCTAGATTGGCCCTATTCTCCTTTTCCATAAGTACGAGGTAACCATGCCAGCCCTGAGACAGCCCTCGTTTCCACACATTTAATCATCCGTGGAACCTTCTCCCAGGGACATGACGATAGGCTGTTGTTATTCAAACCATCAATGACCAATGTCGAGGTGAAGCATGTCGACTGGTGGAAAGTTCAGGCAAGTCGATGATTAACTTCCAAATTTCAAAATGACTTCAGTAGATTGATATTTGAAGAGTACGGTTGATGTGCCTCAGTGAAAAGGTGGTTTGCTTTTGTTAGGTTGATGAATGAATATGTAGCGACATCAAGAGCCTTGAACTGCTGCTCGATTTTCTTCACATAACCGTTCACTTGCCTTCATATTTAGGTTTCATCAAAACATTCGTGCAATTTCCCTTCTCCAAAGTTTCCTTGTGTCTCATCCCCTTGTTATTTCTTCACCTCGCATTGTCGCTGCGTCTAACTCACGAGGAGTCGTTACGTCGTTCGTGCTCGGCAATTCTGACTTCATAACCGGCGTGGAGTTAGGTGGTACCAGTGAAGGCTGCATGTGTCCGTCGTAATATAGCGGACCAGACAAGGCCGGCGACACAAGTTGCCTTTGCGTGTATGCTCCTTCAGATTGTCTTTGGGACTTTTTCCAAGCGAGGTAGCCCTTGAAATCTTGCAAGCTTCTCCGGATATAGAAACCAATAGCGGCAATGACGAGTAACCCTCCAACAACCGACCCAGCAGTGATTCCGGCTATTTCTCGTGTATTGAAACCATGCTGTGGCTCGGTGATGTTGAAAAATACCGTTTCGGCGTCCTCGAATGATGCACATGCATCATCATCATTGTAAGCGTGGAGCGTGAACCAGAATACATATGTTCCACCTTCTGGCACTCGTCTTGTTGTATTCACCAGGCTAGCAGTCCACTGGTACTCCGTGGATGATGTATTACCTATACACTGATCAGCTTGAGGTGCCATCAGGAAGCACTTTTCTTTGTGGGTTGCAGTACCTGCAAGCTGAAACGAGGCTTCTTGAGGGTAGGTGAGCAGTAAATAGAGATCAAATCTAGAATAATTCGACGACTCCCAGCTGACAGTAAGGGGTTGATCTATGTCGTATTTTGGATTTCCCTGCCACGCGCCGTAATCCTCATTCTGACTCTGCGCCGGCGAGGTGAAGACCGTTTTACACTGCGCATTGAAAACGAAAGCAGCGAGAAAAGCGAAGACTGCGGGATAAAACATTAGGGGCAAACGGCCGCTGCCTTGGCCCTGCAAAAAGGTCTGGTTAAAAGCAGATCTAAGAACGAGCCGGGGGGGAGCAGGGCTGCAGATCATCCAAATTGACGGGACCCAACCTTTTGTACAAGGTCACACTGGCGACGTGGCTGAGAACAGGGATACCCTTCGTCAACATTCAGAACATGGCCAAAGAGGGTCAGCCGCACTCATGCATGATTTTCATAGCCTAGGGTATATCGAGAAGATCATCGCCACAAAGCAGTCAGCACAACACCAATAGCTAAGACTCATTAGGCACCGATGGGCGTTTTTGTTGTTCCGAGCGTGCGTTAGTCTCTTAGACTTTGCCATTTATGAAACTACAGTTTGATGGTGTTGCTTTTTCATCTTTGTATGATTGGTGGCCTTAAATTATTGCTTTTGCTTGAGCAAAGAATTCATGGAGGACCGGTGTAGTCAAACCCAGCTAGCAAGTAGCTGCATTTGAAACCATGATGCCATTTGCTATCCAATGCAAGCTGATATCACAGACATACATCCATATGTCATCCATTGCGATGGTATGAGTAGCGAAAGGCTGAGGAGATCATTGTTACTGTGCCTCCTTCGACCCGTCCCATTACGCGATGTTTAATAGCGGAGGGACTTCTTTTCATATCATAGCTCGTCAAGGACTGTAAAATGAACTTTTGGAGAGTGTCGCTTTGACGTGGAAGCATATTTTATGCTTACCTCGATAAACTTAAATACTAGCCATTTTACCACCAAAAAAAACTGCACCACGACTGAAACCCCGGCACTCCCGATATGCCACCCCAGCACACGATGCAGCCTTCTACAATGAGGCAATATTTATGCAGTGACCACTGCGCCACTACGCCGAGCTGAAGGGACTGGAGCGGGGTATGCAGCATTATTGCTGCGGCTAACTGCACAGACGAGCGGCACAAATAGCTGATTTGGATCGTGCATGTTCGTATATCGACTCAGCTGACCGGCGGTGTAGCCATGTTTCCATCCGATTCTTGGTCTGCGAGCCGGCGTGGTTCAACATGATGATAATTATCCCTGCGACTTGCATTGGAGAAGCTCGAGTTTATATTTTTCAATTTTCCCTGCTGCCGGGCTAGGAATACTGCTCTCATGGCCGTCTTTGCTCTAGCGTGAGCGTGGCGCCGGCATGTAAGCCGCCATTCTTGGCAAATCCACATCACCACGTCGTGTCTCTCAACATGTCTCTTCCACCGCGCTGCGTGGTATGATGATGGAGGGAAAGGCGCATATTGTGGCTGTCCGTGCTCGCACATGAGGGCCCCTACGTGTTGGTCCTCGCCCAATAGCCTGATCAGCCAGCGTGGTGGCGGGTCGTATCGGTTGCCGAGTTATCCAGCTGGTACCATTTTCTTTCTTTTTTCCTTTGGGGGCCGTTGGTTATGGGTTAGAATTCTCGTCTCGACTTGCCGAGCAAGGTAGAAGAAAGCCGGCGAGATCTGTTCTGCTCATCACCCCCCAAAGCCGAAGCCACCTTATCATCGTTCCGTGTCTATTAGAGATAAATCCAGTCACTAGGTCAGGATAAATCCAATTTTCGCGTAAAACACGTGTAATATATTATTTTATCCTGCCTTCCAGGATGTTTGCAAGTGATTAATCAAACCGGATAGCCAGTCGTGTTTTCCACCCATAGGCAACCCAAGCACAACACGATGAGAAGGCATTTCTGTCACAATGCATCCCGAATATTGAACTATATTAATACTGTTTGATTGATTTAAATAACACATGCAAATGTAAAACGGACACTCTCATCAAATACTTGGTATGGTCAATTTGACCAGCATTCTAGATCTAAAGATGGCTGGATATGAACGGCGGCAAAAGTCCATTCTCAGTAACCTAGCATATTAAGAGCATTTTTACATTTAGAAGTGGGCCTAATATGCGACACTTAATTACTAATTGTTATCTGGATAGCAATTACTCTATGAAGTAAATGCAGCATAAAAAGCTGGGCCTGAATGAAGTAGGCACTTACCCTAGAGTTATTCGATGTGGTAGAACTGATGACTCAACCTTCTTTTTAAACGTTCGGTCAAGACTAAAATACGCTGTTAAAACGTACAGGAATAGAGCACGTGTCATATGTATTTTTAATGGCATCACCGTGGTAAAATCCGAGAGAATACATGCATCGCCTCTATGGATGGTAGAAAACATGAAGCATCAAAACCAGCAACTTGATGGAGTAAAATGAAATGAGATAGATGAAATAAAAAATATATAGAAAACAAATAAACCATTTAGATTAATTCTTTTATGCCTAGGGTTCCAAGGATATAACAAGATCTCAAGGAGACATAGGTCTGGCGGGGATGTCTTTGGCTGTGTTGATTCGTGTCTCATGTTTTCTGTCCTCTGCTTGATCGCCTTAAAAGAACTCTGCAGCGAAATTGGATTGGGAATGACCAATGTGGCATGGATTAACAGTGGCAACAATGGCTGGGATGTAGCAGAACCCAAATCTAGGTATGCAATGATAAATTTAGTATGGTCTTCAAGTTACTTCTTCTGCAGCTGCGTACAGTTAATGGGACTGACAGAAATATGTTCCTCAGTTTTGGCATGCCTGCATCAATGTGATACCAGGCGATATGAAGCGGCAGTTCAATTAGAAACCTCAAAAAGACGAGTCCAACCTTGGCAGACTTGGTCTTAAGGTTCAGACCGTTAAAGATCGGATCTACAACGAGATGCCATACCATTGATAGAATTTTAGTAGCTCATGGCTGCATTTGAGTTTTGTTCCCCCCTATTATCCTTCCTCCACTTATTCATTTGTGGCTAGGCGGAATTCCAAGGGCTCCAGCTTGGTTCGCACCATCTGCATTTTTTCTGCCCTGGTGTTTGATACCTGTTTGCCAAGTTGGATAGCACCCCCCTCAAGTCGCAGCCGTTTACTCGATTTGATGGACTAATTCTGTGCTTCATGAAGCTTACACATTTATTATTTCTCTCTCAACCAAACGATGAATTGGGGACGAATTATTGGGCTGTCGACGAGTACTGGGAATTTCACTCAAGTCGTGGGCTCTGTTGTTTACCTTAGGGCTGCCAGTTTTGTGGCTAAACCAACAGCCCCTCACTATATACTAGGCATTTAACCGCTCCGTTCTAAACCTTCCCCAGTGATCTGGACAGAGCGGTAACAAAAGTTAGATTCAGCCTCTTTCGCGGAGAGAAGGAGAAATCGTAATTGAATTCGCAGATCGAGACACAATGTATCCTGAATTGGCTACTGCATGGTTACAAGTGCGATGAGAATGGCGTATGATGACGTGTCTAAGTAGCGAGGTGAGGGTTGAAAAAAAAAGGAATACGGATGTGTCAGGCGACTCAAATGTTCTCTATAACCGACCAATAGATCGCCTTCATTCTCATTACTGATAAAATCCATGCTCGTTGGTGGCAAAGAGTGTCAGAATCTCGCTTCGATCCTATGACTCGGGTAGTCAGATTTATTCCCCCCAGTCATAATATTAGCAATTGAATCTATGTCTGGGAAAAAGTCCCATATGTATTACGCCCTTGGGTTAGTTTAGATTCAGGGACACCCTGCAGCTTCATGTTGACCTGTTCTCGGCTCTCTGGCTGCCTAGTCTCTCTCTGGACCTTGTCGTGGCGTTCCAAGGGTCGCCTGCACGCTTATGCAATCGCGATGGTGCAAGCCAAATACCGAAAAAGACGTCCAGCTCCACCGCGATCTTTAAGCCACGTCGAACGTTGTTTTTTTGAGCCCGCTGATATTGCTAGGATTGAAAGAGAACGAGGACTCGACGGGTCGGTGCACAAAATACCAGGCGCACGGTGTTCGAGATTATTCCCCGACAGTGGCTTCCGTCGAACCCGTCGGAGTATAGTTAGTCTGATGCTCGCGAACGCTACTATGACGAAACGGGATAGCCTCCCATCACGGGACGTAAAAGGTGTGTTTGAGCACCTTGGCAAGCTGTAAGCGAGGTGTCTTTGAGCAATAGTTCGGGAAAAGATTTTCACCGCGGTTCTCTGCCGCGAGGAGCCCAAATGCGAGTGAGTCAGGGGCTCTGGACTGGCAGCGATTCCTTCCGCGAGACAGTTTGATGAGTTTTCCACAACTGGCAGAAATTGAGAGGACGAGTTACGAGTTAGAATCGTCATGCCCATGGGCAAGGTTTTTTTCCTTCTTTTCAGCTTCGTATCATTCCCGGGGTAATGCCCAACAGGCCGGGCAACCAATCCTTGGCTCTGCCCAATTGAGGAATATTGGCCCAATTCAATAAACTCGTGGACTGCTTTTCAGCTGGCATCTGGCAGGCGCTGTGCCTCATTGGGACATGTCCTCATGCAAAAAGGAATCCCGGCAAAGGTGACGATTGGTGGCCCATGAACCGTTGAAGAAATCCCAGATGCATGTCACCAGGGACGAACCCACCCATGCCAGGCCAGGTGGATCGACGAGTATCTGCAGCAGCCTCGGCAAGCTTGGCTTGTCACTGGCTAGCGCCTGAATTGCACAGTGACATCGTTCGAGAGCCTATTCTTCGTCCCCTCAAACAGGCATCTGCTCGCTGGGTCCTGCGGGCAAGGGTGTCGTTTCAGCTCCTCAGCCTCAGAGGATCTCATTTCAAGCCTTCCGCCGTTGGGCATTGCTGTCAGACGTGGCTTTGAGTTGTGCACAGATGGTCAAGGACAGGTTGCCGGCCAACCTAACGCGTTTCCCATCAAGCGCAGAGGCTAGCGACCGCTCGGATTCCGTGATCCTTGGCTTCGTCCAGTCACTTCGTGGATGGAAGAAGGCCGTTGTGGTGGGGCGGTTGGACTCTGGGGCCCAAGCGGCAGCGTGTAGGCGTTTCGGCGGCCTATTTCTCGGTGATGATCAAGATACTGTCAATTCTGACGATCGCTCCGAGATCTGCTCAAGGGCACCGTCCTCTGGATCTCGGGGGATCTATTATGGCTCCAACGGATTCGCCCAAAAAAGGGCCCCCTGGGTGCGAAGCGCTCGGATCAATAGCCTCTGTTTGCCGAGCCAATATGAGCGATCTCCCAAACCCCACAGCTGGGAGGAAGGGAAACCCTGGTCGGCCGATGAGTAGGAATGATGGACAGTGACAGGCCGCTAGATACGGAGCCTCCGAAAGGCACTCTAGGCAAAGGCATGACCACCAACAACCTTGTGATGGCCACGCGGTGGGCCGGAGGCGCCCGCCGCCATTGCGCTCCCCTTAGGTTACCACGTGGAATGCATGCTATACCCAACACGCTTCGCCCCTCGCCGGACATCCAAACATGGCGCGATGTGAGCTGTGCGAAGGGCCAAACAAAAGCAAGCCTCGTCCCCGGCACCAGGTCATCACCACTCTCTCCCAGCTGTTTGGATCCGAGGCCCGTGGGGCCTCCCGGACTTATTACATACATCCCAGAACACGAGATCCGCCGGTGACGATAGGTGACCGACCCCTCCCCCTGCCAAGCCAGGCCGTTGGGTGGTTATTATTGTTGGATTGACCACGCAGGCGCACGGCCAGGTTTCTCGGCCGATTGAAGGCTGCACAGATGCCCTGATCTTTGGGCTCTCTGCAACGCTATCCCCTGTCGGGGACCCAAGCCGACGGATCCTTTCGTTAAATTTTGCCTGGAAGAGAAGTTGCTTATCCAGAGGGTCAAAGTGCGGTTGCTTATTTAAGAGAAGCCGCCGGGCGTCGTGTTCCTGTTGGCTACTTTATTTCCATCTAATCGCCCATTTCCTGGCCTCGTCAACCTCATGTCAGCAATGTCGTAAGCAGCTTGACCCCGACTGCATGGCGTCTTCTCTGGGATCTTTACATCCTACCTAAACATACAACAACCAGCGGCAATGGCCTGGGGAGACCTCGCGGTGGAGAGCCAGACGCTCACACCGCTCACACCTTCCCTCAGGAGCGGACTGACAGCCATCACCGTGCTCTCCTTCATATCATTTACGGCCTCCAGCATCCTATTTGTTTACCTCGCCTTCAAATTAGCAACATGGCATCTGTACATCAGGAACCGAAGACGCAGCAGCGTGCCGCAACCCAGCTCAGTTCAGAGGGCGATCGACGTGACGCTTGGAATCGATGGCATCTTCACTAATAACGACGCTGGAGGCAAGCCAGACCCGGCAGAGGATGACCAGAGCCATGTTCCAAACGTACCAAAACACCCCAACCAATTTCTTGTTCTCATCATAAACCTTTTGTTGGCCGATATGCACCAGGGCATGGCCTTTCTCCTTAATATCGAGTGGCTGCGCAAGGATGGTGTAATCGTGGGCACACCAACGTGTTTTGCACAGGGTTTATTTGTCTCACTTGGAGACTTGTCGTCTAGCATGTTCATCCTCACGATTGCGATCCACACTTACATCTCGGTTGTGATGCGGCGGCGCGTCAAGCAAAACGTGCTGTATGGGGCCATCTGCTCTGTCTGGCTCTTTGTATATGCGATTTCGTTTCTACCCATTGCCGGCACATCAAACGGAGCAGAGTATGGTGGCTTCTTCGTCCGCGCTGGAACTTGGGTAAGTCAATTGGGGTGTGTCTGTGTGGTGGATAGGATAGGACTAACATGCGAGACAGTGTTGGATGAACAATGAGTACGAAAACCTCCGACTTCTTACACATTATTTATTTATTTTTATCGCGCTTGGCGTCACATCGATGCTCTACATTGCTATTTTCTTCTCTATCCGCAGACAGGCTCGCTCTGAACGGGATGCTTCCAAGCTTGGCCTCGACGAGCATGACGGCGCTCAACTTAGTCTGGGCCACAACCCGGCTTTCCTCATTTATCCCGTTATTTACGTCCTCTGCACCCTGCCCCTTGCGACGGGGCGTATTGCTACTATGGCTGGGGCTCACGTGCCCCTCGAATACTTTTGCTTCGCCGGTGCCATGATTGCATCGAACGGCTCATTCGACTGCCTCCTCTTCGGCACCAGCCGAAGCGTAATTGTGTTTGCTTCGAGATACGAGCTGGACACCGAGGATGTCGGTCTCAGCACATTTGCCTTTATGAAGACACCGGCTAATAACCGGTACGGAAACATGATTTCGATCCAGGGAGGGCGACAAGGCAGCGATGCGGGCGGCTCGGCTGGGTGGCGGCTGTGGAACACGGCAAGGAGATGGTCCACGACGAGGGGCAACGGAGGCGTCGCCCGTACGAGCAGCCAGGAGTCGCTCAGAGGGCCGGCGATTCACATGGACACGGTGACAACGGTGGTGGTGGAAACGAATGAGGCGGCAGAGCGCGATCTTCGATGCCCGAGCACGGCTGTGGGGTCGAGCATTTCAGAGCACAGCATGGATAAGGGCTACGGAAAAAGCATGACTAGAATGTTATAGAGCGTCTATATACCCGATAATGAGTGATGATGAGTTGTACACGAGGGCACACCTTGAATATTGATTATTAATGATTGGACTATGTGAGCGATGAATGGAACTACTTGTGCTTGTGATGCAGCGGCTATTACGATGTGAGCAGGGGTGTGGTGTGGGTGTTGTGTGTGTGTGTGTGTGTGGTGGCTCTGCCGCCTCGACAACTGCCGAGGCCGGTATTCACTTGGCTGCAAACGAGTCCTCGACCCTTGTCTATTGTTCTTTGATGAATCTGGCCATTTTTTGACGCTATCAGTGCATGTCTTGCCTCCCTTACAAAATTCCACCCTGCAAATGGCTCCATCACCGCGAAGCCGCAACAGTCTTGCAGATTGCCATTAGGAAAAGACCTGGTCCAATCGACATCTGGGCGAACCCCGCACTTCTGCCTGATAACCTGGCCGCCTTTGACAATTGCTTCATCTAATGCACTTTGGTTGAACATCTTTCATCCTCCGGTTTGGCATCCCGCGAGGATATTACAAAATAAAAAGAGTTGCTTCTTTCTTCCGGCGGCGTATTGTTGGACCATCAACACACTGCACTGGTTGTCCCCACCGCTCCGTTCCATCGTCACAGCCACACTGCCGGCACTCGCATGCACAAGACCATGGACCTTGCCAACAACCATAGCCCGCAAACTCCAGCCGCCCTTGTGGAGAAGACATCTCATTTGTGTCGTCTTCCCGAAGAGCTGCTCATTAAGATCCTCGATTATGCTCTCTGGCGAGATGCGCCATTTGATCTGGAGGAGTGCATCGACAAGGCACGCAACGGCATAACCCCAACGCCCACGATAGCTTCCGACCCAGAGGAAGAATACAAGTTAGACCCTGAAAGGAGACCCCCCCTTTGGCACAAGGACCATAACAGAGACTGGCTCATCATAAACGGGACCTGCCGATGCTTTCGCCGTGTGGGCCGCGAACTCTTTTTCCGCAACAGGACTTGCCTTGTGTCCCAGTCTCTCCTCGCCAAGCTTAAGCATCTTGATGGTCAGGAATTTGGCCCAGACGATGACAGGCCCTTATATCACCCTCTCCTCCTCAACCACATCCGAGAAATTATTCACCTGAGCCTCAACGTCGTATCCGCCTCCAAGTTCATCAAGCTCCCGAGCTTCTTAAAATCGTTTCCTAATCTCAAAACATGCACCTTGCTGCTAGATCACCGTGCCGACGACGATCACATTGAGAATATAAGACATGCGGCAGTTATCGAGGAAGACACTTCAGGGACCCGCCCGCGCAAGGTGCCCTCTGAATTGGCAAAAATGCTGGTCGAGATTGGCATGGACGAAAATATAAAGTTGCAAACGTCGCTGTTGGTGAAGAGGTTAACAGAAAGCTGGCAAGAGAGCACGGTGAGAGAGAATGTATTTCCCATGCTAAGGCAGAGGAAGAAGCTCTTACAGTGCAAACAAAGCAGCTAAGGGCTAGCTGCAGTTGGCGGGGCTATTTATTTTTAGATTTTGCTTCTTGACTAGCCTACATTGTTTTTGTATTAATATTTACAGTAATATTTACAGAGCGTCTGGAAACTGTTTGAGAGACATTTGATCTTGGAAGTAGTTTCGTAATTGTTCTTGAATTTGGCGAATAAAGGCCCCGGCGTGAAGTTCAATGTTTTGATGCACACAATACAATCCTTGAAAAAATGTACTACAGCTACTTTTCCATGCTATTCTCTGATCGCCGAATAAATAATATCAATGTGACATAAATAAAGCAAGCAAATCAATAAAATAATTTTAAAAAAAACATCACTTATATAGCTTTGGCTAGAATATTTAGAGCAGCTGAGTTCCATGGTGTCCTAGGTGAAGAAGCTTTGAAGGTGTGCATCGTCCATGTTGCATCTCCAACATATTGTAGATGCGCTCATCACCTTGCACTCAAAAAAGCCACTCACAGCATTTGCCTTTCAGTGTAAACTGAATAAAGCTAGTTGTAGAACTGAAGCAATCTTGAGAGCAAGAAATCTTGCACCGGACAGCTGCAACTCCCATCTTCTCCATCCCTGTCCATGTCCCTGTGCTCACCGATGGACTCAAGTCCGCACTCGGCGCGCATCCCAGTTCCCAACACGTAACGTCTCTGCACCCACACTCTCACCGCATTAAGTTGAAACCGAAAAGCCCAGCAATCCGGTGATGCCCAGAGCCGGTATCGTGAGCACCAGACAGGGTCTGCTCGGGAAGAATCGCGCGCTAGCTGCGCAGGCTTGCTACCGGAGAGAAGTCCGATGGGGCTCCGGTAAGGGGTCGCCTGGTCAGGGCTACTCCAAATCGGCGGCGATGGTCGATGTAATGCGCTTGGAGAAATAATTGTGGAGAAGAACTTGCATCGGATAGCTCAGGTTCACTTACACGAGGCGCCGATGCCGGTTGATGGGAGGCAGCATGATGAAATATTCCAAGTACACGGTTCAATATAAACAGAGCTTCTCCCCTTGTTAGTCGACTCAATATTCATTCTCAAGACATCAAATTCTCTAATTGAATCTAAAACATCAAAAAATTTCCATCATGAGTGACCTTTCAGCAATGGAGTCCCAGACTCCCAACATCCCACCCCCAAGAGGTAGCTCTCCCACCTCAACAACACCATTCAGGAATAATGACTAACTTGCCTATTATTACAGAAGTAGAGTTGCCGGAAGATGTCCCAGCTCTTGAAGAAATCCTCTCTGCCAATGACTTTGCGCTTGCAGCCCAAAAGGCATTGAGCCCCAAGGCTTGGGCATTTTACTCGTCCGCCGCAACAGACCTCGTCACGTACAACCGCAACAAGGAGATTATGAGGAGGATAATGCTCCGACCCAGAATCCTGCGAAATGTCACTGGTGTCAATATTGAGCGAGAGATTCTGGGCTTGAAGAGCAAGGCTCCCTTCTTCATGTGTCCTGCCGCCATGGCGACTCTGGCACATCCAGACGGAGAGCTTGGTTGGAGTAGGGGCGCGTCCAATGAAGGCATTTTCGAAATTGTCAGTTCCAACTTTAATTCCAAATTAGCAAGCCAGGCCAGCGGCTAACACTTCAAAAACAGATCTCCAGCAACGCCTCTTACGCCCTCCCCACCATTATCGGCGCTGCCCCTCCCAACTACCCCTTCTTCCTCCAACTATACGTCAACTCCAACCGGCCAAAGACGGTTGAGCTGCTACGCAAGGCCCGATCATTGGGTATCAAGGCCATCTTTGTCACAGTCGACGCTCCAGTTCCCGGCAAGCGTGAGGCCGATGAGCGTATCCCGCAGGCCACTACTGTCCGCTCCGAGATGAGCGGTGGCGAGAGCACCAAGGACAATAAGGGTAACGGCCTCGGGCGCTTGATGGGCCAATATATTGACAAAGCTCTTGAGTGGGAGGACCTCGAGTGGATCCGCAAGGAGAGCTCAGTGCCGATTGTGCTGAAGGGAGTGCAAACTGTTGAAGATGTGCGCCTGGCTGTGGATCACGGCGTTGACGGCGTCGTATTGAGCAACCACGGCGGTAGATCGCTAGATGGGTAAGTTCAGGGCCCAAAGCTAGCTTCAAGTCTTTTATTTGCTAATGTTTTACCTTCACAGTTCTCCTGCATCAATGTTGATTCTACTCGAGGTACGAAAGCAGTTTCCAGAGGCCTTCCAACACCTCCAAGTCTTCATCGACGGCGGTTTCGAGCGCGGTTCCGATATTCTCAAGGCGATTGCCCTGGGCGCCACTGCCGTAGGAATTGCACGCCCATTCCTCTATTCGCTCGTGTATGGCCAAAAGGGTGTCGAGCACCTCTCGCAAAGTAAGCCCCCACAGGCATTCACAACCTAATGACCCCGCTGACAAATTTGGACAGTCTTGAAAGATGAGCTCGAAACTTCCATGAGACTAGCGGGTATCACAAGCCTGGATCAGGCGTCTGCAAGTATGGTCAACACGCTGGATGTGGATTACATGGTGCCATCAGGAGATGCTGGATCGTCTCCTGCGCCGAAGTTGCGAACTTCGAAACTGTAAACGAGTCATGATGAAAGGATACCAAAGAGCAATAGAATTACTACTAGTCTAGATATTTCTTATAGAGCCATCCGATGCACATGCATCTTAATGAATGAGATACATTTCATATAATGCAACTCATCGCTCAGTTCTTTGGGGGTTGGTAAGTGAACGTGGCTTAGACAAACGCCGTGCACTTACAAGGCTGCTTTTAGAAGGTCCATATCGCAGGTTGTCACCATCGAACTTACTTGGCCAGCCATGAACCAGTCTCAGGGTGTTTAAGACAATGAGGTTCCTAGAAAGTCCATCCCAATTTAAAGGGATGTCCCGATTGCTCCAAGAATATCTCGACTAAATTCCAGATCAGGACTAGAATCAACCCGCATACCTAACCTGCAAAGGACTCAGCTGCCAATGACAATGCACCAAGTGTGGTGAGCCTCTAGCAGCGGGGCACACGGCACAGATTAAGACAACACTATCTATCAGCTCACCTTGGAATATAGTGGCATTTAAAATATGGGAAATGCCGTGCCGTGTCGATCTTCAACCTGGTTGGTTGGTATTCATCCTGCGGATCTGAGACAGCATGAGGCCTGCATCAGTCTATTGCTTGCACGCTGGGTAATTGTCTAACTTGTGCCCCGTAATTATCTTGAACGAGCCAGACCAGTAGTTTCTTAAATTAGAGCTCCCAATTGCAGCCCAAGTGATCGGTTTCCTTTTTGACATTCCATTCCCTTCTCTTTTTACTTATTTCTTTTCACAGGTATTACGATCGCGACTCATTATAGTTCGTAAAATACGGCCACGATGCCCAAATTGTACCGAGTAAGCTCTCACAAGGCCAGCTCCCGAACCGACCAGGCTTATTCTTTCTGCAGGATGTTGTGTCGTACTTGCGGTCTCGCTGCTGGTCGAAATTGGCAAAGCAAAGTCGCCCACTTGAGGCTCTCTCCAATCGCGAGATAATGAGGAAATGGCTTTCGATGCTGGGACACGAGGTTCGAACAACCCATGTGCAAATATTGAATCTGCTGACCGAGACAGAACACCAACCAACTGGACGTGATCCACATCACGGGCACCAAGGGTAAGGGTAGTACTGCGGCCTTCACCGAGTCGCTCATCCGAGCACGGTTTCGGCGTCTTGGACGGCCGATAAAAGTCGGGTTGTATACTTCACCGCATATCATGACTGAGCGCGACCGCATTCGAATAAATTTCCAGCCAGTCTTGGAAAACACCTACGTCCAGGCTTTCAACGAGATTCGACATGCATTGCTGGCGCACAAAATTAACGAGGAAAACTTGCCGGCATATTTGCAGTTTCACGCTTTAATGTCGTACCACATCTTCATAAAAAAAAAGTAGACGTGGCTGTCTACGAAGTCCACGCCGGAGGGGAGAAGGATTCCACGAATATTTTTGACCGCCCGGTGGCGTGCGGCTTCACGATGATGGGTTTGGATCACACGACTCTCCTGGGAAACACCATTGAAAGCATTGCAAAGCAAAAGAGCGGGATCATGAAGCGGGGGAGCCCGGCTTTCTCCATTGCACAGAAGGAATACAGGGCGGAACAAGTTCTCAGGAGCGCTGCGGCAGAGCTGGAATGCCCCCTTGAGATTGTTGAAATGAACAAGCGACTGCCTCGAATTCCCAACACGCGCTATGAAGCACAGCGACACAACGCATCACTGGCAATCAGGCTGGCCAACGCCTATTTGAGTCGTTTCTCTGACTGTTTAACTGAAGAGGATATTGAGATCGGGTTAAGCCAGTGTTCCTGGCCTGGGCGGTTCCAGACCATCCAACGAGGGAATGCTCAGTGGTTCCTCGACTCTGCGCACAACTCCATGAGCATCCCTGTTGCCTTGTCTTGGTTCATGGCTGAAACTCCGCAGTCCAACATGCGCTTCCCGCTTGGTGGTGGTGGCGATCAGAAAGTTCTCATTTTTGGTCACGAATCGGGGCGCGACTCACGCGAGCTCATGACTATCATTTCTCAATTTTGCACCCAGCGCAACCTCAACTTTGATCTGGTTGTTCTTTCATCCTATGATCGTTATGGTACGTAATGATATTTATATATGTTTTTTTTTTTTTTTTTTTTTTTTTTTAAAAAAAAAAAAGGATTAGGTCTAACCATTTGCAGGAACCAAAATGCATGATTCTACTATTGAAGACAACATGAACTTTTGGAGGACCATTCAGCCTTCGGTTCGCCTTGCACGAGCTTCCTCCTTCAAAGAAGCCGCGGCGGTAATAGAAAACCTAAGTCTTGCAGCGCCGTGCCAAACTCTCGTCACAGGGTCAACGCATCTCGTTGGCGAGGCGTTGAACTTGTTGCAAAGCGAACACGTGCAACAAGAAGTAGGTCGTGAGGTGATGGCAGGGTTTCCGAACCAGAAACAGGACATGTTTAATCAACGCCCCACGAACTTGCTGGCTGTTTAATACGAAAGAGGAAACAACTTTAACGAAAGAGACTCTCTTTTTTATAACTTGGAAGCAATAGATAATAGAGTCAATGGTTAAATGTATAGACTAAACTATTCTGGTGAGTGAATTGGAGCCTTGGGTTCGTCTAGTATAGGACTAGGTGAAATTTTTGGCACCCCACTGCGGTCAATCTTCATAATATTTTTATCCATTCTAGTTACTTATTATTATATTTATGAATTATGTTGCCTCCATCAAGATTTGCCGTATCACACACGTTACTTTGCTAGATTTCATCTCCATGGTATTATTTACTTTGCAACCCACATGTCAACGCACCTCAAACAGCTGTGCAAGACGGGTTCCGAGATCGGTTCTGTCAGAAACACTCCTGGCTAATGACGTCGAAGTCAGCACGGGTCCTTCTCCAAATCGACAAGATGCATGACAAGCAAGTTTTTCCCTCGCGTATCCACCTTGAGCGAGGCCAAATGGAGGTCTCATCATCCACTCCAGCTTGGCAAACTGCACTCGGGCGACCTTTCCCCCGCATACCCATGCTCTGCGGGGAGCGCAGCGCCGGCGAGAAGTCCGATGTCCCAGGCATGCAAGCACTTTGTCCAGGGGAGGGGGAGGAGTGGCGGGCTCTACGGGTTCGGTCAAGAAAAGTTATCGATGCATGAGCTCCATAGTTCCTGGGGGAGGAGAGGGTCCGGCCGGGGGTGGTTGGAGGAGGGTCTGTCTCGGGAGGTCCGTGTTGAAGATTGGAGAAGATGCAGCTCCCGCGCCGCCGTCCGTGCCTTGCCTGCGGGGAAGCCTTCTCCATCTTCTCCTCCTCGACCCCGGGGGGGGGGGGGGGTTTGGGCACGGGGTCGGGATAAGATAGACGTAATCGATAAGGATCAGTGACATGTTGGGAGAAGGGTACTTGTCCGAAGGCTTTGACCGCCGGTCGTATAACACACGTCAACAATGCAACCAAACTCAGGCCATCTAGTGGGCGGAACCGTCCATGGTGGCCTCATTCTCAACAAGAGCCAAGAGCGGGTGTGCATATGAAGACGGCTTTCCCTCCGCGAGAAAACGGTGTAGAGATAAATATCAAGGTAATTCCATTCATTTTTTCCCCTACGCCTTTGCACTTCCTATCTGGAATCCAGCACATAACAAACCCAGCCCAACCCAATCCAACCCAGCGCCAAAACTTTATCGACACGCATGTATTCCATCTTACATGCATACCTGCCACGTCGGGAAAAGGAAACTCTAATGACATCGCTTCGAACTAATCCATCAAGTCGTCTTCATCATGTCCGCATTCCATAGTCAGCCTCTGGGTAGCTTGGAAGGGGTTGTCCTGATCCATCAATGGCGAACATGCCTGGATCAAACCGAAATACAGGTGAGAGCCCGAAGCTCATATCATAATCAAAGAAGAGATCGCCGTCCATGTCGGTGTAAGGTCGGTCGCCCTGAGCCATCTGGCCCGCAACGTCTACAGCCTCATTGGCCATGCCAAGACCCATCGGCACCCCGTTGGGAGGAGGAGGGACTTGTCCTGCAACTGTTGCATTTAGCGTCGCTAGCATCCTCTCCAGACCTCCAACCATGAGGTTTGCCAGGTGCCACTTTCCAGCTGACAGCGAGCGGAACTGTCGCACAAGGCTGGTTGTCAGATCATGCACATGTTGCCGCTCAATTAGGTCTCCGCCATACTTGATGGCAACTTTGATGAGGAACATGCACGCAAATGCTGTCATCGAAAGCATATAAGAGGGCATGCCAACGATGCCAACCGCAACATCAGGGTCCGTAATAATAAGATCAATAATAGCTGTTGCTGCTCCTACAGCTTTGCCCGCGCAGTCGAGGAAATAATGAGGGATAGGGTCATCTCCTGACAATCCCCGGAAAATGTGTGAGTAGAGGTGAATCTGAGCAAAGTTGTAGTGTAAAATGGTTCCTTTGCGGGGGAAAGAACCAATCTGCGGCCATTGTTCTATATAGCAGTTAGCGTTGTTCCATCTCGAATCACATGCATATGACAAGGACTTACCTGGTAGTTCCTTGAGCCAGCGGTCATACCACTGGTCGAGCTGTCTTCGGAACTGCAGAATATGGTTCAGGTAGACCCGAGGAATAGGCTCCCCCTTGTCGGTTCCAAACAGGTCTCGAATATTTCTTAGGATGCTGACCAAGGCGACTTGGCCGGTTAATCGCTTATCCTCCTCTGTGGCCACTGGGGACTCTAGAAACTTTTCCCATCCCTGGATTGACGGATCTTCCTGTACAATTGAAGGTCGTCCATAAAGTGTGGCTAAATGCTGGTCACAAATATATAGAATGTACCAAAGGCGGGCGCAGTCTGCGGCGTCTTGGTTTTGCCCTTTGATGGCTTGGCTGTAACTGTTGTGGAGGTTGCATTCGGCTGCGCGTCGAATCGCATATCCTGAAAGCATCCAAGAAAGGTCGCTCAACCAATACGAAGCCACGCACATGGCGCGAAGATAGTCTCGATCAATTCGTCGCTCAAACATGGACTTTTCCATGAGCCGGCGAAATTCGGAACTGCAAACACCGTAAATGCCGTCAGCTTTTGGGTCGTGTAGAGCGGCGACGGTAAGAGTGGCGGCTGATAGAATGGGGCTCTTGCGGCGCAATTCGTCCAGAGTCATGTAACGGCACCCAATGCCATACATGTAGCGATCCAGGCGATCCCGGTAAAGAGTAAATAAGCTTTCGGCATCTGATAATGACAATTGGCCGCGGGCGATAAAGTCGTCAATGGATCGGCCTCTTTGAGATTCTGGATTTTCAGGTGAGCGCAGAGCACTAAGTTTCGTGAGCGTGTAGAGTGAGTGAATCGGGACGTAGGGGAGTCCTTCGTCCTCAGGTGTCGCTTTTGGAGAGTTGTCGCAGGAGGGGCCCAGAGCATCCGGATCCTGTTGGGACGAGGGTTGCCGATTTGAGCCGGATCCATTATCGTCCTTTGGTGGCGTGCCCTCGGCCTCTCGGGTGTTTGCGCACTGTAAAGATGGCAGTTCTGGAAGACCGCCAACCTTATTTATCACCTGCCTGAGGGCAGAGTGCATCTGCTCAAGATCCTGAATGACAGCTTCCGAAAATCTGGTAAAAATGTGTCAATAATGGCCATTTGCAGTGGGTGAAAATTGATTGGCCCGTGAATGAGCGCAACTGCGAGACGTACTGTGATTTTTCATCAATGATGGTTTGCAAGCTTTTGCTCAGAACGCACCCCAGATTCCTCTCAGAGCATCTCCTGCAAGGCGGGCCGCTCTCGTCCATCAAACATTTAATCTTAAAAAACGGTTAGCTTTGTGACCAAAGTCGTTCAAGTCATCGCCTCTCACCTTGTGCTTGCGGCATGCGGCACAGGCCTTGATTTTGCGCGAGATCTGAGGAACTGGCAAGTCATTCGGAAGCAGACTTCCGATGCTCTGTCGGCCAGGAGCCTGGCGGCTCTTGCTTGATGTTGACTGTGGCACAAATGATCAGCGTTTATGCCTTTTTGGTTGAGACACCGAAGCTGTGCCGTTATAGAGAAAAAAAACGGTCAGGACAAGACATACCACAGCGCCGCCGTTGGACGTGGCTTCGACAGCAGCTGTGCCGTTGGTGCTTTCCCGACCATTTGTCGCTGAGGCACCTCCGCCGCCGCCTCCGCCGCCATTGGACTCAGACCAGGATCTCTTAGCCATGATGAAATGTGCCGTAGGATCTGCGCTTCTGGAAAAGCGATCTATTCGCGAGCTCAAAAACGGAGCTGATGGGCCGGGCCGTCCCCTTTGTAAAACAGGAGTAAATTGGCGTTGATTGGGTCAGTCCTGGCGTTTTCGTCGTC
Organism: Calonectria hongkongensis; assembly: GCA_017140755.1. Lineage (NCBI taxonomy): Eukaryota > Fungi > Ascomycota > Sordariomycetes > Hypocreales > Nectriaceae > Calonectria > Calonectria hongkongensis. The sequence continues at coordinate 302,865 of JAACJA010000014.1, forward strand.
CAGGGGAAGTGAGACGACTTGTGGCACGACAAGGAGTAACGAAAGAGCCAATTGAGGCATACGATTTGCCAGGCCGCGAGGGGTAAAGTTGCCACGAGAGTACTGGGTCAGGCGACAACGGTAATGTTCATGGCCGTAGTGTAAATACTGCAAATTCCGATTCTCCTGTGGTTTTTTTTTTTTCGCCAGTCGTCACTGGGGGACAAGGGCAAGGTTGTAGTTCAGCAACCACGATGGTTAAGTGAAAAAGACAGCGGCCTGAGGCACAAGGATTGTTCACGCGGGACAAGAATGGGGAACGCGACGATGGGGGAGCCCAGACTGGGGGGGGGCGAGGAGAATGATGGGGTACTGTCGTCGGCTCTCAAAGAGGGAAATTTCCCCCGAAGACGGCGCAACGACCTGGCACGGGGGCCAATCAGGGGCGCGTCAATTGCCAGAAGCAAAGGGGCATCATGACTCAGCACGGGCTTTGTTGCGTTGCCAGCGCCCCCGCAAACGCCATCGAACGGGGCGACTTTCTGCTGTGGCGGGGAGAGTTGCTCTTGGCAGGGAAGAGGATGGATGTAACTGCGGGGTAGGGGCCAATCGTCTCGAGGGAAAGAGGGTGTCCAACCGGGTCATTGATTTTTTTTTCTCTGTCTTGTACTTGCTTGTCTGGGGTGGGAAACTGGAGGCTCCTGGGCCTAGAGTCCAAAGGGGACTGGACACACACACACCCGCTTTTTTTTCCCTTGCAGGTGAAGAAGAAATGCCAGCCATCACATCACATGGCAGCTGTCGGGGGCTGGCTGTTGCAGCAAAGACCATTGGTTCTCTGGCCAGGGTTTGGGGGATATGTCGGTGTTGGCCACGATGCAGCCATCGGTGGTTCGGGAGTGCCGCGACAGATTTCGTTGGGGGGATGGAATTTGGGGGGCGGCCACGGCGTAGCATTTCCCGAGCATGGCTGCCATCGGATATTCATTCACCAGTTGATAAGGCCCATGCATGCCATGCCATGTCAGTCAGATAGATGTGTCCTAGATGCCAGATCCGGCAGAATGCTTTATTCAACCAAATTTTCCTTTATCTCTCCAATCTCCAGGCTGGTCCGTCCGTCCATTGAGCGAAAAACCTGGGGTAAACGATAGGTGTGCCTGTCCCATTCCCCAGGTGCCCCAGATGCATCATGGCGCTAGCGGGAGGCAGAGTGAAAGTCTCGTGGGCTCTTCCCCAGAGTCTCCGTCTCGAAACTGGGGGAGCGAACCTGCGAAGAATATTTCCCATCTTGGAAAGTTTGCCTCTTCTGGCCTTGTTTCCCCGGTGGGCAGCAGCAGACTAGCGACCTGGCCCATGCATGGCATCCCCCTTCAGCGCCGCCGGAGGCTGAATTACGTGCTAAGGGGGGTGGTCACGGGATTCGTTGCTGAAATGGGGCTGATGGCTCGGCTGCAGAGTCGACCTACATAATTTGCATGCCCAGGACCAGGACAAGTACAGATGCAGATGGAAATGGGTCAGATCTCTTTCGCATATCTGCACAATCACAATCCATGCACCGTGCGCCATCAATGCGCTGCCGCCGTCTCTCGCTGCCTCGGCCCCCAATGCCCGAAATTATCGAATTGATTGATTGATTGATTGCTTGATGGCAGTGTATTGTACATGTAGGTTCAGCCGATAGTGACAATGCCCCTCCCCCACTGTAAGTGAAACTGCCGCGGGGCAAATCGACAGGCAACAACAGGCTGTCCTCCCAAATATCGGGCGTACGGGGGGGCAGGCTGCGGCCTTTGTGTGTGAGGCTGCAGCCAAGCCTCAACACCAAATTTTGCCCAACTGCATCATCTCCAAGTATTGTTACCTGCCGTGGTCACATCCCACGTCGTGCACGGCATCCACTCCCTTTGTTCTTTTAATTTTTGGTTCACCTCTTCCTGTCCACAGCCAATCGATACCCCTCCCTCCAATTCACCCACCTGCTGCAACACACACACACAGAACAAACGGGAAGAAGAAAAGTAACCCTCCATCATGCCAAAGAAACTCTCCAAGAACTCGTTCCCGACGAGCTCCTCCACCCTCTCCTCGCTCTCCTCCATAACCTCGTCGTCAACGGCCACCAACTCGTCCACCCTCTCCATCCTCCCCGCCTCCCTCACCGACACGACCCTGCCCCTCCCCAAGCTCATCGTCTTCGACCTCGACTACACCCTCTGGCCCTTCTGGGTCGACACCCACGTCACGCCGCCGCTCAAGCCCAACGCCGCCCACTCGGCTGCCACCGACCGCTACGGCGAGGACTACTCTTTCTACGTCGACGTCCCCGAGATCCTCTACGCCCTGCCCCGCGCCGGCATCCGCATTGGCGTGGCCTCCCGGACCAGCGCCCCGAGCCTCGCGCGCGACCTGCTCAAGATGCTGCACATCCCGCCGCCCCCGCCCCCGGACGACAACCCCGGCGGCAAGCCCGAGAAGACGAAGCGCGCCGCCGACGTGTTTGACGGCGGCATCGAGGCCTACCCGGGCAGCAAGAAGAAGCACTTTGAGACGCTGCAGCGCCGCACGGGCGTCCGCTACGAGGACATGCTCTTCTTCGACGATGAGGCTCGCAACCGCGATACCGAGCAGCTAGGCGTTACCATGTGGCTCGTCCGAGACGGTGTCTCCTGGAGCGAGATTGAAAAGGGTGTCCTCGAGTGGCGCCGAAGACGAGGCTACGTCCAGACTCCGGCTTTGAACGCACAAGGGGTTCCTATTCCACCGCCTATCCCAGAACTACCTTGAACACTTGATTTTCTTTTTTAACCCGCCAGTTACGATTATACATTCAGTTTCCCCGCCCTAAGTGTTTTTTTTTCTTTCCTTTTTCTCAGTAACGGTTTGCGATAGATGGCGGTAATCACGGATCGGATAAAGAAGCAATAGACACGCGAAAGAAAGAAAGAGATGGGACCAGAGAGTCATTATATATTCCCAGAGCCGAGGTGGGTTGGTAAGCGTGTGCTCCTATCTCATCAGTAATATGCCAAATACGTTCTATGATAGAATTATCGAATCAGAAGTTTGAGAATATACCCCCGAGCTATGTTGCGCCAGCAGTCTGCCCTTGTCGTATGATCCAAGCCAAATCCAAATCCCCAAATCCAACAAGCCCGTCTCTTGCTCTAGGATGCGTGTCCCAATCACCATCCCAATTCGTCTCCGTCTTAGAAAAAAGTTGAGCAACCGCTAAAAGTGCTCGGGTATGTGTTGTGTTTTTATATGTCCGTCATTCTATGCAAAATCATTTCTTTGTTATTACACTTATTCATGCTGCGGTCTGGGCTGGGGCCGGAGGCGGAGACAGAAGGGTGGTGTGCTCGTCAACCGCCTTGCCCTTGTCGCTGATGTTGAGCTTCTCGTCGGCTTCATCGCTCAGCAGGGTGTCATCGGTCTGAACGCCATCATCCTTAGAATCGCTCTCAGACGTCTGAGTTCCCTCAGTCACCTCCTGGGTCTGGGTTGCTGTGGTGGTAGCCTCCTGCTCTGGCTCCTCGCCCTTGAGGATAATGTCCTGGAAGGTCTTGGGAATGGTGCAGATCCTCTCGTTGAGGGTCTTGCCGCCCTTAGCTCCCCGGGCAACGCAAGCCAGACGCTTGCCGTCGTCGATCTCCTCCCACAGAAGGGGCCCGCTAGGGAAACCCTTGTGACCGTTTTCCCACTCGATGACGCCCTCCCACGAGGGGTCAGGGATGCTGAGCTGGCCAAAGGTAAAGTCGAGTTCGCCACCGTACTTTTTAGGAATGTTGCGGACGTCGATGAAGTTCTCCAGCGTTGACTTGACCTCGTTGTGGTTAAGGATGAAGATCTTGGAGACGGTAATGGGGTCGAACCAGCGCTTGACCCAGCCCCAGACGGTGCCGAAGAAGGAGGGGGCGCCAATGATGAAGATTCGGTCAAGTGTCTCAGGGTAATGAGCGGTGGCCAGCTGAGAGGCGGCCTGCATGTGGGCCTTGAGGTTCCAGAACTGCTTGAGGCCGACACCCGAGATATCGACAATGTTTGTGCTCATGGTGATGGGCACCTCGGGGAACTCGCGGTCCTTGAGCTGGGTGCAGAAGGGCATGTTGAAGCGAGTGAGGTTTTCATAGAGGGCAAACAGCCGGAGCAGACCCGAGGGGGTCTTGCCGTCCGACTTAGCCTTAGAGAAGGTGGTCGAGGCGCCAACCTTTTCATACTCGCTCACAGTCTTGTTGTCGAGGGTGCGCACCTCGAATACATAGAGGGGGATACCGCGGCGATCACGACGGCCGGTCCATTGGGGGTACTGGAGGGAAAAAAGTGGTCAGCAACTACGTCATATCAAAGACAGCCTCTTTGATCCCGTGCCGAAGGTGAGGGCTGAGGGTATGTGAGACAGGGACGCAGACGTACCAGGCGACGGCTCTGCTCGTAGGCGTCGAGCTCAATGGTGTCGTACAAAACATTAATGTCGTTGGCTACACGCCAGTCCTCGGTGTCTTTGAACTGCTGGAAAGCGTCCTCGGGGATCCATCTTCGGGCGCGCAGGTACCGGCTGTTGTGATTGGGGGATCTCGTTAGCAATCTACTCGTCCCACGTCTTTTTGTTTGGGCCGCTTATCAATCGATATGGCGGGCGGGACTCGATCCAGTTTTTCAGACGTACAGAAGCAGCGCATCGTCATGGGACGCGGGGGGCCCTCGCTTGAGAAGGCCCTTTTCCTCAAGAATCTGCTTGAAGCGCACCAGGGCAGCCTCTTCGTGCTCGCTCAGGTAGCCCAGGTGGCCGTTGGGATAGCCGACGTCGGTGAGGGTCGAGCCCGACGACTTGACGCGGGCGGCAGCAGCAGCCGTGGTGGAGTGGGCGTCGTGATCGGCCGTCATGTCGCAATCGGGGGAGGGACAGAGAAGAAGCTGGCAGAGATGATGCAGGCGCAGGCACAGGCACAGGCACAGGCAGGAACAGGTTCAGCAGCGCAGCGTGTGCGAGGTCGGAGAAGGACTGATGCCGGGGGGGACAAGAAGAAGAGCCTGGCAAATAGACGGAAGCGCCGGAGGAGGTGTGATGCGACGGCAACCGGAGCTTCATAAAAAACCGACAGAGTCATCATCCTCACAGGGCGATTTCGGGTCCCATGGATCCCATGGAGCCAGCCGGAGCCTGCGGGAGCCCAGCGGACGGGTTGGGTGCGGGGCGGGGCGGCTTGCACCTAGACTCCAGTGGGCTAGAGGGCCTAGGATGCCCTGGCATGACGTCTTGTTTGGCGCCCAAGGCCCTGCCAGAACCTGTCATTATTCCCGCCAAAAGTCGTTGAGCAAGCGGGTGCAGCGACGCCCAAAGCGCCCCTTTGTGCCGCCCTAGCATCGGTATCGGACTAGGGCTGATAAATCATCGAGGCCATTAGAAATGATCCGTTCATGCCCGCGCGCTTCGCCCGTCGCGGCCCGGGTCCAGCAGCATGTCCGAAATTACCTCTTTTTTTCTTTTCTTCGATAGAGTTCCGCCAGCAGACGAACCGATACGAAACATTTTTTTACTTTTAGTCTGGGGTAAAATCTCGTCAAGTGCCGACGGGAATAACACTGTGACCAGGGTTGACATATCAAGGCGCTCCAGTGGATCGGTCCTGTAAAAGCTTGTTGTGCAAGTGCTCCGTCCGTATCGGGGAGAGAGGGGGGATGATGAAATCAGCACAGCGTTGCCACCTGGGCGGCAGATCCCCCCGAACCAGCCCTGCCAGGCAGGCGCAAGAAATAAAAGTGTATCCCGAAGTCGATGAAATAATGCAGCAGATCATCCCAACTCTATTTCAAAATGTTGTTCTTTTAAGGTTTAGCGACAGTTGTGATGCGATGGCGCTGTCAATCCATAGCCGTCGTTTACATGCGACACCGTCCGCCCATATCTAACCATGAGATGCCTGTCCTTTACGCGTAAATAGACCCCGAATTGGGGAGCAGGAAATCCCGAGCGAAATTGGCAGACCAACAGAGCCCCGTGATCTCATCTCGTTCTAAAATGGGGAGGGGCCGCAATATTAGAAAAATTAAACCATGCAGTGGGTATACAATGCAATCCTGGAATGATTGTGCGACATCTACTTTTCCCTGCCGTTTGTCGGTTACTTAGCGAATAATATACATACATGTTATATAAATAAGATAAGTAAACTCGTTTGCGAGTTTTTTTTTGTCTGATTATTTATTTTTTTACCTTCCCGGTAGGATATTTATAACAGCTAAGTTCTGTGGTGAAGAAGTTGCACAAGGACAATCTTTCAAGCCGTGCCTTGTATACATGCCCTTTATAGAATCGCCAACTTATGAGATGGTCAATGCCACAGAGCCACTTCACCCAAGGCTCCAGCCTCAATATTGAATCTCGGAACAGTCCTCGCCCAACCAAATTCCTGCAGTATTTCTACTGTTGCTAATGTTGCAAAATCGCACATCAGGCGCCTTACATCAGGTTCACCGTCAACACACACCATGGCAAACCGCTCAACAGAGGCGTAAACTTTTGTGCACTGACTTCATGTCGCATTCCTGAATGTTACCTCATCACGTTTGTACATACTACTATACTCTATATATATATGTATATGTCTCAGTATCATCCCGCCTCTCCAATCCGATTACAAAGTTGCTATGTGATTTTTAGTCTAATCCCGTCCCTGGTATCGTGGGCAAACGCGCGCACCCTATGTACCCCTGCTGCTCAGTCGCTGAAGAAAAACGCACACCACTCCAAGCTCCTTACTCTTTCAACTCATCAACTCCGTTTCTGGCTCTCTTCTCTTTTTTTTATTCAATGACAAGGTCCTGTCCCAGTCGTCGCAGGGGTAGGTCTTCAACCATCTTCTCCACACGTCCGTATCGTCGCACAACCTCCTTGGACTCGTCGTGGAAGCTCATTCGCATGCGGCCCACACGCTCCCATACAACACGGTCGTCACGGACAGTTCGCTCCACAACCAACAGCATGATCAAGCCCTCTTCGACAAACCACAGCACGGTCATCTGTTCGCCCTTTGCGTGGCGCTCAATGTAATCACGAATGCCTCCTGAGCCGCGGCTCAACCGGACATCAACGCTAACTTTGTTGAAGATCCAGCCTCCAGGGTGGGTTCGTGCCTTGACACGGTCCAATACGAACGGGTTAGGGACGTGGATGGCGTACGGCTGAATGGAGAGGTGAGGAGGTCTCGGAGACATGCCAGATCGAATATCGGCGGCTCCAAAGTCATAAGCAACGCTTCCGTCCTTGTTGATGAGAACAATGTCGGGAGAGTAAGTCCATCGCATAGACCCGCCATCGTTTCTCGTAAACTGCGTGGCCGTCACATAGTGGTGGAGGTTGTTTTTCCTTTCCGGCTTCTTGCCATCTGGATCCGCAATGACGATTGAGGAGAACAAATCTACAGCACCTTTCCAGCCGACCCAAGTCCAGCTAGGCATGTGCGGTCGTCGTCGTGCAACAATACCGTCTTTGTGGTGCCAAAAGCACGTCGATAGCGCAAAAAGGTCCCGCGTTCGAGGCGCACCAGTTCGCTCATCCATCAGTGGTGTCCAAACGGGGATTCCTAGCAAGTTGACGACCTTGGTTCGGCCGATGCTTGTTTCGAGGCGACGAGAAATACCCAAGAAGGCGTTGAGAGAATCCTCGTCATATGTCAAATCTCGTCGCGTGTAGTTGATAATGTGTTGATCCGCTTCTCGGAAAATACTTAGAGTGCTGGGGTCCTCTGTTTTACTTGGGAGCTTCTTCCATCGCTCCCAGCTACCGTCAATAAAAGATACACCGTTAAAGAGACCGGGTCGCATGAAATCACACATTCGCTGCTCTTCCATATCGTGGTAGAGCTCCAATGGAAGGACGAGTGACTCAGGGCAGCACATGCCCTCGCACTCCCAATACATCTGCTGGTCTGTAAAAATAAGTCGTCTTCGTGCTAAAAGACCCTCCTGGTAGGTCCAACCACGAGTATACCATGCTGAGTTCTTGATTGCTAATCTGGGATCCTGGAGACTTGACACCAGGGTGATGTCCGAGTTGACAAACTCGTACTTTGGTTGGGCGGGTCGAGTGGTCATTCCGATACCCGGTAAGCCCGAGTTGGCATCCTTTCCACAGGCAGCGATGATGGCAAAGATAGCACCTTCAAAGATTTCATCCATACGGGCAATCTGGTGCAGCCTGTCGGCGGGCTGCAGATGATCCATGCACAATCGATCCACCCACAAATACCTCACTCCCATGTCCTTGGTAGCAATGACGGCGTCCGAGATGACCTTGGGCCAGCTCGTCTCTGGGCCCGATGGTTGCCTCCCCCACACGTAGCTCAGCGCCACGTAACGCTCCTGAATGGACGCGTCAACAATTCTAGGGGGTGTCTTTGAGCAGTCTAGAAGACGAAACCCGGGGAGCTCTCGCAGTACAGGTTTCCTTCCGCATCGCCCTTGATGATAAAACTCGCAGAAGCGCAACCAATCCTGGCCAACAGACATGTCGATGGCTTCTTGAAGCTCACGACCCCAGATTCCGCGCTTCAACCAGTCACCATCGCCCGAGAGCGAAGGACCTCGAGAATGACCCCCTCCACGCGCGCTAATCGCACTCACGGCGCTCAGCAAGTCGTTTCGGGGTTCTGGCATGGTTCTGTACAGCATTCCAGCGCCACGGAACCAGTCAGCGTCGACATCCCAGCTAAGGGCGCCGTCGCCGCTCTTCTTGGGGACAACTCCCAAGTATGCAGTGCTATATCCCTTGCCCTTGCCCTTGGAAGGGTGCTCTTGGTCAAAGAGTGTGTTTGCGTCAACCAAATAATTGGTGTCTCGACTTGAGAAACCGGAGAGGTAGAGGTCACCATCACCGTCACTGGGAATGTGAACTGAGTGGAATAGCTTGCAGAGCGGGCACTTGGTCGACCAGCGGTTTTCCTCCAGCTGCTGCAAGCGGCCCAGCGAATGCTCTTTGTTGTCAAGCTCGGCGCCTCTCGGGTTCAGGGGCCTGAGAAAGGTCGAGTCCATCTCGTCAAAGATGGAGTCAATGTCGGCTGCCCAAACGGCGCATGCTCGACACAGGTTGGGGTCCTGAGGCATGCCCCCAGATCGATCTGAGTGTGCAGAGGGACTGCGGCTCTTGCGCCAGCTGAGACCCCGGATCAGAGACCCTCTACGGGGCTGACGCTCGTCGTCGTCATCCGGAGGCTCTACGGAGAGGTGCTGCATGAGGTTCTTGATGGGGTTCCGCGACCGACGGCGCTCGAGGACGGGCCTCTCGGCGAGGGTGGGTGTTCCTGGGTCCAAGGTGTCCGGCATGTTGGATCATGAGAAGTGGCAGCTCGACATGTGGTGTTTCGAGGAGAGGGGAAGTCAGAGAGACGCCGTGCGAGCTCCGTGATTCTCGGGGGGTCAACCGGCGGTGGCTCGCTGCCGTATCGGCTGCTCCTATCCGGTCTCCACTCTTGGCGCTTGGAATTAATGGACGATGCAGCCCCCAACCAGCGGCTGCTAGAGGAGGATCCTGCTCCACACGACAGGGGGTAGTGAATCAGTGCGTTTCGAACGATCAACGGGAGGAAGAAGAAAAAAAATCAGATCAGGCCAGGTCGCGCGCTCTCGAGTTTCGATTTTCGTACCACGACGAGGCGACAGATGAAGATGTTTATAGGAGGCGATTCCGGGGATGCGGTGCCGAGACTATCGACGGCGCCGCGGCTGTCAAGCGAAGGTAGAAAGAGACAAACGAAATGAAGCAGGCTCTCCGGGAAACACGGCTGGCAAGGCTCGGGCGGGCCCCCCAGGCATTTATGTGTGAGGAGGGGGCGAACGGAGCAAGTGGCGCGTCTTGGTGGTGAGGAGTGAAAAGTGCACACGCCGGGGACAGTGAGTGGCCTATTCGTGGCAAATGCAAAATGCGCGGATATGTGTGATATGCGAGCGTGCAACGGCAACGGCGAAGCAGCCTGTTCATATGTGCGCAAAAGGCGTCGTCCCCCGGCCCCTGTGTATTTTTAGATCAAGAGATGAGGCCAGGCCAGCAGATGGGGCCCCGATGGAAGTGTGCCGGAATTAAGATGAATCGACACCAGAACCAAGAGAGCAGCGCTTGAGAAATTGAAAGAAATAGGAGACCCAGTAATTGGCTGGCTGTGGCGATCCCTGGGGTGAAGGGACCCTTGGGGTATTGGGGCCTTGGGGTCTTGGGCCTGGTCTCCCTTAGGCCCAGATGCTCACGAACAGGCGCCTCGATTGCCTGAGTCCAAGGCAAGGTAGCCGCCCCCAGCCCACTACAAATTTCAACACTAGGCACTCAATCCTTGCTTTGCGTTGGGTTGGGCGGTTCGCCTGGGACAAAGGAAGAGGCTTGTGACTGGACACAGCCCCGGCCCTGAAATGACCCAACAGGTTTTGGGAGGAGGGGGAAAGGGGCGTTGGTAAAAAGTGACAGCGCACTCGCGAGCCACCCGTTCTGTGTGTCGAATGAGAGAAATATCAATCAATTCTTGGCTTCCTTGAGCCGAGAAAAAAAAGAAATTAAAAAAAAAATACAAACAACAAATAATAAAATAAACAAAAACAACATTTGCTCAGCCAGAGTGCACCTCTGCAAAATCACGCCAACAGTCATGTGCTTCTTTTCCCTTTTCTGGCAAATGACGTATTTCGCCGCAACCTGCGACCTGGGCACGGGTGCCGCATTCCAACACAAGCTGCCGTGCCCTCTCTCGCAACTAAGACTTCCCCCCCGCCCGCATCAACCTCTCCGTGCCGTGCGGTTGCAGCAGAACGGGCAGCGTGAACAAAATAAAATTCCCAAAAATAATGATCATGATGCAGCAGCCTGGCGTGCTTCGACGGGGCTGTTCCTATTCAAAGCGGCTGACGGCCGGCGCAGCCCTCTGCGGTTTCAACGGCACTTGACGCTGCCGTTCATCCGTGCTCTGCAGCCCCCGCAGTGAATCAGCAAGCAAAAAAAAAAAACATCGCCTCACTTGCTCGTTTGTGCGCCAATGACTCGGGGGCGGCTTGCCGTGCACAGCCCGCAGGAATACCACAATCACACGCGGCCGCGTAGGGTTCACTGTGAGCTTTTGCATCTTTCTATGGGGATTTCATGGCCCATGGCCGCGCCAAATTCTCACCCACAGCAAGGTTGGTTTGATTAATATCGCGAGTTCGTACGTCGAGCCAAGCCTTTGGAGCTAAAAGATGAGATGAATGACATAAATAAAACCAAAAGTCATCCGAGAAAAAAACTGCAGCAAGCATCAACCACGGCCGTTGCTGGAATTGGATCCACATGGGTTCTAGAATAATCCCCCGAGCAGTGAGAAGTCATCCGTACCTATACAGAATGCTACTGAAACGTGATGAAACCAATCGCTCGTCTATTTTGAAACGATATCAATTTCGCGCACTCGCCTACCCTATACTGACTTGCGTGCGTGCTAAAACTCAACCCGCTCGGCGACGGGCCGACGACGCAAGCATGTCTACAAGTACAAGACACTACAAGCTGAATGAAACTCGGTTAGTTATCCGTCTGGTCAATGAGATAAAGCCAAGACATGTCGGACCGTCAAAAGACCATTTTTTGGGTTTTGCCACATGCATATCGCATTGGGGAAAAAAGGTCCTTGCATATTCACGACGACGTGTTCCGTCCACCTACACTTTCCAAACCATCTCCTCCTTTCGCGCCTTGGCCTAACCTATACCGCCCAACCAAATACCCCACGCGCACCACACGACTCTCCCCTCGTGGCGCACTAGGCCGTTTGGCAGCCAACTTTGATTCGTAACCCCTCACCCATGGCCTCGGGACAAATCAGCTGCCCGTGACATGATCGCCTCGCCTCGCCTCGTTCGCCTCGTCGCGACCCGTCAGCTGCTGCCTTTGGCCTCTTATATGACGGAAGAGCGGGAAGGCTAGGACCCTGCTAAAAAAAAACTACGGCAGTTGTGTGCTGGTCGAATCGGCTGTGGCGGCAAGAGTTAATCGCCCGCAATCTTGCCCGCCCTGTTCTAGATCTTGATCCAGAGAGCCACACCTAGTCCGCCCAGCCGCTAAGCTGCAAGCTTCGGGACCTGCTGATATGAACAAGGAGGCGGGGGGAGGAGAAAGCTAATCACAGTCACATGTAGTGGAGGGAAGAGAGAAGAAGAAGAAGGAGGAACAAGGAGAAGAGAATGCTTCAGGCATGCAAGTACAATTGGCAAATCTAGCGCTGTGCTACCTCGATGCCAGGCGGCTCAGTCGCTCGCCCACATGTCTCTGTGCTACCACTTATATCCCATTCCCAAACATATGAAAAAGCCCCTTGGTCTGACCAAGCCTGGTCGAGACCCCGCGGTGATGCCCTCTATTCCAGAGACATATTCAGAAACCGTCGCGTCCCGAAGTTATGAGAAGGTGTAAAGATGTTTGTTGGTAAAAGTTAAGACATTTAGTGCTGTTGGTGCCACATATTAGTATGGGTCTCGTTACGGACGACTGCTTAGAAGGATAACCCACGCTGCAGCAAGAGCAGGAGTTGCAGTCGCCACTGGAGTGGGAGCAGGTGTTGCAGGTGCTGGTAAGGGAGACCGGAGTTAGCCAAGGAACTTTGTTTGCATCATCATTTGCTTGCTCTCGACTGCCTGCTGCCCCTCCTCGAGTTTTTGGAGACCCTTTGCAGATTGCAAAACCAGATGGGACTCTGGAAATGATCCTGGAGGCTCGAGGAGGAGAGAGGCAGGGGCGAGGGAAGCTGGTGTTGCAAACTCACCAGGGAGCCATTGTGATTGTGGGTTGGTGAAGAAGAGTCTTCGAAAGTGTTTGTAAGTGTGTTGATTGAGTTGGAAGTGATGAGTGTGATGAGGAAAGGAAAAACCAGATCTCGAGGGCGATGTCGATGGGTTTTTATATTCGATCGAAACCGCACGAGCCTCCCAACATCCCACGCTCTTGGCTCTCCGTGAATACCAATAACCCGTCCTCTTTTCGTTGCCTGATATGATTATCGTATGCTGGGCATGGATTCTGTTATTCCGAGTGGGTGTGCTCCACAACGGATGCATGGATTCTACCCATCGGCCTCGGGTCTCACGCCAAATTGCAAGCAGCCAACCATAGTAAAGGAACTGTTCATGTCACGCGGCATCCCTGAGCTTCACCCCGCATGGTCGGCGTCATAAAATAGGGCGGAACAGCCTGCTCATTGGTCCGTGTTTGGTAGCGTGGCATAGTCCTGACCCGTTTTGCACTCAGCGTGAACCCCCGAATGCTCTGCGATAAGATTGGCAAAGATTCGCCTGTCTGATACAGTAGTTTTGCCCCGTATGCTCGAGCCGAACCGGCATGGAGTTGTGTCCCAATGTAGTCAAAGGTAAAAGGCCTCAAAACGTGACGGGGACCCTATAGGAGGGGTGCCATACTCTGCTGCATAGGAGGGTAGTGTTGCATCGCAGAGTTGATCGACATAGGATCGAATGGTCCATGCCCAAACCTTGACCAATTGGTCTCGAAGGCTCGGTATGTCGACAGAGTAAAGCCAGCGGCAAAGAACGGGGCCTGCGAGTGGGATGGGCATGCCACGTCAAAAGGTGTGCAGATGACCAGGATTCAAGGATTCAACCTGAGCCAAGACACCCAAGGGGACGCCTGGACTGAGATGGTTTCTCTTAGGTCACCCTAACCGCCAGGAATGAAACAGTTTCGGGACCTTGGTTCCATGATGATCGAAACTCTTTGTGAGTGGGGGCACAGCTAAGTGCGCCGGTACTTAGATAGTACCTGAAAGCTCCAGAACCGCCCGAGCCGGAGCCCGAAGCTACGATGGGTGCTACCCCTGCTATCCCACACCGGTGAGCTTCAAGCTGGGGGGCGTGAGGCATGGGAAGATGGAGGGGTGGGTAGTACGTGTTACATCTGGAAACACCTGCAACAGCTTCTCTTGCAGGATGGCACGCAGGCATGCCATGGATGTAGGTCGACTGATGGGGCAATATGGGGGATTGGGGATGGTATGTATATCGGGGCTGGGGTGCGCGCGAGAGAGGGAGTGACAAATCCCCGTGTAAGAGGGCATAACCAGAAATGAGAGGACGCATACGGGACAGGACATGAGAAACCGTGGAGTAACGGCGGCCGGGGGTGCTGCATGTGAAGGTTGGACTTGGGACGAAGAACTGTACGGCACAGCGGGTCGGGTGGAGGCCGGGCTCGGGCAGGATAAGAGCCGTTGGATGCCATGGTGGAGCCAATGAGAGCGGGTGGATCATTCGGGGCATGACCAACGGGGCGTCTGTTAGAATACTGTACTGTAGCTTCATCGACGCCCGGGAGCTTGGCCGTAAGCAAGGCGGTGCGGCAAGCTGGAGCTGATCCCTGGGGCAGGGATTGCCTGGGGGAGAACAGGCGGGCAAAAAGCAAGGGGCGTGGGGGAGAGAGGGTGCGAGAAGCAACGTGAGCGTCGACAAAGTAAATATGGAATGGAGAATGAGGGATAATGTGGAATGGGGAAAATGGGGAATGGAGACGCCATGGGGCCACAAGTCCCTCTCGCTGTATACAGCCAAAACAGCCTATTCTGAGCCACAAAAAGAGGAGCCTGAGATTGCCCGGAGCCGTCATGCATGCATCCCACGCATACGTACTGCGTGGGTGGTGCCGCGCCGTGGGTTGGGCGTATCCGGGGCGGCTCATTGGCTGTCAAAAGTCACTCGAGCCAGTGAGGCACGGGCAGAGACGGAGAGCACTGGGGGAAAACAACCAATTTGGGGGCGTGTAGGACTGCTACATTGGTTTGGCTTTAGTCATGGGAATGCTCGTCCACGGGCGCAGTACGTGGGAGCGCAAGCCGCCGACGCCCTGACATTGGAGTCGTGGCTGCTTCTGATATCTGAAAAAGAAACAAAGTGCACTCGTGAGCCGCGCCGACAGAAGTCAACTCTGGGACTAGCCAATGCGACGGTTGCAACTAGAGGAAGGGGATGATGAAAGAAAAACGGTGAAGGGAGACCAAGTCGGCAACATGATCATAATGCGCAGACTTGGGACAAAAAAGACTGACAGAGGAAAGGAGAGATGATGCCCAGCTTACCTCGGCGTCTGACAGCCATGGATGGTAGCAGGCGGCTGGGTGAGTGGAAAGCAAAGCTTCACCACCGGCCTCATTTCAGATTGATGGACATGGACAGAGAGACTACATGCCCCCTGGCGAGAAAGAGCATGCTTATCACACGCCTCTCTCCACTTGGTGCCTGCCGGTGTGGGATAGGTACACGGCTGACAATGACAACGACAACATCATCAACAACAACAGCTACATCACCGACAGACATCATCACCATGACCGTTAGTATTTGTCATAATTCATGCTCGGAGCATCCAGGAGCACCGGCCAGACAAAGCCTCATGCCCACTCTACACCAGCCAACCTGGGTTGGCACGCCGTCCCCTAGCCCCCCAAAAGCCATCCGAGGCCAGCTAGACAAGCCTAGCTGGAATCCAATGCAGGTAGAAATCGCGGCGTGGGATGGACGGGATTGTTGCCCGCACGGTGACGACCGGAACGACCGACATCCAGGGGGGGTTTGTCGTGGGTACGAGAAAAATTCTTCATCCAAGCCTCGTCAGATTTGAAAGCATCAGGTCGGTCGGGATGGGACCAGGCGCCGAGGCCCCTGGATCAGCGAACCAGTGAAGGTAAGGTGTGTGATGCGGCATATTCCTCGAGCTTCGTCGCAACTCCATGTCGTCTCGCTTAGCCGAATCCTTGGACCGAGAGATAGACCTCCAGTCAAACGGGAGCCTTGGTGCCTAACAGTGAAGGCGAATATGTCTCGTCGGGATCGCTCGTCGGCATCGTGGATTCGCTCGCACTCGTGCTCGGGCGTCGACCGATTGGGAGATGTGATCCGCCGTTCTGTGTTTTTGTTTTCCCAACAGGTAATCTGTACGGACGTATGTTGTTGGATAAGTCCGGTCGATGTGAGAGATGACGGTACCTAAAGGTGAGTCGACACAGCCCAACCAAGCTGAGCTGGTGGGAAAAAGGCCTAAGCCACCGTGTCAAGTGAATTCCGGATGTGGTGTAGCATTTTATTCATGTTGCCGTCTCTGGCTGAGACGCACTTAAAAAAGGCATGTATGTATTTTGCCTTGGACAAGCGTCCAGAGAAAAACGGCGGATGGTGGCCGGCCGGCTCTATCTTATACTCGCTCCCCCAGACTCGCATCTGCCCAACGACTCGGGCGGCTGTCTCAGCCTCATTCCTTTTTCCTCTCACGGGGGCGGCAAGAGCAGGGAGGCTACTGCATGGTGCAACGCCGCTATTGGAGATCTACACGGGTGCAGACACCTCCTGGGCGCGCTCACCATTCAGAATCGTCTTTTCCGCCTCGAGTCTGGCCTCATTATGGACATGCGTATGTTGCGGAGACATGGAGACGGGCGAAGGTTGACGAGGAGGGGATTGGGTGAGAAAAGGACATCAAGGTTGGCCATCAAGGTTCACGTTAACCATCAAGGTTCTCACGGCCTCAAGTCCACTGACACGGACGTTATGCGTAAATTGCTAGAGGAATACACTAAAGAAAGCGGCAGTTTCACTAAAAATTAAATGTATTCAATTAACTGACAACATGCCCACGTGCGAGTTGTTGCTAATGAGCTCATGATCAATGGTGCTTTGGGGGTTGCTTGATAGCCAATTTCCCGCATGGCCATGAGCAAGTTTCCTTATGTGTTTCGGAACATGGCTCGTTGGCTGCAAGGATGACCCAACTTCAGAATAGATAACAACCAAGTTTCCAGCAATCATATTTAAAAACTTCTGTCTGTCCTAGATACAACTCTGAGATTACTCTTTCAACTATGTCTAGGTCTCCACTTGTTTCTTTGCTGAAATATAGTGGGCAGTTGCCGTCTTTGAAACTCACGTGGCCCAACTACAACCTGATCTGTCGGCTACACTAGCCGGGAGGTGCTTTTAAGCATTCAATACCTTCGATCACGATTGTCTATTGACCCAGTCGATGCACGCCCTAATGCACACCAATGCACGAAAGCCCACACTCTCGATTTGACCCTTGACTTCTTATGCAACTGCGACCCACGACAGGAGAACCCCCAAAACCTTGAGAAAGGTCCAATCATATACGGAGCAAAGAGATATGACGACAATTTAACTCTAGCTGGAGCTACATATAAAACTGGTCAAGATCCGTTGAGTCGCTGAACTGTCACTGGACAAGTTCCCAACGTTTGAATTTCGTGCAAGTTTTACGATGCCGGACAGGCCTTGACGGAAGAAAAGCAATTAATTATCATGCGCATCCATGCGTTTTGCACTAACCGTGCTGCCCAAGTCTCATTATTGAAGTATAAGTGGATTGATTGGGGTGACTTCATGACTCATGTCAGCAACCACATTTTTACATGCCCAAGCGTCAGCGCAAAGGTAACTTTCCGGGCTTGGGCTGTGACTACTAGCGTAGGAATAATATGTTAACAATTAAAGAAAATGTAATGGTAAAGCAGGACTGTAAGTGGTTGTTTTGGTAGTTGCGGGAGCGCTGCTTGAATCCTGCGTTGCCATGATTGTCGACATTGAACTAGTCAAAGTACCAAGAGTGAAGTCCACCCTCCATGGTAGAAATGGCACTCTATACAAGGGAAAATAACAAGTATTATTTTCACCTGAGATTTACAACTATTAGGCTTGCATCATCGTCGTCCATCTGTTGTGATGTGCCCAGCAAGGCAAAGTGGGGCATCATCCACATATTGAACTAAGCTAAATGAGATGAACCATGGTCTCCATGTTAAAATTAACAGCATTCATACCACGGTCAAGGCAAATTCTCGATATGATTCTCCGTCTTTGGCAGTGACTAAAAGAGATGTTTATAGAAATTTTATCCTCACTTCATGGATTGTTGGTTGATTTGCGTGCCTTTGCCCTTGTCCTGCGCTCTCAAACTGAGGCCATCGCTACACCAGCTTTAGCGTGCGTTGGTGAAGAGACAATATATCAGATTTGTTTCTTGTTGCTCCTGGGCAAACTAAAGCAAATCAATACTTCTACATATTCTAGCGGTGAAGGAGTTTTTGCATACACGTAACATTCCTGATGGGCGAAATCCAGCAAGCTCCGTAACATTTCTTGGTTGCTCAGTGCAAATGATGCGATGTGGTTAAGCGATTGAGCCGCGCTTCGGCTAGCTAGTTAGTGGCTGAATTTGTGGGCCTCAATCCTGGGGTTGCTTACGCTCGTTGTCCTTGCTTCGCTGTGATAGGTCGCAAACCCTCGGGCACAATGCCAAACAGTGCGTATGGAAGCCCATGTACGTCGGATAGATATAAATCATGGTGTAAAAACTTGTTGAATGTAAATTTCCAAGGTCATTAGTGGTGCCTCGTAAATGCCAAAATACAAATCCCTAAGATCCAAGCCCAAATCTCTTGTGATGTAACCTGGGAATGAGCCGTGGGTCTACAATGGTACTAGAAACCCGCCATGAGCTGCCTGATTCGGGAGAGCAGGAAAAAAGCATTTGATCAGCCATTTTTGCACATACTTATTTATATAATCTTTGGTAATTCACCTTGACTAACGTGATGTACTGGTGTTGTTAGGATCAATCGCATGGCTTCATACCCATGTCGTGAGCTATTAAGCTTATATTTATTCCTAATGTGGAGGGGAAGATCACCTCCAATGTGTTACTTGCGAGCGACTAAAATTGATCAGAATAATTAACAAAGCTTAAAAATAATAAGACATGGGTTCAATATAAGTACTGCGCCATCGATGAGACAGAATGCGTCAGTTTCTGGCAATACTATTGGACCGTATAATGGACTGTAGTCATCTCAATGATACCAGGCTTGGATCGTACCCTTGAGAATCCTCATTCGCACAAAAATTCTGCCAAAGCTTCTCAGTCGAACTTATGATATGCCTGGGCAAGTACTTGCATGAAATGGATAGATTCGGGTACCGAATTCGGAGCGCGCGTGATGCGCGGCATCCGCGCCCAGGGTTACGTCTAAACCGTGGTCTCGACTGACTTTGTCTCATTTTTTTGGTGCCTACATACAAGGCAGCGCTTGGGAGATTGTACCCTCTCTCATTGTCTCCACCGTTTCCTGATTGCTTAGTAAATAAAGAAATATTATATAAATACAATAAATAGGTAAACAATTCTGAATTATTTTTCTTCCATCATTTATTTATTTGCTGATTTGGTTTTTGGCTAGCAAGCTGACATTTAGAACATGCGAGTTCTGTAGCGTCCACGGCAAAGAAGACACAGAGGGACAATCTTTCAAGGGGTGCACTGCAACTGAGATCTGGCGAACTAGAAGCAAAAGTTAACGCAGGCAAATACTGGATACTGTTCATTTTATTTTTGTATTGGATAAATAAGAATATGTGCTATTTGCCATTTGCGATGCTGTCGGCGGCAATATATCCATGGGTCATGGCAGGGCCCAGAGTTGAGCCGGCTCCCAAGTATGTCCTTCCCATAATACTCGCCGCTGTGTTTCCTATAGCAAAGAGATTCTGTATTGGTTTGCCCTCGGTGTCGATAACTCTCTGAAACTCATCGGTTAGTAAACCACCTTTTGTCCCGAGGTCTCCAGGCCAGATCTGGATGGCGTAAAACGGTGCATTGGCAATGGATCCCAAGTTGGGATTTGGTCCGACTTTGGGATCGCCGAAGAATCTGTCATATGCGTTGCTACCCCTTGCAAAATCCTCATCAATGCCGTTCTTGCACATAATATTGAACTTGTCCACGGTTTCTCTTAGCCCACGATCGTCAACATCAATCAAGCGAGACAGTTCTTCGAGTGTATTGGCAGCGAATATTTTACCCTCGGCGAGTGCCTTTTTGGGTTTCATTCGTGCAAAAAGATGATTTCCAAGCATGTACTTATTGCGGTGTCTCGAATCCATGATTAGCCAAGCAGGTATAGCCTTTACGAGCTTGTTCCGATCGTATTGATCGTGACCCGCATCTGTATAAGACTGGGCCTCATTCATGAACCGCTTGCCACTGCTATCAACAATGATGCTGTGTGGACGGGCACGCTCGAATAGGGCAAAAGCTGGTTTGAAGGTAACCGGGTCAATGATAGTTGGTCCCCACCAAGCGTCATCCATGAGGGCCGTGGCAGCTCCAACTCGCAACCCTTCGGAAATCGCATCGCCGGTATCGCCATCTGGCGAACTCGTCCATTCAATGCTGGTTGGTGATGGTAGGTGCTGCTGCCGCATGGAAATATTTTTCGCGAAGCCACCTGCCGCCAGAATAACGCCATGTGAGGCTCTGATGCTAGTGATGTCAGATTCGGTCTTCACCTTGGCGCCTAGAATTTCACCATTTGGCCCTTTAATGAGCTCGTGAAAGGCCGTGTTGAGGCGGATGTCCAGGTTTTGCTGGAGATTAAGGTGCAACAGTTGGGCCACCAAACCGTGTCCCATGCTCGTGAGCTTTTGACCACTTAACCCCCTGAGGATCAAGGGTATCGCTTTCTTTGTCGCATGAGTAAAAGCGCCCAGTGACGATGTCATGCGTGCAAAAACGGGTGCATCGTTTGTGTGAATAGCTAAAGGAGCGCGACCTGGAGGTAAAGCGGATTGCCATTTCCCTAGCTTTCGCAAATCGAATGGCTTTGTCTCTATGGTGCGGCCACCTTGTTCCCCCATGGCTCCCTCCATATCAGGATAGTAATCGGGGTACCCTCGGCTAAAATGAAACTTGAACCCCAATTCTTGGAGGAATTCGATCATCTTCGGCCCATTATCCAGATATGCATGGCGCTTTGCTACTGAGGACGCGGGCCCAACATCACCCACAGCTTGTTCAAAGTATTTGAGAGCGCCCTCCTTGGAATCCTGAATACCAGCGGCTTGAGATACCGGATTGCAAGGAATCCATATGCCGCCGCCAGAAATGGCCGATGCTCCTCCTAAGATGCTTTCCTTCTCAGCTACTACCACACGCGCACCATGAGCCTTGGACCTCAGAGCTGCGGTCAGTGCGCCTGCGCCACTGCCTATGACTAGAACATCTGTCTCTTCATTAAATTGTGAAGACTCGAATCGAGCGTTGCGCGGAGTTGTTGAAAGTGCTCGAAAATGATGCAAATGAATCACTCTTGGGGTGAGGCGAGAAATCGCGTTCATCCTGTCGGATCTAACGACGAATGAATAGAGCGAAGATAACTGGGTGGTGGGTGTATATGCCACTTTAGAATTTGCATTCCATTTGCATGAAGCAATATAGGTGTACTTATATTTTGCTCGTGAAGTAAGGAATGTAATATCCCGGGGCAGCCGACGCTGGTCTGACAAACAATTACGCGGGAGCCGTGGCTCCCACGGCCTCTGTCGTACAAATGCCACGACTGGTTCAGGCCTGTTCGCCAAGAAAAGTTCCTCAAACGGGACCATCATTCGGTTAAATTTAAATTTATAAGACTTCGGCGGACGCATCTCCTGTGGTTTATGTGGAGAGTGGCTCTCTGTCGCCAGGCATTTTGCATGCTTCGATTTCCGCCTATTGTTGGTATTACTTTACAATATTGACGATGTAGACAGTGGGAAGAAGCATGGTTTCTCTACTACATTTCTTCTGTTTTAAGTCTTAATTACCCGTATTCGATAGTCCAAATGATGGTACACATGTTTTGAAGAACTTTGGCTTTGAATGTATGAGAAATCATTGTTAGTTCTATCAAGTTTGTCTGCCCACACGTTTCGCGTAGCTATGGTCAAATCTAATGAATGAAACATAGTTGGTAGAATATTGAGTGATAATCTAATTGAAATGAATGAATTGTAAGCCATTTATGACCTTTGGCACAGCCTGTGCCAAGTAAAGAAAAATGAATGACCCAAGTAGATTCCACAACCGGCACAAGACGCTCTTCACTCCAAGTGAAGTCTATTTGGCGTGATTGTAAGTCCCGTAACTCCAAATATAGATTTGTAGGGTCGACCCTCATCGGACAAATAAGAGAAGTGGTGCTTTTCCATCGCGTTGTAGAGGGATTTGACAATACCGTCCTCCTCGTCCCAGTCATTGGTGAGCGCACCGGCAAACGCACGCTGGAACCACTCCTTTGCCTCTTCCCAGCCTTTAATGGTTTGATACGCAAGCCCGATTGTGATGTTTACCCATATGGCTCGCTCATTTTCAGTCCCAAAGAGGTCTTCTGCCTTGTCAGCGACCCTGTGGAAGAGTGGCTTTACACTTGACGCATAGCCACTCTTGAGCATGTTTGCAGCGACTTGCATGTAGGCCTCCATCACATCAATGCTCCCATATTTTTCCTTGTTCCAATCGAATGAATTCCAAACTTCATTGATGACTTGAGGCGTGTTCGAAAAGATTGTGTGATGAGCTGCCACCACATCCATCGTTTGATAAAGGCTGAGGAGCTCACCTCTGGCGCGCAAGTGTTGAACATGCAGCTTCCCAGGATTATTTGCGCAGTGACTGATTATAGAATGAAGCAAGGCTTCTACAGCCTGATCCTTCGCAACGACATGGGAACTGGCTACTCCCAGACGGTAGTCAATATTGGCTGGGGTAGCGTTGGGGTCGATGGGATCAGCGAGACCTATGACCTCCAAGCGCTGTGTGGAATCTATGAGCGAGTCCATAGATTTGTCTTTGTTTTTACGCCTGGGCCTATTTCGGCCACGATGTGAACGCTTCTTGTCGCTCTGTAAAATTTCCTTGGAGCGAGCCAGGAGCCCGAGAGCATCTTCTTGCCTGTTCCAACCATTCAAGAGTTCCACAACATGGATGACATGCTGCTGGGTTCGTTTGTCTTCAACTCCCCAAATGTCGATGTGTGCTTGCATCATCTGCTCAAGGACTCTGTCCGCATCGAGCGTGGAACCTCGCTGTGCGTACAAGTCGACAAGCTCGAATGCAACCTTCTTGGTGTCTTCGTTAGTTGCGCCGTTGAGGTGGATGAAGCCGGCTAACACTTGTTGGAGAAAGTCCACTGCATCGTCTTGTTTTCCATTCTGAATGCACCTGCGACCTTCATCCCACATAGAAATGAGCTGAGCCCTGTCATGGCCATTCCAGCGCAAGGGAAGGTCCACGTTGTCACCAACCACTTCAACGGCCGTTTCTTCCTTGTCAACAATACTAGAATTATCATTTTCTGAGTCCCCAGTCGAATTTTCTTCTTCGGGGGAGGGGGCCGGAACTTTTGGTGTCTTATAACTCACGCCATCGGGAGTTTGAGCCACTTTATCGCATCAGCACTAGTTCTTAAGTCGGTCATCATTATATTAGTTTCGTACCTTGGGTTTGGTTTCCATCTCGCGTCCTTTTGCTCCGAGTCAGGGTGTTTTGAGCACGCTTGCGGTCCCACTGTCTTCCACCATAGGAAAATACAGTATCACTGCCTCGAGCTCTCTTCCTTTTGCTGGCCGTCTCGACCATGAACTCGGCCACGTGCGATGGTAGGTTCTTGCTCCATCCCCATTCCTTGATTTTTTCCTTGTATAGCTTGGTTCTTTTTTTAGGAGTTAGCAAGGTGAATGACAAGCGTGGTAGATACAACGTACGATGCGTTAAACGAATACTGTTCTTGCATTGTTTTCATTGTCTCAGACAGGCTTTTATTTTCATCAAGGTAGATCTTTCTGATATGCGGTTTGTGAAGATCCCAATCAAGGTGCCCGTATTTAGAGCGTCGAGAAGTTGGGGGCGGGTTGGTGCTGGGCGGGGCTGCCGGTGTGGCCGGTGCATCACTCGCAGATGGCTCTAGGGCTATAACAGTACCGACCTGCAAATCATTGTTTGCGGGTGTGGCCTGGTGTGCGCCTATACTAGACGACACGCCATTCTGAAATAGAGAACCCGGGCTGGGGTCAAGTCGCGGAGTGGCATAACTAATCCCAGCATCTGGATGCATAAGATCGTCGTGGGGAACCCAGCGTGGAGAAAGAAAATTGGTTGCATCCATGGCTTCGATTCCGACAACGGATTATTGAACTTGATAAGAAAATCCGGGGATGGGTGGGCGAAGTTGGTCAAGGGAGAAGAACCAACAATAGATCAATGAATACGGGGGAAGGGGATATGATGTTGAATTGGCCGGGGCAATGGAAGAAGAAAAAGCGACGACTTATCTACCCTGTGGAAGAAGAAGTCGCAATGGCGAAATGGGCTGAGAGAGTGCGCTTCATGGTGAGCGATATGGTGAGCGATGCGCCGACTTTTATGCTTGAGGCAACATGCGAATTGCTAGGGACCTTTGGTGGGAATATCTGAGAGAGTACCGAGTACCTTTTGCACAGCTGGCAGTTGCATTTGGCCCCAAAAGTTCGCAATGGATCCAGGGCTGCTTTGTCGCGCCAACATGCAGCGTGACCGCGGACCATGCACCACACGTAGGCGGGCCCATTTCGATTGGTTCGGATTCGGAGCCGTGGCGACATGCGGGACGCGTGAGCCTTGTCTTGTCCTTTGGTGGCTGGTCGCCCATTCTCCCAAGTTGCCCCAAAAGATCCCAAAAGTCTGTTTGGCTCATATGGTGCACGGCAATGCCTGTCTGCCTTGATGCATCATAGCCCAGCCCCAGCCGCCCCTACCACACTCAAGCTTTCAGTCATTGGCTGGCGGAATTAATCCCCAAAGAACCCCAAAAGTTCTTGGTCGTTTTTCTTTTTGCCGCATGTCGGTATCCAGTCAACTAACACCATCTTCCTTAGGGTAATGTTACCTGAAGGAGTCGGTGTAAGTTGTCATTATTGAAAGCCTACAATATGCCCCCTTGCACACGTGAGGCCAGCAGGGCCCTGGGTAAGCACCAAAGGGGCGAGATGACTCGAGGTGTGAATTCTGTGCCATGGGAGGCATTGTGCCCAAAGGTTCTCAAAAGGGTCGCTTCGTAAATTGGTCGCTTTTTCTTCTTTATGAGATTGTATATAAGGGGACGATTAGACCAGCAGAAATACCAGAGCAGAGGCAAGCCATAACATTTATTTCACCCTGATTCATTCCCTCACCGAACAGTTCGCACTAGAGTCCTCTGCGAGACGAGGCCGCGACAAGATGGCCAAGAGTGGCTCCAGCAACATGGGAGACAAGCCCATCGATCATGACGTTGCAAACTTGGGTCATTCAAGCCTATATAAATCTACAAAGAGTAAGATATCATCAATCCAGATCTCAGAAAGAATAAAAAATCCTCAGAATGCAGCAGATATCGCTGTCGATTTCGTCACTGTCCAGCGGCCCTGGGCTGGCGGAACTCATGCCACCACCGTGGTGGCCCCCCCACCCGAGCCAGCGCCAAATAACGCTGGAGGGATGCTGCAACGATGGCTCAATGAGACACCAAAGGAGGCGCCTTACAACGTACTTTCAAGCGTCGCTGTTTGCCAAGGCCATCACTCCGCCAACAACAATTAAAGTAGCTTGATTTGAACCAGGCACAAGTCCTAAAATAAACGATGAGTTGGTGCAGAAAATCTTACATGCTCGTCATCAACCGGTCAATCAGATTTACGTTGGATGTGTCGTGCCAGGGGTAGAGGAGGTGGGTCACGGTATGGTGAGAAATGTTGGGTTGTTGCCGTGTCACATCAGAACCAACCCCATACGGTGATTTTAGCGCCGTGGCTGCCTGTACATCAGGGGAGGGGAAAGCCAGTCGTCGACCGTGCGGTCGGTGGGCGCGGCATACTAGCGACAGTTTAAGCAAACAAATGAAACTTGTATTAGTTGTAACTGGTTGTATCCATCGCTGCTGTACGTCGTGACTAACTCAACTCATTCAAGCTCCGATTCATGGATGACGACATGACGACGTGGCATCATTGTATGGTCTATCTACCTCATATCGTATCCAGGTCTTGGCTGCTCGGCTCCGGGTGGAGGACATGTGCGGAGTAGTAGGCGTCCGAAGGCAACCGGAAGGCGTCTTGATAACGGGATCACCTGGGCAAAATGTCTCAGCCTCATTCATGCCTGACGTGCTAATCCTTGCAGCTTCTCTGTCCCGCAAAGTACATTCTCAATAATAAGTCGTCGTCTCGCGTTATTTTAATCCCAAGGTGATCATTATCCTGTAATGCCGAAAATCTCAGAGCGAAAAGAGAACCCACTTAATTACTAGAGGCAGCGTTTCTCCCATTTAATTTTCTAGATCGGCTCAGAGGCTAGTGGTATTCCACGCCAGCTAAGCCATCGAGCGTCGACCACCTATCCATGAACAAGGAGAAGCATCCACGACAAACCGACTCCCCATCCGCCTTCTATCCTGAGATCAATGGAGCATCAACAATTGTCCCCGAAAACTCCTAAAAATCAGCGAAAAAGTCGCAGGCGTCGATTTCGAAGAAAGCGAAGGCAAGATGAAAAGAGTGTCAAAAGCCAGACACCCGAACCTCAGCCTCCTCTTGCGGCTTTAGATGCTGTCATCGCCCCGGAAATGGATAGCGAAGGAGAAGACTGCGAGTTGCAAGTATACGAAGAGCGTTACGACACAAGAGGAGAAAAGCACACCCTTCAAGTTGGAACCAAAACTGGATTCGAAATTTTCAAGGACGGAAGTTATCGATCTGCTCTCGTCCTGATCCGAACGTATGGTTCTGACAAGACGTTGTATTCGACTAAGCTCAAAATCAAGTCACGCCACATAAAAAAGGCTTTGCAAGATGTCATCGGACATTACCAAGGCGTCAGCCTTCACACTTCCGGACATATTTATCTGCTAGCGCCTCCGATGTGCCTTTTCCACTACCGCCAAGAACTTGCAGACTACGCAAACAATTCCGAAAACTCAACGGCTAAAGATCATGTCAACCTATGTCTTGATTACGTCAAGACCGCCCTGCGGCGCGAAATCCAGATTTTTGAAGCCACAATGACTTTGGAAACGCCATCTATTGAACATCGACATCTATGGATGGCTTTTAAGCCTGGCGATTTGATATACGAGCGAAAAGATAATGTCGAGATAGTGTCACGCCTTTTCGATATTGACCCCATTGTAGATGATCTGACAGGCGTGATCGACTTTTGGAAGCTGAGTACCGAGCGCGTGGGTTTTGATGGAGAAGAGTTTGGTTTCATTTATAGCCCAACTTTCATACAAAAATACGATGGTTGTAAGCCCTTGAAGGAGCTGAAAGCGTTCCCTCTCCAGCACCATCCAGAGCAAGCACGAATTCGACAAAACTTGATCGAGAGAGGAAGGAAATACATTACACTTTGTGGAACACACCATCGCTTCTATGATGGCGTAGCAAAGTTTTACAATGATAATGCAGTGGATGAAACTGTCAAGTTCCAGGTAAGTTTGGCTGCATGTCCTGGATATCTTCAACTCACACGAGCATTAGGTGCAGCATCGCATAATGATTGATACCGAAGAATTTAGAACCAACACCTACTACTATAACGATGAATTCAGGGATACCAAAACTTTCGACCCTACAACAGGTGAACATCTGAATATGTCTGACGAAGAACTACTATTGTGCTACCATGAAGTGCCTGGATTCTCGCTTGTATGGAGACAGTGGGCCCTCTGTGATGTAAACAACATCCAAGAAGTTCACTTCAATACCGATGCGTTCCAACAACTTGTTTTCTCTTCCGAGAAAAAGGCGCTCATCCGCTCTCTGGTTGAACAGACTAAAGGGGATGACTCTGAATTTGATGACATCATCAAAGGCAAGGGTAAGGGACTTGTTTTCCTTCTCCATGGCCCGCCTGGCGTTGGTAAAACTTTGACTGCAGGTGAGTGTATGGGATTGAAGCTGTTTGAAGCGGAACTAAAAGTCCAATAGAGAGTATTGCCGATTGCACGAAGCGACCACTTTTCTCTATTAGCTCCGGTCAATTAATTGGACCAGCCGCGGAAGTTGAGACGAAACTCTCAAAACTTCTTTCCTTGGCGAAAAGATGGGAAGCTGTGGTTCTAGTGGATGAGGCCGATGTGTTTTTACAAGAGAGAACAATTACCGAGCTGGAAAGAAATAGCCTGGTGTCAAGTGAGTGTCCATGATTCTTTGGCAGCCAAGAATAATGCTAATACATTTAGTATTGTTACGCGTCCTGGAATATTTCGAGGGAACGATATTTTTGACGACTAACCGCGCAGAAACAATAGACAGCGCATTTCGCTCTCGCATTCATCTTTCTTTGGCATACCCTCCGTTGTCGAGGGAAGCTCTGCGTACTCTCTGGGAGAACACTATCACCAGGGCGTGCTCTGGATCGCAGCCAGGTTGGCTTAGCCCTCAATGCCTTGATACGCTAGCCGGAGCGAAGGTTAATGGACGAGACATCAAGAACATTGTGCGAATGGCCTACGCAATGGCGAGAAACGGCGGGCGGAAGATGAAGCAAGAAGATATTCAGCAAGGCCTCGATGCATTCGAGACGTTTAACGCGGACATGGGCCAAACATCAATGCTTCAAAATGCCCATAAAGGGCCAAATGAACATGGCTAAATATGACCCCCATTAGATGTTCCAAAACTTAGTAATCACTAAGAGAACTATCGTGCCAGCTTTTACAATCTATATTCAGATGATCTGGTTGTGAACTACGTAGACAAATCAACCTTATTGAGTAGTGGGGGTGAAAAAAGCCTTTTTGTCGACTTTGAACGAAACAATATACAAACCAACGCACTGCTTCTGTGCGGGGATTTGGCTCATATTACTTTGATCTTGTCCCTAGAAATGGGTTTCCCTATCCTTTCTAGCATAATCATTGTCGTGAAACCTTTGTTAGGTTTGCCTTCCATGCCTGCAATGTTCGCCGACGCTGGGGTTGTAGCCATTACCCTAGAGAAAACAAGACCTGCTCGATGCAGAGGAATTTCGGTTAGGGTCAAGGCAAGATAGGACTTTTCAATAATTTTTTATTGTTTCGTATCCCGGCCAAACCATTATAGCAACCTTAATTCCCTGGCTCTGAACCTGGTTTGGCAGTTGTGGCCTCTGATCATGCACCTGGAAATGTTTAACTGCTTGGTGATAACCCAGAAGTAACACGCAAACTTTTAACAGAACCCACGATTTATCAAACTGTAACCCGAATAACAAGCAGCAGCATAAATACCAGCTGCCTGCACCCTCGAAAATTTGCATATCCCTCTACCAATCTTGGATGCCTTCTGAGAGCACTAGGATCAACGGACTATTCCAGAATCCGCACTCAACTATTTACCATGAGCCTTTCATCTTTATTTCGCTTCTCGCGGCCCCATACGACAAGAGGTGTCTGCCAGACGCTCTCGGCTTTAAAAAGACCTCAGTTCCGTCCCATCACAACTGCGTGCCCCTCACTCCCACCTAACGTTCGCGCTGCGATTGATGTGGAAACATTGCGCGTTGCTGCATCCAAAGACTTTCTACGCCCGGACTTCAAAACTCTCGCTTGGGTTGGCGTTTATGAAGATTTCGCTGAAGGCACAGCTGAGTAAATAAGTGACATTCAGCTCCTTGTCATTGAGCCGCGTGGCCATGATTATGATATTTATATCGAGGACGTATTGCTTCGCACTTGGGCTAGACCTGTACACGCGATGTTCATGGAGGAAGATTGGAAAAAGCTTCGTGATTACGGGGAAATTAACGCACTGCTCTGTGGTCGCACTATCTACCTTCGCGATAACGCAGCCCGCGACACTGTGAATCGCCTCCAAAAAGCTGTTAGAAAGGGGCTTGATAGTGCCATCGCACACTATTCTAGGATTCTAGATCGTCTTGAAGCGGTATGACATGCTGGGAAAAGAGATTCGTTCAGGTACGTGGGATGAGACTAAACCGTTGGATATACTGATCAATAGTGAATTAGATGTTTTTGGATCTGCCAGAGGAAACCCATGAACATATTGCCTTGGAGATTTGCTCTATTCTTGAAGATTCAATGTCGGAGTCACCAGTGCCATACGGTTTGTCATTGAGCTGGCTGGATCGGTCTTATGCGAGGGAACTGCATCTCCAACTTGAAAGATTCCAGTCTGAAATTAAAAACAAGAATAATTTGAGTATAGAGCTCAAGAAGGAGCTGAGACTTTTCCTCTGGAAAATGCTGACAAGCTCAGGAAAGGATGGTCTTGCGTACTTTGTTGATCGAGTGAAGTGGGACAGTCTCGGTGGTTTCAACAGAACCCGGGCTAAGGGAGACCAAGGGGAAGACATATCTACTGTAGCCTTGGGACCGGCGAAAGAAATTGATTGAATAGGGATTCTGTGTTGAGGATATCTTGTAAAAGGGTATGAGTTGAGATGGGATTCTCACTTATTAGGCAATGATAGTACGATATAGGAGAATGGTAAAAGGGCAACTCTCCTATCAGTGCTTTTAATAGACTATTTTTTTTGGACTCATGGATTGCTGGGATAAAAATAAATAAAAAAAAAATCATTGGTAATGTTCCTCGTGTAAGGTCTCCCATCATTCGCTGAGACATCAAGAGGGGGTGACTCTCAGATTGATTCACGTCTTGGTCATCTCTGTGGCGCATGCGATCCACAATCCAGGACTGCATTGGCTTGGCCCTGAAATAGAACCGGAGAGCCCACAACCTTGTTTAAAACCATTACTCGGGGGAACATGCCTCCCGATTAATAGGGAAAATCATTGTATAGATACATACGTGTGTAGGCTACGCGGACCATGTCGTTCCTATTGGACCCAAGGATCGTCGGCATTGTCTATGCAAGTCATGACACGCTCGCTAGGGTCCGGTTCCTGCGGTCAGTGGGGAGGGGCGATCGTGGACTTGGGGGAGGCTAGACGAACCGACTGCGTATACGTACATACGGCATGCGTGCCTCGATGGCCAGGCACGAGATGATTAAAAAAAAAATAAAAAAAGTTTTTAGTGTAAATCGCAGCCTAGAATATGCTGTGCGACCACCGCCACCCATATCACAGGCTCGCCACCAGGCGGCGGCCATTGTTCCTTTTTGCGTAGGCGGGGGGCTGCCTCCGCTGCCCGCACCAAGCTGGTGACAGTGGCCTAGCGACGGGAGGGTTGCGTAATGGCCGGGGCCTGGCGCCGGCGTGATTGGCTGCCCGGCAAAGACCAGACAGGCCAGACAGGCCCCACTGCAGCCACTGGCCTTGGGTCATACCCGAATAGGCTTACCACGGTCCTACTCGCCCTCCAGCTGACCCATCAGCAGACAAGGCGCGGTACGTACCTCGCGAAAAAGACTCCTCTCTTTGCTGTTTAATCGTCATCGTCGTTCGGCCACAGCCTCAAATCCGAGCTTCCGGATCCTCCCAACTTTAGATCTCGAACTTGCGTTCCTCCAGGGGGATAAATCCCACTCCTTAGAAATACGCTGCCAGCGCGCGCCGTATACCACCAACCGTCGCTTCAACACCGAACGCGCCCCCCGTCGACATGTGTTCCGCCGACGTCTTCCTCGCCATTCTGGCCCTGCTTTTCCCGCCGCTGCCTGGTAAGTTGCTCCCTCATCAGCTCATCGTCCGTCGCAAGACTGGGGGGGCCCCTCGCCCTCGCCCTTCCCCGCCGTGCCATATCGCCCTCCACAATGAAAGGAATCCATCGTTAACGCGCGCTTCAAGTCTGGGTCAAGCGTGGCATCTGCAGCGCCGACTCCGTTATCAACATCCTCCTCTGCGTCCTCGGCTACGTCCCCGGCCTGCTACACGCGTGGTACATCATCGCCAAATTTCCCGAGCCACCCTACGAGTACGAGGCCCTGCCCCAAGATCGCGAGGGCGGCCGTGTCACCTACGTCTACGTCCAGTGCCCTCAGGGCCAAGGCCAGCAGCAGCATCAACACCACAACCAGCAGCCCAAGCCGCAGCCTCAGTCTCCCCATGGCGGCATGAACTACGGCACCCAGAACCTCGCCTCTGTCTCTGCTTCCGCCTCGGCTCCCCCGCCCCAGGAGCATGGTATTACAAATGCAGGAGAAGGCAGCAGCTCCGACCCCGACGCCGTTCCCCCATCCTACGCCGAGGTCGTTGCCGGCGACCACAAGATTCAGTCTCAGGATTAAACAAACTACGGGCATTGCAAAGCGAGATCTGGACAAATCCCTTGGGCTAGATTAGGAGTTTGAGTAACGGGCATATCATGCTTCCACAGATGCGCAGCCTCAGTAACGCCAGAATCATGTTGGGAATTGCATAGGGAGTTATCGGAAATGATTTTTTTTTGTGTGTAACGAATACTTGACCAGTCACAACGGCGGACTGCTTTGTAACGATGGACGGACGGCGTTGGATTGTGCATTTTGATTTAGATCAAATATCAATTAGCTCAGTTTTCAGGTATTATGCCCCTTTGTGTGTGAGGTAATGCGCCCCTGATATTCCCACGTGCTGTAACGCGCTATTGCGTGGACTTGCAGCATGTCACCTTGAAGAATTTAGTTATTACCAACCTGCTCTCCAATGACACCGAATAGCCCTACACCAGCGGCCTGGCTAGCCTGTCTTTGCAGCGATGCAATGTTGCTTTTCCTCTGCATCAGGGTCGTGAACCGATGGTGCCGGGCGGTCCGACTCTCTGGGGGGCTTGTAATGTCGCATCAACTCCTGTGGCAAATACGTGTAAAATGACGGAAGAAAAGCCTCGGCCGCCTTGACGAACCTGAGACCTACGTTTAGCTCACAAACCACCAGCCGAGCCTTGATTCCGGGAGCCATGTTTAAAAGGACATTGTTGTCAAAAAACAGCTCCAGGGTTTCTTCTGCAATGGGCCAGGGTGCGTCTGGAGTGACCCAATCATCTTCAATGACGGCGGGCTTGAAGGTGGCTTTGCCCACGGGCTCTGGCTTGGTCGTGCCGTCTCCAATCACCAGAGACTTGAAGCGGCTGATGATGTCGTCGCTGGGCTGTGAAACATGAGTCAACTCAACCGTGCAGCAAAATTCCCTGGCCACCGCGAGCGGCTCCTGAAACAGGCGGGAAAACAACTCCGGCTCGTCCATGAGGGCAATGGCCGAGTAGAAGACGGACTTGGCATCGAAGCCATCGGGGCGGCTAAACTCCTGAAACGACCAGTTTGCTGCCGCGTCATCTGGAACAAACAGCTCACCGGCGGCTAGGTTGAACTGGCCTGGCAAGGATGCAAAGAGGCCTCGCAGCATGGGCCACTCCCGCCGCGCATCCTCGCACACGGCTAGGGCAGCATTAACGCTGTCTTTATACTCGGGGCACACGTCGTGGTGGAGCACGTATCGGAGGAAGTTGTCGACGACGTCGATTCCCTGCTCCATTTTGGCCGGCTCAAACGACGACAGGTGCACAAGAGATACGGAGAAGAAGCCGGCAGCGACCCCGGCAAAGTCGACGGCCCAAGAATCCTCGTCACCATCGTAGAAGCGGTCGCCTGCCGCCGAGGTGCCATAGATCATATCCGTGGCAGTTGCCTCGCGCCGTTGTGCGGGAGTCAGGTCACGCAGGTCCTGGTGGCTGAGGCCACCGAAGACGGCCGGGCTGGTGTCGACGCCGCCAAGGAAGAGGTAATCGTTGAAATAGAGGGTTCGCTCGGCCTGTAAACGGCGGCGAGAGCGGAACCGCTGGATGCAAGACTGCATGCGCCTACATGAGCGTCAGCACTTACGATTTGTGACCATCATCCCTGGACCGGATGAGGCAGTGGATGCCTACTCGTGAAAGGGCAAATCACTAGGCAGAGTCAGTAATCAGCAGGCAAAACCGAAGCTAGGGTACCGGGTCACGTACGAGGCATAAATCTCATTCTTTTCTTCCTTGGCTTCATCCGGGGTCAAGGGCGGATCGGCAAAGTACTCTAAGCACTTGTCAGCTTACGAGGTCAGAGACGTGAGGTAGCATGCACAACCTTCGAAGCCATTCCCACGGTTTTTTGGGAGAGCAGTTGGGCCTCGTGAGGCTGTGGTTCTTCCCTTTCGTGCCTTTTTGGATGTCTTTATTGTCTGTCGAAGCGCGTTTGGCGTGGGGAGTGAGCTCGAGTTGTTGTGCTCGCCATTGAGGGTGCCTGGCTCGCACGACGGAGGCGCATACTCATTTTCAACATTTGAAGCTGCCATGATGAAAGGTATTGAGAAGCTTGCGTTTCTTGTAAACAAGGATGAAGAATATACCACTCAACCTTGATACCCAAAACATCAAGGTTCAACACATCCGAGGAGAGACTCAGATACCTCTGGTTCCTATCTCTTTTTAAAGGGCAAAAGCAACCTGTAAAACTAGCGAGGAGAAATTTCTCGAAGCCGCCGGAAAACAACACTCGTAGCACGTAGAGAAACCTGGGCTATTGCACCCGGAGTAGTGACTTGGCCATGAATCACGGCAGATTTGATGGTAGCAAAAAGGATATGCATCACGGGAGCGAGAAGCAAACAGAAGCAAACAACCGGCATCGTGTTTGCCAGCTGGTAAGAGCAGCATGTGTTATGCTGACGGGTGTTTACAGTTGTTTGCCGTTAGTGCACTTACACGACTTCCGACGGAAGAAAATACATAGCAACACGGCAGCACTGACGGCAGCGCCGCGGAAGTTTTTTCCTTTTGCAGAATACGAGCCCGAAATCCAATAGATAAGAATATGGAGCGTACCCTTTTCTCCATCCGCAGGTCACATCCTGGAACAAACTTTTGCGGAAACTTGCAGCTCCCGTCAAGGTGGGCATGGAGATGACCCGGATATCACGGCGTCATCTACAAACCACCGCTCAGCCACTAGGACAAAGAGAAGGGCAAATCAATTCGTGCCCAAAAGATATGAGGCGGAAGCTGAGGCAATTCTAGAATCATACATGCAACTTGGTGGACTTTTTTATGCGGAGTCAATCGCTTTTACTCAGCCTCCACCAATCTCGCAGCAGATGCTGGCACTTGGGCACAACACCATCATGGGCCAATGGTCAAATCAACTCAGCTGGGCGCCTGCATAGGGAACACACCGGCCAAGGTAGCAGTGCGGGGTCAGATGCTAGCGAGCTGAATGGGACGGCCTGCAAGCCAAGCGCAAGACGCCCCTCGTTGATTGTCGCGAGGAGTAGACGAGGTATATTCGTGAGAAATCAATTACTGCTTGTCTAACCGCGAAGGCGAGGGCGTCTTGCGACTTTGGAAAAGGTACGTGCAGTGGCAGGCGGCCAACGGGAGGCTACGGGCGGCTACGGGCCATCCCGCCACCGAGAGACTCATTGGGGGAAAAGACAGGCTGCCGGGTCGTCGCACGAAGCAGCAGGCGA
The DNA here is from genome assembly GCA_017140755.1 of Calonectria hongkongensis. Taxonomy (NCBI): domain Eukaryota; kingdom Fungi; phylum Ascomycota; class Sordariomycetes; order Hypocreales; family Nectriaceae; genus Calonectria; species Calonectria hongkongensis. Next base: position 338,078 of record JAACJA010000014.1, read on the forward strand.
GGTGTGATGTGGTGCGTGATGTGTCGTGTGTGTGATTCGCACGGCTCGTTTGTCTAATCTAGAGTCACTTGATGGATGATCACTCGGGTGGGTTATGCCCTGGAACCCGGGCGATTGGACGGCGCTACCGAGGACTATCAGACTGGTTGGAAAAACGGGTTGCTTAAAAGCGCTCGTGAAGTTGAAGCTTGGATACTTGCCGAGATAGTCCCAGGCCAATGAGTGGGTGTGCATTCCGTTTAGCCTCCCGAACATAGTTGAGTTGCATTTTCTTTTTTTTTTCCCTTCTTTTTTATTTCTCCCCCTTGGGCCCCCCGTGGTGGGTAAACTAACAGGGTGACGGAGGAAGCGTCTAGGACAGCGGGCCGAGCGACGGTTCATGGGACCATGATCACAAACAGTCTAGCATGTGGGCATTTTCCCCATCGCGCAAAAAGTCGGTGGCCACGGCATCAGGGAACCGCTGCGAAAACAGTTCATCATCGCCACACGCGCACGCCAATGGGGATTGCGGGAGCCCAGCGTGGATGGCGCCATGGGTTCAGTTGCCGCTTGCTGAATACGCGCAACGTGCTGCGGATAGGTCAAAGTCTAGGGTCCGGGGGGGGGCGTTGACCATGGCAGTTTCATCACATGGCCAAGACAGACGAGATGGATACGAAAAAAAAAAAAGGCCAACAAAGAAGCAACAGCAGCATGTCGGTCAGGGTGTCACATCCTCTGACCGTATTTCCCCTTTTTCCCCCGTAGTCCTGGTTGCAAGAGCGTTGTCGTGTCTGCTATCTGCAAAACGGGTAGTTACCGTCGCGCTGCTAGACAGGAGATGTTGTGCAGTTAGCATGTCTGACATCACTGTGCTGCGCCGACTGGGATGTTATCTCGTCTCACGCAAGGCACAATGCAAGAGACGACTGCATCGAGAGCACAGTCTCTCTTACAGAACACGGGGTGCAGGACCGATGCGACCCCCAACCACAAGTCCATGGGCCCTTGGTGTGCTTCCATCTCGTTCAAAAGTACCCTGCCAGGAATTTTGTTCCCCACGTAGATGATCCATCCTCTGTCTTGGACTAAGTCGTGGCTGTTGGAGATATGCTCCAGGCAGATTTCCATGTGGAGGGGCAATGGAGCAACCACTCAGACAGTCTGCCCAGCCGCGGGTCCGTTGGCAGACAAGGTCCCCTTGTAGCCCGTTTTGGCGGTGCCCTGACAGGCCAGGAAGGCCCTCTGAGAGAGGCCCTGCGGGAGGCCTTGATCGGGGAGCCATGAACGTGGACAGGCCCTGGCCGGGCTTTGGACAGGACCTTGAAGCGTACATAGTGTGCTGCTAGGGTGGCTGAGTTGGTGCGCAGCCCTTGTGTTGCCCCGGGGCCCCTCCGTAGTGGTCCGTTTCAGTGGATGCAGGCCCTGTGTGTCCGATTTGCTGGTAAATTAGTGGGTTTTCTGGGGTTGGGTTGGCCATAGAGGTAGAGAGAGAGGGAAGGAGGGGGGTCATGGTGGCCAACTCATCGGCCGCCGCCATTGGCATCACGAACATGGGGAAAAAAAAAGTCGACTGACCGGTGGCTTGAAGGTTTCTAGGGTTGGCAGATGTGCAATGACGGCATGTAAGGCGCCAGTGATTCGATTCACATTCTGCATGAGGAAATAACAAAAAAGAGGCGCTTGGAATTTACACACCAGAAAAGAGACAAATCATAACTCACATCGATGGCCTCGAGTTGGGTTTGGTTGGTGACGGCAGGTGTGCATTTGTGTGGCCACCTAAATTTTCCTTTCTAGTCCCAGCGGCACGGTCACGGTTTATCCAATGCATCTGCATCTGCATCCGCCTCGTTTTCCTTTGCATGCCATGCCATGAGCAGAAAAAAATGCGTCTGTCAATGTTCTGGGCTTGATGGACAACACCCCCCGCACTGATTCCCCTCTTTTTCTCGCCAGTCCTCGAGTATGTTATAAACACGACGGGACCGCATGCTCTCTCCTTCGGGCAGCCCTCAGCTTCAAGCAGCAGCCTCTAAACTTGCCCTCTATCTGCAACCCGCACACGCAGGGCCTCAGTCCAACAGCGACTCTTCTCCCGGCCTTCTACGGGTCTCCTTTAACTTACCGCCCTCTCTGCTCAGACTCGGTGCCGTCCGACCACGGCGAGCCCCAAGCTCGAAAACAGCCCGGTCCCCAAGCTACGCCAAAGCAAACAAGCGTATGTACTACCTATATTGATGCCCCCGCAAGTCCCTAAAGTCGTTTCCCTGTTTGGCGTCCCCTGTCACGAAAGGCACTATCCTTGCCGCCGTTGCTTGCGTGCCCGTTGCCCATTCCGCGAGCGGGCACATCGCAAGGTTGACCTTGGCTCACCGATTGGAATTTCCCAGTTTCGCCACCATTGCCTTACCCTAGTCGGACGGGTTTTCTGTTCACCCCCGACACGGCCGGCTCTGTTCCGTTTCCTGCACAAGGGGAAAATAACATAACAAAAAAACAAAAAAAAAGAAATAAAAAAAAAGAGCCAGTCGCACACCAAGGTTCGGTCGGGGGCGAGGATCCTTATGCTGATCGATCCGTCCGACATCAATTCATTTCCCTACCCCCCTAAACTGCCGAGTGATATTGATTGATATAAGGCGACCTTGTCCGGCGTTTTGACTGCGTCAGTGTGAAGGACCCTGGAACAGACAGGACTTTAACTACGTTGTCGGCGTCGTCTTTTTTTCTTCTTCTTTTCACCTATGACGGCTCATCCCTCTCGACTCTTTCTCACTGCTCCTTACATCTCCCTCCACTGACTGACCCCTGGTCCGCTCCCGAATATAGAGGCCCAACTGCTCTCTGTGCGCTGCAAGCTAGACGCCGCCAGCCTGCATCCTTTGCTTTGCAGAGTCCTGCGCCCACGCTCAGCCCGCCCCCAAAGCCTCTGTGGCTCACACAACCCGGACGCTCACCTCGGAAGGCTCACTCATCATCACGCTCCGCCGCGTTTGCGCTCCGCCCTCTGGCGCCTCCTCGTTCAGCCCTCGCTTTCGCACTCATCCTCTCCCTTCTCTTCTCCCTTCTTTACCGCCGTTTGGCCCGGTCTCCCTCGTCTTTATCTTCCCTCCCTCTCCTCGTGCCCTTGATTGTTCCATTTCCGATCCGTTCAGCCGCTTCCACCTCCCTCCATTGACCCCTCCTCTCCTCGTGGCTATCCGCCCTCAGAGACACTGCCACCATGATGCTAGGCTCCAGGGAGATTCCCCCTCGCGACACCCTTCGTGACTACAACTATGCCGTCGCCGGACAGTGAGTGGCCTACCCCTTTCCCCGCGACCGACGCGATCGTCTCAACTTTGCCCCGCCGATTGTGCGCATTCTTGCGCGTCGACTTTTTCTGCCGATCCTCATCCGCCCTCCGTTTGCCTTGAGACGATCCCCCCGCTGACACTCTGACCCAAACAGTGCCGGCACAATGTGCAGCGCCGACGGCGAGCTCTTCATCAAACCATGCACCCAGTCCGAGATTGACTTTTACAAATCCGCCAACCGACGGCACCCCAAGTTCGCAGAGCTGATGCCCCTGTTCATGGGCGACCTCATGCTCACCGACCCCACTGATGCGCGCATCGACCAGGCCGTGACGGGTGTGATTTCCCAGTCTGGCGATATTAAAATCTCCCAGGACGAGATCGTCGCCTCCGTGGCAGAGCAGGTCGCCCGCTTAGCCCCATCACCGCCCAAGGACAACGTCACCTGGGTCCCCAACAAGGATAACAAGATTAAGACGGACAAGGCCGTGGTGCTGGAGAATGCTACATATGGTTTTAAACGCCCCAACATTCTGGACGTGAAGCTGGGAAAGCGACTGTGGGCCGACGATGCTCCTCTTCAGAAGAAGCAGCGATTTGAAAAGATTTCATCCGAGACCACTCATGGCACTCTGGGATTCCGGATAGCAGGTATGCGAGTCTTCCGCGGGTCGGAGAACCCTAGTGAGCTGGATGAGGAGGAGTACAAAATTTACGACAAGGACTACGGCCGGGTCCAGGTTACAGACAAGAACGTTGTCAAGGAGTTTCGCAAATTCATCTTCAACAAGGCCGCTGGTATCGACAAGCATCTTGGCCGGGCAGTGTGTGAGGCATTCGCGCGGGATCTGCGCCGGGTAGAGGATGTTCTGGAAAGCCACGAAAGTCGCATGTACTCTTCATCACTTCTCTTCATTTTCGAGGGAGACGGTGATGCCCTGCAAAACGCCATCGAGGACAACAATGCACTCATTGACTCGGAAGCCGGCATCGGCCAGGCGGCTCGGACCACCAAGAGGGTTGATAGCGGCATCGCTCTTGACGAGGATGAGGAGCTGGACGATGACTCGGACATTGAATCTTCGCTACCGCTGATTTACACACTAAAGCTCATCGACTTTGCCCATGCCGCTTGGACGCCGGGTGAAGGTCCCGACGAGAACCTCTTGACTGGCGTGCGGAGTCTAGCCAAAATCTTTGAAGAGATGGCGGAATTATGATGCACGGATACGGCGTTTGATGACGATGCTTGGCGGGTTCATGATTTCTTTTTATCGAGGCAAAATCAAAAAAGGCAGGCGAGAGACCAAGGCAGGGGAGCATAATTTTGCTAGACGGATAGGCCGGCTACACCGATACCCAAGTGCGATTGTACGGACATGGTAGAAAAAGCTCCTCGGCGGAGACGATATGGCACAGCGTTGCCCATGATGATGACTTTTTGCTTTCGAGTGCTACCATCTGCTTGCAAGGGGGGAACCTGGCGTTGGCACGGGGAATTTACTTCATTTCATGTATACACATTCTGGGCTTCCTTTTGTCTTTTTCTTCTTTTAGAACATACAGCATTCATGGGTTAGACATGACATGGCCACAGGACCACGGGTCAGACCCGTACAAATTCCATTTAATTCGACCCTGATGTTGCACTTTTTGTGGTATATCTGTGACAACGGCGCGCCGGAGCTGTCAGAGCTAACGCAGGGCTCATTTCGGAAGATATTGTGTGGCTTGAAATCGTCGTCTGAAGTTTTCTAGGAACCCAGCAGTATGGATAAATGACATGTCGGGTATTCCCTGAGGTGGCATGATCGTGCTTGGACGTGGTAAGCCACACATTGATGATTTACGGCTGAGCTTGGAGCTCGTAACAAAAAAAGATGCAACTTTTACACACTAGATCTTACATAATGTTTGAATTAAAGGATGAAATATGAAATCTGATAGATGTATCAAAAAGGAAAAAAAAGTGACAGGCTCGGGATCTTCCCCCCGACCCCGTTGGCTGCCGTAGTGGGCCGGGCAAGTGTCGCTTGGTGTTGCTTGCTATCTGGAAGGGATGTCGTCCCTGGCCATCTTACCGCTAAGGGCAGGCTTCTGGAGAGCTTCCAAAATCCGCCCCACGCTCGCACGGCTGCAACCTCCCCGCGCCCCAAGGTGCAGAAAAACAACACCCGACTGTCTCTGCGCAATCGATGTAGCCGGCCATGTCGATTCCAGGCCTGGGCCAGATTCCCGCGCAGGTGAGCTCCTCCCATAGCACTGCGGCAGCTGTGACACGCGACGACTGACATTTAGCTCTGCAGCCCACCGCCTCGTCTACCAGAGTCATCACGCTGCGCCCAGCCTCCGAATGGCGCTTCCAGGTCCCCATCGGCGCCTCGCTCGTCCTGAAGGTGCTCTCGGGCACTGCTGAGAAGGACGGCATCGAGCTTGCCCAGCGCAACGCCTACAACTTTTCCGGCGTCAAGTCCAAGATCCTGTCGTGGCACGGCTGCGAGCTCGAGATTGACGGCCGCTGCGACTACGAGTCCGTTGCCGAGTATGCCAACCCGACCGAGAATCCGGCCAACTCCCACCTGAACCTCCATGGCCAGCTCAACGAGATGCGTCTAGCTGCCACGAGGGATAGGAGGGAGGGCCCGAGGGTGCTCGTTGCCGGCCCGGCTAATGTAGGCAAGACGACGCTGGTCAAGACGTTGACGGGCTACGCGACACGTCAGGGCTACCAGCCGCTGGTGATCAACACCGATCCAAAGGAGGCAATGCTGAGCCTGCCAGGAACAATCAGTGCCAGCGTGTTTGCGACAGTCATGGACCCCGAGGCCGCTGACGGCTGGGGAAGCACACCGACAAGCGGGCCCAGCAGTGTCCCGGTGAAGCTCCCTCTAGTGTTTTACTACGGCAGAGACTCCCCCGAGGAGGACCCAGACTTTTACAGGGAGATTACGAGCAATCTAGCTGGCTCCGCGAGCGGACGCCTGAGCGAGGACGTGGACGTGAGGAACTCTGGTTTGATTGTGGACACCATGGGTATTCGCGAGGACAGCACTGTTGGCTATGACCTCCTCGCACACATTGTCGACGAACTATCAAGTAGGCCTCCTGTGCTAAACGTTTGAGGAGTAGGGATGCGGGGCTAACTGGAAACCGTGTAGTCAACGTCATTGTTGTGGTGGGATCCCAGACCATCAACGCCGAGCTCACAAAGCGCTTCGGCAGCGAAAAGACAAGCTTGGGAGAGCCCATTAGCGTCGTTCATTTTGACCGATCCGATGGCGTGGCGCACAGGGACGAGGTATTCATGCAGAATTGGAGAGAGGCGATAATTAAGGAATACTTCTTTGGAGACGCGAGACGCACCCTCAGCCCTCTGATTCAACAAGTCGACTTTGACGGCGTCGTCATCTACAAACCCACAGACGGTGAGTAAATCCCCCCTCAGTTTACCCAGTGACGCTGCTCATGTGGAGACCTCCTGGAATGGCTGGTCCACAATGACGAAGATTTCCATCATCGCCATTCAAAGACTGACTCATACAGATCCTACGTACGGCCAAGAGCTGCTTACTCGCGAGGAACCGTCGGCGCCCATGCAGCACTGGACACTTGCCATCATGCACGCCGCACCCAAGGACGCGCCGGACACTGTGCGCGCCGCCAGCGTCATGGGCTTCGTGTACGTATCCGACGTGGACGAGGAGAGGCGCAAGATCAAGCTGCTGTCGACGGTGAGCGGACGCTTGGGCGACCAGCCGCTCGTGTGGGGGAAGTGGCCAGAGCCTTTTATCAACTTGCTGGGATGAGAGAGAAAAGGAGGTATTTGGAGAGGCTTGGAATATACAATTACCGGAAAATGGATAAAGGTTCCCTTGATTGCGTGGTGTGTTGCCGGATTCGAGTGTGTGAGCATGTGCCAATGTGTATGTGTGTGAATGTGCATCTGCCGAGTGACATGGGTGGATGGATGGATTGGTGCGATTACATGTCGGCGTCAGATGTGACGCCGAACGCTGTGTTTTGATATGCTCTCATACGTCTTGGCACGGAGGAAGCACGAAACTGTTCATCGTCGTTTCTGTTGCTTTGGTGTCACTGCAACGCAATCGCCACGGATTTTTTTTTTTTTTAACAACAACGTCAACATACAAGACTTGGCGTCCTGCGGCTTGGCCTGTGACACGCGAGATGCAGCGTGGCAAACGCATCCCGTCTCCAACAATGAGAAGCTACGGATGTCCTCCTATGACGCGAGGTTGTACACCGGAATCTAAGTGAATCCAACTAGTGTAGGGGAGTGCGTCTCGAGGTAACCCTCCTCCCTAATGAGGCAACCAGATCCTACATGGGCCGGCGTCTTCCCGAACAAGTGAAAGCAGCGACTCCTGGCTCTCTGCATCACAGGTTCCCTAATTCTTCCGAAATTCTCGCATTGCTTTTTCCTCGCCCCTCTCCCTAGTGTGCCGAGACGGATGCATGTCTTTCACCTTCTTCACAGCTGGACGATCACTTGACCGTGGCGAATCTGAGCTAACCCAGTTGGAAGGGGCCAGGAGAGTTGTACACATATGTGGGTGGTGGGGGTGGGGGGAGGATCATGGCAAGGGGTGTGGTCTCTCTCACTTTTCTCAGAGCATATTCGGCAGGTTCTACCTGATCTCACAAGCGCCATAGCGTGACGAGAGACTCCGAGTCGGATTTCCGAGGCGGAGATATCTACAATGTGCCGAGACAGCTGCATCCTTCGCCGAGGATGCAACAGTGCCAATGCCAAATCCCCTTTTTGCATGGGTTTCCCCCTCTTCTTTCGCAAACCACCACGCGATGCTGTGAGAGGGCAACACCCGGAGCGGCCCTACCGGTGATCGGGGTGCGGCAGCAGTTGAGCTGACGCTGAGTCCATTCCGGCCGTCGGGTCCTGTCCGACACGGCCAGGGACGGGCGGCGCCCCGGGCAAGATGGGGCCCGTGTTGAACAAGGCGAGCCGTAGCGGAGACGGTCCATCCCGTCCGCCTCACTTCCAGCCTCTTTTTTTCCGCTATCAACAGGTAAAACATAAAAAGGTTGTCCTTTTTCTCCACTGCCAAATTGCGATATCCATCGTGGGCAACTTTATTCCATCCGATGTCTGTTTTTTTTTTCTCTCGTCCCGACTAAGCTACGCCCTGCTGGATTGGCCTGCGTCGCTGAAGTAGGCCAAGACCAGCCGGGGCCGCTCCGGCTATGCATAAGACGCAAGGCCTCCACACACGCAGCTTGGCTCAACAAAAGCCAAGACGACCTTGCAGTCGCCACGATTCTGTACGCTTCCATCTCTGGGGCAATGACGACGGGGAAAACTCCATTTGAAGAGGGAGGAGACGCCAAGCAGGCCAAGACGTAGCAATTCCTAGAACCCAGGCAGATGAAAGGGCTTAAGCTTAAATGATTAGCGCCTGGTCCAGAGAGAAGGAATACGCCAAAGCGGGCGATTATTCTGCCCCCCCGCTCGCCTCGTCGTTATCCCATTTCAAGGGGCGTGGTGGTGGTGGCGCTGCAAGTTCCCTAACCCAACACCTGGCCCGCCCGCCCGCCGTCACTCTCGTCCCGCTTCTGGCGTAAGGGAAAGAGTCACAAATGTATCTTTTCTTGGAGCCCGTGCCGTGATATGGTGAGATATGACAGATATGAAGGTGGCATAAAAAAAAAGTACCGTGATGGCTAGCAAACAACCATTCCTGGCCGCAGCATGCGACTGATCCGATGTCGATAGTTTTCGCCAAGCTGCTGCATTGCGTTATTCCGGGTCCATTCCAGAGCAAGGTCATGGCACGGCTTGGCCTTCTTGGCTGTTGAGGCGAAGCAGGGAAGACGTCGACAGCAGGAGGCGGCTCTGGGATGCAGAGGCCAAGCTGCAGGCCGCCGTGAAGTGCGATTGGTGCAAGACCCTGCGAAGCTGGGCGTCATGTGAACGAGCTGCCGGGTGGGTTTGGGCGACGACACCCCGGCTGTGATGCCGATGATCCAGCGCCACTAAAGTCTCCGCGACCCACCGTCAGACGTGGGCAGGTCGGCCACCTTACGCGGAAGATACGGGAGCTGGTAGAGCACGTGGGGTCTGGCGAGGAGCTGGGTTTTGGCGCGATTGCGATAGCTGGCCTCTTTGTCGAGGGCGATTGAGAAGCGACACCTTGGCTCAGGCCGCGATGCTCTCCGTCATGTGGCCAATGGCCCCCCAATTTGCCTGCAAACAGCTTCATCTTGATTAATGGTGTCGTGTGTCGTGGTTCGTGGTCGTTTCCCCGCCTGCTCTGGTGTCCGCTGCACCACCACCACCCATCTTCCGGGCCCCTCCACACGCTGCTGGCTGGCCCCCTCCCCCGCAATGTCTCTGTCGGTTTTGGGCCACTTTGTTCAACAGCTGCAACCCCACGGCCCAGTGACACGCCTTGTAATTTCTGCTCCATTTCCTCCTGTGCGGATAAACTGGCCAAGGAGAGTGTGTAGGGGGCTGCGCATCGTATTTCCTCTTTTTGTATTTCCTTTTTTTTATTTTATATTTTATTTCCTGCTATTTGCTGGTTGTCGCATTGGCGGCGGCCCATCCCCATTGACCGTTGTGTTTTCCCCCCGTATCAGTAATGACGACAACAACCATCCAAACTACGCCTCCACGCACTAGTCCAGGACCCCTCAACCACACATTCCATTATCTCAACACCACCAGCGCAATTCCTTTGGAAGCACTTGCTTGCTGCGCAGTGATTCGCGAGCCGGACCCTTGTGCCCCGTGACCAAGGTATAACCACCTCAATCAACGCTGCAAGCTAATTAGCCCGCTCGCTCCGCCCTAGCCCAGGGTACATGCGGTGACTTCCCGGTACCAAGACTGCATTCACCGTGGAGCGGCACAGCCACTGTTTTGCGAGTCGCCTCGGGTCATTCCCCGGTCGCCTGCGGGCAAAGGGACAAACGACAAATGGGCTGTCTGCTGTTCTTTTCTGTACGCGCATGGAACAAGCCTGGGGGAGGGCCAGGTGGTTCCACTGAACCTAATCTCGACGATCCATCCCCCTCCGTGCTATGACAAGCTGCCTGTGCCATCACAGCAAACCTGGCGTGTACCGCATTGAGCGTAGCTCCGTCACCTAGTCTGTCACGAATGATGCCGTTGTTTGCTTGGCAATACCGGTGCGCATCTCCCTCGCCAGCCAGCCGCGCCAACGGCGGCGAGGACAGGTTGGCCTAGGAAACGAAACATGCACTCTCAATCCGTTCTGGAACAAGATAGCAAAGGGTCCCTTTTTTTGTTCTTGCCTTCCCACATTGCGATCAAAAACTGTAGCAAGCCGGCAAATCTATGCCGAAGCAACACCCATCCAGAAACACCAAGCCAGACGCAGGCATTGGACGGCTCTTTGGCTGCCGAGACAAACCCCTTCAAGAAGCAGCTTCCCATTGCCGGCCGATCTATGATTCAATGCCAACAGCCCAACGGCCAACCGCCATGTGTGAATGTAAAACACCCACCCGGTGCCGCCATGTTCCCGTCTTAGGCTCTGCCAAGCTGCATGGGTGCAGTCTTGGGTGCAGTCGTCGAGTGGAACGGGACAGGGAAGGCGCGTGGCACCCCGCTGCCGACCTCTCCTCGACGCCGCACCGTGATGCCGCCCCGTCAGGCCCGTACCCCGTGCCGGACTTCCCTCCTCAGCTCTGACTGTACCCTCCCTAGCCTCCTTCCCTTGGTTCCCGCTGGGGTCCTGTCTTATCGTATTCCTGCCCCCTCTCCGAATTGGCACCTTGTGCAAGTCTTGGCGGCAGGTGCTTGTCTCGACGCAAGTAAATAAAGGCAGGCGCCTCGTCCGTGACACCTGCCTTCTTTTTCCTTCTCCCTCAGGTCTCGTACCAATCCTCAACTTACACACAACTCTTCTTTCACAAATATCATCTTTTTTCCCCCGGTTGTCCTCCATAGCAGCCGGCCCCCCCCCCCCCCCCTAGAGAAACACAACTTACCTTAACCCCAAGCATCTTTTACGCTTACCCAACACCCATTCGATGGGAGAAACCCAAGGCAAAAGTACGAATGGTGCAGTTCACACCAACGCCACTTCGGACTCGTCGACCATCGCCAGCTCCTCCAGCGGCCAGGACGACCAGCCTCCTATAGCGGAACCCCCAGACTGTACCATAGAAAAGTCCCAGCCCGTCTGCGCCTCTCCTCACACGCTCCCGGCCGCCCGCGTCGCCGAGCAGCTCAAGACTGACGTTGACAATGGCCTAAGCTCCGACGAGGCTGCCGCCCGGTTGGCCCGGGATGGCCCCAATTCTATCAAGGGCGCCAAGGGCGTCTCCCTCTGGGAAATCTTTCTCCAGCAGGTTGCCAACGCCTTGACGGTAGTCCTCATCGCCGTGACAGCCCTGTCGTTTGCCATTAGCGATTACATCGAGGGTGGTGTTGTTGCTGCCGTCATTGTCCTCAACATTGTTGTAGGGTATGTTCTGTTGCTACACGCATCTGCACAAAAGGCGCCTACAAGCTGCCGAGTGCTGTCCTCACTTTCTTTTTTGCTACGCCCCATCTTGCCATGCTCTACCAAAAACAGAATATTGCTATCTACATCTTTTGCGCATCTCTCCTGTCCCCTCATCTCTCTTCTCCTTCGGTGACGCCTAGTGATTCGTGATGCCAAAGCCCCTGAAAAGGCCCAAGCCGAATCCCAAAGCTGCCTCAACCTCTCCTGTCCCAGCTCGACGCTAACATCCACCTCCCAGATTGATCCAGGATTACCGTGCCGAACAGACCATCCAGTCCCTGTATGCCCTGTCCACTCCCAAGTGCAAGGTCATCCGTGATGGCCACAGTGAAACTGTCAAGGCAGAAACTCTGGTCAAAGGCGACATTGTTTCCCTTGCAACTGGTGATGTTGTTCCCGCCGACCTGCGCCTTATCCAAGGAATCAACGTTTCGACCGACGAGGCCCTCTTGACTGGCGAGTCCGTCGCCATTAGCAAGAAGCCTGATGCCATCTTTTCGGATCCTGATATGCCCATTGGAGACCGCACCAACCTGGCCTACTCTGGAAGCTCTGTCACCCGCGGACGTGCTACAGGTATTGTCATCTCTACCGGAATGGAGACTGAGGTCGGACAAATTGCCGAGCTCCTCCGCAAGACCAAGAATGACAACACCGGAAGAAGCGCTACAGGAAAATTTGTCTTCAAGGCATACCAATCCATGCGCAACATCCTCGGTCTCGAGGGCACTCCGCTCCAGGTAACCCTGAGCAAGTTTGCCCTCCTTCTGTTTGCATTTGCCATCCTTCTCGCCATTATAGTCTTTTCCGCCAACAAGTGGGACATCAGTGATGACGTCCTGCTGTACGGAATCTGCGTCGGTGTGGCCGTTATCCCCGAGTCCCTCCTTGCAGTTTTGACTGTTACCATGGCCGTCGCCACCAAAGCCATGGTGCGCGGAAACGTCATTGTCCGTCAAATGCCATCGCTCGAAGCTGTTGGTGGTGTTACCAACATTTGCTCCGACAAGACAGGCACCTTGACCCAGGGACGAATGATTACCCGCAAAGTCTGGCTGCGCGGGGACCTCACTGGAAGCGTCGATGGAACCGCAAACCCATACGACCCTGGCAGTGGTACTGTCACATGGTCCAAGGACCTTGCAGGAAGCTGCCTTGGTTCTTTTCTAAACACTCTTATTCTCTGCAACAACGCCACGGTTACTGATGGTAAGAAGGAACCGGAAACCGACTCTAGCAGCGTCATTACCGGATCTGGGGATGCCGAATGGAGAGCCATTGGTGAGCCTACAGAGATTGCTCTAAAGGTCTTTGCTATGCGCTTTGGCCAGAACAGGGTTCCAGGGGATGTCCTAATCGCAGAGCACCCCTTTGATTCATCCTGCAAGCTTATGAGTGTAGTCTACGGAAATGAAGTCGAAAAGACTCGCCGGGTCTACACCAAGGGCGCTGTCGAAGTCCTCTTGACAAAGTTGAACGAGTCTGAGGATCTCAAGGCCCAAATATTAGCCAAGGCTGAGGAACTAGCTAGCCAAGGATTGCGAGTGCTCTGCATCGCAACCAAGGCCATGGACGTCGAGAGCGAAGATGCTCATGACCGATCCAAGGTTGAAAGCCAGCTCGAGTTCCTCGGTCTCGCTGGTCTCTATGACCCTCCCCGGCCAGAAACTGCCGGCGCCGTGGCCCAGTGCCGCGAAGCTGGCGTGACTGTGCACATGGTTACAGGTGACCACATCAAGACTGCAACCGCTATCGCGTACGAAGTCGGGATATTGTCCCATAACGTGCCTCTTGGCCCCAACACGGTCATGGCAGCCTCGGACTTTGGAAACCTCACAGACTCGCAGATCGATGCTTTGGAATCCCTGCCCGTAGTCCTCGCACGATGCAGTCCTCTCACCAAGGTCCGCATGATTGAGGCCCTACACCGCCGCAAGGCATTTTGTATCATGGTATGTATTGTCCATTACTTACTTCTACTTCGATAAAAGAGTGCTAATATCGATTCCTAGACTGGAGATGGAGTGAACGATTCCCCTGCCCTCAAACAGGCTGATGTCGGTATTGCCATGGGAGACCGTGGTAGTGATGTCGCCAAGGAGGCTGCAGACATGGTCCTCACGGATGACAACTTTGCATCCATTGTAACGGGTATTCAAGAGGGTCGAAGACTCGCTGACAATATCCAAAAGGTGTGTTTATATTCCATGTTTGTGTGCACAATTACTAACTGGTACAGTTCCTGCTCCATCTTCTCACCTCTAATTTGGCCCAAGTCATTCTCCTCCTCATTGGTCTTAGTTTCCAGAGTGCGGATGGCGTTGCCGTTTTCCCTCTCTCTCCCCTAGAAATTCTCTGGGCGAACCTGGTGACCTCGTCTCCTCTCGCCTTGGGTCTTGGTCTGGAGGAATCCGCCCCGGATATTTTGCGCAGGCCACCTCGCAGCCTGCGCTCTGGTGTCTTTACAAAGGACCTCGTCCGTGATCAACTCATGTACGGAACTTTTATGGGATCCCTCTGCCTATGTGCCTTTATGCTTGTCAACTATGCGGCGCCAGGTGGTTGGTACACTATGGTTGATGGTTGCAACGATGCCAACACGCACGGGTGCGATGATGTTTATCGCGCTCGAGCTACGACATTTGCTACCCTAAGCTTCCTCCTCCTGGTCACAGCTTGGGAAGTAAAGCATTTCCACCGTAGCCTTTTCGCCATGGATGAGCGCTGGTCTGGCCCCTTTTCTGTCTTCAAGACAATCTACCACAACCGTTTCCTCTTCTGGTCTGTTGTCGCAGGCTTCCTCATCACTTTCCCTGTGATTTACATCCCCACGCTCAACTCGGAAGTGTTCAAGCACAAGGGCTTGACTTGGGAATGGGGAGTGGTTGTTGGTTGTGTCGTAATGTACATTGCGCTCATTGAAAGCTGGAAGGCCATCAAGCGAAGGTTTGGTCTTGGAATTGACAAGCGACCCGCGCTTCCAGGCCAGGTCTAACCTAACACTGCGTTGTGGGGGGGAGTTGACAGGTTTTAGGGATATGTGCACGGTCAGAATGTCTCGCTAGCATAATTATCATTAGTAGTATCCTATAGCCAATGTATGAATTTCCTGTCATTCAAACTATGATTTGGTGAATTTTTCCGAAAGTTGCCAGTAATGTGGGACGCTCCACCGGGGATGGGCATCATGCATGCTATTATCTACATGTTTCCTATCATTTGTACTGAGCACGTGTGAAGACAAGGGCACAGTATCTTTTGAGTAGATATACACCCTCAAAAACTTGAACCAATAAACTGAAGACAAGTTTATTCCCGTATTTTATCTTTCAATAAGCCTGCGCCTAACCCTGCTCGGAAATCATGATATCATGGCTTCTGATCGCGTGGACACACATGCCGCTCGCGCCATTCGTGGTAGGAACCAGCGGCTGCCGGCGGCAGAAAAACCGACCCTTGTCCGTGCGTGACCTTGGATCCCGCACCAGGGGATTGACGGTGGCATTTGTCGATGGGAGGTTCCGGTTGATGGCTGCGAGGACAGTGGAAGCTTTGCAAGTGGTGTGGATCGTTCGGGAACGATATGAGACATTGTCCCGCTTTGGAAGGGGGGGCCAGCGGGGATCTGACGTGCTGGGCTGCAGCAATGAAAAACGGAGGAGGGTTGCTTTTTTAGACTGGGCGTGCTTCTAGCCACATGCAAAGTGGGTGGTGTGCTCGCAAGGTCGCGTTTTAATTGAGGAAGCCTCAATTTTTTTTCCCCTGCGAGTTGGATCATGAGATGCATAATAGTGGAAGGCCTCAAGCGGGGAACCATTTGGGACGTATCACGGTTACGATCGGGTCAAAGCGTGTAGTCTCTGGGTGGTTCTATTCGTTCGCAGCTGCGTAATCTCGAAGGGGAGGGGGGCTGACGAAAGAAAGGTCCTGAGAAGGCGTGGGCATCTGCGGGTCGCTGCTTTCGAGCAGTGGATGACGATGGAGCCTGCGGGTGCTGGTCGGAGAATTGAGGCGAAATGGCCGGCGTGCATCATGCAGCAGGGTCTAATAGGGAATTGCAGTGAGTGATAAAAAAAAGAACGTGAAATTGCTTGTGAAATTTGTGGTAGATCTCGATCGTGATTGTCGCAGAATGGGCTCCTTGGTATACCAAATCGAGCTCACGCCTGCATCTCGAACAAAAGTCCATTCCTACCAGATGCATGCGCATGCGAATCGATCAGAACATCGGCTATCTGGAGATTTTACGATCAACTGATTACATCCAAAACACCTTTGATGTCTAGTTACTTGTAACCAACCGTCGCGAAAAGCTCGCTTGGCTACTCAAGTAGTTTGGCGATTGCACCGCTTGGAGATCCTCCATGGATGTTGAGATGGGGTGGCAATGATCGGTGTCAAGCTGGGATCAATTTCATTTTCTTGAAAGGATATTCCTAATCATGGTCATAAATGATTATTTGTGTGCTTAAAATTTGGCATACACAAGTTGCTGAATAATGAAAAGAGTAATGGTACTAGAAAGTCTTATGAACTTGGAGAAACCATAATATAGGCACCTCTCAATGAGCTTTTCCAATGTTTTATTGTTTGCAAAGTAATGAAGCAAAAATTAATGTCCCAGATGTACAGGCAATCTTTGAGGTGTGCGTTCAAGGGGATCAAAATTAATATGAACATTGGTAACAAGTACCAAGCCAGCACTGAATGGAATAACAGAGAATTAATAAAACAGGCAAATCTATGAGGGGAAATGACCATGGTTTGGAGATTAATATGGAAAATAAGTGCCATACTAGCATTGAATGAAATGATACAGAATTAATGAAACAGGGAAATAGACAAGCAGAAGAGGCCGTCTGAAGAAAGGATTGCAAGTAAATACCAAGCTAGTATTAAAAGAAGTAATTAAAAGAAGTAATACATAATCAATGAAGCATGATAACTTTCTGGTAATAAAGAGGGTTTAAGAATAAGTAGTGGAATGAAAAACATGAAGAGAATTGCTCGGAGTAGAGTGATCATCAATGTTCCTGAAGCTGACTATTTTGTAAAACCAGTATGGATCGGAAACTTTGGAATGTAACAATAGATGCAATTTGATTTCCAATCGATGTCCAGATTGTGTCCAAGTAACCATGAATAAAAGCTTCTAGCAATGCTCCTTGATTGAGAAGGGTTCAAAGACCACAAGTCCCAGCTTGATTTGTTTCAGTACCCATTTCTTGGTAATAGAGACAATGATTCTATGAACGAATGTTTCTGGTAATTCTCCATGGACTGAGTAAACTTCAAAACTCAGAAGTCCCAGGCTCATTTATTCCGGTGTCCATGGCTTGGTAATGGAGATTGTTCTTTTAATGTTTGTTAGGTCTTTTCAATCTCTTCATCCCCATAACAACGTATTTACCACCACGTCCTGTCTAAAGTGGTATTGATGAGGTAGAGTAGCTGTTTAGAAGTTGAAATGTCTTCTGAAAGGTGAAAGCAAACTCGATACCTGAACGAACAGCCCGGTAAATCACCACACCGCGGTGCGAGAATTGACCCAGTGGCGGCACCTGACGGGCACTCTGAGTCCATAACTAACCAGCTACCCCGCATTTGACTCAGAGGGCATTTACGAATTAAATGCAACATCCTTAAACCCTTCAACCGGAGCTCAAACTGTAGAGTTTACAACTAACTCGCTTCAAAATTCCGGAGGAATCACGGCCCAGGAACGACTGCTTAGATCTACTCGCCAGTGAAGGTCGACCCCAAATACTCATAGGGATTTTTGCTCGTAAACGTAAATCTCAAGACCTCATACGAATTTTTCCCGGCAGCCCAACTCAACCTCGCCCAAATTATAATCACCAAAATTCCACCCCCACAAAACTAGCTATGATAGGAACCAAAACACCATCTGCAAAGGTAACCGCGGGAAAATTCGGTCACTGCAATTCAGAATCTTTTTCTCGCAGTACACCATTCACACCTCCTAAGAAAGATCACCATCTGCATAAGAACTCTCCAAAGCCTTAACACCAACCCTACACTAGGGAGATAATTGCCATGTAGTGACAACGAGGTAACTTGAGAGTCAATGTGGACACCAAATTCGGGAACATGGCCGCGCCAATATTTTGGAGTGAGACTAGGGGGAGACTGACGATATCGCGATACCTGAATATGGAAGCTCATGGTCTGGTGAGGAAGGCAATGAGGTGCAACGCTACTAGGTTAATACTCGAGAACAAAGTATTAGAGTATAAACCAGAGTGCAAGAGAGAATCCTCACAGAATCATAATAAACGCTTGGGCGGCCTGGATCTGGAGCGAAGTAGCTGCAGTGCGGCTAATGCAAAACCCTTAGGGTTCCACCAAATGAGCCATTACTGACTCCAGGACACTCTCAGAATTGAATCACTGCCGGATTGCGTGCAAAATCCAAAACCTAAGGCCTGCACCTTAAAAGTCAGGAAACTCGATTAATTTCGCCAGCTCACTAAAGAGCCCCTCGAAACCATAATTTCTTGGTTTAACTCCTCTACTATCACGCTCGAGGACATGGCTGCGACACTCGAACAGCGCATATTGGCAATGCAACTTTTACTACACTTACCTTGAACGCTTTGTCACCCAAATCGAAGACATTCAAACTAGACTTGGTCCAGCCATATTGTAACAAAACCCGGAGCAGCACTATCTGGAAGGAAACTACAGAGGTATAATATGATCTACTATGCTAATTCCGCTACCGCGGGCGAGCTATTTGGCTGTCAAAGTTTCCGCGCCGCGTATTTTTGCCGAGCTGCATGATAGCACTTTGCCCAAGTCCCAAGTCGGACAAGTAGGGCATGGGCAAGGAGAAGCCTGTCGCGTGGTGGCCAGCAAAAAATGGCCAACCAAAACAGCGCTCCGGGCCTGGAAGGAAAAGAATGGACTACATAGCTTCTTCAGCTACCCTCTTAGTTCGGACCTTTTGTCAATTGAGAATGCTTGATCGGTGCCAAAGCAGTATGTAAATCAACATCCACATTGTGTCATAGAAACTTTGAAGGAGCTTACAGTTTTCCCACCCTTATCTCAGTTCAAGATGACGAAAGGATTACAAGACAATACCTGAACCTTGATTGGTTGCTCTATACGCCGTAGGCTTTGCTGGAATTAGCTATGCGAAATTTGTAAACAAGCTTGTTTCAAAATTGGAATCTGGACAAATGCTTAAGCCATCATGCTAATTGCATCACCACGAGTCAATAAAGGTTCATCCGCTTTGGTATCATCCACCATGGCGCAACACTCATTAGCATATTAAAGGTAATTTCATAATTTTGTCATCACGCTCGCGGCATATCACACATTCGTCCCAGCTATCAACAGGTTTTCGTCCAGCAAAAAACGCCGCACTTTGCACGTCTTATCCCAAACAATTGCGCCATAAGAATCCATCACGTTGTCCCATATAACCAGCTCTCAAGCTTCATCGTCATCATCATCAAGTAGCCTCACCTGCACAATCCTGCCAGCAAGTTCCTTTCGTATCTCCTTCATACGAGAGAGCGCCGAGATGCGCTCAGAGATGCTTTCATAGGTCGAACCTCTGGTGTAATGACCCGCAAAACCAGATATTTTGTGAACGCCTTTTCGCGCGCCTGACCAAGGCTTGATCTCTCGCTCTGATGAAGCATCGTTCGTCCATCCGATGCTTGGCTTTTCGCGAAAACGTCCAACCAGCAACCACTTCACAAGCTCGGGGTGCAGCCTGGCCGACTCCAGAGCTGACTTGACAACTGTTTCACCATGATCATTGGTGGCAATATATGCAAGCCGAGCGCCATGCCGGACGAGGAGCTGGGCGCATTTCACCGAGCCCATGGTACAGGCATACATGAGTGCCGACCCTTCGGGAGAAGCCTCGTGGTTCTCATAATCCCACCCACAGTCGAGAATTAACTGCACCAACTCTGGGTCTCCTTTTCGAATACCGACGCACCCAGGCGAGATGTTGGCGCTTCCCGCCGGGTGTATCATTCGGTCATGGTATTCTGTTGGGATACGACGCATGAGCCTCTTGACTTCCGAGACACTGACATCGCGAACCAGTAGCAAATGTAAGAGAGGGGGTTGTTCAGCAAGCAGTCGGTCAAAATCAATATCTCCGTTCAAGATGAGCGTTCTGGTAGCAGGTGATGTTACCGTCATGAGCAACGCCATGCTCGAATGCCCCGGCTTGGAGTCACCAATGTCAAAGCCAAGGCGGGATATTTGGTGCATGTACTGCCCGCTGTATTTTGTATATAGAAAAATATGAGGTGATCCTGGGAAGGTGCTCGTTTCCGCACCGTTATCTAGAAGGAGGCGCACATGATCGAGTTTGCCCCATTCAAAGGAACGGGCCAGAGGGGTCGAGCCCAAATTGTCGCGGAGGTTGGGGTTCGCCCCTGCGGATATGAGAATTTGAATCAGGGGTGTAATACCCCTTGAGCAAGCAATGTGAAGCGCAGTGGTCAGTTCATCGTCCTGGGCATTGATGTCGGCGCCACATTCAATCAAGCGCGTCGCCATCTTGAGGACGGGGTCGATGTCTTCTGCTTCTTGAAAGTCGCGCGCAACAGCGTCGATAAGCAACATCAAAGCAGTTGTATTATCGCCACCAGAGTAATCTAGATAGTCTAGAGTTTCGCACCTGCGATTCACAACATAGCGCAACAACTTGTCCGTTGTCGATTTGTCTGCGTCATTGTATTCGCAAAGGATCGTCAGACCAGCGTCTTCCATCAATTTCCTTGAAATGGTTAGCTTTCGAACAATACACAGCACGGTGCGACCTACCAATATTTTTCGGCATTTGTCTCAAGATGCGCGAGTAGAATAATAACTGCCCGTTCATGAATTTCCCACTGGGGGATACGGCGACCGCTCCCAAACTGCACCACACCATGAAGGGGCCCACAGGGAACCTCGAACCACAGTCTTCCTTCTTCCAAGTAAGCGTCCAAGCATTCTCTGAGAAACAGGAGCGTGACTTCGATAAGTTCATCTTGATCAGGCTCCAGCTGCCTGAGCAGGCCGAAGCATACATGGTGAAGAGCGTTGTAACCGTGAACCCAGTGTCCGGTGCAGCCAGTAACAAAGCCACCAAAGCGTAACTTGACAAGTTCCAGCATCAACCTGTGGCATCCGTGGGCCCCGGCATAACTCAACAATGTACAACCGCGACAAGGAAGAATGGCCGACTTTAGCTCTTCCTTTGAGACGTGATGGAGAATGGACTCGAACGCTGACTCAGTGCGTGCTCCGTAGCCCTCAACCATTTCTGCGACGAGTTTACCAAGCATTATGGGGTTGACCTTTTTGTCATCAAAGGCGTGGTCGGACACAAGCTTTTTGTCTATAAAGTCCCTGACTATTCTCGCTGGTTGGGGGCGGCCAGACGACAGGATGAGAACTCCATACAGATCCCCTTCCGTGTCAACTCCCGCGTTCAAGAGGTAACGAATGATTTCCTCCGAGTTGGCCTCCACAGCGAGGAGGAGAGGCGTGAATCCTTTGGGATCTCGAACCTCCAGGTCCGCACCATACTCGTCGAGAACCTTGACGCATTCCAGGGACCCAGCCCTGACGGCCAAATGGATGGGCGCGAAGCCGTTCCTGGGAGTCCCCTCGTCAATCTGAAAGCGCAGAATTGTCCGCTGCAATAACCATGCGAGTGCCGTATCACGGCCATGGGAGGCGGCAATCTGCAGAGCATTATATGTAGGCTTGCAGGGCTCGTCAAAAATAGACCCCCATTCAAACGTGGGGCCCTCTAACTCAAAAAACTTTTCCAAAATGGCGACATATCCTTTTTCGACGGCTGCGAGTAGCGGGTGATCTTTATTGTTGGAGAAACTAGGTTTGGCTCCGTGCTGGAGAAGCATGAAAGCAAGCTCCGACTTCTCTCTCCTAATGGTCTCGAGTAGCATGCTGACAGCCCCTGGCACTTTGGACGTAACCTTGTTTGGGTCAACCAACTTTTTGCCGAGCAGTTCCATAAGAATCAGATTAGGGTGGAACGATCGAGGCAAGTCTATAATTCTTGCCATGATTTCGGATTGCCTGTCTACCAGCGCTCCTGGCTCGACCTTTGAGAGAAGGACATCAAGCAATGGACCATGTAACTTGACATCTGTTATGAGATGCTCAAGTAGACAGCAATTGCTAAAGTCGCGGCGAGGAGTATCAACTTGCACGCCGTTATCGATGAGTGTTTTGACCAATGGAAGTTGGCCACGCCGAACCGCCTGCGCAAGGAGGAGCACGGCCTCTGTCGACTGCAGGAACTTGGAACCCTTTAGATCTGATGCTTCCAGAATTGCCGTGAGAAAAGGGAAGTGCCAGCGCTGCCAAGAGGGAGCAAAAGTCTCTCGGTCTGCAAGGTAAAGAATTGCCCACCGGTCGGTCCTTTCCTCAAAATCCTTCATTGCGCCCCTTTGCGCAAGCAGTTTCAAAACGTTGCAAATAATATCAGTGAGAAATTCGACTCTCTGAGCATGCACGCAGTTCGGTCCAGATAATTTGGGCAACACATATCTGCAAAATCTCTCCCAGATGCCTCGGCCGCGGGAGTCTCGATGCTTTAAAACTTCGGGTGTGAGCAGCTTCTCAAAGCTAGCCATCGTCATCTTGGGATAGCAAGAGGGGTGTGAGGTCGGTCGGGCAAAGTCTGATGCACTAGGGCGCTCGAGTAGTACTGTGTTTACCAATACGATCTCTGCTAGACTGGCGTCACGTTCAAGGATGAGAGGTGATCCGCTGCAGAGCTCTAAAACCTTGTCGAGCATCTCATCCGAGGCACCGAGATTGAGATGACGCAACAGGACAGAGTTTTGATCTTTGTGAAACTTGTAGTTCATGTTGAGTAGGCCTTCCAGCATATCCATCTCTCCCCATTCGATTGCAAGCGCAGTTAGTGAAGCCGGGCTCTGCATGCTTGCTTGGGTGTGCTTTTCCTTAAGTAAAAGTCTTGCCGTCGTCGGGATAATCTGCCTTTGAACTTTGGGACGAAACCGAAGATCCTCAATATACAGAAAGCTTTCTGCAAGTGGCGTGCACCCTGTGGCATTCACTGCTGTCATATTCGCTTCCTTGTGCGGGTCATGCTCTACAAGCCATCTAAGGAGCATGTCAAAGTTTGTTGCCGCAGAAAAGTGCCATATCGTGCGCTTCTGCTCGTCCAAGTCCCGTGTATCGGCTTCATATTCTAAAACGAGCTTGGACAAAACCCCAGGATCTTCCACTAGCATCAGAGGCGTTCGGCCCTGCCCATCCTTGGCTTTGAGATCTGCACCTGCCAGGATGAGGTTGTCGATATTTTCAAGCCTGCCGCTTTCAACGGCCAGATGCATAATGGTTCCTTGCTGTGAATTGGAACCATACGACAAATTCGGGTCAAACCTTGGATCAAGAAGAAGGCGACGAAACATAAATGTATCGGAGTCGACAATGGCCTCTCGCACAAGCGCTTGGAACGCCGGATCAATTGTATCAACAAGTCGGGTGTCTTCCTCGCTGAAGTAAAGTTCGAGTCTTAAAACCTCCATTGTATTCTCAACGGCAGTCCTAATTTCGTCACGAGGTGTATTGCCCTGCATCCCCATGCCCAGAGTAAGGTTGTAGACATAGGTGAGGAGGCGTGAAAATTGTTCCTTGGATTTTGTTCCTTGAATTTCCACCTCCGGGCGCCCTAATAGCCTAAGAAAACTGCCATCGATATCAGCCAGCCTATATATGGCTCGACTAAAGACTTGGTCGTTCCCTGTAATCAAGGCTGCCCAAAAGGCGACTCCCGCCAGCGAGACCTCTCCGGCATTCCTGAAATTATACGATTTTTCGCAATTGGCACCTTGATCAATGAGATGCAATATTGTGCAAGCACGATCAGCATTTCCGTGGCTTGTTACGAGAATATTTGTGTAATGATCTGGATCGGCCCGGGTGATGAGAGAATTTGGACCGATAAAAGCACAGAACAATGGGTACCCAGTGAATCCCAACTGGTTAACGTCGGCCCCGAGAATTAAGAGATCTCGACACAGGCTAGGTAACCCAAGTGCAGCAGCCATATGCAGAGGTGAGATGGACCCATTGCACAGCGCATTGGTGAGCTCCAAGAGTACCTTGCAAGACAGGGCCAAGTGTCCGTAAGTTCGAGGATACATTTCCCTAGCATATTCTAGAACCCACTGCACAAAATTCCAAGACTTTGGCATTTGAAAGAGGGTTGATATCTGGGGTTTAAGTTCTGACCAGTGGGCCTCGGCATATGCTGGCCATCGAATGGCCGCTGTTCGGTACAGGGGTGATGTTATGCGCCGAGCTTGGACGTGGGCCATTTCCAAGGCATATTCCTCGGGCTCGCGATCATGATCCGGAGAGTTGAGAATATCCAGCCAGGAGCGCAACTGCTCCAGGCTCGGGGGGTTCTCATCCGAGCCGAGGACAGTGTCAGACGGGCCTTGAAATGGATTGGGTTGAGCGTCTTTGATTAGTAGTTTTGGTGTTGGCTCCTTTCCTAAGATGGAGAAGTGGGTGAATACATCCTGGGCTGTCTCCGACGACCCGAGAATAAATCCAAACTTGGAGCGATATTGGATGAGGGACGACCTGGCGTCCTCGAGGCCTTGGGGATTTACGAGAGTGTACAACGATTTTAGGGCCTGGAGGAGGAGCTCGCAGCCATCGACGACTGGCCATGCCGTCGGGGCAGGGGTGCGAGACGCGGCCGTGTTACCATCCTGGCCGTCTTCTGGCTCAGAAATAAACTGCTCGAGGCTGTACAAAGTTCCCCCGAGCAAACGGAGCTCTGCCAGGAGGGCCCTCAGGTCGCGTTTCACTTTGGCGGCGCCGGAGTGCTTCAGGTGCCCATGTATTGCGGAGCAGAGCGAAAAGGTGGCCTCTCTCAGCAGCGCTATTCTCTCGGCCATATCTGGACGCGTGCGAGAGGAGGCAGGGGAATGGGGAAGGATCTGATCAGCGCGAGCAAGGGGACGAGAGAGGGTGGGAAAGGTATGAGGCTGAGCTGAGGCTGAAAGTTTGAAACATGTACACTCGGCCTAACAAAACACGGCAAGAAGCACGCTCATAGCACGCTGGCGGCTGATAACGAAATAGTAAAAAGACGAAACCAAGAAAAGAGAGCAAAAACCGTTGGAAAGAGACAGGCAGCGGGATTGCAGCGGCCTGGGTGTCGATGAGGTTATCCCCAAGGTTCAAGCAGCCTGATAGTGCAGTGATGCCTAGAAACGGAAACGAGATTGGGCGCTTGGACCACACAGTCTGGACGGGATGGGCATCACGGTGCAGAATAGGTAGGCAAGCCGGCGAGGAAAAATGATACATTGCAAGCCGCATCAGAACCCAACCAAGAAGCCTAATCATCAATTGGGCAAAGTTAAGGAAGGAACCATTAAAATGAAATTATACAATTTATGCATGATTTTTTTTTTTTCATTTCTTCTATCACAATTCTTCTTGTCGTTGAATTGAGAGAAGAGGTTTGCTTGGCGCCATGTATTCCCGCACTCGCGGGGTAGCTCAATTCTGAGGCCAGAACAGTGCGAACAGAAATCAGCATCATTATAGAAAAACAAAGGAATATGCATATCAAATGGTAAGGATGTCTGGTTACGCGCGGGCAATACGAGAAGAAAGATATGAAGATTAAATAGTGATGAAAACATGGATTAAATATATCGAATTAAATTAAATAGTACTATACCAAGATAACGAGGTTCAAGCACACTCAGCCTCTCTACTACACATTTGGCTGCTCCGGGTCAAGGGCAACGCGGAAATTAGATACGCCCAAGTGATGTGATACAGCTCTCGCCTATACGCTAAAAGGGAAGTCATCCCCCCAAATTGAAGACTCGGCTTAGGAATCGCGAGATAACGTGACCGGGCAATAAATTGGGAGGCTTGTGTTAGTGCAGACTACCCGCCCCCAGCTGAGCAGCAAAACCCGGACAAGAGGACTCTTTTTTGCTCTGCGGACTCCGCGCTTGGAAATAAAATGCTCTGGACAATGAGAGAGAGAGAGAGAGAACTTCAAGTAGAAAAGAAAAAGAAAAACTTTTTCGTCGTTAAACTCGGAGCGGTCGCTGACTTGCTGCTCTCTACTGCGGGGGAACTCAGAGAGGCTTCTCCTCGCCCGTGCCCTACTTGTCCGCCTGGGGACTTGGGCGAAGCGCCATCGCGCAGCCCAGCAAAAACACGTGGCGCAGAAACTTTGACAGCCAAATAGCTCGTAAACGCAGCAGCGGAGTTGCGGAAGTTGCTTGAGGGATTTCGGTAAGCTGCTGAGCAGACTAGCAGGGAAAAAAGCAAATATTAAGAAAAAAGAGTAAAATGGCTGGAGGTTTGCGGGCAGGGTTGCAAGTCATGGAAATGATGGGGTTTGAAATTGAGCTGAAAGACCGGGCGGCGAGGGAGAGAGAGATAGGAAACCTGGATCCGACTTTCTCGATTCTAGACGCGCCTGGTTATTCGAGTTAGGCACACATGGTTACTGACCACCCCGGTCGCCCATGATCACAAGGGCCTTGACGGCATAAGAGGATCTGCCATCCGCTAATTACCAAGGATGGACTTCATCAGCACTTGTCACTGCTAACGAGTTACCAGAAAACCTTACCATGCCCTGGTTTGCTTAGCGGCCCAGAAAAAAAAAGATACCACCAGCCTGGATGCCAGGGGGGCGTGTGTTGTTGGTTGCTTAGCCCAACTAGCGAGCTAGCTAGTCGCTTTGCTCCCCCCAGGCATTGAAGGTAGCTGAGCTATTGGCGCCTTTAATGTTGCTGTTGGTGGCTAATGAAATGCGCCCTCGTTTCTTTTGCCATTGACTTGCAGCTTCACCACATGGCAAAAAGGCTAGTCAACTGATGCGCGCCCGACTGACTTTGGCCCTGCATTAGAATGCGACGGTCAATTGTCAATTCGCAACCCGATTCCTGTCCGAAACAAAGTTCCGAGCGGCGTGACGGGGGGGCAATGCAGTCCAATGACGAAGGTCGGATTAGCATCTATCGCGTCAACATAAACAGAGAGGGGAAGTTGCGTGAATGGGATTGGAGGCAAAAATGAAATTCGTAGTTGATACAGATAAAAAAGATTCTATGTTTCAAGTGAGAGAAAAAGGATCATGGTTGGTCGATCAAATTTATATCGAAAATACAAAATACTCCATACATAGTTTCGTGGTATCATTCCACCCAGAGCCGCAAGGTCGTTAAGATTAAATACACATATCGTTACATCCAACGCGAGCCAATTCCCCCAAGAAAATGCCTTCCCTCATATACAAGACGGTAAATAAAAAAATGTAATAAAGAAGGCTTCCTTAAAAAAAAAGTGTGTACCACAAACTCCTCGTCAAATGCTATGCTTTACCGTTTCCTTTCCAAAAAAGATACTCCAATTGAAATAAAAGAATAGACTTTAGATTGGTGAAATGATGAGCACGACGTACTTGACGGCGCCCTCGGAGTCCTTTAGTGGAGCCCAGTGGCTCATCATCTTGGTAGGCTTCTTCTCGCGGGGCGTCTCGCTGGGCTCTCCGTTGAGGCCCTTGGTCGTGTTGGCGCGGCGAGGGATGTGGTTAGCTAGGGCAAGATCGAGAGAGATTGATTTTCCGTCACGGACGACGACGTCTCGTACGGTCGACTTGAGAGCCTTTGTGACGTTTGGTAGAGTGGCTTGCTCGGCGAGCACGTCAAAGACGTCCTTGCCGCGGATGGCGTCGGCGGCCATTCCCAACTCAAGGGCATCCACCATGGCCTGCGAAAAGTACGAGACACTTAGCTTCGGGGGATATTGCTTTTCCTGATCAATTGGCATGGCGCCGAGCTTGGCCGGATACGAGGAGACATGCTCAAGGACCATGTATCGTGAGTAAGGCATCGTAGACATGTCGGGGGCGTTTGGAAGGCGCTTAAGAACGGTTCGAGTGCTGTAAGACTTCTCCAGTGGGATGCCCGAAGCTGATCGGGGGCGATCAATGCTGCGTCGTGGGCTCAATGGGGGAGATGGAGGTGGAGGGATGGTGCTTGGTAGAGTGGTGAGGGTGTTCTTCTTGAACGACTTGAAGAAGTTGCGCTTGGACTTTGACTGTCCGTTGGATTTAACAGTGGTGAGCTCCTCGAGGTCGGTGTCGGCATTGCTCATCTCGCTAGGGCGGCGGGAAGTAGCGCCTGTATCACTGCAGGGCTTCTCCTCCTCGGTAGATCCGTAGCCCATCATCTTGAGCACTTCGTCGCTGCTCTCGATGGAGGATGAGACATCAATTTGGGCACCCATGTAGAAGCGGGTCTTGCCGGCGGCGTCCTGGAGAGGGCAAAGGTAAAGCAGGTTCCAGAAGGGAGAGCCGTCTTGGCGGAAGTTGAGGATGAGCTCGTTGCACTCCTCCCCGCGCCAAATGGCAGAGCGAATGTTGGCAATGGCCTCGCGATCCGTCTGGGGTCCCTGAAGCAGGCGGCAGTTCTTAGACATGACCTCGGCGCGTGTGTAGCCAGTGAGCTCGGCAAACTCGTCGGACATGAAGGTCACGGGGTTACCAGGCTTCACGGGGTCGCTAAGGCAGAAGGAGCCCTTGAGGCCCGGGAACGGCGACGAGGCAAAGTCGCCCTCGAACTCTGTGGACAGGGCAACGCTGGTGCAAAGCGACAGCTGCTGCTTGACAAAGGCAGGAAAGATTTCCCTGACAATTCTCTGCTCGATGAAGCCTTTGGACTCGAGAAACATGTTCTCGAGGTTGGGAATTAGTGATGTCGTCAGGTGCTTAATGTTGGTGTTGAGCGCCTTGGACATGGAATTAGGTAGGTTGAGTGGTGAGGTTGCGGTGATGGATGTGTAAGATGTGGAGATGGTTGAGAGCTGGGTGATTACTTGGTCCAGGGAATTAATGTAGTCGCGAATCTAGGCACGAGGAGACTCAATTAGACGGTTCTTGGTGTTTCAGTGTACAAGAGCAAGCTTACCTTGAGCAGATACTCCACATTCTGGCCGACGCCGCGGCTGGCAGCGAACTTCCATAACTGCGCAGAGGCAGCGGGATCCTTCATGACCATGTCGAATGTGTCGCGACCAACAAAATCGGGCAGAGGCAGGTCAGCCGAAGTGTCCGAGTCAGTATAGGTGATGCTGGAGCGCTGGCTCGAGGTGGTGATGGAGTCGATGCTCCTCAGGCGATCTCCATTGAAGGTCGAGGCCCGTGGGGATCCATCCGGGTGGTAGTCGGTATACTGGCGCAGGAGGTCCTCGTTGGCGTGCAACGACATGCCCGAGTTGCTGCGCAGGCGGTAGGCTGAGAACTTTGCGCTCTTGGGGCGGGTGCTGTTCTTTGCGCGACCCGACGACGAGGTGCCACGGGGGGATGTGCTGTCGCCGGGAGGGATGGAGGTTGTGGACCGACGTCGTTCAAACTCGGCAAAGGGAGGAACTGGAGGCTCAAAGGCCCGGAGCGAGTTGAGAGTGGGCATCCTGAAGTTGGTAGCCGCAAATGGTTGCTGGTGCTGCCGGGGTTTGTCACCGGAGTCGGTAGACAGCGGGATGGTTTAAAAAGAGAATTGAGTGCGACGATGTGAGGTGAGGCCAGACGCAGATGAGGTCGCAGCAGCTCCCTGGTTGGGGTGGTAGTAATATTGGCCGAGCAGTGGGGGCGGGGTCTTTCTTCTTTATTTCTCTCTCTTTCTGTCTCCCTCTCTCTTTTTCCGGGTCCTGGTGTGTATGTGATATATAGGCAGAGAACAAGGTGAGCGACAGTGTGTGAATGGCAAATCCGGACGAAGGTTGGTCGTGTTAGATGACGATCATGATGCCGCAGGAGGGATCAAGGGTGCAAGAAAGGAAAACCCAAAAATGAAGAAGAAACACACACAAGCACACACACACACACGTATGCGTCGTCGTCAAAGCAAAACAAGGAAAAAAGAGCAGCGGGAGGAACCCAGATGAAGTAGCAGGACCAGGATCGAGCGCATAGACGGAGCAGCGCCGCGATTGCTTAATAGGTATCTTCGCGCAGCATGCTGTCGTGCGTAGTCGCATCGACTGACTCGCTCCAGCCGAGACAAGGCTCCTGGGTCGCCATGGACGAGTGGACCTGGACGGCGGCGCCATGGGAGCGCCAACGCACGCTACGAGGTTGCGGGGGCGGGCCAGATCGACCGTCGTTGGTCACCATTGGGGAATAGGTAGACAGACAGGGAGGGCCTGGAAAGTCAAGGAACCGGGTCATCAGCGAGCCTGTGCCTGTGTGGGCTCTGGTTGCGTCCCAGTTTGGAGGAGCGAGGGGAAGGGTTTGGGGGGTTTGGGGCCAGGGCCGGGGGGGTGGGTGCAGCGCCAGCAGAACGAGCAGAGCGCCCAAAGCTGCCCGGCAGGGTCAACCTTGAATCAATCCAGGGGACATGGCGGTTCTGGATGGCGGCATGCGTTTTTGGGGCTTGGACCTTTTGGTCCTAATGCGAGACTATCGAGATGGCTTCGTACGGCCCTTGCCCCTGGGTTGGCCAGCCCAGCACCAACGTGCGGGTCAACTGGCCTGCCACGGCGGGCTAGATCCCATTCTTTCGGATCAGAGCAGGGACAGGCCTCGTCGCGTTCCTTATCGTCCACCATTGGTGGCTGTCCTCGCTGCTGGTACCGCCGGTGTGACGGTGCCCTTTTTTAGACGAGACAGCCATTGCTCTCGGGCAACACAGCAAGAGCCAGCAAAATAGATTAATTGGCAATCATCTTGGGTCGATCAGGCGCCTTCCGCGGCTCTCGAGGGATTCAGGTATATGGCATCTTTTTTTATGATTGATTACATATCACCAACAGGGAAATGGGCTGTTGTGGGCGCTCCAAATACGGGCACACAGCGGCCAATGGATGCGCAACAACCACAAGATACATATTGGTTAGCCGACTTATCCTTTTTGAAGGTGATCAAGCACAAATTGGGGAAGAGGGCTTTTTTTTTTCCTTTCACATGCACCCACTTTGTCCCCCAACAAGCCACCAAAGACCAAACGTGGTAAAGGACCCGACTACCAGCAGACGCGAGCCAGAATGGCGGGACAGAGTGCCGATGCTGAATAAACAGAAAAAGAAAGGAAAAAAACAAAACACATGAGCCAAGAAGGCTAGTCTCGTTTACCTAGGCTGTCAGGACCCAGCTGAAGAAAAAAAAAAAAAGAACAGAGACATCCATCCGAGACAGATGGAGGCGAAGGGGTGCCACAGCGTTGGTGCTACCGAGCCCACCCTCCTCCCCCAGTCCCTCTCGTTCTAAGTGGTGGACCTGAACCAGATCAGAGTCATGTCGGGCATCTGAAACATGAATCTTGTTCGGTCCAACCGGAAGAATTATTCAAGAAGAACGCTGCAGAAGACGAAGCCGCATTCCAGTCCATGACAAGTGCCCGTCTGCCACCCCCTGATGCTACCGTCCGTTGCACGCATGCGTGGAAAAGCAAAAAAGAATGGGGAGAGAGAGCAGCAGCATTAATTAGTGGAGGCATGCTTCCCGTCAAAAACGTCGCTCGCTGTCGTCTCCTCTCGTCCGGTGGGGCAATACAGGCTAAAGGGAACGCCGCAACAGTGCTTGTCGAATCGCGCGTTCGTCGCCCAGTCCGTGAACTGCCACCACCACGCCTTCTCACCCTTCTCGCGCTCTCTCCGTCCGTCTTTTCGTCTCCGGTTCCTGTCTGCCCAACTGTCCGCTACGGTACCAACTGACTAACTAACTGTCTGACTCTTCCTGTCTTTGACTCGCTTATCCTGCGCTAGCGGCCATGGGTTCGTCCTTGGCGGTCAATCGCCCTGTCCACAGTCCAGCTGCTGGCCATGGCGTCTTGCCCTCCCCCTCCCCTCCCCAGCCCCAGCCACACCGGTTGCCCATGATCCTCCGCTACTCGATCCTATCTGGCACTAGCTCCCTCGGATGCTGCTTTGCCGCGCAGCAGGACAGCTGCGCACATGGCTTGACGGCATCGCAGTCGCAGAGCATCATTCCAGAGCCCTTGCTAGCCCGCCGGCGCACCGTCATTCTTAAATCATGGCCTACCTACGCCTGCTTCTCTCGCACTCGTCAGTCAGTCAGAGCGTCCCCGTCCGTTTCGCCGTCTCGGCGCCGTGGCCCAATCGAGCACCGCCCACGCCCACGCCCCTCCTCCCTCTGCCGGACCCTGCTCTCTCGATGCTCGCGTCCATGCCCATGGGCCATGCCATCGAAGACGCTGCTGACACAGACAGACATGCAGACAGACGCAATGTAGTTACACCCCCCGTCCCAGCAAATCGGCCAAAACCTTGTCGTCCCCGTCGTTTCAGGCCCAGGGTCGCAATCTTTGAGTCTGACCGTGTCTTGGCTGTCGAGCAAGTCGCTGCAGAAAACGCTACTCATATGCTTTTCTTTTTGCTTTTTTCTTTCTAGAAGGATTCGGCCCGCCCTTGTTAGGCCGCCAACACCTGACAACAGTGCCGTCGCCAATCTTGACTGATACTGTAATTCCTGCAGGATCTCAAATAATGAAAAAAGACTCGACAGAATGCGAGCGCACGCACCTTGGGAACCACACACCCCCTTTCCGCCCGCATAATGCGTGACGACTCCAGATGCCCCAATACAACCAGCGCCTATAGCAGTAGTGCCGTGCGAGTGAGGTGAGTGTGTGTGTGCATGTATACGTGTGTGCATGTGTGTGTCTGGATGTGAGAGCGGCGGTTTTCCTGGCCCAGATTCCAATCTCGACGGCACGGCACGGATACGATTCCCCCCGATCGCCGCTCAGCTGCCCATCCTGCTTTTGTGCTACGTCTCGCGCCTGTTTGCAGGCCGCATCCTCGTTTGCCAGCTGCGAATGTTAAGCTTTCCATCGTCTTGATTGACCGACTCGTTGGCAGTGGAGTTGGCGGGATCCTCTCGACGCTCCCCGAGTCGCCCGGGGAGAGATGCCATCCGCCTCCTCAACGATACGAAGAGAGCACTGTTCAGGTCCTGACCCGGCACCGCCAGCTCTGCGCTGTCCAGTTCATGCTGCCGTTGTTGCTTTTTGGCCATCCTCTTCCCTAACCCCCCCTCAA
Source organism: Calonectria hongkongensis (assembly GCA_017140755.1). NCBI lineage: Eukaryota > Fungi > Ascomycota > Sordariomycetes > Hypocreales > Nectriaceae > Calonectria > Calonectria hongkongensis. Next base: position 370,968 of record JAACJA010000014.1, read on the forward strand.
CTGCATCCGCGCGAAATAGCGCATCCCTCTGCTCCCGCCGGCCGGCCGGTCAATGAGAGACACAGCATCCGTGTGTTTCCCGTACCGCTCCTTAGCTAAGCTAGTCCCGTCCCAGAGCCTAGGATGGTGTCTGCATGGCCCGCCCCCTGTAAAAGTCCGAGTGCACACGCCTAATCTTATGCACAGAGGGGAAAGATGGAAGGAGGGGGGGATGATCCCATTCTTGTGGTTAGCAGCTCGTCGATTTGTGAAGCAGCCCAATTCCGAATGAGTGCGGTCAAAGAGCGCGGCCAAGGGTGTAATGCAACCCGGAAATGACGATTTGATGCGTGGCCGCTCCATTCGCTGCGCGATGCAGTACCGGGGAGCGATGTAACCTCATCGCTTCGAGAAGCCCACCCGTTCATCAAATCAAGGCCGGTGTAACTCGCCTGCAGATACATATTCACGCTCTTGAATAAAGCATAGCCTAGAGCTTGCTTTTGTCTCAGTCCTCAGCTGGAGCCGGTTGCACCTCATTGGTCTCAACCTCAGCCGCGAAATCCCCCATGTCCATGCCCATGCCCGTTGCCCATCTCGGCTCCGGCGTCGGGCGCACGCGGGTGCACCAAAAAAACCCGGTGCAGAAATCTAAACCCCCCCGAGAGACCACCTAAACTAGATTGAATTACATACAATGAGAGAGAAAAATAACCGTAACCGAGGCTAGATAATCCCGGAACCACGTTGCTGTTATTTGATTTCTAACGGTTTTTTAATTACATGGTCATTTTCATTATGTATAATTTATTTTGCCGATGTTGGTTTGCGAGAGAAATTTGCGTAGTGCGCCATGTGTACTCCATCACCAGCGGGGGCCGGGCCTTATCTTGACAGCCAGCCTCATTCTCTGCGAAAAAGCAAACTCCAAGTGCGTGTTCCACAATTGTTGGTCATCAATAAAGTTCCCAGTTTTGCATGCAATGTAACTCCTCCATGAACGAATGCAGAAGCATCAGACGAAAATCCCACTGTAATGATTTCTTTTTTTCTTGCGTCACACATTACACGTACATGTCTCACAGCGTATACTCGCGAACAAAGGCCGCAAGGGAAACTCTGATATTAGACAGCTTCCTTTTTCAAGACCATGTCTGTCCACCATCCCCCAGCAAGTGGCTCTGCAGCGCCCCCCTCCCTCCCTAGTCACGGTGTTATTTTGTGAATCCAGCTCGCCAAAAATGCCCGAATTGCTCAAGAATGTTCCGGTCGCCCCCACTCGTCGTCGAGGGCGAAGGCGGACTGCTGGTCGTCGAGCAGTCCCGTGGCGGTTTCCATGCCGCTCAGGATCCGGGCCCTGCTTCGCACCCACGCAAGATTGATCTGCGCGCCCGGCATTGTCGGCTTTGCTGACGGCGGCGGGCTCGCGCATGCGCATGCTACTACTGCTGCTGCTGCTGCAGTGACAGGGAACCCATCACGTGGCGGCGCGGGCTTAGGAGGAAGTGCCGGGCTCAGGCTCGGGCTCAGGCTCAGTCTCGGTGACGGGGGGGCCACTCGGGGTCCTCTCAGGGCTCCGGGCAGGCGAAACAGCAGCAGCCTGCCCGAGGACCGGCTGTTGGTGTTGGGGCGCCTGCTGTTGGGGATAACGCTGGCAAAACAGTAGTGCTACCTGTGCCGATGCGCCTTGGCCGGGGTTGTTCTCCTCTTGCTGCATGTTCATCAAAGCGTCTAGGTTCGAGTTGTGGTGACATGGCTCCTCCCCGTTCTCATCCTCGGTGGAGGACAACGAAGACGACGACGGAGACGACGATGACAACGTTGCATGCCTCCTCCTTGTTCACGCTTAGGAATTTGCCTTTCGGCGCTGCTTCAGCACCGTCCACAGCAGAGCCGCGCTCGTCAATGCAAAGGCGACAGTCAGGGCCATAAGCGCACCGGCGAGAGCCCACCAGGCCGTCTGGGGTCAACCCTAACGCTCGTGTTTCAGAGTCGCCCGACGACGAGGAACACCCAAAGCTGTGACCGCGGTTCCCGTCCCGGGACGGTGTCAAAACTCGCCCCGAGACGTTGCCCGCAGACATCAGCAGCGACGCGACCGCATCGCGGTCACGGCTGAGCCTGGCTGCACGGAGCGACATGGCATCACAGCCGCCCTGCGAACACGCGTCCGAAGCGCAGCACCCGAAAAATGGCGGTTTCGTCTCTGCACAGGCATACCACGAGGCGTTGCTTCTCCTGCTGCTGCTGTCGTCGCTGGTATTAGTGCTGATGCAGCCCTGCCCGCGCAGTTGGCCGCCAGCTGCTCTCGCGTCAAACGACGACTGCGTGAGGTCTCGGTCCGGGCACTCTCCCGACTGCGTTTCGCAAGGGTTCGATCGACAACATCCGATGAAACGGGATGGTTTGTTTTTCGCAAACCCAAAAGTGCCCTCCCAGCGGGCACGAGAGCCCCAGCTTTTTCGTTTGAAACACGGTTGTGCATGGTTATGGACTGATGGAGGACCCTGAATTGTGTCCCAAGATAGAGTTGATTAACACGATCAAAACGCAACCCTCTTCGTATTTCATAAAGATTGTAAACGAAAACGAGATGAAGAAGGGATGAAAACGAAAGCTAACAAGTGAGCCCTGGAGATAGGCGCTCTGTGCATTTGCCATTTTCTTTATTGCCCAACTGGCAGCAATGACACTGTTTGCTGTCTGTTGCTGAGTTCTTTGCTCCCATTTACATAACGATCTACAACTCCTCTGCTTTGACAGCTTGGCAGCGTTCCAGGACTGATTCTAGTCTGCTCGGCCAATCTTCTAGCCTCTGCTAGGCTCGCAACTGTAGCTAGAAAATATGCAAAGCGCCGTGAGGGTAGCTGCCGTAGTTTCCGGGAAGCTGCATAAGTGAGCAGCTAGCTCCTCCAAAGGTTCCCAGATGCCTGGTCTTATTTTTTTGACGCACGTCAAAACTAGAGATTGGCCGGCGGTTGGAGGTAGATGGCATCGCACGTACTTCTGGGGTCTGTCAGTGTTTTTCCCGCTCTGTCCCAGTCCGTGTATACGACGTGAACCTTTAAACTGATACCTCCGGCCCTTGGTACTTGCTTTTCTGCGAACGAGCCAAGGCACGCTAGGCGAGCAAAGCTCACAAACTGGAGGGCAAGGGTTTCTGCTCATTGGATATGCCGAGCGGGGTCACATAAGTCTAGGGATACTATCGGAAATTCACTGCTGATCACTCAAGACGATTGCTTCATGCAAATGAGTGTGGTCAAGCTTGGCGGAGGTGGACAACTGTCTTTCTAGGCCAAACAACGACTTGCGCGTATACGAACTTTCGGGTTCTCTTTACCTAAACGTCTTATCTTGATTCAAGATCCTTCTCCAAAGTTTATTTGGACCATAAGATCTGTCGAATGTGGAGTATTGCCTGCCACCGTTTTCCCATCCCACGTAAAAGTCTGTAATCAATCCGAAGTAATTTCTCTCTCTCGATCTCAAAATATAGCTCATAGCTGAAGTAGATTCTCTGTACCGAACAGGGTTGCGTCTTGTGAGCCGAAAAAACGCCAGGCATGAGTTTCTCCATCTCGGCCCTCAGATAGACGCCTTAGGCTGACAAGTATTGGTCTCCTAACTGGAATTAGTCTCACTATTATCCTTGCGAGGAAACAAGGCGCTGAGTTCCTTTTCCGAGAGCTTTTTCAAGCTATGTTCGTCATCCTGCAGGGCTCGGTCGATAATCTCAGATTTCCCCCGTTGCAGCTCCGCAATCCGTTCATCGATCCCGTCCTTGGCCAAAATTCGCACCAGATACGTCTTTTTCTTCTGTCCAGTTCTGACAACTCGTCCAAAGGCTTGCTGCTCCTGTGTCGTGTTCCACCACGGGTCCAAAATGATGACCCTGTTGGCTTCGTAGAGGTTTAGCGACTGGCCACCGCATCCCAATGATGACAGCTATTCCGTGGTTAGATACTTTTAAAATTCTGCAGAGTCAAAACGAGGGTCACATACAAAAACTTTGATGTCGTCGTCTCTCTTGAATTCTTCCAGTGCCTTTTCCTTGTCCGTATCTTTGACCTCTCCATTGAAATAGACAAATCCAATTCCGGCTTGTTCCAGCATTCGGCCGAAAACTTGGGCGGTCATGATGAATTGATGAAAAACTTTCATTTTTATCAGTCCGCGTTCTCACAGATAACTTTTTCTGTCACTTACCAATAATTTTGTCGTCCGGTGCCTCCTTGCGCCAAGTCATAATCACGGCCATAGCGGCAGTCAACTTTGAACTTGGGGGCAGGGTAATGCCGGTCGTATCTCGAGATGAAGCATAATAGAAAGAGCCCACTTGCGGTTTGCAACCCAATCTAACCAGATTGTAGTCCATTCCAGGTTCCTTGAAGCGCTCACTCTTGCCAATAGCTCGGATAGATTCCAGAGTCTCGAGCCCCTCTCCTAGGTCCAAGTCTTTGGTACAATCCTCGTAGCGGCATTGTCTGTTCTGGTGGCAAATTTCAGACTCGCATTCTTCTTTTCGATATAAGTGCCTTACCTTTTGGGTTTTATCCCACGTCTCCACTTGGAGTGCGATGCAACCCATGCAATAGATATGTTCACACTTCCATCGTCAGTGAATAATACCAAAGTCATTGCTTCAAACCTGACTCACATTCCCAGATTTCATCGGGTCGACCGGAACTTTCTTGCAAAGCTTGCACTTGACTCCCTGCAGGAGTCGCTCATTTTCCACTAAAGTTAGACAACCTGTCATGTCAAAGCGTCCTCCAAATGCAGAGGCATTGGCATTGACATTGATGGATTCCACTTCTTGCAAGCCCTCGATGTACTTGGACCATTCTTGCGCAAAGTTTTCGCTAGCCCGAAGTTGCTCGATGATAGAAACCGGCTCTATCTCTGCCAGGGTAGCCCGAAGCTTTCGAATAGTTTCTTGGCAAACGACGCTTCTGAGGCACTTCTCCAAGTTGAAAGGATGGGATACTGCTTGGCGTAACCGCTGGAATCGAGTTCGCATCAGTTGATATTTCGATCTAGCTGACTCGGAATCTTCTTTTTCATCTTCTTTGTCGTCATCCCCTTGTTCTTTTTCTTCCTTTTCTTCATTCTCCTCCTTGTCCTCCTCAGGTTTCGTGTGGTATTGGGCGTCTCCGGCGTCTTCCTCATTTTGGTTCTCGAACTTGGCCATTTTTTTCTCGTAATGGACATCAACAACCCTATTAGGCTCGTCAGCATATCAATTCCAACAATTCTTTGCGTTGTGTTTGTCAAGTTCTTTATCACCCACTCGTATATGGCCCGCTCTTCTTTTGATAGAGAAATCCGAAGATCGCAAGCTTCGCTTGGCTCGAGATTGACGATTCTGCACCCTAGGAATTCATCCTTCAATGTCCTAATATGCATTAAAAATAAATCAAAGACTGATATAAACAGATTACTCTTACCTTCTCATCATGATTTTTCCGATTAATGCGTCAAACTCGGCGCCTGTGGTGCGCTATTGTTTAAATAGATCAGCAAAAACTGCCGACTAAATCGTGGAGTTGAGTTAACATACGTCAGGACAGTACATTTCGATGAAGCTTCTATGATCTCCGGTGAAGTCACACTCGAGAAACTTCAGATAAGGGTAGATTTCTAAAGTTTCGTAAGCGATCCATACGTTGCCAGTAGCTTATGGACGATAGTTACCATCGGCGCTGTTAGACAAGGGCGTTCCACTCAGTGCCCAACGAAATTTGGACTTCAACTCCCAAACGTTGCGAGCAGCTTTCGAAATTAGTACTTGCTTTGTCGTGTTTGATATAACATACCTTGACCATTGCGGTTTTTGATTGCGTGGGCTTCATCGAGAATTACTCGGTACCATTTCACCCGGTATAAAACACCCATTGCTTTGGCTTTGGCGTCTTCAAAAGCCGCATCGTCACCCATAGCTTTCGCTCTCAACCTTTCAAGTTTGTCTTTCTTCGGATACTGGGCGCTCAAATCTCGATAGGTTGCTATCAGAATCCATTGTCGCTTACACTTTGTCACGTTCCATGCATCTCTGGAGGAATACACAGCGAAGAGCCTTCTTCGGCTGTAGATGCAATGCTTTTCAATCTCATCTCTCCATTGAGAAGCGACCTGATGACTGGGCACAATAATCAATGTAGTCTTGCCGAACTCCTTACGATCCTCTAGAGATGGAGGATTGCCCATGATGGTGTTGAGACTGACAATGGTTTTGCCGAATCCTGGCGCATCAGCCACAATGCCGCCATAGGGCGGTTCTATGTCCAACTCTCTCTGTACCATCCAACCCGAGGCCACTAGTTGGTAGGGATAGAGTCCAGTCTCCATTCCCTTCAATCTGTATTTTCCATCTTTCGGTTTGCCATTTCTATTACCAAAAGTCAGTTGCGCCTCTTCCAACTCACAGGCTTGATCATGGGCGTGTCTGGTGTCAGGCATGTGCTGCCTAAGGAGAGCTGTTTGCTCCTTGTGTGTAGATGCATGAATTTCTGGCATGACAGAGAGGCTGGTATTTGGAGCGTAATCATCTCCGCCACCAAGACTATTCAGGACATCTTTGCCTTTCTTCCGAGCCTTTCGAGAGTCGTCTGACTCGTCACCGCGTTTCCGCTTCTTTGCCGCTTCCGCCTCATGCTTGCGAGCGACCCATTCTCGAGCTGTCTTGGCTGGTCGTCGTCGCGCTGACTTTTGAGCTTGAGCCGTAGTTTTCTTGGCCTTCGGGGCCGGTTTTTCCCAGTCGGGATCATCTTCATCGGTGGCGTCGGAAGATTCACTAAAAAAGTCTCCATCACTCTCGCCCTCGGAGGTAAGCGACGACGCATCCTGATCCTGAAGGTCAGCAGCATTAGACTTGAGAGGAAGGGCGAGATCTTACTGTAGTTTCTTGCTTACACGAAGTCGATAACTCCGCCTTGACTTCTGTCGCTTCTTGCTTGCATGGAGTTGATGGATCCTCCTTGAATGTTCTCGCAAGGCCGCTTGATGATGCGGTATCCTCAGTCTTGATGCAAACACCTGCTTTTAACTCACTCTCAGACTTGACCTTGGCGTCCTGTCCAGGGTTAGAGGCCTCAGGTGTAGGCCGAGGGGTTTGATTTGCCTGAAAACGTTGGAAAATCTGTTGAACAATAGGGTGGTCTGGGGGAAGTTTGTCGACCAAGTCAGAAAGCTGCTGGGATGAGATGTCGCATGGCTCCTCGCTCTTGGGTGGAGTGGCCTCCATCTTGGCGTGAATGGTGATGGATGTTGAGGAGGAAAAAGGATTACGAGGAAAGAAAGGGAGAAATCCTTTTTATATCTACTCAACTTATGCCTTAGGGTTTTCGGTGTTCTTAGGCCTCTTAGGTTTATTTATGGTGTTTTAGGAGCTCCAGCTCTTGCACTGAATCATCGTGACTAAAGCGCCGTTCACCTCGGCTCAGGTCTTGCGTTTGCTCGCTAATCAAACGCACCTCTACCTCTCGGTCGCTCGGTATCAGATTTACACGACAGTTACTCCAAAACTAAGCGCAGCATGAAGCTATTTAGAGAAGAACAGGTCTATTCTACGAAATCCCCTTCACAAATAGATTTTATGTCCATATACGTGGTGGCACATATACATGAAGTGCAGATGAATAAAGGAGGGATTTTAAGACGTCGAGTGATCAGACGAAACTTTTCCTAACTCATTGGAATTGCATCATTCTGTCAAGTCTCTTTGAAATGATGTGTTGAAAGTCGATCAAAAGGTCAAAAAAATCACATAGCGAAAACTAATGCTCTAGCACCTTCATCCTGAACAACAATCCCAAATATCTACAGTTTCAAGTGCAACCTCTTTGTTATTTCACCCCGGTGACATTAAGATGAGCTATTCAACCTGAACTCCGCGTGGCTGGCATTCCATTGCATCAAAATCTCAGATCTCATTTCAAATTTTATTTCCAAAAAAGTATGCTTTTCTCTCAAGTCTAGAGCTATAAGCGATCATATTTTCCTTGGTTCAGGGGCCCTCCATTCGTGTAAAAACAAACTCGAAAAGCAGACGCACATGCTGCGTTGACTCCAAAACTCCAGAGACACCCCGTATGCCATTACATCACGTAGCCGTTCCGCTGCATATCGTAAACCCACTCTATTAACCCCATGTACCACCTCCACCACCACCTCGGCCTCCCTTCCTCTGCGCGCTCAGACGCCAGTCGTCCTCGCCGGCAAATTTGTTGTACAAGGGCTGGATACGCTCTGCCTTCTTCCTCTTGCTCAGCTTATCCGTAGCCGCCACCTTGAAGAAGGTAGGAGCCGCCTCAACCAACCACTTGGGCTCAATGCTCGTAGTGCATTGCATATACTCTTTAGTAGTGAGGACAAGTGTGTTATAAATGACCCACTCGGCTTGCTTGCCAAAGACGGCAGAGCTAGGGTGCAGGTAAACAGGAGTGCCCTCGATGAGCGTCTTGTAGCCCTCCTGTGGATCCTTTCGAGCAGCGTTGCGGAAGAAGCCAGAACAAAACGCCTGGCGAACCTTTTCCGTCTTGCGCCCACACGAGATAACTGGGTGCTTGTGGCGATCCATAATCTTGATGAGCTGCTCTCGGATATCTTTGGCGCGACGCATAGTTCGAGCCTGGATGAAGTTTTCAAAGCACCAGGGGCTTGAATAGCCGTTGTTCTTCCATGAATTGTAGACATTAAGAAGCGTAAGGTGGTCACCATGAGGATCATGAAACTTGGCCTTCTTTTGGTCGGCCTGCGATTGCTTTTCTTTGGGTCGGTAAAAGACATCCAGGTTGAGCATACCAACGATGCTCAAAACCTCGTCGGAGCAATGGAGATCCACGGCAGCAATCAACACCTTGGAGAGCGAAGGCTCCATGGGGAAATCGGCCATTTTCCTGCCCAGACGCGTTAAAAGACCCTCATCGTCTAAAGCACTGAGGGCATAAAGCTCTTCCAAAGCCGTAAGCATTGTGTTGACAGGCGGTGGGTCAAGGAAGTCAAAATTCAACAAATCGTTGATTCTAAAATGCTGTTAGCTAGCGCACGATTTGAACAGTAACAGAATTCTTACCCCATAGCCTTGAGCATGAGAATTGTATTCGACAAGTTCTCTCTCTGAATGGCAGGAACGGTAGTAGGCAGCATTTCGGACTGGAAAGCTGCTTCGGTATACAATCGAAAACATTTTCCTGGTCCAGTTCGACCAGCTCTTCCAGCTCTCTGATTTGCCTGGGCCTGAGAAATGGGCGCAACAACCAAGGCCTCCATACCCAGCTTAGGGTCGAAGGCGTTTTGCTTGGAAAACCCAGGATCGACCACAAAATAAATCTTTTGATAGTTAGCATAATGGTCACAAATGGGATGGCATTCAATGCCAGATAACTTACTCCGTCGATGGTGATGGATGTCTCGGCAATATTGGTGGCAATGACAACTTTGCGGGTTCCTTCAGGTACCGGATCGAAAATTTTTGCCTGCGCATCCGGGGGCAAGTTCGCATACACGGGCAAAATAACAAGCTCGGGTACATTTGGCCCAAGAGCCTTCATTCGTTCGTTCAAGACCTCACAGGCAGTGTCGATTTCTTCTTTTCCGGTCAAGAAGAGAAGGATATCACCCTTGGGTTCCGTCAAGTGGATCTGCATGACAGTGACCAAGGATGCATCCAGATAGTCGGATTCAGGCTCTTTAGAGTAGAGAATTTCGACCGGGAAAGTTCGACCGGGAATGGTAAAGATGGGACATTCATTAAAATAGGCCGAGAATTTATCGGCATCGAGAGTAGCAGAGGTGACAATGACTTTCAAATCGGGTCTGCGTCTCATGGCCTTTTTCAGAAGTGCAAAAATCACATCAGTGGCAATGGTACGCTCGTGAGCCTCATCGACCATGATGCAAGAGTATCGCTTCAAATCCGGGTCCACAAGGATCTCACGCTGAAGCATACCATCAGTCATGTATTTGATTCTGGTCATTGGGCTGGTGCAATCCTCAAAACGAATTGTATAGCCAACCTCTTCGCCGAGCTTGCAGCCAACTTCCTCGGCAACACGCTTCGCCACAGACATGGCGGCAACACGACGAGGTTGTGTACATCCAATAATGCCATTATCTGTGAAGCCTGCCTCGGCCAGATATTGAGTCAGCTGTGTGGTCTTTCCAGAACCAGTCTCTCCAACCACAACCATGACTTGGTTCTCTTCAACTGCCTTGATGAGCTGACTTCGGAAAGCATACACGGGCAACGACTCTCGTTGTTCCTTGATGCTTAGGTTGGTTCGCTTGCCCATAAACTCGCCGTTGGGAATAGCAGGCTTTTTCCATGCCGGCGTTTCTTCAGGCTTGGAATTCATCTTGGCGTTTCTCAAGTCGCTACTGAAGTGACGTTTATCGGGGTCCGCCATAGGATCTTGCCACTGGGACGACAGATTCGGCTGAGCTTTCTCTTTGGCTGCAGTCTCTGCCTCCTGTTGCTTTAGTTCTCTCCTCTCCTTGGCCAGAGCTGTACCGGACATGGCTGCTCGGTTCATGGAACCATCAGGAGCCTTGACGACTCGAATAGGAGACAGTTCTAGAGACTGCTTGGTTTGACCAACCAAGAAGGGGGGTTCCTCCTCTCGCACTTCGATGTCGACATCCTCTTCCAGCTCCATTTCACCTTCGCCGCGAAGCGTCGCGTTGTAATCCTCCTCCAGGTCGGGGTAGTCGGATGCCTTTGCTACGCCTGACGCAATCAATTGTCGAATCTCCCATCTCTCGGGAGAAGTCATTCGCTTCTTGTGTCGTGGTCTTGGGGGTCCAAGTGCATCCCGAGGCATACCAGAGGTGTCATCTCTGAATCCATTCTTCCCTCCTCCGCCCAGCGCCTCCATGTTAGCGCCAGTAGTCATGCGCGCCTGCGGTTCCAGATCGTGGCCCGTCTGCTGGTCCACATCCTTCATCGACAGGCCTATTCTCTTCCCTTCGATACTCGTCACTTTGATCCAAACCTGCTGTCCTGGCGAGAGCAGATCCGAAGGGTGGCCGACGCGTTGGCCAGCTGCCATCCGAGATACGTGCACTAGGCCATCAACCTTGCCTCGCACATGGTGGATGTTGACAAAAGCACCAAAATCCTTGATTCCCGTGACATGGCCCTCGTAAACCTTGTGCAGCTCGGGCGTATCGTCCATCTCTCGCTCTGGAGCCCTGCGGAAGCGGTCGTCGCGATCGTCGTCGTCGTCGTCATATCTTGGGCGGCCGCGACGGCGGTCTTTGCGTGAATCTCGATGTCCATCGCGCCAATCTTCATCGCCCCTATCTTGCGACCGTGATCGGGAGCGGTATTTGTCTCTCTTTCGTCGTTCTCGCGACCGCGATCGGTCTCTTCTTCTTCGCCTCGGCTCTTTTCGATCGTCGTCGGGGCTTCGACTGCGTTTCCTCGATTCCTTTTCCCTCTTGACTTTTCCCTCAAGTCCCTCCAGCAGCGCTAATGTGTCGTCAATTGCATCCGCTTCGGCCTCTTGCGGTGGTGCCTTGTTAGGCATAGACAAGCCGCTAAACACCTTTTGCTTCTCTTCCAGCGTTCGCGAATGGCGAGGTTCATCTTGGGCAGCACCGTTCTTCCCTTTGAACTTGGGGTGCATCGCCAAGACTAATCGATCTAAGCTCTCGACCAGACTGGGCGGGAAGTCCGCGCCAATACCGGCGAGCTTGTCGCGAAACTCATTGAAGGACTTGCATTCTAGGCGCTGGGCGATTAGGAATTCGGCGAGTGTCTTGTCGCCAACGCCAACGTGATTCTGAAGTTCGGAGGTGACCTTTGAGACGAGCGAAAGAAGCTCGAGATTCAAAAGGTCATCCATGGCGCCTAACGAGGGTGTTGTTTGGCGATACCAAACAAGAGGCGAACTCCAGATGGGAAAAGTTGTAGCTCCAGCCAGGTCCTCTCACCGCGGTAAAAGCTCGGGTACTACCAGGTGAACTCGGGAAGAAATCATCACCAAGGTACCCTACACTTTGCTGCGTCAACTTAATTCTTCCAAGGTGTAGATCTTGTCCGGGGGGCGTATTGTTGATTCTCTTGTTTATTTTTTTTGGTTTTTATTTTTATTTTATTTCTTTTTTCTTGAGTTGTCAAGTCGGTCGGCTTTCGGCAGATTGTTACATGCACATGTACAAGCTCATCGCTGGTAAAGTTCAGCGTGATGTCAGTTTTTTGCGATTAGAAAAGAAAGAAAGGCAGACGGTCAACAGGGGAGCAAAAATGAGAAGGGAATGTAAGATATTAATTTTGAGACTAAACTCCTACGATTGTAATGATGATTGACAAACTGGAGCATTGTGCTCTTAAAAGAACAGCTCTGCAATTTTTGCGAACCGAACCATCAAGGCAAATGTCAAAATAGAGAAATTGACACCCTAGTAAAGATGGACTATTTTTTTCCTTTTCTTTTTTCATTTATTTATTTGTTTCAATAGAAAAAAACACACAAGCCAAATGCACTCTGGGTGTGGTGGTGGCGAGAGCATCATGGCGGCGCGCCCGACCGGGGCGCTCAATCAAGAGGTAAGGCTCGCCCCCAACAACCAGTTTTCCAAATCGAAAAAAAATAAGACCTAGACAATCAGTAAAATTGGCAAAAAAATTTGAAGCAACTCTTTGATAAGCGTGTCATCCTTAGTGCAGGGGCCATGCTAATCTTCTCTGTCTGTGAGGGCTGTTAGCTGGAATCGAACCGTAGGCTTTTCGCAGAAATAACTTACATCGTTTCAATAGACCATATGCTCCGAAGAGCGAAATCAAAACGATTAATTTAGTCATATAACCCCTTAGACAGTGCAGGGGTGTGACGGAATTGGTATGGTTGATTCTGATACCACTTTTGGACGGAGTGGAACCACCCCACAAAAGAGACCCACATGACGTCCGGCATCCGCATGACCCGTGCGGGAAGTGGAGACGCCAATGCCCCAGCCACACAAAAGCCACGTCCCCTTCCGACTATTAACCGAACGCCACACATCCTCACATGTCACATTCCAACTTCTCGACGATAGTCTCAGGTGTAAAAAAAAACATGAAAGAAAGAAATCATTTCAATAAATATCACGACAATTAATACGAACCCAACCCGACATAAGATCCAATGCTCATACCTACATTCTTCTATGTCCTGTGTTATCTGAAACATTCGTTACCCATGCTCATGTGAACCTTGCGAACTCAAGAGGCGGTGCCTAAATCGCTTTACTAATTTTCATTCCATGCTGCAATTAATGCTTTTCGTCTTGCTTAGTGGTCGCATGATCCCAAGGCCGTTGTATGAAATGGACTGGCTGCAATAGCAGAGTGCAAACAGTACTGAAGTCATAAGCGGGAATGGCTGGCGTAATAAAGCCCGCATTGGAGATGTTGGGGCGAAGGATGGCATATCCTCAGCAGGTCGTAACACACAAGCTGCCCCCTTTCTTCATAGCCGGCGATCAAATATAGGAGGCCAATTACAAAGAAAATGAAATTCGGAAGAAGTGATAAAGATGCACAGAGAGTTGCGGTTGTGAAATTGGTTGTGCCACTTGGTGGTTGTTTGAAAGTGGCACCAAATGCGGGCGCAACCTTGAGATACCCGCTGTTTCCCTTCTGGTAACACGTTGGCTTTTTGTCGCATAGTAAGAAACAAATATAATTGTTGCAAATAGCCTAAATGCTGTGGCCTCTGCGAGTAAAGTAAAGGGATAGCGCCTCGCATGTTTGTGGTTGCGCGTCATCTGCTGTGCCGGATGATTGCCAGCTCTGGCTTGTTCAACAGTCGCCACTGTAAACATAAATAAATAATACAAGCATAGTGTCGTATTATTCAGCATTAGTTCTTTATTTCCCTTCATTGTGTAGTACAGGGAATCGGTATTTCTCCTCCCCCGAACAACTTCGGGCTGCCAAGGCTTTCAGGTTTTCGTGAACCATCTCCATACATCGAACAAGTACGATTTGGAACATGTGCGCGGGGGTATTCTCTGAAATGGCGGGCCTTTTATCGCCTTCAGGTTGAATAAAGGAACGTTGTAATTTGATAGAATAAGGTGAGTAGAGTGGAAGTTTCTTACCTGGCTCCTTCCTTTGAATCATCGGCTACTGACTACCAGAAGCACGTGAAGCATGCTCAAGCACTCCTATGGCAATACGAAGAATAAAGTTCAATTGAGGGTATAAAATAACACGTAAAATGGTCTGCGGCTTTTTATATTGCGCGAAAATACAAGGTCAAAGTCCCCCAGAAATGGAGGGACAAATTAAAAGTTGGACGGCTAAGTTAACTGTCCACAATTGCAAAGCGTCTTGTCGCCAGTTTTCGTCCTTCCATGTAAACTATTTAACGAATACGCACGGAATAAATAATTTAAATATTCTTAGACTAATTATAAATAGTATAAACTTATAGATGCATTATTTACTTCTTTACTTGATTTTTGTAGGAATTGTTGACCAGAAGAAGATCCTCAAGCTGATGTTCAAGTTCATGTGAGCTCACGTAATCAGGCGCGTCTCAGCACGGTCGGAAACATTGACGCGATTTCGTGCTAGCTACCAAGTTTCGCTATGCCTCTCGCAGCGAAATTTACTCGGAGCAAGTCCTTTAATTTCTCAGATGTCTTTTGATAGGAAAACGGCGGGCATGGATTTGTCGGCGTCCAGCGCTATCCATCAAAATCCAGAAGCCACTCTAGTATTCAAGCTGCTGGAACTCCAATGTTGCTTGGAAGGAACGGGCTCAGGGAAGTTCACTGAAAACATCGACACGAAGTCCAACAATTTCATGAAAAGATTAGAATGTCTCTCATTCCAAGAGAGACACAAGCGTCGCCATAATGATGAACCTAGCCAAGAAGACGAGGCGCCACATTTTTTAGCACGAACGAGCTTCAACGCCCTGAGGTCACGGAGGTATGTCGCCCTTTCTTATACATGGGAGTCATATCTGGAAGGCGAAAATCCTCCAAAGGGTGGTTATTTGGTCGAGGAGCTGAGGGGAGGGCAAATGAAGCCGTCTCCAGTGAGGGACAGCGTTTTTCGTCGCATCAAGAAATACATGGACAAGCAAGCCGTCAGAAATCTATGGATTGATCAGCATTGCGTAGATCAATCGCACAGCGAGAAGAAGGAGATAGGTATGCAGACAATGGATCAGGTATACACGCGAAGCAAATACCCAGCGGCCTTACTTTATGAGCCGCTCTCAACAGCACATGAACTAGCTGTTCTCACCGATATTCTCGAAGGGCGCTACATTCAGGAAAACGACGGAAATTTTTCACTGTCGCCAAAAACATCGTCAAGTGACGCTCTAAAAGCAGTACAACTCCTTAAACGAATCACGTCGGACCCGTGGTTCATGAGAGGATGGACATTTCAGGAAAACTACCTCGCCGGCAGAAGAATGGTTCTTCTTATACCACACTGTCCCAGCTTAAATGACTGGAAAACATCGGATGAAGATGAAAGCCGAGAAAAGCACCTCGGGTCATTGGACGGAGAAGTTTGCGTCAGCTCGGTGGATTTCTATGAAAGCGCCACGAAATTGTGCCTTGCTTGTCAGAATCACTCTCAGCTATCTCACGAGGTCCCCGAGGACCTCCAATACATACTCAAGCGTGCTGGAAAATACACCCTCTTACTCCAGACAGTCGCCGAGGACGGCGTTATCTTGGCGCCGAAATCCATGTCTCCAACGATCATTTCCGACCTTGCTGTGCGGAAACTAACAAACGACTGGGACCGCTTGCCTATCGCTGCCAATTGCTGCAAGTACTCCGTGCGCTT
Source organism: Calonectria hongkongensis (assembly GCA_017140755.1). Classification (NCBI taxonomy): domain Eukaryota; kingdom Fungi; phylum Ascomycota; class Sordariomycetes; order Hypocreales; family Nectriaceae; genus Calonectria; species Calonectria hongkongensis. The sequence continues at coordinate 386,752 of JAACJA010000014.1, forward strand.
CAACAGTTCAGAGTTGCAGTCAAAGAATTTTAGCCTCAATTTGGCAATGGTAGCGCTATGTCTTCTAAATGGGGAGATTCTATCAAATCACCCCGATCGTGAAATTGACATGGAGACAGCAGGTGAATCGACGTTTGCCGAATTCTTGGAGCAACATTTCTTCGATGAAATGCATTCGCCGTTTCCATTCGGAGGTCTTGCTTTCAACAAAGGCTGTCGATTTTCCAATGTGGAAATGACCAGTGAAGGCATACAAACCGAAGGATATTTATGGCAGCTCAGGAAATTGATCCCGCCTGGACCCGCATCGGGCGAGTCTCAGCCTCGAAGTCAAGAAGAATGGGATGGCGAGCGGCTGAGCGATTATGAACTCTCTCAACTGGAAGCGCTTGCGGTTTACCTGTCAAGCCGCGACGAGGAAGCACTGTCCAGGCGCATCGAGAGATTTATTAACAGCAAGTACATAGATGATCCCGTGACATTTTCGCAGGAATGGATGATTGCAATGGCCAAGTACCTTGTAGCGTCAGTTGAAAAAGGCAAGATGCTATGCACCGCGCGTTTGGCTGACAAACAAAAACACGGCACTTCCATCTTTGTTGTCGACGAGGAGGCATATGAGCGCTGGCAGGGCGGCATCAAAAACAACAACGCAACTTTGACGAATAGCGACAGCGAATTTGACGAAGTCTCGTCGGATAGGTGGCTTCAAGACAACCCCAAATACGTTTTTACAGCGTTTAGACCTCAGCGCGAAGTGCAGGACCTAGTCGACTACAACGATCTTGACAGACATGTCTCCATGGAAGTTCAATGCCAAGATGCAGGAGACGGGAAACCACATAAATTGCTTACGAAACGCTGGATTCATGGCCTTTGCTTTTTTGTAGGATGTGGTCTTGAAAAGACAGTTTTCCCCTGGCCAGTTTCCTTCCATTGGCCGTTGGAGTGTCACGGATTTTTGTGACCAGTTTTGGTTGCTTGTTATCTGAGTAGAGGAGCTCGGCCCCGTTTGATCAAAAGATCATACCCGTCTCATGACTTTGACAGGTGTTCCATTTGAACAATGCGAAATACTCCCGTTAATTATCAGAGATGACAGATGATGTACAACAGTAAATATGTGAAACGCAATCTATCCATCGTAATTGCCGTACCCGTGGTCATTTCCAGCTAGCGTGCAACCTTGAAGTCCGTTAACCACCCATATTACCTGAAAATGATTGTCATGTGGAGAGAAAGGACAAAAGCAAGATGATTCGATGTGCGTGAACAACAATCGTTCGCCTTTATCGCCACTTGTAAACAGCTGTCATGTGGCAGAGAAGACAAACAACTGATGCCAAGTTTTTCATGAATCACGAACAATATTGCTGTCGCTTGCAAACGGGTGTCTTAGCAACGCCACCCAGCGCTCAACCTTGGTCCGCGAGTTCTTGAACGGTGAGTACCAACTTTAATCGTTGCTTAATGCTACTTACACGTTTTCTTTAGGCATGGCGTATTGTGGCACCATTAACCTCTTTCGAAATGGTCTTCCTGCCACCCAAGACATATGGAGCGGATGCAAGCACGTCCGCGTCGATGAGAACGCCAGCCCTCAAGCATTTCGACGTTCGAACGGTTGTTTCCTTTACATAATCATCTACTACATCCCAGGTCCCGATGGCGAGACAGCCCTTTATTGCGGACAGACTGTGCGGTCATCCATACGTCTTGACCAGCATCAAAGACAACTCGCATCAACCAGCACCAAGGTGGTGGTTCATCATAGGATTGGCCGCAAGCTCATTTCGAAGGGAGCTCAATTCCGTATGTTCCCTATCTCGTTTATCTCGCAAGGAATCAAAGACCACTCAATTCTCTGGGCATGTGCGGAGATGATCATGATCGCTCTATTTGAGTCTTTCAATCCATATATGCTACGAATTGACCCAGAACATCGGACAAATCAGCCATTGCCTCAACCACCTGCCGATATCCAGGCCACACCTGAAAGAGAAACGTACCTTCGGACATATTCGGCGCCCCTTGCCAATAAAATCATCAGCCTTGCACAACGCGTTAAGGCATCTCGACCAGCTCTCCGGGCGTTCCAGAAGAGAGAGGCGTATTTTGGTTGCAACTGGTCCGTACCAATTCTCGAACACACGACTATTGACTCAAACATGTGGGTTCAATCCACTATGAAAAATGAGGACGGAGTTGACTGGATGTTTCAATTTTGCTCGCATCCAAGACGTGTTGGAGCCAATCGCCGCCTTGCCATCTTTGGTGGAAAAGGGAAAAGCACTGTGCCAACGCAGTTCCGCCCTAGAATCCCAGCGGATGAATTTCCTACCCTCGCTCCGGGGAGCATGGTAAACATCGTCATAGAGATAATGGCTAAAACTGGTGAAAGCCACTCTCATCCTTTTGTGGAAATCCCTATTGTTGGGCCTTTTGACTGCTAGAATGGGGATTCGGTTAGAATTCCTCGATGGCGATGTGTGGAAATCAAGGTACCTCGTTCACAGCGTCATGGATCCCTTTATCCACAGCATCAAGTCGGTGAAACCAGAGCAACTTGGCGAGGAGCTCCGACACATTGAAGTTGGTTGGCTACACGCAATGAAGGTCATGGCAGCTTTGTTGCAATGGAAGTGGCAGCCGGAGACCCCCATTGCAAAACAAGTTTGGGTCCCATATCATGCCAAAGTCCGCAAAAGTGACTACGACTTTTTCAAGCAGCGAATTGTCGTCGCTGATGCTCAAATTGTCACGAAGCCACTTCCTAGACTCTTGAGCCTCGATGAAACTTCCAACATGATCCAGAGTCGTTTCGGGCACGATGTCCATATTGGCGTTTTCCCTAGAAAGGAATTAGTCTGGATTGACGGCCAGCGGATGAACTGGACAACTTGTGATCTATGTGCAGTAAGTTTATTCTTTATGTTTACTTTACTGGCTGCCTTTGAATTCAGTTGAAGTTATTGACTCATTCTGACAGATGATGCGAAGAGCCTTGTCGCCAGGCAGTCGGGCTGCTCAAATCGCCACCCGCTGTGCCTCTCGGCGTACCATTACCACAGTCGATGGTCAGAATCTCGTTCAATGCGAATTCTCGGAAATGTTGCAAAGATATTGCACATTCACTCGGGAAATCGAGGACCCTCGATATCACCAACTCACCTATCACTTTCGCACACCAATGACTACGTACGACATTCTGGCCCCGCAAAATGGACTACAGTTTTTGGAGCGAATGGAAATTGCGACCGAAATTACCGAGGAGGATGGAGAAGATGGTGGGGATTAGTTACGGGATGACATCGCGGTGCCTGGCGCTGTGCTGTAGAGGGGAACGGGATTCAGTGGACAGTGTCTTTGCATTTGAAAAGAAAGTTTTAGGTCAGTGTGCCACGTATACGAAATAGGTAGACTCATATCGAAAGTTGCTTTTAACGCTCAAATAATGTGCTATGTACTGCAAACTTTTTTTCTCGTCTTGTTTCACCAATGTCTTGGAATAAATGTGACTTATTTGAAGAAAAGTCGTTAATTGTAGAGTAAAAGGAAATGCCATTCTATTGATAGCTGCTCGCAGCATAAGTTGAGCTCACTCTTGTTTTTTGGACTAGAAATAAACTATAAATGGATTATTTATACTAAATAATATATTTAAATTATTTCATTTCTTTATATAAATAATAAAATTATATATTTTATGTGTGCAAATAGCAAAGCTGATGTGTAAGAACAAGAATACTCTAATATGATAAGATAAATCACCTAAGCTATCTTGTTTTATTTACTTTATTTGCTTTATTATATTGTAAACAGAAATTTGCAACGAAATCCACTACTGAAGCCGCAGTTGCCACTCATTGGAAGTTTGGAATTGGAATTAAGATTGGTTCTGCGACCGGAAACCCAAGTGGCAGAATTACCCGGAGAAGGAAACTATGTTTCCAAATCTTGTGTTCCTCTAACTGTGCAAGGCAACTGTCCTTACACTACTTGGTTAGTTGGATCACTAAATATTTTAGCTATCCAAATGGGATGCGGCGAAAAGTTCCGGCAGCAATGATGCTCAGCATACTGACACTGTGATGGATTCCAGGGCAACATTGAACGGAATTAATGCAAAATTTGATGATTTCAATGTGAAAGAATCGAGCCTTACTTTTGAGGCATGGGTGCCTGTTGAGTGCGATGTCGGATCCTGTGGCCTGAGGCTGGCACCTGGTTTCGGGCGAGGTTTCAAGGAAGGGAAGGAGCTCCTTCCCTCCATGGAAATGGGAATATGGAAGGAGATAATAACAAATTTGGTGCAATTGGTAGTAGTTAAGCATGCGTAAAAAAAAGTTCTCGTGAAGTCCTTCCCATTAAATACCAAAAATGGAGACAACCGTGCCTGTCCCGTCCGGGGGCTTCGCCCCCTACTACTTCGATTACGTCCCGGAGGACGTCGTTTGGGCCAATTATACTGGTAAATTAGACTGACTACCAATTTTGCTTGCTAGGACTAACATAAAGGACAGGGCCTACCCCCCCTCCCCCTCCCTCCATCTCTCGTAAGTTAATGGGCATGTGTCCACCACCACCAACCATGGCTTATGTTTTGTAGAAAAAAGAGAGCACGAGGATGACGAGGAAGAGGAAGAGGAGAAGAAGAAGAAAAAGAAAAAGACCGAGTTTGGGGTCTCGGCCCCATCCCTCTCCTCCGTCCCTCTCCTCCGTCCCTTTTGGTACGTGACTGACCCCATTCAACGCCTCCATGAGTCAAGTACTAACTAATATTTTTCTAGCCGTCGCCTCCCAAATTTTTGTAAGTATACATTCTATGCCCATGGCGTCTTGCCAGCCAATAATTCCACCATCATTCCCCTCAACCACATTGAATTATATTTGACCTAAAGTGCTAATTTCCATTAGGCCAACCGCTCCTGGCCGGAGCGAGTCGCGGCCACCATGGCCTGCTATGCTCGGCTCGTCGAGCAGCGAAAGCTGGCGTTTCGCCTTAGGGGCAAGAAAATTTAATAAATAAATTAATAAAAGTAAATCAATAAATAAACGAAAGTTATGATTATGCTTATTCTTATTTTATTTATTTATTTCTGTCCCAGACACAAACGTGAACTTGATTTGGAATCCAACAATGCACCCTAAAACACACACCTCTGAATCAAGATGATATGATTGGGAAATGAGAATTCGAAAGTTCGTATACGCGCAAGTCGTTTAACCCAAAAAGCTTGTTGTCCACCTCCGCATCTGCCAAGAGACACTCGATAAATCCTATTCCAGGCTACAACACCATTCACGGACCCCTTTTTGTACACCTTCGCATTGTTGTTTTCATGCACCGCTGTTTATTTGATGACTCTCAAATTTCCAGGTTGGGCTCATTCAGTTGAAATTGACATCTTTGTTCACGGTTTCATACGGTCAAACATGGGAGCAAATGTCATGTGCATTCCGACAATTCTGCTAGATCTTATTCAGAACAATGAAAAAAAAGAAAGACAAAAATGAAATTGGTATATGTGTATCGTCGTGGTGATTGCATCAATTTATGCCCCTTGTCGATTTCTCCCCCTCCCTCCCTATACATGTGTATCATCGTACAGTCGTCCAAATCCGCGCGCGCTCCTTACACTGCAGCACCGCCGCCGCCACCACCATCTCCTCCACCACCACCGCCACCATCGCCTCCGTGGTGGCCGTGACCGTGGTGTCCACCGCCGCCGCCGTCATAGTAGTATGGTGCGTTGTAGGCGTGGCCGTGTCTGTGCTTCTTGTGCTTGCCGTATTGCACCGGCCGGGGACCGTACTGGTACTGGTATCCCTGGTTGTACTTCTTCTTTGAAGAAGAGCCGAAACACATGGTTGCTGTGATGTGGTTGTACTTTTTTATTTTTATTTAAAGTATCGGGTGGAGTGATTTGATACTATATTTGTGGTGTTTGTTGCGGAATCCAAGTCCCTCGTTGATCTTTGTGGGGACTGGGTAATGTGAATCGCAAAGTCCGATCGCTCAGGCCTTGCTAAATTGAGTGGAGGATGTGGTGTTCAAGTGGATGTGGCAGATATGGATTTTCTCTATTTCGTGGGTTTGCATGCTCTATATAATCCTTCAGAATCGATGTAGATCATAAATACCACAACGTTAATGCCAGGCTTAACCGTTGTAAACGTCACCCGGGTACGTCATTGTGGCTGGTCGCGTTTCGCCCGAAGAAGCAGTTAGGCTGACAGGATTGCCATTCTAGAAGCCTTCTGAGGCCAGAGATCTTCCCAGGAGTTGCTGTCATGGGATCCGGCAGGATGCACAGCCTCATCCAACCAGCTGCGTCCAGCAAGGCTCGAGCAAGGCTATTCGTCGAGCGCACGCGACACAGCCTCGCCAAGGCACAAGCATTTTTGTCCTGCCCATCGACTGACAACTCTGACGAGGTTCCGCGTAGAGGGGCAAAGGGGACTGCGTCTCAGAAATGACCTTGGCAAAAACTTAAACAACGGGTTATTATCACGATCTGCCTAACCAATTATCCAAGGGCCCCTGAAGGTTTGAAACGGCGCGACATGGTTTACAGGGATGCCCCGTATTCCCACAACGCGAGGAAATAACAGCGACAGCGAGAAAGAAAAAAAAACGTATGACTACAGTAGATAAGTGAAAGATTAAATCGAGTCTTGGTTTAAAAAAGGAGGTAGAAGGAGGGCTATGCAGCTGGTAGAACGAAAAGGCATAGGGACTAGTTAATCTTAAAGTGATGCATAATGGGTGTAAAATCGAACAGTGAGCGCAGAGGCCAATAGGAGTGGGGTTTGAGAAGCGAGAGGAGACAAGATTGCCAAACCACTCTGCGACTTTAGCAATCTGTTTGACCTTCGCAAGGACCAAAAGCTTGAACCAAACAAGAAGGAGGTTTTTTTATTACTGGTGCCTAATTGTCGCTATTGTCGCTGTTGTTGTTATTAAATCCGATAATAATAACCACACAGCCTCGGCCAACAGCTAGTGGGTCACACTGGAAGTTAAGCTTTTTGCGAGCTGGTCACGGCTGTCGTTTAACTAATTTATTTCCGGAGTCTCCTGTTTTTTTAGACCACTTTGCCCGTACCGTCTGATGGTCTTGTGTCCTGTCACGGGTCAACTAATATCATTTGTGCACGGCCAGGTGTCGGGCCGAGCGGTGACATTGAGGGATCGAAATGGGCGAATCGGGGGATTCTTGCTTGGGTTTTCATTCAATTTTGTCTGTAAATGAATTCATACATGGACACCGCCAGGTAAACTAGTTCCAGTTGCTAGCACTGTCTGGTTGTTGACCCTTGCTGGAATTCCGCTGTGCAGGTGGGCTACCCTACACGCGGAATTTGTCCGATTTGATGGCACACATGTTCGCTCATGCGGTCAGCAAGTCCAGCTGGCTCCATCTATGCATTCAATTTTTTTTTCAAGTCATGCGCGTGTTAGCTGGATAGCTGTATTCTCTTTACATCATAGTGTCGTAAGGCCAAACAGCGGTGGTTTTGGCTGAGACGAGCTGCTCTGAACCCAACTGCCACCCTGTGGCGGCGGGGTGTCACTCAGGAGGCGTACCTGGCTGTATGCGCGAGTCTGTTCCTGAACCCCTCGAAATAGACTATCTCAGAGGCTTGGGGGGCACGGGAAACCTTGCAACAACTGTTGGGATCTAGTGACGATGGGCTTTCGGTTTACTTGATGCGCAATCTACGTCTGAGCGGGGGGAATGCTGAAAAGCCCAAAAATATAGCCTTTTTCAAGAAAATGTCGGTCTGCAAACTGGTGGAATTCTGGGGAGAAGCTGACTCGTTGAATTCCGAAATTTTTTGTGGTCTTTTTTTCATTTATCTTGATTTATTTTCATTTTGTCCTGTCTCCGGGTGTGCGGCTCGATATTGGTCGTCGCTATTCCTCGTCTCGAGGACTGACATCTCTCAGTGGCAACAATTTCCCACGTACTAACGCGGACATGCTCAGGTCAGGGTTTCCATGTGCACGTGGGCGAACTTGTTGAGGATCAGCGAGACGCGGACTTGCAGACGATCGCCGCAGCGTTTAGACCAGGAGACTGGAATGCGAGCCGGCTCGTCCACAACGGCGGGTCGTGATAGGTTCATTTAGATCTTGTGGCGTGAGAATTTCAATGGGAGAAGAAGCAGAGTAGGCGACAGAGTTTACACCAAACAGTGCTTGCTCCCGTGGCTCGCTCCTTTGGGCGGTGCCACCCCGTTGGTTAAGACCAGTGTCGGACCGGGTCAAGAATGAAGTCTCCGAGACAAGACAGATGCAGTTGGCTTGGTGGGGGCGGCCAATGCCTTTCGATTCATGTCACATTGCCAAAGCCGATTGCGGGGAGTTGTGGCAGTCTAAGATATGCCGATTGGCATTGCTACAGCTGAAAGCGAAAAAGGGAAAAAAGCAAATGGAATAAGAAAAAAAACTTGATAGAAGGACAAGGGATGCGCCGAACACGGCATACTTGCTTTTCATGCTCCCGCCACTCCCAATTTACGAAATGATGCATCGTGTTAGCCCCATTCATGGACAGGATTGTGCATGGCTCAATGTCGTCGCCTCGGTTGGGACTGGACGCCATGTAAAAAAAAAAAAAACCATGTCAAACTGGTTTGAGGGTGACACTGAACGGGCAAAGTTCTTGTCCACAAGGCGTGGATAAAGTCGGTGTGGTGTGCATGCACGTCTCTGATTCCTTGCAGACGACGAGGATTTGATCTCGTGCTGTCGCATCTCAATGCACCAGATCGGGCAACCCTACCTAACCTAACGTTGGTTGTCTCGTTCCATTTCCTTGGCAACTTGCCAACCGAGACGCGCACTGACACGGTGCTTCGCATATTCCCGCTGCCTGGCATGTTTCCCAAGCCTGGCGAGGGTTTCGTGGGCCAACTCTGCTTCCTGGGACCCAACAGACACACACACAGTGAGCGAGAAGGCGATTATGGGGGATGCGAGCGGTGCAGAGGCCGGTCCGATCAGGCGGCTCCCCAGTCTGTGCGTGGCGAGCTAGCAGGGCCAGCTCGCATGCTGTCATTGGGCTACATACCGATCATCTCTGGCGCATATCCACTATGGGACCGGACGGCTGGTTAGTTTGGGGGAGGCTTCCAGGGCTACGAGAGCCCCTAAGAGATCGGGGGCGTGGCGGCGCCTGTAAGCAGGGCACCATCGAGGTTGGCTTCCGCCGATTCCGCTGGGCCCTTGCTCGCTAGCCACCGATTCGGGCGCCCGATATTTCTGGGGCCAAGAGCAGGTTCGTGGTGGTTGATGGATGGGATGGGATGTCTCTGGCTCTGTCTCGCGCGCCGTCAGCCGTTGATTGGCCGCGGCTCTGCCCTATTGTTCCCTGTCTGGGCTGGCGGCTGGAATGACGTCGACGGGCGGGAGTCGAGACTCTTGTGCGTGCTCCCTTGTGTGCGGTTGTTGTCTCATCGTGCCCGTGGCTTTTCTCCTTTCCCCGGCTTGCACCTTTTAAAAACCCTTTGTGTTTGCCCAGTGAATGGGTTGAGGCTGAGAGTGTGAGAAAAGAAAAAGAGACAAGGTGAGGCTTGCGTAACTCGTCGCATCCACACGTCTAATCCACGTCCACGCATCTCACTCATGCCGGGAGACGCCCGCTGTCAAAGCGAAACTCTATCCTGCCCTGGCCCGTCGGACCAAGTCCCATCAAAGCAAAGGCCCATCCCAGAGGCCCATCCATCATCAGAGCAAGGCCCGTATGAGAGCAAAGCGAACAAGCGAGCACCCACACCGCACAGCAGGCCAGGAACGGAGCTCCAAAGTCAAATTCGTTAACCTCGGCGGCCTGTAAACCCCGTCCACGACTTTGTTTGTAGCCAACCGGTTGTCTTTTTCTTGCACTTGCACTTACACTTTGCTCGACTACAATCCATTCTCGAACCAAAAGAACGGCTTTGCCGCGCTGGCATTCTTTGTCTGTCCATCACGGCCAGTCAATTTACCATTATTAATATCCCTATTATTATTACTATCATCACCACCATCCACATCCTGCTCTGCTCCCCTACCCCTCCGCCATGTTGTCACCTCCCACCTCCTCCACGACCCAATGCATCCAACCCTGAGACATAGATCTCGGGACCCTCGACAAAGACCATCACACACACTCTGTGGTGGCATCAGCCACGGCCACGGCCACGGCCAGAACCCATCTCCTTCGTCTCGTGCGACCTGACGCAGACACTATGCTGTCCCAGCTCGTCACCCGTGGCATCTGGTCAATATGGCCCCTCTCAGCACCAACCCTGGCCCCCAGAGCCGCCAACGAGAAGATGGCCATTTTGACACCGGAACAGACCTCATCTCTTCACATTGCATCCGTCGCCGCCGCCTCCCTCAGTCTTGTCGCTGGCATCTTTACAATGTGGTGGTTTATTCGCATGAGGAGGGCTTTTCGCCATGAGTAAGTCCTGATTGTCTTCGCCACGCCACCCCATGCATAAATGCTAACATTGCATGCAGTCTCATCATGTTGCTAATTGGCTGCGATATATTCAAAGCCGGCTGGTTTTTCATCTTTCCGGCCGTTGAGTTGGCCCATGGCCTAGTTCACTCGGACTCCAACTTTTGCCAGGCCAGCGGTTTCTTTTTGACCTTGGGTATCATTGTTTCCGACGTTGCCATCACCCTCATCACTGTCCACACAGCCTTATACATATTTCGCGGCCAACAAGGCCTGTACCCTTTCCGCAAATATGCGTATGCGGTATTGATTATTTACCCCGTCGTGATGAGCTCTTTGGCATTTATCAACGCACCAGGTTACATAAACACTGGCCAGTTCTGTTTTCTGCCCATGGACCCCATGTGGACGAGACTTGTACTGAGCTGGGTCCCGCGCTATTTCACATTTGCATCCATTCTTACCATTAGCATCATCATATATGTCTATGTCCGGCTTCTTATGAAGCGGTTCGATGGAGTCTCTGAAGGAGACGACGAAGTTCCATCTTTTGGAGATATTTCCGACCCGCCCACATACCTTCGATCTGTTCCACCTACGCCTTTAATTGCGACCCATGGTTTGATTTCGAGCCCGACCTCGCGCCGCGCCTCCAAAGACGAACGTGGACGACAGTTCTCCGCATCCACAGTGAGCACCTTCCGTTTGGATCCGGCACCCAAAACGCATCAATATTTCAAGCATACCCGACATTCTCAACAATTCAACATGTCAAAATTGAACGAAATGGAAGTTGACCCGGCGTGGGCGCACTATCACAAAAATTCCGGCTCGGAACCGAATTTGAGATCTACATTGGTGGCGGAAGAAACAACATCCCTGGCTGAACCCACTAAGGCTTACATTCCAGAAGCGCAAAAGACTCCAGCATTGCCTGAGGCGGAGGCACCCCTTCTGGGCCAAAATGCAGAGAGTTCATGGGAATTTTGGCATCGACCGGTACCCGATCCATTCGGCCCTCGTTCTCGAACGCCTTCGCTGCCGCATATGTTTTCGGTTTTGGGTCGCGGGCCCGACACTCCTGGGAGCACGCAGTCCGACACGGCTATTTTGAAGCCACCCGTGGCCAAAGTTAACGAATTGGTCAAGACTCGAGAGACGATCCGAAGACAAGTGAAGCATGTTTTTATTTACCCCGTGGTGTATATTGCAGTATGGATCTTGCCTTTTATTGTACATCTTACAGGCTACGGAAAAGGGGCGCCATTTGCTATGAGAATGGCCAGTGTTGTCTTTTTGTGTCTTCATGGATTTTTTGATGCAGTAATCATGTCTTGGAAAGAAAAACCCTGGAAGCATAGCAGACGAATTGGGGACAGCTTCAGCTTCATGTGCTGGACTAAGGGCGGCCAAAATGATGGATTGCACACAAACGCAGGACGAACCAAGGAGGAAATGATTATGGATGGAAGACTCGCAAGGATACGACGAGAAAAGGAGCTACAAGACCGAAAACGCCAAGGGCAGTCACCTCGCAAGGGTGGTTCTGAGTGGTGGGATCATGAATTGTAAGATATTGAGAGGGCGGCATCGAAAGGGGAGTGAGGCCGAAGGCGGGCACCCCTGATCAGGAAGCTGTATTGCATTGATGACCGAAGCATTGGGCGGAAGATTTATGGTTATGATACCCGATATAGAAGGACCGGCAGCATTTGGAGAGGCACAGCTTTGTTTTTCATTTGGTTTGGTTGTTTCAATTGGCGTTATTTGGCGGCACATCAAACTGGTATTTGGGAAACGTGTTGGATATATGCGTGTCAACTATGGGGAAACTGTACAAAAACGGGATACATGCCTGCAACATCATGAGCAGGTGGTTTACAATGAGCTACGGCCATATACTACAGAATATATTACTATCATCACGGTGACTTTGCTGGCTGGCATTTGTAACGTGAAAGGGTGCAATTGGACATGATCTGTTTGTTCATGTCGGACTGCACCGTGGATTGGATTTGCCAAGGAATGGGAACTGCGCTATGCAGGAGGCCAAGAATGTGAACAAAGGGATAAATAAGCCAAATCCGAAACTTTGACCACAAGCTTGGTCTTTTAATGCACGAATGACAATTAGGTTATTAAGGGTATTGCACCAGTGACCACAGTAGCAATCAATCGCTGTCAAGTTTGATGGGGATTGGCCTGAATGTTGGTGTTGCTTTTTTTACTTACCCCTGGTCCTGAGACTTGTTGAATGTTATTTATATATAGCGTTGGTTTGGGGTCCTAGACCAGGACCCGTGTATTACAACCTAGTCAATGCTTTCGCGCGAATGGCATTGATGCCATTGTAATTACTGAAATATGGCATGTGGGAATAAAAGTAATTTCCCAATTTACATACACATTCACTTGGATCGACACTTCTACGCATAACCGGCCCATTTAGCCGCTCCTGACGAAGTCGAAAGAGGCCCTCGCCACGGCGGTCATATCATAGGACGATTATGGACCGGCCAGGGCTGCACATGGCCTGGGCGTAGCACATGTCATTGGACATAAGCTTGATGCGGGCGAGCGGTAAGGCGAGGACGAATGTCGTGGTGCGGTGCATCGCATCTGATGAAATGCGCTAGGGAGGCATGTCAGTTGTTGGATACCACGGTACCGCATGTCATCTGACAGCCCAATGGAGGCACCGTCGTGCGAAGGTTGAAGATCTGGTTGCGCTCGGGGGGTCAGTTGGACGCCGGTGACTGCAACCCCGCAGTCCACCGGGGGGGGAACACCTCCCCAAGGCCGGCGCCGGCACCGCGGGCGACGATCTGGTAACTAAAGCAGATGCCGAAAAGGCCGTGGGCGGGCAGCGCTGACGAGGTTCTGGCCCATGGACGGGGTCGCAGCCCGAGGCAGCCCGTGAGGAGACACGGGCGGTCCTCAGCGTCGTCCCTAGTCCAGAAGGGCGGGGTATGATGCGCCCAGCTGGCAGGACAATGTCGTAGCCCACGATGGTGACGATGGTGACGAGGGTGGCGGGCGTCAATGGGCGCGGCCGGCTCGAGCAGGTTCGTGAGGCTGCCCGTGTATCCACCGTTGCCTGTCGTGAGCCTTCAGCTGTGTCGTGTATCGTGTGTGTGTGCGTGTGAGTCAGGCTTGAACGAGGCCGAAGGCGGAGCGGGCTCTGTGATGTGTCCACGGTGGAGGAGGCAACTGTGGACGGCGATAGGTGTGAGAGTTGAGGCGGCGATGGAGGGGACAAGAGGCAGCCCCGTGTAAGACGGGCGATGGGGGCAAGGCGACGAGTTAGACGAGGACATTGGATGACAACGAGGAGCACCGAGCCATACTGCCGAGACGAGACGGAAATGTTACAACCCGTGAGTGGTCGAAAGCAGGCGTGTAAGGTGTAAGCAGCCCTCTTGTTCATGCCGGGTTCCATTCTTCTGTCATCCTTCGAGGCCTGCCGCACCCCGCAAGTTTTTTTTTTTTCATTCCGCCGTGGTATCACGTCTTGGAATCTGTATGGTCCAGCGCAGCCAGCCCAGAAAATGCACCATGCGCGTCGTCGCAGCCGCTTAACAACGGTCGAGAGGTGACATTGGGGGGAAGGTTAGGGAGGGTTGGCTTCTCTGGCAGGTTTCCTGGGTCTCACGTAAAATTCAACCTGCGCTGCGCTGTGTTGGGTGGTTGGACCAGGGTGTGGTGAGTTGGTTGGTTGCGGTGGCAATGGACGACGACATGATAATGTATGTCCATGGTCCTTGGTCCTTGGTCCATGTTCCATGTCCATGTATGTGTGTCCTTGTCTGTATGTCGGTTTGGTCGTCCTGTATGTTTGACACATTGCTGGATAGACACCTCCCCCCCACCACCACCACCTCCCGCCGTTCCTCTTTTTTTTGTCTCTGGTTTCTCTGGGCGGTGAAAGTGAGATTCGTTCCGGGCGTGCGTGCTCTAAATCAGATAATGCTGCTGCAACAGGCCAGGACAGGATGTGGATGCACGACAGCGCAAGAAAAAGCAACGACAAACCTGCCCCCCCGGCGCCGATCAGAGGAGCCAGGTCGCAAGCCACGACGCCCGGTGCAGCGCAGCATGATGGCATCTGCGTCCTTAATCGGGACAATGCGCGAGGGCCCAACACGACCCACGGCCACGGGCGAGGGGAGGGGATGTGTTGGTGCAGCATGCGACCATGTGGTCCCTGGCCAATCCTCGCCCGCAGCCATCGGGTTCGAGTGGGTGACATCGCTCTGCGCTGACCTTCCGGAGCATGCGAGGCTTGTGAGATGCGTTGCGTGGCGCTGATCGAGCCAAAATTGCCAAGGGAGGGAAAGAAAAAAGGGGAGGGAGGCCCAGAGGGAGAAAAAAAAAGCTTGCTTTTTTGGAATGCCTCCACCAGCGCGCGCGGCGACGCTATTTTGGTTGACGTTGCGAGAGAGAGAGAGCAAGGGACATTGGATCGTGTGAACACGAGCTGAGTGTGGGGGGAGGGGGACCAGCTTGGGGGTCCCATTGTGAGGAATAACTAGTAGAAAAAAGTGACTTGGGGGTGCAAAAAAATGTAATTCGTTTATCAAAGAGACAGAGAGACAGAGAGACAGAGAGCAGCAGCATGGCAAGGTAGGAGAGAAAAAAAAGGGCCCGAAAATTACCAGGAAAAAATAAAACCTCTCAAAGGTCAGACATCGCCAGCTAGGTTGACCCAATGGTTTTACTTTGGCCCGGGGGACTACGTGGGATATCATTCCCACCTTTTCTTACACCACACACACACATTGGCGCTTGTTATTAGACGTGCCTCTTGCCCGCTTCTCGTCGTCCTCGAGCTCTCCTTTGAGTCTGCTTTTGCATAGTGTGTTTTTTTCTTCTCGTTTCCTAGTTTCGCCCTCTTCCTCTCCCAGAACCTCCTCCTCCTCCCGCCTCTCCATCTCTCAACAACAGCCCGGCTCGCCTGTGTTTCCCGCCTCTTTCAACCATCCACAATGGCTCCGCCCAGGGCCACGATACAGTCGTTCCTCGCCACGGCCAAGAAAGCGTTGGGAACCCCAGCTACTCAGCGCCCAGGTCCCTTGACCTTTGTCGTGGGTAATGAATCTGCTGGTGAGTTCCCCCCCCCTTCCTCCTATCCCCTCACTCATCTCTCATTCATCATTTCATGATGTGATGAGGGACAAGTTTTTCCCAAGAGAGATGATCATTTCTGAACAAGGACCTGAAAAAAATGTAAAGACCTCGACTCACTCTGCTCGGCTCTCGTCTACGCCTACATTCGCTCAAGTGCCCCGCCTCACACTCTTCACATTCCCCTCTCCAACCTGCCCCGCGCAGATCTAGCCCTGCGCACCGAGATGACGGCCGTGCTCAAGTACGCCGGCCTGTCTCCCTCGGATCTGCTCACGCTCTCCGAGCTGCCGGACCTGGACCCGGAGGACACGCGCTGGCTGCTCGTCGACCACAACTGCCTCACGGGGCCCCTCAAGCGCTTCTCCAGCCGCATCGTCGGCTGCATCGACCACCACGCCGACGAGGGCGTCGTGAGTCCGAGCTCCTCCCCGTGGGTGGTGGAGCCCTGCGGTAGCTGCATGAGCCTGGTGGTCGAGGAGGCCCGGCAGGCGTGGGAGGCCCTGTCTGCCGACGTGGAGGGCGGCGGCGACGCGGCCGCCGAGGACGAGAAGTTGGCCAAGATGGGACTCGCCGCCATCCTGTCCGACACCATCAACCTGACGGCCAAGGAGAAGGTGCGCGACAAGGACCCCAGGGCCGCCGACTTTCTGCGGGCCAAGATCCGGGACCCGGCCTTTGACCGCGACAAGTACTTTGACGAGATCTCGGCCGTCAAGGAGGACATCTCGGGGCTCTGCTTCCGCGACATCTTCCGCAAGGACTACAAGGAGTGGGACGAGGCCGGCCTGCGCCTGGGCATCTGCTGCAGCGTCCAGGGCTTCGACTACCTGGTGGCCAAGGCCGGCGGCGGCGCCGTCATGCTCGAGGACCTGGGCTCGTGGGCGCGCGAGCGCGGGCTCGACGTCGCGAGCCTCATGACCACGTCGCACCCAGACGGCGAGTTCCAGCGGCACCTGCTGGTCTGGGGCGTCACCGCCGAGGGCTGCGCCGCCGTCGAGCGCTTCCGCGCCAGCGCCGGCAAGAACCTGGGGCTTGAGGCCTTTGCCGAGGGCACCCTGGACGATGCGTCCGTGAGCCGGTTCGCCTGGAGGCAGCACAACTTGGCCGCGAGCAGGAAGCAGGTTGCGCCTCTGCTGAGGGAGGCGCTGAAGAACAATTGAAGAAAGAAAGAAAGAAAGAAATTGTAGACAGGGAAAGAGGGAGCGTAGGAAAGCGAGTGAGTGAGGGGGAGTGAGAGAGAGAGAGAAAGAGAAGGGAATTGGTTGCATCTTTTTTTTTTTTCATTTCCTTTTTTCTTCTTCTGTGTCTTGAAATGCAAATGCAAAGAGCATATATCAGTGTGACAGAGAAACGGGATCAACGACACCGAGAGACGACGGCAACGAGCATCATTATGAACTTATAGCACTCCCCTCGCCTGTTTGAGTATGGCATTATTTCATTGTTTTCCTTTAGTCATGTAGAGTGTTGATACAGCCCTCAAGGCTTTTTTAATGCTATTGTACAGTATTCGTATACACTTTTGCCAAGCCATCACACAGCGTCTGCAGCCACCCGTCCCTCCCCAGCCCTGTGATCCCGCTTTCTCTGTCATACAGACTGCCTACTTTGGCAATTGTGCACATCCCGCCCCTCCCCCCCTGGAAAAAATTGCCCGCGGGCCGAGACATGCTAAAAAGTAGTCTAAGCCAATGAATTCTTGGCCATATTCGGTGCGGTAGGGCTAGACATCAGCGACCGCAGCTGTTCCACCTCGCGTAGCAGCGTGAGCATTTCTCGGTTCTGGAACCGTCGCGCCTGCGGGAGGTCGCGTGGCTTTCTGGGGAAGCCGTATGCTAGAATTGACTCGCATTCCGGGTCTGCGATAAGGATACATGATTTGAGTGCTGTGTACATCTTGCCGACAGGGTAGATGCCTTCGCTTAGCATTTCGGGGTACACCCACCGGAGGGCTTCGATGCACTTCACTTGGTTTCCGGTTTTGGCCAGGGCCTCGTAGACAAATTTATAGTGCCTAGGCTCTCGGGTCAATTTGAACCTCGAGGGCATGCGGAATGCATCCCAGAACCTGGTCCAGTCCTGTCGGAATGCGTATGCTAATAGCAAGCGCATAATCTGGTCTCCGTTGAACGGGGTTCCCCTCTGCGCGACTAGATAGTCCAGATTTTCCTGAGCTCGCTGGATTTCAGGGCCGTATTCTGGGCAAATGTTGGCTCCCTCAATGAGGGTGACGAAAAGCTCGTTGTTCCAAATATCCAAGCCCCGCTCCTCGGCCGTTGCAATCATCTGATCAACAAGTGCAAGTCGTTTCGCAGCCGTGTTCTCGGCAGACGACGAGGCCTGGAGAATGTCTCGAATCATATTGTGCAATGTATCTTGTGTCATGGGAATGCCAAGCAGTTGGATGTCACTCACTAGCTTGTGCATTTGATCTAGATCGGGAACAACCCTCTCCTCTGAAACTTCAGAATTGTCATTGGGCTTCGACTCAGCCATAAGCGGTGGAACCTGGGCTTCCTCCACCCCGTCAACCGCAGGCGCTAATCTTCGTGCAGTCGTAGAATAGTAACGGCGCTGTGACGCCTGTTTCATGGCTTGCCACTGCAACTCGGATGGACTCGTGGGAAGTTGCACCTTGGTGGCCAAAAGTGCATCCAGCTCGGCCTGGTCTACCGTCTTTTCGCCCTTGACTTTTTTATTCTCTTGCAAGTTCCTCTTCAACACACCCTTCCACAACGTCTCCAAGTCGAGTTCGCCGCGTCTGGCCTCGGTCATGCACTGGACCACAATCGTCGTACCTGTTAGAGAGGTGCCAAACCCAGAGAACCGTCCAGACACATCAAAGCTTTCCATCTCTCCAGAGTCGTCGCCTTCGGAAGAAAAGTTGACACAGACCCATCCAGTCGAAATGCCGTTGTCGCCTCCAGGAATGATGGCAGTGTTGGTGCCCATCAATTTGGCCTTCTTGCGGAGCCGTCGCAATTTGATCCTTAGCTCACCGGGGCCAATTAGGCCGTCGGCTCGAGCGTTGATTTTGAAATTCCTTCGAAGCCATCGCACAAACCTTCCGGATGCTACATGCAGATGTCTCTCGCTGCGGGCGGTTCCAAATAACATAATCAGGTTGGGGCCGAGGGCTGCTGGGGGATCTAGGTCGCGCAGGTCAAGAAGGGAGATGTCGTCTAATCCCATGTCCTCAAAGATGTATTTTACCATCGGCTCGAGGACTGCAGGCGCATCTTCGGGAATTTTGGGAAGCTCAACTGCATGCTGGCTTGGTGCGTGGCGAGGCGGCTCGACTTCGAGAAACCAAGGTACATCGTCGTCGGATTTGGCAGATTCTGAGGCCTTGACGGCTTCCTCGGGAGCGCTGGCAGTTTCGGTTTCCTTCTTTTCGATCTGTTCAGTCGATTTCTCTTGCGAAAAAAATCTTTGTGTGAGAATTGGAAGCTGGCGGGGCTGGCGCTGTGGTAGCCGGCTGAAACCAATTGAGGCTGGTCTTGCGACTACTGCCCGGAGTATGGCAGTCTGGCACTGGCGGCAAGCCAATGCCGCAGCTGCAGGGCGCGCAAGCATCTTGCCGGTGTTGAATGCCCAAGGAATGGTAGCTGGTCGTCAGAATCGAGATCAAAGACTAGTCCTGCTCAATTCATCATGGCCAGTGTCCGTCCGAGCTTAGCTTGGTTCCATCATGAATTTGCGAGTGGGGATATTGATACCCGCTCCGACAGGGCCCACGTGACAGCATACTCCGCTCGCACTTTAACTCCACCCTATCAAGACGAAAATTTTGGAGCTGATTTCATATCGTCTTTTGCTTCACGCGACAGGACAGTGACAGGACTGCAGGTGTCCTCGACATCCGTCGCTACTCTCCCTGCTGTCGATCGGACCGCAAGCACAACTCTGTTAAATATTATCCATTTTCTAATGTATTAATTCCTCCCGAATCTCTCGCAACGCTCGCTTCGTTTGTCGAGCCAATCACCCCATTCGAGCCCAAAGAGACAGACGATAGTCCGTCTCGCACGCTCGCCACATCGCCATGCTCTCCCAACAGACTCGCAGGAGCATTTCGCTCCACCATGCCTCTACGCTGGGATCAATTGGACGTCAATCGAGATGCCTGCCATTGCAACGCACATCACCAATCGCCCGACGAGGTCTTGTATCCCAGCAGTTTCAGCCACGGAAGCGACGAGGCTCAGAGTCGAACCATGGCCTTGCCCATGGTAGAAATCTCGCCACCGCTGTTGACGACTTCAAGTTCTCCAATTCGACCTACAGTCCTCTCCCAGCTTCAACAATGCCGAATTTTCAAGCCGCCCCTCCATTTTTACAATCGTTCGATCCCACCGCCACACTAAGAATCCCGGAACCGGGCCCACCCCGAGCACCAACAAAGTTGAACTCGAGTGGCATCCCCGGGGATGCTGAAGATATGCTGCCAGTATTCGATGCCTGTGTCCGTGTTGGAAAACTGGATCGAGCTGCTCTTGTGCTAAAACGCCTCAACACCATTGGGGTCGTTCCTGGCGAGGAACGAATTGTTCTGCACAACCAATATCTTCGAGCCTCACTTAACCAGATGCGAATGAGCCCCGATCGAAAACAGGCCGAGCAACTCCACAAATGGTACGAGCTGGAAATCCGAAACCAGAGCATCCCCCAGACCGCCGAGACTATCGCGTGCATGCTCAAGGCTTCCCTTCTCTCGGAGCGTGGATCAAGGTTGGAGCGTCTGATTAACCGCTATATGAGCCTGGCTCCCGGTGAGGCCGGTCTGCGTGTTCTTAGCATGGCTGATATTCTGAGTGATTCCGACTTGGCTGTCATTACTGAAATTTGCCCCACTTACAATTTTGCGCCCGAAGCGGAGGATGCCGAGGTCACAATGGCTTCTGAGGAGGAACAGCGCGATATTATGGAGGAGCTCGCGCAAAAGGCCCCAATTTCAGAGACCGAATATCCCGAATTGTTAGTGACTCCCCAACGAGGTGATGGTCTCACTTCATTGAAGCGGAGCCTTGGCCTCATTTCCGAACTCGAAAACGTGGACATTTCCCAGCTGTCTATTGAGGAGCAGCGTGAGTTTCAGATTCGCTTGGAGCGTGACTCGATTGACGCTGCTATCAACAAGTGGCGGGATGCCAGCAAACACCTGCAGAAGATGGGCATTAACACTTCTCTGAAAGGTAAGGGCGAGGAGGGGTCTCTGTCCCATAACCTGCCCGAATGGCTCAAGGCAATGGAGGCTCGGTTGAAGGTGGAGATGGCCAAGATTGAAGAGTCCGAGAACAAGGCTTCCAAATCCGAAGAAGACCTCGAACGCTGCGTATATGGGCCATTTATTCGCCAAGCCAACCCTACTCGCTTGGCCGCTGTTACCATTTTATCCGTACTCAACCACAGTGCAATGATGGGTGTCGACAAGGGTGTTATTCTTAGCAAACTAGTCAGTGACATTTCCCGAGTTGCCCAGGAGGATATCCGACTTCAAGAACAAGACCGGCTCAAGAAGGAGCAACGCCGCCGCCGCAAGGTACAATTCACTGGAAAGGAATCGGATGTAAAGGCCAGCAGCGAAGGCATGATTATTGACGGCTCGGGCCCAGAGGTGGATCCCAAAAAGGAAGCTTTTCCCAAGAACTGGTCCATTACTATCAAGGCCCACGTCGGTTCCATCCTTCTTAAGTCTCTAATCGAGACAGCAAAGGTCAAGGTCGTGAAGGAGCACCCGGTCACTGGTGAACTGATTAGTCAATATCAGCCCGCCTTTGCGCATATGATGCAGCCACGAAAGGGAAAGAAGATTGGTGTCCTAATTCTCAACGCGGACCTTGTCGAACGCATGAAGCGAGAGCCCGTTGGAGATTTTATTGCGAAGCACCTCCCTATGATTGCTCCACCAAGACCCTGGAAGCAGATGAACGAGGGCGGTTTTCTTGAGAGCAAGACCTCGTTTGTTCGTGTCAAGCCTGGCGATGTTGAGCAAAAATTATATACCAAGGCTGCTATCAAGCGAGGTGACATGTCGCGAGTCTTTGAGGGCTTGGATGTTCTTGGAAAGACTGCCTGGAGAATCAACAACAACGTCTTAAATGTCATGGTTGAAGCATGGAACACTGGCGAGGAACTGGCCAACATGCCACCCTTGAACCCCCAGCTTGAAATCCCTACTGAACCGGCCTCCAGC
Source organism: Calonectria hongkongensis (assembly GCA_017140755.1). NCBI lineage: Eukaryota > Fungi > Ascomycota > Sordariomycetes > Hypocreales > Nectriaceae > Calonectria > Calonectria hongkongensis. Next base: position 408,532 of record JAACJA010000014.1, read on the forward strand.
GAAGACCCCCTTGAGCGAAGGAGGTGGATTCGCTCTGTCAAAGCTGTTGAGAACGAGCGATCAGCACTCCACTCGCAGCGATGTTATATGAACTTGCAACTCGAGATTGCGCGAGCATTCCGTAATCAGACAGTCTACTTCCCCCACAACGTCGATTATCGAGGTCGAGCTTATCCTATCCCCACCTATCTCAACCACATGGGAGCCGATCACACACGCGCTATTCTCAAGTTTGCCAAGGGCAAGACTCTTGGAGCCAATGGTCTCCGATGGTTGAAAATTCACCTGGCAAACGTTTATGGCTTTGATAAGGCAAGCTTCGATGAAAGAGAGGCTTTTGCTACCGATAACCTCGCTAATATTGTTGACTCCGCTACGAACCCACTCAACGGCAGCCGCTGGTGGTTGAAGGGCGAGGACCCTTGGCAGTGCCTGGCTGCTTGCTTTGAGCTCAAGGCAGCCCATGACTTGGAAGACCCCACTCAATTCGTCTCTCAGCTTCCTGTGCACCAGGATGGAACTTGCAACGGACTTCAGCATTACGCCGCTCTCGGTGGCGATACCTGGGGTGCTAAGCAGGTTAACCTTATGCCCGGCAGTCGTCCCGCCGACGTTTACTCCGCGGTTGCCGACTTGGTCAAGGAGTCCATTGCAAAGGACGCCGCCGCCAATAACCGACTTGCTGAAATTGTGACCGGAAAGATTACTCGTAAGGTTGTTAAACAGACCGTCATGACGAACGTCTATGGAGTTACTTTCCAGGGAGCCAAGAAGCAGGTATGCAAGCAAATCGATGCTCTGTACCCCAACCTGCACAAGGAGTGTGGCATTCCTCACTTGCTTCTGTCAACATATATTGCCAAGCATATCTTTAGCGCTCTTGCCACTATGTTCCGTGGTGCTCACGATATCCAGTACTGGCTGGGTGAGATTGGTGGTCGTGTCTGCCGTGCCCTAACTCCTGCACAGCTTCAGCAGCTTGCTGATAGCTTCGAAGAGGACACACCATCAGGCCGCAAGGCGGCTAAGAAGGACAAGGCTGGAAAGTCTGGACTTGATGAACTCACTCAACAATTCCGATCCACTGTGGTTTGGACGACTCCCCTTCGCATGCCCGTCGCACAGCCTTACCGTAAGAGTACCATGAAGGAGGTCCGAACCTGCTTGCAGAGCGTTGCCTATTCTGTCAGCGAACAGACTGACCCCGTCAACCGAAGAAAGCAACTTCAGGGATTCCCTCCCAACTTTATTCACTCTCTGGATGCCAGCCACATGCTGCTCTCTGCCATTGAGTGCAACCAGCTTGGACTGGACTTTGCTGCAGTTCATGACTCTTTCTGGACACATGCAGCGGATGTGGACATTATGAACGGCGTTCTTCGGGAGGCATTCATCAAGATCCACGAGGAAGATGTTGTTGGTCGACTTGCTGCCGAGTTCGAGGCACGATACAAGGGCTCTTTGTACCTTGCGCATATCGATCCCGATTCCCCCGTTGCGCATAAGATCAAGGACCTCCGCAAAGTCAGCAAGCTCAGCCCCAAGGAGGAGCTGCTACTAGAGTACAAACGCAGCACACTAATGCAATCTGGAAACCCTTGGGATTTGGAGGCTGCCAAGAAGATCGTGACCCCCGCCTCGGTGTACGAGGAAATGTCTGCCTGCGAGGACGATTTGGAAATTCGCGAGGCCGCTGAAGAAATGGCCCTTGGAAGTATTCCCGAGAGTGAGGCCAAAATGGATGAGGCCAGCATCGCAAAGGAAATGCAGCAGATGCAAGAGGATGGTTCAGATCTCGCCACCCAGCGCTCAAATGAGTTCACCGAGAATCTCTTGGAAAGCTTGAAGCACAGCCTGTTTGAGAAGGAGGTGATTGAGCCCAAGAAACAAAAGGCAGTCAAGGCTAAGAAAACGCCTATGCCCGTCTGGTTGCCCCTCACCTTTCCTACTATTCCCGAGAAGGTGCGTCGTAACAAGAAATTTGATCACACTTTTCACAGGCTAACTTTTTTCTCAGGGCGATTTTGATGTCTCTCAACTTCGAGAGAGCAAGTATTTCTTCTCCTAACCGGGGCAATATGGTCCCATGTATGATAAACCCGCACGCAATTACGTCTGCATATGTATAAGGGGGGAGGTCGGCGATGGTATTTATGTTTTGAAGCATCTTTTGGCGTTCATTTCGAAAAAAAGGCGAGGAGTTGTGTGAGTACCTAAAAACAAAAGCATGGGGTAGAGCATGAGGGAGGTTAGCGCATTCTGCTCTGCATTGCACATCAACCAGCGAAATGCTGTACAATTTTGTATATTACGTATGAATTACTAGAGACAACGTCTAGATGATGTCTATCCTATGATGTAGGAAAGAAAAAGAAATAAGTCAACTTTCATAAAGTGCCCTCGAATATTGTGGTGACTCAATGTTTAAAGGATCTGGCTATTTTCTGGAACTACAGCTTGGAGGGATGGGGTAGCAGAATAACACATTCACAACAATAAGTCACGGATATGTCCGTTGAATGTCCTGCATCATCATATTTATTCATCCATTCATGATACATGGTCTACATAGACCTTTTACCTTTTTTCTCCCTCGTATCTACTTTTGACATTTATCGAACCAGAGCACCCTTGAGCTTCTTGACAGTGCAGACACCACCGCTCTCGGTGACGAGCTTGCGGACACCAGTCTGGCCGAGAGACTCAACAACATCGGCCTTGAAGGCAACCTCGAGGTTGTCGGTGGTGGTGAAACCGGGCTGGTAGGTCTCCCAGACCTTCTTCTTGGGGTTGAGGACACCCTCAGGCTTGCCGTCGAAGCCCTCGAAGAAGACGCGGTCACCAGCCTTGGCACCCTCAGGGGGGGCGACAAGCTCGACGTTGCCAGCGCGGTCCTCCTCACCGTTGGCGGGAGAGGCAGCCAGGACCATGGCGCAGGACTTGATGCCTCGCATCTTGACGGGCTTAAGGTTGCAGACCACAACGACCTTGCGTCCCTGCATCTCCTCGAGGGGAATCAGGCCATTGAGACCGGAGCAGACGGTACGGCACTTCTGGCCCTCGTACTCAACGAGGTCCTCACCAGTGGTGTCGCCCATGGCAATGGTGGAAACGTAGAGGGAGTCGGCATCGGGGTGGTTGACAGCCTTGAGGATGTGGCCAACACGGAGGTCAATCAGGTGAGGGCCGGGGGGAGTAGCAGGGGCGGCGGGGGCCTTGGGCTGCTTAGGGGCCTTCTCCTTCTTCTCCTTCTTGGGCTTGACGGCGCCGGCGACGGCTTCCTTGACCTCCTCAACCTTCTCCTGGACCTTTTCCTTGGTGCGGTCGACGAGGGAAGCCTCACCACCGGCAGCGGCGGCCTTGGCCTTCTCCTTCTTAAGGCGCTCCTTCTCGGCCTTGGCGTCGACGGGAGGCTTCACGTAGAGGACGTTGTCCTGGTCAACCTTGATCTTGGCGTCATCCTTGACTTCGAGGCCGAAGAGGGGAGAGTTCTGGACGAAGTCGATGTGGCGGACGATGTGGGGGTGGCCCTTCTCGCCGGTGCGCTCCTCAGGAGTCCACTTGGCGACGACGGGGGCAAGAGTCTCGTAAATGGCGACGTCGGCCTTGCTGGGCTTGCTGCCGAGGAGAGTGGCGCGGCTGGAGAGGTGGTTGTTGAGGGTCTCGAGGATGCTGGACTTGTCCTCGGAGGACTTGAGGCGGTCTGAGGTGGTGAGCCACTGCTGGATCTCGGCCTCCTCGGTGGAGGAGTAGGTCTGGTTGGCGATGGAAGTCATTCTTGCGACGGCGCGGTTGAGCGTTCGGAAGGGAGAGGGGCTGCGGGAAGCCGAGCGGAGGACCTTGAGGGAGAACAGGGTGGCTGCAGGTGCGAGGGAGGAAGCGCTCAGTGGGCTTTCTCTCTGGTAGCAATTGTGGTTTGTGAGGTGCGTCTTGTTAGTCACAATGACTCTCACGACATATTTTTGCTTGGAGTCTTGGTGGGGTAACGATGGAGGGGCAATTGCCAGCTCATTGGGCCCACGAAGTGAGGCTTGAGCCCCGCGGCGGGGTGTGGCTGTCAGGGCGGTGAAACTGTGGCAGTGGCAGCGGCTGCATGCAAGCCACAAAAAAAAAGCTTGCTTAGTCACCGACCTGCACTGTGCACGCACTTAACGCGACCCCGTGACTGCGCTGCCTGTTCGCGTCGAGTTCGAAGGGCGTGTCGCGTTCTCATCCCCCTGCCAATGCTGCTTGGTAATTGTTGAAGCCGTTTTTCTTGGGCAACCCGGATACATTGAATACATTGATTGCCGTTTGCTGGAGAATTGACTGCATCTCTGTTGAATTTTTACAATTTTTTTTGGGAGGTGGTTTACGGATTGTTTTGATTACTCTTCTTTTGAAGTAAATTTTTTTTCTTTTTCCTCTCCCCTTTTTCTCATCAAAGGCGTCATTGCCTCCACGCAGCTTTGAGGCTTCGGCGACCGTGATTCCGCCACATATCTGGCTTCACAACCTCGCATCCCCTTTTTTATCCTTGCATTTCCAACTCAACATTGATTCTGGCTGCCCTTTTTTGAAGCCATGGATGTCCCATCGCCTTCGGACGTTTCGGCAACGACGTCACGACTTCCGACTAGTGTACCTAGTTCGCCACCATCAGAAGCTTCTCCAAAGCTGGAGGACATGAATGAGGATGTCATTGCCAAGGAAGAGGAATCAGCTCGGTTGGAAAATGAGAAGCTCGAGGAGAAGCGGCGACAAGCGCTGCTCAGGAAGCAGAAGAAGAAGCCCGCGGAGACCAAGCCGGAAAGAGAAGCCAAAGCCCGTGAATTGGATGAACTCCTGATGAAGAGTGCTGCTTTCAGCGATATTCTTACTAAGAAGACCCAAGTTCTTGGTCGTGTCGGAAGTAGCATGGATGGCAAGACTCTGGGCGAGCACGACCTGGAAATGGCCAAGCAGCCTAAGTGCATGGTTGGCGGTACCATGCGTGACTACCAGCTTGAAGGTCTGACTTGGATGTTTGAGATTTGTTCGCAGGGTATGAGTGGAATTTTGGCCGATGAAATGGGACTGGGTAAGCCCTCTTCTCTTCTGCTGCTTGCACATGCTGACTTCACCCAGGAAAAACTGTGCAAACCATTTCCTTGATTGCTTTGTTGAGAGAACAAGAAGACTACCTAGGCCCTCATCTAATTGTAGCGCCCCTGTCAACGTTGTCGAATTGGATGGACGAGTTCCACAAGTGGACACCGTCTATTCCTGTCATCATGTATCACGGCAATAAACAGGACAGGGAAGAAATCTTCAAGACCAAAATGATGCGACACCTGAAGGATGGTCGCCCAACCAAGAAGTTTCCAGTTGTTTGTACGTCTTATGAGATGGTTTTGAGGGACCAACACAACCTGTCCCGTGTCAATTGGGAGTTCATCATTATTGTGAGTTTTGTTCCTGATCCTTGACGGCGCAGTACTAATCCTTATACAGGACGAAGGTCATCGTATGAAGAATGCGGATGCAAAGCTGTTCCAGCAGCTCAGACAGTTTTCTAGTGCCACGAGATTGCTCATCACAGGCACACCTCTCCAGAACAACCTCAAAGAACTCTGGTCTTTGTTGCATTTCCTGCTCCCTAACATCTTTACTGATTGGGAGGCTTTCGAGTCCTGGTTTGACTTTTCAGATCTGGAAGACGAACAGGGCACACAAGAGTTCATTGCTGATAGAAGGAAGCAAGATCTTGTCAAGAAGATTCACCTCATCCTGCAGCCCATGCTTCTGCGCCGTGTCAAACAAGACGTGGCTGCATACCTACCAAAAAAGCGCGAGTATGTCCTCTTTGCTCCCATGACCAAGGAGCAGACGGACTTGTATAATGTTCTCCGCAACAAAAACATTGATACGAGATCCTATCTGGAGGACAAGGTCACTGAGATGATTGCAAACACGCCGCCACCAACAAAAGCTACTCGAACCTCTTCCCGCTCCACCACTAAGAGTGCCAAGAGTGCTAAGAGCGCTAAAGCGAAAGAGAAGCAACCGGAGGTGATCTCACTTCCGGTTCGAGAAAGCCCTCGGAAGAAGCCAGTCGAGGACCCGGCTCCCGCACCCGCTGTCAATGCATTCTCGATGATGATGGGGGGCAAGCGTGGTCGTGGCCGGCCACCCAAAAACCCCAAACCTGAGATTCAAGAGCCTGTCTCTACCCCGACGAAGCCTGCAACAAAACGTAAAAACGCTCCGACTCCAGCCATATCAGAGGCAAAGAGTGCTCGGTCGAGCAGACAATCTACACCGGCCAGTACTCGTGGTCGCCCTCGAAAGTTGAAGACATACAAAGATGTCGATTCCGACGAGGAGAAAATGTCAGACGACGAATTCGAGGCCAAGATCGCCAAGGAGATGGCTAGTGAAGAATCCGATAGCGAGACCACCGCCAAAGCCAGCATGTCTGTTGAAGAACTCGAGCGTGTTCAGACTTTGGAACTCGCCAGTAAGTTGCTTCTATCAGCTTATGCTTGACTATTGCTAACAACGCTAGAAAAACAAATTGCCCAGAAGAAGCTCGGTAACCCGTTGGCGCAACTTCGTCTCGTGTGCAACAGCCCGCACAATTTCTACAACCCATGGGCGGCTTCTACTAACGTTCCTGTCAACGACTCCATTGTGACATCTTCAGGCAAGATGCTACTGCTGGACCGGTTGCTTCCTGCCCTGTTCAAGGAAAACCACAAGGTGCTCATCTTTTCGCAATTCACCACTCAACTCGATATTCTGGAGGATTATTGTCGTGAGCTCCGTGGCTGGAACGTCTGCCGAATCGACGGTTCTGTATCTCAAACAAGCCGCCGCGAGCAAATCCGCGACTTTAACAATGATGATGATTATAAGATCTTCCTCCTATCCACTCGTGCTGGAGGACAAGGCATCAACCTCGCGTCTGCCGATACTGTTATTCTATTTGACAGTGATTTTAACCCTCAGCAGGATCTGCAGGCCCAGGACCGCTGCCACCGTATCGGTCAGACCCGACCGGTAATTGTCTACAGACTTGCTACAAAGGATACAGTGGAGGAGTCCCTTCTTATGTCCGCAAATGCCAAGCGACGTCTCGAAAAGCTCGTCATCAAAAAGGGCGGATTCAAGACTATGGGTCAGAAGCGCGACATGAATGAAGAGCTTGATCAAGAAAGTCTCAAGGCGATCCTTCTCAAGGACGGCCAAGTGTACAATATGTCTGGTGGGGAAGATGTTCTTAGCGATGCGGATCTAAAGGTACTTTGTGATCGTAGCGAGGCTGCTTACGATCGCGCGGCCAAGGGTGATGGAGATGCCGATGCGTACCGTGTTATCGAGACTGGCGCTGACTCAATCAAAATGGCTAAAGAAGACTAAAGTCCAAAAACCAGGGGTGTATAGATGGAACTTTGTACGATTCTTTTTTGTGTAAGATTACGACTGGCTGGAAGAGCTCCGCAGCGATGTTTATATTCAGTAGATTTCTCAGACACCAGGCTGTCGCTTTTACAATTACAAGATAATTATTGGGAATGATCTCTCGGTCGTTTGAAGCTGGCAGCGCAAAAGTGCAAGAAGTGTCATGTTTAGTTGGATTAAGTGCCAACATGTCGGTATTGGCTTGTAGCATCACTGACTAATCCTAGTGCATCTCCCGTGATCTGCATCCCGGCCGATCTCACGTCAGCTACTTGCTCCAGCCCTATATACCCAACATTGCCCACCTTCGTCTGCAATACATCGTTAGCGATTTCGTGGTTTCTTTACTAGATTTTATTCGAAAATTAATCATGGCTGACTTTGAATTCATTCCACTGGATACGAAACCAACAGCCAAAATATGCTACAGGTTTTACCCCTCCGCCTCGACAGCTCAACAAGTGCTGCTTGTGTGTCTGAATGGCCTCATGTTGCCGCAACTACCATGGACTGAGGCAATTACTAAACTCCTCGAGATACGCGGAGAGAATTCTCCCTGCATCTTGACGTATGACCGTTTCGGTCAGGGACAGACGACAGATCGGGACCCAAACGACGAGGGGGCCGCCGATCCGACCCATGCCCACGACTGCATGAGTGCTGTTACTGATCTGCGCCAATTGCTGCGCCAAATTTCCAAGGAGAAGATGGGAATCTGGGATCTGGACAGCGTCAAGATTGTGTTTGTTTGCAACTCCATCGGCTGTGCCCTGGGCCGCTTGTACACGCAGGAATACCCTGGAACGGTCGCGGGCATTGTGTTTCTTGACAGCATCCTCGCTAATTCGGATTTTGTCTCTGCCGTTCCGGATCCCGACGCGCCCGGATTTGACCCCAGCAAGCTCCCGGCGGGCGTAACGCCCGATGTCCTCCGCGAGGTTCGAGCAAGCGTAAGGCGCATGTTCCACCCGAGCCTTGGCAACAAGGAAGGGCTGAGCAGGATGAATCTCGCAGCGCTCCTGCCTGCGAGCGATGCGCCCATGCTAAAGGGGAGAGGTGGGCGGGGCCCGTTTGTCACCGTTGTTGGCCATGATTTCGAGACGTTTGCCAAGGACTGCGAGCTCAGGAACGGCTGGCCGGAGGCTGTGGTCACTGCGTACGTGAATCCGTACTGGAACACATACAATGAAGGACTGGCCAAGATTACCGAGCCGGAGAGGGCGAAGGGGCCGCTGCAGGCGCCAGGCACAACACATTTCATACAGAGGGATAACCCGGATTTTGTAGCCAAGGAGCTTGATGAGATGCTTTCCAAGATTATGTAGTCAGATTCAGGTTACTTGTGGGGTGAGGATTTTGATAGTTTGCATTTATGTCGATTCATACACGGGGAAGCTGGGGGGCATCCTGTATCGCATCATTGAAGGCATACAGTGCCATCTGTAGTTCCGGAAGACTACCGATACTAAGAGTCTATTTCAATAGCTTACGCGGCACCGTAGCCAGAACATCGGCATCGCTGCTCTTACACGGAGAAATGTCTTGGGCCAGCCTCATACTGTTAGTCCCCGCCACAGTCCAATGTCTGCCTCTGCCCCCATCCAGCTCTTGGAAGCGCAAGCCTGTCAGATTGAATCAGGTTTGGGCATCGCAGCATCGGCTGTTCCCGTTCAAAATAAAAACTCCGATCATCTTCCTGCAGGTTGCGTTAAGCGTTCCCGTGCATGGGTGGCGTTACGCTGGCGTGGTCACAAACCGGTTGTGGCAGTCCTCTTTCAGGCCTGAGAGAGGACGATCAAATCTAGCTGAAAAATAGACAGGTGCCACATCAGCTGGGCGACATGGCGGCATCTTGGCGGGAAGAAAAAAGAAACAACGGCTATTCAGCGGATGCGGGACGGATGCGGGAATGGGCAGAGTGCATCCCTTGGCGCCGCGACTGGCCAAAGGTACATGAGAAGAGCGGGATGCTCCTCTTTTACAAGGCTTTAGCACTGTGAAAGGAAAATCACCGGAGGCTCTAAATGCTGTGCTTTGTTTGGGTTTTGTGTATTTGGCGAAAAGCGGCTCAGTATGGGCGCGACCATGATGCCAACACTGAGAGTTTACCATTCGTTTACCACCAACCACACACCTATTTATGCCAAGAATAAAGTATTGATGAAGATGATGGAAATGAACCTCGAAATTCGTTTTCTTGCTCCAGATCATCAATGTCATCTCAAATGTCAAAGCACGGGCTCTATGCACATCCATCAGAGCCATCTTGCCTCCTCCAACATCATCCCCAGCAAGCTTCTCAAATCCTGACCGCCACGAAGTCACCTAATGCAGAGCATTTCCGCCAAAAGAAATCACTCAAGCAGACATTTTATGTTTCCCTGTACACCATTGGCTTGTCTCGCTGCCGTCCGGCGTTGTCACATAGCACGGCGTTAGGTAAGGGGATAGATGCCGGATATCACACGCCACGCAAACTCTCATTTTGTCACACACAAACTGCCATGGCTCCCGTTTCTTTGTGAAAAAAGAAGTAAGTCCATCCGTCCTGCACGCGCTGTCGTATTTTCTGATTCCCACATCAACCATCCATTACCAACCGGTCAATCTAGCATCATTCCCAGACGACACCATGATGTCCACGCACGCCAACAGTGTTGATAACGGCCCCGGTGCTACGGGCCAACCTCACCAAAACATCGACATGGCCGCGGACCGAAAGTTGACCGGGGACGATCTTTCACAGATCACGCCGAAAGAGCTGGCTATTCTTCGTAGCCTGGACAAGGTAAGGCCGCCGTGGGGATTCCCAGACCTAATCCCCCTTTACCGACTCACCCTCCCAGGTCATAGATGGGCGGCAAAAGCTCATCGACGTCACTTTCAAGAACGGAAAGATGGTCCTCAAGCATTGGATTGAGCTCGAGTAAGGACACCCCGTTTGGTACGCACTAATCTCTGCTAATGTGGCCACAGGAGCAAATCTCGAAATGGCCGACCGTTGAGCCCCAGCCCACCATTGCTGGCTGCCATGAAATGGTTTGAAGATTACGAGAAGAGAAAGAGAGACGAGGCTTCCAAGAAGGCAGCGAGCGAGCACCCTGCTACGACCCACGAGAAGCCGAATGGGGGCGATGGCAGCACCGCTACGCCATTCACCAACGTTGACGACCTCTACAAGACGGCGGCCAAGGAGATCAGCGACCAGTTTCAGGCTTGCCAGAAGAACATGGCTGATCACAGCAGAGAGATTGACGGGGAGGATTCCCGTCTTGAGGCGCACAGCGATGCCTTCTGCAAGGAACACCAAGTGCGTTATAACATGGAGGCCGATATCCAGACTGATGTGCAGGAACTGATGTCTATTATGCTTGTCATGTACAAGTACATGAACGGCAATGACTTTGATGCTATCTTGGTGGTCCATTAGTTGGCAGGGGACTGGGGGAGAGATTTTGGCTTTTCGGTACAGGTAATTGGGATACATGGGCATTGTCTGCTGCGTGATCTGCTGATATGGGGTCGAGATGGTGATTCAAGAACCTTGGTACATTTAAATTGGATAAAAAAGTCAATAGCCACGTTAGAACTACAATGATCGTTGGCATTGATGATGCTCAATGTCTGCTTCCATGTTCTAACCGTGCCCGCACTCTTCAATCGCATGACCAGTACCTAAAACCACATCTCATCGCCTTATTCTCAGATCACCAAGGAGCGCAAGGGCCACGGATTTTCGCCCTGCAAAATTTTCGTATATTAAAACTTTTATTACTTAAGCTTGGGGTATCTAACCTCATGGCGTACCCGTATAACAGAAATGAATAAGAAACCGTCGTTAGATATTTCGTGAATCGGAACAAATGTCAGTCGTAATGTTATTGATCGAACTCAATGTTACTAGCATATGAGGCGCGTTCCGTGTCATAGAGATCCATGTACCCCTGCGCCCCCGAGATTTCGAAATTTTGATCGATGCTCTCCATCTCTTCTGGCCCTATGCTCGGCAACATTGTCATGAACGAAGACAGGTCGGCTTGCAGCACGCTATGCGACGAATCGGAAATTTCACTCATATCGGTGCTCGGATCCAGGGGATAACAAATCGTAGGTGGCGACACGTTTCCGACTGCTCGTTGTTGCGGTGTTCCGATGTCGTTCCACATGTTCGCGGGCAGCGGGTCTCTGTCGAGCTGGATGGCCTCGGCCAGAGGTTCGTCCTCAGAAGCTGGCGAATCTTGAACTTGATCCGGGTTGTATTCCAGATCAATGAGATTTCGGATGATTTCTCCCTTTCTTTGGCGACTGAAAATGTTTTGGTTGCATGGGCATTTTGGCGGGTGGGAAACGTGTGAATCGAGGGCTTCCTTAGTGGTGAAGGCTTGGTAGCACCATGTGCAGAGGGCGCGCCAGGGGAGACGAGACTTGGGGGCCCTTTGGATAAAATTTGGCGCTTTGTGGTGTGCCGCGCTCGTGTCCTGATTGAGCCTTGGGTTGTGATATAGCCGTTCAAATCCGTGTGATCTGATTGCATGCGCTATCAGATGCGACGGGGAGCCAAATCCTAGATCTCCGTTCCTGTGATACGGACAAAAGACACGTCGGGTTTCAAAGTCCTGAAACGAATGGCGCCTCTCCCTCCGAGAGTGCGGCTCGCGCAGCCCAGAGTCGCAAGGTGCTTGACGGCGCTCCCTGCTCGCGGATCGTGACTGGCGTTGGCGCGGCGCGGCGATGGGCTGATCAAGATCAATCGTAACCACTATGCATCGCCCTGCCATTTTGGAAATGGGGTTGATTGATAGCAAAGCGTGCTGGATGGGTAGCGAGGATCGCTGGGATTGAGTAGGAGGATTTGAGAGAGGGCTGAAGCCAGCAGGCTGCTGTTGGTATGCTTGTGGTACATGGTCGCCGGTGTTCAGGAACTTGTTCAAGTTCTCCTCCTGGAATAATGATATATTCCGATTGACCTGGGGTTCCGACACCCCAGGCGAAGGAGTTGGTATCAGCATTGGACTATGGCCAGGAATGGCGTAGTTTTGGGGAGTTCCAGCGGCGATATTGTTGAAGCTGGCGTTGGGCTTCTGTCCAGAAAGGGGTGTTGACGGATAACCGGAGTTGAACGACTGGGAAGCAAAGTTTCGGCCGAAATTCATTTTTGTATCACTGACTTGACGAACGAAAGAGAATGCGCTGAGGGATGTCGATATTGACAAAGAGTAACGAGGGATGCATTTGTTGGAGTGAAGTATGATCATAAAAAAGAAAACAAATCTATGTTTTCAAGAAGGGGTTTTTATAGAATTGGATGCGTGCCCTTGAAAAAAGACAACGGCCGCCATGTTCGCCTTGTCTGCCTGCCTGCTGTGACTCGCCCGGTGCTAGAACAGCGAATCTCTTCTGGGCGAGAATGTGTGGGGCGCATGCGGGATCTGGGGCAAAGGTGTGTGTGAGGTTCCGTATGCCCCGTATATGATCTCATTGAGGCTGGACGTTCAAATGCGGCTCTCTGCCAATAGCTGCCGAGGGAGCAGAGGCGTGGTTCTTGCGTATGGGAGGGGGAGTCTGCGTAGGCAGATTTGGTGTCCGGATTGGCGGTGTTCTGTGGACCCTGGCAGAAGAGGCCGCACATCATCAGGGGTCTCACCATCACCACCACCACCATGACCACACCCTCACCTCCTTAAGGCTGTGATGATGAAAAAAAGTCAATGGGCTGCCGAGGTTAGCATCGCTCTTGGTGGGGGTACAACTCAATTGCGACCCCTTGGTATATCATCAATTGGCCAGGTCGCCACTGCAACAAGAAAGGGTGAGACACAGTGGTGAGACGTCGCTCAGCGGCCACCTCATATTGAGTCTAAGACTCAGCATCTCTCGCTCTGTTACTGGATGCTCGCCCAGTCTATCAAGAAACAGTCATAATTGCGCATGCGCACTCGCCTGATCCAGTTCCAGTTCAACCACCACAGTGCACTCTTCTGTCTCGTTGGCACTGTGCCTCCATCTTGGTGCCTGAATGTCAATTTCCTTACAACAAATTAAAGGGAAACCGTGCCGTGGAGCGTTCCTTGAGAAGTGCATCCATCATCTTCGCCTTGTGGATCCATTCGCAATATTTCTGTACCTGGCATGTTGGGCGGCAGAGTTTCTGAAACAGACGAGATGATCAGATACGGATACCAATCGAGCGACAAGCTTAATCAAGCTTGTCAGTGTTCGCTTGCTGTGTGACTCGTAACCATGGTCCGACAAAAGTAGGGTGTCCTGTGAACTAGCTGGTGTGCAAGCCACTGACTGCAGCTGCCATGAGCCAATAAAGGCCGCTATAATGAAGGTCCGGGGTATGCCCTGGTTAATTCGTCCACGTCGTGGGTTGTTCTCAGCCAGTAAGCTAAGCTTTCTGGTAGCAACCACCCTCACGCTTTATGCAGCTAGAATTCCCACCTCCCCAGCCCCAAACCCCAAGCCCTGAAACCTGACACTTCCAAACCGCACTCTAGTCTCCAGATCGTTCGTATCATTGCATGGATACCAATAGACAGCACTTCTTTGGATTAGAGCTGGTCAACCGCGCTATCACTGAGGGAAGCGAGGAGGCTATCGCAGCGGTGGCGAAAAAAAAAAATAAAAAGTGGCCCAAACGCGCGGCTTAGTTAGGCCTTGCGCAATTCGATTCACGAGCGGCACATTTAACCCAATCGAGAGCTTACAATGATCTCATCCACCAATTTTTACCTCGAACCACTGGATTGTGCGCCACGCTGCTGTGGCTAGTTAGTGGCTGCCAATTATCGTGTTTGAAACAGTGAACTGAAACTGAAGCCCAAGACGGTTTTTTGTTTCTACCTCGGGGTGGCGAGTGTGACAAAAATAGGATCCATAAATACGGGATGCACGACAACGCACTAAAAGAACATATATATTCCACGCTTTTGGCCTTGTCCAATCTTGTTCGTTTCCCCTTTCAAGTACGATAACAGAATTCCAGGTTTCATGCCTAAAATATGTCTCGGTTATTTGATGCCACCGAATATAACTTCGTAAAACATGACAAGACCATTTCTTTCGTGCGGGTCCTCCAATCGTTGACGCAATGGCTCGCCAATAATGTACAAGGGTGCTCACAATCCTCAACATTCCCATGAGGGCCTTACCTAAGGTTGGAAGGAGTTGCCAGATCCTGGGTCTCGGAGGTGTCAGAATTATCAGCAATCTCCAAAGACAGTTGTGAAGTTGAACCGGCCTGGGGTGCACCATTAAACTGTTCAAAGCATGAACCTACAAATCGTAAATTAAAAGGAGCCTGCTGCGTCTCAGGCTGAGTATTTTTCTTTGTTTTTGGGTCACTGCTACTTATCGTCGAAGCATGAGCAACCCTGTCGTTGAGCTGATCAATGTCCATGGTAACGACGAGAAACCATCCAGGTAATTTTGAAATGGGATCCTTGTTAAGAATAGCCACCTGGGGCTGGGGTGGTTGCCCATCGCTTGACCCCGAGGCAGCAGTCGAGCCTGCTGGGATATGCAGACCTAAATCATGTGCCCGAATAACGGCGTTTATCAACTCGATCAACCCAGAACTCCACGGTACAATTGTGTTTGGGCTAATATGTGACCCTGAAATGATGTTTGATGTAGCGAACGGCAAGACAGAATGTAGGTCTAATTGATCGTTGTTCTTGGGCTGTACTTCATCAACGCTCGATTGCGATGGAATGATTGAGTATCGTTCTGAAGTCATGTTGACTGCCAATGAACAGAGTTCCTTCGTATCAGAGTTTCGCCATCAAACGCCAAAGATCTGTGTGATGGACTGCGGAGCTTTGATGGAGCTTAGGCAGACAGGTCCTCTATCTTGGTGGCTCAACAATGATAAAAAAGTAATTGCGGGAGCTGGTCGGATATATTTGTGACGTAAAGCGCTGGGAAGGTGCTTTATATGGAATCTTGTTGATCTAGTGCAGAGTTCACCTTAGCCAGACGCTTGGCTCCATGTGTCCCGGGCCAATCCCGGCACCGCATGTAAATTTATACATCATATTTACACATCATGATGATGGCTCTCGCGGCGAAGGGCGGTTGTTGAACAAAACAGCAGCTAAAACCACCGTCTTTGTATACCAATCCCAACTGAGAGCTAGAGCGCACCCCTCGTTCCCAAAGTAGCCCTCCTCTTCAGCTCTGCCAACCCATTTGGGCAAGCGAGTCTGCAAACTAGGAGCAAAGTTCATGTTGAGGCTAGACTGAGGCGTTTCGAACTTTGACCGGCGTGGGCGCCTCACGCACAGGCAGACGCGCAACGACACGCGCATTTCTGATTGAGTGGCAGATACACAACACGACGGTATCCTTCAAGTCATGATGTCGATGCCGAATCGTTGTATTGAAGTAGCTTCTTCCTCCATGAGATTCGTAACCTGGAATTGACATTGTTATCCCCACGGGTCACTGCAGATTTGACAATAGCAGCAAGCCATCACCCGTGGTGCAATAACTCAAGCGATGTGCAGAGGGAGCTTGAGAGGGGAAACGTTTATATTGGCATGTGAAATTCGTTGGGCTGGATACGCACGTTTGCGACCCAGGGACCGATATCCGACTTGCTTTTAGCTGCTGCATTAGATGCAGCCACCAACCGTGGACTAGCTTTTGAGTGGCGCTGAGCCCAAATTGCCGGGATCACGGGGTTCAAAGCACCTCAGAAAAAGCTGGTAGCTCTGTGGTTCAGCATGGCTTTCACGTGCTGGCGGTACCAAGACATGCGAGGATCTCCCGCCTAGCATGAACCGGGTTGAGCGGCATGGATGACTTCAGACCAGAGGTGGACCAGCGGCCTCACAATGTGGTAGCTCAAATTTCTCTTTTTCTTCCCTTTCTTGCTCTATTTCCATCTTGTCCATTTTTAACACACCTTTTATTTTTGCGCTCTCTTCTCCTTTTTTTCCTTTTTTCCATCTCTTCTATTTCACGAGCTTTATCTAGTCATCTTGAAGTGCACCAGTGATGAACACCGAGTTGCAACATTCCAGTACCGCCAGTTTCCTGGCTGCCTCGTACACAAAGAAATATTATACAAATAAAATAAATAAATAGAAATAATTAATTATTATCGATGTCTTTTTTTTCAGTAAGCTGATATTTAGAGTAGCTGAGTTCGAGGGTGAAGAAGCCACAGAGGGACAATCTTTCGAGGGTGCATTGTATACGTGGCGCGCGGCCAAACCAAGTCCATGTGATCGGAAGTCATGTTGTGTATAGATTTTGGTGCCTGCAGGTCATGAGTAGGGTTCTTGGGTGCTCAATTTGGACCTATTACATGGCAATGTGGTAGGTTCAGACAGCGGTTTTTCGTACCATCCAGATATGCTACTATTAATAGCTTGAGGAGACGCGGTGCCCAGCTCATGATGCCGTGGTCGCCGTCTTGGCATTCGGTAAGGCTGCAGTCCCAACGCCTAGCCTAGAGTAGGTTAAACACTCGCGACAATTCAACAAACGCCATCTAACAGAGTGCGGGGGCTACTCTGCTCGTCTCTCCTCAAGATGCTACCCCTCAAGACACGAGTTTAAAACATGGGAAAGAAGTCAACTTGATTACCCGCTTAATATTAATGGATATTAATACTGCTCTATACACATGACTTCCATCGTAAATTACCCCACGTTTATCTAGACCAAAAAACCTGGATATCATGTTTTGCTTCAAAAAGACCCCATGCGCCGGTTTGACAAAGGAAAAAAGTGTTCACAGCGTTTGTGATGCTAGTTCAGTTCCTCCACGTATCCAATCTGCTGCCTCCCCATAGGCCCTCCAGACGCCAATCGCTTGGCCAGCTTCTCCTGGCTGTCCACAAGCTTCTTTTGCGCCTCGAGTCTCTTCTTGACTCTCTCATCGGCGCTGCGCTCGATGCGCTCTACCTCCTCGCGCTCGCTGAGGCGCAGGGCGCTGAGGGCCCTGGCGTTGTCGACGCGCTCCGTGTTCATTCGAGACTCCCATTCGAGAACCTTCTTGTGTCGGCTCTCCTCAGACTGGAGCTCCGATGCAGCCATGGCCTTGGCGCGGGAGAGGGATGCATCCGTGAGGGCGCGCTGTTCCTGAAGACGTCTCTGGAGCGAGTCTTGGAACATGGCCTCTTCCACCTTGGCCTTCGAGCGCACGCCGGCAATGTCCTCGCTGTGGAGCTTTCGTCGTCGTGCGTCCTCCATCTCGGCTCTCTGCGCCCAGATTTGCTGCTCCACACCGGCAACCTCCTTGCGGCGAGCAAGAACAATGGCATGATCTTCGGTTTCTAGCGCAATGCGTCGAAGTCTAGCCTTTCTCTCCCGCTCGGCAACCTCAATATCCCCTGGAAGACCAACAGCATCTTCAGGTTGATCACCAGAGGTAGCATAGTAGACATCAATCGCCCGGTTAGCTCGAAGGAGCGTGAGAAGTTGCTCTTTGTGGTCCGAAGGTGGCATGACCTTCGTGATGTACATAGTGGGAGAGTAAACATAACCCCCACTAGTATATTGGTTATAAGGTTTGTTAATGTGCTTCCACATGGCCGCCTTTAAAAAGCATCTGGTCGTTGCCACGGGATCAGTGGCTTCGAAGCACATGTGGAGAAGCGATTTCCCATCAGATTTAATGGTAAGATCGGATTCAGACTTGACAAGGAAGTTGATGATCTTGACCATCGCCTTCTCCCGATCAGGTGTGAAATTATCCATGTCGGAACCGCGAAAGCAGACTTCACCAAGGGCACTGCGGCCATTGTGCAGAGGACTGGGGAAATCGGGATCGTGGCCTGATTCGACAAGGACCTTGACAGCGGGCAGGTTGAGCTCCCGCGCTGCGTTGTGAAGAGACCCGTCGTCCTTGGATGGCTCGCCAGCGAGCAGACTCCCCATGAGTTGGATGGAGAGATCACCACCAATGTCGGTGGCCAATGATAGCGGGGTGCGACCCGTGGCATCGGCAACATCGACATCGGCACCTTCAAGGACGAGCATCTTGACTACATCTGGTCTGCGGGCGTGGATCGCAGCCATGAGAGGTGTCGAGCAACTGACAGTAGTCTCAAAGTTGATGTTTGCTAAGAGAGTATTAGTATATGTAAATCCGAGTGATTAGGGTTATGGTTTACTTACCTCCACGTTCAATCATCAACTCAATCAGACTGCTGCTGACCCTCTTCTGAGGTTGGGCGATGGCCCAGAGCAAGAGAGTCACTTCTTCCATCTCGTCGATGGCTGGATGAATTCGAGTTGTTGTTGTTTGATCATAATAAAAACCCGCATCGAGAAGTGACTCGAGCACCTTACGAGACCTCGGATATTGGTTGATGGCTCTGATAAGCACCGGCTCGAGTCCCGGGGCCCGTGCCATGACATCCACCTGCACGTCACCATCGTTGTACTCTGTAAAGATCTCAAAAAGCTCTAGCGCCTGATCTTCGGAGATTGAGTTATCGAAGATGTGATCAAATGCGGCAGTGAGGGTCTGAGCAAGCGGCTCACGAGTGAGGAGCTTTCGTGTCCAAGTCACGTTGGCCTTTGAGGCGGCTTGCTTAAGCGCCTCACCATCCATGTAATCGACGTCAGCCCCATGGTCAACCAGCATGTCGACAAACTGGTCTGCGATAGGGGCTGTGTCTGCGTCGCTGTATTGGATCACCAGTGTAAGTGCGCCGTTGAGGGCATCACCCATGGCACCATTCTCCAACAACAACTTGGCATAGTCCAAGCCATCTGGGGTCAACCATGTGTCAACATTGTCTTCGATGAAACCTTCTTCAAAGGCGGTGTTGATGTGATCTTCCTCAACCTCTTCACGGAGGATAAGCTTGAGGACCGGAACGGATACCCGGCGGGTAATGGCCAGCAACGACTGACACCCATTGGTGAATGGGGATGCACCACAGTCGAGGAGGACCTTGATCAATCTTACATCAAGTTCCTCCTCGGCAACGGCCTTGCTCAAGGCGATGTGGACGTCTTCGGTAGACGGCATGCCGGCCTTCATCAGATCCTGAACGATATCGTACCGAGTATCACGACTAAGCTTCCAACAAGCCTTAAGAGCCCTTAATAGGGTCGGGGCGGATGCCTTTTTCTGTATAGTCCTGTTAGTAACCCCACATGGTGCATGGACGAGATCTATTACCTGATTTCCGCCTTCATGCCAGAGACCCAGAAGTAATTCTAGATTGCCGAGAAAGGCGCTCCTAGTGGCTGCTACCACCGCCTCGCCGTTGCTATAATTGGGGTCGGCACCAGCCGCAAGGAGGACCTTGAGTACTTCTTGGCCGCCTTCCCCGTATCTTGCAGCCGATACGAGCTGGATATCGACCACTTCACCAGAGACTCCTGTCTTCAGTAATCTCTCAAAGATCAGGGCACGCTTACTGAGGTCTCCGATCTCTGTTGCTGCTTGGAAGCCCCGCTCCAGGGTCTTCTTTTGGGAATTTAAGTCGGATTTAAGAAGCACGTCTAGAACCTCAACAGAGCCTCCGCGGCAAGCTTCAATTATCGCCTGTCCGTCGTCGGCCGAGATGCTGGCTCCGTGGGTGATGAGGATATCTCCAAGTTCCAAATCTCCTTCGCGGGCTGCTATGAGCAATGCTTTTGACGCAACTTCTGACGTGACTCCAGCCTTCGCTAATCGAGTGCAGAGTGCAAGTCGTACTTCCCAGTCTGTAATCTTGACGGCACGTTCGAGAGCCATGTCCCGCGTCTCAGAAGTGTGCTTCGTTTGAGCAAGCAACAAACTCAGAATTTCAGGTGATTCCTTTGTAACCGCTAACGTAATGCCCTCGCCATCCGAGGCATCAGCACCACTCGCGAGGATGTTGATCAAAGAAATATCGCTCGAGTAAGCACCGATGGCGTGGTTTAGCGCTCTGTTCACCTCGAGAGGGTTAGCGCCAGATCGGACCAGTCTTTTAGCGAATTGAAGACGATCCATGGGATCTGGGATACGCAAGGCATGCGGCAGAGCCAATGCCAACGATGTTGGCGTGATTTCGTGCATAGAGCTGAAGAGAAAGTCACAAAGCGGTACGTTTGCTGCTGCTACCGCATGGCAAAGCGCCGCCGCCTTGTAAGCGTTCGGGTCCGCGCCGTATTTAATCAGCTGCTTCAAAGTAGAAACCGACGCCTGTTTATTGGTGTCGCGGATGAGGGATTGTATTTCATGTACAAGCATGCCACTCATGTCTCCTCTTTGGCCCGATTTGGATTGAATCGCACTGAGCTTCCACGTCTTGTTTTCCGTAGATGGCAGAGTTGCCAACTCGTTGAGGGAGATGTTGACAGTTTCGGCAGTCGCCTTTCCTAGGCCCAGCACGAGCTCGAGGACTTTTGGGTCAGGGTTGTGAACGGCGGTTTTCACAATTGCGCCCTCGAGTGCGTTGACGTTGGCCTTGCCTTGTTCCAAAATGAGAAGTAGGAGTGACATGTCAACAGGCTTCTCAGATAGAGTTGTGTGCAGAGCGTCTGCCACTTCGGCCATGCCAGTGCTTGCCCCGGAGCGGAATAGAACTGCCATCATGTCATAGCGGGCGCGATGGTCACCAACCTTCATGACGTCGGCGGTTCTTGATGATGCCGTCTTGGGTGTAGCGTTTTTCATCAATAAGGAAAACAACGTAAGATCTTTTTGGGAAATTACTGGCTGGAGACCAGCGCCATTGTTGTAATTGATATCGGCTTTATTCTTCAAAAGGAGACGAATAAGGGTGTCATCCCGCTGAGCAATGTTGGCGGAAATAGCGTCCTGAAGGGCCACATGCAATGTTGGACTCGGGAGCTCGTTCTTAAGGAATAATTCAATGATTGGATATCTTTCCTTGACGGCGAGGTTCTTTGTCAAAGGGAAAACGAGTGCAAGAGTATCCAGAGATGGTTTGGCGGCGATAATTCTGGTGGCCGATTCCACGTCACCTCTCACAACGGCAGTTCGAAGCGCCTCACCATTCCTATGATCCGGTGAGGCAACGGCGTGGCGATTGTTAACGCGAGGTTTTCGCTGTTGGATTGAATCAATTGAATCACTTCGCTCAGGGAAATGGGGGTTGAGAAGCAGATGGACAGCTCGGGCATCTCCTGCCTGCACTGCATGTATGAGACAATCGCTCAATTGAGGTCCGCTTGCGCCTTTACGGAGCAAGTGATAAAGTAGAGTATATCGTGTCTCAGGCGACGTCTGTCTCGGGATTAAACCTAGACAGCTTGAGGCCAGTGCAGGGTTGACTGGCGAGTTTTCATGTAGCAGAGCTCCCACGAGTCCAGATTGGCCTTTCGAGACGGCAGCTTTTAGAGTAGAGGCGTCATTGGAGTCAACTGAAACTCCATATGATGCGAGAAGATTGGCCATTTCAAGGAACTGAGACGAGCAGGCCACCTCAAGGGCCTTGTTGAGGGTCGGGCCTTGGGCGCCGCAACACAACAGGAGCTCAGCAAGCTCAATCTTGAGTGCTGCGCTCAATGCCTTCTGTTGTGTTACAATGAGAAAAGCCTCTTCAAGGCCAGGATTCTGCGGGGGCTTGTTTCCCATGGCCAGGGCGAGGGCGATATCTCGCCGACCTGTATGCACGGCAATCTTCAAGGCTTCGGCATGGTTGTAATTGCCATCGGCTGTGGAGCGGGTGAGGTGCAGTACAGCCCCGAGACACCCCGCCCTAGTCGCGTCTGTCAAGGACTGAGCCACGCACTCGGGCGAAGGTCTTCCGTCCGAATGGAGAATCAGGCCGACCATTTTGGATTTCGCAGGAACGACACAGGCCTGGCGAAATGCATCCTGGCCCTCCGGAGTCTGTGATGCGTTTGCTCCATATCGCAGCAGGATTTCCACTAGTGGTGTATTCCCACTCCGGACGGCAATGGGAAGGCAAGTGTCGAGAGTAAATGGGTCGGCGTGGGGGACCAAGACCTGAACCATGTCGACTTGGGCGTTCTCGACGGCCATCTTCAGCAGGCGGGTCCTGTCGCCCACATTTTCGACGCTCTTCCTTCGAGCCAAAAGCCCCGACCTGGCGGTTGTCATGCCGTACATGTCAACGCCCAGGGCAGCCAACCTGGCGATGAGAGCCTCAGCCACGCCGGGCGATCCTTTGTTGCCGACCCATTGGCTTAAGATGTCGAGAATATCCTTGGTGTCACAGCCCTTTCGGCTCTTGAGGTTGCCTGACGAGAAGGCCCTCGAGAGCGTGCCCTTGTGTCGGTGCTGGGCAATTTCGTTGGATCGTCTAATCAAGAGATCGTCTGCGGTCAGGTCGTCATTGGGCGATCGGAACGATGGCGGGTTCTGAGGTCGATTAAGCGGCACCGGGGCGGGCGGCAGGATGAGGTCCCATTGTTCAGACAGCTGAATGATGCGCCTTTGGCGATAGTCAGCCGATGGGGGAGGCATGTTGCAGTCGGTGTAGCATTTGGATAATGCCCTGGAGCTTGGGAGAAAAGGCGGCCAGGAGCGAGAGGTTAAGTTGAAAAAAAGAGGTGAAGTCGTCAAGAAGAGGCGCAGTCAGTTGGGGTTAACGGGCGAGGGGCCGTCGGGGTCCGGCAAGCGACGATCGGTTGAGCTGTGTGGCCCTGGCAGGTTGTCAAGGTTGATGGATGCACGGGAAGGATATAGTTAACGCTGTGGGTGAAAATATGGAAGCCTAGCTCCTAGCTCCCAAAAAGAACCCCTGCGTCCCAATTATGGCAATCCCGGTTGCGTCGTAAAGGTCGACGGTACGGTGCAGGAGGCACACGCACAGCTGGAGAGATGGATGTATGGATGTCATGGCCTCCACCATGATTCGGAGCTAGAGCTTCGTCCTTCCACTGCTCGATGGAGGGGTTCGTGCATGGGCAGCTAAACCCTCTCGGGATACCATCTTGCGAGCCCACTAAGCCAGAAGGGGGTGGGGCGCACTACTGCGCCACTGCCGCAAGGCGGTCCTGGGGAAGCCAGCGGGCAGTCCACCAGCCAGTCCACCAGTCCACCAGCCGCCCTGAGGCCAGAGCCTGCTTTGGGCCCGTTGATAAATGACAAAATGACAATTCGCCGACACTTGCGTTCGGCGTCTATCGTGCTGCCACAATTAGCAGATGATTGAGTTAAATTACCACAGGATCCTTATTTTACTTCTACCCTTTCCTTAGCCGTAGTCGTCTGGTCGGGTATACCGCCCTCATATCGTATTCCAGTATTCCATCACGTCTCTCCTCCCCACTCAGCGCCCTGGGATTGCCGCTAGGGGGGGGGGGGGCTTCCCGCAGACGACTATTTGCTGTGCCGCCAGAGCCGTGGCGACGATCGGGACTGTTAGCGCCCAGCTGGCACCCCTGTTGGCGTGTCGTGTACCTGGGAGTCCCATCATGACATGTCGTGTTGCCTCGAGCACCTTTGCTTTGAATCCCATTTGGACACGAGCTTGGCTGGCAACGCAAGCACCCCATTGACTCTCCCCAGCATGAGCAAATCGCATGGCTTCATGGGCTTAATTTTCCCTGATTCTTGATGCGAGCGCCGGCCTGGGGTGGCTGCCATGCAAGGCCCAAGCCCCAAACGTGGTGTGCTAGGGTCTGGCTCAGCACAGCCCCCTCCTCACAACTCCTCTCACATCATGACACCCATATTGTCGGTGGCAGGTGCCTTGCCAAGGCCACGGCCGTGCGTGCGTGCGTGGAGGGGAGAATGAGGCGGCAACGAG
This sequence comes from Calonectria hongkongensis, assembly GCA_017140755.1. Taxonomy (NCBI): domain Eukaryota; kingdom Fungi; phylum Ascomycota; class Sordariomycetes; order Hypocreales; family Nectriaceae; genus Calonectria; species Calonectria hongkongensis. The sequence continues at coordinate 432,636 of JAACJA010000014.1, forward strand.
CGATAAACGTCCCTACGCCTGGATCACTGGGAAAAAAAACCTTAAAAGTATTATTTCGCCGAGCAACGGTCTAGAAGAAAAAAATTGCCTTCTTTGGCCAGATGGAATGCGGCTAGAGCGACACGTATCAGACCATGCGCGATGGCGCTGTAAAAAAAAAAATGATGGCGCTGGAGGGACAAGCGAAAAAACTCGGTGTGTTACGCAATCATCGCCCACCATTCTCGGAGGTGCAGTAATACAGTGCCCAATTCGTCACCTTGGCGTCAAGTGCTTGCGTGTTTTCGCTTTCGTCGCATCTTTCCCCCTCCCGGACCATCCGATCTAAGATGCCAACTCGAGCAGTCGGCTCATATCCCGAAGGGTCTTTTTTCATCCCACTAGAGTTTTGGACATGTTGAAACAAATTGGCCCCCATGCCACATGGCATGGATTTTTATATTAGCCCAACTTCTGTCAACGTTAAATCTAGCCACCCAGACGCGACCAGGTGATATATTTTTATATACGACGTGGGGCCCGCGCCCACAATATTGATTGAAATCCATCTCCAGTGCTCAAGCCACAGGCACGGCTTTGCGTCTGTGCAGTCCAGTGGCCAGCCGCCCATCCTTATCAAATCCACGAGGCGAGTGCGGCTCTGTGCGCGCTTTGTGGACGAAAAAAAAAACGTCATTTCACTGTCCATGCTTGGTTCGCCGATGCACGTTTGCGCCCTGTGAGAACCCAGCGTGGAGAATTAGGATACGGGTTAATCTTTTCGTCCCTGCTAATCCGTCCTCTAAGAACTGCACTACCCGCGTCAATGCAGGATTCCATTCTTAATTAATTTTCATCTACAAAGTGATGATTGAGTCCACGCTCTGACTGATCAGTTGCCATGGTACTGATGCAGGCGTCATCACTCAACTGACCAGCATCGGCCCGAGCTGACCTGTGTCCAAATAGGATTTCGGTACTTTTCTGGAATGTAACATGAGTCGCCAACGAGATCCGAGTCGTAGCATACTCACCCTGCGCGGTAGCTTTTAGCCTTATCGAAAGCTTGCTGGTCTGCCCCAAAATGCAACCACAGATTCCTTCAACTCTAGGGTGGGTGTGCATGCCTCATCCAACCAAATCATCCATGATGTCAAAAAAGGTCATCGCATAAAGAATGTAACCTTGAAAATTCTGCCTAAATTGCTTTTTGTAAAATAGTGATTATATTCTTTGTCTACCACCTTGAGAAAAATGTGTGGATAGCTTTGCAACAACTTTTGGACCGAGGCGATCCTGACCCATTAAGATCTACCGCTGGCGGGTCTTGCCATCTTCACCTCCACTTGCCAAACCCCAATGCCAAGACCAAACTCAGCCCCAGCCGTACAAGAACGAATTGCTATTCATCTTTAGACGAGCAACTATTTACTCTTTGGTATAACTAGTTCCACTTTCAGCCCGCCGGAGCAGTTGGTGTGTCCTTACTGCGTAATTGCAATTCCCATACTCTGAAGGCTAGTCTCGAATCCTATGTAACATGTTTGCGAATGATCGCGCCATCACTGGAAAATTGCTTGATTAAATTCAATGAAAATAAATACACTCTAGCGCACTTTGATGGTCTGATTTTATTCCCTGAAGAAGTTTTGAAGGCGAAGCTGACTACACTTGCTCATACAATGAGGCTGAATCATCCCTCCCGAGCAAGGATAGAAGCACAGTGCCGAGGTGATGCAATAGTGAAGATCGCTCCCAAAAAGTTCGACGGCCCTGATGAGGGTTTTTTCCGTCAATGCTCGGTCCTTGGGTAGGAATTAAAATTACATGACTAGCACGTCGGTGCACTTCGCATCATCATAGCTCCTGGCCCTTCCGCAGAAGACGTCACCAAGTGAATCGCACCTCAGCTCCCAGCCTCGCAGGATTCTGGGGATCAAACAGCCCGCGAAATATAGCCAATATAATCTTCAACATATCAACCGACGGGCAATTATTCATCGGGTGGCAAAACCGTCCCTACACAATCCCTGGACGCATTATGGAATTGAAAAAGGGATCTTAACCAACAAGGATCAGATCGACTATAGACCCTGAAAAGCTAGGATCACATAACACAGGTCCTAAGAACTGCTAATGAACTTGGACCAAAAATAAAAAATCTTTTTATGATTTTCATATAAATTAATATCAGAGCTCAGCTATCAAATAGCCGGATTCGATCACGCTTTCTGCACTTAAGGTTTGCGCTTTTCATTGGATGGTATTATACGAGCCGGCAGGCTGAAATGTTACCTCGGCATTTGAAAGAGAGCAGAGGACTAGTATCTACAGTAAATGACCGCAGTCCTTCGTTGACGATCTGGAGTACGGAGTTAGAATGGAGGGCAGAGGAAGCCACCATACTGCTGATTGCAAAAATGGAAATGGAGACATAAAACAACAGAAAACTTGAAGAGTAATGGCGACTAAATCTTTCTTGGAGGGTGAAATCACGCCTCCGGCCAGTCTCTTTCCCCAAGATCAATCAATCTTGATTCTCCTAAAACATAAAAACAGAAAACAAAGTAGTATCATTCTGCACTTTAGAATATTCCAATCATCTACTCGGCCTAGATAGCCCCCTCACTGAGCGTTAGTTAAGTTTTGATGCATCCATTTTACTTAAATGCTATGAGAACCGCTGAGATATTCCATGCTTAGCATGTATTCGATAAACTGATTCTTGGATTGTCTGTAAATCTTCAATAGCGTCTTGCACATCAATGGTATCCAGATGCATCGGACCCAATACTCGCTCCCAACCTTGGGCATATCTCTTTATCAAGGCAAGAGCTTCGTAATCCCGGCTTAGATTTCTTAGAGTGAATGCAAAGTTGCTCATACTTTTTAGCTTTCGGGGATGAGCTGCCCCTATCTTTGCCTCCAAACCCCCCAGCGCCTGGGCCTCTAGGTCGAGAGCATAACCGAGTCTGCCTTGCTTGTCATATATGTATGGTAGATTATCAATAGCAACAACCTAAAATGGCGCTGGATTCAGTAAAATATCAAGAGTTATATCATTGTCTCTCGCAAGGTGGCCTTCGATGCTCCTTTTTGATTTGGAAACCAGTTCCTCGGCTATGCTATATAAATATCTTTCATCAAGATATCGCCCGATAGAAGCCAAACCTTTTTCACAGGTTCCTTTGAATTTTCAGTTGGATCATTAGTTTAGTAACAGTTCGATATGCGCAATGACACCGTGGCAAGAATTTCGCATCGTAGAACCAAGTTGTCGAATTGCACGATTCAGGAGCACTGCGTGATGGCTTTTGAATTGCTTGTCAAGATTCTCGGGATCAAACTATGATTTTGTGGATAATTGTACCAATGTTTGTATTTCAAACATGCCTTGTTCTTTGCCAATTGAAATCAGAGAATAATCTCTCAACAATTGTAGATCTTCCTCAAAATCATGTTTTAAATCGATGTGAGTACGCCCTCAGTCAATACAGATTTGATTTGGGGTCTGTTGCGGTGTCTGGATCTGAACCATCTGAGAGGATCCTGCAATTTCAACGTGGTTTGTTGCACCAGCACGAAGTGAATTGGGGCTAGGATTTTCACCTTGAAGCTTTCTAGTTGAGAGGATTTAAAACACACGGCATCTATACCTAATTCGGTTGTTCCCTGAAGCATCAAAACCAATAAAATATTGGAAATATTCATATTTGCTTTGGGATATAAACTCAAATGGCATGGCTAATATCGCGCTTGGAAGTTCCGAGCTTTTACCTCCGTCATACGTGGAAGCTTGCGGAGACGTCCTTTTGAGTCAGCACTTTGCATTGTGCCCCCTTATCCATAATCTACGTCTTAGCGCCATTATAATACCATAAGGTTTATAATACCATAAGGTTTATCTAATTCAAGGCCGCAGTTGACGCAACATCTCTCAGAAGTGTCCCGCGTACAATAGTGGAGCATTATTTGATATAACATCGAACGCCGCATATATGGTCTCGGAGGACTAGACCAGATGTGCGATAGTAGCGGCACAATACTAGAGATTGGATATCAAGTCCTCGTGATTCCAAATATGTGAACTCTACATGAGCTATGGTTAAACTGTTAGCTGTGCCCAGGTAGCCAGAATAAAATTTCACATGAGAAAATGTCTGTACTCTTGGCATTCTAGACACTGATCCATAATACTGATAATTGTGAATTTTAATCAAGCGGATTTAATGATCAAACTTAAATCTTCCCCTTCATTCGAACTTTGGACTTGATAACTCACCTAAAACATCACTACTTACTCTTTTAATCTTACGTGATTTGATGGCATTATCTCATAATCTACCAATTCAAGCGATCCAGAGCAATTTGAAGACGGTAGAGTATTATAAATATGCAGCAGTCGTGCCATTCTCCCCTCGACTAACTACGATCCATCTCACCCAACTCCCTTCGGAACCATTTTCTTACCCCCCTGTCGATATTCAACCAATACAACAACCGCCAATATGAAATTCACCGCTGTTATTATTGCGGCTTTTGCCGGCTTCGCCATTGCTGCTGTAAGTAAAACCATCTGTCATGACTTGATTTGATTCTAAAAACAAAGGAATAGCCTGACGATTTTACCACTGAATGTATCACTAGCTATAGAGGCTACACGGTTACATGAAGAAGCTCTTGCCCTGTCAATTGAAGGGTCTATCTAGGTCTCTTATAGCTGCTGTTGTGACTAGCTGTTCCGGTCGGCTGAGGGGCCTTTCCTTTAGGTTGAAGCTATCCAAAGCTAGCTACGGCGGCCACCGCACGCGGATGCTGTTGGCAGCCGGGTTGGGATAGGTCTGTGATAGATCGGTCCGTCACCTAGGCATTTATCCTGTTTTGTATGGTCTTTTGGGGCCGGTTGCGGTGAGGGCTATCCGGCTGTTACTATAAGTACTAGTCCTAGCCGCCGAGGGCATCGGGGCCTTGTGGTCAAGGTCTGGCCGGGCCCTAAGGAACCCGGCTTAATAAATTAGGCTGTCGAGGCCGCATTGTGAGTGTGACAGAATGTATAAGCCCACAGGTGCCAAAATAACGCATACGAGGTTGATCCTCACACATGTAACAGAACAAAAACTGTGTCGCTACCTTGGGACCTGTAAGTATGAAGGCCTTCTGTAATGGGAATAAACTAATTTCAACGATAGAGATTTGTTGAACGATGCAGGCGTTTGTGCGCTGGTTATCCAAAAGAGGTGAGTGAATTAACTAAAGAGACCGCGTTTTAGTGTATGTATTGTGTTAATATTACGAGTAGTATTGACAGATATACCATACTGTTTATGGATCAACCACCAATGCTTAACCTTTTTTCTTCTTATTGATCCATGTACTTAGACTTGTCTTGGGTATTGCGAGATCATCTCTTGATACATTGGTATTACGGGCGAGATTCCTAGTATTTAATTCTACTGTTTAATTCTACTGAGCGATATACAAGGGCTGGGGCCTCGAAGCCCCGGCTCAAGCTCTTCCACTATTGATAAATTTCAATTCCATTATTAATTCTTCCTGTTCCCATTAGCAGAGGGCAGTAATTTGGGTCCATCGGTGGAGGGAAATACCCACGGGCATCTCTACCAGCCAAAAATCAAGTTAACTTTAGCAGGCCTGTGAGCTGGAAAAATCATTTCAAACATCTCCCAACAAGGCGGAGGATAAGCATGGAATATTTATTGACTATTGGATTATGAAGTATTGATATAAACAAGGGTATCGGTTGGTATTTCAATATGCTTTCCTACAAAAAAACATCGCCCTCTCTAAGCAAACAGCTCTCATGATAAAGTGCGGTGTATCGTTCATTAAAAGTACATTCGATGATATATAGCAGTGTTCATAAAAAATCATCAGAGGAGCACGAAAGGCCAAATTTAGCTTCAAAGTCCAGTCACATATCTATTAACATTCGTGCAAGCAAAGAATAGACATTTTATCACGCAGATGTAGTGCTTGAGTTCCCAGAGCCCTGGTATTGCACCTGGATTTCGTAATTTTGGTTGTCCTGATTCACCACTGTGACCTTGACGCCCCATCCGGGAACTTCATACGAACTAGGGGAGCCGGCGTCGAGAGACAGGGTACCGTCGTTTCGCTCGTCAAAGTTATCAATACCGCATCCGCCCGAGTTGGGCTTTGCATCAATAACCCTAACCGGTCCTGAACCCGTGGGCAGTGTTGTATCGATAGTGTAAAGCAGAACACCAGGGGCGCATACACGGTGGTCGACGTCTCCGTTGATACGGGCCTCGGCAACAAGGGCCGAGGTCTTGTTCTTTGCAATGACAACTGCCTTAGTACCACCAGCGATGGAAAGAGGGGTGAGAGTATGCTCCGTAGTGCCGGGGTTGAGAATGCAGTCGACATTTTCATCGGAGATCCAACCCAAGCGCCACTTATCCCAGGCGAAAAAGTCGGGAGCAATGCCGCCAATGACACCCATGGCACTCCAGCCCCCGACATAAAATCCAGTCGACTCAAAGCCAGTAAGCGGGTAGTAGTCAGGCAGACACATGGAATGGCCAGTCTCATGGTTCAGTGCCTTGTAGCCCCAATCGGTGTATGGATCGGTTCCAAAAGTAATAGCCTTTTTGGACACGCTGGCGCCGTTGTAGGAGACGCGGGAGTTGAATGCATATGATCGAGACATGAATGAAGTTGCATTGCGCGTAGGAATGATGTACAGAATGTCGTAATCCGACGGCGCAGGCTTGGAGCCGTTGTTGGTGTAGACCTGCAGGGCATCCTGAATATAGAGATTGTGCTGTTGCCAAGTAATACCATTGTCCCAGCCATACGACTGCGCTGAGTAGGGCATGCGGTGAATGGTTGAAACATCGGCGTCAATGTCGAGGTTGAGGGCGCCATAGCTGCTGTTCTTGAACCACTCAGCCGCTTCGGGGACGAAGAAATCGTGGAGTTCAGTAGCCGTCTCGTTGGAAGCCTCGGCATCAGAGAAGTCGACAAACAGCATCTTGCCCCGGATTGTGCCAGTGCCCTGGACACAATCGCCAGGGTAATTGAACCCGACACTCAGGAACGCGCTGACATTGGCCGGTAGTTTACATGTCGGAACCCATGGTGTGTTGTCGGGAAGGGTGCTGTTCCAATCGGTACTGTTACCATCAGGAAGAGTGCTGTTTCCATCCAGCAGAGTAGCTTCGTCTGCGCGCACCGAAAGCGCACAAGCGGCCGTTGCCGCAGGCCAAAGAAGCGATAGTAAGCTCAACATTGTGGATATTGGGTAGCTATCCGACAAACGACAAACGCGTAAAGATTCGGGAATGGCGCCTAAATAAATACTGCCTCGCCGCTCTTTCAAAGTGGGATTGGCGGAGTCGCCGGGTTCGTCTACAACATTGTGCCGGTGCTAGCGCAATCTGCCGCCTCGTATTGATGGCTCGTTTAAGAAATTGGAAGTATTGGGAATATGGTCGGGGTCCACTGAAACGAGTATTTTCCCCTGCTCATCTCCTTCTTTGAACTCAAGACCCCGTGCACAGATCATCTCAATTCTTATGCGAAAACCTTCGCCAGTAAGTTCTGAAACCACTTGGTGGAAACGATTCAACTATCTGCGCAGCTAGCCTGATTCGGCAATACCTTATACTGGAAGAGATTAACTATTAATAGGTCTAGATAACAACAGCCAATAATGGTTTGCTGATGCAAGTTTGAAGAAAATGAAAGCAGTTGTAATGTTTACTGCCAAGACCACCTTGTCAACGGCCCGGGAAACATAGTTTGCGGCAGTGGTCTGATACCATGTGAATGTGCCTTGGTGCTGGGCACATCCCTGATATTCTGCCATTCTTGACCGCCCTCCTAGACCTCGCTCGCGGGTAAAATAAAATCCACATCATAAGTGGCCATGCAGAGCGATGCCTAGCCAAGGCTCCCATGAACCCTTCAAACTTTGTCGCAAGAAATCCCTGTATAGCTTTATCATCTATTTACCTTTTACGGGGCTGAAATATGATGAGGCTGATAAATACAAAGACGCTCAAGCTGCAGGAATTCGTGGGGACAATCCCAATCTACGCGATACTCTCACATACATGGGGGTGTCATGAGGTATCACTCCAGGAGTTCCAGAGCCGACTTCATCCCCCAGAATCACCCGGGATAGCTAAAATAACGGCTGCTTGTCGTCAAGCACGAACCCAGGGCTTAGATTATGTCTGGGTTGATACATGCTGTATTGATAAGACAAGTGGTGCAGAGCTGGGCGAAGCGATCAACTCCATGTTTAAATGGTATCAAGACGCCGCCGTTTGTTACGCATACCTTGAAGATGTAACCGTTAGAGACACTGAAAAATTTAATAAACCAAAAATGATGCCACCGGAAATGCAAACTACGACGAATAGCGTTGGGCTAAGTAAAAGCCGATGGTTTACACGCGGATGGACTCTTCAAGAATTAATCGCGCCTCGCCGTGTTGAATTCTTCAATAAAGACTGGGATTTTATTGGGGAGAAGAAAGCTTTGGCACCGAAACTTCATAGTATTACAGGTATTGATAAGTTCGTAATCGAAGGCAGCCCTTTGGAGCAAATCAGCGTGGCAAAGAAGATGAGTTGGGCCGCCCACAGGGAAACTACCCGTGAGGAGGACATTGCTTATTCGCTTTTTGGCATATTTGGCGTCAACATGCCACTAATTTATGGAGAAGGTTCAAAGGCTTTTTTACGCTTACAGGAAGAAATCCTGAGGACAACGCATGATCACACTTTCTTTGCATGGCGTGCGGCTTCTTCGCCGGGCAGTCAGCAAGTCAGAGGTTTATTTGCATCCTCGCCTAAAGAGTTTCAGAACTTTTTCGACGGTGTGAGGGATTCCGACGCAATAGATCGTCAATCATCCTGCCCAACCGACCGCTTGGTTCGGATCTGGGACCCTCAAACATTTCAACAACCCATCACCATGACAAATAAAGGTATAAAAATTACAGGTCGCACACAGGATCTTCGTGCGCGTTTTGCGCATCACGATACTATCATACTGGTTCTGAATTGCTGCTTCGGAGGAGACCCACTACGAAATGCAGGGATATATCTTCGTCGCCAGTCTGAGGATCGTTATGCGCGAATTCGTCCCCATGATCTAGCCAGCATCAATCCTGTTGGTCGGCATATCAATCAACTTACCTTATATGGACTGAGACATGCTGCTGAAGTTCGGGGCCATCATTATGATCAACCGTGGACTACCTCATATCACATTCGTTTGGAGCTGGCGGACAACGACGTTTTCAAACTTGAAGATGCCAAGTCCACAAGAAGTCGATATGAGGATGCCTTCTACATAAATCGGGCATATATTAAGCTATGGAATCTATGGGGATGTTACAAATTGTATGGTATTTTGATGGCTGACTCTCGTGGTATGCTTCGGTTCTTTCGATTTGACCCTGACGCGAAGCTCCTTGATATAGTGTTGAAGACATACGCAGGTTTTCGAGTAGTGCTCTTATTCAGAGACGAGAATAGCTCCAATCTAGTTCTTGTCATCTTAGGAAAGATTCCTCCAGGACAGAGTGGCAACCAACACTGGATTAATGCAATGTGTCTGACCAAAAAGGATCTCGAAGCGAATAAATTAAGTCTTTTAGATGCTATGAAGGCTTCCGCAGATACCACTTCGACAAGCAAGGAGCTTTTCACTCATGCCGTGAAGAACGAGTTCAAGTTCTTCATGTACATAAGCAAAACGATGATCGAGGATATTCCGATGTCTGAACTTCGAATTATTGGGCCATGGCCTATCTACTTCCTACGCTCTATTGCTCGTCTGGCAGGTCAAAGTTTGCTTAGATTAGTTTTAGGGTTGACGATGTTAGGGGGGTTATATTTTGCAGGATTTAAGGATATGGACCCCAGTACACTTCCATTACCGTTATGGAAGTAGTTGCGGGTTGGTAGAGCTATTAAAGCTTGCAGTTTGGAGTTTTGTATGTGTTTGGGCGTTTCTCATTGAGGTCTTGTCGCACTTCTCATTACGAGTACTGTCGATGAACAGAGTTTTTGGTGGTTAGCAGACGCCAAGGGTTACAAGCACAAGCATAAGTATTGTTTATAAGGCTTAAGCTTCAGACTTTACAGGAAATTTAAGGCAGGATTAGCTGTAGTCAGAGTTGTAGTTGGATAATATGTTTTTGTTATGCCCTTTTGATTGCATGTGTAGGGTAGTTAGATGTGTCATGCAATATTTAAGTGTCTCAATCTTAATCTCAAAAGTGGTTGATGATAAATGATATTGTTTGTGGTTGAATCGCCTGCAAGCTAATATGGAAGAGATATAAGAGAAAAGGTGATAGTAATAGGCCATAGGGCTTGCGGTCCGCAGAGAATTTGCAAGTCGTGGTGGCAGAAGATGGATCATGGAGAAGAAGCAAGTTGAAAGAACTCTGCGGGTCATTTGCGACCGCCTTTCCTCGCCTGACTTCCCTCGTAGCATTTCATGGACCAAGGAGGAAGTTCAAATATCTCACCGACAGACAGAAATCAGGTGGCAGGGGCATCGGAGAACGCCAAGAAACCGTTCAACACCCAACGCTACGTTACCTGCGCAGGAACTGGGGCACAGGACCGAGAAGTCGATGAAGCTAGAAACCTAACCATCTCCAGCCTCTAATCAAAAGAATCATCAATGATGCGAGCCGAGACCCCGTATACACTACGGCTGGACCAATGGAAGCTAATGTAAATTGGCTCACGGCGCGGACGCTTCGGTCCGTCGCTGCCGGCTCCATTCGCATGGCCTGAGGACGGATCTTGATGCCGGAACATGCTTAGATAGAACTATTGTAAGTAGTAGCGTAAAGGCTCGGAACGCTGGCAAATGTTGTGGAGCCAAAACTCCCACCATGATTCGTGGAAGGTGTGTAGATGGCCAATAAGTCGAGTTCGCCTTGCGCTAAAAGGAAAATAAGTATCCACATCACTTCCAATTTCTCGAGTTCCTACAGTATTTTTAGTCAAGGTTAAAAAGAGAGTAGACTAGACTAGATGGCAGATTATCTTTTGGGATGAATAACCGCACCGGCGAATACTGAGATAGGCAGTAGACCCAGTAAACATGGAGCCTTCTCCACCGCCAACACCACCTTTTCGCGGACGGGATCGTATGTGGGCCCGACTCGGGACCAGCCGAAGGGATATGGAACCTTGTCTGCTCGGTAGCAAGCGTATGCGGTGTCACGAAACAATGTCCCAAAGAACCCAGAACACTCCACCAATTACCCAACAGGGCACTGGCCGAGAGAATGTGCCTCTCAACAGCGGTAACCACGCGACGACAGTCAAGGTGATTTTGCACCTATGGCAATTGTTAGGCATGTCTATGAGAGAGACAAAGGAGCATTTTGGCTAAAGCAGATTGTAGATTTCAACTATATAAACTGGTGTCTCGTCCAGGTAGAGATTTATTCTTCAGCTCCAACAATTCCAACAATTCTCACAACAACCATAACGGGACCAATCTACATCCTCACATCTTCACCACTTTTATACTCTTCAAAATGAAGTTCTCCCCAGCTGTTTCTGCCTGTGTCATGGCTTTCTTTGCCGTTTCTGCTACTGCGGCTCCTCTCGATGCGCAGGCGGACCAAATCGACTTTTACAAGGCCTCTGGAATGACCGAGTTCAAGGACGGAATGTACTCCCTCGAATACAAGGAGGACGGTACTCCCTCGAATACAAGGAGGACGGTACTCCCTCCATTACCCACACCCCCATAGAAGCTGTCGATGGCCTCAACTCGACTTCCACCAACAGCCTCGCGGCACGAGATGCTGGGTGCGACAACTTCATGGTCCCTCAATCTGAGACCGACTCGGCCAATGCTCAGCTTCAATCTGCTTGCGGTACCGGCCGAAAGGGTACCCTCTGGTACAAGGTTGGCAATGTTGTTGCCTTCTACTGCCAGTACAACACCAACGCCATGTGCTCCGGCAAGGAGAGCCAGAACGCCAACAAGTGGATCACTCAGAAGTGTGGTCGCTACTGGGCCGGTAGCTACAGCGGCGACGGCTACGCCTACGGATACACTGATTCTACTCTGCACTCCTTCTGTGGCATCTGGGCCTAATTTACCTTCGAGTGCTAGTTTGGTGGCAGGATCAGAGTCGCAATCTCAAGAGGTTATGTTTCTTGGTTATCTTTTAACCTGGACTATATATACTACGTTCCTTCACGCCTTTAACCTCGAGTATTTATAGAACCTCCCTGGGGTCCTTTCTTCTTGTGATTATAGATTAAATATATATATTATTTTCTCATAGCATACGCATTGAATCAACCAATGTTCCGCACTGTGAATTCGTTAAATATTACCCTAAATTATCCACGGCTTATAGCGAGGTTTAAACGAATGACCAAGAGACAAGAAATCAGTATGGAGCTCTCGTAGATGGTTTAAATCCCCAACTGAAAGTTGTTGAACTAACTGTTCAAGTCGCAACCAAAAAATATGCGGGGATCACAGCGTTCTGACCAATCGCGTGAATTGGATAAGCCAGGTGAGCTAGGTGCCTAAAATCGCGGCGTGATGCATAAATTAAGCCGCGCGTGAAGAGAATAGTCGGGGTTTGCACCAGAATACGACTGACTGAGATGTTGATTGTTGTCCGGTTGCTTTTACAATTCGTTTGTCCCAGAGTGCCCGGCTGTGGCGGTGCTGTATGGTGAGGCTGAGCATAAATGCGCCATGTGATTGTGCTGGGCGCTAAGTTGCTGATTCACTCCACCTAAAAATCTGACAGCAAGACTTCTGGTGTCAGCGGGTTTGCACTCAATTGCCTCAATGAACCAATAGCCTACCACTCCGACAAATGTCCCTTGCGGTTTAACCATTGCTTTGCACAAAGTAGTTTTTGCTAACTTATCGTCAATCACGCCATGTCTGGAGTCGAGGCTTTAGGCCTGGCTTGTAGCATCTTCGAGGTTATCAGTTTTGGCCTCGAAGTAATAGACGTTGGGAAGCGCGTCTACCAAGATGGATCGCTTAACAACTCACTAGCAGAATACGCCATTGTTCTTGAAGATGTCTCGAATAGTATTCAGTCAACCACAACGTCGGGATCCTTGGCCAAGAAAAGTGAGAAAGAGTTGGTCAGGGTCGCAGAAAAATGCCAAATTGCCTCTCGAGATCTCAGAGATGAGATATCGTTCATTTTGGGGGAGTCAGCTAAAGGCAGCTTGGCCAAGACAGTGAAGGTTGCGGCTAAAACAACATGGCGAAAGAGGCGCTTGGACAGGCTGGAAAGAGACTTGTTGAGCACTGAAACCTTGATGAAAACTCGTCTCCTCACCTCCATCTAGTGAGTCACGATTTCACCTCATCTACTCCAGTCCTTGAAGCAAGTAAACATGCTAACCAATGATCTGCAGCAATAAAACCAATGCAATAGACCTAGAGCAAAAAGCACATACTCAGGAGTTGAACTATTTTATCCAGCAATACAAAGCAGGGTATGAAAATGCAAGCGATCTAGTCATGCGACAGAGTCAAATGACAAGAGATCACACGTCAAAACAGGCCAAGGAACTAAAAGAGCACATCACCAAGGAGTCACAACGGTCCGAGATTGTAATGCAGCGGCATATCAGCTCTGCCATCCAGTCATCTGAAAATAACCTGAGTTCCAAGCTGGCAGCAACACATCTTGATCATGCACGAGAAGCAAAATCTGAGAAGCTTCTAAAGAGCCTCAAATTTTCCGGCATTAACAGAAGACGAAATGAGATTAACGATGCCCATCCAAAAACATTTGAATGGGTTTTCTCTGAGAATACAGATGTTACTTCTTCATCAGGTCCTAGCGATCAAGAAAAGGATAATGATGGGAGCGTGGACGATGCTCATGACGACGGTACTGCAAGTAGTGATACTGACGAGTCGTCCGTGCATTCATCTTCATCCGAGAGCCAGAACCACCCCGACCCACATTGGGATAGATTCCCGGACTGGCTACGATCAGATAGCAAAGTCTATTGGATAAGTGGCAAGCCAGGGTCTGGCAAATCAACACTGGTAAAACTCATTCTCAGCGATGGGCGTACAGTTAAATTGCTTGATTCGTGGCAACCCAACTGTCTCCTCATCTCCCACTTCTTTTGGCGCCCAGGCAATGAAATGCAACAAAGTATCAAAGGCATGTTGTGTGCGCTTTTATACCAGCTATTACTTGGTAGCCGTTCGTCACAAGAACTTGTTGACAACCTTGCTGGGATATCAAACAAGGACTCTGACACAGATTGGTCGACAAAAGACCTTCTTACAGTGATCGATCTAGTTATCAGCCAGTATGATAGGCCTATCTGCATGTTTCTTGACGGATTGGATGAAGTCAGCGCCAATGACGGAGCTGGCTCGTTGTTATCAATTGTGGATAGACTTGGAGAATATGTGGGCGTCAAAATATGCCTCTCTAGTCGACCAGAGCCTGTTTTTCGCAGAAAACTTGAAAGCCAACCTCATCTTCGAATACAGGATCTGACAAGACCAGACCTCGAAATATATGCACAAGAAAAGCTGGGCATATCTCTTCCACAAAACGAAGACCTCGCAGAATCCTTGGAATCTTTGCCACGCTCAGACACTAATGCTGAAAAGGCGTTGTCGCTGATTGTCTCAAAGGCCGAGGGCGTGTTTCTGTGGCTTATCTTAGCTATCAAGAGCGTGGCAAAGGGCATTGAGAACGGAGATAATATGGAAGAGATTAATGCAAGAATAAACAACCTTCCAGGCGACCTTGTTGCTTTGTACGAGGATATGTGGAACAGGCTAAATGAAGACCTACCCGTTTACCGAAGAACAGCTGCACATCTACTTCGTCTCTACATAGAGAGGGACAAAGTAACACAACATTATGCTCCTTCAATGAGCGTACTCGAAATGACGCTTGCATCAGCACATGCACTGAACCAACAGTTATGGGACACCACACCACCGGTGACTGCCAGTGTTCTTTTGGGTCATTGCCAAAAGCTCGAGAAGGATATCCAGATTCGATGCGCTGGACTTCTAGATATAATTGACGAAGAATTTGAACCCATCAAGCGCCCATCAAAACCACGGGATCTTTCGTTTAGCGAATTGATTCCATATGCAAGCTGGAGGCGTCAAATTAGCTTCGTTCATCGAACCGCGTACGACTTTCTCAGGGATACAGTTAAGGGCCAGGAAATACTTCAACATGATCTCACCCCTTTACCCGACATACACACTAGGATTTACTTAGGAATTCTAAATTACTTTCAATTATTTTCTGGATCCCCGTGTGGGTTTGGAGGATTCTGCAAAGATGTCCCTGATCTACTGGAGATTTTGAGTAGGATCTTACACAACGTCGATGATACTTCGCCACAGTTTGAGAAAATGCAATGCATCCTCGCGACACAATGTCAAACAGTCAATAGAAGGGGTTTTTTGGAAGAGCATCTTTCAACAAAATTGTCAGGACATTGTTCTGACGTCGACTTTTACAAAATCTGCGTGTATAGTGACCTGTACACCTTCATTATTAAGGCTATATCACGTGAAGATCTCGGGGTTTCAGGTTTGTCGTGCATCCTCTTTGCAATGACAGAAAAGATTTCTCAACATACGGAACATACTCCATATTCATTGTCTTCAAACGAGCAACTTTGTCGGCTACTACTCGAAAAAGGGGCAGACCCCAACAGTCTTCACGCAAACATCGTTGTCAGCTCTCGAGATTATTGCATCAATATAACGCCAATAACCTTGATTGCTAGCGAGATGATAAACTACATCAATGATATGGGTGTGGATACAATGAGTGGCAGCCGAGTATTAGCTGTATGTCAACACCTAGACCTCATGATGGCTCATAGTTCAGACTTTGAGAAGATACCTCTCTATATGGTTGGCTATTTTCGAAACAGGGGGCAGGATGCTGGCTATGATTGCCAAATCAAAGATCTTACAACCATCTGGAAACAAAATGAGCAGGACACATCCACGGGAGACGGCTTTGCCTGCATCATCAGGCTGTCACCATTTACCGTTTTTGAATCATATCTCAACATCTTGCGGGTTAGAGACCCTGAGATTTGTCAGAGTTCAGAGGTTATGAATGTTGTAAAAAAGCTCCAGAACCTCCGCCCAAGTTCTACAATTCTTATGGATCGTGACGCAAGTTTTGTGGTTGCTTTGTTTAAGCTTCATCAATTGACGGGTTGGACTACAGACCTAGGCAGAGTTCCATATCGCATGGGCTCAACAGATGATTCTGCAACGAAGCTTTCAAACACTATTCGCGAGTGTTTTACTAGAGATGACGGCTGCAACCTATCAGTGCCCCGAGAAGTAATTTTGGACTACTTTGAAAGAGCTCAGTCAGGGCATGGTTCACTTTTTGAATATCTGAATGGCCTTGGGGTAGTATCTTTCAGGATGTACGAGGACGAAAACGGCGTTGAGGTGTCACTAGACGAAGCAGAGCGTACCCCCGGCAAGGTACCTAGTTGGCGTAAGGAGGAAAAGGTAGATACTCCAGAGGTTAAGCTTGACCCTCAAGAGCTTTCTGACATTGAAGCACATAAAGAATGTTGCAATAACTGGGCTAGTAGCATGTTAGGTGCCGTGAGCACACCTACCTCTTCAACATCCATAAACTAGCAATATTAGATAATCAACGCACAGCAATATGCCCAGAAAATAGATCACATTCCTTGGAGGCATGATAACCAGTACTATCTGGGATCGCTTTGGCAAATAATCTATCTACTTATGCGCTTTCAGTATAAGAACGAAATATAGAATTGGAATGAAAGATATTTGCCCGTACTATTCAATTTTGATGGTTGTCAGATTATCTAATGGCAAATATAAACGAGCAGGGTCATCAAGTTTTGCCAACCCCCGGTTCAGATTCGCAGCCACGTTAAGCCCCTTTTGGACGTGCTCTCGGAATTCTTTGCAAATCTCATGATACTGAACGCCATTCAGACTTTTGGTTTCAATGCATTGATCCCAGAGACTAATAATATCATCCAAGGCGGATGGTGGGCGTGGAGTGCCCCATGGCATCCAACTGTGCTCTATGGAGTCCATTCTCGAATCATACAGATTCATCAGTTTGTTGGTCGATTTTAATGAGCTGATTATTCCGTTAGTAGCTTTTCGCCAATCCTCGTATAACTTCTCAGAAAGCATGTCCTTCATATTTACGTCGACCGCAAAAGCATTGTGGTCTGTTCGAATTAATCCTTCCGCTGTCAACCACCCAGCCCAGTCATCTCGTATGGACGTATTCCAAATTTCAATGGTGGCCTTTACTAAAGCAAACGATGCACAGGTTTTGACATTGTCCAGATGCAGTCGCAAAATGGAAATCGGATGACTTAATGGTGATGGACTGCGATATATTTCCTCATCAAGAAGTGTCTTCAGGTCAAGTCTCTCACCACTTGCATTGGCCAAATCCATTTGAAAATTGTATGGTAATAATATGGCACATTGACCAACAATAATCTGCGAATTAGGCGAGTGCAACCCACTCTTTCTCAAATGTAGGAAGCATTGGCTTCCCTCAACGTAGTAAATCTGATCTTTGGAAGGATCAAAGGGGGTTTCAAACATTGCCCTCATGATGAGTATTGGAGGCTTGTTTGTGTGGTTGAGTGCTCTCACACGCGCAGGGGATGCTTGATAGTTATATTCCCGATGTTGCAAGGCCAGCGAGGAGATGTCGTATGTTGTAGAGTCAACTTCTGACCAAGTAAACCGTTCAGTACTTTTTATTCTACCACCGGCATAGTCTAACCATCTAACCAGTTCTCTGTTGTTGATTTTGTAACCAGAAATAGTCAGAGCCCCTGTATTTTTAGAGACAGATGTATCAAGCACACTGTGCTTTCTTATACAAGGATAGCGTGAAGAATCGACTAGAAAAAAGGAGCGCGAATGATTATTTTGGTCATCACTGAAATTATACTCAAATACTTTGTTGAGTTCTCCAGTTGTTTCATGGCTTCCTTTATTGTCAACGTCATGGTTCCAGACGTCGTGAAACCAAGGGCTCTTCCAGTTTGGAATCCATGTTGGCAAGTTCCCATTGGTTGGTGTAAAGGCTCTTGCGTATTTTAGGATGCTATACTGGCCAAGTGAGAGCAAATATGCTGCCGTACCAATTTGTATTTGCTCATAAGAAAGGGAATAGTCCGGCGGCAAATGCTTCTCGGCATCTTTAACCATACCGAGAAGAGCAAAAAAGCTATCTCGTGCATCAGATGCCTCGCACTTTGCCGTGGTCATAATGAGTCTAAAATAGGTGTCCAAAGTCCAAGACTTCAGTTCGTGGCAGGTATAAATCCAGGTCGGTGCGTATTGAAGTGACTCGAGACATTTCAGGTTGGCTTCACTAAAAGCACTCCAGGGAATTATTTCGTTTCCACATTGAACCACCAGAGACTTGGCAAGGGCGATTTCTTGAATGACCCATATTCGGGAGAAATAGCCTCTCTTAAAAAAGTTCTCAATGCTTTCCCTCGCCTCAGGTCTTAATCGGAGTATATCGCTCATTTTTGGGTCGAAGGTTCTTCTCAGGAGACTAATAGCCAGCTTGCTGTCTGCGCTGGGGCCTCCAACATAAATAATGACACGAGAAGCTGAGGCGTATATTCGAGGCATCAGAGCCACTTGTTGGGATCTCTCGGGTATGCAATCCTGGTCAATGCAGATGGAATCTATCCAGAGCAATCGATCACGCTCCCGATATCTCAGGTTACGTAAGGCCTGTTCGCAATTTGGCGTTACGAGAAGAACCGACCACTTCGCGCCTAAGAATATTCTGCGGTATCGCCGGTCATCCCCATTGCCATCGGCCCATGTATATGAGAGCGCCTCAAATTCGAGGCTTGAGTCCCGAGATTCCAGAGTTTTGCAGATTAAATTCCCATGTATCGGGTCCGTATGCCTTTCCGCTTTGTGTAGAACTAAAAGTCGAATATCGGCTCCATTTAGAAGTCTTTTGTATGGTAAGATAGATGCAACAGCAGAATTGGAGCCACGAGCCTCATCTGTATCCTCAGCAGCTACCTGAGCTACCTGAGATGTGCTGAATTCCAATGTGGGCTGCGCTTTCACGTCTCCACCATAAGCTTTTAGCCGCTTGTTCTGATTGAGCAATTCGGGTTCAGGTGAGAGGTTCCGCTTCAATTGATCATAGCCAACAAAATTAACATCTTCATCGTTCCCAAATTCGACCGAAGGTGGCCAATTCAATCCAAGCTGACCCCTCACGGGGCATATCGGGACGGAAGGGAGGTCAGGAGCATCATCTGGCTTAACTTCATCGAGAAGCCTGACACTACCGCAGCTCTGACAAGAGAGGAATTCCTCAGTGAAAAAGATGTCTAATTTAGTACATTCCGATGCGTGCCAGGACATTATTTCAGGAAACGGAGTAGAGCTGGTATAAAGAATAGCTTGGTTCAAGAGGAATTGAGGCAAAAAGCTGCTCCACAAATTTAGCGCTTACATCAGCCTTGAACACGTTTTGTACGTGGATGTGACCAATCATATTGCGCCAGGTTTGAGCGGAAGTGGGCACACTAACTGTAGGAATCTGTCGAGGGGCGACCATATCCAATTTTTATCAACAGCCATATCTTATCTTATACGAAGGCGCTGTTTGAGACGTAAAATTAAGCTTCTGTGCTAATTTATTTTAATTTGATTACTCGGTTTGCTGTCTAGTCTGGTTGTCGCAACTGCTGAGCAGCGTTGGCATTGCGAAACATGTGACGATGGCGATTTTGATATTTGTGATTGGTGCTAGATTCGGGGTATACGATGTCTCAACAAGTACCACGAACTGGTTATGGTTGATTGGACACAGACTCGATCTTACCGAGCTAAATAATAAGCTAGGGAAGTGATATCGTACCGTCTTAAAAAAAGAATGCAGGACATTCGGTTCATGTTTAGTGATGAGATGAAAATACCTTATGTTAGAATAATAATTTTATTTATACTGGCATTGATTGCAAACAAAGACTTCTCGTGTGTCAAGTCATGCTATCTGCTTCGTTTGACTAGGCCACTTTTTGGTAGATGCGTGTGCGTGCGCGCATGTGTGGGATTCGCCGTTCACATGCTTACAATACACACCATCAAGAAGCAACTGGTGACGCGGTCATGTCAGCACCATATCTCATCGATCTTTATGTCGGCATTTCCTGGTGGACACCTCCGAGCTGCCAATCCTTCATACACATTGAAGCCATACCCTAGAGTCTGAGCCACGCACTTGAATAACAATATCCACTCGACGCGCGGATTTATAGGTAGCAATTAAGCCGACCAAGATCTCGTTGTTTGACTGGGCTCGTGGCATTTTCTCGGTTGGCTGGCATGGGCTTATTTGATCTTTGGCTTGATCAGGATTGTGAACTTGGGTCGGACGAGCTGGTTCAGGGCAAAGGATGTTGTGGCGCTTCAACTTGGAAGTGGGTACGGGCGGGTAGCTTCTAGTCAAAATTTCTCAATAAGAGCCAAAAGACTTGTCGATTCATGTCCTAGTCTCGAGAATCGTTGTGTTTTCGGCCATAATTTTCTCTATGTCAGTCAGCTTGGTAAGAATACAATGCACCGCTTCAGGAGACAATGTTCGGTGTGAATTTGCTTTGGTGTTTGCATTTTTTCTCATCCCTATGGTTTCGTGATGCATCATAAAAGCTTGACTGTTCAGTACACCATAAATGGATTAGTAAGTGATTTCATCGATCGACATAGATGTCGATATGTCCCCTGTCTGACACGACCTTTGAGTGGTCAATGGCTCATATGATATGTGCGTCCAA
The DNA here is from genome assembly GCA_017140755.1 of Calonectria hongkongensis. Lineage (NCBI taxonomy): Eukaryota > Fungi > Ascomycota > Sordariomycetes > Hypocreales > Nectriaceae > Calonectria > Calonectria hongkongensis. The sequence goes on from JAACJA010000014.1 coordinate 453,491, forward strand.
CACGCCTCCACTTCCAGGCGGATATACATTCAACCAACGAGGAGGCGCTCTCTTCCGAAAGCTTCGGCTCCTCCAATCGGATATCGGGTACCCACCGGGAGGCGCCCTCTCCCGCCAAGCTGGAAATTCCGTACTAAAAAATTGATTGCTAAGCAAGAATAAAAAAAAGCATGGAGAAGAGCTCCTCCGCCCCAAGATGTCATTGTTACCCCGCCATCATGGCGTCTCGATGAACGAAACCACCCCACTTGGCGAGCTTGACTATCCAATCCGTTTGCAGTTCGCACACGACAGCATGGAGGGGAGCTTTGAGGGCGGAACGCAGCGTGCCGTAGGGCGGGTATATAGAATGGTGCAATGTGCCGGCTACTTCCGAAGTCGCAATAAGAGGTTGTGTTGTTGCTGCTACTCGCCAATTGAAGCTGCGTATACCACGGCAGTTGTAGCATGTCCCTGTCGACTCGTGTCTGGCCAACAGCCCGTCGCTCTCTTTATAAGCTCTGCAGCTCCCCGTTCGCGGTCCCATTGTCAAAGTTCCCCATTGCTGCTGCCACTGCTCCATCCTTTTGTCGTCATCGCCAATCCATCGTCACCATGGCTCCCATCCCCGCAACCATGAAGGTCGTCCAGATCTCGGAGAACGGCGGCGTCGAGGCCCTCCAGTACACCGACGTACCCGTTCCTAAGGTGGCTGAGGGCCAGGTCCTCGTCAGGAACCACTTTGCCGGCGTCAACTTCATCGACACCTACTTCCGCTCTGGCCTGTACAAGGCGCCCTTCTTGCCGCTCATCCTGGGCCGTGAGGGCGCCGGTGAAGTCGTCGACGCCCACTCGTCCATCACCAACATCCCCGTCGGCTCCCGTGTCGTCTTCATGGGCACCTACCACACCTATGGCGAATTCAGTGCCGTAGCCGCCAAGGACGCCGTCGTCATTCCCGATGCCCTCTCCACCGACAAGGCCGCTGCCGCTTTCCTCCAGGGCCTGACAGCTTGGACCTTTATCCGCGAGGCCGGTGAGGTGAAGCCTGGCCAGTGGGTGCTCGTCCACGCTGCCGCCGGTGGCGTTGGTAGCTTGCTCGTCCAGATGCTGCGAGCTGTGGGGGCCAAGACAATTGGCACTGCTAGCACCGAGGAGAAGCTTGCGCTAGCCCGCAAGAACGGCGCCGACTACACCATCAACTCTGGCGACGATGTCGTGGCTAAGGTCAAGGAGATTACTGGAGGCCACGGCGCCGACGTCATCTTTGACGGTGTTGGCAAAGCCACTTTTGATGCCGACCTCGAATTGATTGCCGCCAAGGGCAGCCTCATCTCGTTTGGTAACGCTGTAAGTTCATTGGCAGAATGGAAAAATGAGGCGAGACATCGCTAACAAACCATAGTCTGGCGCTGTTCCCCCCGTCAACATCCTCCGCCTCACCCCCAAGTCCGTTAGACTCATGCGCCCCGTCGTCAATGTTTACGTCGCAGAGCGCGAGAGCCTGGAGAAGTACACGAGCGAGCTCTTCGAAATGATCACATCCGGCAAGCTGAACGTTGCTGTGCACGAGGTGTATCCCCTGAAGGACGTAGCACGCGCCCACCAGGATCTTGAGGGACGAAAGACAACGGGCAAGCTGCTCATAAAATTGTAATTAAATTTAAATTCTAAGCCGTTTGACCTTTTTTTATTTTATTTACTTTATTTCTTTCTTTTGTTCTTTTTAATGCTACCACGAGTCTAAAAATAAATGCCATGGATTCTTTCAATCGCTGTGTCCAAACATTTTACGCTAATAGCCCGGGCAGGATCCAAGGCGTGAGGAGACCTGCTCGCATTTAATCTAAGCCTTGGAGGCCCTGACGGCGTCCACGAGCTCCTGGGGAGGGTCCTGACGGTAGCCCTTGGGGTTGTTGTTGACCCAGTGCCACAGGTCCTTGCAGGCCTCCTCCATGGTGAGCTCGGTCTTCCAGTTGAGCTCCTCGTTGGCGAGCTTGGGCTGGGCAGTGAGGTCGAGCACATCACCCTGTCGGCGGGGCTTGACCTCGTAGGGGAGCTCGCGGCCGACGACGGAGCTGAAGGCCTTGATGATCTCAAAGACGGTGCTGCCACGGCCGGAACCAAGGTTCCAGGCCTTGACACCGGGCTTGTTCTCGCGGAGGTAGTTGAGGGCGACAAGGTGGCCGCGGGCGAGATCGACGACGTGGATGTAATCTCGGATGGCAGTGCCGTCGCGGGAGTCGTAGTCTAGAAACGGTTAGAAATTGACTGTATGCGCGCACAAGGTTCAACTGTACTTACCATCACCAAAGACGAGGAGCTTCTCGCGCTCGCCAGTAGCGACCTTGCCCAGGAGGGGCAGGAGGTTGTAGGGGACACCCTGGGGGTCCTCACCCATGACACCACTCGGGTGGGCACCGCAGGGGTTGAAGTATCGGAGCAGAGCACCGTTCCACTGAGCAAAGGGCTTCTCGGCCTTCTGGAGGGTGTTGCGCTGGGCATTGACGAAGTCGGTGATGACATCCTCAATGATGGCCTTGGTGCGGCCGTAGGTGTTGGTAGGGCCGATAGGGCAGTGCTCGGGGATGGGGATCATGTTGGGGAAGCGGGTGGCATCGCCGTAGACGGTGGCGGAGGAGGAGAAGACAATGTTGGTGACATTGTTGCGCTCCATGGAGCGGAGGAGGGCAATGCTGCCTCCGACATTGACGCGGTAGTACTCGAGGGGAATCTCAGCAGACTCTCCGACGGCCTGAGCGATTGGTGGTGTTAGCTCTCATTTTCTCTGAGTGACATTCGCGGGAGCTCGGATCTCACCTTGAGGGCGGCAAAGTGAATGACGCTGTCAATCTGGGGGTGCTTGGCAAAGACCTCATCAAGGGCCTTCTCGTCGGTCACGTCGAGCTTGTAGAAGTCGGGGCGGCGACCGCAAAGAAGCTCAATGCGGTCCAGAGCTACCTCGGACGAGTTGTACAAGCTGTCAACGATGACGACATCGTAGCCGTGCTCAAGAAGGGCGAGCGAGGTGAAGGAGCCAATGTAGCCCGTACCACTGCAGAGGAAAAACAAGTCACGGTCAGCAAAGGGGTCATTTTCGAGAAAGGCGCAACTCAGGCTAGATTAAGCGTCATTGAGCGCTCTGCCAGGCCTGGCGCGGGACAAAGAAGCCCGGAATGCGTGCGGGGGAGCATTCCAGGCGGGGTTGGTAGCGTACCCAGTGACGAGAACCGTTCCGACAGGCATTGTGAGAGTCTTTGTTTGTGTTGAGAGAGGATTGCGGTGAGGATTTGGAGAAAGGTGAGAGCTGAGGGAGGGTGGTGTAGTTGTAGGTAACTTATTGCGGGGAGCCAGGTGAGGCAGGGAGGTGGTGGCGGGGCACTTTTCTGCGCTTGGAGGGGAACGGGCGGCACCAATAAAAGAGGATACGAGAAACACACCCGCCGCAACTGACAGGTGGGGGAGCTGAGACGAGGGTTGTTGATGATAAATGAATAGGATTTAATGGAGGCAAAGAGAAAGGGGGAGAGATTTTTTTCAAGAAGAGAGGTGTTGATATTCTATTTTATACAGCTCCAGACGCTCGCTGGCTGGACGAGACGAGATGAACCAGGGACACTCACTGGACACGGTGTTAATGGCCTGGGATTGTCCATCCACCTGGGTGTTGGTACTAAATCTGTGACATGAAACTTACGGGCCAACCAGCCATCCGCATTAGACATGATCTGCTCGCCGAATTCCACAAGCACGGGCAATTAAGATGACGAGTGCCTCCCTGCGCGGCTACGTAACATGCGTGGCGGGCTCGCAGCGGGGGAGGGGCCTGTCGCTCTTTTTTTTTTCTCCCTCTAGGCTTGAGCCGGCCCACGAGGGGATTTCACACGCTTTCCGTTGCCAAGGACAATTTAAATTTAGCTCCCACCCCATTTAGATTGCGTGCATCGAACTACTCGCCCGTAGCTTGGACAAGGACGAGGCAAGATAAGCAGGGCAGCATTCAGCCAAATGTCCGCGGCTGAAGCATTGTGCAAGCCATTGAGGCAATTGCTGCATCAATGGCTAAACGTGAAAAGTAAAAAAACTAACGGTGAACGAATCCGCGTCGATCGTCCGATTTTCTGCTTTTTCCCGATCCCCCCTCAACCGGGATTGAGAGACAAAAGAGGCTTGCAGCGTCAATGCTGCATTGGCGGGTGCAAATCCGATGGCTGCTGCTAATACCACCTCCCACCCTCCGATCCTGCATGCGCATAGCGGTGTCGCATAGGAGAGGCCAATCTTTTAAGGGTGAATCAAATCCTCGTGGATTCCAGAAAATCCAATCGAGTTCATTCCACTGCCAAATTTACTGATTGAGAGATGGTTCCGCCCAAAACCACCACCACCCAAGATGCCACACCCAAAATCGCCCAACCACGTGACCGCACCTCTTCTGCTCCCAGCCACTCTATTTGCGCCGCCTAATCCTCGGCGCGCTTCGCGTCTCCGGGCGCCATCGCCAAAACACTCTCGCACCAGCATCGCCAGGATATCGCCAGGAACGGAATTTCTTTTCAGCTTTCTCTGACCACCCCCGGTCATTGGCTTTTCGGGAAACGAGTCTTTGGGCTGGGCCTGGTTCTGCGACTCTTTGTCACGGTGCCTCTTCGCGTTTTAGCAACGCTGGGTTTTTGCTTGCAGGTTTTCGCTCCCCCCGTCACGCCGGAACACGCCCGCCAACACCAAAGATGCTCTTTGTCTGCATGCGCGCGCGCCTTCAGTTTTAGCTCGACAATTTTTGCAAGGGAGCTCGGCGCATGCAAAATAATCCCACCTGATCGCCACGCCCGGGATGAAATCGATTCGCCATTTGACCTTGTTCAACCGTTTCACCGCCCGCTAAGCATTGTGGATTCACACGCCGCCATTTCTGTCTTGTCGCGCTTTCACCATTTCATCCCACTGCTGGACTCTTTGTTCACGCGATCCCTTCAAGGGGACGGCTGAAGTCGACCTTTGATGACGGAGACAAAAAGGAACTTTTTATTCCTTTTCGCAATCTAGAGACCCGTAGTCTCACCATTCATCTCACAACCGCACCGCTCACTCACCGTCTCATTCTCTCATCCGCAACTCACAACAACCATGCCTCCGCGAGCTTCCACGGTGAGACGCAGCGCTCGCTTCTCCGGCGGAGACTCAGAACCTCAACCACCCCAAGAAAAACCGGGAATTTTTGTGAGACCGCAACTACCGGCTTTAACCGGGACTCCAAGTTCCAGAAGGCAGTACACCTATGGCTCTGAGGTTGAACCGCCACCTCGACTAGGTAGCGGGCTTCAACGCATGGACCTTGACAGTGCCGTCAACCAAGCTCTCACTAAGAATAAGGAGACTGGTGTGTTTGTACGGCCACAAAGTGTGCTGAAACCAAGAGCCACGGCTCATGATTTTGACGATGAGCTCGCAAACCCTCCTAATCGACTAAGTCGGACCATCCTCAACCCTCCCAAACCCAGTATGTATGCCCGATTAGATATTTCAAGTGTCAACTACTAACAAGATTCACTAGGTATGGCGAGTGATGTTAGCGTTTCTAGAGCATCCGTTGCAATCTCTGATGGCGATAGTATGCGCAGCTTTGCAATGGAGAGTGACTACTATGGGGACGCCACAATTGAATCAACACCCCCAAGAAGTGTTCCGGGCCTGGGCGCCCGCCCAGCGGCTTTACCACAGCTGCAACGCCGGGAATCACCTAAGGAGACCCTTAGTCAAGCCTCACCTCAGAAACCAACCACTCTGCGTTCCACAGCAGCAGAGCAGACGCGGCCCGGACCGGCCGATGTGGGCCAGCGTGTGGGGAGGACCCAGCCCGAACCAAAGCCACAGCCAACTCGACGGGATCCAAGTGATGGTGACGAAAGTGAGGAGGAAGAGGATGAGGTGGATAGCCGAAACGCTGCTCAAGGACATCGCATTCAAACAAATACCCCTGCCCCTAATCGAATGCGTCAATCCAATCTACGAGAATTACGGTCCCGAAAAGAACCAACCCCTCAGCAATCAGACGACGAGGATGAGGTAGAACAGGATCATGCATCAACGCGGCCCAAGATGACTCTGGCTCAATCGTTGAGGGGCCCGACCCTCGCACCCCCAACGGGACTGAGAAATCTTGCACCTCCGTCTAAGCAACGCCAGATAGAGCCTCGTACCGTCACTACCCAGAGTCAAGCAATTGACAGTAGGCCGAGTGGTGATCGACGAGGTGACCTGAGGTCGAGTGACGTTCAACCAAGTGACGTACGGGCAAGTGAAGGAGAGAGCGACGGTGTTGACTCCAGGAAGACTTTACATATTAATGAGCGACGGGGCCCAGGTCTGTTTGCGCAGGCGGATGAACTGAATAAGAAAAAGAGCTCTTTTGGCGCAGACACGTTTCCAGACGACCCATTGGAACGAGATGCCGCAATTCAACGCGAAATTATGGAAGCCGAAGAGCAGATTGCTCGTGAACGAGAGGAGCGAGAGATGGCGCTTGAACTCGACAACAGGAATCAACGATGGGCTTGGCTCTCAGCACTATGGCGAACAGCTTCATTTCAACAACCTTCTGGAACACCGGACCGTGAAAATGAGGAGCAGGAGCAGGAGCAGGAGCAGTCTGATGACGAGTCTGTTGCCTCCGTGGGTTGGACACGTTTGTTTAACCCAATGACGTACGTTCAAGCCCTGCTCTGGCTGGTTGACAAAATGATGGATTATGTCCTCACCTTTATCGACAAAATTTCGAGTTTCGATATCCGACATTATATCCTAACACCGGGAGAGAACTTTGTCTCAATTGTCGGGAGCATCGTTGTGGGCATTTTGGCTATCGCTCTCATGGTTTTCGTTGGGCCTGTTATTGTTAGCAGCCTAAAGGATTCCTCAATAAACATCCCAAATATTGGCCTTCCACGCGGAATCGATTGGTCCAGATTGAGCGGCATTACTCACAAAATTGGCGACCTTGTACCTACAATATCATGGCCATCGTCAGGAAGTCTGGATGATATTTCGGATTTGTGGGATACCGACGACGATGGAGAGAAGAAAGCCAACAACATTCTCAAAAAGTACGAGAAGGACCTGGGGATCCTGGTCAAGACCGGAAAACTGCACGCCGCGTCTCTTCAAAAATTAGAGACAGTGGTACCTAAAGTGATCCGCATGGAGCTTCGTGACGGCAAGCCCGTGGTGACGCAAGAGTTTTGGTACGCTCTGCGGGACTTGATCCAACATGACAGTCAAATTATGACGATGGAGAAGAAGGAGGGTGAATACCAGTTTACATCAGAACAACAGTGGCAGGCCATTATCAGGCGCCTTAACAAGGACCCTACGTTTGCGTCAAAGCTCAACCTGAGTGCTGCAGGCATCGAAGAACGTCTCGACAGTAAGATGACAGGGACTTGGGAGGCCTGGGTTAAGAACAATAATGACAAGATTGCTGAGCTTCTGGGTACAGCCCTGGACAAAATCAAGTCGGCGGGGTCAGGAAAAGAGTTTGACCGGCGACTTGCGGAGATTGTCAAGAAACAGATCAAGGACCATGAGGATCAACAACCCAAGGAAGTTGTTGTTACTCGGGACGAGTTTTTGCGCCATCTCCAGACCGAATTTGCAACCCATCGCTCTGAAATCCGGGGCGATATGAATGATCTCGAGGTACATATTGACAATCTCCGCCAAGCTGTTCGCCTGGCAACTGAAAACATCCCGGAGGGAGTCAGCAAGGCCGAGGTTGGCGCATTGGTGGATCGTCTTGTGCGCAAGACCATTGCGGACATGAATCTTGGCTCCATTGCCAACGGAAAGATTCGATTCCACTGGGATGCCGAGCTAAAGAACCAGGTCAACTATTTCTCAGTCGGTTCAGGTGCTACGGTCGATGCCAAGCGAACTTCACCAACGTACGATATTACGCATTCGGGCGTAATGGCCCCAGAAAAGTTCAAGCAGGGAATCCGTGGCATTAAACCCTTGCCTCCAGTTGCTGCTCTTCACCATTGGGACGATGAGGGCGAATGCTGGTGCGCGGCTCGGTCCGTCAACCATCGCAACAACACTCACGGTGCTTCGCTCTCAGTTCAGCTCGGCCACGTCATCGTCCCTCAACACGTCGTCATCGAACACATTCTCCCTGGCGCATCTACCGACCCAGATGCCCGCCCCAAAAATATTGAGGTTTACGCCTTCATTGCTGACTCTCGCATCCGCAGCCGCGTCGAGGACTTTTCCGCTGCGCACTTCCCCGATGACAAGAGCGACTGGAACCTTTCCCCGCCGGACTACGGCACTGCGTTTGTCAAGATTGGCAAGTTTGTTTACCAGGACGCGGAGATGCATGACGGCGTCCATGTCCACCGTCTCAGCGGCGAGCTCGAGAAGATGGGTGCCGCGACGGACCAGGTCATCATCCGCGCCACCAGCAACTACGGCGCCGAGACTCACACTTGCTTTTATCGAGTGAGGTTATTTGGACTGCGCGCATGATGAAATTTTTTCTTTTTGGTATGACGAAACAAGAACCCAAGCAAGGTTCTTCATAACGACTTTTTTGTTTTCGCGGCGTTGAAGGGGGAAACGGGGGGCAAGCAAATCAGACAAAGCCGTGATACCACAATTCAGTTGTTGCTTCTGCTCGTTGCTGCATTGCTTATTTTGTTTTAATCATCAGGGTGCTATTGCGTTGAAAAAAAAGGGGAGGAGAAGAAAGGGATATATATTTATTTATTTATACATGTACACTTTGGCACGCATGGTATTTTCGTGGGAAGCGTGGAGCCGGCCGGGATGACCTTTAGGAATCGATAGTGCTAGGTGTATGAATGAGGTTTAATGATCAAAACACGGCATTGACACGCGAACTTGAGACTATGATGTTGACACGCAAAAAAGGTTGATAATATATTGACATGGGATTCCATGCGTATTATATAGCACTCGTGAAAGATGCAGCCCTTGAATTCCATACTTGTCCAGCTTTTGTCTATCCCTACTACACGCCTCTTCTCTCCAGCACAGGGGGGTATCGCACCAAGCCCGTCATCCACACTTCGTCGTCGTCTCCCTAATCGTCCAGCAGCCCGGTCGCCAGGGCCTCGAGGTCCTCGAGCGTCTCGGGCTCGTCGTGCACCTCGAAGACCTTGCCCTTGCCCTTGCGCTTCTTGGCCTCGCGCTCGTCGTCCGAGTCGTCCTCGAACCACTTCTTGGCGCGTTTCCTGGGGGGCTCGGGCTCCGAGTCGCTGTTGTCCTCGCCAGCCATGGGCAGCGAGCGCAGCAAGGCCAGTGGGTCCTCGCCGTCGTCGACGCTCTGCAGCATGGGCGCCTCGTCGCCGTCTGGGTCGATGCCGGCGAGCTCCATGGCCTCGCGAGCCTTGCGCTTTTCTTTCTTCTCGCGACGCTTCTGCTTGGCATGCAGCTTGTCGTCGATATCGGCTTCCTTGACGCGGGTTGTTTCGCCCTCGACGAACTTGCGGCGCTGCTCCTCGGCGGTACCGTCCTGGTGGAAGTCGTCTTCGTCTTGAAGTTCGTATACCTCGTGAGCATTGCCGTCTTCGTCGTAGACCAGTTTTGTTGGGTTGCCCTTGAACTTGAGCATCTTCTTCTTCGACTTGAGGGCCTTTTCTCGTCGTTTTGAGTCCACAATAAAGGGCTCTTCTCCTCCCATACCTTCGATAATCTTTACTGAGCTCTTGAATGCGTTGTTGGCTTCTTCATCCAGATCGTCGTCGTTCAACCGCCTTTTGACTGACAGGAAATCACCATCATCGTCATCTCCAGTCTTCTTCTCATCGCCATCAATAACCAGCTTCGTGTAATGGCTTGACAAGACATCCTGGTTGGTTCGCTCAAACATTCGGTCGTACTTCGTTCGCACCTCATCCTTCTTCTTCTTCTTTGTTTTGCCTCCATCCATATCCATGTCCGACTCTGAGTCGCTCGACATGCCGGCTCTGGGAGCATTCTTGATACGCTTAATATCGTCACCCTTTTGAAACTTGATCTGGGGAGTTCCGGGAAGGCCAAGGCTGGAAGCATAACCATCGAGATCAAGCTTGTTGAACTTGAAAACCTCCTTGTCTTTTTGCAAGTGAACTGATCGCGTATAACTGATGAAGGCCTTTTGGCCCAAATACTTGAGATCAGGGTTTTGAAAGCACATGCTTTGAAGTTGGTCTTTGATGGACTTCTTCTTCTTCTCCTTAACATTCACCTTGGCGATGGGGATTTTCTTTTGCTCTAGGCGCTTGAGCATGCCTGACTCCTCGCTTGGGTCCAAGAATAACACTGCTCGACCATTGCTCTGGAATCGCGCTGTTCGACCGACACGGTGAATGTAGGTGTCAGCATCTTCGGGGCAATCGACTTGAATTACCCAGTCGACAGCAGGGAAATCAATACCTCTGGCAACAACATCGGTGGCGAATAAGCAAGATTGCTTGGCTTCGGTAAATCTTGATGTGATTTCTAATCTGGCAATTTGTTTTTGTCGACCATGTAGATGGAGCAGGGGAATACCAGGTTGGAGATGTCGAAAACTCTCGTACACAAATCGAACTTGCTTTCCAGAACTTAGGAATACAATCATTTTGCTTTTGAGATTGGCCTTGATGAAACCATACAGTGTGTCAAGTTTCTCGGTCAAAGGAGTGACAATGTAGTGTTGCTGAAGGGTTGTGGGAGTGGCGGTTGTGGCGGCTTCGTGGACGGAGACGTATTCGGGATCTTTGAGGCTCAGACGCGCAAGGTCAGAAACCTTTTTGCTCTGGGTGGCACTGAACATGAGCGTCTGTCGTTCTTTGGGCAAATGCTCGACCAAAGCATCAACTGCAGATTGGAATCCCAGGTCCATGATTCGATCGGCCTCGTCGAGAACCAAGATTTGTAGGTTGTTGGCGTCAAAACCAGCAGTTTGATCCAGGTGCTGCAGCATTCGACCGGGCGTACAGACCAAGATGTTCATCCTGTCAAGTCTTTCCGCCTCCTCCTTCAAACTCTTTCCACCAATCACCAAACCGGCGGAAAAGGCATGATGGCGACCAACTTTTCGCAAAACTTCGAAGATCTGCACGGCCAATTCACGGGTTGGGGAGAGGATGAGAGCGCCCAATCCATCAAACTCAGTCCACTGAGAACGGTAGAGCTTCTCGAGTACGGGAATAATAAAAGCCAGAGTTTTTCCACTTCCTGTCCTAGCCGCACCAAGAATATCATTTCCTTTGAGGGCCAGAGGCACGGCGGCGGCTTGGATTTCGGTGAGAGTCTGGAAGTGCGAGGCCTCGAGGCCTGAAGCGGTAGGTACGGACAATGGAAGTTGAGAGAAGCTTTTGATTTCGGCCGACTTAGGATCCTAAAGCTTTCGTCAGCACCAATTATTGCAAATAGCATCGTTGCGACAAAGCGACACCCCACTCATGACTTACCAGGTCTTGGACTCGCTGCTCGAGCTTTTGCAGATCTTCCTGATCCCGCTTGCGCTTCTGCTGGCGCTGCTCAGTTCGCCCCAGCTTCTGCGTCTTGGGTCCGCGCCCACCGTGTCGTGCGTTGGGGGCCATGGTCAAGCGCTTGAAGATGAGGATGAAGACGTCTCCAAGATACAGTCTTTTGGTGTCGCTGGAAATTTTTTGGGGAGCGGCATTGGGAGCCACCGATGACCGACGGCTCCACTCGCCTGCTCTTCCAACGAATCATGCTCCACCGTTGAGCCAGCTACGCTCACCGCCCTGGGCAGAAAAAGTTGACCGCCAAAAAATTGTATTCTGCCCCTCCATAGCACTGTCGCAAACTCCATCATCACGATATTCCCATCCAGCAGCCAGACATGAAAAACTCCAAGAAGAAGGGAGGCGCGCCCTCAAGTCGCATCGCTGATGCGCGATTTGCCAGCTTCGAAACAGATCCCCGGTATCGATTGCCTTCCAAAAAGGCATCCAAGACCACAATCGACAAGCGATTCTCTCGCATGCTCAAGGATGAAGAGTTTACTGCCACTGCAAAAGTCGACCGCTACGGCCGAAAACTGAAGTCTGATTCGAAAAAGAAGGCTCTGCAGAGATTATATCGGGAAGAAGATGAGGAAGATGAGGACGAGGACGAGGATGAGGACAAGGAGGAAGAGGAGGAGGAAATTGAAGTTGATGACGACGAGATTGTGCAACGAGAGCTTCTTGCCGCCCATGCCAAGCTCGATCCTGCCCGAGGTGGTGGATTCTCTGAGTCCGACTCAGATTCCGACTCTGACGATTCCGAAGAAGATGGTGGCGTGGAAGTTGATGTCAAGGGTGATATGCAACGGTTCAGAGACGAGCAAGCCGAAGTCGAGGATGGAGAAGTTACCAATCGCATTGCTGTTGTGAATCTCGACTGGGATCACGTCAAGTCGACAGATTTGATGGCCCTGTTTGCCAGTTTCATCCAAGGAAAAGATGGCAAGGTTGAAAAGGTTTCCATTTACCCCAGCGAGTTTGGCAAGGAGCGCATGCAGCAGGAAGAGGTTGAGGGACCCCCTAAAGAGGTCTTTAAGAAGGCAGCAAAGACTGACTCGGACGATGATTCGGACGATTCAGACTCGGATAGCGACGAGGAGGACGAAAAGATCAAGAAGGACCTCCTCGCAGAAGGCGATGACCAAGACTTTGACAGCGATGCACTGCGATCTTACCAACTGGATCGTCTCCGCTACTACTACGCTGTCATGGTCTGTTCGAGCCCTGAAATCGCCAAGGAGATCTACGATGCTACCGATGGGCGCGAATACCAGACCTCATCCAATTTCCTGGATCTGCGATTCGTCCCCGACGACGTCACTTTTGATGATGAACCTCGGGATGAGTGCGACAAGGTTCCCGACACCTACAAGCCCGTTGAGTTCGTGACCAACGCGCTGCAAAGTTCCAAGGTTAAGCTCACATGGGATATGCACCCCGATGAGGTTTCGCGAAAGGATTCCATCAATCGCGCATTTAGCGGAAGCCGAGCGCAGATTGAGGAGAACGACCTGAAGGCATACCTTGCCAGCGACTCCGAAGATGAGCTATCAGGTATTGAAGAAGAGGGCCAAGAGGAGGATGGAGAGGAAAAGCCCAAGCTATCAAAGAAGGAACTAGCCCGACAAAAGATGCGAGCCGCTCTTGGATTGGGTGATGAACCAACAGGAAAGTCTTCAGGCGGACCTGTTGGTGACATGGAAATCACCTTTACACCAGCTCTCACAGAGGGCGCACCGAAGAAGAAGAGCGAGGAGGAGGAGACTACGATCGAAAAGTACAAGCGAAAGGAGCGTGAGCGCAAGGAGAAGAAGCGCCAGAAGGCCAAGGCCAAGCGAGAGGGCCAGGAATCTGATGATGAAGAAGAAGTCCAAGAGGCCCCTGCTGAGGAGTTGGAGGATCTTGGATTCGACGATCCTTTCTTCACTGCTGAGGACCCTGCACCTGCTACAAAGTCTTCCATCCGCAAGGAGGAGCGTCGCAAGAAGCGCGAGGCTCGTGAGGCAGCCGAGGAGGCATCCAATGCTCAGAAGGCTCAGCTTGAAAAGGTCATGGCTGAAGATGCCAACGATAACCAGGCCGACCACCTTGATCACTTTGACATGAACGAGATTATCCGAGCCGAGAAGGCAAAGGGCAAGAAGGGCAAGGCCAAGAAGCGAGCCGAGGCCAAGAAGTCACGCGGCGGACTACAGGAGGAGTTCAAGATGGACGTCGGTGATGATCGTTTCAAGGCTGTGTTCGACAGCCACGAATTCGCCATTGATCCTTCTAACCCCAAGTTCAAGGGTACTGAGGGTATGAAGCAGCTGCTGGAGGAGGGTCGAAAGAAGAGAAGAGGCGGTGATGATGAGGACGAAGCACCACGCAACAAAAAGGCCAAGAAGGGTCGCAGGTAAAAAGCAATGTGTGTCATGGACATGAAAAGTAGTGGAGTTGATTTGTCTGGGTGGTGTGGTAATAAAAAAACACGGCTTTTAGACGGCGTATAAAATGTAGCACTTGGTTGATGCAATAAATACTGCAAGTTATCTTATTCTCATAATCTGTGAAGACTGGTTTTATATCTGCACCCCGTTCCTGGGGGTCCTCATTTTCTTGAACATGTTCGAAACTGGGAATCGAAACACAATCCGCTCGATAATTCCATGCAACAGCAAATAAAAAAGCCTAGCCGCCCAGAAGCCCTCCCCAACCCAGAGTATTACGCGACAAGGCGCATGAAGGATATAGGAAAATACATACATGCACACATTTACCTTTCGAAGTAGCCTGAGCCCGTCTCATCAGGCTGATAGTTACATCGAAGGGTTATCTTATGTTTTCGTTTCGTTTTCGTTTCGTTTTCGTTTTCGTTATCCCCATTAAGCATCCAGGGGCTTCTGCCCACTCCAGAAGATCATCTTGCCGTAGGCGTGCACTTTGGGGTCGCGCATCGACGCGCGGCATTGGGCGAAGAAGACTTCCATCTCGGTCTTATCCCAGCCCAGCGCAGGGAAGTGGACGGCGCCAACGGCAGGAAAGAATTCCTCGCAGGCGGTGCGGTAGTACATACCTACCAATCTCATGATCCTATTCAAATTTTGTTAACCCCCAAGACCCGCAAAGTGTATATAGTTGGACAAACTTACTTGTCGCGGGGCCATGTGCCGTAAGGCAGCTTGATGTAGTTTTGCTTGATGTTGACGAACCCAGCTTCGGCAAGGTACTGTCCGCCAAAAACGGCGGCGTGGGCATTTGTGCCGAACTTGGCAAACGCCTGGAGAAGGATTTCGGTGAAGCGCTTGATGGGCCAGTCGTCGGGCATGGTGTTGTCATCGGAGTGGACCATGCCGTCTACATCTTGAAGCTCGACCCAAGCACCGGGTTTCATGTGGCTATAGTGCAAACTATTAGTTTATTGTGGTCCGGTATGTTTTTATAGCGGATGATTCCTACTCATATGCTTGCTTGAGCAGTGCCACGGGTGACTTGAGGATGGGGATCATGTTGCGCATATGCACAAAGTCAAAGTCGTCACCATTCAACCACTCGTCTTCTACATCGTCAATCAGGAACCTATCGTTTGTGTTAGTATTGATATTGGCCACCCATTCTGATTTTGCCACGCAATTGATGACTTACTTGACGTTTGGCGGCACCCAGGCCGGCTGGATGGGGCTCAGATCCAATCCCAAGACCTCGGCACTGGGAAACTTGTCTCCAACTGTGAGGGTTGCAATATCAAGTCAGCCTTTATCCGCATACCATCAGAGATTCGCTGTTCTTCACGTGGGATTGCTATTTACTTTCAATGGCCCATATCCCCGTCCCGGTGCCCAGATCGACAATCTTCTGCGGGTAGTCGCCAATGGGCGAGTAGAAGAGGCGTCCATCGGTGGCTTCGAGCATCATGGCGTGCAGCATGTCCTCGCGGTTCTGCTCGGCCTCGTCGTTGGGCAGCGGGTACCGGCCATGGCGGTAGCGGTGGTAGCGGCGGCCGTTCTGGTAGCTGTGCTCGAAGATGCTCGAGTTGAGCGACGTCGAGTCGGTGCGGTCGCTGACGGAGTCGGCGTCAAAGTCGCTTGCTGAGAACTCGCCCTCCTCGTCGGTGCCGCCAGCTTCTATGTGCGCATCGCCGTACAAGAGGCCCTGGCCGGCTTGCTCGGCCGCGTCGGTGGTATTCTGGCCCGGGGCGGCGGCTTGTTCTTGCGCGCAGTGTCAGCACGGTGAGATTTGCTTGGGGGGGTGAGAGGTGAGAGGGCCCCAGAGGGTGGTAATATTCGCATCCCGGTGCCCTTGGCGCACGCGATGGTATCGCCATCCTGTCGTCATGCAATTTCCTCCGGATCTGCTCTTACCTGGGACCTGCGCATTCTCACGCCGGGGACTTCCCTTGGGACTGCTCACCGGGGTCCGCTTTTCATCGGACCCGTCCGCGATGCCCATTGCGACGCCGTATTTGGTGTATTCCCCCCTGGTTGTGTGCACGCAGGTGCTCGCTATTTCTTATTCGCTGGCGCAGTTCGATCGAAGGAATGGATTCCCGGTGCCCAAAAAAAAAAGCGACGATGTCACTTCCGCAATTGGAGGCACACAGCGCGGGGGGGGGAGGAGGGAAGTGGGTAACTAAGGAGAAAATGTGAAGCAGAGGGCACACAAAAACTCCACAACAAGCAGGCCCAAGTACGACCCGGGTCGACGGGAGGCAGAGACAGCCCGTCAGATTCAATTTAAGGCAAAGAAAGAAACGAGTCGCTGGGCAGTGGGGGCCGCAGACGCGGGACTTGGAGCGACGCCCGCGGTATTCAATTGAGTCGCGGGGCGGAGACAACCGAGACAAGTTGCGAATATGACAGGTTACCAGGCAGCAGAGGAGGCGGCGGAGGCGCCTGTAGGTCTGACCGAGAGTGCGACCACAGTGACGATGAACACACGGCAGTTGGAAGAAGGACCAAACAAAAAGAAAAGAGCAGATGTTGAAGCAGCGCAACCAATTAACAAAACAAAAAACCTATCAAGGCCAAGACCGGATCAAAAACGATCGGGGCATTTTTTTACAATTTTAATTCGTCGCAGCAGACACACCAAGCTTGGGAGGCGCCAGAGAAGCTAGCTGGAAGCGAAAGAGAAAAAGCTTGAGCACAAGACGGTGAGAGTCTGGAATCAAGAACAGGCTCGACACTGGCCCCGAAGCAAAAGAGATGGCGCATCATGGCTTCAGGGGAGGGGGGTTCGCGCGCGGGGGGATGGATGGGATGGACTGATGAATTGGGCGGAGGCGGCGTTCTCGGGATGCTTTTGTGTCGACTGTTGGACTAACATGACACGAACGACGGGGCCCAGAGGAAAGGAAGCCATCACGCATTGAGATATCATCCCCTTTTGGGCTTTACACGCGAGACGGCTGTTGGTTGCCTGCTCCTTTTCTATGCAGCTACAGTTTGTCTCTAACTAACATGCCTTCCTCTTTTTTTCGTTTATGCCCTGCCAGATACACGCATACATGCAAGGGCACACCAACAGCGCCGAAGCAACATCGTCACCATTGCATCTCATCTCCGAAAAGGTGCCATTGCACGGTAAGCAACGTTTTAAAGTCGTAGGCACTGCACTTCGTCGTCACTTCTTGTGTAACATCAAACTGTGCGGATTGGGCTCAAAGCGGAGTAGTCGTCTGTCTCTGCATCTCTTCGCCCCCCTGCCTGCGAGCTTGTGGCGTGTGGCGGACGAAGCTAGCCTGCCACTGCAAGCACATCATACCCTGGTCCCCCCTCGCCCGCCATCACAGCAGCTGGTTTAGCGCGCTTTGAAACAATCCAAGCTAGAGCTCTTTGCTTGTCGAGCCGCCAGGGGGGGATGAGTGGGAGGAAGGGAGCTTGGGCGAACTAACTACTGTGGATGGCATGCCTACATACCAAGAGGGTCGGCTGGGGACCGGTCCAGCGCACTGGCGCGACCAACGATGGGTTCGGCGTGGGTTTGCTGCCATCAAGTGGGCGTTATTTTCTCGCCTACCATGCAGTATGCTTTCCCCGGGACGCTGGCTTGTGCGCGGGACGAGCATGGTGTTATGGGTCGCTGCAACCGCTTGCTCATGTACGGAGTATGTACGAGACCGACAGGGCTGGGCTGGGCTTTTTTTCTTTTTTTTTCTGCCTTCCTATGGTCATCTACTAAGATTTGTGGCATGACGGGCGAGGGTAAGATGCACGTCAACATCCCCAGTTCTTTTCCCTCACCTTGACGAGCCCCCACCGCCCACCCCCCCCGGGCCGGCCGGGGGAAGGCAGGATGGGAGAGTTCAGGTGATTTGAAGAGGGTGCGTGTGCGGGTTGCATGGAATCCGAAAAAAGAGCTGTTGGGTGGGAGACGAAAGGCCCGGGCCTGGCCCATTTTCTCGGATTGCCTGTTTATCTCGCCCCGGTTCTATAGATGGCCGTCTTGGCTTGGAGCCAAGGCCGTTTCGGCATGCGAGCTGCGGTCTGCACTTTGTTCCAATGTGGCTGTGTGCGCGCAAGTGGACGAGTGCGAGAGAGAGAGAGAGAGTGTGTGTGTGTGTGTGTGTGTCTGTCCAGAACAACGGCGGGCCTTTACCTCCTCTGGTGCAACAGCGAGACAGCCCACACACACATCGTCGGTGTCGATCACTGCCGGAGGCGACTCACCAATTGCCAAAAGAGAGTAAGAGAGAGAAAGCGGCGGCCCGGCTCTCGGGTGCCGCCCCAAGTTCCCAGTGAGGCGCTCTGCAGATGTTGGATGAGCGACGCTGAGACACAAAACGGCACCGACTCACCTGAGCCAAGACCACTCCGACTAGAATGGCACCATGGCTGGGGCCCGGCAGAGAAGAAAAAAATTTCTGCGAGGGTTTACGGATAGAAACTGACGTGATTCGATGATTATTCCCGAATGTCCAACGTTGCCTTAGTAGGATTTACTATTAAACCGCTTTGCTTTTTTCTCTACGTCCACGGCTCTTGGCATTGCATTGGAAGGCCGTGACAAGAATCGCGGTGAGCGCAGCCGCGTGTTTGGTGTGTGGTCAGAAGATGTGCAGCGTGTGTGTGAATATCACGATACAAAAAAGAAGGCCACTAGCCATCACGGACCACTTGTCGCTTCATCCCGAACCGGGGACCCTTGGTCGATCCTTGGACTGCCGTGGACTCTACGGGGGGGCGTGTGGGTTGGGGTTCACAAAGAGGAAAGCTGAGCCGCGTGAGGTTGGCATGCAGAGTAGGTTTCCCACGCAGGAGAAGAGAAGGGGAAAAAAGGTGATGCGTGACTTGAAAGAGAGCTACGAGGGCAGGCTAGCATGGGGGAGGGGACGAGCAGGGGGGAAGTGCATCTGTGGCTGCTGAGCACGAAGAGAGAGAAAGAGAGGGCTAACTAGTTAGCCAAGCGCCTTATCTCCACCAGTTCGCTGCTGCTGGTCTGTGATGTGAGTGAGCGAGCGAAGTGCGTACGTGCGTATGTGCGCCATCCCATCGAGACAGACCAGGGGGGGTCTTGATTGTGTGGTTGAAATCGATGTGCAAGCGTGCGGCGCAGAGTGGGAGGGAGGGGAGGGGAGGGGACCAGAGCAGAGAAGGGCGCGAGATGCGATTGCAGAAGATTCCCATGATGGGACCAGAGAAAACAGAGGAGGCTTTTCCAGTGTGTGAGAGAGTGTGAGAGGCACGCACAATGGTCATTCATTTCGGCTCTTCTTATCGCGCATCTCGTCTGGTTGCATCGCATTCCCTCATTCCACCCACTCTCTCTCACACGTCATATCGCGACAACCGACTCGTCGACTTTTCGACACGCCATGCGAGCGTAACGATGGCAGATTGCCGGCATCACCATGTCCACTCGAGGTGCATGAGCGCAACGTCCCCCGTACATACATTGGCATTAGGCAAATAGGCGAAAAGACGAGGACGACGAGGGAAGCCATCTGTCCATCCAGCGCTTAGCGAAACCCCCTCCTCCTCCTGTTTCTTTTTCCCCTCTTTCTTCACTCAATTGCATTGCATTGCTGCTTCTCATTCGTGTCTGGCCTGTCCTGTCTGTCTCTCTGCTCTCACACACTTTCTGTAGCTGCTCGCTCACCGACAAAGCCGGAGCTTATCTTCCAGCCCCCCGCGCCGCCGCAAGAAGGGTGTCGTTTGCACCACACACACACACACGCAGTCTTCCCTAACCTACCTGATTTAGCTCGAGCGTTGCATCGAGATCCCCGACTGCAGGGATGGGCGCCGTGGGAGCACGTCGTGGGAGGATTGGACCCTCAGGGTCCATGACACCCTCTTTCGCGCTCGTCCTTTTGTTGCGCGCCCCTCCCCTCCCTTTTTCCCACTGATGCAGTGCGTGCGTGCGGTGCAGTGGTGCAAGAGAGAGGGCGATATCCCATACCGACGCTACCACTATCGGTGGGGAAACGCGTGAGCTTGATTCGAGCCTCCCCGGTATTATTTCACTTTGTGCTTCGCGCCGGGCGGTCATGCGAGGCCGATCTCTTTTTTTCCTCTCTCTCTAATAGTGGGTGCCTGTGTGTGTGCGTGCGTGCCATATTAATTTATTAATCTCGAGGCGCAGTCCGCGACATTTTTTCGACCATCGTGGTTTTGTTTTTATGTGGTTTGCCGCCGTCGTCGCCCACCCATCCATCCCCCTCTGCTCTACTTTTAGCCCCCTCGAGGCGCAACGACACCAAGAGTCTAGCCGTCATCGCCGCCATCAACCTCCTCATTTTTCTGACGAGCTGCCGCCGCTCTCCTCGACTGTTCTTAATCACTGTCACATTCACAGTCACAATCACGCAGCTGCGTCTGTCTTGATTATATACAACGAAAATACTTTATTTTTATTTTTTAAACGCAGACCAATTACTTGCGCATCCGACAATATATCCTCCCCCCCTCCTCCTCTTCCTCCTCCAACAACTCCTCCTACATCATCCCGCCACCGTAAAATCCACCCCCGAAAAAAAAGCATTCCATGGCCCCGACTGTTACAACGCCTCTCCTCCCCATCTCCGCCGACGCCACGGCCGCCGCGCCCCTGGGCGAGTACGGCCATCCACTGCCTCCCGCGCCGCCGCAGGAGTCGATTGCCACCCGGGCGCAGCGCATCGCCATCTCAACTTTTTCGCTGGTGCGCCTCGCGCGCGGCATCTCGCTCGTCGTCTACCCGCGCTTCGGCCTCTACGCCCTCGATGTGCCCTCGGACGGCTCCTCGTGCATGCTCGCCAGCTTGACTGGCGTGCGAGACATCCTGCTGGCGGGCTTGCTGCACACGGCCGACCTGAACAACTGCTTGGCTGGTGATCCCTTTGCGCGCCGCGAGGTCGGCCGCGCCTTGGCTGTCAACCTGCTCAGCGACGCCGTCGACGCCTTTGTCCTCATCTTCTACGCCGCCTGGTCGTCCGATTGGGGCAACCCGCTGACCGTCATCATTATCACTGCTGTCATGGCCATCCTGGAGCACCTGACGCTGTGGAGCTTGAGCGAGGACGAGTGGGAAGTCATGGACCACCGCAGTCTGGAAGAAGACAAAGTGTCGAGGATGAATGCGTGGCTGAGGGATCTGCGCCGGTATGAGCAGGCTATTCCCGAATCGACTCGCGGAGGTTCTGTTGCCCGCTACGAAAGCATGGCGTAGATGCTTACTTCACTTCTTTTTTCTTTTTTTTTATCTTTCTTTATACTGTTCAACTCTATTTATGCCATATGGGTATGATTGATGGTGTTACGCGGCGTTGCATTTTGCTTGGGATCACAGCGCGGGAGTTTTTGGTTGCTGCTTTACAACGGAGTTGTGTGCGTTTTTGATCGTGTGTTTCGACGTCTGCGTGCTGTATTCATGATTGGTCTGGTCCGTGTTCCTGGGGTACATCAGGTTGGCAGTCAAAATCAATCACTTTGCGTCTTCTCTTCTCTCTTCTCCTGCAAATTCTTTCTCACAGTCCGATTCTGCCGTGTTTAATTTGATCCTTGATAAACTTGTGAATTGTAATTGGGACACCACATGACATGATTCAGCTGCTCGTCTAACGCTCTATAAAAGACATTCAAATCTTGGACTTTGTCAATCATACATGAACAATCATAAACGGGTCTTGGTCTTTGCCGCCTCTTCCTCGGCCCACGCAGCTTCGTTGTTCCTGCGCCACATCTCTCTGCGCAGATCGGTTCCTTGCTGGAACTCGCGGAACCATTCCCGCTTGAACTTGGGCAGCTTCCTGCCCACGCCGGCTTCGCCTGGTCCAGCAAGCTCTCGCAGTCCATCAAAGTAGTCTTCAAAGTCTGGGTACACGACCGAGAACTTCGGACCGTCACCGTGCGTCTTGATGCGCTCCGTCTCCCAGGTCCGCATCTCCTCTGTGCTCGGCACCCGGCCGCGTCCTGCGAGCACGCGGGCTGCATACACGGCCTGCCACTCAAAGATTTTGAATGTGAGGCCTGCGCCGACTGCTCCGACAAAGACCAGCGTCGGGTCCTTCTGCCACACCACGTGCTGAAACAAGTCGGGCACGCGGTTGTTGCGCACCGGGACGGATGGCAAGAAAGGCAGCGTCCAGCTGTAACCGGTGCCGAAGATGATGTGGTCCACGTCGGGAATCGAGTTGCCATCTACTAAGTGTACTGTTCTGCCGCTCACCTTAGCGATTGATGGTTGCTTGGCGATGCGTGGGTGGTTGAATGCGATATCCCCAAAGTAGCTGTTGAAGCTATGACCAAGAACAACAGTGTGGACTGGGCTTTGAGCTGTGTCTATCAGGTCAACTGCGATATCTGCAGCTGAGACTGAAGCTCCAACAACGACAACTCGCTACGATTGGTTGGTTAGCATCACACTACAAAGTCCTTCGTCAACTATTCCTCTCCCGTTTCAAACTAACCTTGTTCTTGAAGCCGTTTCTTCCCCGAAAGTGTTTACTATGCAGCACACTGCCCGGACGGGACTTTTCGAACTCTTCGAGTCCTTCTATTGCCGGGATAAATGGCACCCAGTAGTGACCGCTGGCAACCACCACGGCGTCGAAGTACTCAACCCACCAATAGTCCTGATGCTTCCCTTGCTTCCGCAACGTCACCTTCCATTCGGAGCCCAGCTTCTCGACGTGCTCCACCCACGTGTTGTACGAGACAAGGTCCTCGTAGCTATTACGCTGCAGCAAGCTCTCTACGTAGCCACGCATCACTTTCCACGGGCGAAACGGCGTCTCGGGCCCATGCACGCTGATTGACCAATCGCTCCTGACCTCCGGGATGGGCTCCTGGCTGTATTCCATGGTCAGGCTGGCGACATTGGTCTCCAGGTACGGATAGATGGACGACTCCTCGAAGCGCGGCTGGTCCGACCCTGGCACCAGGGCCGGCAGCTGGTCTGGAATGCGCACGGGGACATCGGCGGAGCGGTCTGCCAGGCGCGCAAAGTCGGTCACGGTTGGTGGTGGTGTCGAGTCGCCAATCCTACAAGAAAAAAAAAACAGGGCGTCATCAGCGAATTGCCATCGCTGGAGTGTTTCTTGGTGGGCTTCTACCAGCATCCTCCGGCGCCCTCGCGGCGCTCAAAGACGCGGATTATGTCAAACGTCTTTTCTTGGGCGAGGGCGTCGACAGCTATGGCGCCCGCGGGGCCGGCGCCGATGACTGCCACACGCTTGACGGCGGCGGCGGGCATTGTCTCGAAAGAAAGATCGGCGATAGGGAGGGGTGGTCAAGTGACGAGCAAAAGTTATATCAGCGACAAGTAGGGCGGTAAAGGAAGAAAGGGAGAGTGAGAGAGAGAAAAGATAAAGATAAAAGACAAAAGACAACTGTCTCAAGCTTGCGATCACAAGTTCAAGTTGTCTCTGACAGCTCGGACACAGGCACACCGGTTTCTCCACTTTTCCACGCCCAGGTGCCGTCGGGTCAGCGGGAGCCAGTGACGAGGGCCCTCCGGGGTAGATTGTGGGGATGCCGTTGATGGTGTTGTCGATTGTGTTATATCACGCCATCGCCGGCGTCGGTGGGATCCAGGGTATGGCCAGAATCCAATTGGCAAATGAGAGGCCGCGATGCGAGCAAAAAGATAAGGGCCGTGTGCAGGGGGGAACCAAACATTCAGAATGGCAGGGATGTATGCTGGTTTGGAGGTAGCTGGGGTGTCTGTCAGAGCAGGTTGATTAGTCTAGCGCAGCAAGATTACTATCCGCCATGTTTAGACTAAACACCTTAGCTGTAACAACAAGTTGATATGACAGGTTTCAGCAGTGTCAAACTTTTTTGATAAAATTCCACGCCCCAATTCTAAAATATATCTATCTACACACGACACTATGGTATCCAAAAGCCTGCTTGCAACAAAGTTCTCTCAAAATGAATCCAAGCCATTTCTTTCAAGGACTTGCTGCTTTATCTGAATGAGACGCATGATCTTCTGACTCTAGGTTTTCAGTTTGTTCCTCTCTCCAGTGGTCAATCCAATCAATATACCCCAGCGCATCTTCAGCCGATATCCTCTTCTCCGGTTCATGGCGAATCAGACCTTTAATCACGCCAAGCAAACACTTCAATCCCTCGTAGTCGACATTGCTGAATCCCAAATCTTCGTAGCCGTCATCCTGTTCTATAGATGATACAATGGCCTCGCGGCGAGGTTCGAATGTGTCTTCAAGGAGCAAAGATGGTTCATGCGCCGACGCATCCGTATCTATTATGTTAGCTAAAGTTGTCTCGAGGATGATAGTGGACCAACCGAAATGCTTTATACCACGATTTATTTCTTCTTCTCTCATTTCCTCCCATTTCTCGTGCCAAGTCGGAGAAAGGGGACCTACCACGCGGGAGATCTTCCGAAGATGGTAAGCAGGCGACAAAGGGAAGCTAAATGGGGATTTTTGGTAAAACAATGCATAAATCTATTACCCCAGGTCACAGAACATAGTTAGCAGACTCTTCTCAACAAATTCAATTTTTCCCCATCGGTTGGTTACTTACCAAACAACCTGCCCGCCAAAAGTCATGCCGATAGTCCAGCGATCCTACAAAGTAGGTCTCTGGGGGCCGTAAATCACTGGGCTGAGGCAAGCTCTCAGCAGCTCGACTTTCAGCAACTGAAAAAGACTCGGCCCAATCTACCAAACATACATTCTCATCTCTAGCATCAAACCATCCCATCCACGAAGCAGACCTCAACAGATGCGCCGGCAGGTTTGGGGGCTTCTCTTCTTTGCCAGCATAATCTACCGTGATTGGCTCTCCTATTGTGTCCCAAAAGTCTTCTTCGCTGCAAAGTGCCTGGTTGCAGGTGAAAAGTAGATTGGATGGTGATATATCTGAATGACAGATATGATGGTTAGGAAATTCGATAGCCGGTTTAGAGTGCAGCATTTATTACAGTACCTCCATGCGCTATGCCTGCTTCTTGGGAAAACTTTATCGCTTCGAGAATCTGGCGCGAAGCTCGGAGAACAGTATCAGGGCGCAGTACCTCCTCTGGCTCGTCCATTGACCTATACGCAGACAGAACTTTTGAAAGAGATGGGCCTAACAATTCCGTCACGATGCAGGTGTGGATGCCATTGGGCCCTGTGTGATTGAAGTAGTCGACTAAATAAGGAAAATAGCGAGTTTGATTACTTGATCCCTTTTCATAATGTTGTTCAAGTGTCCTCAACATTTTAACATCAGGGTCTTGTTCAAGGTCAAGCGTGGAAACATAGGCCTGTTTGATTTTTATAGAAACCCATTGACTGCGAGATTTCGATGTGTCAGATGCTGTTCTGTTTAAATGATGAGGACACATACTCCTGAAAAGAATCACGAGCAAGCCAGACTGTTGAAAACCCGCCATATCCAAGCTTGTGACGAATAGTGAACCTTCCATTAGAAAAAGTATCCCCAAGAATCGTGGGATGAAACCCTCCTTGGACATAAAGGCCTATGCTTTCGTGCGAGGAACTATGCAGAATCCTGACAAGATCTGGATATTCCGGCAGCCATTCTTCTGGGTACACTCTAGCGGGTTCTGGCCTGCTGGGTTTCGACATGCTGCCTGAATCAAGTGAGATTAATCCGCAGAAACTTTAATCAGGGTTCAGGTAGATAATAGAATCTTCGCTCAGCATCAAAAAAGGGGATGAAAAAAAAAGTAAGCCAAGCGCATGCAGTCATATTTTTGTCCGGGGAGGAGACCCCACATTTACTAGGCAGCTTTAGAATACAAAGCAGTCCTGATTGGACAGACAGGGACTTCACCTGGTTGTTTATTCTGTATTAACTCATTATGGTGTGAGGCTACGCATTGGCAGGATTTTTGTATATTTATCATTTCTGACTGTTGAATTGAAGGAAAAAAACACCAGTTAATAGCACATCTTCAGATTCCTTGTTCGCCTTAAATTTAGTAGGGAGGTTCAAACTCACACATTCCACATCGCACCCAGGATGAACCAGGCACGGCAGTGTTGTATCACAGAATATATTGTTATTTGAAAATAGATTTTCTCATGCAAAGCGAAATTTAAGATATGCCTCCAACTTATTATACTTATTAAAAGGTGTTCTGTCCAAGGTTTGTTGCGCAGCCTAGGAGCTACCCTACAGAGCATCCATTTGTCAGCTGTGCCGCCATCTAGTAACGAAATTCTCAAGTATACTAAGTTCATTTTTACGAAGAGTATGAAGGTGATGCGTGATATAAAAATATTTAAAAGAGTTGCTGCATGAAATCTGTTATCCTAAAAGAATGGGCAAACTGATCATGGGAGTTACTGGAGCGATGAGAGGCCAATTTGAGGATAACACCTTTAATTTATACTACATATGGATATCATTTACTGCTAACATTTTTGAATAGAAATGCGAATCAAATAACTATGGGGTATCTTTCTCAAGTGATTAAGCCGGGCATTTTATAGCAGGCTCATCATCTAAGGACCACCAGCACGGCCGGTGTTGTCCCAGTATCCGTCGCCCTTGGCACGGCAAGTTCCAATGACACAGTAGTAGCCACCGCCTCGGTTGTTAGAGTTGGGGGACTTGACAACAACAGGGTCGGAGATAGTGGTGGTGGGGTTGGCGCAAGGAATCTGCAGCTCCAGCTTGTTGCGGACCGTGTAGGCAGTGTGGGCGGTGTTGTACCAGACGCAGACCTCGTCGCCTACACCACCGTAGCATGTGTATGAGTTGCCAGTCTCCCACGACTTCTGGACGTCGAATCCTCCAGTGAGCCACTCGGTGATGTCGGCCGACACGGAAAATCCGATGGTGAAGGACTCGGACTGCTCGTATCCTACGGAGCAGGATGTGGCAGAGCCGCAGTTGATGTTTTCCTGGATTGGTTTTAGTAAGTGGGCTCGCTGATATTTAAAATGAGACTTACGCTGATCTGCTTGTGGAAGTAGTTCTGGTGAGGGTCTCCGTCTCCATCTAGGTAGGTGGATTGTTTGGGACCACACTGGACGCCAGAGTTGAGGTTCTGGCGCTTCTCGGGCTGTTCAACGGCGGTAGGGTTGAGACCGCTGGTGTTGGGAAGCCAGCAGTCAACCTCTGCCTCATCGGCGTTGAACTTGCGGTGGCAGATGGCGCCGCCGGAGTGCTCCTTCTTGGAGAGAGTCGCGTACGTCGAGTTACCAAAGGTGACCTTGCCGTAACCAATCTCGTTTACGTCAAAGGAGATGGGGTACTTGGCAAAGTCACCGGTGTTGAGGGTGGTACCGTCGGCCTCGCCATAGAACTCGGACTTGTCGCTGTTGAAGACCTCAACAGTGGTGGAGTTTGTCTCCTTCGTGTAGGTCAGGACGGCGCGAAGGTCTTCTGGGGCGGATGAGGATGATGTAGGAGCGGCAATGGCGCCGGCGCTCAGGGCCAGGGCAATAGCGGCGTTGACGAGCATTTTGAAATGGGCAGTCGAGATGCAATGAAGGATAGATGATGAATGAATGTCTTAGTTTGGATGCTGGATTACTGATGGGAAAAGTGTCTGATGGTGATCATAGGATGCTTCTTATATATTACTGGAGGGCCGTATGTATTCAACAAAAGGACAATTCAATGTCGGACGTCATTGTCCAGGCTTTCAGATTGCATGTCAGCAATTGATCCGGTTCCACAGCCAATTGCTCATGTCGATGACCATTTCGAGGCCCCACGGATAGTAGACGAAATTTCGATTGTGGTTGGCAAAGCTATGTCCACATGGTGAACCATGGCAGTGCACTGTCGAAAGGATCAAACAGCATAATCCTTCCCTTGGAGGGCTGAATAGGGCAGTGCACTATTGGGGTCCAGGGACGAGAATCCTTCTGGAGCACGACCACGCGACACACCACTCCTGTGCCCTAATTCTACCCTGGTAGTGGAGCCACAATGGGAACCGCCTGGCTTTAGCGGGTTATGCATACGGCCACCAGTGTTTTGCGCAGTCAAACAAGAAATGGAGCTTATGAAAAAGGGCTGCTGGTGGAGCCGATTGATTAGATTGGTGGTTTGACAGCCTGCCAAGTCTCCGATACGCGGTAAGGAGCTGGCGGCTTGGTATTGTTGCTCTTGGCCGTGTTTTTCTGATGGTCCTGGGGAATTATTCGTTTCGGGTTTATGTGCTGCAAAATTTCTTGAAATTTCTTCAAGTATTGGCAATCCATCAAATACAAGGCGTATTAGCGTGCCTTCGTCTTGATGTCATGAGAGTAATGTCTGGAGTTGGATTGGCAGGGTTTTCCCTCCACATCCGCGTATTGCGGTGACCACCTAAATTATCGATTGAGTAAACAGAGTCAGTGCGGCTGATGTGAGATTCCCCATCGAAGCGGGTAAAAAAAAACTACCTTGTTTATATGCTTCAGCCTTGATTGATCTGCGCGTGTACTTTTTCTAGGAAAGGCAGTGGAAGGATTCACTCGTCCCCTACCGAGAGGATCGTGCTTCTATGACGGGCCATCGCCGATCCTATTCCCGGATTTTTTATGAGCCCCGCAATTCTCGCTGCTTCGGCACCTGTTTTCTTGGCTTGCCAAGCAAAGATTCGGCTTCCGATACCCGTTGTACTTTAGCAGCTTGACCGCCAATGGGCCGAACACAGATCCTACGAGGTGCCTGTGCCGCAGCGGAAGGATGAAACAAGTCCATTCCATAGGTAAATATAGATTTATATTGAATTCCATTATTGGACTATCAGGCGTCAAGCCTATGTTTGGCCAACCTACAGCCCACCCTTTATGCCGCACCTTACGTACAATGTTCCTCAACAATCCTGCTGCAGTAACACGGTCGCTGCTCAAGCCGCTTGCGCAGCCTTCAGCTGGGCTCTCTTCTTCTTGGTGGAGTCCACAATGGTCTGCTCACGATAGATTGACACTACTGCAGGGTGCTCAGAAAGTTCTTGTGCCCACTTGGAGTACGCTGGTGCGCGCTTTTGAAGCTGCTCGCTCACGCTGGCAGCAACAAGTCCATGCTTGGATAGCGTCGAAAGACGGACAACAAATGGCGCGACGAGAACCTGGAGGAGCCAATTAGCAGAGAAATCGCGCGGCTACTCAAATGAATATACTTACCTCGGCCAGACTGATCCTTTGGCGGCCCCCAAAGAAAGGGCCGGCGGCAGAAAGAAGGGGCTCAATATCCTTCTCAATTGCTGCAACAATCCCATTGGCTGCTTCCTCTGCATCTGCTTCTGTCTTAGGCCATACAATCTTGGGGTAAAATGGCTGCACATAGCTGAACCAGGCGTCGACAAAGAGAGCAATCTTGGCTCGCTCCAGAGGTCCTTTGGAGTCAGTCTCCGAGGGAAGCAAGTGTGAAGGGTAAGCATCAACTAGGAAGCGAGCCACGATGGCAGACTCTGGGACCACCTCTCCATTGTACACCAGAGTGGGGACCTTGCCGCGAGGGTTCACCTTCAGATACTCTGCGGTACGTGGAGTGTCTAGGTCGACAATCTCCTCCTTGAAGGGAATTCCCAACTCAGAAAGAACAATGTGAGCGCGGTGAGCCCCTGTGGGTTTTAGCGGAGGAGGTAGCACACAGAATTCCGGGATACCTACATGGGCATCGATGGTTGGTGTAGAGAATAATGTCTGCAGCGGCTTGAGAACCCATGTTTGGCAGTTTTTGCGATGTATACTTTGGCGTTGAGAAATTTAGAGGCAACCGGAGAAGACGAAATCTTTGGATCCCAATGTCGTTGGTAACGTCTTTTCAATAAATAGACACGGATAAGATCCGGGGGAGACCCATTATTAATACCTCGGAGATACGCAGCTTCACCTACGCAATCAATATTGCACCATCGGCCCCTCAGTTTGGCCATCCGGCTTCCGGATGCCGGTGGGGGCGATTTAGGTTCGTGAACCGTTACGCCAATCACGCAACCAACAGAAAGACGCTAGAACCGTGCAGAAAGGACAAGGGGACTATATCCAATGGTATAAAGTTGTCGTTGATTCGCACGTCTCTTCATAGGCGTTCTTTGACTGGCTATCCGGCCTTCAAATTCGCCGCGGCACCTAGTACTAATTGGGACAACCAGAGCCGGCTTGGTCTCTTTGTACTTTGTCGGCTCAACCGAGACGTTGAGTGCATGAGAATAAAGTTCGGGTTAAATTTTGTAGGCTTGTGGGGTAATATCGGGCTGTATTTGGCCAGGATGCCAACTGTAGCTGCGTTGGGAAATGTGCATCTAAACAATGATAACTGCTCTATTTGTTGGTATTTTCTTGTCGTCTCTTTATGTCTACTGTGCAACAGCTGAAGGGAGCCTTATGTGTCTTTGTCCAAACCTGTCCTCCGATATTACTACAGTCTCTTGGCTATTGGGGTTCAGTGTGGGGAGAAACCGCTGTGTTGATATCATCCAGTAGCTGCGAATCTACTTAACTTTACTGGACACTTGTATAAGCCATTCAGAAATAGGTGAACGGGCCTAATAAATTGAAATCCCTCTGGGACTTCATATTTCTTGATGTAACCAAACCCATTCATAAATAATCTGTTTATACACTTGAGATTTTGCTACAATGGATATGGAAATGAGCATAGTTAAACTGGGTTGGGATCTGATTTGATTCATTGCGGATCCTGAAGCTATTAGAAAATGGCTGCGATTAGTTCAAGCTAAGTAGCCAATCCGACCTGGTTAGCTGGCGAACTTCTTGGGGTAAGTTTGAAGTCTGGTTAGTCATGTCCCAACCGCGGCACTTTGAAGCAGCTGCAGACCCAGGTGGACTGGATAGCTTCGCTGTTTCATTGGTACAAGGTCATCATCGATGGAAATCACAATAGGATCCCCAATACTGACTTCCGTAGGCCCAAAAAGGGCTTCTGAGAGCTCTAAGGTATGTGCTATCTATTGATCAACACAGCCATCAATCGTGGAGCCGATAATAGGGCGCAACTTTCAGTTACCATAGTCGAAGTTTAGTGAGCCAGTTATATTTTATATTGAGTAATCCTATTTGTATACATCAAATACATAATTTTATTATTTATATAAATAGTAATAAATTAAATAAATTATTTATAGTAAATAATTTATTTTATAGTAATTTAAAAATATTACTTATTTCTTAAAAAAACAATTCTTAGAAAGATCTAACTAGGTGCTTTGTGTGTGCAAATGGCAAAATGTGTGTGTACGAATAGAAATACTCTTTATATTTCTTCTATGATATGTGGCACATTATACAAAACTGACCTCAGCCCAAGTAGAAGGAAAACTATAGAGAGGATCCTCCAGTGAAAGTAACTCGAGGAAGAGAAGGAGAACTGAACGAATAAATCATAAGGAGATTATTGCCCTGTACAGCAAAATCAGTATAATCACCTCCCAGGCAATCCACCGGTAAACCGTTCCGAACGGGTGGAGTACATGTAATGTACTCCGAGTTGTTGGGGATACCGTCCGAGGGCGCAGACAGAACTTCGGAATCCATCGTAACGATGAGATAATAATCGTTATACATAAGCTTGTTTGTGCCGTCTTCGAGGTGTAATTGGCCGGGACTATAGCCCGACGCTTCGGAGGCTGGCGGATTCAAGTACACATTGGCGCGACCGTTGAAACCGACAAGGAATTGCATGGCAAGGCCGTTGGAGGCCGCCGACTGGCTGACACTCTTCATATAGAATGTCGAAATTATAGGATTGGGATCAGCAGTAGATGTGGCTTCAGGCGTGCTCGCAGTTGCAGACTCAATGGTTGATGTTTGGACAAGTGAGGCGGATGTATCTTCGGCGGTCGAAGCAAACGTGGACGTAGCTTCAATTGAGAGCGTGGCTGTAGAGTCTGTGGTGGATGCTTCAGAAGTTAAGATAGATGTATCTTCCGTTGGCGAAGTGAATGCAATGTCGGTAGTAGACGTGATAGATGTGAGTATGGTATCGGACGATGTAGTGTCCGTACTTGCGGCAGAAACATCTGTGGAGTCGGTGGCGATAGTAGTGGTGGATGCAGTGGTTGTTGACTCGGTTGTAACATTGGAGGCGACCTGAGAAGAAAGCAATGAAGGAAAAGCTGAGTGTGGTTTGCATAAGTGAGCCAAGCCGCCTTCGATTAGACCAAATGCCATAAAGAGGCTTTGGGAAAAACTTTTGGCACGCATGATTAAACTTGAAGATCCCACGTTGCAAACTATGGTCCTGACAGTGTTTTGAAGTTCAAGGGAGGCCGCTTTGTATATATAGTTACCTGATGTATGACCCTTGGGCGCCGTGGAGCGGTCAGATAGGGGACAACGGACCAGAGAGTGACATTTTAAAAGCGATATCCTCTCCGCCACGACGCTAGACGCAATCACCGAAGCAATAGTTCTCATGAGGCGTAAAGCCACCAATTTAGTTCAAGATTTGTGTCGACATCCAGAACGAGGCATCTGGGAAGAGAGTCCATGCTCCTTTGTTCTCAATACATGTAATTGCATGGATTCTGTTTTTAAACTGAATGAGCAGAGTGTTGTGGTGGCATTTCTGCGTCGATAATTCACAATTTAGCCACGACCGGAAGAGCGACTCATGTGCGACAGGAGCTGAAAGATAGCCCCACAGGGGGTTGTGACATTTTTCGCACTAAATTTAGCGAGTGGCGTTGCACGAGTTCGAGAACTCGCCCAAAAAATGATCTGATTACCCAAAAAGGACGAGAAATAAAGGACACTGAGGAGACGAGCCTTCCGTAAAGAAATTGAGTACTTCAGGGAGCACAACAAGGTGACCTATGCTCAATAGCTAAATGCATTTTTTGGAAGGCCGTAAATGAAGCCACGTTTTCTTTGAATTACATTCTTGCCCACCTTCTTGCACATCAAATCATGGATATCAACCCAATTGACCATCTTACATCCCAACTAGGGCCCCCAACCCCCCAAAGTCTTCCGAATACTATTTTTCTAGATGAGACTACTCGTTCTTTGTATCAAAGGGCGATTGTTGACCCGTCATCTGTCAGCGATGCAGAACGCCGTGAGATCCTCCAACGGCCATCCCAAGAGGAGGAAGATAAAATTTGTCACAATGCTTGCGGACTTAGCATGCCCAAACTTCTCATTAAAGCCTCGCAAACCCCCGAACTGCTCTCGTATAAAGAAGCTGTTCTCGTAACTGGCGGAGCCACCAGTGATCAAGCCGAACAGCGGCTATCTAGGCAACTGCGAATAAGAAAAGATGACCGAGAATTAATGTTCAAAGCAAGAGAGTCAGTGAATACGGAGGAGGATATTATTTCTAGAAATAATGCGCAAGCTGTGCTCAAGAAATGGTCAGATCTCAGAGGCGTTGCCCTAACAGTTTTGACAAATCACGATATTTCAAATATAAAACGAGCGATGCGTGTGCCATGGCAGGAACACGTTCTATCATTGGCGAATACAAGCAATGGCGCAGCAATTTTTGGGTTCGTGGTATTTTCTCCAAAATTCTTAGACTGGTCTTCATACAAGGAGCAGATCGACACTTTTATAGAGCACGGCTTCAACCTTTTCCATACACTGGTAAAGCGAGAGGTTGCGGTGGGGTTTAGACTGCACATGGTTGAATGTGAGGGAATGGAATCTCTCCGGACCCAGTTTACCGCTATGAAGGATGCAGACCAAATCCCTACAGGACTTCGCCCAGATTCTTTCCTCTTTGTTGACGAAGAAGCGTTACGATCGGGGGACACTAAAAGACCATTTATCTGGCTGTTGGAACCGCAAGATTCGGCGAAGCCGCTCAAAGTGGACATCAAACACATCGCACCAACACTGGTTGCAAGATTAACTCAACGAGACTTGCCAACAGAAAGGGCCAGAAAATGGCCATATCGATGTACATCTGAGTTGGATGAATTGCACAAAGCAGTAGAACGCTCAGAGCCGTATGGCGAATTCGATAGTATTTGGCCAGCAAGTTCGACCTCGATGTAAACTGAACAAGTCGTTTCTTTACACTTCCTATAAGAAAGGTCACTTCCCGCAAGTTTGGTCAGAGAGCAGGGAGCCAATAGTCCGTATTCTGTCTCTCGATATGACCTAGTGCATCGTCAATCACAATACGGAATATCTAAACCGGAGCATAGATACATGATGTAACAATGAGATATCAGTGCACCTGGAGGCAGAATTTCTGTAAAATTTAAATTCTATCCTAGTTTATTTGTTTTTATGCCTTGCAATCGTATTGAACTAGAGAAGCCCCATGGAACTGAAATTGTGCATAGCTTCGTTGTAGCCCTTCCTCACTCCTAGCAATGGAGTATGTCCCCATCACAGCGACAAATATTTTGATGCATTGGTTGCGATATGAAGTCAACATATCAACATGTAGTCGCGTGTGTGAATTTGATATTCCGACCAAGGTATCATGATTGAAATGGGTTCATCTGCCGAAATAAAAAAGCGGAGTCGAAATGTCGGAATTAAGAAGAAGCAACATCGTTAAAGACCATAGGAGTGTTGGATGGGCAGGTGTCCCAGGCTGGGCAATCGCAAGTCTGGCCCGCCTTGAGATCGGAACAGATAATTATCGGCTTGCTCGCGTCGCAGCAGCAGCAGGAATTGCTCTCCTGGCCAAGCGCAAAACTGGCCAAGAGGAGAGTGCCGAAAATGGAGAGGATTTGCATTTTGCTTCTGTAAAAAAGACTTAAGACGATATTTCGTGATGATTCGTATGAGCTTTTTTAATGTAGTGTATTGTTGTAGATTTGGGGTTTGGATTGAGCCAAGTGTTTTGGAACCATGGTGGCTTGTTGGATCATTTTATACTACGGGCTGGATTCTGACTAAAAAGAATGTTCCTTGGCGCATGATCAACCTAGCACAGTGCTTTAATGTCAGTACGGTATATTCTTAGAAAAATAGCCACTATTCTAGCGCCTTGGCCATTATGCTGTCTCGGAGGGTAAACCGAGCCACCATATTTAAGCTTATGGCTCGTATACACAATGCCAAAGCGTCATGCCAAGCCCACGATCAGACATTTTAATTGTTTATCGACAAACCTCAACAGTGTATCCTAGAATTCTTCATTATCGCAATTTTCGATAATGCGTATGCTATGCCCCTCTTTCCTGTCAGTTCGCCATCATTTACTCGAATCATTGCCGCTTCCAAATGTCGATACATGTCAAACCAGAATGATTATGCCGAAGATTCTGTGATCAAATTAAGGTTTGTTACCCTTAACTTAATTAAATTCATGACATCACTCGTCTCATATAGCTTAACTTCGACGAAGTGCCGATGGCCCGCGGGCCCCGACAGCCCCGGCGCTGAGCCCTAGAAGAATCGTCCCTTACGAGATCATAAAATGCAAAGCAGTGTACAAAGATCGTTGAAAATGATTGAATTGGTATTGATAGATGATCCTTCGGCTCACAAACTCCAAAAATAATCGACTCGGCACTAGCACCAATGCCAGCATCAAAGGACCTGCAATCTCAGAGCATTAGTATCAAGTTTGAGTTTCATCAATGTGTGTCTGACAGTATGCCCAGTTGATATCCACTTGCAAAAATCTCACACGGTTATTCCATTCTTTTACTCTTCTACTTCTACCTTGCGTATAGACATGACCACAAGACTTGATTTGTTTCTCTTATTACTTAACTCTCATCCGGCCATGGTTATGCTGTAAAACCTATTGTTAGATAATGTGGGGCTGGTCTTTGACTCGAAATTTGGATCAGCAGTAGTAGATTCAGGGGTTGAGGCGAACCTTTAAGATTTCAGGCCGTATCTCGTACGTTGCATGGCCAAGTAGATTCATGGATCACTTCACTTCGGTTTTGGTAAAATGCCCTCGTTGAAGTATGATGCCCCTGGGATTCTTCACTATTAAATCCCCAGAAATTTAGAAGAAAAAAATAAAAGCAATTAGTTTCTTTTCTAATCTTGATCAGAGGGATTTATTTATTCACATCTTAATAAGGGGATGATGGTAAAAAGTCTAGGCGTTAACTATATCTTTGAAGGATGGATGTGCATTCTAGTTCTAAATTAAACAGCATACTGCCAAAACAAATGAAATACAGGAAACTTTTATTTCGACATTGGTTGATGAGAATTAAACGAGTAGGAGAGCTCCAGTTCTAAAAGTAAAACTCCAAGCGTCTAGTGCGGTCAAATCAAAAATTCAGTTTTCCTTGGTCTAAAGAGCTTAGTACTTGACGGCAAGCTTGAAGCCAGTCTTGCTAAGTCTTGCGCCAAAGGCAACGAAGGAACCAACAAGGCAGAATACACCGGCGAAAACCTTCAGGCCCGTGAAAGATCCATTGTCGGCGGCCAAAATGGCACCCGCAATCGGATTGGTAACAAGACCACCGACAGAGGCGCAGAAGAACAGAAGGCCAGAACGATATCCAAATTCGGCGGGAGGAGAAATCTCGGCTACGAGCGCAGGCGAGAGAGACACGTATGCTCCGGAGAAGAAGCCAAAAAATCCTGCGTAAGAAATGAGAGCGGCGTTGTTATTTGCAGGAATCCAAAGAGCCAGGCCCAAGATGCCAGTAATTACGCACACGGTCGCGAAGACGTTGAATCGCCCCAGTTTGTCAGCAAAAACGCCAGACAGTGCTCGTCCGAAAAAGCTGTATTCTGTTAGTATTGAAGCCAAGGGGCATTGTAGAGAGCAATAGACGGACCTTGCGGCATTGAGAATAGGAACTATGTACTGCAGAATACCAGTGCTCATCCCAGAAGCGCGGGCTTGAACCACAATATAGTCGATGGGGACAAAAATTCCAAATGTGAGAAGGAAGAAACCCCCCATCAATAGCAGACTGGTAAGCTCGCGGAAAGGAGCCAAAGGGTTGGCCGGGTTTGATTGACCACCCCTTGGAGCGACTCTCGGTCTCACGGTCAGGTTGGCGATGATGAGGAGGAAGAGGATGAGGAACGCGGCGATGCGCATCGTCCAGGGAAATCCGACTTCGCCAATCAATCGATTGATCATGATAGGAAAAATAACACCCCCGATACTGGAGCCTGTTGCGCAGAGACCAAAGGCAACAGCCCTCTTTTTATCAAACCACCCCGCAACTGTGCTGATGGCTGTATGGATTGTGAGTATTTTGTATTTTGAACGTCGCGACCGGATAATGGTACATACAGGGTTGGAAGATGGCAGAGGCGCCTATGGCACTGCAAACACCTTGAGACAGCAAAATCTGGTAATACTCGGTTGAGAGTGAAGCCATCATCAACCCGAATACATGCAATATGGTACCACCGAATATCAAAGGACGTGGCCCATACTTGTCATGAAGCCTTCCCACAATGGGGCCCTAAACGAAGGATCAGTATGAACTGGGAAAAAGTAGAACTGCATTATTGTCAGGTGCTCATACCATGGCCATCATGAAGAAAATTTGCAACGAGGGAATCCAGGCGATGGTGCTTGATGAGTAGTTTTGGAGCATGTGGCGTTCGTAGTAATCCTGGAAGACGCCAACGCCTTAGATGCACCTTTTAGTTTGCGATTCAAGCTTAAATGCAACAGCTTATCAAACTTACTGTTCGTCCAACCAAAACTGCAGAATGATGTAGTCCATGTGCCCAAGACCACTGTCCATGCTGCAAATCCTCCATCTGGGATTTGGTCATGAAAACTGCCAGATTGGGCAGGGCTGTCAGACGTAGATATGCCCTTTTCGGCTTCTGAGCTCGGTATCATGGGCCCAGGGGTCGCGTTGACTTCGGTGGTGCTGCTGTTGGCCGTCATTGTGAGTTTTGCTGCTTGCGATGAGTTGCGATGAGCCTGATGGGCCTCTTCATCCGGGATCCCAACATCTTTTATAACCTGGCCAAACTGTTCCACGGTGACTCGATTTTTTCTTGCAATTTTGAGGCACCCTGGCAAGCACAACCCCAAAAGCGGTTTGGCCAAGTCGGAGGGCGTGGAGGTGGGGTCGGTGATGCTCGGTTCCCGCTTGCAATAGACCGTTCAATAAGCCGAAGTGATGGATACCCGGCCGGGAAATAGCGTGATCAAGATCTTATCAATCTAGGGTATTTTCGGATATGATTCAGAGCCTGGGAAGGGAAATTGGTGCATTTGTAATGCTTTCGTTCTGCTTAAGGCGAGTGTTGACGCGGCGGATCTCTTGAGATTTTCGACACCTTGCACAAAACTAGAGTAATACAAAGCTGGCTTTATTATTATTATTATTACTTGAATATTGGGATCCTCTACTCTTGTAAAAAATTATCTGTTGGTTATATTTTGACTCATCGTGCGCAATGCACGATAGCGTTGTCGGTTCAAGGTATTCACAGTGAACGAGCGGGAGGGTTCCGCGTTCGGCTGGTCCCAAGCGTCATGCTCATCCCCAGCCTGAGGATGTAAGCACGGCTTAAAACAAATGACCGTCCTAATGAGCGGCCAGAGCCGCACATGTGCGGATCAATTTATGCCTAGAATCGATTTTTTTTTTTGAGAAAGCCGCTGGGCATGGGTGGGCTTACCTACGTAATAGCATGGGCGCTTGTGTGGCAGCACGCAAGTGTGTGGACAACCTGCGAGGCGCGATGCCTTTTTCGGAATACCAACACCTTGAAATGCTACCATCATGACTTCAGGCTATTTCGGTGAAAATAGCCTGGACGAGGAATGTGAATGCCCGGCAACGCGTTGTGGAACAAAAGGTTTTGACTCGCGTTACCACCGTGACAGAGTTTTGGGAACTCTTCAATTTGAAACATCCTCAGCAAGGCAAGGTGCTGACAACAAATAACAAATCCCTATAACACAAGCTCTTTAGCGAGCATCCAGCACTACTGTACGGCGTCTTGAATCTCGCGTCTACCTAATTTTAGCGGGGGGTGGATACGCGGCCAGGGCGGAGCTGGCTCGCTCGGCTGGGGCGGCCGAGAATGAAACGCTGTGGCTGCTGGCTTCGTCCACGGTGACGGAGTTTCCATGGTCGTCACACGGAGCTTCCGTGGCGTTACGACGATAATGTCCGAACGGGTGTTTTGGCACAGCAGCGCTGCAAAACACAACTTGGGCTGTCTCGACTGAATTAATCGCGCTCTGTTAGGCTTCTTCTTCTTGTTTATCCAAGGCCCAATGGCTTGCGATAGGCCCAGCAGGTTGTGTCTCAGTCTGCACCTGCGCCAGATCTCGGATCTTTACTTATCCCGATCGTGGACACGTGAAATGGCAACGTCGCTCTCCACCATCGCGAAACGCTCCAAGCTGATGTTGCCAAGTAGCCATCTCACTTTGGCTCTGATATCGCACAATTCGTTCGCCCGCACTCTCGTTTTGACCGCCCAAGATGCCATCTCCAATTGTCACCGCCACCCTGCAGGCTGCCGGCCTCTCCACAGCCTCCAACCTCTTTGCGCAGCTGATCCAGGCGCGCCAGGAAAAGGTCAGGATTGATCCGCTCCAGTGCCCAGCGTCCAGCCCAGAATTGAATGCCTCTCTGGTCGTTGCACCCACACCACCCACCCACCATCCATCCATCTATCCATATCCGTGCCTGAATCAATCCCCCCCAAAAAATAAAAACCAGCCCAATTGCTAATCCTCGTCGCCATGTAACAGCGCCAAGTGGCACTGGATATTCTCCAGCTGCTCCGCTTTGTGACCCTCTCTTTGCTTACTGCCCCTCCAAACTACCATTGGCAGCAGTTTCTTGAGCGCACTTTCCCCGCGTACCCTAAGGAGCGCGAAACTGAGCGCCTCGGGGATATCGAGATGCGGCCCCATGATGATGCCCCCGAGCTAAAGGAGGGCTTCGCCCAACTGCCGGGCGCCCCGGAACCCAAGTTCAGCCTTCAGAATACACTAACCAAGTGGTTCGTTGACTGCATTACTGCCGGCGCTATTATGAATACCGTTGCCTTTTTGGTTATCATGGGTATCCTCAAGGGCCAGGGTGGTTCCACTATCTGGAATAACATCATGACGGTTAGTCTGTCCCCGGCACCCACTTTTTACTGTGCAAAGCTCATTCACCTAGCAAACCATCCCCATCATCGTGGCTGGATACAAAATCTGGCCAATTGCTTCAATCATCAGCTTCTCCTTTGTCCCTGTTCACCGTCGAATCGTTTTCTTGAGTTTCATTGGTCTTCTCTGGGGTATTTACATGAGTTTGGTCGCCGAAAGGGTGTAAACATTGGTTCACAGACTTGGAAGGACTGGTCAACTAATCTCGGTTGCTTCGGAACTCCTTTTTCTTTCTCTCTATATCACAAGGGATGCCTTGATGGCCGGTGTTTCTTCTAGACTTGTTGTCTCTTTATCATTCGTACGGTTCTTAGGTAGGATATCTCAAGTAGTCACTTTTTGGACTGGGCCCAATATGGAAAATGGTTCACATTTCTTGCGCTAAATGACTGAATCGATCAACTATGCTATGCAAAAAAAAGGACGAAAAAATCAAGCCGCAATGAAAAACTGAAAGAGAAATGAAAACAAATATTAATAGGTGCTGTTTATACCATAGATCGCTTGTTGCCCCAATCAAGTATGCACAAATGTCCTGCCATAAAATGGTCGAATCGTGGCATCGTTCCATGATTCGATTCTTGAATGGCGTTTCCGTGAACCATGTTCAGATGTCCCTCTCCTATGGCTCGTGCCATACAATGAGTTTTCGAACTCCAAAGGCGGTTTATAAGCACCACTTGGTGCACTGCCAGTGCTCAACTTTCTCCGTCGCGGAGGGAAAACAGGTGTTGTCTTGTAGTTGAATGTCGCCTTGAGGCCAGATTCATAGAGTCGTTCCGCCTCTGCATGCCGTCCTTCGCTCTTCAGGGCTCTGGCATATTCATTTCGAATGAAGCGCGTGTCTTGGTGATCTGCTCCCCAAGCTCTTTGCGCTATCTCCAAAGCGCGCTGATAATGCTCTCCTGCTTCTTCGTATCTGCCCTGGCACCGTATTGCAACTGCAAGGTCTCTCATAGTTAAAAGCGTTTCCCGGTGCTGGCTTCCGAGAGCAACGTTGCACACTTTTAGACATTTCAGGACCAGCTGCTCCACGGCATCGAATCTCTTCCTCATCCTCCAATAGGTTCCGATCCTATGAATTAACTTGGACCATTTGAGTACATCTTCATTAGCGGGAGGATCATTGATGATGTGCTCAATATGAGGCTCTAGTTTTTGACACCCTATCCAGTCATTGGGATCTAGAGGATACGTCTTGGCAATGCATGATAGAAACATGCGCCTTAATCGTTGCCCATGAGGGAGTCGGGTCCTGGTGCAGTAATGAACTAGCGGGTGCATAATTATATCGTGTGAAGATGATATTGTAATCAGATTATACTGACTCAAGATGCCAATATCTTTATCAAAGTCATTTTCTTCTTGACCTTGCTCGTCAGCGTATGCCTTGAGTAGATGTCGCGAAATTCCTTGGTGATTGAAGAAGCTCATTATGAACAGCAGGTCGGCGGCCGAAGGTCTTTCGCTTTGGATCTTGTCAAATATGGTTTGCCAGATGACGCTGGCGGCATATGAGGTGGCATCATCATGTATCTCACTGGTACTACCACCAAGAAGACTCTCGTTTTCCTTGCGGCTTCGGAGGAAGTCTTCAACATATTCCCTCGTTAGCTTAGGGAAATATGCATGCTGCATATATGTTGCCGCTAGGTTGAGTACGAGAGGCACGTTTTGCAATGATTCAGGGAGTTGATCCAATTCCGCTTCGCTGTAGGAATGTTGCGGAACCTTGTTGTGGAGCAGCTGCAATGCCTCGGTTTTGTGCATAGGAGGAACGTAATAGACGGCCCCTTGATTGACCATCTTTTGAACCGCAGTATGGTTTTGTGATGTAAAGAGACTCAAGCCATGTCCAAATCTGGGAGAAGGCGAAGACAAGAGCCCCTCTTGTGATGTGGGCAGGTTGCTTCTTTGGATGAATACGTCATCAACTTCAAAATCGTCAAGAATCAGTAGCCAGTGTCCGTGTCGCTGATTGCAAAGCCAGCCATCAACCAATTTGAAAACATCAGTCTTGACATCGTCACGGCCTGGCAGCTCTAGGAGATTGGCAATGTTTTGATAGCCCTCTTCAAGGCGAGCGCTGCTGCTGGCATTGACCCAGAAGACGAAGGTTTCGGGTGACTTTCGAAACACTTCACGTGCGAACTGGGCAGCAATCTGTGATTTACTGCCATTGTTAGTACTCGAGATGAAAAGGCCAAGTGAGGTGACGTCTTACCCAGCACCGCTAGGGCCAACAAGCGCCATACGGCTGCAGGAAAGGGTGGTTGCATCGTGGAGCCATTCTAAAACGTCGGGGCGGTCAACAAAATCGGGGTCTCGCTGAAACGGGACGGCACAGGACGGCTTGATGGGAAGCCGCG
The DNA here is from genome assembly GCA_017140755.1 of Calonectria hongkongensis. Classification (NCBI taxonomy): domain Eukaryota; kingdom Fungi; phylum Ascomycota; class Sordariomycetes; order Hypocreales; family Nectriaceae; genus Calonectria; species Calonectria hongkongensis. The sequence goes on from JAACJA010000014.1 coordinate 495,740, forward strand.
AGCCGCCAACGGCGCTGGCGGGTAGACCCGTGCCGGCGGCCAAGGGTTTCTGAGAATCGCCGTCGCTCATGGGGGGCCAACGGGTTTAGTATCGTGGGATGTCTGCTTTTCTTGCGGCCCGCGCGATCGACGGTGAGAAGAGAGACGCGGTCGGGCATCGCATCAGGCTACGTCTGCGAGATGAGGCCCGGCTGAACATGTGGAGTCGGATGGCAGCCAACCGCGTGCGCGAGCTAATGGTGATGGTGGCTTGCGTACCAATTTAACTTGAGTCTAGCGCACATGGTGATCCAGCGCTTGCGTGGTCTAGTCTGGCGTGCTCTCGGGTAGGAGAGAAAAAGTAAATCGCACAAGCTTCAAGCTTCTGAGCGAAGCTTACCATGTGAAATCATGAGATGAGTTGCATGACTCTTGTAAATAAGTACCAATTGGTATTTAGCGTTTTCTCTTATTCATAGCTGAGTTATGCTGCTCGCTTACGAATACAGTACAATCCCTGAAAGATTGTACCCCCTCTACGTTTCTGCACCATTTATTAGCTATCTAATAAATAAATAAGTATTATTATAAATACAATAAATAAGTAAAAAGAAGTAGTATTTAGAGCAATTAAGCTTTGTGGTGACTGAGGCGAGGAAGTCACAGGGACAATCTTTCAAAGGGTGCATTGTACGTGGCCATAGTCCTGATCGTTCCATCATGTAGGACTATTTCTATTGCATTGACTAATGGCTAGCCCGATCTACTTCTTATCAAGTATCTGTTTGTCCTAATCTCTTCGAAGCGAGCTTCAGCGCGTAATTCTTGCGTAGGATCTTTGCCATACATTTACCAATGGGCCAAACGATGTCGTGCTCGAGGATCTCTGCTGTCCTCGTGAGTAATCTCGCTAACGCCCCTGGGTCCCAAAGGCACCCCACACCACCCAAGAAAGGACGTTTGTTTTGGTTGCTTGTGGCCCAAGTCTTTGCATTTTCTCCGGGTTCGTCTAGTCTTAACGTTGGCCATTCATGAAAATCATCATGTGTCGGCTTTTCACCCAGCTCTATCCAAGCCCAAATCGCGAGGGCTGACACCAGCACAGCCATCCCTTCATGCTGCGCCGCGGTTCGCCTTGATCGAATCGCACTCCATGTGTGGCACCCATGTATTAGAGCCGTTCTTGATTGTTCACTATTTTGCAACCATTGGTGCAGCTTTGCTTTATTGATAGCTTGCTGTGTCTCGGTCACTTGCCAACCTGAGAAAGCAAAAAGCTCACGTACTGGTAAATAGTGGAGCAGCGATATTACTTGAATGAGATCCATGGCTGCATCTCTAAGCTTTGTTGGGGGCAAAGTCCTTGCAAGATCATAAAGACGATTCAAATAGACTGGGGCGTGACGCAATCGTGGAGCGTCACAGTATACACCCATCGTTAGAAGGACAATGCTGACATAGTCCAACTTTGGAAGGGCCAGATTTCGATAAAGATTTAAGAGTGTTGTGCGGAGGGGGGGAGGCGGTTCGGAGACTGTGAATAGGAAAATTAGCTGCAGTTTCTGTCATATTCTCACTTTACATACCTTGTTTGAACTTGGCTTGCCATTCTTCTTCTGAAGCTGCACCCCAAACTGATTCCGGATATGGCAGTGGGAATTGGAGGAATCCGATAGGGATTACTGGAGGAAATGAATGAAAGCAGCTTTCCTGACAGTCGACTACCTAAGTTGAGGTTTGCGTCATTTAATACGATTGAAAGGTCACAGAAAAAAAGAAGCTTACCCAAGCGCAATAGTATAGACGGACTTTGCTTTCATTTTTGACCCAGTCCAGCCAACTCTGAGAGGGAGAGCGATTGTGAGTTAGTGGCGTACCAAACTGGTCAAAATTGGAATAGCAAGCAATTTTTCGGCAAAGTGTTGCGATCAGAGCCATGTTGGTTTGCGCGGCTTCGGCGAACACCATGTCTCCACCGAAAAGCATGCCCATTTGGTTCAGAACAGCAGCTTGGGCAATTTGGATATCAGGTGGCGCACTTCTATTCCGCTCCAGCTGATTCCACATTGTAAGCGCAAAGACATTTGGCTAGTTACTTGTCTGATACTCACCTGGTTGCGGATAACTCTCCGAAGAAATTCGTTTAAAACGAAAGAGATTTCGTCGGACCTTAGGGTTGTAGTGAAGTGACAACCAATTGCGGCGACAGCGAGGGCAAGAACCCATGTATCTTTTTGAGGACGAAACGTTGGCTTGTGTAGGAATGGAAATACCGAGTGGAACTCTTCAAAGTAGACTTGAATGAAGACGTTCATGTGGCCAAGAGCAGGAAGGGCATGGCTTGTGAACCAGGAACAATATTCGTTTTCACGATTGAGGCGAGCAAAAAATGAAGCCATAATGTTGTACACTTCCTGTGTCAGGCTGGGCACATGGTTGTAATCCTCTGCTCTCCATATCTCAGGGTCGTCCACGGGTAGGATTTGTTTTTGGGCGTCATGGTTGGTCGGTACATGTACAGGCGACACACCAGCTTCTAGGGCACCAGGGCTACAACTAGCACCAATGGTCTGGGTAAAACTTGGGGCTGGGGCCTCGGACTCGAGCATTTCAATGACAGGCGCGCTCTCAGTCGGCGAGTGGGCATGTAAAAGAGACTGTTGGTTGGGTGTTTCGAGGGAATTGTCGAAGAATGGTAGCGCAGGCTGGATGTTTTTGGCCCAGAAATTCTCAAATAAAGAATTATCGAGGTTCCATGTCATATTGATGTTACCCGAACCCCAATTATCGAGACTGCCGTTTGGCGTAGGAAGGGTAAAGTCATCGATGATCAATCCCAGAGGGAGAAATGGTTGGCAAGATGGGTCCGGTACTTGGCCTTCAGCAGATGCGGGTGTCGCATCTGAGACTATAGCGCCAGTGCCTGCTACACTATCTATGGCGACGTCAATCGCAGCAATATGTACAGGGCTTGCAAGATTGCTCTCCAGGTCATTATCAAGCATGGGTTCTGCATCTTGGTTAGTTGTGTGGCTCTCTGAGATGCCATTGTCGCTGCTTGCGTCAATAACTAGTGTTGCTCTGCCCACTAGCTCATGATCGTTCTTTGATGCCGTATAGGAGCAGGCCAATAGCTTGGACGTACACCTGGCACATGGCGATTCTCCGTTGCAGCGCTGTTTGGATCTCGCACAAGCCACGCAGGCCTTGGATACATAAGGAGCTTTGCGACGCCTCTTGGATGGTCTAACTTCTGGGTTATGCGCTAGCATATGTCGGTTGAGTGTATCTCTTGAAGCCCATGTTAGCATTCACGCTGTTAGTTGTCGGGAATGATGTGTCCCACTTTCGGGCAAAAGCAGATTCGCATTTTGTGCATGTAAATGGGCGGGCGTCAAGGTGTCGAAGGCGATGTCGCTGAAGATGCTCGCTTCTGTTGAAGGATGCATCGCAATCGGAACACGGGTGGGACATGGCAGGGATCGGCTCCGTAGCTCAGGTGTTGTGGTATGGAGTAAAACGAGCATCGGAATGCGAAGCAGGCGGCGGGACTTTTTATTGCTTCGTCGGCCCCGCAGCGCGTTCGGGCCATCGCAACCTTAACCCACGGCTCAATGACGTGAATTTACCCCGTACTTTCCAGTCCATGCTCCCCGCAACTCTCGCGGCAGTGAACGTCGGGAGATAGTTCTAGGCCCAATGACCATGTTGTCAAATGAATATATATATATGTATGCAGGGGTATTAAACAAGTAGTTGGGATTTGGTCTCGAGTACCAAAAAAGTTTCTACATCTAATTCCACCAAATCCTGTAAAAACGACTTCGACATGCTTGAATTTGCTGAGAAAATCGTCATCGTTACTGGCGCTGCACGGGGCATCGGCCAGGCTATTGCGATCGAATTTGCCGTCGCGGGTGCCGTTGTTGTTTTGGCCGATATCCAACTTGAGCCGCAAGAAGCCACAGTCTCCAAGCTTCGCGGCGATGGCCACAAAGCTTATGCCTATCAATGTGATGTGACGAGTGATGATTCTGTATCTACCTTTGCATCTTCTGTCTTGAAAGACGTTGGGGTTCCAGACATCATTTATAACAACGCCGCATTCATTCGAACAGGCGGTATACTCAATGCGAATATCAGCACGATCAAACGCGAGTTGGATGTAAATGTTCTCGGTTACCTACGAATTGCTCAGAGCTTTTTGCCGCACATGTTGGCTAGAGGAAACGGCTGGATTGTCAATACGGCATCTCCAAATGCGTTTGTTCCGCCACCAATGGTGGCCGAAAACCTTCTTGGCTACTGCATCACCAAAGGTGCTGAAGTCTCCATGACTCAATGCATGGCGATGACGCTGAAGCCCAAGGGCGTGGGCGTGAGCCTGGTTTTCCCTGACATCACATATACTGAATCAATCAACGAGCTAACGGGAACTGCCCCGAAAGAGTTTCATGAGGGTTTCGCCGAATTTATCAAGACCCAGAGCCGCCCAGCGGATGTGGTCGCCAAGCGGATTGTCGATGAGTTGAGAGAGGGGAAATTCTTTGTCAACGTCTACGACGGGTTTGAGAATATCTTGAAGATTTGGGCTAATCGGAACTTGGATCCTGAATATGATTATTTTGCTCATCTCTGAGTGAATTATTGGGTATGTAGCAATTCTAAACAAGTGAATAAAAATTGAATCAATGATACATGCTTGTATTGGTCTCTGCCGTGGACTTAAATGGACGAATGAGTGGAATGAAATAGGTGTATCAATATATAGGTATTTACTCATTATGCTTAATGTTTAATCCGTCACCAGAACTAGTCGATCAAAATTTCTCGCTGTCGTGTAGCAGAGGTTCAAGCTCTTCATCCCTCTTTTCTGCCCTCCTGCACTTGATTAATTCCTCAGCCCTCTTGCCCTTCTTCCAGAACTTCATCTTGGACTTCTTTGTAACCACATCGTCTAGGTTTGATCCGATTTCTATATCTTCTTTCTTCTTCATACCGTCGAGTTGACCAAAGTTGACCTTGTCCGTGAGTTTTCCTTTGCGATGAAGGTAATGATCATCTCTTTTCGGGCAGCCACAGCCGCGACCAACAACACAAACTTCGCAAATATCCAAACCACTCATAGTAGACCCACTGCAAGAACAACAATGATAATACGCCTGATTTTCAATGTCGACCTTTTTGTCACAGAAGTGACAACAAACCATTTTCTCACTCAAATCGTGGGTGCATTTTTGCGCCGGTGGTGGAGTGAAGATCTCTTGCGAGATCTTCTGGCCGTTGGTACCGATAATTGCAATATACGATCGAATTTCACCAGTCAGAGCCAGACGGTACACTGCGTGTTTCTCCTCTTCGGTCATGTTTTGGGCGTTCTTTTGCTTGGTTAAGTTGCCACTCGACAGCGGCCCTGTAGAGGTTTCGATGTTTATATTTACGCCAATCAGACCCGTATTTGAAATGAGGATCGAAGCTATTTGCTTTTCCGTGGCCATAGCAGCCAACATGCCAGTCTTGAAACCTGAGAGCTGAGCTGGAGTGCCGGTTTGCGAAGCATGATTGATCAATATATCCGCGGCTGAAACTAAATCGGAGTGACCACCTGGGTTGATGCTCGCGCCCATTTGATGTAAGTTGATTGCGAGGAGAGCTTTATCAGCCTCGATGCCTTCTCCCACTGGTGGGATCCCGTGTTGTAAGGTATGCGCGTGGCTTGGAGGAGGGATGTATTGAGTCCCAGAAGCAATGCCAATCTGGTTAGAGGCTGTAGCTTCAGGTGCCCCGATTGGTCCCGACAGGCTTCCAGTTAAAACACTATCAGGGGCCCCAGTTGGCATTGGAAGGCTATCTGTCATAACATGATGGCTGTTGCCACCTAGTATCGTTGACAATTGCGAATGGAGGCCTAACTGATCCCCTCCTATGTGAAAGAATTGATAGCCCTGAAAAACAAAACCTTGCCAGGCTGCAGCAATAAAGTCACTAGGCTGCTGAAGTCCAGCTTGTATAGCACTTAGACCGTTGTTGCCAGCGTCAGCCGCTATAGCGGAAGATGTCCCAGCCAAACAAAGTACATCAATGACGCCAATTGTTGACCAGACTGCAACCGATATTCCAATTGGAATAGCAATATCGCGTTTCTTCCTTTCGTAGTGTGGCAGGTTGCGTCGGTTGATCTCAACTTCAACCATCTTGCTCTTTCTCCTAGCGATGTCCAATGCCCGCCCATTCAGGACCAAGCCTGGAAGGGCAAGTCCGAAAGTAGGAACAACCATGGCAGATGAGAAGAAGACCCCACAGCCAGAAGAGACTGTGCCACGGTACTTGCGGCACTGGCGCTCCCACAACTGTTCAGGCGTGGCATCCTTGAGCTTTGCGGCGTATTTCTCGTCTTGGAAATAAAAGACCTCTTTGCTGTGGTATTTCATCGTGGGGGGTAAATGAGACAAAGAGAGTGCAATTGTCGAAGATCGTAGATAGCATGAAGGGTTTGAGTGATGCGAGGGCGGAGTGAGGTTTTTCTGGGCTGGGAGTCTTCTTGCCGCACGACAGGTTCGTCAATCACCGGGAGGACTCTTGGCTTATATTTCCAATCTCTATTTCCCTGGTTCAACTAATGGTAAGTTAATTCAGCCTCCTCAGCCCATGACCGGAGCTCCCAGGCAGTGACGCGGCCTTGCGGTCATCCCCGGGTCACTGAGAAGCCGAACTTCCGGCAGTGACCATTACATGCTTCTGTCTGAAGACGGCATGAATGGTGTGGAGCTGCAGGGTTAGCACCCGTCGCCTTGGCGTTGCCTTGGGATCAGGGTTAGGAGAATTTGTGGCTTCCCGTGGGCGCGGGATCAAAGACACGACAAGCTGAGAGCATTGACTGGTGTGCGGGAGGTGTTGTCGGCGTTTGGGGACTGCCGAGGTTAGATCACGCCAAAGCTCGTGCTGGGCGAGGCAACGGTGCTAGGCGAGGCAACAAGAGGGGCACAACTTGGTGAGCTGTTCTGCCGTTACGTAGGTGGAACTAGATACACCAGACCAGCGGCAGCGTGCAAAAGCACCCTAGACTACCGCAAGAACTGAGTAAATCGGCTACCCATGGCGTGATTCGAATGTCACTTTGTTGCTGACCATTTCCCCATAGAGCTAGAATTTAGGAATCATGATAGTTGGAGCGTATCTATAGTTTAAGACCAGAGTTCTTAGCTAAGAAGATAGTAGCCGTAGTGCACGCAAAACAACTTAAATTATCCATTGCAATATCCATTGATGATTCCAATCGTAGCCCTAAACTGCTTTCCCACCCGTTCCGCCAGAGATGGAAACTAGCATGGATTCCCTGTTGAAATCAGTCCATGTTGCGATTGGTCAAGGATGGGGAACGCCTTACTAGGCGAGGCACGCTAAGAGTGGCCAATGTGTTGAACTCTTACGGTACGAAACCCGAATGCACGGGCACCTGAGGGGGGTTTTTTCTCACTTCTGCTTCGGTGTCAGGCTGGGTAAATTATCCACCCGGATTTCGAAACAGCCTCAAGCATTCTCTCGGCACACCTATGGGACCAATCTTTTTCAAGCCGTCGGTCACTAGAAATGAGTTTGGGGCAGCTGCATGCAAGGCAGTGATAAACTTAGAGATGTGGACATGCGAATGCGTGTCCCCAAAACGAGTCCTCTTCTATCTTTCTATCAAAGCAAGTGGCAGGGAGCGTGTGCCAACGAGCCCCTACCGACAAGAAAGCCCCCCTGGACCATGGTTCAGGACGCCTGATGTCAGTGGTCCAAGGCTATTGGGCTGTCGTCAGGAAGATCTGGAATAAGCCACTCAAACATCTAGCCTTTGCACCTTAGCAGCTCCTATTGACTTCCTGAGGCCGGCTTATGTTTTCTTCTTCTTCTTTTCTCGAAAACAAAACAAGATGTAGTTTAATTTAGTTTTTTTTTTAACCTTTAATACAAGCATTTAGTTCCTGGCAGCTGTTCCTGTCACGGATAATTTTTATCGAGATCTCCCCTACCCCATAACAATAATTCCGGGGGGGACGCTAACCATGGTCTCGCTCGCGAACTAATGAGTATATGCCCCTGAAAGGCATAAACCTCCAAGATGCGCCTTACGCCTCACGTTGGGCACAAATCAACACATAGAAATACCAATCATGGCCTAATGAACCCCCTTACTAAGGCAGTAGTGTTGGTGGATCGAGCAATATCGCTGATCAACACAGCATAGCCACAGGTGCTAAGCTGAATTTATGATCACCCGCGTTGGGTGATGGATGTACACTTGGGTTTCTCTGATCTAGTTGGCTACAGCCACCCGCTCGGACCTTCATCAAATGCAAGGAGATAGGACTACTGCGGTGACAACATGTAAGAGCTGAGCTTTGCACCATATATAGTATATTCGGAGTGCTCGGTCGGAAATGGGGCCACCGAGAGCTCACCCAAGATCTGATTTGGGGGAGTTCCCTCCCTCCCCCACCCATTTTTACTTTCGACCTTCTTGCTAGACTCTTATTTGCTTCTCTTTCTGCCACCCCCTTCCTGTTATAAGAGTGTGGAACTTCAGGGCTTTTCTTTTCCTATTATGTCGGTGCTAATGTATACTTGGGTTGCTTTGCTCTAGACTCGGAAGCTACAGTAGCAGAGTAGCTACTAAATGCCTGGCATACTTGCAGAGAGGCTAGCTTTGGCCATTACGGTACCCGAGCGTAATCATATGATAATCTTATCGAAGGTGGAGGCATCATAAGAACTGGGCGGTGTTCTAGTTTTCCAATAGACAAGCTTATTTATACTCACTACCTTGTATCCGTCAGCTATAACATCACCAATTCCCGCCAGCAATACGGGCTACATGCAACACATAGGCATAAAGCCCCCTGAAACAAAAGCACCCACAACCTGTCTTATTACATAACGTCTGCCGTACGGTGCCTACAATAACCACTCATCATGTAGCTCATTGTAACCAATTGGGCTAATTTGGGGGATATTTTAAGTGGGATATAGGCTACCATTAAACTGGTCAACATGGATGATGTAGCGTAGCAGGTGAATGCATGAGCGACTTCAGACAGCCCAAGGATACTGCTGTGTAGGCGGTTTGGGGTCTACGGATAAAGTTCGCTTACCCTACCCTAGAGTAGTTAGATTGCGAGAGATAAAAGGGTCTGCCTCTAGCAGAAAAATCGGAATCAACAATGCTCCTCTCTACACGCTTGACTTATGTCTTAGTAACTGTCTTTTGCCTAATTAAGGCCTGTTTTATTGCTTTCTTTTGTGCCCCCCTTCTTATCAGAGCTCTCACTGGCACTTCTAGCTGTTGTTATCCTCTTGCCGGTGTTATTGATATTCCTCACACATAAGTTCCAGTCAGCCATTGGGTGGGTTGTGTGTGCGTGTGTGTGTGGCTTGCAGAGGCGCCGTCTCCCCAATTCCATCACACTGCCGGACCAAATTTGACGAGAAAGCGTTTTGATACGGAAAATATTCGTGAAAAATATAGCCAGATGGCCAATGCGGGATCTTTTATATCCAAAGCCATTGGAATGGAATTAGAAGCTGAGGGCTAATGGCACAGACAATTTGATATCCCCTCCCTACAGTGCATGCCTTTCCAAGACATGCAAAGGGATAACCTCAAAATGGGCATGTCAATGTCTCTCTTAGTGGGGCAATATACTCTTGTTTCATTCAAGTTGGAAAAGCACTTGGAAACACTGATGCTTGACTCATTACAAACAGCAATCAATCCAAATGACTAATGATAGTATGTTGATCGGGAACTTTTGGGCGGAGGATATGCGATCATTCACCTTGATGTCTTAACATCATAAAAATATCCATTATCCACCTTGTTAGACGCAGCAAAAATTGTCCTGTGAGAAATAGCAAAGTTACGCTGTGGGTGGCAAATGCAGCGACAGCCCCGAAAAGGCGCTAACATAGCCCCGACCGACAAGGTCAGATTCGGCGCAAACGCGTGCATGAGCCATATTTTTAGCGGGGCTTCCGCCCACGAACCATGAGTGTGGCCTGCAAGTTGACAAGGAGGAATTGCTTTGAATGCAGTCCCCGGCGACCTTGTCGAACCAGAGATCTAACATGATGCATAATGTTCAGCTTATTTAAGGCAAATCGGCACCACGTTGCCGATCGACAGGCTGCATCTACGGCTATGTCATGCCGGCCTTGAATCTTAGTCGCTGATGTGTGGGCCGGTTGAGCACCTTGATAGACAAAAGGCAGCCTTGAAGCCAGTGTGCGTCTTTCTCTAGCACCATTGAAAAGCCCACCACGCCAGATAACTCGGAAAACCGGCATATTTTTACGCCAGAAAGAAACGAATTCTTCGATGGCGAGTTAGGCCGTCCCCTGGCAAGTTGTTTGGGTTGAGTGGTACATAAGGCCTCTTCAGGCGCCCTTTGGCAAGATGCAGCCGCAGGCCATATTGACAAATTCTTTCCCTTCGCGGCAGGCTTTCGACATGGCTGACGCGTTCAATCCTCACTCGGTCGATCTCGACACGGCCGACGCTCGCGAGATTGTCTGCTACATGAACGCCGGCAGCAACGATTACAACGGTCAACTCGGCGCCCGAATCTCAGCTCTGTTCGTCATCTTGATCGTGTCCACCATCACGACAATTTTCCCAGTGCTGGCCACCCGAGTTCGACGCTTGCGAATCCCGCTATATGTATACCTCTTTGCTCGGTACTTTGGCGCTGGCGTCATCATTGCTACCGCCTTTATCCACCTTCTCGATCCAGCCTACGATGAAATTGGCCCAGCCAGTTGCGTCGGCATGACGGGCGGCTGGGCTAGCTATTCCTGGCCTCCTGCGCTTGCTCTCACTGCTGCTATGATCATTTTCCTCCTGGACTTCCTTGCTGATTATTACGCGACCATGAAGTATGGAGCAACCGATGTCGACGTTGAGAACACAGTTACAGCAGGACCTAACGGTGTTAATGGATCTGAGCATGTGAATGAACAGTCCCCTGCTGCGGTCAAAGGAACCGTTGAGAACATGGCGCAATACCAATCGAGGAAAAGCGGAAGTACCGTGTTTGATGATATTGAGCACCTTAAGAACCTCGAAGACAGTCCCGAGCAGGCAGCTTCCAGCTTCCAATCGCAGATTGCCGCTTTTCTCATCCTCGAGTTTGGCGTCCTTTTCCACAGTGTCATAATTGGACTTAACCTGGGCGTTGTGGGCGATGAGTTTAAAACTCTTTACCCCGTCCTTGTATTTCACCAATCCTTCGAAGGCCTGGGAATTGGCGCTCGCCTAAGTGTGATCCCATTCCCCCGTCGACTTCGCTGGATGCCTTGGGCGCTCTGCCTTGCTTATGGACTCACAACTCCCATCGCAATTGCCATCGGTCTGGGAGTACGAACAACCTACAACAGCGGATCTTATACTGCGAATGTTGTATCCGGTGTCCTTGATTCGATTTCTGCAGGTATCCTTATCTATACCGGGTTCGTCGAGATGCTTGCTCGCGATTTCCTCTTCAATCCTCAGCGTACCAACGACAAGAAACGCCTCGGATTTATGCTGGTGTCTCTCTACCTGGGCACCGCAATCATGGCACTTTTGGGCAAGTGGGCATAGATTTAGCTTGGATATTACATGGTATCGCTGGCTTATCATAATTCCGATAACTTAGACCACCTCACTTTATTTCTTTCATTCAATCTTGGATTTCCTGTCACGAATTTCGTGACTTTGATATCCTGGGTCCTTTTCCTTGTATATTTCAAAATCGATCAATAGACACCACCAAAACGGGGTTTGAAGAGATGCTAGTTAAATGTTACTTTAGCACAGAAATTGACAATCATGATTTGGTTCACTGATATTTATCTAATCCAATCTATATCAGAAAGACTGGTGGTATATTACAGAGTAGAAAATAAACTCTGGTGAAATGTGGGTTAGCGGCTTCACCAAAATGACCCGCCCACCAATTACCGAACGCATCGTACATTACGACAGGTATGATTCGCAGAGATGACTCGCAAGACCTCGGTAATGTGTTGACAATGCAAAATTAGTCCTCGGGAAGCAGCCCTTCGTATCAATAATTGGGGTATTTTAATGATTGGATTTAACCCAAGTAGAGTAAACGTTTTTTAATCACAAAGTAAAAAGTACATCTATCAATATGCCAGACCTCGCTAAGCTCGGCCCTGTTATTCTCGCTTACCTCAGACCCTATGTAGGGCATAGAGATGATGTTAAACGAGAATTCTCTGCATTGGCTAAATCAGTTTGGGACAATGAAGACAAAACACGGTACCACCGAAAGCCCACCTGTCCCACTGAACAAGATCTGACTATGCCAGGTGCTATTACTGGCTGTATCCGAAGGGTAAAGAAGATGAGATGCGTGTGATTGAGATTTATAACGGCCCAGAAGGCATGGAGATACATGCCACGGGTGATTTGACATGTGAGGCACACTTCAACCCCGGCTTAAACCCATATAAGTTCTGAGTACATGCTAACATAATAATTGATGAAGTCGATACATTTAAGAGATCCCATCAATACGGAATACGTGTTGATTTGGACGGGCTTGTCCGACGCAAAGAGGGACTCCCTCCAATCCCACCCAAGCCGGATGTTGAGACTCGTGGGCTTGACATTGACTACCTTCAACCGGTCCAGGAAATCCCTAGTTTCCTTGGCCCTGCAGAAATAAACGAACATCAGCTTGTTGCAATTTCCACCATCGATAGTAAACCTGGCAAACGAGCTGATGTGGCGTCTTGTCTGCTAGAATTTGCCCAGCACGCTAAGCAGGCTGGAGCTCAAACTTTCTGGGTCAACGAAGACCCTACTGGTGGCGACAGATTCTGGTTGATAACGAGATTTGAGAATGAAAGCCTCAGCTATAAGTTCTACGAGGATATTGCGATTCAAACATCGCAGACCAAACTAGAGGATATCGCAAACATTGAAACAGAGATGTGTCATTGGGCTCAGCAAGGCTTCTTCCAGAAGTTGTATGTTAACTGAACCTCAAGCCGTATTAAACTGGTGTCCAAATGGTACTCATATGAATATATACCTATGTAGTTTAAGAGAAATCTTTTGTCAATATCATTCTACCTGATGTATACTTTCATGTAGAGGGACGTTCCTACTGGTTTCGGGAGTGACAAAAGCCAATCTGCATCGTACAGTTAGACCACACAATCAAATTGATAGGAGAGTTAGATGCGTCCTCAAGCCGGGTTGATAGCTTGCATGTCATTGGGAATTCTTGTCGATTGATATGCTGTATTCCACGTAAAGCTTCTTGTAACCGTTGCGTAATTTGACCTTTTCAATTCATAAAAAACATATCATATGTTTATATGAATAAAATAATTATTTTTACTAAACGGAAAAAGGCCCCGCGCCTCCATTCACACACCTTAAAGTGAGGTGACTGGGAAACATCGAACAAGAAATGCAGGATCACAACGATAGAAATAAATGATAAAGAAAAAAACAGAAATTATTCAATTCAAGTAATCGGTTGATTAAGCCAGTCTTGAAATCATGACTACTGCTATTACATTGGTATTGAGTTACGCAACTAATACTAGAACGGTACGTAAGAATACCCAGCAACAACTATTCAGACATAATCAGGAGTAACTTTAAGAAACGGTCCATCACGAGCAGCACCAAAGAAGTCGGTGAGCTCATAGCGTGGGGGCAATTGTGCTGGTGCTTGAAGATTTGCGACATATGCCAACTTGGCCGTGATAAGATGCAACTCCATCATCGCCAAAGACTTTCCAACGCAACCCCGGGTTCCAATACTAAATGGCATCATTCCAGCACGGGCCCGTTCAATGTGCTCAGGTGGGCCCTCGATCCATCTCTCTGGGCGAAATGTATCAGGGGCAGGGTAAAGATCCGGCTTGCGATGAATCGCCCAGATGGGGACACCGACTTCTACCTGTATAAATAGTCAACGAGACTGCCTGGACGTATGAAAATGAGATACTGACACCTGGAGGTACATAGACTCCGTCAACATATCCGCCATTGTGGTTTTCTCGAGGAAGCAAACCTGGCACAGGCGGGCAAAGTCGCAGGGCTTCATCCACACAAGCTTTTAGGTATGTACACGAAGCAAGAGTCTTGCCGGACTCTACCTGATCCGCTGAGCTAAACTTTCCTTTCACCTCTGCCTTCAGCTTGGCAAAGCATTCTGGGTTCGCCGTCAGATAATGCGCAAGACCGCTCAAGGCCGTTGATGATGTGTCGCTGCCTGCAGTGATTAAAACTGCCGCTTCGCCGCAAATTTCTTCTAATCCCATTGTCTCGCCTGTCGTTTTATCCTTGGCTTGCATCAAGAGACGAAAGATGTCATCAATTCCATCACCGCTTCTCTCTCTCTGGATTCTCTCGGTGGCTTGGACGGCGGCGTATTCGCGGAACTTGATCTGTTTGCTCATCATATCACCCAGCAAGACTCTTGCAAGACCAGATTTCTCCAACCACGGTGCCGTCCCGATCTGAGTAGAATATTAGCATTGGAAATAAGAGTACTAGTGGCCGTTGTTGATGTCTAATGAACTAAGCCAACAATGGGTTTATTACATACCACAGAGCCTCGATGTTGGAATTGTTCTAGCAGGGGTTGGACGTAATGATGCTCATCGCTAGTGAGCATATTGAAGCTCTTCCCAAAAGCCAGTTGGCCCATAATATCGTATGCTAGAAAGTCAAACCATTTGGAAAGATTCTTTACAGAGCCATGAAAACTCTTGGGATCCATGAGTCTCTGGGTGAAGAGGTTAATCCTCTCTTGAACAAAGGGCTCATACTTTCTCAAGGCAGAATCGCCCAAGGCCCCAGACATGAGTCGCCTCTTACGTCCATGTTCAGGCTTGCTGACTGCGGTGACAATGTTCTTTGGAAGACACTTAGTGAGTGAAGGTATTTAGTGTAGCGGGATTAGATCCTGCTTACAGAAGTAAATTTGTGGCCAGGAGGACCGTGGGAATAGTATTTGGCCTGTTACATTGTCAGTAGCAAATCAATTTTCATGTATCATTTAATGACGTACTTTGCAGAAACCAGATGATACTCCGTAAATATCTGTGCCCATTTAATTAGCGTTTGTTTTAGTGCTCCCTAGGTTTGTGTTATTTGAAACCTTTGATAGCCTTCGAAGTGTTGAATGACAGAAAATTTGGGCCATATCGAACAACATCACCTATGAATGTGAGTCTTAATAGAAAAATGGTTTCTGGAAATGGATTGCTACCATATTTTTCATGCATTTTCGCAAGCTCAAGGTGGCGATTGCCTTTGTATGCCAGCAGAATACATGGCAGAATGCTAATTTTGTGAACGAAAGGGCCAGGATATTGCGCTAGAGGATGGAAGTAGAGCCGATAGACGGTAACCCAAATTCCCTTCCGCAAAGTTCATGCTATTAGATTATTTCTCAAACAACAAGGGCAAAATATTTCGTCACATTCGGTGGACTTACAGCGACAGCTCCACAAGCAAAGACCAGCGCAATGGCCAGCTGAGGCGATGCATAGCGCTCCGCCTCTAGAATTCGGAGAGTGTTAGTCATTTCGATTAGCCACTAGCAGACTGGGTAAACGCAACTTGCTGACTACTCCATTGGTAACCCGAATTGGCGGGATCTTATTAGGATGTCGGCGCGGATAGTTCAGAGACCAATAGCCGTCTGAGCCGTAAGTGCGTCGACATGTACGACAGGCGAGTTTTGGTCCGTGCAAAGTAAAGACTAGCGCCACTTTGTCGGGTCTGCTTTGAACCCGAGACCCCGTGTTATGTGTTCAAGATAAAATCCCGACGAGGTATTCGCTAGAAGTCCGCTAAGAGGCGTGACCCGGTAGCTAATTAGAGCCATTCAGGAGGCATTGATGCGGGGAATTAGAAACTCTATTGAGATATGCACTGCTAGCGAGCGCTGTCTCCAAGCGCTTCGCATTTCTGCTGTTAGACCAACATTTTCATGTCTCGTAAATGCATGTCTGCACCACAACACAATTCAATCCACGTCGTCCCCAAACTTGAACATGGCTAGCACCGGTAATTGGAAGGATCGCTTCACGCAAGACCAATTAGAGCGCAAGAGAGCGGCAGACCGCGCAGCACACAAAAAGTCGCGTCAGCGTTCAAAACAGACAACTGCTGAGCTTGAGCATCGACTGCGGCTCGCTCTGCAGGGGGATTATGGCACCTTGGTCAACCACCTACTGGACCAAAACGCCCAGCTGCAAGACAGGGTCGAGTTTTACCGATCCAAGCTTGAGGCTATTGTCCAGGCGGGTCAGGACTGTTTGGATAGTGACGGTGTATCCTGTCCCCCACCCAAGACTGTGTCCCGCCGTACCCATCCTGGGTCTGATGCACGAGATGTTCCCGACCCGAAAGCGCCCCCAAGACTTTTGGCTTTGAAGTTTGTTTTTTTGACGGATTCGATATTTTACGAAATATTCTCCTTCTCCCCACTTACCATTCCTGATCATTGCTCTTCCAACTTACCTCCTGCAGATGTGATTAATTCTGTTATGAATTGGAAATTGTTCAATCAAAGAGGAGAAACTGGATTTGAATTCCTCATCCAGAATTTATGCCTGAAAAGTAGCTCGCCATGTCTCTCATTGGGTTAGAATAAAGTCTTGGTCCTCGATGCTCGAATCTCGTCGATGGCTGACTTGGAGTTTAGATGACATTGAAAACGCGGTAAATTCCAGCTCGGCCTTCCAGAATGTCCTCGACCGTTTACTCTTTGATGGGCCAGAATTTGGCAAAAAGGAGAGAGAATCGCCGCCGCCGCCCAATCTCGTGATCCCGCCCTTGTCAGAAATGGAGCGCCTCCGCCGGGCGGCAGCCATTTGCGCGTGTGAAAACACTCGGCGGTGGCGCGAAGTTCTCAAATCTAGAAACGAATGGATTGCGCTGTTTTGGGCACAGTACCGCTATTTCTTGGTATACACGGCTTGGTCTAGAGCTCGACTAACATGCTAACCAGCTTTGGCAGTTTCTTATCTTCCCAACCATGGAAAACTACACTAAATGCCTCCCTTGGCACCGGCCATGTCGCACACAGTTCACTTCAAGTCATCCTGGATTTATAGACTTTCTGGTTTGGTTAGTAAAAGTTTCCATGCAACTTGATTATTCGGGAATGGCATAGTTAACAATCCAAATATTGGTCAAGGCCCAAGCTAAGAGAACATCTCGCGACGCACTGGCAGAATTACAGTGCAGAAGAACTTGTGATGAGCCATAACCAGAATTTCGAGATCCGTGGCCCCGTTCCCAAGGGCAGAAGTTTGATAAGGCTCAAGTCTGACATGTCTGATATTGAACTCGACGAGTGCTTTGAGGAGGTGATTCGAAACGTCAATAATCTTGCCGCAAACGACAACTTTTGCCGACAATTTCCTGACCTCAAACTAATGGTCAATACCAATGCATATATCTACAAAGTTCCTAATGAGACCAGCTTGCAAACCGAGGGAATGCATCTGACGCCACTCACTTCAACCGAGGGCAATGTCACTTCTCGGTCCACAAAAAGGCGCCTCGGGGCTGATGGCGAATCCTCCGTACCCACCAAAAGATACAAGGTGTCTGGAGAGGCCACAGTGGCTAGCCCTAGTTTAGACCAATATTTATATCCACTGGAGACTGTGTTTGGTAACAGGGAGCTTGCTGCTATGGCGTGCATTGCCAATATGGAGTTTGGTGACTTACCAGAATATAATCGGGAAATAATGGCGATGGGCCTGGAAGACCACCACCACGTGGCACAAGGAGGCGGAGCTGAGGAATCAATTGACCAAGACCTGTTCTAGGGGTTGAGATGATGATTTATGCGTTTTACTAAATCAAATATGGCTTGTTCAAGTCTCCGTGAAACGTTACCTTTGCACTTGAGAACTACCATAATACCAACGCAGAGATGGCCTCAAGGGGAGGTATGAATTGATTGGGCTTATTGAATCGCAACCGACAATATTTGCTGCAACTTTGCTGTTGACTTGGTGCTATAGAATATACGGCTGTCATTTCTTCTCCCATATCGTTAAAAAAAGAAAGAAAGAAAGAAAGAATTGGTAAGACTATACACGGTGTCGCAAAAGGCGGAAAAAAGAATTGCGGGCCTGCAACGAGACGGACAAAACGACGGCCGTTAACCGAGGTAAGAATTGCCATCGGACTGTACGACAGGATGGGGCCGACTAGCACATAAATTAACCCCCCCTTGCATTTGCTGATGCCCTTTTTTGAAATAGAACCCCCCTTTCAAATGTATTCGATAAGTCAGAGTTATTGCTACGCGTAGGTACAGTAGCCTGCACCTTCTTGCCACGTAGGTAGACGACGCGAAGATAGACCCACAAAAACGATGTCGTGAATATCGACACTAGAGTGTTGAGCACAACGGATATTCGGAATAGGCGTGGTTGAGTTTTGATCGGAAAAGGATAAGTATTATTTCACAAAGGGGAGTGCCAGATTTCTGAACCACGATTCCTTTTTTTACCCATCTTTTGAATTGATAAAGCTCGCACCACCTTTTAAGTTAGCATGGATCTTACAGACAAAGTAATGTAAAACCTCAATTTTTTCATCCTCTAAATCTAACAGCGCGTTATTTTTCCCCCAGATTTCTATAGTCACGGGATGTAGCAGTGGGGTGGGACTTGCGACTACCGAGCTGTTTCTCTCCCTTGATGCCAAGGTCTTTGGTATGGATCTGTCAGTTTGCAACATTAACTCGCCAAACTTCTTCTTTTGTCTTTGTGATATCGGTTCTCCCAACGATATAAGATCTGCAGTGAATAAATGCGATAAACTATTTGGATCCCGAATAGATATTCTTGCCAACGTCGCCGGTGTCATGGATGGCTTTGCCAGTTCTGACTCCGTAACCAATGATAGCTGGACCCAAACTCTTAACATAAACATGAACGGCCCTTCCCTGCTCATCCAAGAGGTTCTGCCGTTCATGAAGTCACGTCAGAATGGGTCCATCATTAATGTGGGCAGCAAGGCATCCACCAGTGGGGGTGTTGCAGGTGTGGCCTACACTGCAAGTAAGCACGCTATGGTATGTTGAGAAAAACTGATAAAAGCCCAGCGGTCTCACCTTATAATTTTTCATAGATTGGAGTGACTAAGAATGTTGCCTGGAGATTCCACAATCAGGGCATACGCTGCAATGCCGTTTGCCCGGGGAGTAAGAGGACACACTTTTATGTACTCGCAGTTACTGATTTGTATAAAGGCATGGCAACAAACATACAAAAATCAATAAAATCTGAATCATTTGATGAAGAGGCATATTCCGTATCGTCGTATGTTTCCTTTACCAGCATGTCATCTTTGGCCATCACTAATTCGCGCAGTGGTTTCATTGCTGTACATATGGCCCCAGAGGGGAGACCTCCAATAGAGCCAGCACAAGCTGCGAATGTAATTGCGTTTCTTGCTTCGGATCTAGCCAGTGGAGTAAGTGGTGCAGTTATTCCCGTCGACCTTGGATGGAGCTGTTTGTAGTGCGGGAGTATCGGGAATGATCATAAAAGGTTGCCAAGAGAGCGCCAAACGGAAGGAGTTTTTCAACCGAGAACTTAGCTTGTACTTCGCATCAAAATCTTTAGGTTGAGGTCTGCTTCACTTCTTTAATCCTAAGACAAGAGATATAGTCTATGGTGATCGATCGTGTTCCTTGTTTATGGTGCTGCTAATACGTATTGTAGATGTGGATCAGTGATGTAAGATCCGAAACTACAATCGGGTTATTTTAAAATCCAGACTTCTTGCAAATTACATACCATTCCTAAAATCTAATGGCTGCATTTCCGGTTTCATTCTTCTGTTTATAATTCTGAGTGCTTTGCAAATTTGCCTGTGTTGCTGATTAGACTTTATGATTCTCTCGTAATGAGGTGGAGATTTAAGATCTCAGTGTACGAAGGTAGAATGCTAATTACAACACGGAACGTATGGATTTCAAATTAATATAGGATAATTCTTACATGGTAAGCTTAAACCAAGCATATTATTTTATTTCCTTTTCATTTCAGGTATGCTGCTTACTGAGCGCCAAGCTCGTATCCTTTGGCTGATGATGACTTCAGCCACTCTTTGAAAATACAATCCCTATGGCCCTAGACTCGGCGATGTTTTCGCAAATGACGGCCAACTTGTCCCATATCCACAGTCAGCAAATAATCGATCCGGTTTTGCTGTTTTTGATTGGTCGTGATGAGGCAAGCGAGAAGGATCGCTAATTAGTCCCAGCGTGGCGCAGCGGAACAACCAGACCAAAACCAGCACTAACGCCATGGCAGCCTCCCTGGAAAAACCCCGCTGAGCTGAGCCACTGACAGCTGAGAAGCCCGATTGGGGATGGACAGGGCTCAGTACCACTGAAATAGCACCCGTAGATGGACGCTAACCCGATATCCTCTCCAGCTTACTGGCGGCCTTAGATCTGTAAGACCTAACCGGAGGCTCTGGTATACCAATGTTGCGCCAAGGCCGTAGACATGAAGGCTTCGCCGACTATGGTTGTGGCATTGATGGAAGCACGGGGGTCTCGCAAATAACTCTATGCTTAGACGAATGGTTTCAATTATTTAAAATGGAGGTGTATTCCATCTAAATGTACTTTCATTATCAGTATCAGCAACAACAAACACCAAGTTTTCCTTGTTCATCAACTTTTCCTTTTTCGTCTTCATCTTTCCTCTCGATCATATTACCTCACATTAGTCCTTGCATCAAGCAAGACAACGCGCCTAAGATCCAATTTACTTAATCTTAATTTTTCTTTTCGCCTTACCTTCAGTCTTCAGAGTTTTTACAATGCGTTACTCTTATACTATCCTGGCCTTTGCCGCCACTGCCTTGGCTCTCCCCACTGTTAGGCCCCTCGCAGATGATGGCTCCTGGGCCCCAGGAAAATATGAAGGCAAGGACACTCCTTTCAACGACGGAAAATGGCACCCTGAAGAGTACCCTGGTGGAAAAGCCAAGCGGGAGGATGACGGTAGCTGGTTCCCTGGAAAGTACGAGGGCAAGGGCACTCCTTTCAATGATGGACAGTACCGTGGCGAGAAGGCCAAGAGAGAGGATGATGGCTTTTGGGCA
Organism: Calonectria hongkongensis; assembly: GCA_017140755.1. Classification (NCBI taxonomy): domain Eukaryota; kingdom Fungi; phylum Ascomycota; class Sordariomycetes; order Hypocreales; family Nectriaceae; genus Calonectria; species Calonectria hongkongensis. The sequence continues at coordinate 516,885 of JAACJA010000014.1, forward strand.
CCAGGGAAATATGAAGGCAAGGGAACGCCTTTCAATGATGGGAAATGGCACCCTGAAGAATACCCTAGTGGAAAGGCTAAGAGGGAGGATGACGGAAGTTGGTTCCCTGGCAAATACGAAGGCAAAGGTACCCCTTTCAACGATGGCAAATGGCACCCCGAGGAGTATCCTAGTGGAAATGTCAAGAGGGAGGATGATGGCAGCTGGTTTCCTGGCAAATATGAAGGCAAGGGTACTCCTTTCGATGATGGAAAGTACCATGAGGAGAAACGCCAGGATGATGGCAGCTGGTTCCCTGGAAAATATGAAGGCAAGGGTACCCCTTTTAACGACGGAAAGTACCATGGCGAAAAGTCCAAGAGGGAAGACGATGGAAGTTGGTTCCCTGGTAAATACGAAGGCAAGGGCACTCCTTTCAACGATGGAAAGTACCATGGAGAGAAGCGTCAGGACGATGGTAGCTGGTTCCCCGGCAAGTATGAAGGCAAGGGTACTCCATTCAACGATGGCCAGTATCATGGTGAAAAGGTTAAGAGAGCGGATGATGGCTCTTGGGCCCCTGGCAAGTACGAAGGCGAGGGAACCAAGTTCGACGATGGAAAATGGCACCCTGGGAAGTATGAGGGTGATTGTACCGACTTTGACGACGGCAAGTTCAAGCCCGAAGAGGGCAAGAACTAGTCATTTCAACGGTTTGAAAAGATTTGTGATATTTGCCTCTTAGCGAAGCAGGTCTGTGTTTCATTTGGGTATTGTAGGGTAGGGATAGAGTGCAGCTTCACAAAGAAGTACACAAAGAACATGATGAATAATATCTGTATTAGACTTGAAATTTTACTCAATAACCTAGATAAATTTTGACAGCGTATCGTAAGACCAGATGGCGCGGGTTTGTACATTGGTGGAAAGTATTAAAACATCCTCAACTAAAAAAAAAAAGATAGGCCAAGACCAAAAACATACAACAGCGGGGATTCGCTGGTCGTCACCGACCCAACTACTAATCCGCCCCTCACCAGCTTATCTATGGGAGAGCGGACGGGATCCCGAGTTCTCTGGCGGGTATGGTCGTATGTGGTTGAGGGCTGGGGCTATCGTAATCATGAGTGAGCAGAAAGACACAATTTCACCAAGCGAAACGCATGACTGAACAGCTTCATATCAATATGTGCACAACCAAGTTAAACATTTCATAAAGAAGTCCAATTTAATAGCGACAAAGATGCTGAAATAGCTGAGGTTAGGGGTGTTCTGGTTCTCGAGGCTGAGGTGGAACGCATCGCCCAATGCCTGCGATACAATCGAAGTCTATATTAACATAGGTGTGATGGTGTGATCTTCTTGGCCTTTAGTATGGCCGATGTTTTTCTGATTTAATTAAACTCAAAGTAATTTCGAATTTGGGTATGGCTAATACTCTAATGGTATTTTTTTCGTTTACAAAGTATCACACTCACAAGTGGTCTCAATCGCTCATACAGACGGCTGTTACGAAGGTCAGATGCCCGGACTAGCCGGCATCAGGATTAAGGTAAAAGAAAGATGGTCACGGCCGCAGTCGGCTTTAAAACACCATACTAAATAACACACGAGCCTGTGTTATCAATCTATAGACTACGGGCCCTGCCGGGCCCGGCCAATTGACTATCAAGGCCAAGTCCTGATCGTCATGTAGATCAAACCTTAAGACCCCGAGGCCGGAGGCCGCCTTCAACGGCAGCCTCCAACGGCTAGCAACAACAGCTATAAGAGACCTAGCTAGATCCCTTCCATAGTAGAAAATTAAGAGCATCCAATTCAATGCATCAGGAGCCGTAGCTATCTATTGATACAAAGACACGATACCTGTGATCTTCTGTGGATTCGGGTTCTCGAGATAGTAAATAGCACGCCAAAACAATGTCTAAATTGAATCCTTGTGGTTTGTAAAGGCTGTCGCGTGTGACAATAATAGTACACGGAAGTTAAGTTCAAACATCTAACAACTGCATTGGACTAATGCAAACCGTCATATTATTGTTAATTCCTTTCTTAGGTTCTCTTCTTGTTGCTTTTCCATTGATATGACCTTTTCAACTCTTCATCTTGCGATTAAATTCGTCTATGATGTCGCTTTCTGCATAAAGAGGGTGTTCCGAACTCTTCAAGTCGTGTAGCGACTGCTTCCCCTCCTCATGTCTTGCCTGACTAATGGACTTTTGAGTGCCTGTCTTAATGGCCGTTCTTATGCTCTTATATATGCCCAGGGCAGGGTAAGCTACAGTTCCAAATGTGGCTTTAATAATGTTAGTCAAATTCTCATTTCAGATAGCCCGCGGACTGCCTCTTACCTGATGAAACCTTTGCCGAAAAACCGACAAATCCTTTAGCCACACCCAGGACTCCCCCCGTTATACCGGATTCCATCGCACCTTCAATAGGCTTCATGGCCAAACCGGCAAAGCCCTCGCCGAGACCAAGAAATAAAGTTTTCCCAGATACGATCAGTCCAGATTTCCAGTCGGTCACTGTACCGTAGTCTCGAACCTGGTCGCCATAGAGCTTCGGAATTCTCTTTGAGCCTTCTGCAAAGGCCAGAGGAATATCAACAAAAACACCTTTTGAGTAAGATTTGAAGAAGTCACCAACCCCCGAAGCAGATGCCACGGCCATTGAAGCTGCGACCTTTGCGCCTCGAGAATGTTTGCTCCGTGCTTTTACTTCCGAGGAGACATCACTGGAAGTATGTGATGTGAGATCACCGGTCGAAGATGATCGATGTAAACTTGATGGCGTAGATGGAGCTAATCTGTCTGTGGCCGAATTGATCGACGAAGCGGCGGAAACTGTGCTAATATCCATGCGAGCCTTATCTTTGCCTTTCGAACCCTCTACAATTTGTGCTGATCGATAGGCTTCAATGGGTTTGATGAAAATGTTTGCCACTGACGAGAACATTCCGTAATACGTTGCCACAGCGGCAGATGCTGTTCCCGTGATTGGGTCCCACCGCTGATTTTCAATCATGATGGGCGACGAGACGTGTCTAGTTGGTTCATAGTCGTCAGATTTAACCCATCGCCATCAATTTTGCTCAGAAGTGCTTGTGATCAAGGGGGAAACAGATACAAAGGTTTACTTACAGCTGTAACTTCTTTTCATCCACTTTGAGGTGGTTTATCAGAGCCTCTGCCGCAATTCCGGACAGCTTTGTAATTTTACCCTTGCGCCTGTATGACCATACTGCAGGGTAATCACTCAATATATCACACGACATTTCGGCAATGGGCAGGTTGATATGAAAAGCTTGTACAGCTCTCTTGACTCCCGATTCATTTTTCATCTTCGTAGCAATAGCTTGTACGGATGCGGTGATGTCCCCTCTTAGGCATGTCTGAATCGACTCGGCAAGATTATTACTATTCAAGGTTTTGAAAGGAATTGGAGGAGGTCCGGCGTTGGCTGTGGCAACTATGTGCCCCCAGAAGGGTTGGCTAGGCGTGGTTAGCGATAGGCACAGACGGGTGGGGTTTTGAGGTGGAAGACTAACTCGCCAAAGAAGGACACAATTGCCGTAGGACGGCCGTATCTCAAACTGCAAGCGGTTGTTCCAGCACCTCCATGGTGCACAACAGCCCTCACGCGCTGGAAGAGCCACTCGTGTGGGCAATCATCAATATAGAAAATATCCTTGGTAGGCTCATCATAGCCCAGACCACTCCAGCCTCTGGAAATAATGGCGCGTACTCCGGCCTGGCCGACAGCTTCCAATATGACTTCAGTCACCTTTTTGGGGTCGTCAATCACAATGCTGCCAAAACCAATGTACACCGGTGCAGGCCCAGCTTCCAAAAATTCTATCAGATCCGAAGGAGGCGAATAGGCAGGGGAATCTCGAAAGAAGAAACCACAAACATCTACAACCATGAGCCTTTGATGGAGCTGAAAATTTCCGCTGATTTACATACCGATGTGATTATCCCAGTCTTTTGGCTTGGCTAGCAGGGACGGAGACCAACAATATGTGCATGGGATCCTTAATGTCTCCACCAGCGCGGGGCCTTCTGATAGTGGCACCGGTTCTAAGTCGAGAGTTTTTCGCCAGTCGTTAATGATGTCGCCGAGTCTAAAGGTTTGTGAGTAAGCAAATAATGAGATTCCACATCAAAACTGGAATCGGATAGAGAGATATATTAATTACCCTTGCCAAGTCATCCACTCTACCATGGAGTAGGAAACGAAGTTTGAGACTTGCTGGTTTCTCGCAGATGAGTTCGAAGTGGTAAGATTTGCTAGTGGATGGGGGAACGACTTTGTTGTCGACCAAGGCATCGTAAACATGAGATGCACAGGGACTCCAAGCGCTTGCGCACAGTGAACGTGAGCAAAACTTGGCGGATTCGCAATGATGGCGTCCGCTACAAACGGCTTGTTCGTGCTTGGGTCCGGTTCCACGCACGATCGCCAGAAACCGTCAAGCATTACGGAAATCATTTTTCTTTTCTTCTGAATCTCCTTAATGCGACCGGCGTCGATGTTCGGAATGAGCCCAGGGTTTTTCACCATGTACGCCATCAATTCTGAGGGATCACCTCCTATGGGAAAGAATTCCAGACCTGATTCTTTGACAAACTGCTCAAAGACATCATGTGTCGCGAGGCGAACTCTATGGCCCCATCTCTGCAGCTCAGTTCCAAGCGCAATAAATGGTTGCACATCACCTCTGCTGCCAACAATTTGAATCACAATGTTAAGTCGAAGCTTCCAGTGTTGAGGCCTGACGGCTTGGAAAGCCGATTCGCTATCCTCGTAACCGGGTGGCTCAAGTATCTGTGAACTGCTGGCCTCGCCCAGGTTCTCGGCGGAAGGGGGCGGGCCCTTGAAATCGGGAACGAATTGTGATAAGGTTCGAAAAAATCTGGAGTCGGTGTCGAGATTGACACGGCCATCGTCTGACATTGGGTTAGATGGGTCAAGCAAGATAAGGCTGGATTCTGCGAACCTGTGACTGCTGTATGTCCCTGAAGGGATCCTGATTGAAGTGCGTCATCGTACGAAGGAATGGATTCTGATGATTCAATGTTAGAGTCAAGTCGTAAATGTCCTTCCATGATTGTATCGTATTCAAAATAGATAGGATGTTTTTGTAAGGAAGGAAACCTTGGGATATCACCGTGAAGCGGGTTGAATCATTATCTACTGCTAACAGGCCCTCAAGAGAATTCTCCCCGCCTTATCGGCCCGTAAAACGTACTATTAATGGAGCATGCTCAGACTACCGTCACATTTTTAGTATTATTCGTATTCTGGCGCTCCACACCGCAATACGCGTGTTTGCAGGGGTTTTTTTTTAGACAAGCACCCCTACTCTACGAAAATGCGGCCCGGTCCTATTTTCTCCTAAGCTTCGACTAGTTGAGTCTCGACCATTTCATGCTTGTGGGCACGGTTTATCCGCAACGAAAAATTCCATCATTCAGGCAAGGTTTTCTGTTTTATGTGGGTCAGGAAGAAGCGTGGCGCGCCGCTCTAACTACATAGTCGGATACGAAAGAAACCTGATGGGTTGGCGTGCATTATACGCGTACCGATAAGCTATGACCAAACCAAAAGCGGAATACGAGGTCAAGCCAAATGCTCAATTATTGACTGACTAACAAAATAGAGCTGTATCAACCGGGAAATGAATTACGCCAAGCATAAGACGCCGAGTCGCAGAGATTGTTCCAAACAAGTGGCCCCTGAGCATGGCCGACTCTGGACACGTATTAAACCTCTTGGTCTGCCTAACTCAGTATCCAACGATCAAGAAATAACTCTGGCCAAACCGCCTTCTGCACACCATCAACAGTAGCTGTGAATAGAAACTTCACCACCCCATTGCCAACCCAGGAAACAAAAATGGGATTCTTCAACAGTCCATATTTCAACCCCGCATACAAAAGCAAAGTCCACATACTTCAAATCGCAATAGTCATTGGGGTTTTCGCTCTCACAATTGCTAAAATCGCCACAAAGCCGAGTTACATACCCATGAATCGATTGGACATGATCGGCCTAAGTATGGTTAGTCTGATGCGTTCTTAGCAAAATCATGTTGACTAGTGATGTAGGCTAATGCTTTAGTAGGGCGGCAAAACGATCATCATTATTGCATATCAACTTGCGACTGAACATGTTTCTCGGTTACAGAAGTGGGGTAGTTTGAAAGCAAACGTCATTCTCAACAGCCTCGAGACTCTTCTTTGGTTTGTGGTTATAATTCTGACCTTTTGGGGAATATCCATGGTTTGCATCGGCATAAGTTGCGCCTTTGGCTGGCTGATCGCCTTGATGGCCTTTTTCATGTCGTATGTGCCTTTGTTTTCATCCCCCACGATATGAGTAAAACTAACATGTAAACCAAATGTAGCCTTGTGTGTTTCTGGACCGCCGTGGTATGTTGGAAGGAATTCCGTCACTTCAAAAATGGAGGCAGCAATGGATTCGGCAAAAGTCAAATGGATGACCTGTAAACACATGCTGTACCTACCAGAGAAAGTCAAGAGAACGACTACTATTTGGTACATTGGTGTCGTCTATTCTTCCATTTCTAGATAAGAAGCCTGTAATTTCAATGACCTGGGCCAAGGAGAAAGTCGGCGAGTGTTGTTTTTGTTCGCTTGCTTATTCACACATGCACAACATAGGCCAGCGCGTGCCTCTATATTATTTTTCGTAAAATCATAAATTCTATTAGCGCCCTAAATTCACAACGTTTTGGTGATAAAATTTAGTTTACACAACGAACTTTTGAGCAGAAACTAGGCTTACGTTTCTGAGGGCCTAATTAGTGCATGGGCTAAGGCTTTACAATGATAATGTAAAGAAAATGGACGAAAGCACAGCCCCGCTGATGAAGGCAGAACTTCGCGGCGGGATGTTCAGTCCTGGATGCTATTTAACTTACCGAACCCGCCTAAATACATCTATGGTAAAGAAACTCAAGTCAAGTATTCACATAAAACATAGTGATAAAATGTGACCTTTCTTTTAATATATTAAAAAGAAGATTTCTTTTTTCAAGTATTACAGGAGCAGTAGCATGCGGATGACACCCTCATGGTATGGCATATGGCATAGACCAACAACAAATTTCTCGGGCTTCGATAGTGAAAAAATCGTATTTAGCTAACATTTACTATTGAACCTCTTTATCCTCCTAACAAAGTCCATTCTTAGGCAAGCTTGTAGCCCGCCAGCCGTATTACATTATTTCAGAAGACTCTTGTCCTCATCCATGTCTGACTCATCATTGTCATCGTCCAACAGCCCGCGCTGCTGCTCAAGCTCGCCGCCGTCTTCATACGTTTGAGAGTCCTCGCGGTCCTCAAGGGGCTTGGCTCCCTTGCACCGACAGTATCCATTGCACTGAGCGCCCGCGGCCTTGCGATCGAGGTGAAGTTTGACGAGGTAGAAGATGCCTGCCAGGGCGAAGATGATGACGCCGGATCCGAAGATTATGCCAACGATGGCCACTGCGTTGTTGTTGTTGTGGCGATAATAGCTTCTGTGGTGGTCCCATGTGTGTCTGTGGCGAGCCTCCAGCTCGTTGAGGCCGCCCACGGCGATGGCATTAACGGAACGGAGCGAAGGCATGTTTTGTTCGGTTTTTTGGTATAAATTCTGTAGATAATGTCGGACAAGTTAAATTTGGAGTTTTGTTTATCAACAAAGAGTAATCAACAATCACTCGTGATGACGCGGCGCTTGGAGGCTGTGCAAACACGTGATGAAGGATCACACTGCATGAAACACTGGCGATAAGCCCATGCAATCCAAATGGCAGAATGATTGGCTATCGATCGTCCAACGGATATGTGATCTACATCATTGGAATACAAGTTTACCCCTAGTTCCGTGACCTTCGATTATCTTGAGCCTTGTTCGTCTTCGGATTGATTTCAGTCGTGCTTACTCATCCAGATAACATTTTCGAACAACCAGCCCCTATGGCCTAAATACCTGTCGCAAGTCAGGCAATGGTCTCTTTCGCGGTATAATCCTTGATTTGAGGCCGCATATTGTTGTACTTCTGCCGAAAGAGCGCTGGTAGTTAGGATTAAACGCAATCAGAAGCTCAGTTCCTTGGTGACCACCCGGTGTTCGTTTCCAATTATACAAATAGACTTGTCCAAATCAAAAGACATTGGGAGGTCCTCAAGGTCTCTTCTCCGTTTGGAATGAAGAAAGTCTGTGGCGCTCTGCGTGTCTTCAAACCAGTATTGCTCCAAAGCTGCCATTGACTTCCAATCAGCCGTCGCAAAAGGTGTATCGGCAAAAAATAAGCTGGCATCTTTAGGAGTAACACTCTTGTTCATTGCATACCGCAGAAGCTTTGTACCCGCGGAAGATTTCAAGACTGCATCGGCTCTTGCTTTTCTCTCTGCCTCGAGTTGGTTCTCTGTATGAACCTCATCGCTCTTGGCCAAAAAGAATGCAATCATTACGGAATTCTGTCCGCGCTTTTCCAACGTGATCGGATCAAGGATGACATCGATTTCAGGTACGGCCAGTATTCCAATGGTGTCATCGTCGTTCACAAAGACGTGGCTCCCTGCGCTCGCTTTATAATCTGAGGATTGAAAGGAGCCCCACAGTGCTTTCAGAGTTGACCATCCGAGTATTGTGGCACAATCCCACGGGGTGGAAGCGGTTGCGGCTGTACTGAAAGGCTTGACATCTGGGCGAGGCACCGCCACGATTTGCGTGTAATTTCGCAGAGGAGGGACTTTTGCCGCAATTTCCTGTGTCATTTTAGCGTGCACATCAGTGTACTCCTTTTTAAATTGAATGTCAGTCCAACCAGTGAGCCGTGTGGCCAACATGGCCATCTTCACCGTCTTCATTTCCGCAGAGTAAGAGTTTGGCACGGGAGGGATAATGGGGAGGAGCAAGTGGCTATCATACGATCCACCAAAGTGAATTACGTGCGTTCCCTTATTTACCGTTTCGGGGTGTCGAGAAACGGGAATTCCCAAAGGGTAGGTACCGTAATCGTGACCTGACACGAAGAGTTGCAAACGCTCTCCTGGTCGCAGTCGGCAACATGTTGGCTGGATCTCAATGTCCACCGTAACAATCTCGCCTGCTGACAAAGGCAGATCTTTACGGTGCAGGTGGACTGGCTGGTAAAACGTGGACTCTTCTTCATCAAGTTCCCTCCGTGATACGCGCATCCAGCCAAACCCAATAGGGCCGTTATCGATGACTGTCAGCCAAGGAAAATGAACTGGGTTGCCAAGGCGATCAATTTTGCGCAGCGTGATAAAAAGGTCCATGTTATCACTGCCTTGTGCTTCCACCCAGAGCCGGAGCTTGACGTGCCCGGCGAATTCCAAGGATGATTGAGTTATTGGGAGTTCAAAAGCAAGTTCCCCTTCCTGAGCATCATAGGCAAGGCTATGTGGTTGGGCTTGAGGGATACTGCTGAGGCCTTTGGATGGAGTGGGATATAGCTTGGTGTATTCAGTCGATTCGATCGGAAACTGGTTTGCCGAACGCCACTCCCCGCGGTAATACTGTTCTCTCATGGTGTATCGCACTTTGGGCCAGAATCGTACTTCAGTATCTTGACTTCCGAGCAAGTATGTGTCAAGGAAGGCTTTCTGGCGACCAAGAGACTCCTCAGTAACAGACCACTCCCATCTTACTATCAATCAGCTCCTTGCACCATTTTTTCATCAACTGGGGCCACTTACTTCTGGTACTGGTGCATCTCGAGATACTTTTCTTTGGATGAAATCTTCTTCCAGGCGTTCAGAGTACCACGTGTGTGGATTCCGTGATCCCCCCACCCACAGATTATGTATGCTGGACATTGAATGCTCTTTAGGGCAGGAATTTTACTCTTCCAGTAATCGTCATAGTAGGGGTGTTCGATTCGTCCATAATTAGAATCTTCAATCAGGTTGCGACCCCAATTCCAGAAAACAGGATATCTATGGCCGGTTAGAATATTATAAAACGTTTCGTTCCGATAGGTAAACTTAGCATACAACTCATTGAACTGTTTCTCACGAATACCTCCCTTAAAAGCCATTTCACGATACAAATCCGTCATACCGTCGATTGGAATAATAGCCTGTCCAATTGGTATTAGCACATAAATTTAAACATTATTAAACGAGCGAGAATGAGAACATACCGCGAGAGAAGGTGGATTCTCTGCTGCTACAAGCCACTGCACCATAGCATACCCGCTGGCGCCGTATAGTGCTACTTTGCCGTTGCTCCAGGGTTGCTTTGAAATCCATTCAACCACGTCATAGCCTAACACTGAATTAGCGATGTTGTAGCCTTGAGGAACAGTGAATAAATTCGTACCGTCTAATCCAACATCCCTCGTGTAATAGCCCTTGTCTCCATCTGACTGAAAAGACCCCCGTGCATCAACAGATACGACAGCATAGCCTTGGTGGCACCACCACCCAGGATCGGCGGCTTCAAAAAGGTAGTAATTTGTAATCCTGGAAGTATCTAAGCCAGCAGCTGGCGGGAAAACACAAATATCAACAGCGCCATCTTTGCTATAAACGCTGTAGTTTAATATCACAGGCAACATTTGATCCTTTCTGGACTCGGAGCGATATATGTTGCCCCGCAAGATAGTACCATCTCTGACTGGGATTTCAACGTCCAGATCTTGAACAAGGCCATCCTTGAGGATTGTTCTTGTGTCGGGGTCAGGAATACCCATAATTTTGGGGTCCCATCCTTCAGCATAGTCAGCGGAAGATACGGACAGACAATTTATATGGCACGTTTACCGGGAATAAAGTTCGCAAGACGCTTAGTCTCGTTCAAGGCGTTGATTGTCAGATTGAGATCAGCCATGATTTCAAAGGTGCACTTAGATAATGGTTTAAAAAAATGTAGATAAATTGATGAGGTTGGATATTCGGTCAGACTATCAAAAATATTTGAATGATTTGATAGGGTATTTGTATTCTTATCAGGTCGTGAAATTGCCGTTCGTAGTCCTAGTATACCGAGCTTTACACCTCCGAAGCTGTCGCGGCTTCCCGCTTGCGGGGCCGATTTGTGGTGTTTTAAACTTTCCCCGCAATTCCGAACCTTGCAATGGTCGTCGGAACGCAATAACGATGAGCTCAGCGGCGAAAGACATTGAACATCATGATATAAAAGATCCAGAATAGAATCCTTTGTTATAGTATCTCAGAAAAGAACATACCAAGAAACTAAAATTTGTTTAAAATGACTCACGACTTCACCAAGATCGGACATCTTACTTCTGCACCACCCAACTTCGATGTCATCGTAGTTGGCTCGGGACACAATGGTCTCCTTACAGCGGCTTACATTGCCAAAGCCGGCAAAAAGGTGCTAGTTCTGGAACGCCAATCATACCCTGGCGGTGGTGTCGCGTCCTTGCCTATGACCGAGCCAGGTTACACTAGTGAACGTCACAGCGCTATCCACCAAATGATCTTAGCCAACCCCCTCATCAAGAATGATGAATTGGAACTTCAGTCCAAATTTGGACTTGAATACCTTCCACTGGAACCGGCATATGCAATCATCTTTGAGGATGGTGTCCTTCCTCTCTATCAGAACAGGGAGCGCACTGCAGCTGCCATTACTGCTATCTCAGATGCTAAAGAGGGCGAGGCATACATGCGCTTTGCAAAACTGGCCTCTGAGATTGTGAGTATTATGATGCCGGGCATGTTTGTCCCCCCATCCGAGGCCCCGCCCGATCTCTCTGACTTCCCCGAGGTTGCGGCAGCTCTTGAATGGGCATCCAAGGGCAGCTCTCTTGATGTGGTTGAGAAATACTTCACCAACCCCACAGTGAAAGTGGCCATCCTCCGATTTGTCACTGAGATTCAGCTGGCACACCCCAAAAGCCCTGGAACTGGTCTGATGGCCTATCTCGGCATTGGCCTGATGGATGCCTATGGGTTGGCTGTGCCAAAGGGCGGTGGCACGGCATTCACCTCGGCTGTGATCCGATGCCTCGAGTCTTATGGTGGCGAGATCCGCCTCAACACTGAGGTTATCAAAATCGTGACTGAAAATGGTCGAGCCGTAGGTGTGCGCACAAGATCCGGCGAGATTCGAGCTCGAGAATGTGTTGTGGCACAGATTCACCCGCATATTCTGGGACGACTGGTTGACGGGCTGAGTCAGGAGATTACCGAACCAGCATCCCGAACCAAAACTGCAGACTATTCTCTCTTTGTGGTCCACGCCGCCTTAGAGAAGCCACTCAACTTCAAGGCAGGCGGCCCTGCAAACAAGGCCGTTATGAATACTATTTGCCCCGGAAATATTTCTGAGCTCTTGAAGAGTTATGACACCATGGCAACAGGCAAAATCCCTGACGGTATGATGATTGGTGGATCATCCATCAACATTGCGGATCCCACACGAGCGCCCCCAGGCAAAGCCATCCTTCACGTTGTCATCATGGTCAAGCCTGACCACGCCGACGTTGGTTTCCATGGATGGGAACTTATCAAGGATGATGTGGTCCAGAAGCTCTGGCGTTACTTGTCTAACTTCCTTGTGGACTTTACTCCCGATCAGGTTCGCAGTTACCACGCTGTCACACCCAAGGACCACCAGGACGACACGCCGAGTTTCCAAGGTGGCGATATCTGCGGTCTTTCGATGTCCTCAGATCAGATGGGAGCAGCTCGCCCCACCCCCGCACTAGCTCAATACCGTGTCCCTGGTGTCAAGGGATTGTACCTTGCAGGGCCGTTTATGCATCCCGGCGGTGGCGTTTGGGGTGGTGGTCGCCCCGTTGCGATACGGGTGCTAGAGGACATGGGAATAAGTTTTAAATCAGTTGTGAAGGGCGCTGATGTTTCTCAGGCTCGCCTCTAATACAGCGGACCCTCATTTGACATTCTATTTGCTAGGAGAGGTGAAAGAGAAATTAGACTAGAAATAACAAATACACCTGTGATCTGAGATGCTGTGTAGCTTCATGAGTGGCAATTATCAAAGGTCCGTATCGATCATTTGCACATCACACATAATAATACACTCAATTTAATCACAGATATTCAGAAATGATTCGATCTTGCTTTTCATGCCTTCGGAAGACCGGTGTTGCCAGCCACCCTCATTGTCCGGTTTTGAGATGGTCTAATATTGATCCAACTCACACTCCTCTAGCCCATTTCCTCTAAGTTCGTTTATTTGAATTGTAATTGACCATTAACTAGTTTATTGGTGGTCTAATATGTTTTAATTCATACCATTCACGCCCTGCGGCGTCTTGTATTTGGTTGCCTTCAGGCTAATTACCTCATGCCTTTAAGCGTATATTTACCTCTGGGTTAGGGTTAGGGTTGTTGGCACAATATCAGTGTCCGTACCAAACTTGAGATGAATGAACCGAATTCATCGATCTAATTTGCCTAACTAATAAAAGACTCTTTATTCATGAATACAGCAACATGTTTCTGTTTTTTTCACTGTATAAATGGCACCAATATGCTCGGTATGACTCGTGATGGCCCGACCGAACCGTCACTAGTTTTCCCCGCTTATATACGAGTTTTAACAAGAAAAATACGCTGCTGCTCGTTTTACAACCTCGGCGAAATGGCTACGCGTAACGCGCTGGCAGTGTCCAATGATGAGTACGGAACTACCCAGCAAGCGGTCCAAGAAGCCCCATCGGAAGACTCGGAACGGCTGCTTCAACTGCAAGCGGCGCAAGGTCAAGGTGTGTACGCCCCTCGCCGTTTTTTTCGTTGCTAACCACAGCTTGTCCCATCTCAGTGTGACGAGTCTCGGCCATCATGCGCCAGCTGCATCAGCTTCGGCCTGCCGTGTAGTTATGCAGGAGACGAGCCTAATGGCGTAAATGTAGCAGCCCGCCCCTCGGTGAGAGCAACTGCGCAGCCGCTGACTCTGCCACGTCGCGGTCGCGGTCGGCCCCGGAAGACTTGGGTAGTTGAGCAGAGCCCTCAGCCCACAGAGCCATCCACAGCAGCTGCTTCAGCATCGCCTGCGCCTAGCGTGCAGTCGACTTCGGCCACCACTAGTGGAACAGACTTGGATCTCAACCTCACGCAGGCCGAATTACTTCATCAATTCATAATAGAAACAGGTCCCAGCCTCGCCAATCCCGATGACCCTACCGATCGCATCGTGCAGTTCTGGGCGCGAAATGCGCCGCGCATTGGGCTGTCGAATCCCGCTGTGCTCCAGCTCTGCCTGTCGCTCGCTGCGTTCCACCTGCACTATCTCGCGGTGAAGCGCGGCGATGCAGAATCCAACCACCATCACCGGGCCTCTGCTGAGCACCACTTTTCTGTTGGCTTGTCCAAGGCAAACCACGCCCTGTCCACCATCAATGAGTCGACGTGTGGCGCTGTCTACGTGTCCACCGTGCTCGTGTGCTTTTGCGCCTTCGCCGCCGGCCCTGCGGATTCCGAAGATTTGCTGATGTGCAACGTCGGTAGTTCGGCTCCTAATCGCTGGCTTCCGCTCGCTCGAGGGGCGCGCCTTGTGCGACAGCTCTTCGATACCGACGTCCTTTATGCTGGGTTGGTCGCGCCCCTTGGTCCTAACAGCGATGAGCCTGATGATCCCCGTCCCATGTGCGCTGTCGAAGGGTTCACGCGCATCGATTGGGTTGGCCCCCTTGACACGCTGCGTGATCTGGTCACCTCCAACCAGGCGTCTGGCCACGAGGCATGCATGAGCTCCTTCAACAGTCTCGTTTGGGTATATGAAGCTAATTTCGGCGATGATGATGGACGCGTCAAATGTCCTGGGCATTTCAAGATGGTGCTCGTTTGGTTATACCTCATGGATGATGCATTTGTGGCATGTGTACAAAGACTGGATCCTATCGCATTGCTTCTCCTGGGCTATTACACACCACTCCTAAAAACATTAAAAGGCTGCTGGTTCTTGGACGGCTGGCCTGAACATATTCTTGCCGCATTGCAAAATTTAGTCAAAAAGGATCATCTAAGATATTTACAGTGGCCGATAGAGACAATAAAATTAATATGAATATTTCTATCCGTACACATCAGCTTTGCTATTTTTTCACATCAAATATATAATTTTATTAGTTATATAAAAAATAAATTAATTTATTTTATTGTAATTAAAAAATATTATTTATTTCTCAACAAAGAGTTCTCAGAGATATTCTAGTCAGGTGCTTTGTGTGCGAATAGCGAAATGTATGTGTACGGCCCTCTTCAATTCCGAATCCACTAAACTTATGACGGTTGAACCTGCAAAAATTCAAATATCTTCCTGACTGCGACCTTGTCGCCCTCGGTGGTGCCAATCAGTTCCTTGTCCGCCCAACTCGGGCCCCATGTACGAAAGTCAATTACCCACGCATCATCAGTATCGTGGTTGATCAAAACATTGGAATCTTGGCCATTGCTCCATATGATGCCTATTTCATGAAATGTACTAATGGTTTCCTGGACTTGCAATGCCCATTTCATCCTTCTTGGCTCTGCAATCGAAGAAACGTTCTCAATATGCCTCAGAGTCCACATGTCTTCGACGGATTCTGGTAAAGGAATATATTGCGCCAGAAACCCTATGATTCTTCCATCAACTGCATTCTGCAGCAGACCCAGAAGCTTCGGCACACGGATGGCATTAGCATATCGACTAGTGCTAATCTTCGATAAGACCGTGGTTTCCCTTTGTCTGTAACCTGCTTTCCAGTCGCTGCTCGCGACCTTGGCGCACATCTCTTGACCTCCTGCCACAACACGAGAAATATAGCCATCGCTTGATGTGTGCAAAGGTCCAAATATTCGCGCTAATGCATAATATACCTAAATTCTATGGTTCAAGCTGATTAGAGACCTTTACAATTGACTAGGAAGTCCAAGCGGGCAGTGACAGTGTCCTTACACGTAGTAGACTCTTTCGACCCAAGTCTAATTCAAGATATTATAATGAAGCAATGTCTCTTGATACTACAGGAAAATCTTTAGGTGCCGTGACAGAGATAGTAGGTCAACGATATGAGTCATTATGGCGAGGTAGTACGAGAGCAAAACTGGAGGCCATGTAGATGATATCCTTCAGTCACAGCTGGGGCGGGGAAACAGATTTGATAATCGTCCATATTGCCATGGCTCAGAACAAGAGGTATCAAACTATGGAATCATGGCAAAGCATGTCCGAGAAGGATGTCCTTGTCGTATCGGATAACGACAAGGACTATGTGAAAGCCAGACAGGTGGCATTCTTTTCAGATCTTGCTCAAAGGCTACTCCGAAGATCATGTGTGGGCGGCTACTACTTTGAATCTACCCTATTTCTGGATAGGGTAATACAGAATGCGAGGCTCCTAGAGCAGGTGCGAACTGAAGATTTCTCGGTTTTCACAATTTCGGAACATATTCAGGCTGCTCTAGAGCGATTGCAGGTAATAGAGCAGAGCATCTGAATCTTTGATAATCCATACTCAAATGTTATTTATTTTCACGTTCAGAGTTTAAGCAATGGATGTGGTTGATGAGTTCGACAATTCCCGAAGCATGTATGTCCTTCCATTTGTAACTGTTTACTGTTCGAAGCAAATCCGGTTTAGCATAAATTTAGTAATGTCGATCCAATATATAATGATTTATTCTTATTCAGAAGGAGCTGCTGATAAATGTATAAATATCAATCGATCAATACTTTCATTGCACCACTAGCCTGTACAGGCACAAACCTGATGTGACTAACCAAACTTGGTGTGGGCTTTCAGACTCATTTTCCCCTTGAGAAAATAATCAAAGTTCAGGACGAAGAGTAATATCAAAGTAGTAAACGGTATGGCTGTGGCAAAGTACCAACCAAAGGTTTTACTCAGCGATGCGATGTCGTCTTGCATACTGAAAATTCCCGTTATGAATGACATAGGAATGAAAATTGTCGCGAGCCATGTCAGTCGTTGCACGTTTTTGGTCTCCAGAAGTCCACGGTGTGAGTCCTCGATGCCGATTGCAGCGAGCACAATGGATGTAAGTCTATCTGTTCGGCTTTGGAGGTCGCTCAGTTGGTTTAATATATTGTTCAAATCCGAGTTGATGTCATCTAGGCATTGCGTCAACTTGGTGATGCTGTGATTGTTGTGATTATCCATGTTCTTTTGTAAATTGTCCACAAAGAAGGGTATATCTCGCAATCCTTGCTTTAGCATCTCGATGTAGACTGGGATTAGTCTTCGCCAAGTATGAAGCCTCCTTAACGAAACTTCAATAGATTTTGGCCCGGAGGCAAACTGGTCTGGAAATCCAAGCTCCCACTCGATTTGGCCGAGCCGAGATTTTATATACTCGCACATCAACAACCATTCTGAGCAAATGAGTGACATTACAGGCTGGATGGCATTCTGTAAAGAGTTCGGGTCGCTATCGGTGACCAATGGCGAAGATTGCTGTTGCTTAAGTGTCCAGTAGATCAGGTCCTCGAATAAAGACTTTTTAGACGGTCCCGATGGAGGCTCGTCATTCGTTGCAGGAACTTCTGCCCAGTTTCGATACCCATTCCACAGTTGAAAGCCTTCTCTGACGGTCGGATCTACCAGCAGTACACCTATATCACAATTCCCTGTCAACCATGTAAAGATTAGGAAATCGCTTGTACCCAATGACATACCTATCATCCGATTTTTCTGGCCGTCTTCAGTATCGTATTGGTCAATCCAGAGGGACACCCTCGTTCGAGTGAGTCCAATAACAGCATCTCCGTCCATAATTTTCCATTGGTTTAGATCATCATCAGGGCGCCGAGACACGTTGAACTTGTTGGCTTCTTGCTTCGCCTCATGCAAGGACTCCGCAGTCCTAAAGTATCGTGGTCTCACAAACCTGAGCCTTAACCACTTTTGGTGTCTAATTGACGCAGTAAGGCTCGGAGGCTCCATCCATCTGTCACGAATATTGTACCATGAATAGTCATCTATTTGGCCACGGAAGAAGTTGGGGTCGATGTTAAACTTGTGGCCAAGCTTTTCAATGACATGCTGGGAGAGGTCTTCAACAAAGATCATTCGGAATTTTGATGCCTCTGTGTCAGTTCCCGTCAGCGCTTTGGTCAATCCGCTTACGGTCGAAGCTCTTTGTGTAATAACTGCTTTGGTGTCAAAGAAGTCCAAAATAGCTATGTTTGCTCTTCCAGCTCGCTCTTGTCTTTCGGCATGATTGTCTCGCAGGAACTTCCATCGTAATGGAGTAGTACCAACTTCAATGAAGTCTGCTAAGTATCTGAGGTGGGGCCATGCGGTGGAAAGGGACTTAACAAAAGAAAGATACGGGAAATCAACTCTAGGAATAGTTAATGCCTGCGAACAGCTTCTTTGGAAATGAATACGGAATAAACTGGTTGGAAAGGTCCACCAAAGTGGGCTGATGCACATGGCAAATATTAGTATTGAAATCTAATAACGTACATGTTCAATCTCCACTCTTCACAAAGCGCGAGTGGGTATTCATCATAAGCATCACCAATGCAGTAGGGATCCCCGGCTTCTGGCGTGTGAGGGAGGATTTTTGAGTAAGTAATGCCACCGTGTATGTTTACGGTGGTGGTATCTTTAGACTGCGGCGCAGACTCTCTAATGCTACTACTCATAATTGTCCGAGTTGTTGTGATGATATATTTGAAAATGCAGAAGACCGATATTAAATAAGGAACTGTTTCCAGCTGCCTAAATGAGGCCGGTATTTTATACGAATGCCCAAGAACGCCAAGATATCTCGTCACCTGACACCTCTTATCCTTGCCAGCCTTGCAGGCTCGCCAGTCATACCACACAAGGTCGCTAAGTCGACCAATTATATACTGCATTACCCTGTTTTGACCCCGCAGCTGACAAGAAAATTCAGGACTGCAAGTCTCCCAAGCTCCTAAATCCTTGTTTTAAGGATGATCAGAATAGTGCTCTCTTTTTTTTGGGTTGTGGGCCCATAGTGCAGAAGTAGAAAGTAGGATTGCGACAAGCGGAGGATAACAGTTGGTGAACGGGCGGAAGTATAACCTAACGTCTGCTTAGCCGATGTGCGTAGAGATGTTTGGGTTACCACTGGCCCAACAGATAAAACGAACAGCTTCTTGGTAATATTATCATTCACCACAAGAATTTCCCTATTATCTCATGGGCTTCGGCGCGCCTTAATTGAACAACCAACGCCTGCATCTAGCTTCAAACTTCCTGGTTCTCTTCTTTATACTTTTTCTTTTTGCTTTTTTTGGTCCGGTTAGAGCACGGCCCTCCGATGTCATTGCCCTCTACCTGATGTTGCCCCTCCCGCTTGGCCACAGACGTCACCCCTTCCCTCATCGCACCGTTGCGACGTCGTTTGCACCAATTCATTCTTCTTGAAATTAATCGCTGGATTTGAATGATGAATTCAATACAATATGCCCCCGGCGTGCAGGAGAAGAAGTGCACACCATGATCAGGTCTTGGGAGAGCCCAGCAAAGAAAAAGACGCAGAAAGCCGATGAGATAGATTCAAGAGCAGAGTGGAAACATCAGTATTACCAAGGGAAAACCCCCTCCAGCTTTCCAGGTATAGGCTGCGGTACATGTACAATTATCTCACCAGCGATCGATTTTATCTCTCCATTTACGGGGCAGGGTTGCTTTGAGGTGATGACTGGAGTTAGGGAGCCTAAGCACGCATGCATTCGTATATACACGACTCACAAAGACGATCCTGCTGATTAAGATGTATTTATACTGCCTTTTGAGCACATCGGTGAGCTACCTGCGCTCATTTAGCGAGATGTTGGCAAACCGACTCTTAGCAGAGAAAATACTTGTCGTGCCACATTGTGATTCAGATTTTGTTGCACAACCAGGATGGTTCAGAGTCATCATTGTTCCCACTGCCGCAACCTGCACTTCTTCCGTCAAGAACAAATATCCTCAAATCATACAGTTTACGTGGCCTGATAAAACAGCTGATGAGCATCTTAAGGGAACGGTTGGGGGAGAGCTCAAATCAGGGGATAAGCCCGTATCGTATCTCTCTGCCCTCAAAATTATTTTCGATCGCCAGCTGCCACTTGGAAAGGAAGGTATGTTTTGTAGCAGAGAGGTGGACGAGACGGTGGAGGAGGTGTTTAAAATCTCCACGCATATGTCACCAATTCCGGGTACCTCAGTTACCGACAGCATTGAAGGTGAGATTTGAGCACTGCGTTAACGTAATTTCGAGCTCACGAGTCCGTACAGGATTGCTCTTCTTTTTGCCTACTGGTATACTATGGTTCTCGGAGAAAATTCTCTATTTTCCCTTGGACTCATTTCCCACAATCCACCTTATATATAATCGTGACATAGCTTCGGGAACAAATGACAACCCTTACCCCATTGTCTCGATGGCGCTCCTCCTGGCTCCGCTTGAGCGGTTCTGCGCCAAAGAAGGAGAGAAACACTCAGACAAACCGGTGTGTTTTGGGAATCTCAGTGGCGATGCTCTTTTGCGAGCGGAAATTCAAGACTACGCTCAGAAGCGATATCTTAAACTAGAAAGAATGGAACAGACGTGGCATGACCTTGCAAAGCGTAAACCAGCGACTGGATTCATTCCAATCACTGATGAGGAGGAGGAATAAACTATTGCTTTGCAGTGTATGCTCTGTAATGTGAAGAACAAAAACCAAGGTGGAATGCGATCAACAAAAGTTTCGGGGAAAATATTACTGAGATCTTTGCCAATTGTGATTCAAGTGAGCTGAGGTACAATTAATTCAAAGTTCCTTATATAATTGTCATAACTTCTATCATTCTTGTATTATTTTTATAGTACAGCGACTGATACCGTGTCGATTACCACTTGTCCTTGTTCTGCTCCACAAACTCCTTCCAGGTCGTTGGCTTCTCGCTGAGAAGAGCAAGGCTCTCAGTCAGATCCTCGCCGTTGAAGTAGCCGGGGGTTTCCAAGAGCAGCATGTTCTCCAGCATTTCCTGTGCATGTTGGGGCAAGAATGACTTGAAGGTCTCGGCGGGAAGTTGAACCGCGGCGCCAGGCTTTTCAATGACCTCGGAGAACTCCGACATGATTCGTGCAGGGGTGTAATAATCGGTAGCAGCATAGATTCTCTTGCCAACAAAGCTGGTCTGCTTCAAAGCGGGCACTGTAAACTTTCCTGTTGACGCACTGTTAGCTCAGGTTCTGTCCAAATATTGAGAACGCTTACCTGTATCGGCGCTAGCATCGAAGAGAGGCACCTGGGCCTTTTCAGGGGAAACTGGAAGGGCCAGAGCATAGCTGTCGTCCTGTCCCTTGCGGATCATCATGAACATGTTTGACATGAAGAAGCCAGGGAGGACAAAGGTGGATGGGACACCGCTGTCGCGGATGTACTGCTCAATTTCGGACTTGGAAACGAAGTGGCTAATGTTGGGCAAGGCTCCCTTGCTAATCTCGGTGGTGTTGAGGAGCGATGAGAAGATGATGTGCTGAACACCAGCTGCTTTAGCGGCGTCGGTGACGGCCTTACCCTGAGCAAGCTCGACGTCTGCAGAGGCGCTTTCCCAGAAGTTGGTTACGAGGAAGACAGTGTGTGCGCCCTTGACAGCTGGAGCAGCTTGCTCAGCGGACGACATGTCGGCCTGATAAAAAATTGGTGTAAGTATGTTGTGAGTTGGATGATGCTGGGATTTACAATGGCCAACTTACAGTAACAACCTCGACTCCCTTGGCAGCCAATTCCTTGGCGGCAGGCTTTGTGACATCGCGGGTGACGGCACGAATCTTGAATTCCTTGGAGAGAATAGGGTCGTTGAGAATGGATCGGACGACAGAGCCGCCCTGGTTGCCAGTAGCGCCGAAAACGGTAATAATCTTGGACATTGTGAGAGTTGTGAGTGGATGGGCGAGAATTTGAGAAGAGTTTATGTGATGATGCGATTGAGAGTGTTTTTATTGATGCTGTTGGATGTCTTGTTCATTTTCTCTTTTGGTAGTCTTGGTCTAGTCCTTATATACAGTTCAATGGCAGTCAAGCCAACTACGTGCACATTACGAATGCATGAAGGCTTCGGGCATTCGGAAAACGCCAAGACTTTGAGTGGGTCCTGATTTGTTAGCGGCTCGACGCTCACTGAAGCCTTTGGATTTGCTTGGTGACAAATCAGACACGTGATGTCGGTCAATCGGGGAACGCCAAGACTTTTAGCGTCCCTAGCGGCAACTTCCCCGCCGCGCGCGAGATGCGTCACTCGAGAAGCGAATGCGCGAAAGCGAGGCTCTTTCAATGCCGCTTACTTGATTTTACTAAACAGACATTTAATAAAATCTGTCTAGTCTGGAAAAGCTATTCTGGATCTTTAGGGCATCACCTTGCAAGCCATGATAGACTACGGCTGCAGTGAAGTTCTCAATCTTCACTGCATTGTGTGCCTGAGCTTCCCATACTTTTCATTGTCAGAAGCTCATCTTGGCCCTCAATTCCCTTTGTTTTAAGGTTGCATAGATCTACGGCTTGGCAGTGTTGGCCACCATCATATAAGATGACAATCTGTATCATCTCCGTAGTATTCGGATAGCCCTAAGTTGACAATGTTCGCATGTGATATGGTCTAGGGTAGCTCAAGGAGGTGAAGATGTGGGTCATGTGCTGGCCGTATCTTCTAATGATTGGTTAGTGCCATCTGCAGTGTCCTTTTTAGCTCCATCTTGAAAAGAACCCACAGATGGGCACATCATTGGTGGTGTGCTCTGCAGTGTCCTAACCGTCAGCCAATCATGTTCGTCCACCCAGCTGTTGAAGGCGTTGGGTTGCGACTCTCTGATTGCTATTTGCACATTGTGATAGACAGCTGACTCTCGGTCCTAAAATATATATATACATGCCCCGCATCGCTGTGTATTTGCCATTCTACACTTGATATCTAGGCTACGGGTTCAATCAATACCTACTCTAATACATACATTTACAAAAGTTCACATGCCATCTCTTCTAGTAATTTATTTTCAAATCATTTCTTTTCAAACCTTTCAAGCTCGCTCCAATGTGCTCAACAATTAAAAACTTCGCAGATTGGGAACCGTATCGAGATGAAATTTATCTGCTCTATTTTGATGAACGGCGGACATTAAGAAATGTCATGGAGCACATGGAGCAATCTTGTGGACTAAAAGCTACGTAAGTAACTGGATTCGCTACATTTATTAAACAACTCAAAGCTAACTCATATAAGAGAGCGTCAGTACAAGTACCTCCTGAACAAAAAGAACTCTGGACGATCAAAAAACCTCAAATCTTGTGATAAGCTGGCTCATTATCTTAGAAAAACCCCACAAGACAGTCATCGGTCAAAAGAGCTCATAAACGAAAGAAGCCTCACTGATGACTCAAACTCGCGGGATGGATTAGTAGGAGGTCACAAGAATTGCCCCTTGTATTTCTCTCTCAGTAAGTATTTGCAATACAGCCTTGATTGGATTCTAGTCCATTAAATCACAAGCATCAGGCCGCAATCAGAAGGAAATGGATACAACTAGTCTCTACGTTCCATCGGAACTTTTGTCTGACGAAGACTGTGGATCACTAGTAGTGATCAATCGTAAACTTCTCTTGTGGGGTATACCTACACTTGGACGAGATGTAATGGACTTTTCAGGCATGATAAGCAGATATCATAACATGTCTTTATCCTAACAGGAACAGATATGCAAATACCACAATCCGACCGAGTTTGTTATGCCCCGATTGATTCAAGGTCAAGCAGGATTAACATTCCGATCAATCCATTACATTCTTGGTCCTTGGAGACCTTGATCTCGATTCTAGCTTCTGAAAAGCTGGAACCCGTTCGCCAAAAGATCCCAGGCTTCCCTCAATCTAAAAATGACTTGCATTGCTGTCGCAGCACAGATCTCTTTAATATGGCCATGAGCGTTATCATCAATGCCCCTAGCGCCCTCTGCTACGATGTTTTACTTTGGTTCATCAATGATGGGCAGGATCAGCTCCTAAAGAAAATTTTCAAGGCACAGAACGAGCGAATATTGTCGTTCGCCTTCAACTTCCTCAAAGCTATTGGTACATGTGAATTTATTGCAAATAAGTACCAAGACGAGGGTCGTTATCCACACCTGCCACCAAGAACTACCCACACTGCTCGTCTCGGATTTCATGCGTTGCAGCAATCGATTGGTGAACAGCGTTCGCGGTTCAATTTCTCAAAGCTTCTCCATGTAATCGGCTCGCTGGACATACCGGATGTTGCTGAAACCTTGCTAGAAATGAACTCTGCCAGCAACATTGACGTTTTGCGATCTGTGCTTTATTCTGAGAACTGGAGCATGGTAAGGGTGATGTTGAGCCACGGCCACACTCTGCACAGCCTGGTGGGACATCTTTGGTTCTCTACTTCTGATGCAGGCGGTAAAGGAAGACTGACTCGAATGTTTGAGAAATTTATTCTTCAAATATCTTTCCGTGAAGAAGACAGAGGGGCATTTGATCAGATCGTGCAAGGCGCAGATCCATTCACGTTTGCTGAGACGCTCTCCTTGTACTCATCAGATTTAGCGAGAATACTCCAACCTTGGATTGCCGACGCAATCAGCCTTAGGATATGTAGGAATCTCTCTGGGTTTTCCGAAGACCTCTCCCTCTTCGGAATAGATGAGCTCCGCCTTCTCATGGCAGTTAGGTTTGGTGACGAATATCTCACAAGAGAACTACTTTACTCTGGGGTGGACCCAAACTGTCCGAATTTATGTGTACAAAATGGATTTCTGGACAGTATTAGAGAAAGATCTAAGAGAGTAAGCCAAAATCAGCAAACAATGCCCTTGGAGGACGCTCTAATGCAGCAAAATGCTTTTCTGCCCCTGACTTGGGCCTTGATTCGACACCACGCCACAATATCAACCATGTTGCTGGAAGCAAATGCGCTCATCACTGGGGAGATGGTTGAGTTACTATTTGAACAGATTCTGGATCAACAAGAGTTCATCTATGCACTACTTCCGACCCTCACAAAGCCACACCTTATGAAACATTATTCTGATCACCATCGTTTGCTTCTTGCAATACTCAGCGAAGATTTTGATCTGTTAAGTGACGTGATGACATCCAGAATAGACCTTAACAAACCTATATTTCTATCTCAACAAGAAACTCCTACTACAATATTGGCATTTGCGCTGGCTTTCGGTAACGTAAGAATCGTGGAGTTTCTCTGGCAAATGGGGTGCCGGTTTTTACATGAGAATCCATATGCTGGCGCATTTGAAATGACGGAGCTGTTGAGTAGAGTGTCCTGCCAGCTATTCTCGAGCTTGCATCAAAAGATGTGTTTCCTCCTATCTCGAGGAGCCTGTCTGAATACTCCTTGCGACATTGACGGGTTTTGCGAAGCCAACAACACACCGCTTCAGAAACTTTTACGAGGGCAGGATTCTAACCACAATAATGGAGTTCTCAGAATTGTCAAGTTCCTCGTTTCTAACGGAGCAGACGTGGATTCACGCTTATCTACCGAGCCCACGCCACTTCAATTAGCTGCTCAAGGTCGCTACTTTGATGTTGTGAGATATCTAGTAGAACAAGGAGCTAGTATTGATCTTGTTCGTGGGGTATGTCATGTTCCCTTTGTTTGCAACGTGCTCTTCGCAAAGAATTTACTGATCATCCGATAGGACTCAATTTTGTCTGTACTGGGTTATGTGTGCCTTTTTGGTGAATTGGACTTGGTCCGTTACCTTGTTGAACATGGAGCGGATGTCAATGCCAGAAGTACGCATTACAACGATACGCCGCTGCATCACACATGCAGCGCATTGCATTACCGCCTTGACATTGTGCGATTTCTGATTCAGAATGGCGCGGATGTTAATGCAACGTCCAATGGCCAATCTGTACTTCAAGATGCTTGCAT
Organism: Calonectria hongkongensis; assembly: GCA_017140755.1. Taxonomy (NCBI): domain Eukaryota; kingdom Fungi; phylum Ascomycota; class Sordariomycetes; order Hypocreales; family Nectriaceae; genus Calonectria; species Calonectria hongkongensis. The sequence goes on from JAACJA010000014.1 coordinate 542,770, forward strand.
TTATGGCTGTTTCCAGGCAGCCTTGCTCCTTCTGGAAGCAGGAGCAGATGTTAATGCTCCTTGCGGCCTGAAAGGATCCGGGACGGCGATCGAGGTTGCAGCATTTTGGGGTCATTTTGACCTTGTTAAATTGCTTGTGAACGCCGGGGCGGAGAAGGATGTCACCGAAAATAGATTTTCTCGAGCCATAGAACTTGCGGGAGCGGAGGTACCAATCGTTCAATATTTGCGGAGGATTAGGGACGGCGATTTGATTTCGGCAATTACATAGGGCCCGCTGGCCAATCCTCGCAAAAGCCCCCCTAATAAGCCAAAAAGACCAGTTATGCGAGGGAGGGGCAGAATTTTATTGTTTTAGCATGAAAATACTTTTTTATCGCTCTGCTCGGTGCGCTTGCAATTCGCTGTGAATGTTGACTCGTTCGGCTGGTTCGGATGATTTGAGTGATCGGCACGGGATCCACATTGGTGAGATACACGAAACAGCCAGCCCAGGCCCGACCCGAAGGCGGCTAGGTTATTCAATCGGCAGGTTTCCATTCGACTGCAAACAACGGCAAGAATAGGCTAAGCTGTGATGTCCCGTGCGCCGGATCTGGCCCAGTTTTGCGTTATTGCTTGTCCAGTGGGTGTCACTGATTCAATACTGCCTGCCAAGAGAGCTATAAACCCCTGGTTGGTAAGCACAGAGACGCCGCCTTGAACAACCAACACCACACAACAATGATGACTCGATGCCTCAACTCCACTTGGTGGAGCCAAAGCACCCAATCAATCACAGTAAGCACGGCCGAAAGCGAAAGTCGGGCGGTGAGCGAGATGGCCTGTCTCACGGGCCCTTTGAGCTTGGGTTGAACAGAGTTGTGTCAAAGAAAACTTGCTCATCTTGTCGATCATTATGGCAACACTGAAACAACTCCCTCATCCCCCGCCAAGTCTGTAATTGTCCTTAATTTCGGGGTTCCTACGCCAATCCCGTTCCTTGGCAAGTGGGGACGGCCAACAGATTCAGGGACGCTTGTTTGGGATCTGCCTATTCGTAAATGTAAGCTTGACGGGAATGCAGATCCATTTCCGTAGCCCTTAACCCCGATTAACCAGTCATGAGCGCCAAGAAGGGGGCTCTAGATCCACAAGGGATAGCCAACGGAAGATTGCCATATCAAATGATGGGATTCGGAACTTCCCCTGTCTCAGTAAACGCCTCCTCTTGGCACGCTGCCGGGTGGTTCATCGCGAATAGAGAAGCATGGAAATCCGGGCGCATGCGTATGTCGGCGAATCGCTTGGCTGTAAAGAGAGTTGTTGGCCTCCACAGCGTTCCAACCTCGTCTGTTCCTGGCCGTAAGCCCAGCAGTGATTGGTGGATGTTGGCGGTTCAGCGAGGGCGTTAAGGATGAGCACATTAAAAAGTGGATCGCGCCAGTGACACGGACGACGTCACGGATTTAGGGTGTTCATTGTTCGGTTTGTGAAAGGGTAAGTCGCACAGGAGATATAAAGCTTGCTCAGTGATCGCTGATTCACTTGCCTTGATAGGTATCATAATTTAATCACCAAACCCATTTCATTCGTTCCCTGCAAGGCCCTTTTCTTTTTTTTGTTATTGTTAGATACCCCAGCATGTATATTCAGGCAGCTGGCTGCGTCCCGGCGACGTTCTCCAACATCACTCTCTTTGGAGCTCAAATTCTTTCTACAACTGCTGAGCTAGTTACGAATTATAACGGATCATGCCCTTACCTTTACCGACCGACTCAACCCTCGGCCGAGGTGGAGAATGCCACATTCTGCAACGTGACGGTGACTTACACCCACCCCGGCCAGAACGATACCCTCATAGTTGAAACCTGGCTTCCTCCTAGTAAAGAGTGGAATGGCCGCATGCAAGCTGTTGGCGGTGGTGGCTGGAACGCTGGTCGTTACACACCCTCATACACCGCCATGGTTGGAGCGATCGCCGACGGCTATGCCACCACCACAACCGACGCGGGCCTAGGAAATGCATCCGACCCTACGGACTGGGCTTTGCTAAGCCCTGGAAACGTGAACCTGTACAACCTTCAAAATCTTGGTTCGGTTTCTTTGAACGATCAGGTTAGCCAAGACAATGCCTCCGAAGAAATGGTTGCTAACTAGTCGCTAGGCTATTATTTCAAAGGCAGTTATTCGAAACTTTTACGGAAAAGCCCCAGAGTATTCATACTGGAATGGTTGCTCTCAGGGTGGGCGCCAAGGTCTCATGCTGGCTCAGCGGTACCCGACCGCGTATGACGGCATCGCGATAGGATCTCCCGCCATCTATTGGACTGAATTGTTCCCGACTTTTCAGTGGCCGCAACAAGTAATGAATATGGGTGGTCAGTTCCCTCGAGAATGCGAAATCGACGCTCTCTCAGCCAAGGCCATTGATTTCTGCGATGAGCTTGACGGTGTCAAGGACGGTATAATTGGCAAAGCCTATGACTGCCAGGACAAGTTCGACCCCTTCAAGTACGTTGGCGAGAAGATCCAATGTGGAAACGAAACCGGAACAATCAAGATCAGTGAGGCTGCCGCAATTGTCACTAATGGTACATGGAAAGGCATGTCAACTGCTGACGGGCAGCCATTCTGGTACGGTCTCTTGCCTGGAGTCGATCTCACTGGCAACCAGCCCACTTCGTACCAACCTGGCGCAGTGACAACAAAGTGCAACAAGGATGGATGCAAGGGTGACCCCATCAGTCTGGGTGTTTTCTGGTTGAACCTATTTGTTGCGCAGGGGCACGAGCTAGACTTGACCAACCTCACTCACGCCCAGTTCGACAGTCTTGCAGTTCGCGGTAGAGAACTATACCGATCTCTGATTGGCACAGATGACCCGAACCTGACGCTCTTCAAGGAAGCTGGAGGAAAATTGGTTGTCTTCCATGGCATGGTAAGCTTTATCACACACCTTGACTACTTCACAATTTCGGTGCAATGATTCTAACAAATACCGTTAGGCCGATAACGCTATTACGCCTCATAGCACCGACCGATATTACAATGAGGTAGCCCAAACGGTGGGAGGCATGGATGATTTTTTCCGCTATTTCCAGATCCCAGGTCTCGCTCATTGTGTCGGCGGCTCGGCTAACCCACCCACGTCTCTGTTCGGAGAACTCCGGTGGTGGGTCGAAAAGGGCAATGCTCCCAACACAACTGCTTATAGCATCAAGGATCTCGATGGAAAAGTACAGAACCGAACTGCTTGCCTCTTTCCAAAGCAAGAAAAGTTCAATAAGGATTGTGGTGACTCAGCAGCTGCCAAATGCTGGAGCTGTGAATACCATGAGTGATGACAGTGTACATGTAAGATTAGAAAAGAATTAGATAGAGCTCGTTTATCCCCTCTGGAAGGGGTTCATCGAACACCTCAGAGAAATACATATTTATTAGTATGGAGTCTACTGTGACTCACATAGAATGTTATGTGACAGTTTTCTTTTACCTAAAGCTTCTTGGTTATTTGGGTGCTTCTACCATAATTGTGGAATCTTTGGTGGGGTTGCATAGATTGTCTTATTTAATTAGCTTGGAGAATCCCATCACGTAATACCGTATTAAACAGGCAATATATTCAATATATTAGAGTGAGCGATGTAAATCTCAGCAAATATGTATTAGAGTGAGAAAAGAAAATGGAAGCAAGCCTCAGGTCGCAAGCAAGAGCGGCTTTATTGGGAAATCCATTCTGGTGTCATAGTTGGAGACAAATTAGTCTAAATTGGAGCTCTCGCCATGAACCTTGGATAATTTTGAAGATATTTATTAAACACCGAATCTGAGTTAAGACAATCTTATTCTACTCAAGATGCAGTCTCGTCAACATGCTTAGTCACACCAGTGTCCTTCTCCACGAGGTCTTCGGGACGCTCTACACCCGCCAGACCGAGCTGCTCGCGGATCCTCTGCATGCGGGCAGCATCTTCCTGCGCAATGGTTGTGTCATCACCTCCAAAGTAGACGTCAATCTCCTCCAGAGTCTTATCCTTTGTCTCTGGCACACACTTCCAGACAAAAGTGGCACCGCCAGCACAGAAAATGGCGAAGAAGATGTAAGTACCATATTTCATCGAGGCGAGCATGTCCTTAGTGGTCAAACCAATGACAAAGTTGAACATCCAGTTGGTGGATGCAACAACGGCAACACCACGAGATCGAAGCGAGTTGGGGAACAACTCCTGTGCCATGACCCAAGCTACTGGACCCCAAGAGTAGGCAAAGTTGACTGCAAATAGCCAGATGAAGACAACGGCTGCCCATCCACCGGCGGTGTGATGAGGCCAGTCGTTTTCGAAAGAGCCTTCAACTGCAGCCACAATGACGTGACAAATCATCATACCAACGGCACCAGTGATGAGGAACTTCTTCCTGCCAAAACTATCGAGCAACAGAACAGCTGGAATAGTGAAGACAATCTGGAAAATTCCAGTGACACCAGTGGCGAGGAGTTGGGTTGTAACGGAGGTGAAGCCGAAAGTTGCAAAGATTTGGGGCGCGTAGTAGAGCACGGCGTTGATACCAGTGAACTGCTGGAAAATCATGATCCAGATACCAATTGACAAACGCTTGATCATGTTCTTGCTAAACATGGGCTTCCATGTACCGAGGGCACCACCGTTCTTGCTCAATTCTCCCTCAACTTCCTCGTCAAACATGACACCAGCCTTGATTTCAAGGAACTCGGCACGCAGAAGAGGGTCATCAGGGGCAAGACGGCGGAGACGGCTGAGGGCGCTCACGCATTCATCGTCTCGGTGCTTGATGGCGAGCCAACGAGGGGAAAACGGAAGGAAAAACATGCCGAAGAAGAGAATCCAAGCGAAGACCAATTGAAAGGCAAGGGGGAATCGCCAAGCGACAGCCTTCTCACCAAGACACTTGTGGCCGTGGGCAAGAGTGGCGTTGAAGTCGCCAGAGCTGTCGTACCATTCGCTTTCGGGGATTCCTTCCGGTCGGCACTTGGTGCCACCAACAAAATGCATACCATCTGTAACAATTGTTAGTTTGGAAATGGAATAGACCTCTTTGAGACAACTTACAGTCCAACCAGAAGGCAATAGCAGTACCAATGGTAATGCAAAGCTGTTGAAGAGAAACCAATCCACCACGGAGCTGAGGAGGAGCAATCTCAGCTTGGTAGAGGGGGATAACCATGGAGAACATTCCAATACCAATACCACCGATGATACGACCAGCAAAGAGCATGCCTGGGTTGGTTGCGGCGCATTGAAGACAGGTCCCCAAGGTGAAGATGATTACAGCCACCATCATGCTATACTTTCGAGAAATAACATCAGCCAGCCAGCCACAAAACAGGGAGCCAGCCCAGGCACCAAGTTCAAGGGCTGCAACGAGCCATCCCTGAATGGAGTCACCCAGCAAGGTGGGGAATTCGGCCTTGAAGTTCTCCATGACAAGCACGGAAGACATGACACCTTGATCGTAGCCGTACATGACACAACCAATGGAGGCGAAGGCGCAGGTCATGAAAACATAGGGATTCTTGAGCATACCCACGATTCCATGTTGACCTTCGGCTGCTGCCCTGCCATAGGCAGATTGACTAACGGCTCCAGCACCCATCTTTTTTTGGCGATCTTTGGGTCAATTGCTGGGAGAAAGAAGAAATTGAAAGATGCTGATCAAACAGATTCAAATTCACTACACTAAATTCCATCTGCATCCTTTATAGATTTTTTCCGCTCTCGCTCTTGAGTTTCAGCACCTTCGTGCTGCCGGCGCATATTGCCGTCGACGGCCAAGTGCGGCTCGTTGACCCATGCTGGTCGTATGCAACGACAATACGGTTTGCCGGTAACGTACGTGTTTAAGATGCTAAAAACTTCCTTTTTGTCGAACTTGGTCGGCTGACTAGGTAATCTGGGGAGTTAATTGGGTCATGGGGTCTCCAAATTCTGCCAGTTGGGGCCCCGCGTAAAGGGTTTCGGGGACCGTGTAGTTTGAAAAATGGAGTGTTCGTACCGACTTGGTATTGTCCGTTCGGCGGCATCACGGTCATATTCTTTTCAATACTGCAAATTACCAGCATTATGGGTAAGTCGGCAACAGAGCGGAGTTGGGGGTAATCACTGACAAAGCTGCGGGAGCCTTGCGAATGGTCCGTAGTGGTGGGGACACTCATAATCATTTGTGGGGTCGTTGGCGATAGAGATTTTTATCCAACACAATAAAGGTTTAAATCGTAAACTAGAACCAAGAATCTAGTTGTCCAAAAATCTTAGGATCGGAAATTTGAAAGTGAAGTGTAAATTTGAGCCTCTAGTCTTGCCAAGGCGCTCAACTTGGCCAAGCTTCGGATCTGTCCTGGAAAATGTTATATAGCCCCGATCGTATTCTTGGCAATCGGCGCCCAATCATTGTCCAATCGGCGCAAAGCTCGGCCCTATATTGAGAGATTCGTGAAGAAAACAAGGACCAACACGGCCGAGTGGGGAATGAATTCGGGACTCGGCTCACGGGAACAGCGTATATCCGAATCTTCCTGAAGACGCCAAACCAATATCCAGCTAAAGCAGAGCTGCCTATTGGCGGCGGTGGTGCCTCACGAGATCATCGCGTGGCCTTGTGGGTCTCTCCAGGTTTTTCATCCTCCATACGCGCGTCAACCCATGAACACGGCGCAGAGGTTTTGGCTCAGGAATCAACTTCCGATTGCAGATTTAATCAGATGAAAATTGCATGATCAAGCTGAATTCTGCATTTCACACTCGGAGGTATCGGTTTAAAGAAGAATACACGAAATATTTGACATTTTGAATGGAACTTTGGTAATGGAAGAAGGTCGAGGGCCTGCAGGTCGGAGCAACTCCGAAGACAGTACCCAATTCCACGAGTGCCCTTCCCTGTGTACGATTATAAATACTCGGTAAAACGCTACCCGATTGGAGGTAGCGACCTATGCAGCCAGGAAATAACGGGGACATACCATTGACAACCTCGCCCGACAGCTTAAATAATTAATTGTGGGGTCGGTCTTGGATTTGGATAACCATCCCAGGTGGCCATTTTTCGTGCATAAGAAATGCGGGGAGCTACATTGGATTTGATAGAGATAAAGTGAAGATTTAACTCAGGCACTGGTGGGGATAAGAACTGGTTTTTGATCATAAGATTAGGGTGATGACTGAACAAGCTAATAGTGAATTCGTGCGACGTGTTCGCGATGACAACCTTGGAGCGCCTGCATCTCCGAGTTCGAACGAAGAACTGTTCAGCGTCATTCCCCAAGAGCATTTCTAGTTTAGAAAACAGGCGATAAAACGAAAACCATCGGTTGATATATACGGTGGCTAATTAAAAACCCGAAAGAAAAAAAAAACCCCCCAGGGATGTTGGTATCACTTCGAGAAGCATCCAAATGAGGCAGGATTTAGGTGAAGTGACCATACTGGACAAATGGATTTCACGAGTTGTGGGTAGGAAGCACTTTAATTTGTATCTTATTCTTGAAAGGATTTGGCGGAATGATAAAGGTAGTAAAGAGGCAATTCTTATCAAAAAGCACACCTATAACCCCTAAACATATAAAGACTGACATCTCATAATGCGTCAATGTGTCAAGCACCCAAGATAGCTTTAATTGACAGACCAAGAGCTCCAACACAACCAGCGGTCCCCGCAGCTAGTGATACAATGATTACAATAGAAGGCTTTTCATTTGTAGTCAATTTTGATTTTGCGCGACTTACCTGGCAGTATTCCACAAACTCGGAGAATCCAGAGGGGGTGTGTGAGTACCAGTTTGCCGTACTAAAACGCAGTTCTTTTTTATCAACCATTATGGTGCAATTGGAGAGATGGCGCCTCTACAAGCCACACACACAACCAATGAGGTATCCAAATTCTACCAGCTGTAATATTCGATAGTAATACTTGGCTGATCCTTTTTGTCATTTTCTTTTGCAAGAATATCACCAATATGAAGATGTCATGTACCCAATTATCCAATCTATCTCGTATTTCCTGTGGCCACTATTCCGCATCAGTAGCGAATTTTAATGAGGTACCAAAATTTTCAAGTTCAAAGTCAATTTCTGAGCTGAACTGATACATGACTTTATGTCTTGGATGTTTGTGGTGATCTACAGGCATCTTGAAGACGCGGATTGACGGTTTATCCTCAAAGCGAAATATGCTCTTTTTGTGTATTTTTTCGGATACATCTTTGTCTAAATTTATAGGTTTCTAGGCTCATTTTGACATCAAGACATTCAAATTTCCTTGTTTCTTTGGCACCGTTGTATTACCTATTGTGTTGCCGGGTTGGGGTCATCGGATTAAGTTCGCATGACCAACCCTAGAGCAGCTAGCTGGGAAGGGAATAAAGGTGTTCCTACTTGCGGTAGATTTAAAATAATAAGCCTCTTCCTCTTCGCTTAACCTATGTCTTGATAACTGTCATTTACCCTGTTAAGGGCGTAACTTATTATTTTCTTTTACATTCATTTACCTTCTAATCAGAGCTCTCACAAGACATTCCAGCTATTGTTTTGATTATCCAGGTGTTTTTTTCACACACTCAGTGATGCCTACCTGTATCTGGGTGGGCTATGTGTGTGTGTGGCTTGCAAAAGCGCCGTCTCTCCAAATCCATCGCACTATTGCTGTGCGAAGTCGTGCCAATTTTTTTTTTTTTTTTTTGGGGGGGGGGGGAGACTTGTTATATAACTGAGTGATTGGGAGAATTTATTGTTAGCTGTGTTAAATCTTTTGTCATCATTTGCCTTATTGAACTGGTAAGTTGATCATTTTACTATATATTGTACCGTTAGGGACAGATAAAGCTGTAAGACAAGTTAGGTCTAGGCCAGGAGAGTTTGTGATTTTGGTCTTTTTGGGGTGATCTTTGGAGATTATATATTATATACATCTCTATTTAGTCAATATGCGGATAGCTGACTAGGTTTACTTATAGGTATTTTGGTTCGGTTGCATACCATTTTATTAAGATAAGATGATATCTATTCATTTGGTTAGTCATATACTGAAGCTAGGGTATACTTTGCCCATGTAGTGCACTTGAACTGATGAAGGGCGAAATTCGATGACTCAGTCAATGTTTTGGCCAAGCATTACCATGGGCGAGACGGCACGAGAGAAGGGTCCACTTGAAGGTATGACTGCATCTGGTGAGAACACTAGCATGGTATGCGCAGGATTTCATTGGCCACAAACAGTTGAACAAATCTGTTGCCCGCCGCAATTCTAGCTCTGCTGCACAGCTGGCAAAGAGCACAACGTACTAACAGGCCCGATGCCTTGAACCCCGTATTGGTTGGTACTGAGTTGAGGCGGATCAATTGCCCCGAAAAGTCAGTCGGTGGCGCTTGATACCGTAAAGGCAACTTTACACAAACAGTCACGGTGGCGGGCTGAATTCGAGACCCCCCCCCCCCCCCCCCCCCCCCCCCCCCCCCCCCCCCCCCCCCGCTCGTACCCCACCCCCAACTCATTTGCATAGAGCGCAATTTTACACTCTGCGTACATCGACATGAAAAAAGAAGTTTGATATATTGGTGAAAGTCCTTAATTTTTGAGGAATGTAGCCTGGAGGTGATAATATGTCATAGGTTTATAATTTAGTAGCATAGGATCCCGTTTTTCGATGTCTCCTTAAGCGCGCAAGTTAAATGAGGTTGCCGAACTTATCCTTTTTTAGCACATGTCTGAGACCAGCAAGGTATAGTAGGCCTAGTGCGGATGGCTGGACAATAAGCTATTGATTTACGTTATGCATGAGGGCTGAAAGCTGAAAGCTGAAATTCTTAACTGGGAAAAGCCTACACAATCATGTCTCAATTTTGGGAAAAGATGATGATCGAATGGTCTCGAAGTGAGGTGTAGCAATTTAGTTAGGTCTTCTTCTGCTTCGCCCTTTCGGCTACCTGTTGTGTCCAAAGGCAGAGGAAATCATAGATATAAACCCGCCCGCCGTCATCGAAATTTCGAACATGGAATCAGTACAGCGAAACATACTATCATCTCAACTTCCTATTCAAATTTCTTAGATTCATCCAATTTCATTACACACAAGATGGCTGCTCCTCCCTCGTACGATGAAGTCGTAAAGCACATCGACGGCCAAGTCGGACAGAGCTTTGGGCCAGCAGACGTATCCAAGCTCAAATCTTCTCTGACGGCCGATCAACTGCGGGTTCTTGTGGAAAATATTCCAGAGGACCCAACCGTCCACATGAAGACGGATAAGCTAAGCGATGAACAGCGTCAGAAGCTCCGGGACGGCATGGCTTACGCGGCCGCACATCCAGAGATAGATGCGTTGATGCATGCTCAGATTGAAGATACCGCGAAAAGTACTGCAACTATCAAGCGCATCTTCACTGAGCTTCTGACGGCTATTGGTGAGTTAGACACGAAGTATGTTGCCAGTGGCTCGCCCACCTTTGCGTCAAGACTCTTGGTCATTAAGCAAGTGAGTTAGTTAATTACCAACTGTGTAGCTGAGCTTGCTAATTGGTATAACATTAAGAAATTTGACAATCACATTTCCTCGTCGGCTGAGATGGCGACCAAGATATCTCTCTATGCAAGCCGTATGTGTAGCCAAAGCCTAATAGATTCATGCCCACTAACTCCAAACAGGCTTTGGACAGATCTTGCCGTTCGTGAATGACTCGGCTTACACCAAAGAGGAGCGGAAAGAAATGCTTGACGATTTTATCAAAGTATGTCGGTTCTTATTTCAAACTTCATTTACGTGTAATCACTTGCGCATCAATTGTTTCCCCTTAGGATGCCGACAAGATTGGGAGCTACGCATCTGAGTCGTGGTAACTTTCACACAACTCAAAAATGATATGGCGGGTTTTGTCTCTTCATTTGCAGGTTGGGCTGCAGACAGGGAGAAGGCCGACAGAGATGAGATCATCTCACTCAATAACCAGATCAAAGCACTAGGAGAGAAAATTTCAAAACTCAAGACTGCCCAGATCGCTACTGGGGTTGTTGCTGCGGCTTCACTCCCTGCAGCTGGTATAATAAGCGCCTGCTTTCCACCTGCAGCTCCGTTTATTCTGGTATTATAATTGCTCAAATAATTTAAGCTTCATATTAATAGGTTGACAGATTGGCGGTGCTATCCTGGCTGGTCTTTCGGCCGGGGCATGTATCCGCCTCACGATCGCTTCGAATGGTAAATCCCCCAAAGAAGACAACTATATCAATCATGATGGAGTGCTAATATGCATTTACTTTTCAGCGAATCAAAATGAACTCGACGGATTGATCAAGAGGCGAGATGACTTACAGAAGGACGCTGACGAAATCAAAGCCACGAGAGAGAGGGTCCAAGAGATAGGCCGAAAAGACCTAGCAGAATTCGGTGCTGCCATTGGAAATCTGTCCACCATCTGGCAGACCTGCAAGAATGATGCAGAGTCGTGCAAATACTGGTTGGAAAAGATGGAGAAGGATGTGAGTGTAACCCAATCGGAAAAACTGAGACGGCCAACTAACAATTGTGAAGAAAATCCCACCCATCTTGAAGACCGACCAGGATAACGTTGTTCAACTTTGTAGGTTCTTTCCTTGAAAAGTGAGTGTCTTGACCCAATTAGATGCTTATTTTAGAGATTTTAGACAACAACATGGCAAAGTACCTGAAGGTCTATGCGGACGGTGTGCAGGTCCCCGCGAAATAAGTGGTGAATCATTCACATTGTTAAAAATAACGTTTCCATCTTGACTTGGAGCTTCTTGCAAGATATTCCGGGCCGTTTCATTCCCATAGCGATTGGATAGTGTTATGGACTGTCAAGGCTGTGAGTCAGAAGGAAAAGTCCAGGTTCAGTTGGATATTCATGTTCATGGATACTTTGAACTATATTCACTCCTTTAATGATTAAATGCGGATACTTTTCATATAAATATGGCACAACACTGTTCACCTCTTTGTGACTTGCTATATTTGATCTGCTCATGATGTAAAAAAGCGGCGAGTATTCGCAATGACTTCACACCTAGCGGCGACCTATTAACTTGCAAAAGAAGTGATAATTCCATCAAAGACTTTTTCGTCCGCCTTTATTTATTATATAATGCGAACACTTTTAGAATCAAAGCGTCATTGATATCGACATGAGACCTCTAAAATATTAGTCGTCTTACCGAGGAAGGGGATATAAACGCATCTGGCCGCCCAAGGCAGTAACGCCTTTTTATGCGTCCTGGTTAACGCGCGGGTAATATTTACGCCCGCACATACAAGTGGTTGGAGGGCCATTGAGGAGCTGACCTGGGCAATCTACTGTAAGATATAATAAGAATGTAGGCTTTGGTATTATTGCTATTATATACTCTTGTTAAGTTAGAGTATTTAACAAGTGGCTTTTTTTTTAAAAAAAAAAAAAAAAAAAAAAATCTGTAACTGGCATCCTAGACTGGAGTATTGGAAGAGATTTCACGCATTTCGTAAAGAAATGGCTGGTTCTAAACGCCTAGAGAGCTGCACAAGCAAGCGAGTCTTTCCGCCCTTTCCGGTTAGGATACATACAGCAAGACTCACCGTTACATCCCCTGAAATCCAGCAACTTAGATCAATCGGCAACTATACAACCATGCCATGCACACGTGAGTCTTCCATTCTGGCAATCAAGCTGGAACATTGACTATTAGGGCTTTTTATTGGAAGCTTCGCTTAATTTTCTGTCCTTACAGGATACCTTTCGGAGAGAGCTACCATGTTCCAAAGTAACTCCGCTGCATCTTCCTGTTTGAACTTTGCCGGCCAAGCGACCTTTAACAATATCCTTTTAACTTCCTTCCACTGAGTAACACCAGTAACCTGTCTCCAAACTCGGAGGTATCTGGTAAAGTCGGCCAACATTTTTTGAACCCATTTCTCGGAAGCCAGTGATTGTGTGTGTGCGAGGTTGAATGCACCAATGCATACCTTCCAGAGCCAAAAATCCCGAGCTTCCTCTGATTTCCTCGCCAAGTCTGGCAAGTTTTCCTCGGCATCCCGCCCTAAAATCTCGAACCAGTGGCAAAGTAGCCGCTTTTCTATTGGAGATGATGTTGTCCAGGCATTTAGGATACCAGTCATGTACATTCCGTTCGCCACGCATAAGCTTGACCAAGAAGATTTGAGGTGTTGCGCATTTGCAGTTGGGGCTGGAATATCATTTCCCAGCGAATCCATATGAGCTTGAATTGCCACAGTCAGTAACGTCGGCCATCCGATTCTACTCAGATCGAGCTCTGGCGCCTCCTTGGGCTTTTCGGCCCCAGGAAGCTTCATGTTGAAAAGTGCTGTGATATCTTTCAGGCATTGGATCATGGGGCGGGCGTCGATTTGTTGGTAAACTTTGGATGGGGGTATTAAGTTGAAGAAAAACGGAAACATTCGAATGCATTTAAGACGCAGCCAAGATCCATTGCTGTTGTGTATCTTAGATCTGTGCTCAAAATACTTCAGCCCTTCGGTACTCTCGGCTTTTGGTTGACCTTCAGATTCGTTTGAAGTTGGGAGCTCTGCAGTGTCCTCGACAGGACGCCGGAGGCGGACAACCATACTGTAGCATCTATGAAAATGATTAGAGAAAATATGTCGAGAACTGACTTGATGGGACCATTTTCATACATAATTACATATCTGTCGGTGAGTTCTCTCTCCGCATCTGATATAGTGCTCCAGTTGTGTTCATTGTTCCACAGTTGGTGCTCCAAATACATGATGAGCCCATGGAGATGCATTTCTGCGAGGACTACATTCCCGAGATAAACCTATACCATCATCAGTTTTTAGTGAATTGGTTACATAAATACATGTCATAACATACCTCTATGAAACATAGTGTAGCGATGTGTTTTGCACAAACTGCAATGGCATTCATCTGCGTACCTTTTTCAAGCCATCTGTTGACTGTACGTATACTTTGGGCTTTGTGAAAAAGGTATGTAGTTTGAAAAGCGCTCAAGTCACCAACATGCCACGCATAGTGCACTCCAGCTATCAGCATCAAGTTTTGGAGACCATGAGGGTCTTGGAAAATTAAGCCCACACTGGCGACATGAGAGGTAAGTTGGCGGCTTCGTTAAAAATGGTTTGTTGCTAAGACTGACCTGTTATTTGCCACACCTCTGGGGACATGCTGCCCTTGGACAACTGTTTGGTCACAATTAGGATGACGATGCATATGCACGGTATGGACCGCACTCACAGTAGTGAAGCAGCTCCTTCGACTTCAGCGGCATCTCTATGGGCAATGCTTCGAAGGGGTCCACAGATTGCCAGGGGACGAGTTGCCAGGAAGTCGAGGCCTGTTGCAGCCTTGGAGCTAACAGGGGTTTCGCTGGTGAAGCGGCTGGACGTTGTGGAGTGGCCGTACATGTCAGAGACGGGCGATATTCGAGCGTCCAGGGCGTCTGCTCCCCCGGCTGCGTTGCCAACCTGCGTTCGCGACGCGGAATGCCAACATCGTAGTGACACGACTCCCTCAAAGCTACGCACTTGGAACTGATGCACAATCGATTAGCTCTCGAGGCTCCCCGTCAGCAGTGGCATGAGTGGATACGAGTAGGGCGGCCCGGATGCATGAGGATGCCCGTCAGCGTCAGCGCGAACCAACACTACCAGCCGCGTACGGATATTTAGACGAGACGCGGCAATTCCTTTGGCTTACTTACCAAGATGGGCGCTTCTCATCGCATCGACGGTGCCGTTGCTTGCAATTAGTGCACCCCGCACGACTCCGCGTGTGAAACTTTCGCTTGAAGCTCACAACCTCGCCCGCATCGTTTACACCCTTGGCCATTGCGAGTTTGCTGAGTTTTTGTCAATCAATTGATGTGCAGCGGAAGGATCGAATGCTCGCCCGGGACTGCAAGTTTCGTATGACGGCTGAGCGGTAAGATATGAACAATTTCTCGGTAGTTGTCAAAGCTCAAATTTTGGGGCGGGTTAAATTGGCATTCCACCGTCTGCACCGTTCGCCAATCACGGGCCAAGCCCTGATCCGGGTTCAGAATCCATCCGCAGGCCCTTGTCATGCCCCCCCTTCGGGCTCTGTACCATTTCGCTTCTTGTTTTGAAGCCAGCAATCGTAAGAGAAGCGGTCCTATAGCAAAAGGATCCTGCACGTGCCGCAAGGAACCAAGCCTCCGTCGCACCAGTGGGAAAACCTCGCTCCGTGTTTCAACCCTGTGCTTGGTCTATTGTTAGTGATAAGAGACACCTTTCATGTGTGCTCGCCATTCGGGAAAACAAATGTCCCCTCACCAAGTTGTGGAAATCACGCTGTGCCGTATACCTACCACGTGTAGCTAGGACCAGGCATACGCACGTCCAAAAAAAACCCACCATTTTTTTTTTCACCATGCTCAATCGAATCGTATTTGATGATCTCTCTCCATTTTGGGCAGCAATGGCTATCAACAGTGCAAACTCGTTCTGTCTCGCCATGTCTAATTCCGCCAATGAGTTTCGCTCAAAATACTGTCACAGGAATCTTGCATATAGCCGAAACCCTCAGAAACCGTAAAAAGTAATCGAGCATGTGATTCTCGATGCCTAGAATACAAAATGCCATAGTTATGGGTCTTATCTGCGAGGTGGTGTAGTCATGTGGACCACAGCTAGACTCAAACAGGTTTCCCGTCGTATTCAGTCTCCGCCGCATTGAACCCCATCAACAATGCCATCCACCATCGATGTAATGTACCTGTCCGGTAATGTACTTTGTGTCCTCACATAGCAGCCACGCAACCAGATTAGCCACTTCGAGTGCTGTGCCTCTACGCTTAATTTGACATTGCCAATTCATTTCGCCCCCACGTGTTGATACGGATTTTTCTTGCATAGGCGTATCGATGATTCCGGGCGCAATGCAGTTTATCCGAATCTCCCTGTCGCCGACTTCCTTGGCTGTGGATCTGCTGAGGCCAATAATGGCGTGCTTTGTCGCAGTGTATGCCGCGTTTTTGGGAAACCCTGGCATTGTAGGATTAGCATTTCAGAAGAAAACCTGGAGAAGAGCAAGTTTATATAATTACCAATGTCGCCGCAGATGCTTGAAGCATTCACGAGGCTGCCTTGGTTCTTCATGTTTTGCAGCTGAGCTCTCATGCAGTAAAAGACACCATTCAAGTTGACGTCAATCGTGAACTTCCAATCTGCCGTATTGTGCTCCTCGACCCGCTCTCTGTTGATGCAATCAGGAACTACTCCGGCGAGATTTGCTGCGCCGTCGAGCTTTCCGAACTTATCAACCGTGTTTTTGATCCAGTCATTGACCGCATTCTCATCTCGCACATCCACGACGGTGGCCGTGACGGTGTACCCCGCTTCACCAAACTGCTTAGCAGCCTCGCTTAACGTTTTCTCATTCACGTCGGCCATCGAGATAATGGCTCCTTGAGATGCCAATAGCTTTGCAGTTTCATAGCCTATTCCCTGCCCCGCCCCAGTGAGAGCAATGACCTTGCCCTGAATATCGAAAATAGTAGGCATCTTTTCGCTGGGCTCAAGGCGATGAGTCTGTTGGGTGAGTTTTGTGCAAAGTTTTCGAATTCGCCGCTTGTAGTCGGGCAAGTATGAGAATACGATGCTTTAGCGCAACAAACTAACGCGCATCTCTATCGTTTCTTGGAATGTGCAACGGATAGGATAGCCTTGCGTATCAGTCAGCCGAGATGAGGTATCCAGCCAGACACCGACGACCTTCGGCTAACCTTTCCCTTACTCCATAGGTCTAAATACCGCAATTGCCGGCGATTTCCGTATGCGGGTTAAGTTTATTTGGATCAACATGTCGTTTGCCTTGGCTTCTGAACTTATCCGACAACCGGAAAAGATTTCCACCGTTTGTTCGGTGAGAACAAATGCTTATCTTAATAGTCCCCAATAGTCTGGGTTGCATCCGAGCGCAACTCTAGCCGGGTGAGATGTATATCCATTATGACGACATATTCATCTCAGCCAATGAAAATACTTGCAGATGAATGTAGATTTATAGTTGGATATACGCAGCATGATGCGAGCTTAGGCGCTGTCTGATTCGCTCGATTAAGGTTAAAATCACAGTTATAGAACTTATCCATGATGATCAGATGGTTAAAACATGAGTTGATGCTCAAAAAAATATTTATTTCAGAATTTTGCTCTCAATGCGATTAAAATTTACATCTCAACTCCGTGAAACCAGTCCTTTTCTCCAAATTCCTTACCAAGCTTGTAAATATTAAATTCATATTTTTCAAACGCTGCCTCCCCCCAAGGATTGGAGGCAAGTTTTCTCAGCTCTGCATCATTCAATTCTTCCGCCTCACACTCGAATTCGTGAATAGACAACCAGGTTGGAGGTTGTGGGGGCGGCTCATCGGTTGGTGGTGCAAGACCCTTCAGCACTCGCGATTGCGCATTAGTCCTCGCGAAAACAAGCTGGAAGCCCGTGGTGCGCAGGTAGCCTCTAGACTGAGCCAGTGAGGCGCAGTGCTATATTACCATTAGATTAATGCTTACTGCATATTCGGTAACGCAAGGTTACAAACTGTGTTTCGGAACCATTCCTCAACTTCCCCGGACGAGATTTGTACTTTTGGTTCAACCGCAATGGTAACTAAGCTCTTTACGGCTCCTCTTCCCCGCTTAGTCACGTCATAGACACAAACCAAGCGGTCGTTCCGTACGTCCATTTCAGCTAGGTCGTAAATGGGCTTGTCATCTGGCAGGATGTTGCTTTTGACGCGAATCTTGCGGAACTCCT
Source organism: Calonectria hongkongensis (assembly GCA_017140755.1). NCBI lineage: Eukaryota > Fungi > Ascomycota > Sordariomycetes > Hypocreales > Nectriaceae > Calonectria > Calonectria hongkongensis. The sequence goes on from JAACJA010000014.1 coordinate 560,544, forward strand.
CGCCCTTGACAAAGTTAAGGTCCTCCATGGGGTACATGGCAATATAAGGCATGTCTACATTGGGATTGGTATTGATGAACCGGCGTGCCGACCGGATGCCGCTAGTCTCAATGATTTCGGGAATATGGTCATTGTCGTACCATTCCATAAATGTGGGGACATCTAAAATGTCGGGTTGGGAGATTTTAGAGTTAACGAAAAGGATGCCCTTTCCATGTAGCGTAGGAGGCGTAGCCATGATAATGTTTGAGATAGATTGCGGTGAGGTTGTAGTGGGCTTGGCTGCTGAAACGATCAATTGACGATGATACTCGGTACAGGGTATATTTCAAGAAGACGGCTGCGGAGGATCAACACAGCCTCGCGCCCCTTGCGGGTATGTTTTACCAAATTGCCGATGCGGCACTTCGGACCGTGTGTTGGCCTCCGCACTACGGAACAAGACAACCATGACCATGAGTGGTGATGAGACGGGCGGTGACTTAGTGCAGGGGCTTCAGCGGCCCGACTCCGCCTTTTGGGGCTGAGTCTTCGCCTGGCTGCCCTGTGGAATGAACCCCATACCACTAACGCTCCCTGTATTTTCAGACCAATTTAGCAATTTTCTCACCGATGGATCACGCTTAGCAAAAAGTCATGTTATTAGCTCAATTAACTCTATGTGCGATAATTACAAGGCCACCATCATTCTCTTGGTGCTCTTGCCAGCCTTCATCTTTTCGACCATGTGATTCACATCCTCCAAGGATTTGTAAATCTCGGCATCTGGTTTGATGCCGTGCTTAGTCGTAAATTCTATTGCCTTTGGCAACCTTTGAGGAATGCCAGTGCTATCGCCTTTGACACGATATGTCCCGCGAGCAACGTCGAGGGCCCCAACTCGGACACCATTATGGGGCAACCCGACAATCATCAAAATACCTCCAATTTTGATCAAAGGAATTGCCCCTTCATAAGCAGCCTCTGCATCGCTGTATACCGCGACCGCATCCGCCCCGCCATCAGTCAGCTGCAATATCTCCTCGCGGTGAGATATGTTTGTCAGGGAATTGAATGTAAAGTCTGCACCTTGAGACTTGGCGTCTTCAAGACATCCGTCACTGATGTCTAGAGCAATCACCTTGGCCCCCATGGCTTTGGCGTACTGAATTGCAAATTGCCCAAGGCCGCCGCATCCGACAATGGTAAGCCAAGACCCAGGCTTCAATTCACACGAATCGACGGTATGAAACGCTATGAAAAGATTAGCAATTGCAAAAGTGAAGTAGTGCAATCTACAACTCACCCGTAACACCAGCACAGAACATCGGGGCGGCGGAAGATGGAGGCAAGCTCTCTGGAAGCTTGATGCAGTTTTGCCAATCAACCACAGCATATTCTGCAAAGAAACCGGGAATCGTAAATCCATTCACGTGTGATTGACGCTTCATGCAATGATTGTTGTGGACCATGCAGCCAGGGCACTCATAGCAACCATTTTGCACGTAGAGAAACCCAACGGGGTCGCCGACCTCAAAGCCTTTTCCTTGAGCTGAAGGATGTATCTTGTGAATGTAACCGGCTCCTTCATGCCCAATGGTAATTGGCTCTTTGCGGTCTGCCATGGCCATTGAGATTAAGTCGGAGCGACAGAGACTGGCTGATGCAATTTGAATAACAAAGTGGCCTTCGCCAGGATCTGGTTTAGACACGCTATTCACGACCACTTTGCCTTGAGCCTTGAAATTGTGATTAGTTAATTTGAATCATTGTCGATTATGCAGCTGCAATTCCTTACAGGATCCCATTGGGCAGCCTTCATTTTGAGCCCAGAATCTATATGCTGCGGGACATCGCTAATCTCCGACGATCCGGCGACCTGTACGTTGTAAGCGTATGTTTATTGTCCATCAAGGTGCACTTACCGGGTCCCATTTACTCATTCTGGCTGATAAGAAAGCTCGTGTGCGTGCTGTGAGTCCGTTTTGCGATGTTGCTAGTGGTGCAAGTTCCACTTTAATATTCACTCGTAAAAAGATGTGTTAAAAATCAAGACTCTCTAGCTGTAAATAAAGGGAATTGTCATTTACTACTCTTTTGGTTAGAGATATACCATCTTTTCTGACGGCAAATTGTTCGGAAACGGTTTTCCTGTCGATTAGTAATAAAGTGTGCGCCGCCTTTACCCTGCATTCTGGTCACCGAGAGCCAGTGACAGGATGAAATATGGTTTCCCTCTTTGCATGATCAAGGCGCGTTTCAAAGTCTAGTATATCAACAGGCGAAGTTCAGTCTCTGGATTTTCTCCAATACCAGGGGTAATGTTCAAGGCGTATGAGTCGCAAGCAGATTCCAAATGGCGAAATCCAATACCTAAATGGTATTGTAAATAGACCATATTCTCAATTTCCATAGGTTAGATATTCCATTTAAGGTGATTACCTAGATGACGATACTCAAGACTTGAAACTATTCTGCCAAAACCTTTTGCTAATCGAATTTCGCCCTCAAGCGACTTGTGGAGGTAACCTTCCCTTTGTCCATCGACCCCATTCCTCAATAGTTGTCAGTTTTGCCGGCAACTCTTCCAAAACAGGTCCCATATCTATCTTGAAAGGCTTTTCTGGTGCGTCATTGTAGTAGGTGTAGGCTTTGTGCATCTGCTTGATGACTGTGTCCACATCCAAACCAGATCTGGCTTTCATAGCCTCGCTAATCTTATCACAAAAGTCATCCACCGTCTGATTCTCGTACGCTATCTTTCGTTCCCAAGCCCTTGACAACTTTTCTGCCAGCTGCTCTAGTCGCACGGTCTCCGGACCGCCTACAGCAAAGTTGCGGCCGGCTAGATGGGGTTTATCCATTGCTGCAATCATAAGTTGAGCAATGTCGTGGTGGCAGATCCAAGAAACCTCGAGGTCCGGCTTGTGGCAGTATACAATAGTTTGTTTTTCTGCGATTGTTGGGTATGCCCAGCCTTCAAAGAGATTTTCAAGGAAGACAACGGGCTGTATAGAAACAACAGGAAGGCCCTTGTCCCTGAGGATATTCCGAATGTCAATTCGATCATCCTGGGAGTGAATGCCGGACTTTTCTTCTGGAACTGGCATGCTTGTATTGAAAACAATGAGCTTTAATGACGACGCCTTTGACGCAGCCCCAGCGATGGTTTTGACTCCGGCAAGCAGAGGTCCAGTGGCCTGAAAGGAAGTCGAAGGGAGATTGAGGAAAAGTACTTCGGCACCTTCGAGGGAGCGAGATACGGCCTCTTCATCAGAAAATTCGGCTGCAGAGGTCTCGATGGGGGTTCCATCTATCTCGAGCGGTTTTGGGCTCCTGCTCACCGCGACGGGATGATGTCCAGCACGGGCTAAAGCAGCCACTTGAGCAGCCCCTTGGACCCCAGAAGCTCCAAATACCACGACTCTTGTCATTTTTGCTAGTGTATTACACAGAAAAAAGTTAAACAGCAAGTTCGGAGGTCTCCTGGTGAATCACAGCGCTAAATCGTGAGCTGAGAAACATTTATGGACCATATCATGATTGACGGGTGCCTTTTTCCGCCCTCTTAACAGTCGCCCTACTTTGTGCCATTCCCCACCCTCGCTACATGACCCACTGGATCGCCGAGCCCGGATTCATTAACCTGTGCCCGGACCGCATTATCGGAGTTGGTCGGTTCAGTAGTAGAAAATGTACCACTCACCCGCGGCAAAACCTGGTGCGAAATATAGTCACATTGGAAATCAAGCCACATTTTATGCCTAGACCATGGTTTTTGAGGCGTTAATAATGATCGTAGATTATTAGATTTTGAATAGATACATGCTAAGATACAATATGATTCTTTTCGTCTGGGTTCAATGCATTGGTAAGTTTCGGCTTCAACGTTTGTTTAAAGCGGCTATTACATTTGTAGCGATAGTGCATGAAGGACATAAGACTTGGCTAATCTGAAGATGAATTATATGGCGTTTTCATGAAGAGGTAGAGTAAATTTTGCCAATCTGCCATTGCACTCTACACAGGCAATAAGCATCGCGGTGCTCACTTAGATGATCAAGTTGGTAATACTCCTTGTAGACTGGATACACACAACCGTGTTCATACACCTATACTAACGTAAATTCCCTCCATTCCTTCAGCTTCTGAATCTTTATCATTTCTTTTTCATGCCTTTCTTCATTAATGGCAATCCTCCGACTGGGTTGGTCCTTGCGGCGATGTGCGACAAACAGTTTGTACCGTTCTCCATCAGCTATAGTTAAACCAACATAAGCTTTCCCGACCACTAGATATTCCTCTCCCAAACTGCCCACTCTTTTTCGAAGTACAACAGCAGTCGAGCATCCAGTTATGAGACAGACCTCATCGCCAACATGGGAATAAGGACATACCATGCCTATCATGCCACTATGGAGGACTACCAAGTTTTTAGGATCTCTAGTGGCCGATCTAATGTTGATACATTTGCATTTTCTCGCCTGTTCGGAGTATTCACCCTCTAACCAGATAAGAGGCAACCAGGCGATAATCACAGGTATCAGAATTGTAATCATCAGCCAGAACTTTACAAAGTTTATACACAGGACAAGTGACAGGCCAAATAGAGAGTAACACATTATAATGAAAAAAAGAAGGCACCATTTTGGGCTCTCATGAAGCCTATAAAAGTAATGGGCCACTGTGCTTTCCGTCAGCCATTGCTGTAAAGATTTGCCATCGATGAGAAAACCTTGATTCAGACGGATCCAATCACAGTATATTGCAAATACAAGCTTGGGAGATTCAGTATCAACTCTTCTAACATATCGTCGGAATTTATACAAAGATAATCGATGATGTGACCCAAGAAGCCCGAGTTCAGAGCACACTGTAGGCTTGAAGCTACTTTCGAAGAGCCCTGCCAATATGGCTGCTAAAGTCCCGCCTGGTGACCCATAATACGTTTGTGGACTTTTTTTATTCCTTGACCATGAAGAGAGGTGCTGCATCTCAGATGTTCTACCATTTAATACCTGGCCCAACGTCGATGTCATGCTTAGGATGGTGCCAAGCATAATTCCTTGGACCTTGAGCGTACTCGCCTCTCCTCTCAAACTGCGCATGGCTAATGAAAGACTCAATTGAGGAGCTCTATCAACGAATGTATATGATTCCATAGGAACATCCGGAGATAGCCAGTCAGGAGCCCATGAAGGTATCTTGTCGGAGAAGCTGCGCTCCCGCTCGTCTAAACATATGATATCAAAGCAAGCATTCTTCCGAATAAGCGATCTTGATAAATCTCTCATAATTGTTTCAATACTTTGATAATAGCTTGGGTTCGGTATAAGTTCAGCACCATCAGGGCAGATCCCAATCAACACGAAAACTCTGTCACGCTCATCTTGAGAGCGGAAATGGTCTGTTACCACAATGGCATTGCAAAGTGATCGCGCATTGCCCAATTGAAAAGATTCACGAAATGTGAGGACTTCGTGCATAAATCTATTTGCCCTCTCGTTTGCCGGTAGCCAGTATTCTGACTTCTTGCAAAGCTCTATGGCTGCCGTCATAGAGTCTAGATTCATGGCTTCGGCTCCGCAAACAACCTCTACCTTTTTTGCAGCGGTGATTTCCTGTATGATCCAGCGACGTCTCCAATATTCCCGATTGAAAATACCATTAAGGTCATCGCACGCTGAGCGCAGTGTGCATTGTTGACAGTGATCGCCTGGGTCAGAAGGTTGGCTAGGACGGCTAGAGTCGCGCTCGCACTGGGTCCTGCTACTTGCTCTAGCACCTTCATTACAAATATGTTCAGGTCCTATCTTATGTCGTCTCGTTAAATCCATATTCAATTTACGGAGTAGCGCAAAAGTGGCAGCGATTTCGCCAGCTCTAAGCGCCCCAATCCATGCGTAAGTAAGATCTGCTCTGGCGTAAATCTGCTTCATGTTGCGGATTTGCAAGCTTTTCTCCTGATCGTCCGACTGATTGATGCACAGAGCATCCACCCACAGCACTTTCTTGCCTGCACGGCGAAATTGCCTCAATGCCTCTTCGAGGTTGGCTGTTACCGGAATAAGGACATTATTCACCATGATATTAGCCTTGATCTCTGGGTCTCCCCAGCAGTAAGACAAAGCGCTATAGCTGATATCGTCTAGAAGACTCGTCTTCTCTAGCATGCAATTCACAATTGTCCCCTCATTCCCGGGATAAATCGTTAGCATGCGGATTTCATAGCTGGAAATATCAAGCGCGGTGTATAGTGAAGACATGGTGCCTTGAGAGCTAATGCGCGTAGATGAACGATGAATCAGAATGTTTTCAAAGTAAACTAGATGGTGCTATGTATTTATTTCACTGGCTGCTTATCCGAGGAGATAGCATAGATAGCAAATATTACGTGAGTGGCGTAGCTACGCTTCCGGAATTCCGAACAGGCTGACAATCCCTAACACGCTTACAACCAAAATGCAGTGAGACTACTGTCACCACCAATCACGAGTAAACACAACACTGATTGAAACGTTAGCTTGAGACGCAGAGGAGAAATGGGATATTACACCGCCCTATTAGATCACGCCATTAAAGATAAAGTGCAAACCAATAAGCCGGTCTTCCGAACAGCAGAACAGACCCATGTGCGCGGTCTCTGACGCATTCTGGTGCTGACATAACCCAGGTCAGCGGTTCACAAGCCGGGTTTAATAATCATTTAAGGACTAATGCTTGGCTACCCAATGGCTGCAACGCTGTAGTTAACTACTCGAATGTGGCCACCAAGTTTCATACTGGTCTTGTGCCTCTGATTGGTGACCCTGAGCCACACCCAGCCATGTGCTTTGCATCAGGAAACAATTACCGTGAAATGATATAAACTTACTAATAATTTTTTGTTAATGAAATGTTACAGTGGCTCAGAACGACTGATACACCTTGTCGGGGTCTTGGATAATGGGGACGTGCGTTGGAGCAATGGACCAGAGGGACGCAAAACTCTAAATGTCTTTCAACCATAAGGTGAAGATCTTTAAAATCTGAAAGTGCAGGCAGAGTGGCAAAATAAAAGTTTCAACATGAGGATAAAAGATACTGCAACTCCGACAGCAGTAGATCTATTCAGTGTACAATTACTATATCACAATTGCAACGGACAACGAGTCTCCCAACAACGCAATTGCGCAATACACCACGTCAGCGGCAACACTGATAGCCTCGGACATCGCGGACATCAAATCACACAAAATACCACTCCAAATATCCACGCCGTCTGATCCACCTCACATGTAGGCACCTCTAATACAGCTGGTGCCAGATTCTAACTAAAGAGGCAGAATGAGAGTAATTACTCTTACAGACTTTTTTGTCTTTATAATGTCAGCAGCAATCATATCCTTCGTCTTCTTTTTGATCATCGCAATGAAGGGGAGAGAGGACTTTAATATATGGGCTTGGTTGCTTACACTAGGCTGCCCAGCAAGCCCGTTGAGGCCGGCCAGGCTAGTGAAGTGGGTTGGAAAGGAGCATCTCAAGAATTAATCAAGATCACAAGAACATGGTTCAAGCCGGTTTATTGGCTCAGTTAACAACGTGTGGCTCACCCCTCAGGCACTAAGTGGGTTGGTTTTAAGAATCTAGCAAGGGCTTTGTCTAGATTTCGCATGGAAGCTCGTCAATTTCTTTCAGCTATACAGCTCGATGCAATACGCCAAACTATTCCCTCCCTATGAAAATCGGTACAGAAATCATGAATCTAACAAGGTCCTTGCCGCAAATAAACCATATCGGTAATGATTGCTACTAAGGTAGTCGTAACATTCCTGGCTCCAGGGCCCTCTTCGTCAGACTTCAAAGGAGCTGTCGTAGTCGTCATTAACAGTTCTCCGATACTGATTCAATGAGAATCGAGGCGTTCCTTAGGGTGTTGACCCAATCATGAATCATAACAGGATGGAAACTTGCTGATAACAATGTGACGGGTGTGCGCAGTCCAAGTATACACGCAGTCGGCCATCAAATGTACCATGGCTAAGATCATGCCTTGGTGTCATGAAACCACTTCAGCTCGCGAACGGTAATCCAGAAGGCCTCTTCCGAGTGCCGTGAGGAAATTCCAATGCGCAACATTTCTGCATCATCCTAGGATCCTGCAATGATCGCCCTGCCAACTAGACGGGCGGTGTCGCGAAAAAAGCGATGACATTCGATATTTCAGAATGTCTCACCAAATCCGCTTCAACCATAACCGTATGGTCGATACTCAGTTTGCAAATGATGCTTGTCGGCATTGATTTGGACAGGCTCGGCTTCCACGTTCTTCTCAATCGGTTGGTATCGATGGCGACAGGTTACAAAGGCGTGGAAAATGATAGAGATGACAAAGAACACACTAAGTCACGATTAATATCGCTGTTGCGAATCATATTTCAAATGCATTTGACTCACAATTCCAGGATGGCAAGACCGCAAATAGCGGCGAAGACATATCCGTAAAAGTTTCTGACCCCAGCGACAGGACCAGAGCAGAGATGAGTGTCGCAGTAGTCGGCACCTTTCGCCCATAATATGGCAGTTTGGCCTGCTAGAACACCGACTGAGGCCGCCCAGAAAATAAGAAGTAATACATCGAGTATAATGCTGGACAAGTAGTTGTACAAATGGGTATTAGTGATGTGCGCAGTCATCATCACCATAGTTGTAAAAAAGGAAGCGCTGGCCTAGAAGTGGCACACAAAGTCAGTTCTTGTGTTCTTTTTTTGGGCCTATTTGGTCCAATATTCTCGCGATCGCCGCTTTCAGTCACTGAGTGCATGACACGAACAGATTAAAAATCACGAGTGGACCTAGAAAAGGCGACTTACAGTAAACATCATTAGGCAATTACCAGCAAAGATAGCCACTTGAAGTGTGAATGCGACAATAATAATGATGATTAGACTAAAAACAGCCTGGAAAGTGCGCAAAACAGTGAACCCGGTAGGGTACTGGAGGATGTCGGGGCGTTGTTTAGCCATGGTGATTGCTGCTGGCGCTGGGAGATGCTAGCTTGTGAGTCGGCAGATGCGTCTTCAGTTACACCCTTGTCGGTTTTTTTTTATTCGACAAAGCCAAAATCGCAAGAATGACGAAATGCAGAGGCGTCGACAATGTGCGAGTTTTTAAAGTCTTGACCCGTCTTACATGCAGTTCCAGGCAAGGTGAGCAAAGGACCGTTGAGCCCCGCGCGGAGTAAGATTCCGCATCATACTCTGACGCCCATTGGTAGGATAAATCCAAATGGTGCCTGAAGGATGGGGCGGTGTCAGAGCTGAGGCTGATGCTTGGAGCTGTTGGTTGGCGAAGCGGGTCATCCGACCAACAACTTCCCCACCACAAGCAGATGTCCCAAACCCTCCAGTTGCGTTTGTGGAACGATACAAATGTTCAGCTACAGGTGGTGATAATATTTTGCAGAGCTTTTCATTTTATTTAACAAACAATTAGTGGCAAGACACCATTTCTTCTTGTTTGTCCGATTCCATCGCTTGCGTCTATAAATAGCGCCCACGACAAACCCTTGTTCAGGCCGAGCACAGCACAGCACCAGCACAGCACCAGCACAGCCTCGACTCTTGCCAAGAGACTAGCCACGCGAGTCTACGAAAGGAAATGAGCGAAAAACCGTGAGCATGATACGACCCACGCTTGAGCCTCGCTTTTTTCAGCTCACGTTCCATGTTTCCTTGGCGAATCGACCCTTCATTTCGTCTCTACCCCGGCGATTGAAAACTCAGCCTTACTCCCAACGTGGCAGTTTGCAACTGCAAACGGGCATACTCTCCGCTCGTTTAGCTCCACTATCAGACACAGGCGAATCATGGCAAGCCACAGTCTCGGAACGAAGCGAGAGACGGTAGGGCTGAATATCTCACCGCCCCAGAAATTTCGCCCCGATCGGCCACCTTATTCTGGACGGCAAAAGGATGAATGCTATAGACAGAGTAGATTGAAGCCCACGTATCAAGATATCGTAATCACTGAACAGCCAGCCAGTAGCTACAAAAGGATGCGCAAATGGCAACCTCGGCATTGCATCAAAAATGACTCTAGAACCTCCCAAGAAAGGAGAGAGGCGGGCTTGAAAATGCAGCATTAAATGGTGTTCTTAGCAAAAAGTTCCCGTTACGCCCCTCACTAAGGTAAAATCTCAAGGTGTACGCTGTGAGGACAAACTACAAAAAAGATGAGATTGGAAAGAACTACCAATACCGACATGATCATGAGATTTCTGCAGCAACTTATCGATAAGGCAGCCACTGTCGAGTGATATTGCAGATCACGTGATCAGTCAATGTTTGGTCCTCTCTTTTTAGGTTTCCTTTTCACTTCTTTGCCGATCCGGAAAAGCAGAATCTTTAGATGATAGTTGGCATTCTTTTTGGTGTCCATGGTTGAGGAGAAGCTTGGATCGTTCTTTTTTATCAAGTAATTTGAGACCATGAATCTCCAGTTTAGAGGCATCGTTGACCATGGTGTAATTACGGCCTCCTCTGTTTTTCAACTTGGTTTATCAATTTCTCTCAATACAAATACCTCTTTGGTCGAATGTTGAGTATGGGTTCACTGTAGTTTTTTTTTTCTGGTGGAAGTGCAATATGGAAAGATGAATCAAACTGATCTGTTTGAGTTGGGACAGGAATTGCGTTTTAATATTAGGCTCTGATGAACTTTTCTATTGAAGTCTTGGAGATGAAAGTTTTAGGTCATCACAATGTTAAGTAGCTTTGCGGTTTTCATCTGCAAGCTTTATTTGGTGTATTGACTGATTAACCTTGCTGAATAGCGAGATATGTGTATGAATAAAAAGACAACAAGTGCCTCAAACCTCTGATTCCACCTCTGAAATTAGACTTTCTCCCACCTTGATGTCGGAGACGGCAGCAATATTAATGAGTTCAAAAAGTATTTGCCACCCCTCTATTCGAGTGTTCTGAACTGGGATTTTGCCTAGTCTAGATTGATCATCCGATTTTAATCGAAATTCTTTGGCTTTAGTGCTGGCCAGCTTCTTTCCTGCTATACATATAATTCTGTCTACTGGTGACGACCTCGGTGAGAGAGAGACCCCACGTGCAAGGTTCTGGTAGTTAATGGTTATTGTCCGCTTCAGCAATTTCCGACGACATCATTATTGTACAACACCATTCTCCTCGGGATTATTAACTGATGAAATCGGTTCACTCCTCTAACTTATGATCACTGTAGTCTAGTTCTCTAGGGAAAAGTTAAACTATGATGAACCTCATATGAAAATGACTTTTCTTTTTGCCATTTTGAAAGATTTGTCGACTTAGCTCAAGTCCCTCCTCGGTCGAAGAAAGCTTACCAAAGTCGAGGAAATTGGAAATTTTAGCTGGTTGATTTTAATCTCACTTGATCCTATCCCATCTTGTTATTCAAACAAATGATTAATTCTTCTCATTTACTCAAACATCATCTTACTATTAACTGTCTTAGACAGTTACTCGTCGATAAAAAAGCTAAAAGATGGCATGAAGTCATTGACATTGACACTAAAGCAATATAAGGAAAGCTTCTTTACTGCTGCAACTTGATCTAAGAGTGGAAGACACGCAAGCTCAATTTATAAGATTGGGTCTGTAGTTATCTGTTCGGACAATTGTCATCAATACGGCTGTTAACCGTTCTTTACTTCCCCTGATATGAGAGAATTAGTGCTCACAGTCATCTAAAATATGCGTTGTTAATGTGCATTAATCATTCAAGCGACTGCCTTGAGTAGTTCTTTTATTCACAGTCATCAGAATTGGAGAGCAAGCACTTGAGGCATTTCAGTAAAGATGCTATGTGTATCCCTCACTGGATAACTTAATCTCACCATACTAAACAAGCACATGATCATACACCAGAACGTACACTGTTAGCCTATACGTCCTGCGCCGTATAACACAGCTTACAAGGATATCATTAAGACGAGGTTTTTCAATCAATTTCACCTTTGAATATTATTAATCAACATGTTACGCTAGTATATTTTCTTCTTCAAAAAGGCCGCTTAAATAAGCACCCTCCTTTGCAAAATATACCTCAGCGCGTTTAACGCCTTCTACGCATTTTCCCTATCAACCTTTTGCCGCACTCAATTCTGTCTAGCATCTTTTTGTTTAGACTTCCCTCATCGGATCATAAACTGTGCCATCTGCCGACGTCATCACGCCCTCCTTGATCCTTGTACCCTGACTCTAGGATTGTTGCCTCTTGCCGCCCGCTCTAATCAATCAGGAAAGCGGGTCTATGCTAGATATGACGCTCCCAGTCTTAATGACCTTGTTGACGTCACTAGCGTCCGCCAGGATAGGGCTTCAAGTGTTCCGGCCTAAACGCCGATGGCAGCCATCCGGCAAGTTAGGCTTCATGTTTGCTTCTTCCCAGCATAGACTTTGAGGCCGCCGCAGATATAGATGGAGGGTATGACCTTGATGGCCTCTGGATCGGGCATTAAACGTGAGCGTTAGCATGTATCATCACACGTATCATCACACTTGACAAAAGCAAACATCATGAAGTAGTTGATCCTTGTCCCAAAGGGACAAAATTGAGAACCAATACCAGTGGCTGCCACGTGGAGCCCAAGACCCATAGTGCTCCATTTGAGAATTCTCTTCGCCCACATGCCGGCTACAGATGCAGAGGCAAGAGTTAAAATTCCAAAGCGGCATGCAACCTGCTTAACCCATCCTGCAGGTCGCCTGTTTGGGCATTGCCCTTACTTATTCCAGAACCCGGGATTCCCAAGCTGAAGTCTGCATACGCGTCGCCACTCCACCAAGTTAGCTCTATGCACTGCAACGCTGATGGCCAACAGCGCGTCAAAGTCCCATAACTCCCAGCTCATGCAGAGATCTTCTTGTATCCTTGCCGCCAGTCAATGTAGAGCAGGTTTGCGGCACATCTCAGCTGCAAAGCCCTGCTTCCCGGCTCCCAGTTACCCGAGTTTTGTCAGGCAAGGTCTGTCGATCTAGCCGTGATCGGGTGGTATTCGATCACTTGATCACCCGGCTAGGCTCATTCAGCCCTTTGATCTACATGCTCATTGCTCATTTAGGTGTGCCGTCGGGATTCCGCTAACCGAGACGAGGCACATCTCTGCCCTGGAGCTGGAGCGGTGAGTGTGGAATCACCAACTCTTCGGGATTTGTCGCGATCACTAGGCCATGTAGTAGACTAGGACTATAAAAGACGTCACTCGAGAGAGAAAATTTTGGTGTGCCAAGTCTTGCAAACGTCGGGGCCGACACGTGCGTCTCTTGACCGGCCACACCGTCTGCAATATTAAGGCACAGTTTAGGGTAGCGCTGGATGAACGTCCAGGATACGAGTATGCTTTTCTAGGGTGTCACTTTTGAATTACGACAATACAAAGTCCGTTACCATATGACTACGGCTAGTGAAATGAAGAAAAGAGGCAAAGGCAGAAAGACAAAAAAAAAAGGACTGAGCAACAGTGGCGTGATTTCAACGTCAGTCACGATGACCTGGTAAAGACTGACAGATCTAGTGGCGCAGTATTGAAAATGACCAGGTCCGTGGTTCAAGTAGGATTATCCTATCCGCTCTTGGGTCCGACCACCTGGCCTTTGCTTCTTTGCGTTTTATGTTTCATCGGTTGCAATATTCTGTTCGTATTAAGCCGCCCATCATAGCGATTTCAGCCCCCACGACCCAGTAAAGCAATCCATCGACTCTATCAATCTACACAGAAAGCTGCATCAAGCATTCTCCATCGCACAGCGATAGATGTCAATGGCTTCGCCGAATTTTACCCCGAGAGTCCGGGAGGTTGGGAAAGAGCGGGTCGTCCAGGGAATAAGCCGTGCCAGACGGTTGCATAAATAAACCAGACGCTAGACGACGGAATTATGACGCTAAAAAAGTCCCTGTCATAACTGATCCTGGGCGGGTAGATAACGCCTGACAGGTTCTAGATCTCATCCCGCGGTCCATCCCAGAAGGCAGGGCTGCTGCCGCTTAGAGTGTGTGGAAACGAATATTCGATGCGGGGGAGCAAAGGATTTGCTTTGGGAGTGCAGGAAGGAGGAATAGGATTTTTTGTTTGGTTTCGTTTCTCACGGATGATCAAAGAGGATCGTCATGGCGGTTAAAAAAAAAAATGGAAATCGTGAAATTACTATGTGGTATTATTTATTTAAAAAGGAAATATGGGTTCAACTTGATGTTGCTGATTTGCTCTTCAACTCGAAGAACTGACCAATCTTGTGCTCGAAGGGTGCCAGAGGGTGCTCCTCGCCGAGCCCCAGGTCCTTCATCTTATAACGAGGGTTTGTTGTGTGCATCGCCATATAGCCCTGGACGCTCTCGTTCCATGACTGTTCGTAAATACCCCGGCCCTTTAGGATTGCCTCGACCCGTCGGGCAGCTCCAATGGACTCCTTGTTCACGTCTGTTAGTACTTGTAGGATGGGCTTTCCTTCGGTGAGTGCCCTGTTGTGGAGATAATTTCTGGTGTCACCACCAATCTCTTCCTTGTAAAATCTGCCTCGTATGTTAGCGAGTGAGCCTAAACGGGTAAAAAGGAGGGAGGGCAAGGCAGGGCGCTTACGATAGAACATCGTTAGAAATATCGATAAATCTAGCCATGTCAGGGATGGCTTCTAAGAAGGCTGCCACGTCGGGGTACATGGACTTGGGGTAGCAGAAGACGGCATAGGCGACGTTCATTCCCGACATGTCCCTGTAGAAGTCGGGAAACTGCTGGCCGGCCTTTGTGACGAGCATGTTCTGGAACCCGGCGTGGCGCTCCAGCAAGTTACTGGTCAGAAACTTGAGAACCGAAATTTGCAGCATGTTGGCGAGAACAGGGTCGAACAGATCGTGGGCCTCTCTTAGCAGAGTGGCAATGCCTTCGAGCAGATTGTTGGCCTGGGTTTCGCCCCGCGAAAACCTCTGGTTGAACTGCAGGGCCTCCTCGACCATCTGGTCGTTTTGTCCCACAATGTCATCATACTGGACGACAAGCCATGTGAAGAGACCGACGTAGCCCTGTACCACTACTGGGTGGCGGGGGTGAGCGAGCTATGGGGTTTGTCAGAATTGCTTTTTTTGCTCCTCCAATCTTTCGAGATGCCTTCTTTCAAAAACAAGGACCCAAGAACCCTTGAAAAGAAAGGTACAAAAAAGAAACATAAACATAATGGGAAAAAAGAAGATGAGTGTAACATACCAGTCCTTCGGCGTAACCTAATCGAAAGCCCTTGGCTGAGATGGGGGTATCAAGGGGCACACCGATTTCGACGGCTCTCTTGTACATGTACTCTAACAGAGCCTCGACGGCCTCGCCCTTTAGCTTAGGAGCACCTGGGTAGTTGAGCTGCTCGAGCATCTCCTTGCAGATGGGCCCGACCATCTGAGCCAGCTTCTCAGGCTGCTTGGAGAGGTCATCATCGAGTCGGATCTGATTTCGGTAAAAGAAGTCCCTCAGGGCACTAAGCAGCCTCCGCCAAGGGGCCGTAGCAGCGGCGTGAACATCGTAACCAAACATAGTGCCACTGGAAGCACTCTGAACTCAGGGTAAAGGAGGAAACTGTGGGAATAAAAAGGTTAGGCTAGAGAGCACAGACTGTAGACTAAAGTTCAGATGAAACGCACCATACGGGGGAGGACCTGGACTTTTATTGTAGTGCCCGACGAGCTCGAACTACGGGGACCCGGGAGGCGAAACGGTCGATGGAAGAAGTGGATAATCGAACAGTTCCCTTTCCTGAACCTTTTTTAAATTCAGTGCTGTTGGTTCGATGTGGTATCTACGGTATAGTGGGCTAGAATGCTTCGTTGTGTTGGTTGCAGATGCATGTCGACCCCGGTAGTTCGTCGAACTGTGGAACGGGAGGGGGGTGGTATGGGCGTGTGGGCGTGTAGAGGCAGGAGGAGAGACGGACAAGGCAGGGTTTATGGAGCAGGTGGATGGAGTGATGAGCAAAAGTGAAGCCGGTTATCTTGCAGAAATGACGGGATGAGACATGGCATGGCGAGCACGCAACAACGTGACAGCAAAAGTGGCGCTGGGTGAGGGTAGCTGGTGAGCTGGGGGCCTTGATCAGGACGGGATGGAACCCTCTACGGTTACTGATTGAGCGAAGGCCAAGCACGTTCGTTTCCCCGTCTGGGACATGACAGTGGGAGGCACAGCAAGTGTCAAGAAAGCCAGTCCCCATCGAAAAAATCGACAGCTGCAGAGCGATGGAACGGCTGCGTCACGGCCGACCACTTGGTGTTCATCGTCCCACAGAGGTTGTGAGGCTTGCAGGGCACCTCCCGGACGTGTCCAGCGCAAGCGGAGATGACGGTCCGGAGCTAGGAGGAAGGGAGCAGGACGAGACTCCGGGGAATGAGTTAATAACTCGCGGCGAATCCTTCCCGGCCGGATGATGAGGAAGGGTGAGAGAAGGGAGGGAGGGAGGGACAAGAGGCTTACGGTTTCTGGCGATGCTTGCGCGGGTGGTGCGACAGCTGCCGTGTTACTATGCTACTGGCCGGTGGGTTGTGCAAGTATACGATACGAAATGGTCGATCCCGATGCCCCTACTGAACCCAGTTAGTTGCCGTAGCCGAGAGGAGGAACGCAGCAAAAAGGGTAAGTAGTTAAGCGGTTAGCGGTAGTGGTACACGTAGTAGTGGTAATAGTAGTATTAGTGTTAGTAAGGAAAAGTACACAATAAACAAGGACTGGGTCTGGGTCTTGGCCCAAGTCTGGCGCGGTCTGGAAACACACATTGTACACACGCTGCATACACTACACACACATGAACCCAAGTACCTGGGTGATAACGCAAACTTACGAGTCAGTGGGACTGTCAAAACATGTGGAGTGGGGCAGGAAGGAAAAACCGTTGCACCCTTGCCTTGCTTGCAGGCGCCGCAGCGTGGGCCGGGCAGCGTGGGGCCAAGCCAGTGGGGAATATCCGGGGGGCAAACGCTAAAAGGCAAACTACGCTGGCCATGGTATGATAAATGCCTCCGTAATCAGGGCGCGCCGCAGTATCCAGGGCGGGTTTTTACTGGATGGAGGAAAGCCTGGGATAGAGAGAGAGCATAGGAGAGCAGCTTTTAGCGGCGGGCAGCAAGCAGCATCATCCGCGGTAGTGCTGGTGCAGGCACTGGCGCTGGCGCTGGTGTTGAGGCTGCCATGCGGCTACTGCTGCGGCAATACGGCGGCGTGCCCCTCGCATTCTCTTTCTTTCTTCCTCTCATCTCTCATCTCTCATCAGCTCGCTCTCGCTCAGCTCAACAGAGAATACTACTAGCAGTAGTACAATAGTCGACGTTAGAGTTTACCCAGTCACGTCACGGCCGCCAAGACCAGGGACGGCATTTGGCGAGCACTCTGCCGCAGCCAATTAACGCAGTGCCGCGCCCAGGGTCCGGCTGCAGGCTTGGCTGCACTGAACCAACACCACCAACCACAAGACTACACACTACAACACTACACGCCACACACTACGCGCGCCAAAACCAAGGCAGCGTCGTCGCCGTGCCCGCGGGCCGGCCAGCCAGAGAGCCGCTATCCATCGAAGGCAACGCACGCCGAATCGAGTGGCGCTATGTATGCCCGCTGCAGACTGCAGCCACAGGGGGGGAACCACAAGGGAGGGCCTCCCTCCGCTCTCCCCCTCCCCTCCCTAAACATTGTCCCCCCCCGCAGCAACAAATTGTCACTGGCCCAGACAGAGAAACTACCCCATCCCAACGCTGCGAAAAGAGCTCACGCCGCATGGAAACTGGCCAAAAGCTTCCATTACGATCCGAATACTACGCAAACGACCTGAAACCGCAATCAAGGTTCAAGGACCGCGCTCGCAAACGGCAAAGCTGCGAGAGAGGTGTGGGCCTTGCCTCTCTCAAAGAGGAGGGTCGCACCCAGAACAAGCAAGCTCTCGTCCTCCCTCTCGGCCTTGGGCGGGCGGTAACTTTCGCAACCCCTACACCCTACATAGCGCATGCTCCGTACGGATACAGAGTACTCCGTAACAATACCCAGCGACCCTAGAAATCCCCCCCTACGCGCTATTCCAGCCAGGCGCTAGTTGGTCCTGCTCGCCGCGCTAGCCAGGGGCGTCGGGGCGCTAGCCGCAGGCTTGACAGGCTACAGGGGTCCTGCGCTTCCCTGGCTGGCCCCTCCATCCATCATCCTCTCGCTGGCTCTCTGTGGTGTCGTTGCGCCCTTCCAAGGGGATCCCCTTCTGCAACACTTTGTTTTCCTGCAAGCCATTCCTCGTGGCCGCCACCCAAAACCCACCGTCCCTTGCTTCCCATGCTAGCATGAACCCATTCCCTCCCCCCCCCCCAGCCCTTATTTGGATGCGCGCTCTGCCGTGATTACTGCTGAAATTGCCTGCACGTATCGCAGCAAATAGACTTTGCCCTCGTGCGGGCATCCCTGCGCGCCATGCCCACACGGGCTGCGTTTTGAGTGCTGTTGGTTGTCTTGGTTCTATAAACGCCGGCACTGCCCGTTCCCGTGCCGCCGTCCTGCGTGGAGAGAAGATGCCTCTGATGCCCTCTTCTCGACCTCGACCCCTGCCCCCGCCGCTCGCTCAAGCTCGTCTACCAGTAGTGTAGTTCCCTTTTTCGTCGTTTTTGTTTCCCAGTACAGGCAGTGCCAGCGCAAGTCCGCTTAAACCAGTACATACACCCATACATCCAACCAACCAACCAAACCAACCAACCAACACCAAACCCACCAAAGAGCCAACCGACCCTTCCGGATGATACGAAGATGAGTCTCGCTTACCGGCGTCTTGACTCCTCCAAGCGCGAGATCCGCTTGCTCGAGATCGAATCGGCTCGGCACATCGAGGACCCCGTCGTCTGCCGCCTCGTCACCGTCCGTCTCACCGAAGAGCTCGACTTCATCGCCCTCTCTTCACTCTACGGAGCCGCTTCCGAAACAGACAAGATCTTCGTCGGTGGCCGCCCCATCACCATCACCGCCCACCTCTCCCAGGCCCTCAAGCATGTGCGCGCCGTCTTCTATCCCACCATCTCGCAGCGCTTCCAGCGCACGCCCGCCCGCCGCCCTCACCGCGCCCCGCGATGGCTCCGCCAGCTGTTCGGCGTGAGCTCGCGGGACGACGACCTCCAGCCGCGCTCGCTGCGCGTGTGGGTCGACTTCCTCTGCGTCAACCAGCGGGACGACATGGAGAAGTCCAAGCAGCTCGTCGAGATGCGCAACATCTACCGCGCCGCCGAGCTCGTCGTCGGCTGGCTGGGGGCCAAGGCCGAGTTCACCGACATCGCCATGCAGACGCTGGCCGAGATCGAGGACGCCATGCCGCCGCGCTGGGGCGACCCGGGCGACAGGGAGAAGCACCCGGAGAACTACTCGCCCGAGCACCGCTGGGCCGCTGACATCCAGCACATCTGGGCTCCCGGCCCCGACGGCGAGATCCCCTTCATGATGCCGCACTGGGTCGGCTGCAACGACTTCATGGGCCGCCAGTACTTCCAGCGCCGCTGGATCCTCGAGGAGATTGCCCTGGCTCGCTTCCCAACTTTCTTGATTGGAGACATCATCGTGCCATGGAAGCAGGTGCTCCGCCTGAATCGCATGATGGAAGAATTCAAGTACTACCCGTCTGACAAGTTTCCTGCAGTAAGTATTGGTCTACTTCCCCAAACTCCTCTCCTCCTCCCTGGTCTTGCTTTAGCCTTGTTACCTTTTGTGTTATCATCTCTCTTCTTCTCTCTTCCTCGCCTTCTCGGCTCTTCTACCCTGTCCATTGCCACACCGCATGTATTCCGTCCCCTCCCCCCCTCCCTCCTCTCCGCCTCGCTTACACGAGGCGGCGACCACCACCACCAACATGCATATATACAACAACACCTCAACGTTACATGTATCTATCGCCACCAATATGCAAACTTGATTTTTTGCTGACCGCCCCAACCCCCAACAGGAACTGAGCGCTATGATTGCCGATCTGCCCCTGGAGACGGCCCACAAGCTGCTTGATGAGTTTGCAAAGAGAGAAGCCCTCGAGGAGGCCAAGATCCTCCAAACCACGGGCAGCAGGGCGACGTCATCCTCCCGGTCCTTCAAGCATTACGACAGCGCTAGGCAATTTTGAACACAAAAAATCAAAACGGAAAGAAAAACACAAATGCGCGCATGACAAATCTTTTTTTAACGAGTCGAGACAAGTCTTGTTTGACGGTTATTTTGCATCAAATGGCAAGTTCCCTACGGCAAATGAATATGTGTGAGGATTGGCGGGAGTGTGTGTGTTGTACCAAAAGAGGATACCCAAAAAGTTTATTCAAAGGCGTCTTTAGTGAGACACGGAACTAATCACGGAAAGCATGTGAAACGTCACGGTGTCAATCATTTTTTATTTTATTTTTTATTTTTTATGTGTTATTTTTATCTTTACTTCTTATTTTTACTTTTTATATGGTTACATATATTTTTTTCAACAAAAAAAATCATAGTTTCAACGATATACGTACATGTGTGTGGTGTGGTAGCGATACTTGTAGATTTTAGCCGCAATCAATTGTTTCATCTGGGGAACTCTACAGGGGGGAGGGGGTGGTGTGTGTGTGTGTGTGTTGTTGGTCGGAGTGACATGTACCAAGCTTTTTTTCCTGTTTCAACACCCAGCGGCGAACGCCTGAAGGGGGCGGCGCATTCCCGGCCCCATCTCCAGAGTGAGAATGGTGTAAGTTTTTTTGGGTTGTTTCAGACGCCGATACTCTCCGCGTTTCACTGCATTTTTTTCTCGGCCTTGGGAGGCAAAAAAAAAAAAAAAAAAGAACGTCACGGGAACCTCCAAACCACCGAGCCTACCGAAAGCTTGTCTTACAATTCCCCGTCTACCGGTTCGTCGGGATCGTTACAATGTCCATTATGTCTCACGTTTGGTTGAAATGGCGCACCCCCAAAACCCGAGAAGTGCGACGTGAAGGTGTCTTAGAAGATGGGCGCAAGGTGTGGAGTGAGACACTCTCGCTTCCAGTCAGATCATCTACGATAGGTATCAAGTCCGCGTCACCATGCGCCGATTGCAATCCTAAACATTCGAGGGGAAAATGTCGCAACCCGTGACAGTGGAAACCGAGCTTATCAGAGAAACCTCGAGGGTTTGTTATTGTTGTTCTATTCTTCTAGGGATGTTCACTTTGTTTCACGAATTGCTGCCTGCCTAAATAAATCATGTTACATCATGTTAAACATGGAGTATTGTTCCACGTGCCGGTTCACATCATCCTGGTTACCCTACAACCATGAAATATGATTTTAAATAAGCACTAGCAAAGGTATCCGGCAGTCTGTGCTCAATTCCCACTTTGTAATGAATTTATCGTTTCTTATTCTAAAAAAAAAAGAACCATAGGGTAGCTGATTCAGTGGTGTTCTAGCAAAATTCTGCATGTCCCAAGCTTCTTTACCGCGCATAGACCCATATCGTATTCAACCTTACCCCGGCCATTATGATTTCAACTCACTGTAACCTCCAGATTTCCCCGAAAGTTGCTCCTGCCAATGAAAAAAAAGCGGTTACTTTAGCCACTGAAACTCAGCCGGGCCAACACGTGCGACATATCCACATCGTACCAACATACAACTGTAATTCCCTTGCAAAACATCAAGTCGTCCATTGAGTTTCCTCCAATGTGGATCAGTGCAGCTGCAGGATCTCAGGTCCATCACGATTGTCACCTGCATAACTGAACGTAAGTTTGGTAAGTTTATGATCGGCCTTGCGCAGCTGACACTAGTGAGGCTTATTTTGCCAAACTAGGAGAATCATAAGCCCGCCATGCCGCAGAGTAGTGCCGAGAAAAAAACATGCTTCCTAATTAGGAACGGCTGGATGATACGAATAAAATAAGATACAATCAAACGGCACCCGGGACCCGGATCGCGCAGGGGACGGTGCCCGAGACAAGATTACAGGAACCACGGTCACTTGGCGGGCGCACACTCGTTCGCTTTCGCGATGGGGTCTAATGTGCCCTCTACAGCACGAGCCAACGTAAAATAAGGCGGCTTCGCCCGGTGACTTTGCGGCATTCGTTCCGTCTGCATCCACAAGCGCAAGCCTGATCGGATAGCTCGGCCGGCGGTGTGGACAAGCCGCGCAGCCAATCAGCTCAACCAGTTCGTGGCTGCGTATTCCATCATCGGCAATGATAGAATAGCTAGGATCGAAGGTGTCGATTCCCGTGAATGATGTTGCAAAGTCAATCGACTGCACCGCGCGTGCGGCGTGGTGGTCCAATTTAGATGATCCTGCCCCTGTAATTCAATTCGTCCTGACTAAGCCTCGCCAAACGTGCTGGGCGCTTATATCCGCGCCTGTGGCTTACTAATTTCCGGGACCGTTTACCGTTAGCCGCGGAGATTAGCTAGCCGAGGTGGTGCCATCAGTATCATGGCGTGGGCTCGGTAACGATCTCTTCGAAATGGAACATTATATTGATTATTAATTGATAACACATAGTAAGCTACTAGGTATTATCTTATCTTTAATTGTATCGACTTGGCTGTTGAAATTGACGTCATAAATCGCTAGAATCGGAAGCTGCGATGGGATCCTATCAGAACATCCCCGTTATAATTGGCGTGGGAGAGATTTGCAATAGGTCAATCGAGGCTAAAGACGCGCTAGAGCCGGCAGAACTAATTGCGAGAGCTGTTTTCGACTCAATTAGGGACGCCAGCGTTGACGTAAGTGATATTGTCTCGCAGATTGACAGTATCTCGATCGTGCCCCCATGGACATGGGTGTACCGAGACCTTCCCGCCTTGATAGCCGAGAAGCTAGGCGCCACGCCTTCACATTTCGCTATTGGTGACCATGGTGGAAACCAGCCTGGACTACTATGTGATGAGGCGGCTCGAAGGGTGGCCTCTGGAGAGAGCAGAGTCGCCGTCATAGCTGGCGGCGAGGCTCTAAGATCATGTATGTTTATGCCTCAAAACAACTCACCTCAAGCCATTCTCATTTCGATACCATCTAGTGGCGGCTTGTAAGAAGCTAGGGTACGAGATCCCACCGGGATGGACCGCACCGGACCCTAAATCGAAGCCTTATGGCGTTGGCGATCTCTCCATCCTTAGCCACGGTGAGTTAGTTCATCCATCACTTTTTTAGCGTTTCTAACTAACCCAATGCACCAATCGCAGATGTCGGATCAACCCATTCAATTGGACTGCCTATACATGTGTATCCTCTATACGAAAATGGCCATCGTGTCCATAAATCCCAGACCTTTGATGAGAATAATCAAGAATCAGCTGACATCTATGCTGAATTTGATAATGTTGCTTGCGAGCACCCGTACTCTTGGAGATATGGTCAGAAACCTAGGAGTGCAAACGAAATAGGGACCGTAACAAAGAAGAACAGACTAATTTGCATGCCGTGTAAGTCTTGACCCTATCCTCTGTCAAAGCGCGCTTGTTCCATGTGGCATTTTACTCAAATTAAACCAGACCCCCTGCTGATGAATGCGTTCAACACCGTCAACATGGCTGCCGCATGCATTGTGACCACGGTTGACCATGCAGAGCGACTGGGTGTACCCCGTGAGAAATGGGTGTATGTCCTAGGCGGCGCTGGCACCAGGGAACGAGAAAACTGTACGTATGCACGATCTCATAATTACGCGAGATGCAAAGATTGACTTTTACCACGTTTGATCTTGATAGTCTGGGAACGGCCCAACTATCATTCCAGCCAGGCCCTATCCCAGACTTTGGACGCGGCGGTCAGCGTTTCTGGTTTGGCCAAGGATGAGGTGGATTGCTTCGACTTTTACTCGTATGCAAATTGCCAATTTTCCGCCAATGCGCACCGCTAACCCATCCGAAAATAGATGCTTCCCCATCGTCCCGAAATTGGCCTGCGAGCACTTCGGTCTGGATCCTGTTAAGCCTCAAAAACGGATAACGCTCCTCGGCGGGCTGAATTCATTCGGAGGAGCTGGAAATAACTACTCAATGCACGCAAGTTTGACCAAGTGGGCGTGAAAATCGATAGACCAATCTTTTATTGACCAAAACAGGCCATCACCGAAATGACGCGGCTCATACGGAAGAATGCGTTCCGCAACGGCTTAATTTTAGCTAATGGAGGCGTTCTTACCTACCAACATGCCCTTTGCCTGTCCTCGCGACCTCGCAGGGGACATCCAGGATATCCCGCCAGGAACCCCTTGCCAAAGTACGCTGAGGGGCTATCAGCGCCGCCCTTTGACCAGCGGGCTGAAGGCCCCGCAGTAATAGAGGTAGGATGCTATTGAGAACTTGCATATCGGGCATACTTTGTCTAATTCGGAGAAAAAAAACCAGACGTACACGGTGGAGTTTAACCGACAGGGAAATCCTCGATTGGGCCATGTTGTGGGGAGACTTGCGAAAAACGGCCATCGCTTCATTGCCAACCACGGCGACGACATGACCTTGGGTATCCTCGCCGACCAGAAAAAAGAGCCCATTGGCGGTCAGGGAACGGTCAGACAGAGCACTGATGGGAGGAACCTATTCTTTATCCGGAATGAGACGAAACTTTAGTGGTAGCCGACAATTTCGGTTGGATGAATTAGGGTGGTGGTCTTCTGCTCTAGTGTGTACTCCAAAAAAAATAGTAGGAATAAATAAAATTACAATTTGGCAAAGAGTCTGCCAACACGTGCTCCCAGACCATCTTTGGACGACAATCCCCACGCCTCCTTGATCATATCCGCAGCCTTCTCGCCGATGCCGTACGCTGGCATTTGGGTGTGTCCTCCGTTCAGGGTGGGCATGATGCTGCAGTCTGCGACGCGGAGGTTCTTGATGCCCTTCACGCGCAGCTTCTCATCGACAACCGAGGCAGGGTCGGATGCCTTGCCCATGGCGCAGGTGCCTGCTGCGTGGTAACCTATCAGGCGGTGGTGGTTAGTTGATGATCAAAGTCACGCGGGAATGGGGTATGCTTACAGGTTGTGGCGTGTTCCTTGACGTACGGGACCCAGTCCTCCCTTGTGCTGTTCTTGTGGTGTGTTGCCTCCGGGGGCCATGATCCCTTGACAATATCCTTGGTGCCCTCGCCGGACATGATGATTTCGTTTCCGAAGCGGCATGCCTCTGCCAAAACCTCGACATCGAGAGGGTCGGCCAAGTAGTTTGCATCGACCACTGGGGACGCTGTAGCGCTGGCATTTTGCAGAGTAACGGTGCCTCGTGAGCGAGGTGCGAAGAGCTCGGCAATCATGCTAAAAGCATACTCGCCATCCGTTGGGACTCTGTCATACTGCTTAGGTCCGCCGTAGCACTCGGTGGTGAAGAATTCAATGTTTGGTTGCGCAGGTGTGAGACCCATTGGGTCGCGACCATTTTCGCGCTTCGCCGAGTTCCACAGTTTCGAGTCTGCAAGGCGAGAATCTAGGCGGGCGAAGCCGAAAACACCAAAGGGGAATGTGGAGAGGAAACCCTCCTTCTTCTCCTTCCAGAGCTCGTAGGACTTTTCTAGAGCGCCTGTGTGGTGCACCAGGTGGTCGGTTGTGAGGCCAGGCTTTTGAGTTTCGTAGAACATGAATACAATCTAGTTAAGGATTCAATTAGTACTTGAATATGGAATTAGAGGATGGTATTTTCTTACTAGATGATCCATCAGATTCTTGCCGACGCCAGGAAGGTCAACGAGAGTCTTGATGCCGTGCTGCTCAAGTTCTGCCTTGGCGCCAATACCCGAGCGGTTAAGGATGTTAGGACTACAGTAAGCACCGCCGCTGACGATGACTTCCTTCTTGGCCTTGGCCTTGAAAATGGAACCGTCCTTCAGAACTGCATTGACGCCTACAGCCTTGAGCTCGCCATCGCTGTCTTTCTCGATGACCACCTTGTCAACGTGGGCCTCGGTCAATACCGTCACGTTTGGCTTCTTGTTGCCGTTGGTAATGAAGTCGGCACCCGTTGTTCGGAGGCCGTTTGTTACAGTTCTTGTCACATGTCCGCAGCCATGGGGGTTGTTTCCATGTGTGAACATGTCGTGGTCAATGGGTAAACCCTTTGACTCCATGGATTTGAGGATGAGCTGAGAGATGGGGGCTGCGTCATGGGGCTCAGTGCCTAGGTGGCCGTTGTATCCATGCTCCTTCTTGGATGCCTTGAACCAAGGCTTGCTTTTGAATGATTCGGCCTATTTTCAAGTTAGTCCATTGCTCATAGCGGCTCTCCAAAAGATTTAAGGAGTTCCGATCGTGCCAATGCCCTCGTCATCATAACGCATTCAGATTCGAGGTTTATTTTTCAAGCCAATACAGCCTAATATCTTTATCAAAATCATTATTTCGTTTCTGATTTTGTTGATGATTTTCATAAAGACATTAGGCTGTATTCAACTCCAAAAATAGATTATGAGTGTAAGCGCATCATAATGACGGTGCACGAATATGGGCAAGATCTCCCCGGAACTTTTGGATCTCACTGCGCTAAAGTGACGATCAAATAATGACGTGGGCGTGCTTACTTTACTCATGTAATTGAAAACTTCGTCACCGCTCCAACCGGGCTGGTTCCAGTCGTCATAGTCTTGCCTTGCGCCACGGATGCAAAGTGTTCCATTGCATCCAGAGGAGCCACCGAGAAACTTTCCTCGGCTTAGTTTGACTTGGCGGTTGTTGATGTTGGCGCCTGGCACAGTGGTGATGTTCCAGTCTGTTTCTTTGTCGAAGTTTTGAGACCAGCTACAGAAGTTAGAATTGCCCAAAAAAACTCAAAAACCTCCATTCGATCACTTACCCTCCGACCATGGATACTGTCTCGAGATTCTCATTGTGCGGGCCGGCCTCGATCACGAGAACCTTTGTGTTTGGGTCTTCAGCGAGTCGGCCTGCAACCACGCAACCGGAGGTGCCACCACTGATGAAATTGTGAGCAAGCGGGGAATTGAAGCAGAAAGGCGTTTAAGCTTACCCGCACACGATGAAGTCCCACTCCCCCGAGTTACCGTTGATCTGAGAGCCCATGTCTGATGTGATATGAGGTGAATGGACTGAGTTGTTTGTCGGATTTTTCGCTCCACGGGAACGTCACAATCTTTAAGGCAAACGCCAGATCGAACCTGACAAGGACCAGCTCAACAAACACTGCTTTAAATACAGCAGCTGAAACGGAGCACCCCGCTTTCCAACATATGAGGACGCCACAAGTGCTCACCAAGAGGGGAGGATCGGCTCCGCGACGCTAGCCCTTATTGTTTCATGCACGCTCGATAGTGTGTAGCCTCGATGTTCCCCACCAACTAGCAGCCTCCAGCGACTACGTGTTGCTGGCGCTCTGACTTTAGAGGGCGGAATAGTGGAGTCGGAAACGGATTCTCGGAATCCCAATGCAAGATTCCGCCTCAGCTCTCACACAAGCTGCAGATGCATAATCTTGGCGCCCGATTTTTCCTAATCGGTGAGCGAGCGTGGCCCAAGTCGATTCGCCCGCCTCCCCGAGGCCGTGGTCAGCTAAAATGGGTACCGTGAGATTAATTAAAAAGGGTCATTGTGGCAGGCCTTTTTTTTTTTTCCTTCGCGCTTTTTTTCTAACTGGAATTCCAAGTCTGTTCCCAGATATCGTCGCTGATGGACCCCGATGTAACATCGCTTCGATGGCGATTCCGGGGAGAGTGCGGGGTTTGCCGTCTGGGGTAACATCCTCGTCGCAAGCGATCACCCATGATTCCGACCGGAAGTGTTGAGCCAGGGTCACACGCGGCATTGGTAATGACCCTGGGAGGTGTTGGACCAACGGACAGAACCAACAGGCGAAGTGCAAGGGTTGATCCACTTTGCACGACTGCCGTTCAAAATGCCGACGGCGACCTGGATAGACATGATTTCCAAGCAATGCTGAAATAAATGTCTGGAAGGACTGATGCTCGAAGTAGGTCCGCACTGTTACTGTGAGATGGCAACTGCATCAGGGGGAGTTGATTGGCGCGAGGTGTCACATTCGCAACAGGTCTGCTTACGGCGATTCAAAGAGCACGTTAATTAATTGAAAATTGTATAGCGAAAGAGCATTGATGGTATTGGTGCAATATCTTGCAGTCATTAACTCTGCATCTGAGACTGCTGTCTACACCACCAGTACCTGTTGAGGCTTGTTAGCTGCTGTAGTCGCGAGGTTTCTTGTTTAAGGTTGAAACTATCTCGGGCTTGGCAACCTCAAATAGGCATATGGCCTCTGTGTCGTCTTGCCACCGAGGTTGACGATATTTGTACGCGAAATAGCGCCCTCGGCAGGCCCGAGGTAAGTTAAGTTTGTACGTGCATGCCTTGCTGAGGAGCCTGATGCGCCTGTGGGCGGGACCTTGGTACCTTTCAGCAGAGAGATTCAATTGGCAGTCATGCAAATGCGAGCGTGGGATGTCGAGTCGCATTGTTAGAGTAAAGCATGTGGTTGTGAGAAGGATGCAAGTAGTTTGGGACGGATTGGCACGTGATGCATAATGCAAGTGGGTGCGGCCCATAATGCAAGCACCTGAATCAAGCAATTGCTAAAAGCAATAGTCTTCTTGCGCGCACACTAAAAGCTCAAAACAAAGATCTCCATGCATAAAGACATATGCAAAGTAAAGAGAACGAACATAAAACTTTTACATATTTGTAATTTCATTTCTTGTCAAATGAAATCAGAGCTCTAAACATTTAGGACCTTCCAAAAATAGCGTAATATGTACACAAAGCAACACGTATGTGCGCAGGAAGACTGACAATAAAAAAGTCCTTAGATAGATTCTAGCTAGGTGCTTTATGTGTGCAAATAGCAAAATGTATGTGTACGAATACAAATACTCTTAAACAAAGATGCGACTCTCACCCTGGCATCATGTAAAGTTTTGATGGTTGGTAAAGAAGGTGATAGAGCCTACTGAACCAATGAGGAACAGCCCACCCAAAGACAAATAACAGTTTGTGTGATCTGATAGCTCTTGGCTTAAGCGGTGAATCGAATCGAATTGAAGTTGAAGTTTAAGCATTACTGCGTTTACTGACCGACATAAGTTACCTGAATGGGCTCGGCTCGGGATGCTCAAATCCCCCCCATAGCCGTGAATCAAAGACGAATGCAAGTTTCTTTTTTACTCTTTTAGTTGTCGAGCCTAATCCTAATTTGACGTGCATTGTGATTCCTCCACGTTTTCCACTCGGTTGTCGTGACCAAGTTCCTCACGGAAACGCAGCCTAAAGACTAAGCCAGTTGCAAGTCTAACGTCAACTTCTGTGGGGTGAAATGCGGAGCAAACGATCTTCTGTCAAACTTCCTTCACAAAAAGTGACTCAAATTCACGACTGCACAACACTGCTCTACTCTTTCAATTACAAATTCACTTCACTCAAGCTGAATACCGATCATCTTGCAACCTTATCTTTCGTTTGTCCAAGTGGCACATCGAGCAAAATCTGGCAATTTGAATCGCCTTCACCCCATCGTCGAAGTTTTAGGCAACTCCCACTTGAAAAACGCGCTCGACAAACCTTGCTGCGGCTACACCCTGGCGCCGCATCCCCTTGCCAAGACTAGTGGTTCATCCATCTCTTCGCTGCACATGGGATCGGATAAGTAGGGTGCAACATTTTGTGACAGGATTTCACTGGGCACACGAACCACGAAGAAAAATGGCTGGTCCTCTAGGTGTCGAGGCCCTGATTACCAACGAAGATTGTGCCCTCGACCTTGAAGAACTCACAGTCGAGCGCCTCCCAAAGGAAGAGGTTGGGGATATCTTACCAGATAGACTCGATGATATCTACGCTAGAATGATCGAGGAGGTTTTCAACAACCTCGGAGTTGATGTAACTGCTAACGTCGTCTGCTTCAAGGCATGTGTTAGATACATTTCTCGATCTTGTCTTCTTACTGCGACCAAGCTTTCTGCATGGGCCGGCTACCGGAATATGGCTAACGATATTGCTATGGCTGCGAGGATTTATCAAAAGACTGGCAAGATTTGCGTGATACCTGCACCAAAATTGGTTGCACTTTGGGCGGCTGTGAATATTCGCAGAGCACGAAGCGATGGAAAGGGAGAGCTCTGGAGCAATTTACGGCAAACGGAGATGTACAGACATATTGTGACTGCCATCCGAATTTTCCCCAAGCATCAAAACCCATTCCTTGTTGATGTCAAGCCAATCACAGAACCACAGATCACAGATGAAATCCTCAAAGGCTGCCCCGTGGTTCATGCCCCTATCACGATTTCAGGAAGACGAGAACTGGTTCCATTTTTGGGAAACAACCGAATCCATGAGAGCACCGGCAACTCAGTTGAGCACTACCTCTCATCTCGCTTATTCAACGAGGACGTGGAACAAGCAGGCCCAACGGGGCAGCTGGCAGATCAACCTCAGCCACAGCGAGTAGATCCAGAACTTGAGAACAACACGACCATGATTCAGACGCATATCACTAGAGAAGAGGCAATGGCCAGAGCAGGCAACATTTTTACAAAGCTGGAGTACCCGTTACGATTCGCCGCCGACCAAGATTTGAAGTCGCAGATCGAGGCATGGATCTCTGAAGAGCATATTCAGCTTTTGAACGAGACCAACCGCAACCGCTTGTGGACGTGGTGTGACAAGCACTCGAAACAATGGGCCCGCAAGATTCGCGATTTGCCTGAAGTATATCCTGAAATGGTGCAGCGCCAGAGGATGCACAAGGAGCCCCGAGTATGGCACCGAAAAAAAGTTACGCTTGATGATAAATTGGAAATTCTTTCAACCATTGCAGATGATGCCGATGCAGTACGAAAGTGGATTTCGTACGTGAAGCCAGTGGTGGAAGCTGAGGAGCACACACTGCAAGTAATTAAAGAGGAGCTGACCATACTACGAGAGACTGTTGCTCAGCTCAAGACCACGTCTGCAATCGCGAAAATGACCTCCGAGAATGTAGCTCGCAGAATGGCCAGATTTTATCACAGCTCCCACAAACGTCAGCGAAATGAACATGATGGATCGTTGGAGATTCCAGAGGCCCAGTACAAAGATCTTTTGCATTTCTTTCGCGTCCTTCGCGACAACGTCAGCAACCCTCAAGGGATGAGATGGGAAGCCTCTGAGCTTTGCAACTCGCTTGGGGCATCCAAACGCCAGAAGAAGAAGCTCGTAAAAGCGCTCAAGAAAAGGGAGCGATCGCGGAAGTAGATGGTATGCAGCATGCGGAAGGAAGGGCCAAATGGTATTCAACTTCGGTCGTGAGCGGTAGCCTAGGAGGAAAGTTTCTGCCTTGTTTAGTTGACGCTGGCCGTGGATGTGAGGTATTGAATGAAAACCCGTTTTTACTTGCCTTCGTATGTACATTGCTGTGCTGACGAATGCGTGTTCTCCTGTTAACTCGTGAAGTTTCAGTTGGCGAAATCCCCCATGGCAAATCTGCTGGCGGGGTCTATCCAGCACTTTGGATGCACAACATTCTTCGGTGGGAGCTTTTCATTGAATAAAGGTGAGTCTCAATGATGCAACTGGTGGGTGTGCTGAAGCAAGACTTTATCTCAAAGACAGAGCGTACTAACAGGTCGGCCGGATAGAGTGGCTGTTGATTGTATCGGATTTGTAGGAATGTGACAAATCGTTCGGGTATTGGCTACTGGTTTTGTCACATTAAAGGGAAAGCATTGGGAAACCGGTCGCTATATTCTGCAGGAAGGGAACCACTCGCTAAGAAAGTTAGTAGATTCCAGTTGAGACTTTCGATCAACAAAATAGTTTGATTCCGCAAACGAGTCCATAGTTCCGTATGTTCCGGCATGAAGTTGTGTGTCTGAAGGCCTTGGTGCATAACGTCTCCCCCCTTAAAGCTTTCCGATATCTTTCCGATGATGTGACTGATCTGTGTCGGAGGACCGAGCACATGATACGGCCGCAACCCAACCAGGTGTTCTTTACCAAATATGACAAGGGATACCATGACATGATAAAATGTGACTCCGGCGATTTAGTACCCTTTTTTCTATGATTAATGATTAAACCATCACGAATCTGCCAATAGTCGGGAGAAAAGGTTCCTCGTGAGAGTTGGATGCAGATGTTGCGTGATCAAGAACTTCAGTTTCATAATGAAGAAATGCCAAGATAGCGCTTTGGGGCGTGAGAATGAGATCGTGTCCAGTACGAGTCGCGTCTAGTCGTGTTCGTTAATTACTTTCGGCAACCACCCGTGCTCAGCCGAGTGAAGAGGAATGAGACCAACTTTTCGGACACGAAAGTGTGTCTCGAACTCAGTTCGGCTCCTTCGTCACGAATGTACTTCTCAGTGACCTCTCCGGCACCCAGAGAGTATTTATAGTCTTGTTCAGACAAATTTAGTCACTTGAAGTGAAGTACATGTCCATAATCGCCAAGAGAATTGAGTCATTTTCACGGCCTTCACAGGGGTTCCTACCGTTTTCACCGGAACGGCCCACAACCTTAATTCACGCAATGGAAAAGTATGAAAAATACCAAGATATGCAGCCCAGTTTGTGCTTTCAACATGGGTGATGGCTACTGGATAAGTAGATCATCACCTTTTTTTGGCCAACCTCCTGACTGAGGACCTATTTGGATTGTGCATGTTGCATGGCGAACAGTGCTATTTGATCATGCTATCAATTTATTCACATCATCCCTTTTAGAAGCAAGGTAGATCTGACCACATAACTAAACGGAGACAAGTTTAACTTTCTCACTAAAGATAGTGGTGCCGAATTTCTCGAATACCAGTAATTTGGTAAGTCCTTGTGTCATACGATGCTCCCTGGTGGTGATCTCGGCATTTGTCATAAAGGCTTCATCGGCAGACGTATTTTAGGTTCTGGCCCGCTCTTGCTTTAGCCGATCGTCCCGAGTTCCTCGTGTTTTTTTCGACGGCCGTCGATTGGCTTTATTCAGCAATCTGAGGTGGGGGTCAGCTTAATTCAGCAGCTGCTCACACAACCAAACTATCACAGGGGCATCCCTCATCTGACACAAAATGGCACCCATGCATGCTGATGAGACTGTCATGTGAATATAATACTGAATCTCAATCAATTCATTGGTTTGCTAGGTCAAGAAATTGTCCTTGAAGGGCAGATGACTGAGAACCTCGTAAAAATGTTCGGATACAGCGGGAGAAGATCGCCGTGAGCTGATCCTCGAGTTCTACGGCCTCGCCAATCGGACACAATTAGTAAAGATGCTATAGAACTGTACCGACTAAAGTTCTCTAGTCGATTTATCTAGAAAAAGAAATGTTTATTTATGTGATGCTGGTGTGCTTGCATTGCTAAATGCTGCTTTTTACCTGTCTTGGGTAATCCTATCGCACATCATGTTTCGTCCAGTCGGGGATATCGCTGTAGCCGCGTGCCTCGGCCAGGCAGACGCAACAGAGTTTTGTTTTATTCTTGCCATACTTTATGCCAAGAGTTCATGGCGACCTCGGCACAAATGCAGACATAATTGAGTTTCGGGACGTTTGCATGTACGAACCGAGCACCCCTGCGAATGATGTGCACTAGAAAAATTCAACCACCATTCGCCCCTCGTCCACTTTTCCTGCCCTCATAAGGTCCACCATTTCGTTAATCTCCTCCAATTTAAACTTGCGGCTGTTCACTTTGGGAAAGATGCCCTTGCGCAGGCTGAAGTCGATGCATCGCTGTGCGCCCTTCTGACCAGCGACCTTGGCGCCAACGAGCCTAGTAGGTAAACGTTAGCGGTCTTCATAATGAAATATGCGTTGTGGACCTTACTTGATGTGGCGAGTCGCCACGAAGAATGCATTAAAGGAAATGGGCTCCGTGGGCAATCCAACGACAATAATCTGTCCTTCGGGCCTGACAATTTTGAAAGCGGTCTGGTAGGCTGGAGTTGCGCCAGATGTCACGAGGATATGCTCGACAGGCTGGCCATTGTTTGCCGCCAGAACTTTCTGCACCAGCTCGGCATCCGAAATAGAGCTAGTGTTGATGATTTCGTCCACTATTCCATCCTTCTTGCTTGCCTCTAGCTGCTCGTCTCTGATATCCAAGGCAATGACCTTTGCCCCCAACTCGTGCGCGTACTGGGATGCCAAGTGACCCAGACCTCCCATGCCAATTATCGCAATCGTCTCCCCGATGCGGAATTGGGTTCGTTCTAGCGCATCCCAGACGGTTACACCGGCACAGAACAAGGGCGCTAACTTGGAGAGGTTGCCATCCGCATTTGCTGATTCTGGGATCGCGACGGCACTGGCCGCATCAACCAGAGCGTATTCGGCAAAGTAACCCGGGGCCGTCATGCCCTTTGCTTTGACACTTGCACAGAAGTCCGACCCGATAGTCCGGCAGTTATTGCATTGAAGGCACATGCCGTGGTATAATGGCGCCCCGATGGTGTCGCCAACTTTGAAGCCGAAAGGACCAGCCTCGGGTCCGAGTTGCTCGATTACAGACACGGCCTCGTGGCCAAGGATACCTGGGTCGAATCTTGGACCAAGCGCACCCGAAATAATATCTACATCTGTGTGGCACAACGAAGCCGCTTTAACTTTGACCAGAATTTCACGTCCTGTTGGTTGAGGGATAGGCACATCTTCGATAACGAGGGGCTTGCCGGCCTGTGGAGTCTTTTTTTAGACGAGTCTTTAGTGGGGATTGCGGTCGCCTCACCTCCTTGTAAATGACGGCCTTCATTGTGCCCGCCATTTTGATCTGTGCTCTAGGTTCGACTATTGTTGAGGGTCAAAGGTGGATAAAACGGAGAAGATTGACTACTATCCCAAAAAGAGGGGTAGAAAGTTTTTAATACTCGACAGGCTGGGCTCTGTCTGCATGTCTTGGATTCTCAAAAGCAATGCCGGTGGCGCTGTGTAGCGTGGTGCCGTCTCACCTAATCAATGCAGAATTGTACTGGCTGTTGGTTGGGCAATCATACGCCACAAGTCTTTTGATTGGACTTGGGCCGAACCCGAGACACTAGTTTTACAAGAAGTGAGCAGTCGCTTCGCGTTGGCGCGCCATGAGCTGGCTAGGTCCTCCGCCTAAGAGCCTCATTTTTAGCCGACATCGCTAACCGACATTGCCCTCGCGACTGCGCAACACGGCCGAGTAGATAGCTGCGAGAGCAATCGGACCCAGCAAAGTTTGCACAGGGGGCTCCATTAAGCATACTGGCGGTAGAACGGGTAAAGTTCTTCAGGACTAGGTTTGTAGGTTTGCCCTGACAGAAGCCAAGGCCTGACCTAACTGATGAGGCTAGCGACAGAGCTAGGGGCGTCATATGACTGGAGAAAGATGTGAGAAGCGACAGCGGGAAGCGACGATTAAAATTCTGCCAAGGCCAGACAAAAGAGACTATTTGAACCAAAATATTCCAGAAAAGGCTGTGTGGGTAGCTTGGCAAAGAATTGATTTTTCTGTGGCTCATCAGAACGCATGGGTAAAAAAAAAAAAAAAAAACGTCATAGCCATAGGGTAGTAAGAGAGGCAAGATTGGATTGTAGCAAAAAAGATCAGCCAGAACTCGAATGATAGCAATAATTTAGATAGAATAAGAAAAGTCTCGATAATAATGAATATAGAATCTTGTTTTGTCGCAAATATCGTTCTTCTGTTTTCTTTTAGTTAGCTAACCAAAGTTGGAAGCGGACCTTTTCCTCCGTTGCAACCACCTTGATTCCCACCATGCCTAAGGAAAAATGAACCAGACATTTTGACTACACACAGCGAATGTCTCAGTGGCGGCGCGGCCCGAGTCACGAATTCGGAGGTTTCCGTCTTCAGTTTGGAACATGGGACTTGATATTGGATTTCTTCCCCTTTGGGGAGCTTAAACTTTGGCTGGGCGTCTACCAACCCATCTATGTAGACACCTGTGTAGACGCTATTGAAATTATTGGTGTGCCTGCCTGCATGTATGCGCGATGCCAAGAGACTTTCCGTGCATAATGGTGCAAATAGAGCCAAAGCGCAAAACTACCGTTCAGTCCTTGTCTCCTCCGGACTTTCGGTCGCTTGGCTGCGAGAGGACCGGACACGAACGTATCCACCCACCAGGAGCCCGTGCCGGGTTCGCCCCACACAGGCCGGAATATCGGCTTGGTGATGGCTTTTATATGACAGAGTTGGTTGAACGATGTGTATAAAAGGCCCTCGTCCTCTTGGAGTTGGGAAATTCAGATCAGCATCAGATCGCAGCCAACTCAGAGTTCACTCACTTCACTCACCTCAATCCTTTCTTTGCAACTTTACAGACCTTCTTTTAGCAACACCGCCAAAATGCACAAGCTCTCTACTCTGCTCTCAACCTGCATCCTCGGGGCATCTGTTGGAAATGCGCTCCCCAGCGGTTCCTTCACCCGTGCTACGGATACCGCCGCCCTCCAGGACTGCCTGTCAAAGGCTGTTAATGGACAGGCTGCTCGCGCCCAGTTTCCCGAGGAGTCTGGCTTTGCCACCGACTCCCGCGCTTACAACCTGAACTTCCAGTACAAGCCCGCAGCTGTCATGTATCCCAATGATGCGGATGAAGTTTCGGCCATTGTGTCCTGTGCCGCGAAAAACAGCGTCAAGGTTCAAGCCCGCGCTGGTGGTCATGACTACACTTCCAAAGGTCAGCCGCCATCAATTTCTTGTCGCTCGCCATTGCAAAACTAACATGAAATAGGTCTTGGAGGTGCAGATGGTGCCGTGGTTATCGATGTGAAGAACCTCAACGCCGTCTCTGTTGATTCCAGCACTGGAATTGCCAAGGTTGGCCCAGGAAACCGCTTGAAGGACACCGCCGAGAAGTTACACGCCAACGGTGGCCGCTACATGCCTCATGGTTCTTCCCCCACAGTTGGAATGGGTGGCCACGCTACCGTCGGTGGCCTTGGCCTTCACACACGACTTGAGGGCATGGCTATCGATGTGATGACCCAGGCAACCGTCGTCCTTGCCAACGGCACCATTGTCAAGGCCTCCGAGAAGGAGAACACTGATCTCTTCTGGGCTGTCCGAGGTGCTGGTTCCAACTTTGGCATTGTCACCGAGTTCCAGTTCCAGACCCAGCCCGAGCCCAAGGAAGTTATTAACTTTGTGTACACCATTTCATCTACCGACCACAAGAACATTTCCGAAGCATTCAAGGCCTACCACCAAATCACCGTCGATAAAAAGCTCGACAACAAGATTTCTGCCGCTGCTGTTATCCGAAAGAACGCTCTTCTCATCAGCGGTGCCTACTTTGGTTCAGAGTCCGACTTTAAGAAGGCTGAGTTCCGAAGCCGCATTCCCGGGATCACTGAGGAGCAAACTGTCGCTGGTCTTACCTGGATGGGGCACATGAACCGCACCTTTGAGGGTATCTCCCAAATTTTCCCTGAACAGTCTTATTTCTACGCTAAGGACACTTCTATTACCTATGGAAACCTCCCCAGCAACGAGACTATTGACTCCACTATTGAGCATATTCAGACTGCCAATGCTGGCTCCAACAACTGGTTCGTCCTCATCGATTTGTATGGCGGTGCCGTTGGCAACATCGCCACTGACGCCACGGCTTTCCCTCACCGCGATGTCGCCTACTTCTTCGCTCCTTACCTCATCAGCGAGTCTACCACCAGCTCAACTTCCCATGAATTTGTTGACAAGGCTGTCTCTCTCTTCCAGAACAACCAGCCTGACAAGTACCTTTCCTACGCTGGCTACACCAACCTGCGACTTGGCAACAACCCTCAGCAGAAGTACTGGGGTTCCAACTACGCCAGACTTCAGAAGATTAAGGCCGCTCTCGACCCTAACGATGTCTTCAGCACCGCTCAGGGAGTCAAGGCCAATTAATAGACATATTTCACCACTAGACGATAGTTTTCTAGAAGCTTTTAATAGAATCTCATCTCCATCATCTTGAAATTCCCAATTGGTGCTTTGCTGAATGTGGGTGGAAACCTGTTTAAATTTCGTATTTGTTGTGCATAGTGTTGGCACGGGTCATTTGAGAGAATCCGAAATAGAAACCATCACACTTCTCTGGTCCGTCGGTCCCTAAAATGTGCCCATCTGCCGACACCGTGGCTAACTCGTGGTCATTGGCTGAAATTTCCGTAGCTTGCTGATTGGTCCAAAACACCGAGCTCTCGCCACCACCATATGTAACTCTCCAGCCACTAGCCGATCGGAATCAAGCCACCAAGAAGGAAGACGACCATGTTCGAGTATTGATCTGGATCGATCCAATTGTTCCGACATCTATGTTCTATTATTTGTAACGTCTACTGTACTTTAAGAATTTTTCTACTTCCATGCCATAAAACCATGATGAAAGCTGCCGCTACGGACGACACTGCAGTGTAAATGACGACCGCATCATATTTTCCAGCTCCGTAACGATGCGCCATAACCGGTTTTGACGAGATCAGGCGTGCACTGGTCGGGCCAACCAAGATACTTCCAACGCCTTGAAGGAACACATATATTGCGTAGGTGGAGAAGACGGTGGATGGGTCGTCGCACACCGAGCGCCCCATGGCTACTCGTAATGTCCCAAAGCCGAATGCGAAGAAGCCGTAGACTAGGCTGAACGCAACCAGAAGACCAATTGATCGAGCGAGCCCCCAAAGAATGAACGAAGCAGCGGCTGCCAAAATGCAACAGCCTGTAGCAAGCAAGCTTACTGACAATTTTTTGTCGGATAGATATCCCAAGACAAATTGACCAACGACCTGAGCGATGGACATGATTGCCAAGAGGAGAGCGCCTTGGATGGAGGGAATGTTGAGCGCGGACGCGTATGAAGGAATAAACTCGATCGGAAAAAAGAAGCCGAGCCCTTGAACAAAAATGACAAGCCCATACACCCAGAAAAGAGGCCGCTTCAAGAAGCCCCAGTCTGCTTTGGCAAAAGCGGTTTGTTCAGAGGCCGGCAAGCGTCCCTTGAACAGTGGGATTAGCGGTCCTGTAAAAGTCATGGCGACTGCGCAGGCTCTTAGCGCTGTGCGATGACCGTAGGCGTCCAGAAGCGCCTGGAGAATGAATGGCATTACAGCGCCAGTAGCCCCTGAAGCTGCGGAGATAAGGCCAAACGCCATGCCTTTGCGCACCACCCACCACTCATTGATCATGCTGATAATGGGATACGTGAGTATGACGAACCCGAGACCGTACAAGAGTCCTTGAGTCGCGATAAGGCCGTTTACACTGGACGCGAAGGATGCGCAGAGCAAGCCCAGAATACACATTGGCCACCCGAGCCAAATTTGGTGGCGCTGGTACTTCGGAAATCGCTTGGTCAAAATTGCCGAGAACGGAGCGCCGAGATAATACAGACCCTGCGCGAGGGCGCCGATAAGGGCGATGTTGTCGCTGTCCTTTTCAAAATCCTTGATGTTTGAATAGTAATTCTGAAAGACGCCAAAGCTCATGGGAAAACCTGGAAATTGTCAGTGATCTGGGCGATTTGGGGGCGGGAAGAACCAACCCCAGAAAAACGCTTCAAAAACGAAGCCGGCAATCAGCACCACCCAAGCATCGCGACCTCGATCTGCAGGTTTTAGTTCCTGAGGAAATCCCGCGTTTGAACTCTCTTGAACGACAATTGAGTCGCCATTTTGAAAGTCTTGCTGGGGCTGCAACTCAAGAGATGTTTGCGATTGACGGGGACTTGAAGTGTTCATGATACTCGGTGGTAGTAAAAAAAATGATCTCTTTAAGCAAACACAGCAATGACAGCGATATTAAACCCATTAAAAGGGAAAGACCTTGAAATAAATACTCGTTAGCGTTGCTATAGTCCTGTCGCGCGCCTAGGTGTGGCTTCGGAAGTTTGCCACACGCTTTCGGGAGTTTGGTTCGTGGCCAACTTCCGAGCAACGGAGCTGAGGGGCCGACCCGGCTCAATCGATCTCGGCCATGAAAGAAGAGTCATGAAAAGAGTGAGCTGTTGTTAAGCATTTATATAACGAAGAGGCAAATGTCTTACAACGCCTGGAATTATTTAAGGGTGTATGGGGTTGCTACGGGATTTCTGGAGTTGGGCACATTCTTTGACAAGTTTGGTGGGACAGAAACATGTGATACGATAAATCTATTCATTACTTTCTCATGCATCCATCAATGATCATAATACTATGGTTAAAAATCTTCCATGCGGGCAACGGCGAATGGGTTAGGCGTGAAGGTACCGTTGGGATCGGCCTTAGCTCTTGCCCTGCCCAGCTTCACATACTTCTGAGCATCCTCGTAGTAGAATTGCCAGGTATCGTTCTTGTTCAGGTCCCAATCGCCATAAGAGCCCCACAGCATTCGCTTGTCCTGCTTACTGAACGAAGAGGTTGGCCCAACAAAGACCTTGTCATTGGCATCCTGCCAATTCTGGGCGTCCTGCTCGTGGCCTGGCTCGTAGAAGCAGTCCAGAACTTGGACGACTGTCGAGTCTCTCCAGCTGTAGGATGTTCCATTGTCTTTGTTGAGGAAGTAGCGCGACTTTTCTCCACCAAAGGGTTGGATCTGCACGGCAAGTTTACAGCCGCTATAGTAAGCGTCGGTATCCTCATCTTTGCCCTCATCGGATTCCAGCTTCTTCCAGTAGATCAAGTGGATACGCTCAGCCACATCATTAACCCAGCCATCTTTAACAAGAGTCGTCGAGTTCGTAGCCCAAGTTCTCTTGACATAAGGGAGATCGAACTCTCGCTTCTTGGGAAAGATCCACTTCCCACTCAATGTAGACAGACTTTCATCAAACTCTTCGATTTCGAGGGTGAGGAAAGGATGTGCAATCTTCGTACTTCTAAACTTGCTGAACCAGCTGTCAACCTCAGCATCATAGCTCTGCTCCGGGCTAGTTGGGGCCCACTGCGCGTAGACCACAATCATCGCAGGCAAACCGCCATTCAGCCACTTGAAAGCATCGCGATCAACAAGTTCAAGACCTTTCTTGATCATGTCCATAATTGTTTCCCACTTCTTGTTTTCCTTCAACGCAGGGAAGAGCTTTGTGATAGGAAAGTCGACACTGAGGACGCTAACGCAAAGGTCATAGCCCCTCTCTTTTTGCTGATCGTCGGACATTTGTGCTAGAAGCGTCAGAATGTCGATGAAAATTTCTTTAGTATAAACACAAAGCATCTTCAGCCCATGTGGGCCCTTGAACTCTGTTTTCTTATCGGCGGTTGTGGGCGGAAGAATCTTGTTGGTTTCGCTAGGATCCGGATAGGTAAAATTGGATTTATAGGGAACAGTGCCCATGTAGCTTTTGCCGCGATAGACTTCAACAATATAGTGTGTGATGACACCAAAATTGCCCGGGCTACCTCCGAGGATCGCGCGGAAGATGTCTTGGTTCTTGGTCTCAGAAAACTCGTCAATCCTTCCATCATGGCACACCATGCGAATCTTTCGAATGTTGTCGCCAAAGAGGCCAAAGCTGCGGCCAAGTTGACCGTAACCGCCAGTTTGACCATGTCCACCAACGCATACAAAAGCACATTGTCCGTGGGGGACAAACAGGTCATGGCTGGCGAGGTAGGCATTGAAGTCTTGAAGCTGAACGCTCACTCCAACCATGACAAGTGCTCTATCCACAGGGATGGTGCTGGGACCGTCGGGCTTCACAATTTTCATTTCCTTGTACGTGTTCGTAAGGTCGATTTGAATGTTTTCGCCACTTGTGGATGATGCGCCACAGTATTGGTGACCGCCACTCTTGACAGCGACGGCAACATGGTGCTCGGTCGCCCAATTGACAGCGGCCTGGACATCCTCGTCTCGCCTGGGCTGCACGATTAGTTTTGGGTGCAGGTCGTGATCCCCAGGCTGACTGTAGTTGGCCTGGGAGTAGAATGGATCGGCGGCGGTTTCCTTGTTGTAGGACAAACTGGCATATTGCTGATTGAAGAAGTTGTAATCCCGCTTTTGATCGTCATCGCCGTCGCGGGAGTATTGCATCCCCTGGAAGCCAGGAATTGTATTGCTCATGATTGCTCTTTGGAGGTGATGAAATGTAGATGTGATGAAGTGTGTGGTTGATAAGACTTGGATGAATACGAGCGAAGGCCGCTTAATATAGTTTCTAGAGTTGCACATCTTCGTTCACTTTGTTCAAGTTGCCGAGACTTTCCTGCATTGCTGAATTGGTCTAGATTCTTCCTGGTGGAGAATTACAGACATTGCCGTGGCCTCGAACACTGTATTCCTTCTCTTGGAGCTAAGTGGTTGGTTGTGCATCAGGATGCGGGTCTTCCCCAAGGCAGATTCATCGCGGATAGGCTTGGCTGCAAAACTACTGCATCTTGAAACAGAACCCATGACAGTGCAGTTTCCCGCCCCCGCCACTTTTACCTCAGCTAGTCTCCTATCCAAGACATACATACAAACTATTGGTTTGAGGTTTGGCTGCAGGAGAGGCTGAGGCCTTACCCAATAGCGCTACGCCACTGCGGGGAAACGAGGCTGGTCGCGGCCTTGCCGTTGAAATGCCACCTTTCGCGTTCGTCTTGGAATGATCACGTAAAAGTTTCAACGATTTCAACCCGTTAAGAGTCCTATGGCGCCCTGCAGGCTCCCAAAAGCAGTAAGGATATGTTGTGTGGGATCTCGACGCTGACGCGAGTTAGGCAGCCTTTCGGGGCGTAATTGTCGCCTCGCTGATCGCATTCCTTGGCACTTTTTGCGCCAAGCCGAACATTCAGGAACACCAATAATACTGATTCACATACACGATCAAAAACACAATCACCAAGCATTGGGCGCGTATAGTGCAGGAGAGAGCACATTAGGAACAAACACGCGGCCCTAGCTCCAGTTGCGGCTCGTCGCTTGGTCCCCTAGCTAGTGGATGTGATATCGGTTTTGTGTGGGCCTGAATGTGGGTCAATCTTACACGTTTTCTTCTTTTCAGCTTGCCACACATCGGAGGTCTAGATCGGCGGCAGCAGCTCAACAGTTTCACACATCTTAGCGCCGAACAACGCGGCGTTGCCGATTGCACACGACACTTCTGCGTAAGCTCATTCATCTGTGTGGAGGCTAAATATCTGCCGAAGGAAACTTTGGTTGAATACGAAATGACCTACTGCAGGAAAACTTGCTCAATGTCGAATCTATTGGAAGAGGCTGCAGAATAGGTGTCCATCCAGCCTCATTCTAGCCCTATCACGCATTGCTGCACATGCCAAGGCTTACATGGATACCTAGTTAGCTCCAGGGGAACATAGCCACTATTTCTCCGATTAGAGCGGCAATTACGCGTCATCAAAGGCGGGTTAGTTCCCGCCTTGACTTAGGGCTTTCGGCATTTCAACCACATAGATCGAGGTCCTTACGTTTTGAGTATGTACCGTATACTTGTAAAGATCCCACTTTCCATGACGTTGATTAATCCGTTCGGCCAAAAGATATGTCAATAACAATGGTGCTCGCGGTTAAGAGTGCGAAAAATAATTTTTATGCAAGCACAATTATGATAAGATTGGGGTCTTATAGCATGAACAATCGTCGCGATACCCCACTCCAAACGATGATACTATACAATTTACCAATAAAACATTGTTTTTTATAGTCAATTGTTGAAAGAGGGAAGAAGTTGGAGTCATCGAAAGTGGCTAAACACTACTGCCGGTATAGGGTGGTCAATGTTGGAACAAGCCATTATCTAGTAGCAAAAAAGCAAGTTTGAAATGCAGCTGTAATAGGATCAAATTACCACAAAAAATAGCAAAAGAATTAAACGATAACAAAATCGCTCAAACAGGAAGCATGACAACAGGAGCAAAACTGAGCGCACTAATTTTTGGTATTGAGACTGGTTGCCGCCCTTTGCGGGTGACAACTCAGTATTGCGTTCGGATTAACCAATCTACCAATTGAACAGAATCCAAAAGGTTGAGGGTTCGAATCCACGGCTCTTGTCACATGATATGAATTAATTTAAAAATTTTAATTAACATAATTAAGACAATGTTGATTATTAAATGTAATAATAAGAACATCTACTCTCCTTTTCTCTCATTTTTTATTTGGGGAATGGTTTTCCAAATCATAGAGGAACCATCAGGCGATCTGGCTAGCGGGGGGTCTCGGAGGCATCTCGCTAGGGTAGTCTTCCTCATGGCTGTCGCGGTGACTGGTCTGATGCCAGCTCGCCTCATTTTAATCTAGGCTAGAATTCGACGACATAGATCTCAAGTAGCCAGACA
The DNA here is from genome assembly GCA_017140755.1 of Calonectria hongkongensis. Lineage (NCBI taxonomy): Eukaryota > Fungi > Ascomycota > Sordariomycetes > Hypocreales > Nectriaceae > Calonectria > Calonectria hongkongensis. Next base: position 604,699 of record JAACJA010000014.1, read on the forward strand.
AAAAAGACTAGGTCAACAGACTGGAGGGTATTCACTTGGATATTTAGTCTCCCTAATGATCCGAGTCTTGGTTGTGGTACTTGTCTTGCAGGGCAATGTTGTGGTGACGTGAAGCGTCTTGGTAGGGTGGATGGTTGTGGTTATATATGATACCGGCATTGTCATTGTAATAGTGGCTGGATTTGCTGGGACTCTTTTGGTGCTAGTTTTAAATATCGTCTTGGTTGAAAAATCAGTGGATGATGTCACTACTGTAGGACGGCTGGCGGTGTTGGTGATTTTGCTGGTGATGGTTATAGTAGCTGTGCTAATTCTGCCTCCCTCTAAGCAAACGGTGGTAGTGAGAGGGTCTGGGGTAGAAGTCGATGTTCTGGTGCTTGTAGTGGTTTGATACTTGGTAATCTCGCTTGTTATAGTACTGGTGGAGATGGCAGCTGTATTGACGATAGTGGTTGTGGTTGTGGTGGTGATCGAGATGGTTTGATAATAATTGCTGCAGGTAGTAGTTGTGAGAGGCACAGGCAAAGATGTAATTGTGACCGTCTGATCAATAGTAGCGGTTGTAGTCGTGAAAGAAGTTGTTTCAATGACACTATTACTCGTGCTTGTCACGATTGTGCTGGGTGTTTGACTGTGACAGTTGGGCACTTCATATGTTGCCAATTGACGCTTAACTTTCTCCATTATATTCGCATTTGCCTTGGCATCAACACATGAGCTGTGTATTGTCGATGTAGAAAGAACAGTCATTTTTGCAGTATATGGTTGTTGCGTAACAATTGAGGACTTGGTAATGGTTTTGATAGGTGCGTATTTGGTTACGGTTTTCTTCGGGACAGACTGAGTGATCATCATGGGGTTGTTTTTAACAGTCTTAATGAGGTATTTTGTTTTGGTGGAATATTTATTGATGGCTTTTGTTGATGTTGAGGTGCCAAGTGTGATAATCGTGGTGCTGGATTTGGTCACCGTAATAGTCTGCATGAATGTTCTTGTAACGCAAAGACTTGTCTCTGACTTTTGCGGTATAATACTGGTCACTGTAGTCGTCTCCGTGCTGACGATGGCCTTTTCGACTGTACTTGTGATTAAGACTGCACTTGGAGTCCATGTAACGACTGTGGATGCAGATTCTGTGGCTGAATTCGTGATAGTTCCTATTAAACAGGGGATCGCTTCGGTCGACTGGGGGATATTCGAGGTCAAGGTGTTCGTACTTGTTGCTGTGACGGTGACGGTTGCGGGGATTGAAACTGTAGTCGTCGCGGTAGCGTCCACGTAAACATTGGAGATCGAAGTGGGCGCATTGAATTTGAAGCTGAAGCGACTTGATGTACTGGTTCGGCCATCTTCGTACACTTGGTAAACGTATATAAATCCCCAATAGCCCGGGTCAATAGAATTGTAGGCAATATTACTAAAGTCCATATTGACAGTCCGTACTTGACTTGGAGCCAAAGAGGGAGTCGTTGTTGCCAAATAAGCATTGTAACCGTATCCTTTCTGGTAATAGTACAATTTTAATATGAACGAGAGAGAGCCGCTCTCTTCGCATGAACTATAGACTATTAGTATATGCCCGAGCTTCAATGATTGATTCGCAGCTACTCACCAAAGTTGCACGGGAATCGAAACCTTGTTCAGATCATTAGGTGGAACTGTACACACATTTACTTCACCAGGAGCGAGATTCTGGTCAAAGAGGGAATTGTACGACAGACCACATGGGGAGCAGAGGTCAGCAGCCACGAGACTCAGAAGGCCAAGAAACAATGCAAGCAAGCACACAGACATCATCTTGGCTGAGTATTGACTCTAGGTGATTTATACCAGAGTATCAACTAGCTTAGATCGATATTGTGGCCCAAGGCGTTGTTTTCTATTTACCAATTGCAGTCGAACAAGGTAATTTCCCACTCAAGTATATTGGAGGCCATTCTTTCAATAGTTCATTTTGTTGGCACCAATTCATGCCCAGGTGGAGAAACCAGTTCCTGATTCGACTACCATGGGGATGTGGGGGTTAAATTTCTCAGTTCGCGATCTGGGACACGCTAGTTGATTGACCATTGCCATCTAGTACCATGCAAGCGTGGTTAGACTCTCCCTCCTTTTTCACATTTAGTACCCGATTATTTGAATTATTTAGCTCTGGTCTTAATCGAGTAGATTAACCTGGCTGCTCCATTATATGCCTCATGATTGGCTAGAGAACCGAGTCTGTGATCTTGTGTCATCAAATGAAGCAAGATAGATGTCTAATCGGTCTATCATCTGTAGTAGAACTTGACCGGCGAGAAGAATGTGACCATGGAACTCCAAATAGCGAGAAAATGTGAAATAAGAGAAGGGAACTTATTGCATTGTACGCGTTTGACGTGTCTTCAAATTGGTTGTAAAACAAACACGTCGATGACATACATCTTGCAGAAAGGTAGCAACAGCAAAACATCGGTGCTGTATTAAAGCTGTGCAAAATAATCGAATTATCAATTTAAACAAGCTGGTAAAATTTCGTGTTTCTCATAATGATTTTTCGAAGTCAAATCATTGAAGCCCATGGAAGGCTTTTGAGCTGGGCAGCCAAGGCAACTTGTGTCCACCACCAATTGATGTCGCAAGCGATTTCCTCCTGCCTCATTAACTCGACGCAGATGTTCATGAAGTGCGGAAATGATCAAAAATCGGGATCGTTCAAATATCGTGGCGCTATGAACAAATTACTGCAACTAGGAGACTCGATACACTGTGGGCTCGTTACATGCAGCACAGGTACGAGAACACAAATCATTGATTATGATGACGTGGCGATCTCACTAAATCGCGCAGGTAACCGTACTCTTAACCTCAAATTTGCTGCTTCGCAATTATCTAGCCAGAAAAACATTGATATTCCAGTTTGTTGTTGTCAATTGCGACACCGCCTCACAGAAGTGACGAGCATTACAGGACTCTGGTGTTCATCGTGTTCGTGGGAAAATGTAGTCACTGGAGGAGTGCCAAGATGCGGGGAGGTGTTTCGCAGCTAAAACTGGGAAATTATTTATTGATCCAGCTGACAAAGAGATTGTTGCTGGCCAGGCAAGCACCTGCGTGGAATTTTCGGAACAGGTACGTCAGACGACGCGCAAAGATTTGGACGTCATCATTCTCCCTTGTGGTGGTGGCAGGCGGTTTGCTCGCTGGATCCGCAATTTCGTATGCTGGATGAAAAACGGACGTCTTTGGGCTCAACTTGTTGAGAGCTTGAAATAAAAGACTCGTCTGAAGCACGATGCGTCAGGCTCGTCTCTAGCTGATAGCTTACGGACCTCAATTTAGGAATGCCCTAATACTCTTAGTCCAGCCAGTACAATTCTAATCCAGTGGCCCCGCAAACGCAAGTTCCAGGTGTCGTGTCGCTCATTTACCGTGAACCTCCCATACACGCAAAGTACGGGCAGGATTCAGTGCGCGTTTTTTAGAACAAATGTGATGATTTCAAGTATAGATAATCAATATTAATTTCTATGCCGAGAAACAAATAAATATTCCATAATAAGCACAATAATAAACAGAAATGCCATAACCGGACGGGTTAACATGAGCTTGTCCAATGTTTTCGCATTGCTCCACCCATCCCAATCATCGCTCGTCAAGATGTCATAGGCAGGCCAGGCTGTTTGTAGCGCTGCAAGACCGAGGCCAATTCTCCAGCATAGGGAAAAGTTGATCATCGTATTTGCTTCTCTACGTTAGAATTTCACATCAGGAAGAGAATCCTCACTCACCGCGCCTTTTCGCTTCTTAGTTCTTCATTTATATTTCGTGATCACAGGTTATGGCGTACCTCGATGCAAAACAGTAGCACAGAAAAAAAAGATCAAATTCGCAAATTTGTTAAAATGTTATCGGTTCAAAGAGGTGGCGGGATTTGTGAAGCCTGGTGGCTGGCAAGTGGCACTGCCCCAATATTTAGAACCAACAGCGCTGCAGTAGCTTCGGCGTTTAAAGGAGTTGAGTCTCCCATTTTAATCACGCGCACTAGCATTAGCATGCATATCAGTAAGCATACTTTTAGCCAAAAGCGGGACGATTTCGGACGTATTCACAGCTAACTGCAAACTTGGCAAAGGGTAACGGCGTGTTTATCATGGGTCTAGCCTATGATCCTCAACCAATAAGGCATACGCGACGCCTTGTCAAGAACTAACTAGAGGATACGCTGAGTTTTAACTTGCGCCGAGGCGTCACAGTCGCCCCGGCGATCATGCTATCAACTAGAAGAGGGCCATGAACGCCACCAACTTCAGCCAAGGTTTCACTGCCGCTGATGGCACAATCCAAGGAACCCCCGTGCCCCCCCTGTAAAATCACCGGTTTATGAATTTACTGCTTAGTTTTGTGAATATGTGCTTCTGTGAAAGTATTCTAGGTACCCCGGAGATTTTGTAGATTGCTTTAGAAACGACTGTTTAGCTTCCGATCCGACCTACTCGACTGCGCGAGCCAGGAGAACACAAAGATGAAGGTTCTCTTGCTTAGCTCCAAGTAGAAACTACTAATTTAGGGTAGCTGTGTTGGATATGCAGATCCTAGCCCAATTCTTCGCCTGCAGGGTTGAGCAAGGCGGCCAACAGGGCGGCTAGCAAACCCAGAGATAAATTTGGAAATGCAAGTACATCCAACAACAATCGCGGCTAAGCAAATTACCACCAAAATCCCTTTGCTTGAATAATATTCCATTGCTAGATGTGTATAAAAGGGTAAGAATCTGCTCTGGAAAAGAAACAGACAAACAACAACCACATTACAAACATTCGCATCCACCACAGCCCTTTCTCCTTTGCACACTCTGTATCAATTCACCATGCCATCTTACACTTCTAAGAACCTCGAGCATGGAGACATACATTTTAACTACGCGCGGGAGATGTCAAGCTACCGCTCTTGGATGCAGTGGGGAACCTTCTCTCTTGTATGTCTCTTCATATAGAATACCGGACTGAGCCTGGGGCTTTTTGCCTCCGCAAATCAGCGGTCTTCACCGAACTCCGCTCTTGAACGCCATAGTCTTTCACCTTCTCCTCCGTTGGTGACGACGGACCTGCAACTTGGGAATTTCAAGGATAATGGCATGCAATCCATTGAGGAAAGAGGGCTTAAGGACGAAGAAAGTGAGTCGTGTTTTTAGCTCCATTTATTTTCTATTACCGTTACTGGATGTTCGGAATTAACAAGATGCCAGAGGTCACCGCCAGTGGAGTAGGCTTTAAATTCAGCGAGGAGGCCAGACAGGCACTTGACGGCGTTGCTGTCGTAGGAGGTGCTTGGATTGGAACCGTTGGCATCATGGGCACTATAGACGAATGCAAGGCCTATTCAGATGAAAGGAGCTTCTATGGTTGGAACAAATGTGTCACGGGAGCCATTTCTAGTGCCATGTTCGTCGGCGCCTCAGTCGCATTTGGATATGATGCTTTTAAGCTCACGGGAACTATTCGAAAGTCAGTTGAGGTCCTGATCTTGGACCGAAATGGCAAGCGCGAACTGGAAGATGGCTTGTCAAAACTCATGGGTGGCGAGGTTAGGCACATTGGCGACTGGGACAAGTCGACGCACTTTCCGTTTCATAAGCGGGACGAGCCTAGCCACATCCCGGTTTTCGGGGTATCCATTGACGGTCGCGACCTTCACTTCGCCATGATAGAAGGCGAGAACAATGAGACAACCTTGCATATCGGCCACGGCGCCGGTACAGATACGGATGCGAACCGAAAGCTCCGTGCCCGCTCAGCCCCCAAGTACGACAACTTCTACTTTGAACACGGCGGTCTGGATTTTAAGGTGGTCTCGTTCCCAGACATCAACGATAAGTCGATATTTATCGACGACCAAACAGAAATGGACTGGTTAACCAAGCAAGTCGAGTGTTACGTGAACCAGTGGTTCCTAGCTGGCTTGGACTTGCCTGCCCTCAAGAACACACCCGCCGGTTTTCTGAACAATTTTCAGGCTTTGCGATTTCAGATCTTCAATGACGCCCAGTCCATGACATTGGCGGCGGGGGTCATCGCCCCGTTCAGTGACACCCGGGATTCTGTCATTGACATGGTTGATATCGCCGAGGATTTGAACGTTGACCAAACATGTACTGGCGAGAGCACTCAGTAGGTGGAAGGGGATATCCAGGATGTGTTCGCTGCTGGAAACATTGAGCGATTTGATTGATTGGTTGCATTGCGAATTATGTATGTATTTGGCCTGCTACAGGCTCTGATGAGTATGAATCTTGCGTCAAGCGACACCACCATGTATGCCGCGTCTTGATATGACAGCTTTTGTTCAAGGCGTGCTTTTTTCTTTGTCAAATACCTACGGGACAAGCGAATGTTGGGGGGCAGAGCTTTTTTGCAGACTTTGTGACCGCCGTGGGAACCTTCAGCGGTAAACCCACCCAGTCGCAAGGTTAAAATGCTGGTTTCTGCCAAAATTTCCCCTGAAGTAGAAAATTAATGGAATATTTGAACCTTTCAAGGTCGAAGCGTGACGTGCATGTCATTTTGAATGAGGAGCACTCGGAACCCACGTGACTCTGCCTGAAGTTTGCATCTCACCTCTGCCTGGAACCTCTCACAGCTACGTTCGAAGCATGAAAGTCTGCATACCTTCAAAAAAATACTTTGTTAACCACCGCCCCCAGACTGCAACAAATTTCACTATGGAAGAGCCCAAATTCAAGGTCTTGATCGTGGGAAAGGGGGCGCGGGAGCACAGTTTGGCTTGGAAGCTCTCCCAGAGTCACCATGTGGAACATATCTATGTTGTTCCTGGCAATGGGGGAACTGAAGACCTTCCCAACGTCTCAAATGTTGATGATGTTGCGGCTAACGATTATGTGGGCCTTGTAGCTCGAGCAAGTGTTCTAGGCATTGGTCTTGTTGTCGCCGGGCCAGATGATGCCGTCATTGACGGGATACTTTAAAGGCAGTAAGTTCATACCCCAGAGCGCCTCAGCTTTCATACAGATTAACAACTATGAAAAAGCCGGAATCCCCTGTTTCGCCCCAACCAAAGAGGCTGCGATTGTCGAAGGATCTAAAGCTTTCTCCAAGGCATTTGTGAAAAAATACAACATCCCCACCGCGGCTTATGAAAGTTTCAACAACTACAACGACGCGCAAAGTTACCTCGAACGCTTTGAAAATACTCGGCTAGTCATCAAAGTTGATGGCCTCGCGGCCGGAAAGGGTGTCGTTCTGCCAGAAGCTTCAGCAGAGACCCAGAAAGTTCTTCGAGAGATCATGGTCGACGAGAAGTTCGGGCCAGCAGGACGGTCCGTTGTCATTGAAGAAAACCTCGAAGGAAATGAGATTAGCATTCTGACCTTCAGCGACGGGAAAACATTCTCATCGCTTCCACCTGGCCAGGACCATAAACGAATCTTGGATGACGATAAGGGACCCAACACTGGCGGAATGGGTGTTTATGCTCCATTGCCGTTCATTAGCCTGGGACAGATAAAAGAGATCGATAGTGACATCGTCGGCGCTACGCTGGAAGGGATGAAAGCTGAAGGTAATGATTTGCAGTACACAACTCTGGGGCCTCTACTAACAGTGAAAAGGGAGACAATTTTGCGGTATGCTTTTTACAGGGATCATGATGACGAGGGAAGGTCCCAAAGTTCTCGAGTACAACGCAAGATTTGGAGATCCTGAGGCTTAGACGATGATGATGCTCTTATCACCCGTGTGCGATATCTTTTCTATCCTCCTGGCGTGCACCATAAGACAACTTGGCTCATTATCGATACCAATCCGCTCTGGTTCCGCGTGCAATGTTGTCATTGCGTCTGACGGCTATCCGGAGACTTACTCGACTGGCGATACGATTTCGTTTACAGAATGCCCTATTGGTACGCTTCAATCACCCAGAAGTCATATAAGATCAATAACTAGCTCTTTATAGGTGTTCAGATCTTTCATGCAGGAACAAAAAAGACGAAAAATGGTATTCTACAAACTGCGGGAGGCCGTGTCTTTTCCGTGGCAGCGTACGGTCCCACGCTAGAGGATGCTGTCTTATCTGCGTACAAAGGAGTGAAGAGTATTCAATTCAATAACATGTTCTATAGAAAGGACATCGCTGCGCGGTATTTATTTCCTGGAAAACAAGTAAGAGACCCAAGTTGCTGACTGTTACTTTTGCACCTAGTTCAACAGCTCCAGCCTAGAAACGGTGATTGGTGTACCATAGGCTAAGATCGGATTTGCCGTTTTTTCTTTACCTTGCGTTTTTTTCTTTTTTCTGATAGGGAAATTTCTGCGCGCGCCTAAGTCGAGTAGCCCAGTCAATGGAGCTTTGGCATCTAAGGCCCAACGGGACACAGCAACCCTTCTATCCCTCTAGTTAAGGTAGAAGGAAAAGTCAAGGAAAGAGAGATCAGACTTTAGTCTCATGTTCAACAAGCAGTCACATTTTCTCTGCTTGACTTCCACAATGTGCTACAGTCTGATCCAGTTTGTTCGGCTCCTTGCAAACCAATCGCTCGAAATGAGTCTTAAGCATCATCAGTCTGTGCTGCATATTTATCTCGATGCTGGTTATTGATCAATCGCTGTCTTTCATAATACAACGATCAACGCCACAGGCGTTAAAGCACTTACAGTTGCATTTTTTGACATTTTTGTTTGGAGGTGTGATGATCGGAAGTGAACTAACGGAAATGCGATGAGGACGAACTGCTTAAATTATAAGGCGGCCAAAAAAAAATACCCATAGAACAATTAAAGAAGAAAAAAAAAACATACAACACTCGGCATTCGCTGGTCGTCACCGACCCAACTACTACTCAAGCGCTCCTCAGCTTGACGCTCGGAGAGCAGACGGGATCCAGTATTTTCTGAGGGCTGTGGTCGTATGTGGCGACACTGGGCGGGTCGGACGCCTATGAAGTGGCTTTTTTGGCGCTAGGACAAAAGGGCGACACCAAGTGATCTGCGGAGCTCAGTCACCGCCACTCAAGCCCGGATTCACCTTTACCGAGCACACGGTGCACGTCTGGCTCGCCATGTCGTGCTTTGATACAATTGCTGAAAAGGACGCCGACGACACGCTGCGCGTTTGGGTCCGGAGGCTGCTCGACTCCAAGGACGAAATTGTCGCATTTGTGGATGCCCGGCTGGGCGGAGGTGGAACTGCGAAATATCTCGGGTGGAAGAAGGGATCCTTTAACCTCGCATTTCATATCAGCTTTGGCGACCAGCAGCCGAGTGTTCTGATTCGCTTCCCCAAGCCGGGCCATACGGTTTCAGAATGGAGAGAAGAAAAGGTCAGGAACGAGGTGCACGTCATTGAATACCTCAGCGAACACACGACTATTCCTCTACCCCACATACGATGCTGGGGCCTGACCGAGGACAGCCCTGCGCAGCTTGGGCCCTTCATTATAATGGACTATATCGAGGGAACTAATCTCGGGACCTTTATCAGACAACCTGCGGAGGACAAGGATGCCGAACTCGTATTGGACCCGGACATTGACGATGCAAAGCTCGATGTCATCTATGAGCAGATTGCCGATTACCTAGCCCAGATATCTCGCCTTGAGTTTCCTCGCATCGGGGCTATAACCAAGGATCCGGAGTCTGGGTCATGGACTGTGATAAATAGGCCCTTGACCTACGTTATGAATGAGCTGGTGACCATTGCTGGTTACCCGGTGGATCAACTCCCTGCCGCACCGTTCGATACCGCAAGTGCCTTTTTCGAGTCTGCGGCATGCCAGCACCTGATTCACCTTGACACCCAACGGAACCTTGTCCAGGAAGAGTCAAACGCCAAGAAGCGGTTTATCGCGCGACACCGCTTCAGACAGCTGATTTCACAGTTTTGCATCGAAAACGAGGGACCCTTTAGACTCTACTGCGACGACCTGCGACCGACGAATATGCTCATTGACCCCAAAACACTTCGCATCACCGCCGTGATTGATTTTGAATTCACGAATAGCATGCCGGCCCAGTTCTCGTACGATCCGCCATGGTGGCTGTTGCTGAGAGGACCGGACCTGTGGCTTGACGATGGGTGTTTGGAGGAGTTCCTGGTCAAATTCGTACCTAGGATGGAGCAGTTCCTCAGGGCAATGGAGAGGGTAGAGTCAAGATCACCACCAGTGGATGAAATACCTCTATCCGAGCGGATGCGCGATTCGTGGGAATCAAGGCGCTTCTGGTTTGACTACGCGGCCAGGATGCCTCTGGACGTGGACGAAATTTATTGGAAAACCTTACATGAGAATACAGATAAAAACGGCGTTATCCGGATTGAAAAAGAAAGGAAACAAGACATAGAACTGTTGACCCGGCATAAAATGGACCAGTTAAAGGCGTATCAGGAAGAGCGAGCAATCCGATTAGCTAAAGAGCGGACAGAGTGAAAGCGATTCTCAGGCTTTCACCGAATGCGGTTACTGCCTCTTGTTTTTAAAAAGATCCGCATCATATAATACAGATAGAAAAGACATACAATAGCATCAGACTGTGTCCCAACACAAGTTATTCAGTAGTTATGGGCTAGCTACGTCACGTTGCGCAGTTCTCGCCATCCCCTGCTTCTCGCGGTTTGCGGGGTTGGGCCTAAAGCCCAAAGCGGACGTGTTTCCGCCCCACTCAATTGATTGGCCCGGAATTGTTGTCCTCATTCGGTTCAAGCCATTCGCACTAATCTCTCCTGCGAGATTCACGTAGAAGATGACTCTCTGATTGCGCGCCCATTTATTATTCGCTCGTTGATCGATTAGCCATGGCAAGCTGCGGAATAGCTTGCTTCATTCGATCATCCCCTCCAACGCGGATGTCGACCATAAGTAGAACCGTTCCCAACTCCCATTTCAAGTCAGATCAAGCACGACGAGGACGTGATAAACATACACATATCCATCAAACCTTCAATTTTTTCGATTTTATTTGCGACATATTCTTAATCCAGTCCTGATACAAGATGCATTTTGCCAAGGCCATTAGCATCGTCGGCGTCCACGCAGAGGGAGAGCTGGGCGATGTAATCGTTGGCGGCGTTCTTGATGTCCCCGGCAAGACCATGTTCGACAAGATGATGCATTTCTGGACCAAAGAGGACGAACTGCGTCAGCTGCTCCTGAATGAACCTCGAGGAAGGCCGCATAGAAACGTCAACCTCGTCCTCCCTCCCTGTGACCCCAGGGCTGATGCGGGCTTTCTCATCATGGAAAGTGAAGAATACGCTCCGATGTCTGGGTCCAACACCATTTGCACTACCACTGCCCTGCTTGAGACTGGAATGCTCAATATGCAGGAGCCGACTACCGTTGTGAATCTTGACACGGCTGCTGGTTTGGTCACTGCCACCGCCGACTGCGAAGGCGGAAAGTGCAAGGCTGTTTCATTCGACAACGTTCCCGCATTCGTCTTTGCTCTTGATCTGGAAGTTGACGTTCCAGGCCTTGGACAGGTCTTGTGCGATGTTGCATGGGGTGGAATGACGTACGCCCTTGTGGATGTCAGCTATACCGGATTGCCGATTGAATCTCGCTACGGAAAGGAGCTGGTTGAGTACGGAGAGAGAATCAAGAGAGCCGTGCAAGCAAAGTTCCATCCCGTTCACCCTGAAAACCCGGGAATCCATGGTGTTACCAACTTTGTATTCACAGCTCCCCTAGAAAATGATGGAGATGGCAAGAAGTCGCTCAATACGGTGGTTGTCTCCCCTGGTCGTCTGGATCGCAGCCCGTGCGGAACTGGTAGCTGTGCCAGGATGGCTGTCCTGCACGCTCGCGGATTACTCGCTGAAGGTGAAAAGTTCCGCCACATTAGCGTGATTGGGACGGAATTTGACTGCAAGATCCGTGGCACCACCAAAGTTGGCGAGTACCCGGCCGTGTTGCCGACAGTCAAGGGCAGAGCCTGGATTACCGGCTTTCAGCAAGTCATGCTGGATCCAACTGACCCCTTCCCGGTCGGATTCAGGGTAGGAGATCTTTGGCATACCCCAAATGAAATGCCAAATGGAAAATAGACCAGTTAGACTAGCACTAATATCCAATAAATTACTTTTGCATTGGCAGAAAAGAAACTTTTTTCCACCAAAGATTCCGGGCTGGCCTACATCAAATATTATGAGTATTTCTATTCGTACATATGCAATTTGCTATTTGCACACACAAAGCACCTAGCTGGGATCTTTCTAAGCACTTTCCTCTTTGAGAAATAAATAATATTTATATATTTCATGTATACAAATAGCGAAGTTGATGCATACGAATAGGATTGCTCAATATTATGGTATCACTAGGTAGCGTCCATCAATTTCATTTTTAGAGAACAGACATGGTATTTAAACAATTACTAATGCTTCTTTCTTTAATCTACTCCAAACAACCATTTTCTTAAAGCTAATACAGAGGAACATTGTAACCATCAAAGTCGTACTTCCAGGTATCAATCGACTCCTGGTCATAGACACAGTCGAAATCGGTACCATTGTTAGACCACAAAGGTCGAAGGGGCCATCGGCAAATAGTGTCAATATCACCAGTACCATTGATGGTTGCGGGGGCAACACCCTGCTCTACCCACTCGATGACAGTTTGGAGAGTGGTCTGCGGCCAGGGACCGTTAGGCTGGTGGCTGTTGGAGCTGCAGTGAGCGCCGCCAGGGACGAGGTACAGGCGGTAGAACTCATCCAGCTTGGCCACACTCTCGTTGTAGCTCAGTTCGGGATACATGACGCCGCGGACGGACTCGTAGTAGTGAACCGACGAGCCAGCGGGAATAGAATCGTCGGATTCACCGTGGAGGTGAAGAACCTTGCCACCAGCAGACTTGTAGTCGGTGAGATCGGGGTAAGTGGTCTGCAGAGAGTCGGCATACTTGTTCTGGCCGAAAATCATCCACTCCTTCAAGGTGTCGTAAGTGACATTATCCAGGCTAAGTGAGTTGGTGTCCTGGAGGAACAGGAAACGTGAAACCCATCCAGCACCGAAAGTCTGGACATCCAGGCCCCACTCGCCGGTTGAATTATCATATGCGGTGGCTGCATCACTGAATGCGGCACCGGGCTGGTAGTTGAGGTACACATGGCGGCCCTCCGAGTCGTGAAGTCCGTCGAGGTAAGTCTGGATGACATCAACGGCTTCAGCGCTGACAGTACCCTCCTGAGTGGGGGATCCGCTGCAAGAGTAGGACTCTCCAATGGTGGTGTTCAAGTTAAACTTGAGCTTGCACAGATCGCTTCGGGAAACGACGCCATCCGTGAAGCCATCAAGAGGGTCGCACGCCTCAAGGGTAAGGTTCAAGATCTTCTCGAGCTCACAGCTGGAAGGGTAGTAGTTCTGGGTTTGCTCGACAACGTTGCCGTACAAGTGGTTTACTTGCTGCTGGCCGAATCGGAAGGCAGGAGCACCAGTGACAACGCCATCGAACTGGTCGGCAAAGCGCTGGACTTGGCTCCAGCCCTCACGACCACCCTCAGAGCAACCCTGGTAGTAAGAGTAGAGCTTATCGGTAGTGTTGTAGAGATTCTTTGTGAACTCCTTTCCTAGTGTTGCGAGCTCATGGTGGGCCTGGTAACCGAACATGTAAGTGGATGGCCAGTTGATGGTGCCGTTGGCAAGCAGGAAAACAGCATCCAAGTTGGTGTTGAAGTTTCCGAAACCACCATCTGTGATGCCAGAAACGCCTCCAACAATGACACCGGTTGGCGCATATTGGTCCTTAGAGTTGATGGCAAAACCACCACCTCCGGTGGAAACGTAGCGGTTCTTGAAGGCATCTGGTGCGGGCAGCCAATAAGAAACGTGGACCTTGTCATTCAGACCATCGTGGGAGTAGGCAAAGGTGACGTTGCAGTAGCTGATTGTCGTGCTGGGATACCATTCGGAAGTGTAGTTCTTGTCGGAAGCCACAGCAACAGAGACAGACGAGGTATCGATTGTGATTCCAGAATAGAAACCCTCCTCTGGCAAGTTGTTTTGCGCATACTCGACGGTGCAGATATCCTCCAGAGTAGCTGCCTGCGCAACAGCCGCGAGGACTGGCAAAACAATTGAAGACTTCATGATGCCGGTTTTGCGAAGATCAAAGCAAGATGGCGCATGGAATTCAGAACTGTCTTCTGGTCGACAGCTGCCATTTTGAAGATTATGAGCCTCTATTCGACTTCTTGACCGACGAATAGGAAAGCAGACAGCCGAGCTAGCTATGTTTCATGGGCGTTGTCTTTTTTCCCGCCGGCTTAGATTCCGAGCACCGTGGATCGTAATTTCGGCCTTTTGCGTATTACGGCCTCATCCGGGGGTGGAGCCAAGCAGCTCCCCTGGTCCATGAATTTGGTTGCGGATTGGCGGGGAATATGGAACCCGAACGAATGGCACGTAGGTTATCTCTCGATATAGGCAGGTAAATAACACGAAAGGAACCAAGGGCGGCAGAAAAATCTCCTTCTGGTACATTTGGAAGCTGACATGCGGTCGATCGATCTCCTCTGCATAATATTTCCCGCTCTAGACCCGAGAGGCCTTACGGTTTTGAGTTGGAGGGACGGGGCGAAAAGCGACAGGGGATACGAATGAGGGGAATTATAAATGGATCTAGGCTTAAGCCAAAAAAGCATAAAGTGGTATTATGTTGTCAGGCCAAGACCCAAACGCTCGGACTTCCCGGAGTAGACTTCGATGTCAGGGAAGCATGACACTCTCATAATCACGTAATTAAATTCTCGCCCCCAAATTCTTCGGGGCAAGCTGCTCCGCTGAATATGCTTAATCGTGGGGGGTCAACTGGATGCACTACATGACGACAATCGGAGCCGCGTTTTTGTCAGAGATAAACATCTGATTAACCAGCTTTCGTCCCATAATTATGCGTTTCACTTCGTCGAGTTGGCGTGAAACTCCCACCAATGAGCTTAGCATGACGTCGGTAAGATGCCAATCCGCCGAGCCAATCATGACGGTTTGAGACAATTTGGATATGATCTCCTCCTCGCTCTTGCACTCGGTCAGGTATGATTGAACTAAATCATACACCTGATCGACGAGAGCCGGAGTAACGCGTACAATTTGACCGTGGCTTTTCAAGATAAAGTTTAGCCCTAGGGTATCTTCTAGAAGACCGGATAGATACTTCGACTCCGTTACCCACGTATTCAGGGAGTCGCTGAGTCGCTGCGATAAGCGGAAACATCCGCCAGATGGTGCATCGAATCTGTCCACTTGGTAATGCGGTATTGCCGCAATGTTCAGCCCACTCATGGCGCTGGTCCAATTGCGGCAGTGTTTCGCAATTGATTCAAGCTTATTATTCTTCTTGAAAATGTCAAATGCAGATTTCAAGGATTCTTCACCCCAAAAGTCAAGGAGAAGAGATAGCCAGGAAGTGAATTCAGGACCAAGACTGGGGGCATTTTGCATAGATGTCAAGTCATGATAGTGGCTCCAGAACTTTTCGGTCTGAGATAGACCGTTAACTAATGTCATGAAACTAGAGTCATGGCCCGCCAAATTTTCGTCGCCCGGCGTTGCGTGTGGCTGTGCCTTTAAGGTTAGAATGTGTCTCCACAAGAAGAGAAATCGAAGGTGACTGCGCTTTAGCGGGTAGAATTGGTGCAAAAATCGTGGATCGTCCACTGCGTAGAGCTTATTCGCCGGGAGATCCTTGCTTTGGTAGATGACACCAACGACACATGGGCACAGCAGCTCGTATGCAGCTTGATTCTCGCCAACCATACTCTTGTTTGCTAGGAACAATGCGTCAGAGCCACAGAGTGCAATGACTCGGACGTGATGGAAATCCCGGTATGCTGTGCGTAATTTGAGCAACACCCAACCGAGCGCGCGAATGGCTAAGAGCGTTCCGCTCTCAAATTCCCAAAAGTCTGTAGCCATGTCTTGAGTCTCTAAATTCTTGATGACATCTTGGTTTTCTAGCAGGTCGAGTACATCTCGGTTAAGGCTGATGACTTCATAACCAGGGGTTATGAGAGAACCAGTTCTGGCATGAATCTGCAGAGTGCAGACGCGGGAAGCTCTGGTGTCTGAGCTTGAACCTAGACATCGTTCCCTTAAAAGTTCGGCTTGGTGAGGTCCAAGGCGAAGTCTTTTGGGGAGGATAAATTGCTCAAAGTCTTGTTCGATAAGTTGAAATGAACTGAGAGCATCGAAATTTATGTATGCGGGTAGATTTGAATTCCAAAGCGGGACCCAAGACGGTATGCCGTATGTCTCGCGCATGCGAGAATGGGGCTCAGCAATGGCAAGCTGGAGGACGTGATTTTGCTGCTTATTAAAAAGCAAATACGAAGCCACCCCTATATATACCTCTCGGATCATCAAACTATAATCGGCGGAGAGAGACTCGGGCTCCGCGTCATCAATGAGACCG
Organism: Calonectria hongkongensis; assembly: GCA_017140755.1. Lineage (NCBI taxonomy): Eukaryota > Fungi > Ascomycota > Sordariomycetes > Hypocreales > Nectriaceae > Calonectria > Calonectria hongkongensis. The sequence goes on from JAACJA010000014.1 coordinate 621,099, forward strand.
AGTAGACCAAAGATTCTGTCACGGAGATCGCTCATTTCACATGAAGCTGTTGAGTTGAGAAGATCGATCAGCTGATCCGATTGAATAGAAGAAACAAGTCCGTTTCGGCCAAAAAGACTGATCCAGGCTGGAACTCTGATGAGCTTATCCTCCAGGCGTGCGATGGATCCTCGGGGAAGCGGTATGGATTGTTCCCCACAGTGCAGCACAAGCGCCTGAGCCAAGAGTACTTCTTGCACTACCCAAAGACGTGAGAAGTACGGCCTAGAAAAGAAAGCATTCATAATTGAGCTGTCGAGTTCTGAATTTGCTTTCAACTCATTAAGATCCTTGAGGAACCCTAGAGCCTGTTGGCCGGTTTGGTCGTCACCACAGGTGTCCTCTCCAACATAGATATGAACATTCTCTGCCTGAGAATAAACGCTGTTCATCAAGGAAACTTGGTGCGATCTCTCGGATAGCGATGCCTGATTGATACAGATAGCATCTATCCATAGAGTGACCTTGGAACTCTTTTGCCGCACACTCCGAAGAGCTCGATCACAATTCAATGTTATGGGCAACGGCCGATAGTCCCCGCCAAGAAATATACGCCTGCAAAGTGAGATGTCGTTTTGATCATCTGCCCATGTGTAAGAAATGGCTTCGTAGGGGGGTGAATTGTTTCGATCTGCTGCTAGCAGCCGCCCGTGTAGAGCTTCTGGCCGACGGCCTGGTGACAGTTCCAGAAGTCTGATATCTGTTGGACTTTGCAGATTTGGATAGATAAATGGCTCAGACTTCCAGATGTTTTAGAACCACCATGTGATATATATTGTTTCATTCTTTCGAACTTACCTCGAGCATGGTTTCACGCCCCAATGGCTTTTGCGGCACCAAGAGATTTATGGGTCGTACGAAGCAGGCTTGTTCTTCAATTTGTTGTAAGGTTTTGCCGATCTCAAAGCCGTTTGAGTCCTCGGAATATTGTACTGATGCTGGCCAAGCTAATGCCCTTGGTGGGAGCAAATCGGGGTGTGAAACTGGTTGCTCATTTTGCAGAGGCAGCTCAGTATGGTCGGTGGCGTCAATAGAGATCACTGCGCCGCACGACATGCACGCCACAAGCGAGTCATCGATACAGGCAATGTCTTTGTGGCTACAAGTAGGATCATTGGAATCCATGATTCACCAGAGTATCAGAGCTGCGACTGAGAGATTAGTTGTAAAACGTGAAGGCTCAATATTCTGGCCAGATTGTGTTTGTGGCTAATTTTGATGAGCGTGCTGCTTCTTCAAAGTGGCGCTGAGGCTGAGTTGTTAGCGCGTTTGACCAAGACACGCGGCGTCAAAATAATGTGTCTGGAAGTCATAGATCCAACTCAACACGTTGTCGCTCAATAATCAGTAAATTCAAAGGGCAGAAAACTATCTACCACGATGGTTAGAATGAGATATGCGTATGGTGCAGCATTTCTTCCGTCCAGATGCTTTGGCGAAATAGGCCAAACCAATCTCCCAGCAGTCTGACAATAGCCGAGAGGACCATCATAAAAATGCTAGTGGGCGACTTGAGCAAGATCCGACATTCCAAAAAAAAAAAAAAAGGCTCATTCGCAGACTCTCACCTTGAAGGCAAGAGAAACCTGTCCAGTGACGACCCCTGCCGTGTTTAGCCTCTGTAGGTAATGGAAATCGGCCAATTCGCGTCGTGTTTCTGTCGAGCCGATCTCAAGTTGCTCCAATATTTCCATCACCACAGCATAGAGTATCTCTAGACTACCATCCTCAATTTTGACCGCGACTCCAACTCCTCCCTCTGCACCAAGTCGCTTTGTCTGCTCCGATGCCCTGATCCCAATCCCGTAGAAGCCATCAGCCCCGACTTTACCGATCAGGGCTTCATTGAATGCCTTCATCAGCCTTGTGCAAAACCGACCCTCTCCGCCAATCATTTCCGGGTACCGCGTCATTGCCTGGAATATTCGGGCTTGGTTCCGAGTTCGGGGGTCCATAGAAGTCCCCTTGATTTCGAACGCGTCTGCCGCATTAGAGAAGGAAGCATACATTTTCGCCATGTAGTTCAATGAGACAGCCGGTGCCGGGAGGTTACAGCCATCAATACCCCAGCGAACATCATCTTCGTTCAACCCGCACAGCTCTTCAAACACTTGCCGAACTTTGATTTGCATGGGATGATGCGGGAGGTGATAATCTATCAACTCGGCATCAAGCGCACGAGCTCCACACAGCATGCCAGCATGTTTCCCTGAGCAGTTGTTGCACACCTCAGTAGGTGAATAATCTCTTTTGATCCAGTCGCGATTGACGCCTTCGCATATCGCAGGATGACCACCGCAACGCAAGTCATGTTCATTGGCCTGAATTTTAGCCAGCATGCCTCGAACGCGGGCAAGATGTCTGTCTTCGCTGTTATGGGACGCGCACATCAGAGCCAAATCAATCTCATCAAACCGGAATTTTTCAAGTCCGCCGGTTTCCAGCACCGCAAGTGCCTGAGCAGGCTTCGCAGCTGATCGTGCTAAAGTCATGCGAAATGGGCTACCAACAGCAAACAATAGCTTGCCAGAACCATCGACCACAGCGGCGTAAACTCCATGCTGGTTTTCGATAATACCGCCTCTATCGGTTATGACGTAATCGTTAGTTCTTGTCATCATGTATCAGGAAAATAGAAAAGGCCTGTTTTATTTAAATAAGCGATGAGTCCAGATTATCCTGAAGAACGATCAAAATTGAATACTTGAACTGATTCCCATTTTGAGGCGGTTATTGTAATCTAGACAGCCTAAGAAATTTTATAAAGCTTCATGTTACAGCTTGGCGACAGTGAAGCAAGTGTGACTCAGGCCGGTCAACTATGCTGGATAAAGTTGCCGAGAAATGGGCAGAAATGACGGCATTATTGTCTTTCTCAGCAGCCCACTAGACTTGATTGGGAACTTTTTTTCAGAAGGGTGTGGCCGAGATGATTATTTTCATTGTCAGACTGCCAATGAAACCCCCTGCAAGAGGTCACTCAATTCTCCCGAGAAGCCACTCCCGGTACAGATCTTTAGCTCTCCTCCTCAATCTTAGCCACCTCATCCAAGTCAAAGCCCGTCTCAGACCAAACGATTTGACCTGAATTTAGCATTGCAGCCGAAACCTCTCGGTGAGGAACCAAGTTGCCCATCTTTTGAGGGATGTCGGTCGGATACCCCTCGTACAATTGCTGTAGCACCGCCCACGACGCCTGGGAGTCTACGTCATACGTGGCATTGCTGAATAGCTCGGTTGCGTTGAGTTGGTGATAAAGCATTGGCATATCTTCGAAGTTGACATCGGCGCGGGCAGACACGAGCATGCGTGTCCTCGAGTCCATGACGAACGAGGCACCAGCACTAGGAATCAAGACGTAGGTGCCACTCAACGTAGCAAAATTCGCGATGCCGTTCTGGTACACATGAGAGTTGACAAAGAATCCTGGCATCTTGTGTTCTGGATCAAGAGCGTTTGGGAAAGACCCAATATGCAATTTCGGTCGCTGGGCCGTAATGGGAAAAGTCATGCTTGGATAGTAGTGCTTTTGTAGTAACTTTAGTGAGCATTTTACCTCTGAAGACACGGCCGTGGAACTTACTCGGCATATTCCAATATGCTAACTCGGCCGACTTTTGTCTGATAGGCCTTTAGCTCGTAGACAGTACCGTCGCTGAACATGTCTCTTTCGGATCCGGGCGGTTTAAGCTTGTGTCGATGAATTACGACTTCGCCCTCCGGTGAATGAGCGACTAGGCCATAAAAATACGGTCCCATCTTCCTTAGCCTTCTCAATTAATTCGACACCATAGTCGAATGACTGGGTAATGTTGATTGAAATGTCGCCCCAGATCAAATTTGAAAGAGGCATGGGCCAGTTGGCTGGAGGAGCCTTGACCAAGGCGATAGTCAGATTAGTATTGGGAACTGTTGGAGGCGGGCAGTATTCCGCGGAAGCTGCAGAGCTGATCTAACTTCGGTACAAAGGCAAGATCTAGGGTGTAGTATCATGGAGCTCCGAAAGTGTACACCCTACCACTCTTATCAGGTTTACGCCCTGCGGTATGGATCTTTATTACAATTCGCGCGGTGTAGATAAGTGAAGTCTCCGCTAAGCGTTCTGCCCAAGGACTTGACCACAGAAAATTGCAGTCCATTGAAGATGACACGCAATGAACTGCTTAGCAATCCTTTCGCTTAGGGTGGTAATGAAATTTAGCGTTTCAAGACATCTTAAAAGGTCTTTCATTGAAATATTAGTCTGATTGAGTTTGATAATGTTAACACATTAGGCATGATCAAAATACACCCGCGCCCCTCTATCAATTTTCCTTCTATACCTTCAATGGCGCCTGCCACCTTCAATTCTTGACAGCTGGTAGCGCTCGCAACTTACCAAAGCGGTCACAAGCTGCGTACTTCCACCAGTCCTTATGGGCCCAAAAGGTGACATGCCTGATGAGTAAATGGATCATCTTCGGTGCAGGTGGCCACTGGGCCCAAAGCCCGTCTTCATATTGGATGTCGTGATTATAAAACCCAAACGAAAGACCACTTGTAAGGCCAAGTTTTTTCTAATCATATTGGTAAGCAATGTAAAAGAGAAGAAAATTCCTGTGGTGGGGTTTTGAGCTCACCATGGCCTTTTCGCCTTCCAAACCGAACACATATTCGATTTCTTTGAGTTTGTCGGCGCCGATTTCTCGGAGTTTCAGCAAACTGGCGATCTCGTCTCCAAGGTGCTGTGTCAAGGCCCCGCCAAACCCGTCAATGATTTGGACAAATCTTTTCCCGTCAAAAGTCTGCTTGCCGTCCAAACAGCCCTGAAGATAAGTGCTGAACTCCTCCAGTCCATCATGAAAAGCGTGATGTTGTTGGACATTGGTCTCCATAAGACCTGGCTCGCCAGAGGCAGTTTCTACCCAGGGAAAGAAATCGGCTTCTTCGCCAGAATGATGAGAGTGTATGAGCTCATACCATGCCTTTGAGTAGTTCACAAATGAAATAGCTTCGGTGGATGGAATATGTGGAGCCTGGAGGTATATGGAGTTTAGACCTCGAATAAGAATGTTGTGAACGACTGCCATTTCAGACGCAACGCGAGAAAACATATCCGACTAATAGATAGATTTTCGGTGTTAAAATGAGAATCAAAATGGATAGCGGTGGAACAAACCTCTGATTCATTGTGGGCTGGGGTTGAAATCAGAACAAATGGATGATCGGCGTAAATAGCAGCCATGTTGGGCTATCTGGACGGTGCTTAGGCTTTTGTGAGAAGAACAGGCTTTGAAAATGACTTGGAGTGATGTTTGCCGAAGATGAGCTTTTATAACGTCGAATCCTGAGTCTAAATTCAGGCCCGAATTAAATATTTTGCCGCGCGGTAGATACACAGCCTGGCATTCAGCATGTCGCCAAAGTCGCCGAGCACACCGTGTTCGAAGGTCCCCGAAAGGTGGCTTATGGTTACAGTCTCCAGGCCAGAAACAGTTGGCTTACTTCTCTGGTGGTGCCCAATGATTGGGGCAGGCCGAATTTTCGCTTTCAGCGCGACGACGCTACGCATTGCCTGCTGACTGGCGCACAATTTAGCCAGCGCCACGCTGAAGGGAAAGCCGTTGTGCTGGTCAAAAACGATACGCAAGCAACCACAAAAATAGGACATGACCTCGTGCATCTTACAAATCCCTCGTGGTTATTGGGCAAGCTTTGGACTCCAACACAACGTTGCAGCCGCCCGGATTATGGTTGCTTGTCAAGCCAAGCAGGGGGATCGGCCGCCACCCTTTGATACCATGCTGGAAATTGCAACCTGGGTCGTCAACATTCAATAAGCTTGGATATTGCCTAAGATTCCGTGAGTCTGGTAGTAGGTATCATCGAAAACACGTGCAGTGCATCTGCAAGCCTTATTTGGTGTATTCACCTATTGACCTTGCTGCATAGTGAGATATGTGTATAAGTAAAAAAGAGAAAGAAAAAAAAAACGTGTAGATGACAAGTGTCACACACCGTAGATAGCTTCAATAGCCTAGCCTGACCAACGCGGTGATGAGACAATCTAACCGCTATTGGGTTTGCCACGGCCGACCTCAAAGGCATCAGACTGAAATAAGGTTCATCGGACCGAAATAGAGTCAACGGACCGCAGCCGGGTCAACGGACCGCACAACAGCTAGGCTAGCAACAAGCAGCTATAAGAGACCTAGATAGACCCTTTAATTGAGAGGACAAGAGCTTCTACATGCATCTGGAATCATAGCCATCTATTGATAACAAGTTTAGTCAGCCTCATCATTAGCAGGATCCTATATTTCAATAAGCGGCAGACTGCATGTATTTTCGACCCTACTGAAAATGGCAACAACTTCATATTTCTTGCCATACATCGTGATGGTGCGAGCGGGAATAGTAACCATATCTACTGTCAAGGTTCATCGACTTCCTAGAAAGACAGGCCTGGCAGCTTTGAGCCTTAACAAGACTTGGGGGTTCTTTTAGCATGTAGGACCTGCTACACGCAGCGCTAGACCTTTTGTTTCGTTGACCCACCCATTGGCGCAGCCATGAATAAACCAACAATGACTTGTCTGAGTGGCTGTTTTAATGACACTCGTCACTTAGACTTTTCCTAGTGGTTTTTTATCGGCTGAGGTGGGGTCAGGTTCGTTCTTTGTCGTTGCGCGTACTGCCGTCGCGCCCTTGAATTAGAACACAAAGACGTGTTCGCCCATGAACATCAGATCATATTCGAAGCCATCGCAATAGTTCAAAATAACGGATTGACCTTGACCGATCACCCTGTATCACTGATTGATTACGAATAGGCCCCAGTAACCAGAGATCAAACGAACACAGGCCTTAACCACTTCGTGACGCAACCAGCAGCTTTCCGGGACGGCTTGCACCGGATCCCTTTGGCAGAAAATCCCCTTGAGCAATTAAATCAGATGGATGCATCAGAATGTCAAAACGTTCAACCTGGGCCTTACATAGAGGCCAGCGAGCTGCCATCCAGTAACGATATCCTTGAAGGGTTTTCACAAGCCGAACTGAGATCTCTCAAGCAGTTCTCGCGCTCAGGTGGTGCAAACCTATCTGATATTAGAGGAGTATGCAACTCTCTTTAGCCTGTGTTTCGTATGCCAACTATTGAACAGTTCCCAAACCTAGACCGGGCGCTTCGCTCCGACGTACAGTCTCCCTGGACTACCCCCGCTGCCCTCGACCGAAACACTGGAACCACCTCGACCATGGACGTCAACTCAGTCAAGACTCCAAACACAAGATCAACAACTGCCTACAACAAGGCATTTGCTCAACACCTTAGAGACCATGGTATTCAAGACTCGTCTGAGTGTTCGAAGAATTGCCTACCCGCCAATTACGAAGAAATTAAGCAAATGCTTCGTAAGCGCCGAGCTTCTCTTTCATCAGAAAGCTTCCCAGAGGCAAATTTCATGAAGTTCCAAGAACATTCTAATGCTATAGATTCAGAAGCAATGTTCATGTCAAACGTTCTACCTATAATCGAAGGAGATGGTAGGGTGCCTGGAAGCCATTCCATGAACGACTTGTTCTCAAATCTTACACCTTTGACAGATGGAAAGATCTGCAATGCAAGGCCAGATCAATACTATGGCGCACCTCCTGGAGATGTCAAGTCCAAGATCAGAGAAGATCTCAAACATCAGATTATTCCGTGCAGTGCCACTACTAAGCCGCGCCCCATTGCCCCAAACTTCTTTCTCGAGGCAAAAGGAGTGCATGGAGACTACAACATCTGCAAAAACCAGTTAATGCATGATCTTGCTCTAGGTGCGCGTGGGCAGCAAAGCCTCCGATCTTATCAAGAGAGAAATCTTACATTCGACCATAACGCCTACACGCTAGGTGCAACTTATGCCAATGAGACACTAAGAATATTCTCTTGTCATCTGGTCCCGCCATCTTCTGAGACAGAAAATCCTAGATACGTGATTAAATTCCTCAGAGGATACCTTCTACCAGATTCCCTAGAGACCTGTGTGGATGGAATAACGGCGTACCGTAATGGTCGAGACTGGGCGAAGAAACAAAGGGACGAATCCATTGCTCAAGCAAATGCAAAATTGGATCAACATGAAACCGCTGAACCCCAGCAGTACCCGGTCTCCGCCTCACAAACAATACCCAGAGGCGACCCATCACCTCCCAAAGACACATCCCCTGGCAACCAGCCGAATTCTCGCAAAAGACGTCTGTCCAGTAAGAAGGCTCAAAAATCTAAGAATAAGCGAAAGCGTGCTCCTCCAGCTAAGTCGAAAAAATAGAGAGCTGGCGCTTCCCTCAACCCCACAACCCAAGTCTCACAAAATGACCTGCTATACATCAAGATGCTTTCTATTGTGAACGGGCAAAAGTTATGCTCGCATGAAATATTGAGTGGTCGATATAATTATTTTCTGAGTCGTTTCTTTAAATAATATACAGCCTAGGTACACAGGACAGGAGCTCTTGCGTGACAATGTATGGTTTATTTTCTTGTCGATTTTGATTTTCATCTTTATATTTTGCATTATTGTAAAACATTTGAACTTATATAATGATCCGTGTGATTTCTATATGACAAATATCTAGCTACAAAGTTTGTGAACCTAAACTAGGCCACTTCAATGAGTCTCCCGCGCAGCAAGTTGGTAAACATTCTTTGCTGACCAGTTGCATACAAATGTGCACTCGCGCGCGTGTGTTATAGTTACCTATTTAATTTTACGTTTATTTACTCGTTCAAAATTACGGCTCGAAAAAGGCCTCTCTTCGCGGTCTCTGTCATTGATGAAAAACTGGTATGCAAATATTGTTGGTATGAGAAGACTGAACCGATGCTGCTTTTTTCTTATCGTGGTGAGCCTTAAATATTTTCTAATACTATTTCAAAACATTTCTATCATTCATAAATTAGACCATGACCAAATCTAAATACTGGGTTTTCGGTATCAAACGGCACATCTTCTCTGCTATTAACCACAGCTGCCATAGATGATGGTAAGTCAAACGGAAGTTTCCCCTCAGGGCGAGCACCATTAATTCCGAAAATTACATCGAGAAATGCGCGCTGGTTACTACCGAAGCTGGCTGTTGCAGCAGTCGCCTGTTGAAACAGCTCTGGTACTGCTGCTGGCCTGTCAAGATAAATATCCACAATCGAAACGGGCACGGATGAAAGGATCTTGGCATGGCGCGCCTTTTCTTCAGCAGAAAACTCTAGGCTGCCTGCATGATAATTGGACTCGAAACCGCCGGGTCTTGGCTCAAACGGAGCTTGAAGTCGCAAGATGGCAATCTCCGCAATGGACGGGTCATTAACTGCAGTTATGCCGTATGTTTCTCGAAGGATATCGGTGTTGAATCCTTCCACGTAAACTTTCTTCCCTTGAGTACCCGACAATGAGAGGGGAAGAAGCGCATTGTTATTGACGAGTAGGGTGATGCTGGACCGTTGAGCCAATTCTCCTTCTTTCACGAAATCCGAGCGGCCGACAATCTTCTCAGCGGCATCTGCATCAATGAAGGGAGAGTCAAATAAACCCAACTCGAACTTTTCGCTGAGAAGTTTTCGCACAGAATCGTTGATTCTCTCGTGCGAAATGAGGCCCGTATTCACAGCTTCAACGACCAGCTCTGAAACAAATTCCCCTCCAAGCTGGTCACACCCTGCATCGAGAATTTTGGCCACTCTCTCAACATGACTGAGATGCTGGCAACCCCATGCGCGAGCGGCGAGAAATTCTCCGCGAATGGTCGCATCAGTAACCAGACCCCAGTCTGAACAAACAATCCCTTTAAAGCCCAATTCTTCCTTCAAGAGGCCTGTCACAATCCCTTTGTGAAATCCAAAACCTACCTCCTCCGATATCTTCGGATCCTTTAACCCGACTGGTTTACTGTAGTAGGGCATAATTTGTCGCGCACCCGCTTCGATTGCGCTTTTAAATGGTCCCAGGTGATAGTCAAAATTGTCGCCTGGGTAGACCTGATCTTGGCCATAGATGAAATGTGAATCTTCCCCATCCTTCTCAGGCCCGCCACCAGGGAAGTGTTTAGTCATGGTGCTGACACTATGAACACTGAGCTTTTCAGCACCTCCAGACAGCTGCGGCGCCTGAAACCCTCGAATATATGCCGCTGTTAGTTCGCCAGATACTTCTGCGCTTTCGCCAAATGTTCCGGCGAGCCTGGCCCATCTGTACTCGGTCGACAGATCAGCTTGTGGGCTCAGTGCAAGTCGCAAACCCAGGGCTAGATATTCTCTCCGAGCAATGTCGGCGAATCGTTCAACAAGCTTAGCATCTCTCAAAGCAGCGAATCCAAGAGATTCTGGCCATTGGCTCAGAGATCCCGCACGAGAACTCGTGCCAACAGTTTCCGAAAAATGATTGCGGGGATCAGTCGAGAAAGTGATAGGAATTCCTAAGCGTGTTCTTTCTATTGCAAGCCTTTGAGCTGCATTTAGAAACTCCACTGTTTGCCTGATGTTTGTCACAGGGCCAACAAGATTGAAATGGCTAAGCTTCTTTTGAAGGATGAGGTCCTCAGTGCCAGGAACCGAAAATTTGGCGTCGCCCTCGGATAGCTTCCCATCGGGTCCAGGGATGAGCATTCCATGAAACATTAAACCGGCCTTTTCTTCCAAGGTCATGCGTGATACGAGGTCCTCCACCCGAAGTGCTATGTTCAGGTCTTTGTTTCTGTAAGGCGCCGAGGAAGCATCCTCTGCGGCAATTGGATCAACGCCCATTGCTACTTGCTTCTTGGTCGTGCGAATTGGCGATCAGTTTGATTTCGAGTAGTAGAAATGTGGTGGAATTGTTGACATGAGAGATTTCTCTAGCTGCTATTCAACACTCGTCACGCCATATCCGTATCCATCCTAGTAAAGCTTCCCCTCACTCCTAGGTCCGGCTAGTCTTTTTCCGGACCGTGACGTTATTGGATAAAGTTTGACATTGAAACCCATCGTAATTCATCTATCCCACATGAGGTCATTGCGAACATTTTAACCGCAATGAGATGTTGGGTCTGATCGCTTGTTACGCTGAACACTTCCAGGCTTCATGGCCCGCAAATTCATGCGGATTAGATCATGAGCGATTTAATCTGCTCCATTTCTCAAGACGCATGTTCAATATTTACAACCCTATAGCCAACGGGACATTTATGAAAATAGACATTTATTTTTTATTGTTAATAGTTCAATAATTCTTGTGAAAATTCGGAAAATCGAATTATTTCCGCTCACGATTCTATTCATAACATTTATCTTTGTATAACCATTCTAATGCGTTCCATTCACCCCATTGGCCTTCTTAGCCTCAAATTCCTTCTTGAAAATGGCCTCCATTTCCTTTCGTATCGACACAGCTTGTGCTGATGCGGTGTATTCAATATCCTGCCAGCTAAGACGCTGATCCTTCTTCACGGGTCGCTTGAGGACAAAGCCGTGAGCAAGACCAATGGGAAGCCCTTCAATCGCCATTGAATCCTCAGCTGGCATGAGCTTGCCATAGACAGTGAAGCCACCCTCACCGTCAAGCTTCTCGCCAACCTGGAGGTCTCTCTTTGCGGTAGCAACGACATCGCCAGCCCATGTTTTGGTTTGTCCGGTTGGCTCACCTCGACACATAATAGTGGCAATCGAAACACCCAATTCAAGACCAATCAAGTGATAAGGCTTGTATTGAGCGGCGTACCATCCGCTAGGGTCAGTTTGGAGACCGTATTGCTTGAAGCAGTCTTTCTGGTATTCACCCGGAGCTAAACAAGCTAGTCAGCACACATATATTCGAGTGATGTCAGACATTACTTACCCTTGATGACAACATAAACACCCCATCGAAGGTGGTTGAATGTCCAGCGGCCATCTGTTTCCATACAAGAGACAACTTCAACAGTGCCATTCTTTTCGCACTGGCCTCCCTCACTCTCAGGCTTCAACACGGTAGGCAAATCCCAAACGCCGCATGGAGGAAACTTGAGACCATTGGTGGGAGGGCTCAAGTCACAGCCATTAGCCACAGCAGCCATCTCCAATGCAGACTTGGTGCCATCTAAAAATGAATTGAACATTTGGGGGTTGAAATCACCAGTTGCAAGCTGCTCATCCGTGAAACCGTAGTATTTCCATACGGTGTCGGGAGTCGAGTAGTGATACTCTGGCAAGTGCTTGGTGCCCTTGCCAGCGCAAACAACCTCAAAGCCGGCAGTACGAGCCCAGTCGACCATTTCGGCGATCAAGGCGGGTTGGTCTCCGTAAGCCATAGAGTAAATAATGCCAGCCTCGCGAGCTTTTCGCGCCAGAAGAGGGCCTGCCAATACATCTGCTTCCACATTGATCATGACAATGTGCTTCTTGTGCTCGCAACACAATAGAGCGTGTCGGATACCAGCGGATGGGTTACCGGTTACTTCAAGAATAACATCAATCTCTGGGGTTGCAATAAGAGTTGCCGAATCTGTGGTGATGGCAGTCTTGCCAGCTTTGATGCCTTCCGAGATGGACAGCGTACAGGAAGCGTCATACTTGTCTTCAGGGAAGCCGGTACGCTTGAGAGAGGCCACAGCGCGATCTTTGGAAAGGTCTGCAATGCCTGCAAGTCGAAAGCCCGTGGTACGGTGTGACTGAGAGATGAACATTGACCCAAACTTGCCAGCACCGATGATACCGACTTGGATCGGTTTGCCGGCGGCTTCGAGCTCAGCAAGCTTTGTAGAAAGGCTAGTCATGGCTACTGTATTTAATGGACGGGAATATTTAAATGGTTTTATAAAGAGTAGAGATGGTGCTTGTTGGGGTTAGGCACACAGAGTCTTGATTGCGACAACGAGGACTGGAATGAAAGGAGGTGATGAAGCTGATATGAACCTCCTTACGAAGTTCTTTATGGACTCTTTTAAATCCATCATCCTACAGAATATCTGCAAACTTGAGTTCTGTGATGCTCTCACCAAAATGCACGACGACCCGTTGTCCCACAGTAGCTGGATGGCTGCATCCTACTCCCCCACCGGGAAATTGGCCGATTTCCCGATCTCGTCCCACATGTTACCGGCCTGCGACACGGCAAACGTAAGTCAGCAAATAATCGCCTGACTAGCGTCGCATGGGGTTGATTCCATGTGGGTCGTGAGATGGGGTTTTGATTGCAGAATTTCTTTGGACAACGGAGTCGGCAATTGGCGAGAGAGGCTAGCCTGGGCTGGTGGCTGGTGTTGCTAGTCTAAACCCCAGATTCCAGTTGAGTTTAGGGTTGGAGCAGGAATCGGGTTTCCGGGGAAGTCTGGGGAATGTGTTCATTACAGCCGTTTGTATTCCCGGGGCTACTTGGTGTGTTGCCTGAGGGAGGAACTGAGGGGAAGCCAAGACAGTATTACGGTTGTTTTAATATAAGATCCTTTGTAACTCGGCTGCAAAATGACACACGCCTTCGATCTAAGCACGAGGGCGGATTTTGCCACTTGATTGCGATCCTACAAACGAGAAAGGAAAATAATAAGAGGAACTTGAATCAACATGGCGAAAGACCAAACAGAAGACACGACGATGGCTAACCCTGACTACGCGGCTGTTGTCGCTGCGTGGTCTCCAGAAGAGCGTTCAGCCCGCGAGAAGAAGTTTTTGAGAAAGATAGATTTCCGGCTGCTTCCAATTCTGGTATGTCAAGGCGCCCTTGGAGCTCATACTTTATCCACTAACAGCTATTTCTACCAGATCGTCATGTACATCATGAATTACATCGATCGAAACGCCGTCCCGCACGCTCGAGTTCAGGGTTTAGAAGAGGACTTGGGTCTCAAGGGAGTCGAATACAACGTTGTGTTGAGTGTAACATTTATTGGATACATTTTGATGCAAGGTACTCAAAACAATCGTTGCTTTAGACGTTGCCTTTCTAATACTTCTCAGTTCCTAGCAACATGGTGCTCAGCAAGTTTCGTCCGAGTTGGTATCTCGCCACGTGTATGACTGCTTGGGGAATAGTCAGCGGCTGCACAGCTGCCGTCCAAGGGTTTGGCGGGTTAATCGCTTGTCGATTCTTCTTGGGTATCACCGAAGTAAGTCTTCATGTATTGCTGGATCTTATAAATCAACCTGACTCGTCCTTTGTTAGGCGCCCTTCTTCGTTGGTGTTGCTTTCCTCTTCAGTGGGTGGTACACCAGAAAGGAGCTGGGCCTCCGATTAGGCATATTCTTCTGCGCTGCTATGCTCTCCGGAGCTTTCGGTGGCCTCTTTGCAGCCGGTATTGCTGCGGCCTTCAAGAATAACAAAATCGAAAGCTGGCGGTGGCTATTCCTCCTTGAAGGTATCGCGACAGTTGTTTTTGCCGTTGTCACTGGCTTGGTCATCCCTGACTGGCCCGCTACAACCAAGTGGCTGTCTGAGGAAGAAAAGGCGCTAGGAGTGATTCGAATTATCGAAGACGCTGGCGAGGAAGAAGAAGAAATCAGTACATTGGACGCCTTTAAGATGGCTGCTAAAGACTACAGAGTCTGGCTTTGCATCGTCGGTCAAATGTGTGTGCAGGCGGTGGCTTCCTTGACCAATTTCCTTCCAACATTGGTCAAGAGCTTTGGATATTCTACGATCGAGACACTTCTCCTAACAGCTCCTCCTTACCTATTCACGGCACTCTTCTGTCTTTTCAATACGTGGTACTCGGACCGAACTAGTCAGCGGTCGCCTCACATTATTTATCCGAGTTTTGTCGCTTTAGCTGGCATTATAATTACGATGGCAACAACAAATATTGGTGCACGCTATTTTGCACTGTTCCTGATGCTTCCCGGGACGTATGGATGCTTCCAAATCTCAAACGCCTGGATGGCAAACATTGGCGCCCGGCCGCGAAAGAAGAGAGCTATCAGCTTGGCGATGAACAACTCTGTTGGAAATCTTGCTTTAGTCTGGACACCATATCTATATCCCGAAAGCGATGGACCGAGGTATATGACGGCTTGGTCAGTTAATCTGGCCTTGACGGTTATCACAATCATCAGCACCATCGCCCTGACTATTTGTTTGAGAAGAGCCAACAAAAGAATGGATGAGATGGAAGCTTCACTATCGGCGGAGGAAGGAATTTCTGGAAAGAATATGTCGGAGCATCTGGAGAAGCACGGAGGGGTTAGCCGAGACATGGCGGCTGCGAATGATGGCATCAAGTCAAGATATGATATATAAGTCTGTAGATTTGTTAAAGAGGACTAATCAATTAAATTTCGCAATTA
Organism: Calonectria hongkongensis; assembly: GCA_017140755.1. Classification (NCBI taxonomy): domain Eukaryota; kingdom Fungi; phylum Ascomycota; class Sordariomycetes; order Hypocreales; family Nectriaceae; genus Calonectria; species Calonectria hongkongensis. The sequence goes on from JAACJA010000014.1 coordinate 636,391, forward strand.
TATAATCCTTTCTATTTCAAACGAATGTAGAGTTCGTGTCTAATTTCCGTTCAGATTCTTCATTCCTGGCTTCTGACGTCCAAGGGTTAGGGTTAGGGTTGTTACTTATTTAAATATGATGTCCCCCAGAGCCAATCCCGACTCGGAATGGAGACCCAGCTCGAAGAAGTCAAAGATCATGCAGGGGCGATTACATTACATACATTGCCATGGCCTGATAATACGCAGGATTCCCATTTTGTCTCGGTTATTGGGACGCGAGTCAGGGAACGAACGCGCCGTCGATGCCGATACGACTGCGGGGACTCGTGCAAGACTCAGCAGGCTAACTGGAACGCCGTCTTACAACCCCCGCTTTCTCCGCCCCATCTCAACTCCCCACATTTTCTGTCTCCGGACGGGACAAAACCTGGACATTTCCCGATTTACCGGTGGACGTTTCAATTGAAACCTTGAACTGCAATGTCTATGCACGACGATGGATTCAGCAGACGTCTCTCGTCACAATGAAGAAACTGAGAATCACCCAGAATCACCGAAATCGCCATCTCGGATCAGCAACAATGCAAAGACCAAAGGATTACTGTCTGCTGGGAAAGTGGTTGACGGATCAGGTGGCTCCGGAGGGCCAGGGAGGAAGTCCAAAGCATGTACGTTGACAGAATTGATCAAACTCTAACAAGATCATCGCTAATTATGTAGGCCATGAATGCAAAAAGCTAAAGATGAGATGTGAAGTCTTGCCTGGTGATCGAAAATGCCGACACTGTCTAAGAAGAAAAGTTGAATGCACCTTCAAACTCTCCAAACCTCAGATTGACAATGCGGACCACACACCGGCTGCTGCGATCGAGAGATACGAGTCAGTCTCCAGAATACATGATTCCACTTTTTGGCCTAACATTTGCATACAGGCAGAAAATTGACAACATGCGGCGAGAGATCGAATTGATGCGTCAAAGCCTGGAGTCCGTCCTAGCAGAACGACGCCCTGCACCAGTTCCAGAGCCGCCTTCCATTACACCAAACAATATTCCTACAACCACACCAGGAAGCACCACTAGCCCGGCTGGCTTATCCTCGAGGGAGGACAACACCCAGATGGCCATGACCAGAGAAAACTCTCTCGAGCCAACGCACAACCATGACCAAGGCAACGGCGCAGTGACGGTAGAGGAACCAATGAACAGCCTCTACGAGGTCACAAGATTGCGCAACATCAGAAGCAACCGGGCCAAAACGGCTCGTCCACTTCCAGGTAGTCAGGGAGAATTGAATGATTTCATCTCGCGGGGCGTGATTTCGGAGTATGAGGCAGAAGAATTATACAAGACGTAAGTAATACAACATCCATCCATCCGTCAGTTAGTCAATCATGGGCGCCTCTAACCAATGGTAGTTTCCATATGTCACTTAACCATTATCTTTGGGTTGGTTTGGAGCAGACCCATAGCTCTTTTCAGTCAGTGAGAAAGTCCTCTGAGCTCCTCACAGCGACTATTCTAGCCGTAACCGCTCTGCATATACCAACAAGCGCTGAGACTTTTGACAAATGCTACAAGGAATTTTTGGCATTGATATCCTCCTCAATGTTTTCTAGATATCACAACATCGACGACGTCCGTGGACTGTGTATTGCAGCCTTCTGGCTCTCAGACGTGTCTTGGAAATTGTCAGGTCACGCGATCCGGATCGCGACCGAATTAAGCATTCACCAGTCTTTCACCAAGGCACTTGAGGGTGACAGGGAGCATTTCCTCCGTGCGCGTTTGTGGTACATGCTCTATGTATGCGACCACCATTTTAGCATTGCTTATGGCCGTCCGCCAATGATTGCAGAGTCAACGCAAATTCGAGAGCATGAGCTCTTTCTTGCGTCTCCATTCGCAGGACCAATTGATGCGAGGATTTTATCACAAGTGGCCTTGATGCAAATCCTTACTCGCGTATACGAGCGATTCGCAGTTCGGCGCCTGCCGGATCCAAACACCGTTCGCTACGGGACAAATAGTTCATCGAATGATTCTTCGGCCGACATGTTAGAAGAGGAAGATTTTGTCGACTTGCGAAATTTCAATCTCGAAATCGAGCAATGGCGCATGTGTTGGTATGCGCGACAGCGGAGCAACCAATTTATTGGGACATTTCCTCCTAAAGGCATCATCTTGTACAGCTACTTTGCCAAATTGCAGCTCAACATACTTGCAGTAAGAGGGGTGAGCCTGAATTCAGGTAGGCTTTCGACCGAGAGGAAAGAGTTTACAAACATGGCCATCTCGGCGGCGGCGAGTATCCTGACGTTCGTTTTGGAGGAAGACGATATGAGACGAGCTTTAGTGGGCACTCCCCTCTATGTCCACACCATGATCGCATTCGCTTCCGTTTTTCTCATGAAGGTTGCAACCAAGTGGAATCGAATAATGGGGTTCAATATCGAGCACAGCTACGTCAATGTCTCTCATCTACTAGAGAAGATGATTGTTCTTCTCAAAAGTTCGGTGACTTCGGACCGACATGTTCTGCATCACATTGCAAACGGCCTCGAGAAGATGCTAGCCAAGATGACTGCGGAAGCGAACGAAGAAGAAAATAGAAGATCTTTGAATCATCAGCTAACGGAACAACCAGTGTACCAAAATGCGGCGAGTGACGCGACCGCGGCTCTGGGTCTAGGATATGGGCACCCGCAAGTCCAACTTCACGATTCGGGATGGGATGCTTACACGCAACAAGCAAATGGCAGTGGCTTATTTGGAGAGGGGTCGACGTTTATGAACGATAGCCTACTTTACGAGGCATTCGGGGCGGAATCTTCAAGCGACGTGTATAGTTTTCTCACAAGCCACTTTTCAGAGCAAGCGCGTTGAAACCAGATGCGCAAGCAAACAGAACAGGGTGCGCTTCAAAATAGATTCAGAAGAAAAAAAGATAAAATTTAAATTACCATCCCTATCAGCATCTTGGTCATGAATCGTTGACTGACCAACCCCTGACCACTTCATACAGAGTGTCATTCGTGCCGACATTTCCAGGGAAGACGACGTACGGTAAACCAGGCCACTTGGACTCTGGCTCATCGCAGCGCCAGAGGGGAACACCAGGGGCTGCCTGACCAACGATCAATGCCCTCTTCATTCTTAGACCTTTTGTAGCCATATCTGAAGAGGTAATGCCACCTTTTGCAATAACGTAGCGAGGCTTCTGCTCCAGCTTCTGAAGGAATGAAACCAGCACTCGGGCAACTGTGGAACCAATATCCAAGCTCTTGGCTTCATCTTCTCCGATAATCAGCTCGCGACTTGTCATAACTAGAACATCTTGTCCACGTTTAATCTCCTTCTCTGCGGTGGCAAGGGCACTCGCAACCTCATTTTCCGCGATTTCCGGAGACTGGAGCAGCTTTCGCACATCGAGCACGATGCTTGTGAGCTTGTCGCCAGATCGAGTTCGCAATGAATCAAGCTGTGCTGTAGTCTTGGGCACATAGGAGCCTGCAATTATTAAGCCGCCGACGCTTCCTGAGAGTCCTAGCTGGCTGGATGAAATGGGAGGGATGGGCGGAATTGCGAGACGCGCGGACACAAATGCCGCACCTGTCCTGAAGAGGAATCGCTTCCCAGACTCTGATGCCTTGAGAATTGCTGCAATGACCACATCCACGTCCTCGTCGGCGGCAGCATTGATGACGATGACTGGTCGGTTCCCGTTTACTTCCTCAGACAACTGCTTCACAACTCCATCTACTCCACCAGTTCGGATGGTGTCAAGGCTGATGGAGGTGATCCTCTCTTTGGGTATCGAGCCTTTTGTCTTCTCCACCACGTAGTCTCTCAAGTTGGAGCTCTTGTAACCAAAAGTAGCGTCTTGAGCAAATGGCGTCTGTGCTGCTGGAAGGAGCTTCTCGCCTTCCTGGACGTAGTGGACATCGCCAATTGTGTATCTGCCGCCCTGCAAAAAGAATGGACAAAGGACCCAGGCATCTGCGGCGCCTAAAACCTCTTCAGCGACCTCGGCCTCCAGAGGGAAATGTCCACGCAGGGTCGAGTCGCTGCGCAGCACAATCTCAAAAGCTGCGCCCGTCTCTTTGGATGCTGCCTGCAAATTGGTGCAAATCTCGCTAATTAGCGCGCGGGCTTGCGGCGGGTGCAGAGCGCGCGAATTGGTGAGAATAAAGAAGCCACTGCCATTCTTTGTCTGTTTAAATTCGTCTACCAATCGAGGGACGTCCCACGCAGTGAGAATGTGAATGTCATGGCATGTCTGTGTTCCGGTAGGGTCATCATCAAGCACGACGAGAATGGGAGCCTTGCTGGTCGGGCTCTGTAGCTCGGCCTTGATTTGACCCCGCAGGTCCTTGCTTGGAGCTGGGGGAAGAGATTGGAGGGTTGAATCCCGATCAAGGACCTGGTCGGACGACATTTTTATTAAATAAGATGTATTTTTGCTCGTGTATTGACGAGGTTTTCACACAGTGGCACTGCTCCCTTATAATTCACGTCTAGGAGGGGAGTGCTCACTGCGGGGTAGACGCAGAATGGGACCAGCACGGCACTGCACAAGAGCACCACAATGAGGACAAAAGCCAAGTCCACTAATAAAGCACGATCAAAGACAATGCTCCATGCGTACACATGTTCTCATTAGCACATAATCTTATTACCTAGCTGAGCACCATGACAATCCTTGCTCGGTCTCCCGGCCGAGTGTGGAGCTCCGCCCGTAAGACCGACAACTACGGCTCATTTTCCGAAAAGCCGGTCACCATCCGACGCGGCATTTGACCCTTGCAATCCAGTGCATTTTCCGACAAGTTGCCCCGTGTTTTCGAAGCAAGCCGCCTCTAGCAAATTGTATTTTATATCGAAAGGTCCCTTCAAACCAAACTACGAAATCTATGTGTGAATGCATTGTCTGGGCTCTTTGATCGACTGCACGAACACAGTGCGTTAGACAATAGATCAATGAAAGCGAACAGACTGAAAGACGCCCCAACAATCCAGATTCCCCATTCACGAAGTTTGGAACAATGAATCACTGCCTCAAAGCACCCGTGATATCTTATGTCATAGAAGAGAATAGACAGTGTCAATGAACAAACTCGTGTAGTACAATATGTAATTAAAATGCGCAACTCTGGACTATAAATACCTGTTTGCTCGGCGCGTTTGTCGCGAAATAAGATTGTTTGCCGTCCTCATATACCCACCTGCATATCCCCAGATTCTAGACTCGAGTCTCGAGTCTCGGGTCCCCAACCCCACCCACACAACAGTTACACCTATGTCATAAAAGCAAAGCAGCCCCAACCTTTGACAAGATGCCCAATTTCCGCCGTCTCTTCTTCATCTTAAGATGCATTGTCTGCGTTTTGCCTACTCCGCGAACACATCACCGAGCACCAACACCATATCCTAAAAAATTGTCGAGGTATGGCTGCGATGATGAGCTCGATGATGCAGATCCCCTTCTAATTGCGGAGGAGGTGCCTGTTCAGCGAAGAGACTCAATAGCTCAGTCACGAAGAAACGCGGCTATTCTTACCGCCAAACAGGGCCCCTCTCCGATTTCAAGGTGGCCAAGGATCCGTCATGGACAACGTTTGAATGGGTCCTACACAACCATTACTGGGAGACGAGTCCATTGAGGTTTATTTGCGGGACCTCCAAAGCTGGTCTTGGAGTTGTTTGGCAAACGATACCAGTCATGGTAGTTCCAAGACTTTTCTTTCTTTTTGTCCTCATAAATAAAGTCGCATTGCTCCCCCCCCTTCAAGTCGTCCTTACAGGATGGAGTCATCCAATTATTATGTTTCAAATACTCTAATGTTTCAATCGCATACATAGTCGCAATGACTTGGCCACGTGCGCACTTTTTGATCATAAGTCAGGCTATGTTATACATTCACTCTCTTTTTTTCAATTAATGCTCCCAAAGCTATAGTATTCTATCATTTTGATGAACTTGCAATGCCAACAAAAATTGAACCCATCCTACTGTTTGATTAGTCATCCCTTCACACAAAAGTCCAGATGCCTCATTGTGAACGTCCTATCCGCCCTAGAAACTCAGTGCCTGTTACTTCAATTTGAAAATGAGATAGCAGGACTGCTACACGCGTTTTATCTGCAGCACAAATATAGATTTGCCAAAACACCCCCCTCCCCAGTTCCTTGACTGTTGCACCAAGAAAAGACTATTTCGGGTATTCAAGTTCAGAGTCGCTCAGAGAATGAATGGTGATGTCATAAATTGCTTCAACTAACCACATTCCAGATTTGCGGCTATATATGACATCTTGTTCTTCATTTTAAATATATCTGCATTTTAGCGGTGCTTCCCCTTTTGCGGTACCTCAGCGTACTATCTGGTTGCCTCCGCCGAATGGTTATACCTGAAATCAACAACTCTCCGATTTCACCATCTTATCAAACCTTGAATGTGAAAGGGCACATATATGTCATATTACGAACCCATAACGACCTTTCGCTTCAACGAGGTACAAAAACACTCGTAAACGCCGATGTGGTACTTAATCCTCAGGTGCAACGACGCCGTTTGGTACCAGTGTCTTAACAGAATATTAGTTATGTATTATGAATCTGGAAGCGCGTAATTCTGCTTACTCGTATTAAGGCCGCTTTGCTTTGCCGCAAGTCTTGATGGGCTTCTTGCAAGCCTGGAACTTGGATGGAATTTGAGACAACAACAATCGAATTCGGGTCCGACGGCGTGAATAGAATAGCAAAGTATTTGCGAGAAGCTTCAACATGACTAAAACTGCACCGAACGATGGAGCTTTTATCGACTTTTTGCTCTCTGCATCTCTCTATTATAAGACAAGGGATTGACGATGAATTTACTACGCAATTATTAGTTGGCGAGCTTCCCAATCCCACGATGCGTCCTATATGTTGTTCAACAATACTTACTGTCTCTTGCAACCAAAGGATGGCACAAATGGGAGCAGGTATCCTCGTCATGCAGCTGGATCTGCACTTCAGTGGCCTGATTCCATGAAGGGTTGGCGTTCCATGAACACACTAGATCAGTTCCAGTCTCTCCAGTCCTAAGGAGGAAAGTCTTCTTGAGCTGGGTGTATTCAACCAGTCTTTGGTGACAAATGGCTAGTCCCCTCTTTTTAAACCAATAAGGCGAGCTTATTTCATCGCAGTTGATTTGGTCGTTCAAGATATCTTCGAGAAGGTCGACAAACAAACGATAAGTTGAATAGAGCAGGAGCTCTGGATCAGAAAGGCTGCCAAGCATCATCTTCATATCCCACCTCAGGCGAGGCCTTGACAGGAAATTTGCATGAACCATCAGGCATTCCCTATTTCGGTCATAGAGTGTATCAAGAGAAGGCTTCCGTGGTGAAAGAAACTCCAGGGCCATAGTCTCTGTCTCTGCACATCCTTTCAAGCATGCTTGAAGTAGGCAGCGAGCTTCACTAGTAAATAGGTCCTCTTGTAGTTCAGTAGGTTGTCTATCCATGAACCTCTCATAATGCTCCTGCTTGGCAGTTCTTGCCAGTGCATATTTCTCCAGTATTTCCCAGTATGCTGATGGGATCTCAACGCCGGTTCGATCCAATCTGGAAATCATCTCTTCCAACCGATTGTTCTAGATTACGTCAGAGGTCTCGGGACCAAGGCGATTTTTTATGGTATCATGTTTGTCACACTTAGCTGGGCCTTCTCCCTGATAGAGTAGTACCATTTGGTGATATCAGAAAAAAGATAGCGTTTAAGTTTAGTTGCCATTCCGATGCCCATTAAGTCCTTTGCCATGCCAACATCAGCATACTCTGTGTCAGAGCATAGCAGCATGTTATTCAGATGTTCGATGCAATCTGGGTTTTTGACGAGCACATTTTCCTATATGGCAAGTATTCCCTTGCATTCTTCGTGAGCATTTTGGAACAGCCGTCTTCCCACATCTGTTATCCCAGTCCGAAAATTGTAGCCGTAGCGCAGCGGTTTTCCTGCAATACTTGCCCAGGCCGATCTAGTTGGACTAGGGAGTAGCATGCCCTTGTAATAAAGGTTCCCACGAAGACTGGGCTGTGTGATGATATCGCCTTGGCAACCGCTCAATATTCCTTCATTCTTTGGGTGTTGTAAAAAGAGCACTGATTTGCACCAATCGTTAAAATCTTCCAAGTTCACATCAAATCGTTCGGTAGTTTGACCAAATTGATCCCGTTGTGAGTTTTGTTTTCCACCGATAACAAATCGAACATCGTTAATTAAAGAAGGAGCAAATGGAATCTCGCCGCCCTCGGCACGCTTTTTGCAATGTTGTTTGGCATCTCGGACATGCACAGGTATTTCCGAAAGCAAGAGTGTCACAAGGGCTCCAGACACGGTGAAATCGAAAATCCAGTGAAGTCCACCAGAATAGCAGCTAACTGCATGGTTCTGGTCACGACTCAACAGCAATGAAAGGCCTATATTCAGGCCTTCTCCATGTTGACCGATCTGGTTCCTGGACTTGGCTTTGCTGGTGGCCCCAATGTCAAGATCCCATGACTCAAGTGTAGCTGCCCGGTTTGCAAGCTCAACAAAACCTGATTCATTTGCGGATTCCAAAAATGAAATATAGCCGAGGTATTCCGCGTCGCCCAATCTCGGATTTGGAACTTTGTACAGGATGCAAGTTTTGTCGCCTTGGACTTGCTCCTCCCGCATAACGTTGAATTGGTCTTCGGGGATATTGAAAGATTCGATGATCCCGTCTCGCCTAAAGGAGTGGTTTATGTTAGTAGGCAATTGTATGGCAGGTGGAGACATACCAGTTTTGCACGAGTTCTCGGAAAGCTTCTGCGGCGCCCCATGAAGCATCCATAGACCGAACAGGTATATTGAACGCAGGAGAGCCACGAATCAGCCGAAATTCAGTCGGGGATTCCCCCTGAATTAAACGAATTAAATCAGCATAGGCAGAACCGCTGCCATCAGGGTTGGTGGCCATTCTGACGCTGTTGCCTCGGTCGAGAACAGTGCGCCAACCGAAGATTGGTCAGCTCCAGGCGAAGCAGTGAGAAGAGAGAAACCAAGAGGTTTTGACAGAGAGTCAAAGGGGGTAAATTTTCAGGCAAGCAGAAGCTAGGCGTTTCGTGATGCATGTTCACGGCTCTGTCACTGCCGGTTAGATTCACGGTGGTTTGCGATTATGTCAGGATGACTTTGAGCAAACATTTCGACAGACAGCTGTCGCCAGCTGATCGTATCCCTCTACGGGTTTCTGGTGGCATATTGGTGTTGTTTAATTTTCGTATTCCACATGTTACAGTAGTAATGCTACGACCTGATCTACAGCTTTACACTTTCTTGGCAGAGTGCCCGACAGCATAATTCTTGCCGGGTGAAACTCTATCTCTTCCGCATGAGCTGCTAACCCCATCGGTAGAATACCTTATGCGTTTTATGTCATGCATAGACACAAAGAGTAGAGAGCTCTCATCCACGTTTACCCAATCATCGGGAACGACATTGATATGAGACTGGCCGCTTACTTTGACCAGGTCCTGAAGAAACGCGCGATCTCATCGGCCCGGGAAACATTCTCCCATCGGACCCAATGTCGATTCTCCAGGCCCGGTGTTTCACCAGGATCGGGATGGGTGGCTCTCGTCAATCAATGTCAAATCATAGTCAAGTCGAATGTGGTCTGTGTCTTGTTTCAAATCGTGAAGATCATCTTTGCCGGCCACCCAGAACAGACGACTTTTTAAAGGTTAAAAAGTTCCCCACAGACCCTATTCGAGATCGTTAATCTGAACCATCTGCTCTAAATGTACGTCATTGAAATATGTGGCAGAGGCATTAAACAAAAACAACGGATCAAGTCTCTCTTGCGAAACCCCGAGTAGAAAGCTTACTTTGTTCCCCAAGCACCTACCGGATCTAGAGGTGGTTTCAAATACTTCAAAACGACTTGAAGCTTTGGAGCTTTGCACGGTATCGCTCAACCATCACCGACGCTGGTCTTGATGGCGATGTTCCGCCATCGGAGACGTGCGGGGAACCGTCCACAAATCGGCACTAGCTGTCTGGATGGGGGGCTGACTGATGATTCTCTGCCTCGCTGTACTATTAGTTCGTACGCAGCTGCTTAAGCTACACTAAATGGCCCAGCTGTGAGTTTGATGGCAGACTTCAAGTCCTTCACCACGATCAATCGCACCACCGTTTCAAGCTTGTTCTAGAAAATGGCCGAGGAATGCGGGATTGCCGAACCGGCCCTGACACGCTTCGTTCGGGTGCACTGACACGGAAAACCACGGATGATCTAGGGTATCTCCTATGTCTGTGCCACTTTCTACCCCGAAGTCTTCTTTGAGACGATCGAGTGCTTCAGCATGCCAAGTCACCGTGGCTATGGCGATTTGAGTCATCATCACTATCCAGAAAATGGGTCATTTTTTCTAGATTCACATTGGATAGGATCAGGGCACTGGAAGGTGTGAATTTGTTCAAAGTTTTCCCCCTGAGCACAACAGCTATGCCAACGCTAAATAGGTACACAGCTAAAGAATGCACTTGGGCGCAGCTAAATCACACTATCCCCTACGGAGAGGCGTTGTCCTGGGGTTGGTTTTTCGGGGAACTCATATTTGCATAATAGATAGATACTTAATATACTGGTAATGTTGTTTATGACTAAGCGGAATACCCTGAAGACGAAACATGGATTGGTGGTCTCATCTGATTTTGGTTGTTGCAATCACCAAGTGGCGCTAAAATTTCCGACCACATGATAGATCGGGATTTTTTCAACATCCTAGCTGTCAGTTGTGGCGCTCGCCTCCCTGGTCTGTACCACCTTGGAGAAACTTTTTTCTCTCTCTCTCTTCATTTTATTTTGCCATTGGAAATTCTCCGTCCAACCTTTGAGAGTTTCGTGAGATTAGCTGAGGCATGTGTGAGTGAGTGCAGGGTAGTTGGTAGTCGACTTGCTAGTGAGAAGCGTTGGCGGGGGCAAATTTTAGAGAATTAAAGGCAAAGCGGAGGCCCTGTCATGCCAACAAGGTTAATGCAAAATGGACCTCGTTGGACCATCCCATCTAGCGATAGCCGAGGCTTGTGGTGGTCGCAAGCGGATTTGCAAATTTAGCAGTGGAACGACCCCATGGATGATGCCGCGCGCGCGCAGTCGCACAGACAGTGTGGCTGGTGGCTGTGTGGCGTGGCTTAGCCTCTCTCCCAGGAACCCAGGAACCAGGCTAGAAGCACTTGTCCACTTCCCGCGCCCCTTGTGCTGTGCGTTAGATGGATGGCAGATTCTGTTTTCAGGGGTTCAGTGTGTGTGACCGGGATGTGGTCAGAGTGAGGAAAATCCCGACTGGAGACTGGGGGAAGGGGAGAGGGAGGGTTCAGATGCTCAGATGGTGGTGCGCGCGCTGGCACACTACCGAACAACTTGTCCTTGTGCCCCAAACGTGCGTCAGGCTCTGCGACGCGCCGACCTGATGGGCATGCTCGTGCTTGGAGCTGTGATTGGGCTCTATCATGGCGTACCACTTTCCGGAAAGGGCTCTTCTTGTGGTGTAGACACGTTAAACTACCAGACTAGTCGGTTTCCCGAATGTTTTGGGCTCAGGACATTCGGAGGAGAGCGAAGGACGCTGGCTGCTTTGAAAAAAGAAAAGCGAACCCGAAGTGGCTTACAGGTCTAGCGTGCAGCCCGCGACAGATCTGGCGACCGCCATCTGCATCACATCACACCTTTGAATACGGGACGTACTAGGGGGCCAAGAGGATTGGGCGGGAAGCAAGCGTGGTGCGGAATTGTATGCGCACCACCGCGATCCACTATCTACTAGCAGAGCCTTATTACCAACAGACTGTTGGGGAGCCAGCAAGCAAGCCAGCAAGCTTAGATCTAGCGGGTAGAGGCACGTAAGCTTTGGCGCGAGTCATAGATATATATTGGTCATTCTCATTTTAACGAATGATGGCTCCAGGGCTGCTCCGAACAAGGTTTGTCGGCTCCTTGTCCGGGGCCCATTTAGAAACAGCCGACTGTTGTGGCTGCTCGTCCCCCGGCACTTGGGCGCCTCACCAAACACGATGCGGAATCATTGGGCGTGCTGCGTGGCGCGGCCAACGGTTCTGGCGCCGGACATGGCCTTCCCTGCAGGGATGGTGCCCGCTAGCTAGCGCGAGGGGGAGCTGTCTGTCTGTCCTGTCGATGTTGAGTGTGTTGGGTGGGTTGTGTGTGCGTGTGTGTGTTGTGTAGTAGCACAGAGAGGAGGAGTAGTCCGGAGCAGGCATTCTAGACCTCCCGGGCCCTGGCCCCGGACAGTCAAACGTCACCCGCTGGCCACGGCGCCCCTCCCCCATGTTCCACATCGCGCGACTGGGGGGCATTCAGCTCGCGACCTGGGGTTGCAAATAATGGGGAATCCTACAAGGCCATTGTCCAGCTGGGCCAGGCCCAAGGTCGTCAACGTCGTCTCCAGACCCCGTACATCGTCAGCCACAGTCCAGCTTCGGCAGTCGTGTCCGCACGCTATGCGCCCCGTGGTGCCAGTCAGTTCCTTCAATCAATCAATGCTGCTCCCAAAACCCTGCGCTCAGATCACCTCGAGCCTTGCATGATTCCACAGGGAAGATGCCGTTGCACGAACCAGCCCGTGAGGGAGCAGAGGCCATGCCGCTCAGGCACTGCCGCCCTGGACAAGGACGTTGCCAACGCTGCATGTTGCATGTAGCCCGCTGCACCCGTCGAAGCTGTCAGCATCTCTTAAATACCGAGGTGCTACCCCCACTCTTGGCCGTGGCGATGCTCTCGTCACCTCTTCGACACGGGCCGTCCTCATCATGTCGTGGTCGTCAACCCACCCCGTGTACTTTGAGCTGAGCTGGTCCATCCTCAGCACCATCGGCGTCGCCAACTTCCTCTGCTCCTGTCTCGTGTGCAGCATCACCAGCTACTCCCAGATCTCCGCCGTCCCCATCATCACCTCCATCTCCGGGGCCATCGCAAACGGCCTCTGCTACTATGCCTTCTACCAGCCCGATGCCCCAACAACGGGTAAAGCCGTCGCGTCCGCGTTTGCCGACATCTTGTGGTTGGTATGCCGCCCCCTTCGAAACACTTAATATATACGGGCCGAATCGATTAACCATAATCGCCATTAGGTTCAAGAGGCGGGACTCTCCTTCTACAGTTACATCATCCTGAGCCGCGTGCTGCAACACCTGCGATGGAAGATCTTCGCCGGCTTGTTCTGGTCCATCATGGTCGTCATTGCCGGTGTGAGAATCGCCATTGCAATTGCCAGAGTCAAATCCATCGCCAATGAGGGCGACGCGCTTCAGACATTGATCAACAACCTTCACATCGGTTACTTTGTCGGCATTGCGCTGGTGGAATGCATTAGCGCCTATTTCTTGCTTACAGTTTTCGCCTCCGCCAAGACCACATCGCTAAAGGCTGCCATTAAGACGGGTCTGCTCCGGTATCTGATGCGCAGCACCGAAGTGCGCCTGGCGCTCCTCGCAATCATTGGCGTCGTGAGGGCCATCACATACTCGTTCCAGAACACAGCCCAGAGTGCGACAAACGTGGCCAGCCAGGTCGATCGATTCGTGTACACGATGGAGTGTCTTTTCCCAATTGTCATGTTGTTAGTCCACCTACCACTTAGCGCAGCTCTGTGGCGCTCCAATCCGCTAACACTTTTTGGCAGAATCGACATGCTTTCCTCAAAATTAGTTTTCAGTGATCAGATGTACCACTCATCGTCGCTTAGCCATCCTCCGAGCCAAGGCCAGCCCAGACAGTACCCGTCCATCTCGAACAAATTGTCGTACCCGGCCGGAATGAATGATCGAACGGTAGATATACATGGTGGAGGAACCAATGTTCGTCGAAATAGCTCCCAAGAACGTATGATAGAAGCCGGGGCTGGGATGCCCGAGAGATCACCTTCGATCATGGAGTTGGACGAGATGGATGTAAAGAAGGCGGGCATCAACAAAACAGTGGATTTTGAAGTCTCTGTGACACATGCGCGGTGATTTTATAAATAATGAAAAAGGGAAAACAGTACTGAAAAAAATGTATAACAGCTGAATTAAGCCACACAAGCGATTTCTTTAAATAAAAACAACATAACTTAGAGGATGAAGAATGGCGGGGATGACGGAATGATGTCATGATTGTTAGGGGTTCAAGACCACGCTTGTATTTTCTTTTCTTTTTTTTCGGGAAATCTACTACCTTATCTTTCAATATCTAAAGATAGTAATGATCTACAAAATTGACTTGTCACTTTGCTTTGTACGTGCCGGGTGTACACCTATTCACATCACTCTGTGTCTCCGGTACAGCCTGCTACCTCTCCTTTTCTTCCCTTTGAGAGCTCCCGGATGTTGCTTCTTGTACTGAACCATTAGGCATCGAGGCGACTCACGGGAGTCCTCGGGCACTGATGGAGATCTGTCTCACAATTTGTCCTCATTTTGTGTTGTCTTGAATCAACCCGTATGATTGGTCAAGTGTACATGGGGACTCAAGACGTTTTCATGTGATGACGAGGCAGAATAGGCAGGGAATCATTCAGATTTGGCTAAAAAGGCAATCCAAAAGTAACAAGAGATTAATAAACCCTTTGATGCATTTTATACGTTCTTTTTAAGTTATTGTTTGGACAGGAATGGGGAGGCACATGCGAGGGTGATCAATCGGCCTTCCGCGGCCATCCGCGGCCCCCGCGCAACAAAGCCACAGGAATGCGGCAGATACCAATAAGATTGCTCGTCTCTGAACATGGAGCACAGACCGCCCATGATCTACGCTGCATATGGGAAGCCATTGGGTTGATCGGAGAGTAAAATATCATTCCTTGCATGCTTTCTTCCTCATGACACCCCGTGTTACACTCTCGCCAGACCTGATTGCTTCGGGCTCCTCGGGTCCGCCACTTGGTATGGCTTGATAGGCGTTGATTCTTGTTTTATAATGGATCACAGAATGGGGGGTCAACCGTGCCTTTGAGGCCCGAAAAGTATATATCATTGAGGGCTTCCCCCTCCTCCTTTGATGGCCGCAGACTCTCGACATCTCAACAACTCAAAGCCACTACATTTGTACAATCAACAAATCTTTGAAGTACTCAAAATGGCCACTGCACCCACAAAGTCTGTGGATGTTGTGATTGTAGGCGCTGGCCTCAGTGGCCTTCGCGCTGCACTCGAGCTTAAGGATGCTGGCCTCTCATACATGGTTTTGGAAGCCATGGATCGCGTCGGCGGCAGAACACTTTCCGTGCCCACAACCTCTGAAGTCTCTGGAAAGGTCGATATGGGTGCCGCATGGATTAACGATACCAGCCAGTCCGAGATGTATGCCTTGGCTCAAAAGTTTGGCTTCGATCTTGTACCACAGCGCACTGAAGGCGACACACTTTATGAACTTGCTCCGGGAACCTTTACTGCACGTCCTTATGATGCTTTACCTACAGTAAGTCATGAGCATTGAACTATGGAGGCAAATGTTTTGTGTTATCCCGCTGACGTTGTTTCCACAGGATGACCCTGAGCAGCAGGCAGCCATGGAAGCAATGATGTATGGTCTTAGCTACACAGCTGAGACCCTCGATCTACAAAACCCCCATGACTGTCCAGAGGCAGAGGAGCTTGACAAGGTTAATGCTCTTGAGTATGTAACAGACAAGTATGGAGCAGGGCTGCCAGCAATGGTAATCACGGTTTTGATTCGCGCCCTTGTTGGCGCTGATGCAGAGCAGATCAGTGCACTGAACTTGATACAATATGTTAAGACAGCTACTGGAGTAATCAACCTCACATCCGAAAAGCCAGACGGTGGCCAATATTTGAGGAACCGCCAGGGTAGGTCTCGCATTGATGTAATAGCCACATGATTGCAAAGCTGACAGACCAACAGGTAACCAAACCTTTGCCCAGCGCTTCGCGGAAAGCCTGAACCAGAGCAGCCTAAAGCTTTCCACACCCGTGACAAAGATCGTTCAAGCAGATAATGGGTGCATCGTCGAGACCGACAACGGAGACAAATACCATTCCAAGAGGGTCATTGTCTCAGTCCCCACAAATCTGTTTCACAAGATTCAGTTTGAGCCGGCCCTACCCACAGCCAAGCAGAAGCTTAGCGAGTCAACAATCTGTGGCGGCACCGCCAAGACTGTTCTAGTTTACGATAAGCCGTGGTGGCACGAGGCCGGTCTCTCGGGTGCTTTCAACGGAGGGCCAGATGGACCCATTGCTTTCACCCGCGACACATGTGTCCCCGAGGACGAGCAGTACAGCATCACCTGTTTCACTGCTGGCACACCAGGTCGAGCATGGGCCAAGCTTCCCGTAGAGGAGAGGAAGAATGCTGTCATCAAGCACTTCAAGGCTGCATTTGGAACTGTGGTCAAGGATATTCCGGAGCCAATCAGCGTTGTCGAGAAGGTCTGGCTACATGATCCCTGGACCATGGGTGCTGTTACTACAGTTATGCCCCCCGGTATCTTGACAAGCGACGCTGGCAAGTCCATCAGAGATCCCCATGGAAAGATTCACTTTGTTGGAACCGAAACTGCCTTGGAGTGGATGGGATATATGGAAGGAGCCGTCCGCTCAGGAATTCGAGGTGGCCAGGAGGTCGTTGCCGAGCTCGGAGGTGGAGCTACCTTGTTGGAGCGACTCGGCGTTACCTCTGCCATTAACGCTATTACCAACCAAGTGTCCTTGGCAATCTAGGTTGGATGACTTCGCGGGCCCATATAGAGGATAGACTTCACTCTCTTACGAACAGAATAAATAATTAACACACATTTAATTCTTTGCCTTTTTCTTTTCACGTCATAACATAAATTAAGCTGCTCGAATTTAAAAGAGAGATGGTGATAAGTCGATTGCATGTTCACTAAAGCGAACTAAGATGTAGTCAATTCTGTGGATTGATACGCTGTTTTTATTTCGTGATCTTTCGCTACATTAGTAGAAACCACTTCCATCGTCCCAATTTATTTTTTACATTTACGGCTGACACCTTTCAAAAATTTCACAGATCTATGCTACCGGGCGCACTCCCTGTGGATTCCAGAAAACGTCATAAGGATCCACGCTGGCTTTGATCCTTTGCAACCTTTCTAGATTACTACCCCAGTACAACTTCGGTGCGGTTTGAGAATCGACCTCGGTGTCAACGTAATTTGCATACATACCCCATTCATTATCTTTGGAATGATTTGTGATGCTTTCTCTGAACCTTTTGAGTTGGGCAAATCCTTCCGCCGGATACGACTTGTGGCCGAGGGGCCGCGACCAAAATTGGACAATGGCCGATTTATCACGATGGATGTATGAAGTCCCAGACGGCGAGATACTCGAAACAACAGAGTTCTCCCCGCCAGTAAATTGCCAGAAGACGACCCATGAATGCTGTTCAACTCCAGTGTATTTGTTGGGATACAAGGTGGAAAAGAAGGACTCAAGTTGATCCTCAGAAAGAGAATTTGTCGCCAAGCTAGTAGAATAGAATATCTCGCCCTGGACCATGGTTAGATCTATACTGCAGAGGGATGTGTTGTACATACATCGTCCTTGGTTTGCTGGAGTGTTTTGTAGGGCGTAAAGCGTGTTAAACTTTCGATCCATCCTACTGTTTCAATCGACGCTAGGTGGAAATCGTTATGTTTCATGAATGATCCGAACACTCTGTGGAAGCTGTCTTGATCCCCATAAAATACGCCGTTGATAGCGGATACAGAATTCACAATTACAAAGGACAAATTTAGCTCCTTAGGGGCCTTTGCCATGAATTCCTGAAGAGACTTTAAGCGCTGAAATGCCAAATCTTGAGATAGTCTCGATTCAAACGTGAAACCGGTGACCTGTTTTGGTGCCTCGAAAGTGTTGAACTCAAACTCAGCAACAATTCCGAAAGAAGAACCAGCCCCTCGTAATCCCCAAAACAGGTCTCTGTTTTCTGTGGACGAACAATGAGCAATGCTGCCATTTGCTAGAACAACCGTAGCGCCAACTAGCCAGTCTAATGTTAAACCATAGGTACGTGAGGCCGTGCCAACACCACCATGCAAAACATGCCCGCCAATGCCAACACTGCTACCGATTAGCGATCTTAATTTCACTGGTATCTTATGACGGCGCTTGCCTTGGACATTCCCCATGGGCAATGGCTCTGTTGCCTTGGTTGAACAGCTCTAAAGCGATGCCACCTACTCTTGCGCCCGGCTGAATCTTTGCGACATCACCCACAAGGTGTATCCGGTTCATTCTCTCCAACGCAATCACTAAGTGACCATCCTCACCCCCAAGTGCGTGAGCTCCAAATCCATGACCGCGGCCTTTGGCAGTCACCCGCAACTTGTGCTTGGTTCCGCATACGACGGCGGCTTGGATTTGATCAATGCTTTCCGGAAGAACAACTACGGCAGGGTGGAAATGAAGCCGGCGGTTGTACAGTAAAATGGTCTGGTTCCAAAGAGGTGAATTGCGTGCGAGGAACGGGACATTTGCGTCGGATAAGCAAGATTCGACTGTTGTGTGGCGTGCAGGGGTGGCTTTGTTCAGAGCCAAGATGGTGATGACTGAGAGACCAAAACAGAGGCTCCAGTGGAGGATGCTCATACTGATGGGACAGCGGATCTGTCGAGGATCTGAGTCATGTTTTGCCATGGAAGACCACATCTTTTGCCGTGTAGCCAGAATTGTCGCAGATGGTTGATGGGGGAGACGACTTTACCAATCCACGATTCTCAAAAAAGGAAATTTTGCATCTGAAACGCAGAACTGATTCTGAGGTTGCTCTGCGGTCGCCCAGCTGCTTTTAGCTTGCTTTTAATACGGGGGTTTGCTAGTCCGAAAAGGATGTAAGACATTGGTTCTTCTCGTGGCCAACCACAATGGTTACCGTACAACGCGCTTTTATGTTTCAGGGGGAAAACAGGTTGAGGACAGCGTGTCTCTCAACCCAGCCGTTGTACCAGGCTACACTGCCATACCAGAAGGAGTCTGTCCGAGTGAAGTTCCTGCCTGACGTTGTGTTCTTCTATCCATACTCTTCTCTTGTTTTCCATTTGTGCTCGCATAAAAGCCACTCGCTATACCTGATGAAAATAAGATAAAGTACCAAGAGAAGCAAAGCGGATGAGAAACGGTAGCAGTTCAGGTAGTGATATATTCAACGTAGATCTGTAGAACTGCGATTTACAATTCATTTGAACTGTCGCCGGGTGATTCTTCCATCTCTACTGTGTCTATGACCTTGTTTGCTGGCTTTGCTAGAGTCTTTTTGGAATGCCATTTCCGTTTAATTGGAATTCATGCAGAGGTTTTGTCTGTCCTACCGGAAATGTTTCAGAGGTTTCTGGGGTGCAACATCTTTGGATCAAGCAGTGGAATTCTATCTGAAGTCCCTAACGCTATTATTGTTACGTTGATGAGGTCCAATTGAAAGCTCGATTAGACTGCGCAATGGATTTATTTCTAGTTCTAGCCTCCAATTATTTTTGTTGACATCCTGATTTTCTCGTACTTTTGGCATCCTTCTATTATATCAAGGGATGATTTTCATCTAAACTGTCTCTTTCGTCTACTGCCATCTTTTAATATTGGCAATGGATAGACTATTCAGACGGTGTTCACTGCCATGGCTGGCGTTGCTATCGAGCTTTTCAGTGCTTGGGGCAGCAGATTCATTGTCTGTGCAGCCCGAAGGATCGAGTACCGACTTATTTAATGCTGGGTTTGCATCAGGCCTTGGCCTCAGATTGGTGACAACCTCTCAATCTACACCCGATTCAGGTCAGGTTGGCACGTTTAAAAATCTCCCAGCAGGTCTCGGAAAAGGCATTGTACTATCGACTGGACTGGTTCGCGATGCTCCACCCGGAGGCAACCCAAACACAAACTTGGATGGCGCCTACGTTTCTCACTGGTGCAGCAATGGCCGCGATACATACTCACTCAACGTCGACTTTGCGGCTAATGATGATATTGGTTGGATTGATCTCAAATACGTTTTTGCAAGTAACGAAGGGTCGTAAGTGCTTCTTATGACGTCGGCCGAAAGGATGCTAACACAAATATCTCGATGATAGTCAAACAACAGCTTCTCCTGATACCATGACTATAATCCATAATGATGACAAAATAGTGGTCTCAATGAAGGCTACAGACCCAGAATTGACTTTGAATTCGGATGATAGCGGATTAGCGTACAACAAGTCTTCGCCGGTGATGGACTACCGGGTCTTCTTGACCCCTCATACTGACAACCGACTGACCTTTGTCGTCTGCGATGCAGACGATGGAAATAATGACTCGGCGCTGTTTGTGAGTGGAGCAGCCGGTATGACTACAAACCCTGGAAACAAACCACAACGTGATTTGGAAGATTGGGACTACTTCGGCTGCAATGCGAAGAAGACCGCTACCGCGGGGTTTACTCTTGGCGGCACCGGTGCGGAAAATTCCCCCTCAACGTGTGCCAAAATATGCGAAGCTCCTGCGATATATTTTGCTCTTCGTGGCGAGTAAGTATTGTCATTTAATCGCGAGTGTCGTGTGAATATGCTAACTCGAGTTGATAGTGAGTGCTGGTGTTCTAACTCCAACCCTTCTTTGGAATCCACCAAGTTTATTCATGATAGTCTATGTGGTCTAGGCTGCAGTGGCGATGGTGCATATTCGTGTGGCGGCGATGCTTTGACATCCCAGTCTTCAGCACAGCGACAGGATAGCAGCCCGCCGTTCTCAGTTTATAAGCTTTCTGGGTCTCCCGACGCTGACCATTTATTACATCCTAAAATCCGTGCCCCTGTCACTACCACGAATAATAATCCTACAACCTCAAGCAGTTCTTCTTCATCCAGTAGCTCTTCGACATCGAGTAGCTCTTCTACATCGGAAACCACTTCTACATCTAGCACTTCTTCGACATCGAGCACCTCGACTACATCAGACATTACTAGTAGTACTACAAGTAGTAGTTCTTCTACATCTGATGTTGCTGTCCCATCAACTACTAGTACTACGAGTAGTAGCTCTACGACGTCCGACATCGCTATTACCTCAACTAGCTCTTCGACGTCCGACACTAGCTCTTCTACATCTAGCAGTTCCTCTACATCCAGTAGCTCCTCCACTTCTGATATTAGTATTTCTACAACTAGTACTACCAGTTCAACTAGTTCTTCGGCTTCCGACACTAGCTCTTCTACATCAAGTAGCCTCTCTACTTCAAGTAGCTCCTCTGCATCCAGCAGTTCCTCCACTTCCGATATTAGTATTTCTACTACTAGTTCTTCCACATCAGCCAGTTCTTCAACGTCCGACACTAGCTCTTCTACATCTACCAGCTCCTCTATATCCAGCAGCTCTTCTACATCCAGCAGCTCCTCTACATCCAGCAGCTCCTCCACTTCCGATATTAGTATTTCTACGACTAGTTCTTCCACATCGGATACCTCGACTAGTACCACAGCCTCAATTAGCCTTTCAACATCTAGCAGCTTTTCCACATCGAGTAGCTCTTCCACAATAAGTCTTTCTACATCCAGCGACTCTTCTGCATCCAGCACCTCTTCTACTTCCCTGAGCCTTTCGACCTCACTGAGTCTTTCTACATCTAGCAGCTCTTCTACATCGAGTGGTTCTTCCACAATAAGTCTTTCTACATCTAGCGACTCTTCTGCATCCATCACCTCTTCCACTTCCCTGAGCCTTTCTACATCTAGCAGCTCCTCTGCCTCTAGCACCTCCTCTGCCTCCAGCACCTCCTCTACTTCACTGAGTCTTTCTACTTCCCTTAGCCTTTCTACTTCCCTTAGCCTTTCTACATCCAGTACCTCTTCTACATCCAGCTCTTCCACTTCAACTAGCCTTTCTACCACCTCACTCAGTCTCTCCACCTCCTCGCTTAGCCTCTCTACGTCTTCTCTAAGTCTTTCTACCACTTCGCTCAGTCTTTCTCTATCACTCAGCCTGTCTACATCAAGCATCTCTTCAACCTCCGGTAGCTCTTCTACTTCGCTGAGCCTTTCTACTTCCAGTATTTCTTCTACCACTACTCCCACGAGTACAGCTACCGATTCAATCGCGATAAATGGTGAAGGAATAACAACGACGACGACTACGTCGAGCGCCTCAGTCTCGGCAACACTATCCACCACATCAAGTGCTTCTATCTCGACGTCTACCATTACTTCTATTTCAATAACTGGCACTTCTACTCTCTCAACAACTACCGCTACTTCTATTTCAACAACTGACACCGTTTC
The DNA here is from genome assembly GCA_017140755.1 of Calonectria hongkongensis. Classification (NCBI taxonomy): domain Eukaryota; kingdom Fungi; phylum Ascomycota; class Sordariomycetes; order Hypocreales; family Nectriaceae; genus Calonectria; species Calonectria hongkongensis. The sequence continues at coordinate 658,670 of JAACJA010000014.1, forward strand.
TGCCTCAGTAACTGGCACTACTTCTGCCTCAACAACTGACACTACTTCAATCAATTCAGTTTCAACAACAACAACACCCAGCACCTCCAGCACTTCGTCCTCTACATCACAAACAGCTGTTGCAACAAATGTGCCCCAAGTTAGTGGATTCGTATTCACTGGATGCATTGGTTCGGTCCAGGGCTATCCAGGTTTCAGAGAGGTTGGAAGAGCTGAAAATATGACACCTGAAATGTGCATCGCTATGGCGCCAAATGATAACTATGTTGGTCTCAACTTTGAGTTTGTTCCCTTCACTAGAATTCGGCCGAGTCTATAAACTAACATTGTTCTTAGGACTTGCTATGCGGGCTCAAGCATTGAGCAAACGAGTGTTGTTGCCACAGGCCAGTGTGACATAGTTTGCCCTGGAGATCCTAGTAGATTCTGTGGTGGGACAGTCACATCCAGTGGAAGAAAGCTCCGCAGGGATGTTCCTACAAATCTCCTGCTCACCTTATATAGCCGGACCGCGCCAATACCGTCTACCTCCTCATCCAGTTCAAGCTCTATTACGACAACCACCTCTCATTCTAATCAGGTTGGCCCTGCCACAGTAATTCAGACTATTACTGCTCCTGGTGGAAGCATTGTTGACATGATTACCGTGACTGAGATGGTGGAAAGTGTTACAGTTACGACTGTTACATACACGACAATTATTTCGGGCAATCCTGGCTCTCTCATCATAACCGAATACTGTGCTACGCTTACATATCATCATTGCCCGATCTGTGCCAACAATGGCATTCCCGAGGTGGCGATGACGACAATTGTGATTCCATGCAATGCCTGTGGCAGCCATGGTGAAAACGATATTTGCCTCACAGTCCCAGTTGGAGTGATGGCTAATCCAACAATTGGCCACGCTGGATCCTTAGAGACATATGGGGCAATAGAAGCACAGCCAGGAGGATATAATGGAAATGGAGGTGCTATATATGCAATGCCTACTGGGGTACAAAGCAACGGCGCTGGTTCTCAAGCTGGTTCTCAAGCTGGTATTCAAAACGATGCTCAAACTGGCACTCAGAATGGCATCCAAAACGGACAGTCCGGTTATGGAGGAACTTCATCGTCAGAAACAGTTGCAAACAATGGCGGCTCAGGGGCTAATCAGAACCAAGGAACAAATAGCAACAGCGGCGGTTCAACCAATCAACAGGGCCAGGTTTCGGGCTCAGGTGCTTCGTCTACAGGAGACTCGAATTCTAATTACTCGAGCTCTAATTCGAATGGCTCATCGGCCCAAAATGGAGGAGAACAGTCAAGCTCGGGTGCATCGACGGAGGGAGGAAATACCAACTATCAAAACCCAACCTCAAACCAGGGTGTCTCGGTGTCAGACCAGAACACTTCGGGCGAAAGTTCAAACTCTGGTGGTGGGCAGACTTCCGGATCTGGAGATAACACATCATCCAGTGGAGGGGACAGTTGGGTTTCCAGTCATTCTGAGGCTAATGGCTGGTCAAATAATGCCGCCGCAGATGGGAATGGATACTCTGGTGCCTCAGGTGGATCATCGGCCTTCACTACATCAACTCAGTATACCCAGAACACACCATCAGAGACCGCACAAAGCACCAACGGATCTCCCAAGCAGATTTCATCACTCACGTGGTCTATATTTGCGTTTGCACTTATGCCTCTAGGTCTCATTGTTTAACCGATATGAAACGTTCTCTTTGTCTATTTCAGGGTCAATTGGAGGTCTGGGATGTAATGGGAATTTCTTTTCTTTTATGAACATTAATTTATATTCATAGCTTAAATAGCCCAAATTAAATTTATTCAGATAGAATTCCTTTTGGTTGATTTGCAAAGTGACCCCTTGGTGTAGACCATGTGTAGACATCTTTAATTCTTGTTGCACATACCGAGCTGCCGTTTCGTTGGAACCATGCTGCCTACGGAAAGAAAGCAAATTTTATTCTGTTTTCTTTTCCGGTCAAAACTCTGGACTTCTATCAATTAAAAGAAAGACGTTAGGAGATTAGCTCAAGGTTCTAATTATCCGTGGCTAGTGAAACAGCATACCATAATATTTTACAGGTATTCCGTGAATAGGGAAAACAGACACACACACTGCAATACACAAGACACTTCCTACGCGAATGCATACATTTTTCAGGGTATACGCATGTAGATATTTAGCTGAGCCATTTGGAGGAAATCCTAAATGTAAACATACGCCTGGCTTAAATTTTTGTTTATTGATATCTTGGATTCATGTTTCCATTCGTGCACCCAGGAAACGACGAGTTCGGACAGGAAGACCCATAATTAAATATTCTTTGAGTACTGAACTCCAAAGCCCAAGGCCAGTTTTGATCGACAATCTAAATATTACGACAGCAGTAGATACAGATTTTGCTCTTTCGAGATGTGAATCCATGTCCAATCCTGCTCCGCCCCCTCGCCGCTATCCCGAGAAAACTGATCCTGACGCCTCCATACTTCTTCCATGCACTTTTGTGCTGTCCTAAGTCTTAAATGTCCTGTCCTAGAAAATGATTGTTCCAGCCAGTCTGAAAAGAACCCTCGCTGCTCGGCGGTCATCGACTCACAGCCAGCCATGAATGCGGGCCAGGGAGAGCCAGTCACGCCAATGCCCTCTTTTTGACAGCAGGCATTAAATTCTTTCAAGCTTTTAATCACATAATTAACGTGTTGTTGAAGAATCCAAGGGTTGACATTCCTGATGCGACGGTAGAAAAATATGACAAGTGCGCTTTTAAGAGCTTGCACTATACATGACCGTGAAGCGTTAGATTCTATCGCAGACGCGTGCTGGTGGGAATGGGAGCTCGGTTGACCACAAGAAGATGTAGTCGCAACAAAAGAGCAAACTTTGTTTTCGAGTCGCTGTTTTCGCCTTTCTAAAGATTCCAGCAACGATATATCGCATGACCCACTTGTGGTTAGAGTTTCGACGGCATTCGCTAATCGTGTAGTTTGAGATAGAAGGCTCAACCAAGTCTCAGATATGCCATACAGAAGCATAAATGTGGATTCGGATTTTCCATGTGACGCCTGGAGATGAATGTCATGAAGCGTCTCTCCTTCGTTGGAATTCCCAGGTACCTCGTGATTGAACAATGGAAGTGACTCGAGATGAAGGAAATCATCCAGCCTAGGATTTTGAATCATGAAACTGCCACCAGCACCAGCATGCCTATCGTTGCCTTCAACCACACGTTCTCCTGGAGGCTGACTCAGATCAAAGGAGTGGTTGGCATTGTCGGATTTTCGTAAAACATAGGTGCTCTCACCCACAATTCTGTTCCATGTATATGTATGGTGAAGAAGTCTTGCTTTCCTCGATATACGTCGCTTAGCTAGGCCAGATGTTCGAAGAAGCCTTTCTGAATCTATCAAGTAGGCCCTCGCTTCTTTTTGTCTGTCATAAAGAATCTATCCGATTGTATTAGCAGCCTGAAGATTAACCTGCTAATAGATGCATACCGAAAAAGCCAACATGGAAGCAATTGCCATGACCTGGTCCTTGTATTTGGCAACCTTTGGTGATATTTCATGCCGCAATGAGTATTTGAGATGCTCTTGTGCTTCCTTGAATGCTCTCTCAGCAAAGTCATCCCAATTTTGACTAGCTTTTGGCTGGTCCAGATTCTTTTGTGCAACCAAGTGTTTTGAAGCGATCGCGAGTGTGGATATCAACAGTGCCAGAGATGCATGGGATACATTGCTCATTGATAGAAGTTTTACTCTCGCCAATGTCGCGATTGAGGCATCAAGATGAAAATGCAGAGGTGATTTTTGTGCAGGTGGAGATGACCACATATGAGGGATACAATGATCCTCCCAGTGCTTCAAGAGTATCTGCGCGTCATCTCGATGCAGATTCTCAACAAACAGTGTTTTCTGACTCGATATGTCGATTAAATTGGTCACTGTGGCTAGCTCTGATCCAAAGCAGGTTCCTGACGCGTGTTCTATATGAGTGCGATATACGGAGGGGGTTGAAGATGTGGTTGGGTGCTGTTGATCTGTGATTGAAGGTAAATCAAGAGAACTATTTATATCAAAAGGAGATTCCAGATCAAATAAATCGGGCCAGTCTAAGAAGCTCCCTACGCCAGTTGAGAGTTGGATGGGATCAGGGTTGTGCTGGCGAGTATGATTCTGATCACCCTCAAGGATGGGGTGGTTGTTATTCGCTGGACAAGGTGAAAGTATAGCCTCGAGAGAATCAGCAGGCTTTCGGCTTAGGCTAAAGGCCCCAAAAGGCCCAGAGGCGACAGATTCATCCTCGGCGGAATCAAGAAACTTGGACTTTGCATCAATGGATGAAAGGGTTTGGCGAAGAGGCCGTTCTGCCACATCCGACTGTAGGGTAGTGCTTGTCGATGCTTGGAATTCTCCTATAGAAAAGGAATCATGAACATTGAGTTATGATTCTATTGGGTGTATTATTCCTTACCAGTAGTATCTAGGTTCCCCCTCCGCGTTGCTTGTCCAGCATCACGATTTGTCACCCACTTCAGCTGGGAAGGGAAGCCTTCGCAACGTTCGCTGACCTTCCGGCATTGAAGACATGTTGGGCGAGCCTTGTCACATTTTACGTGCCTGCGACGACATGTGCCACATCCACCGTAGGAATATTCGCCTCGAGGGCCCCTCCTGGGCATGTTGCACCTGTCCCGCGTTCTGTCTGACTCTTGGTGTTGAAAAGGGGAAAAAGTTGCTGGCCAGCAACTGACCCACTTGACCCCGCATTAGGTGCAGGCCAGTCACCCAGAGTTACTGAAGAGGTAGTTTTACCATGAGGTACAAATAAGTATATAAATAGAAAGTGAAAAAAAAAAATCTAAAAAATATTGACTATGATTTCTCTGTTTCGAGAAAAAGAATACGTACATTATGGATCGTTGTTGCAAAAGTAAGGCGACAGGACGCCAATCGAGGCGTAAGACGCGATTTAGCGTGGCTGTGGCTGCGGTGTGGTGATGAATCGTTTAGCGTGCAACCAAGACTTGCCATCATCCCACCTCGCCAGCCTGACGCGCAAATGGACGCGCTACCCACCACGCTCATCACGTCCCTGTCGGAAGACCTTCTGCTCGAAATCTTCCAATATGAATGCATCGACCACGACGACATTATTTCACTCCGCCTGACCTGTCATGCGCTCAGCAACGCTGCTGCGGTTATCCTATTCCACCGCATTCGAATATCTCAGCTTCATTGCGACCGCAACGACTTCTTGTCAATCTGTAGCAGCCCTCGCCTTGCGCAGCATGTCCGAGAGGTTGAGTGGCAGGAAGTGTCTTGGTTCCCAGGCTACTTTCATCAATCACCGGACTCTTCTGATGATGACGGCGAACACACCCTTGCCAAGATTGACGATTCAGCCAGCCAGGTATTTTGGTTGAATGTCGTTCCTCCAACAAGTTCCGCCATCGATGCACAAACCCTTCAAGCACGGCGTAACCAGGCTATTTCCGAATTTCGTGACATTTTCTATACGGCCCTCGCTAATTTACCCCTTCTCCAAACCGTCATTTCGCGACCCATGCCCGATGATCGCATAATCGACTGCTCCGAGTACCCCATCGCTGTGAGGTATCTGAACTGCCATCATCCTTCGAGGCCAAGGGATATTCCCACGTGGTTACCACAAACGAATGACGGCCTCTTCTTATTCCTACTACCTGCTATTGAATCCTCGGTTTGTCACGCAACTAGGCTATTTTGGGAAGACGAATCGTTAGTTACAGGCAGCTATCTTCGCGAACCGTGCCCTGAGGCATTCCGGCGCCTTGATGCATTGAGCATCTCCATCACACCCACCTCGGATACGCAGCTTGCCAATCTCTCAACCAATCTTGATGCGGCAATCAATGTCCGAGACCTCAGCCTAGAAGTAACATGGGAAAGTTACAGCCCTCAACTTCAGCTTCAAATGCTTCGATTCTCTCCCGAAGAAGGTGCAACGCGCTGGTCACGACTCCACTCATTAAGCTTGACACTTATGCCAGGGGCTGGTAATATTCTGCCAGCCATTGTGGATAATAGCGCTGCGACCTTACGCCACCTGTACGTGAGCAATTGTCGGGTACCTTTAAAATCAGTCCAAAAGCTAGCTGAAATCCAACCTTTACATCTGGAGTCGTTTCGTGTTGTTGATTATATTTACGGGCCAGAACTGTACATTGAGGAGCAACAACTAACGTCTTTCATCAACAAAGCGCCCGTTGTCATCAGCGACCATTTTATCCTACTTATCAGCATACCCGGCCGCCTTGAATCAGACATGACTGTTACGACAACCATCAAGAATATCCCAGAAAGCAAGCGCCGCACCATGGAGAATATAAATCATCTCGAGCAAGCGTCCGTTGGCAGTGATGATGGCTCAGAAAATAGTCGCCAATATCGATGTCGCAACGGCCCCAAGTGGGCTTGGAAGTTCTTCGCTGGCGCTAGCGCTGGTGATATATATTACTACCAAGTTCCAGATACGGATCCCGACGCCAACCCTACTAAATGTTGGAAATTCACCAGTCGTGACAACATGGTAGGCTATGGTGACGACCCTCTGGATTGGTTCGAAGAGTGGGATCTGGAGTCTGGAGATGTGGAAGAGCCAACACCATATTGCTTCGACCTCTTCGAATTTTATGAGATATGCTTTGAATACGACGAGCCAGTGTTTGGGAGCGATGTTTTGTATTCTGACGGCCTTCCACCTGATGGGGCCATTAAATTCGATGAGAATGAGGCTCTGGAAGCGAGGGATTTCGGCATGTTCCCTCACTGAGTCATGCCTAAAAGCCGACATAGATGCCATGGTGGATGCTAGAATTAATTACTTTGTATTTAGATAGAGATGTACTTTCGTTCGCGAATAAAAAGCCAACGAATCCTTTTCCAAGAATTGCTCTGAATGGGGGGGGGGAGGGGGAGGGGGATAGTTTTTTAATCCTTTTCATTAAACATCCATGAGAAGAACAATGTTAATCAAATGCTCAAAGCCTCTTCATGAAGATAATGTGCGGGAGTTCCAACTTTGTCAATTTAGAGTATCTCTCCCATCTCAAACAGTGCCGTCGGAACGCCTCATCGCGATGATAGCGCGTACCCTAATCTCGCTATTTTCATCACCTTAAATATCAATCTTACTTAAATTATATATGGGGTTGTGGTGCCGCTTGCGAAATCGCCGCTAAGACGAGTTTGAATGGCGGATGTTGCTAGCGAAAAGAATTGGAGTACCCACCGTGAGCGCCCGCAAATGGTGATTGGGTTGTCTCAAGCAGGGGAAGGGAACACAGATTCACACTACACAGATCTCAGCATCAAATTGACTCGGACACGATTAGCTGGCATTTGGGCTTGTTGATGTAGTCTGAGCTTAGTATCGCATAGTTGCGTAATGAAGGGAAGAGTTGGGGAAGGGGTGGGCTGAGACATGAGACTGACATGGAAATAAAAAGTAAGTAGGTAGCTCTCTCATGTAGTACAGGACATCTTTATTTCTCGCCTTTGACCCTTCCCGAGCAATCCCTACATGATGTTTGCAATGAACATCCTGGCCGCCCTGTGTCTAGCACTACCCGACTAACTGGATGGAAGGTGATACTTTCAACGGAATTAATGTTCTAGAGTTGTATGTTAGTAACGCTAACCGTCCCGTATCTTGCTAATCGCTCTTGACCCAGGTTGGAGTGAGCTCTGTTCTTCCTCCATGTTTGGTGCGAACGGCTGATTGTGCGTCGTTCCTCCACAAGACAGTAACGCCATGTGCACAGCAAGCCATGAGACACACCTTGGAGGCAAATATTCTGCTGACTTGTGAACTCGCCAGCATTGCGACCAAGACAGAGACATGTACGAATACGATTCGACCTGCCAGGGTGACCGTTCCAGCAATAAAAAGAGCTACTCACACATTGACTGAAATATTCATGCCATGACTTCCGTGTGGACCAATTTAGAATTCACCACATTCGATCAAATTGCGACCTCGATTGAAACCATCACTCCCAATATCACTACCACGCAAACTGTGACCGCGACTCCTACCACAGTCGCAGTTACCGTGAAACGTAGAGTAATAGTTGTTAGTCCTTCACCCGTGGATGCGAATTACATGGCCCTTAAGCAGCGCGCTCTCAGAGTCGATAACTGCGTCCCAGTCACTGTATCCCCCATCGAGATTGCATCATACGTCTATGGCTGCGACAGCGAAGCCCGATATTCCTCTGCCTGTTTATGCAACTGTGCTAGACTAGTTACCACGACGCTCAAACGGGCCGCCCAAACCGGCACAGCGACAAAATTCTCCACTATCACTACGAAAGCTCACTCAATAACTTAAATATTTATCCCGTCTCGTACTGTTGAAGTAGCTACGGTGCGGAGGTGGAGTCATTTAAATATGCTCATTTAGCATTGTTCTCCACTCGTTGTCTTCATTCATCCGCAGCCACTATATCATTTTGTTGAACAATATTCTCCCACTCAAATATCTGCTTTATCACTAATAATACTGCTTAGATGCTATTTGAGCCCAATAAATGATGGTCATTGGGCTGCATCTTTTCCATCTTGCCCTGGCGATCTATTTACTATTAGCTGTGAACGTGACGATCACGTGCCCTCGCTTGGTTGCTGCAGAAATAAACGTGAACCACCAACAGGCACGACCAACAAGTTCCACCCTTTGACCGCTTCTTTTCAGTCACGCTCTCTCATCACCTTATCACCACTCATAAGCATGCCGTCGAGGCCAAGGAAATCCAAATCTGGGAAGAAGAACGGCGACAAGGTCAGGCCCGAAAATAAATGGCGATACAAAGAATTCCTCAAACTTCACATTCTACACCGTAATATTGGGGATCGTACGGGAACAACCATGTTTTCGAAAGAGGAGGTGGAAGCGCTCAACTTTCAAACCCTCAAGTTTGAATTTTTGTCACCTCTTAATGTTGATGAGAATGATGCCCTTGATCTTGATCCAAAATATTTTGCTCCTTACTCTACTGATTGTGCATGTAGAGCAATTGACTATCTTATGGGACCGAAACGTAGCTACATTGAGCAGACAGTCCAGTGGCCTATACATGGACCTTTAAAGATCCTGAGAAAGAAGCCTGAAGAGGACAAGTACTGGGAAAGTAAACTCTATAGTTATGGTTATTACGCTTCTCAGGAGGATGCGGCAGCACACGCGTATTTCATCCATTCTGCTGCACTTGGCCTGGGCCAGGATGAATGGACACATCACCAGTACGTTAACACGTCTTTGCCTGGAAATACCCCGCTGACATTGCGTGTCTTCCCGCCATAGATTCTACAAAGAGGAACAATACCCGACCTGCCAGGCATGGGTGAAGCAGCCCGGCGGAGGAGACAAGTTCCTGCATTATTTCTACACCGACAGCATCTGGATGTGTCTCGGCCCGGGACTTAGAAGACCGCATGATCCGGCTAGACCGCACTCCATAGGCGTAATGATCGATAATATTCGACCTAAACACAACCATCTGCTCAGAAGCGAGCTTTTATTGATAACTCGCCTCCTCAAAACGCAGCTAAAATACTTCAAAGTTTGGCCTGGACACGGAACCTTTCCAGTATATACATCTCTGAATTTTGGCCATTTTCGTTGTTTCTAACTTTAAAAGGTACTAGTTATAAGCTATCACGCCAGATTTAGTGCACGAATCATTCAGGCACACTTCAAGGATGGTAAAATTGCCTTGAGAGTATCTAGATTACTTAATTTACATACAAACAAACTGCCCGAAGATGCAAAAATTCTCGTTCAGTGGATTCAGAGCATGCCGATAGGCGACACTAAGTTAAGGCCCCTTGAAGCATCTGCTCTCGGGGAAGAGCCCAATGAACCGTATACGGATTGGGATGATTATTCACCACATGAAATTGCCATAGAGAGTTGAATGAGCGGGATTTGAGAAATTGGAGTTTTTCATCGTATACCATTGATGGCAGACTTTGGAATTTCTTCATTGAAAGATCTGCGAGCTAAGTGCGTGACGTACTGGACACTAGAGGCATCACCACATGCCGCATCCTAGCCTGTAGGACTTCTTTATCCATATGATAATGTTTGAGAATGATATGATGGATATATAGCGCTGTTTCTATATTGATTTGTAAAGGACCAAGTAGGTGGTTATGTGTGATAGCGCGAGATGAAATTATGATGTTGGCCGCGGGCCTTGAGATCTCTAGCCCTGAAGATATATTATCTTGTCAGATGTATGTCTTGAATCGGTCCTGAATGGGTACGCGCTCTTTAGGAGCTGGCTGGTCAAGCTTGCCACCAAATACCAGCTGTGCATTCAATCTCCATGATTTTGGGATATCCCATGCTTTAGCAACATGTTCATCGATCAGAGGGTTATAATGTTGCAGGTTGCCTCCAATTCCTTCATTGGAGAGTGTGGTCCAGAGTATGTACTGCAACATTCCGTCGCTTTGGGCGGCCCACAAGGGAAATTTGTCGGCGTAATTGCTAAAGTTGCTCTGTAACTCCTCAATCACATCTTGGTCCTCAAAGAAAAGAATAGTGCCAGCGGCGTTCTTGAATTTCTTCATTTTCTCGCCAGTAGGAGCCCATCTCTCTTCAGGGACCTTGGCTTTGAGCATTGATGTTACAATATCCCAGAGCTTCTCATGTTGAGCGCCATGGAGCACGACCACTCGGTTAGACTGTGAGTTGAATGCGGAAGGGACCTCTTCTAGTGCAATTTTGATGATCTCATCAATACCCGCTGGAGTAAGAGGAACCTCCTTTGAGAGGAGGTAATGCGATCGTCGAAGCTTGATAGCATCGATAATTGGCTGTGATGGGGCCGGTTTACTTGGAGAGAGAACCATATTGTCGCCGACGTCGGAGGTGGATCTGTGGACGTTTTTGATTTCGAATAAGACAGATATCTCGGAGATCTAGCCACCGGGTGAGCTGTTGGAGCATGTAGAGGGTAGGTAGTAGAAGGTCACAAACTAATGACTGGGCTAACAACAATACCGCCCTCAATACACCAAAATATGCATTCAATAAAAGATGCGTGTGCAGGAGGCGCAGTAGCGGTGACGCAATTAAGCTCTCTTGCTCATTTAAACGCTCAATAAATGTGGATACACGGAGATACAGGGGACGACATCGGGATAGCACTGTAGCATCACATCATCAGCGGCCGGAATTACGAGCAAAAATATTACAGCCATGATTTTTAGCGTGTCTAAATTAAGCTCGGAATTATACTATAGCAAATTTTGGCTTCGTTTCCGATTTGCGTACTCTCATTGAGTGGTAGAGGCGAAGCTCAGGTATACGGATCTCACTCATGTTTCCGAAATTCCGGAACCCATGCAAACCCTTACATCTCAATACATCCACGACTTTGAAGGAAAAGCCACAGTGATTTTATTTAGTAAAAGGGAGGAAGTAATTGGTTTATAGTATTGTTATACTTATTTCATGGCGCTCCCGTTTCGAATCACAAATTGGCAAATGGTATGACCTGAAATAGAGTGCATTGTATGTCTTTTGTTCGATAGACAGCGACCCTTTAGCAACGGCATTTAGCTCTTTTGAACATCAGCAAGTGCATACAACGATATTGCCATACATAACACCTATTAATAGATACGTGGGTTCACTGCTCTAGAAGGTAACGTTTGGTTCGGTTACTTCGGCAAGCACGAAGGTCATTGCCAAGAAAATTGCTAAGCTAGCGTGATGTACTTTTTCACTTCGCAAACTTTGAATGTATAAATATTTCCAAAGTATTGCCAAGGTCACTACTATAGTCACTGCGAACCTCATTGAGATTCAAATTTAGCAATACTCAATTCCTAATTGGAAAGTTAACTCGAGAACTCAAGATAATGCGTGACCATGACAACATGCCTAACCCACAGTCACGCTCTCATTCTGACAGATCGGCAACCATAATCAAATCAGCCAGACTTGGAACGAACTCAGAATACCTTTACTATAAAAAGAGTGCTTCCTTGCCGAGTAATACGTATGTCAAGTAGGAATGAGATGCAGAGGCAACTCGTCAAGGGGAGCCCCATAAGTGGGATTGGAAGTGACCCTGTTTAGATCGATGATCCACGGAAACAAAAAAGATCCGAATGGCCATGGATTAGTAAAAGTAGCAGGGGAAACCATGCTTAGATGGCCTATGATACCAACGGATCTTTTACATGTATGTAATCTCGATCCAAAGTTCCGAAAGTTTATTGGCCCTGGTTGACACCCTCCTCTTTTCAAGTCCACTAATGGCCATTGACATGGCATAAAATGGGTTAAAAATCACTTTAGCCTTTACTAACTATGATCCAAAGTATCTTTTGTGGATTAACATCCCTATCATCTATTTATAATGGACATCTGACACTCGGCAACCACGGGACATTTTTGTCATAGCACAGCCCATATTAACGAAACTAGACCTCAGAATAACAGATATTTAATTGGAGTGCCATTATGCTGACTAGTGGTTGGAGATATAACTACCCCGCCATATCTAGCGACAGAGAAAGCGGAACCGAAAGCGAAGCCGAGCGGCAGAACGGCCCGACACTGGTGATCCATGCAAGGTAGTAATTCATGGGAGCCCTAGATTGCATATCTGATCAAGTATCATTTCGGCGAAATACCCCTCCGTCAACGGAATGAAAAGAACTGAATGCAAGTACAGCCCCCATCCGCACCCTTTTAGGCAAATGCATCACGAAATCGGGATGCGTTGTTTGAACAATTGTGTAGGGCACCCCTGCATTCAGAATAGATTTTCAATGCGAAAGCTGATGTCGTCAGAGGAGAACTTGGCATTGTGGAAAAAGTGAAAATGCTTTACAAAGGGTCACAGGCTTTCCACCCGGATAATTGTTAGCCTCGGGAACGACTTTTTAATTTATGGCGTTTTCGCGATGTAAAAGGTATATCAGTAATTGGAGCGGGATAGCAGGAGTTTGAGCTATATGGATTTTCTACTCTGACTCTCCATCTCAACGTGCCTTGGTAGCAAATTGTCAGAAGTAACAACTCGATAAAGTGGTTCATGAATGGGATGATAAGCCCCAATGACGCTGAATCATTACGAGGGGCATTACGGCCCATAATAGTAGCTCAACTAAACGTAGCCCTAGGATGGGATGGATGAAACAAGGGGGGTGTTGTCGCCACCAAGATACCGAAACCCCCTCTCCACCAAAATCCTCGGCAGCATGGTGCCGGGTGACATCGACGAAGGATTCTACTCCGAACTCGTGCTGCGGATTGATGACGAATCCACCAATGCTGGCAGAGAAATTTGATAGAGACCCGTAGTAATGGGATTAAAATAAAATAGTGAGAGGCAGATCCTTGGTATTCATCACATGTAGCCACGGAGCTAAGATTATAAAAACACGCTGCTCTGTCACGTATCAGGCACTCTTGGTTCTGACAGCATCTCCTCATAACTTCTCCTTCACTCAAACACTGCCATGCGCTTCCTCAAGAGCTTCGTCGCTACACTGTTGGCCAGTACGGCAACCTTGGCCCAGCAGATTCCTGTCGTGGATTTGGCAACTGGCTCAAACTGTGCTTGCGCAAAACTTTCCACCCATTACGGCGAAGCCATAATTTATTCCAATTCGTCCAGTTATGTCAATGAGACCACGAATTACTGGGACATTCGGTCAGATCTGTCACCAAAATGCATCTTCCTCCCTAAGGAAGCGGATGATGTAGCCTTTGCTCTATCCACCGTTTATTCCTGCGGGGCTCAATTTGCCATCAGAGGAGGCGGTCATATGAACGTAAGTCAACGATTTAATGAGATATTTCCAGGATACTGACATATGCTCTAGTTCCCTGGTTCCAATAACATCAACGGTGGAGTTTTGATAGCTCTGAATGACATGGATCGAATCAGCATCTCAGATGATAATTCGACTTTTGAGGTCGGTCCGGGAGCACGATGGGTTGATGTCTACGGAGCCCTAGCACCCTACGATCTGTATTGCATAGGTGGCCGATTGAAGACCATTGGTGTTCCAGGGCTTACCCTCATCGGCGGGTTTCATTACCTCATCAACAAGTACGGCATGACCATGGACAATGTCTTGAGCTACGATGTTGTCTTAGGAAACGGCACGCAGGTCACCGCCAATGGAACTACTAACAGGGATCTATTTTGGGCTTTGAAGGGTGGCGGTAACAATTTTGGTGTCGTTACAAAATTCAAGTTCAAAGCTCTGCCCATCCCTCTCATAAGCACTACGATGCAGCAATTCAACGACTCGAGTTCGCGTGAATTTATTCAGGCCACGACAGAGTTGGCAAAGCATCACCGGCCAGAACTGGCAGCTGGTTCCATCATTAGCTTCAGTTACAATATCACTACTGATCAAATTACTTCAAGCCTCCTCGGTGTGCAGGAAGGAACAGAGTCTCCGCCGTCCAGTTTCGCCAACTTCTCCGCTGTTCCGGGAATTTCTAAGACTGACAAAGTCATGCGTCCCATTGAGTGGCACTCTGTCCTTGAATCTCCAAATCAAATGTTTCGGTGGGTTGCATCAATTGAGGAACTACCTTTCTCTATCTGGGTTTACTGACCGGCATGCAGGATTCAATTTGGCCATAAGACTATCAAACCAGATGCCAATCAGCTTTATAAGATCTATGAGGCTTGGAAAGTGGCAGTGGATGAAGTAAAGGATGTTGAGGGCCTGTACCCAACCTTTGTCATGAACGTTTTGCCTGCCAGTGCCGCCAGCATTGCCAAGAATAACGGTATCGGAAACACATGGGGACTCGACGATGATCAGCCGTGGATTTGTGAGTATATCCCAAACAGGAGACCCACCGACAAAAGTTGCTGTTGCATCTTATTGGCTTCTCTTCTCTTTTTTAATTTTTTGATGGTGGTTCTAATATTGGAACAGTGTGGCAACTCGCAACCAGCTGGGATAATGCAGCCGACGATGCAAGAATGACCAAGTGGGCAAAATGTTTTATCGAGGACTGGCACGCGCAAAACAAGGCTTTGGGTTTGTCATCAGACTTTATTTACATGGGCGACGCGGGAGAATACCAGGATGCATTCGCTAGCCTACCAGCAGATAATCTCAGGAGGCTTAAAGATGTTCACCAAACATACGATCCCGCTGGAGTTTTCGTAACCTTGAACTGGGGTGGATTCAAGCTGGGTGTTTAGATAGCTTGACAAGCTTCGCGCAGTTTAAAGCTAAATCGCGGCAAGAGTGTAGGTTTTAAATATACACGAGTATTCAAGCTTCTCTCAAAATATGGTTTCATTTGTAATGCCAGGGGTTGCTTGAGCATGACTTTATTAATCACAAAATGATCCGCAGTCTGTGCACAAACCATGCATCCATACAGACCAGGCAGTGTGCTTTCCGAAAAATGCCGGATTTGCACAAGTCTTCTAGTCAAGGGATAGGATGTCTCAGTGTGCTTGGTCAGATTATAAGTCTATTACTTCCAGGGCCAGAAATCAAGGCGTAAAGATATTGTGGACAATGAGGTGGCCGAGGCTTGACCGAATTTGCAACATGCGTCACGGTTTAAGAATATGCTCAAATCCACCACTCATTCCGTTTCATGCAAGAAGCAAAACTGGTCGCCTTCAAAGAGAGAAAAATATGAAAAGTTTGCCGGAAAAGGAACATAGATTTAAACATCAACTTTATTCAGTGATCGCATACAGTATTGAGAGAGAGGTAAACTCTCCGAGTGAGCATCGTCGTGACAGCGGATATTTCTTATCACACTCACAAGTGGTCTCAATCGCTCATACAGACGGCTGCTACGTAGGTCAGATGCCCGGACTAGCCGGCATCGGGATAAAGGTAATAAGAAGATAGTCACGGCCGCAATTAGTCCCGAAACACCATACTAAATAACACACGATCCTAACTTGTCAATCGGTTGACTACTGGCCCTACCGGGCCCGGCCAATTGACCATCGAGGCCGAGTCATAATCGTCATGCCGATCAATTCCTAAGACCCCGAAGCCGGAGGTCGCCTTCAACGGCAGCCTCCAACGACTAGCAATAGTAGCTATAAAAGACCTAGCTAGATCCCTTCTATAGAGAAAAACAAGAGCATCCAATTCACTGCATCAGGAGCCGTGGCTATCTATTGATATTTCTCCTTTCGAAAAATTATTGAAGAATGATTCAGGTCTTTGCCAATATCACAAGATGAGGGGGGAAAATGAATGTCATGGAAGAGCTTGATTTTCTCTATCTAACTGACCGTAGGTCAGGCTTTTATGGATGAATTCAGTAGTGACTGTTATCTTCGGAAATGACTGTGCCGATGATGATGATACTGATCTCTGACTGTTAGGTCCGGCTTCTAGCTATCCGGCGTTTCGTGGCGTTGAGATGAAATATGATAGACCTAAAATGTGACAGCCAAAACGAGATTTGGATACGTGCAACGGCTACTGCCTGTATCCTTTGTCAATGGAGAATTACTGGCAGCTTTTAAAAAAAGAGTGAGTAAATGGTCTACTTTCTTTCTGGCTAATTGCTCCGCCCCACCTTTTTAAAACCTTGTGCAACAAAGCCGGACATGTTTATTGCGCATTTTTAAAATATCGCTCCCCCGGTGACACTTTCCTCATTCATCTGTTGGATCACCATCATCAAGTCAGTTGAGTTATTCTACTCTTGCTTCCAATAGTTCGGCCATTGCATATCTCAACAATGCCGGCCGAACAGCCAGCCGCTCTCCTCGAAGGGAGGCGCGTTTACTTGGGAAATCTTCTCTACGCCGTCAAACCTGACGAGATTGAGGCACTGCTCCAGGACAGCGGGTTCGAAGGATTCGAACACATCCACATTTCGATCGACCCCATCAGCTCAAGAAACCCTGGCTATTGCTTTGTCGATTTCAAGACGCGCGAGGAGGCTGAAGAAGTCCTCACATCGCTGCGGGGTAACATCCGTGGGCGCCCAATTAAGATTGGGCCGTGCCATCCGAAGCAGCAAGGATCCAACCGATCAGGCCCCAGTTTCCAGCGCTGGGGCGACTGGAACAGCCAAGGGCGAGATGATGCGCGGAACCAAGGGCCTCGAGGGCAAGGACCACAGGGTGCCCTAGACCACTTTGAAGATTTCTCGAAGGACACGGCTCGCCGACGAGTTTATGTTGGTGGGCTACGCAAAATGATTGATCAAACACACAACCAGGAAGAAATGCAAGAGATCCTCCAAGGTTTTAATCCGTAAGTCGAGATGCAAATCTTTTCTTTTTCATGTTTCAGAATTAATACAATATATTTTCTAGGACTGCCATCGGAAAGCGTATCACTCCTCATGAAAGCACCAGGACGAGGAAAGGCCATTTTCACTATTGTTTTGTGGACTTTGGGTCTGAGGAGGAGGCTGTAGCTGCGGTCAAGGCGTTGAACGGTAAACACGCTCCTTGGGGTCCTTTGCGTGTTAAGTTCGCCAAAGAAACCCCCGCGGATTTGGGTGGTGAGCTTTGGTCAAAGGCCGACATTTCGAAAAACCCCAAAGATTCGTTCACGAAAATCATGGCATCGAATGATTGGCGCAGACGGAATTAACATGCAAACAATGAAAATAGACTTGGATAGTCCCGTTGTTCGTGATGGAACGCTGAACTGTAGAGCCCGGAACTCCCTCAAGGCCAATCCAGAGCAATGGAAAGACCCATACAGTACCGACTTAGGGTGCTAGAATCATATTGATGGAAGATGGGATTAATTGTTGGTTCTTTCAAATAAATAATAGTGCTAATAAAATTCGAAATATCTTCCACATGCATATCTAGAGCCATTTATATTTCTCTTGCAAGCTCTCTTTTTAATGTATACATCAGCTAGGCAATTTCTAAAATAGTTCAAATATTCTCTTATAAATTGGTATGCAAGAAAGGCCCGGAATTATTTCCAAACTTCACAGCTTCATCCACAGTCCTTCTTGTTTCTGTCTTCTCTTGACTTCGCGAGCGGCGGACACGAATAAGCTGCCTACAACTAAAGTGCTTCCGGAGAGTATTTGTGCACCAGCATAGGAGCCTCCATTTGCAGAAATTATGGCACCCGAAAGTGGAGATCCAAGTAACGCTCCGATTCCCACAGCTGCGGAAATAATTCCCAGCCGTGCTCCCATTTTTGACGCGTCCGAGTTTATGACAGCAACCACAGCAAGAAAAAGAGATTGGACTCCGCCGACAGACAAGCTATAGAAGGTGGTCCAGACGTAAAGCCCAGGAGTTGAATGAACCGGGATCCAGGTATACATACATATAGCAGATGAAAATAAAAATATAACGAAAACATTCATTGTACCGAAATATTTGGCAATAAAGCTGGGGAGCAGCCGAGCAGCAAAACCAATACCATTCAGGACGAGCGTAAGGTTCAAGGAGTCTGTGTATGATAATCCTAGCTTTTCCCGTGCATATGAGCTAAGAAAAAAGAATGGGAAAAAGACGCCTACAAAAGACTAAACTCTTGTAAGAAATCTTTTAATACTAACAGGGTCATTGAGACTTACCAGAAATGCTCCGATGAGATACAAGCTAAATTCCACCTCCTTAAACACAGACCAATCCACAATAGGGTCTGATCTTTTAGCTGACCGTCTTGGGACCCCGCATAGCAATGCGACGCTAAATGTGCCTAGTTGCACGAATCCGATCGCTCTCATAGTCCATCCAAAGCCGACTGTTGGGAGCAATGTTCTCGCCATGCTGGGGTAAATCAAACCTCCTGTCGTACTTCCACAGGCCGCTATTCCCATCACCAGCGGGAGCCTTCTCTTGAAGTATGTAGTAATGAGAGTCATCATCGGGGTGAGGAGAAATCCGTTGCCGAGGCCAGTACACAGTCCTTGAGCAAGGAGGATTTGCCAATATGTGTGGCTTAGAGAGGTCATAAATGTTCCCAAAACAACGAGAGACGCGCCAACGATGACTGTGATACGAAAGTGCCCGGCATCAGTGAGACGGCCGCTGATTATCCCAGTGAAAAAGAGAAGAAACACTGCTATGGAGCCTATCCATGTAATATCCGAGCGTGATCGATTAAGAGTCGAGGTGTAGTAAGCTTGGAAGACGCCAAAAGATATGATTAGGCCCCTGCCAAAATTTGTTAGCCCAAAACACGAACGCAGTGTATTCTTAACGTGCGACGAACCATGTGTTCATGATGGTAAGAAAACAAGCCAATACTACAAATTTAAGAAATCAGTTTTGTATGGCTTTCTTGGCAAATGGCCTACTCACCGGCCATCCAAGCCATCCAGCCACCTTCCGGCGGCGTACTTATTGCTGTGGTTCTGTCAGGACGCCTGTTACTCAAAGCCAGACTTGAGACAGGCGCCAAGTCTAAATTACCTTCCACTGCAAATTCTTGCTCGGTTGATGATTTCCCATGCTCTTGGCCGTCGAATTCCGGTTTTCTGTGGTCGCTAGTCCCATCTTCCTTATCCTTGTTATGCTGGTTGATCTCCATGTTATCGTATTGTTGAGCTCACAGTTTTACCAATAAAACAAGCCGCCTTATTCTACCAGGCGAGTTCAAACTGAAGTGGTATGGTACAACAATGAGTATTTGTACGTTAGAGTGGCCGAAAAAACTACAGAGGCGTGCTTGTATTGTCAAGCAAGCGAGATCCCCCTTTTTTGTGGAGCTCTCCCCAATGCGGTTGCAAAACCCGAGTGTATTTCTAAGATCTTGGCGAAGGCGGACACATTAGCAAATCGTACCAAGACTCTCCCCTAGCATCTTGCCGTGCTGGCCCTTCAATTCGGCCGATTTGGAGATTCTTCTAAAGTTGTGTTGTGTTTGCGACCTGCTTTACTGCTTTGAGCATGCCGGTTAATGAATTACACTGAGAGTGTGTCAATTCACTCTACGAATTACCGCGTCACACACCAATTCAGCGCATCGATACTTTATAAGAATTCATCGTGATGCCACGGCGATTTAGTCACATAATGATTACATGAGATATAATTCTGCATGTTCAGTTTTGCTAGTCGTCGCTTCAGACTTGCTGCTGGACAGTCTAATTTGGGTGACAGTAACTAGTTAATGAGGAAGAGCTAGGCATGGGTTCTACAGAAGTGAAGGTCTATTTATTTATTCAATTTTAGATTCAACGACACGTCTTTGTTTGATTCCATTGTGTAACAGTTTCCACGACAGTGATTTAAATACATTTGGAGCGTCAGAAATTTATAATTGCCTCTTTACCAGCTATGTATCATCATACTCTGTTTTACAGACTCAGTTGATATCCACAGCCTTGCCAGGCTTGAGCCAGCGAACCTTTTGCAAAATACCCTCCTGCTCAAACTCTTTCATAAGCTCCTCCTCATGTTGCGTGAAATGCTCCCAGGATTCATAGTGCATAGGAACCAATAAATCTGCCTTTATGTCTTTCAGGAGATGAGCAGCTTGACGACCATCCATGGTGATTTGGAGGGATTCGTTTGGATTTCCAAGCATTCCCTCGCTATTGAACCCATGAAATGTAGCTTTGCCAAGATTCATGAGGGCAATAGTCACATGGTACTTGTCGGCGATTTTAGAAAGCTCCTCGACATATACAGTATCCCCGGAGAAGTAGATAGCATTGGGACGACCGTCAGGAGCAACGCCAAAATCCTCGGTGTGGACTATAAACCCAACGCACTCATGGCCAGGCCAATGCTTGCAGGGCGTAGCAGTTATGTGAAAGATCTTTCCGGAGATCCGCACAACTCTCTCTTCCCAGTCTGAGAATCCAAGAACGCTAGGGCGTGGAGCCAAGTTCTTCGCGCCATCATTTGTGGTAACGACGTGACGGCCATCCAGAAGCTGGCGACCCAGTTCATCGAGATTATCCGGGTGGTTCTCGTGGCTTAAAAGAACAGCATCGATATGGGGAAGTTCGTTCATTTTAATGGCCGGGTCTTCATGGACCCTGAGCTTCCTGTCATCAAATCCCGTGGGCCATTCGCTACCGGCAGGGGAGAAAAATGGGTCGGTAAGAAAGGTGATGCCATCGATATTGAGAATCGCCGTGGCAGTTCCAACATGCGTGATGGTGACTTTATTCTTGAAAGTAGAGCTCGCCATGATTGATAATCTTTGGAATGAAGTATGAGAAGTAAATGAAAAGTTGTTGCCCATTTCAAGCCATGTAAAGACCAGCTACTTTATACCAACATAGTGAGATGTTCAGAGGAGCCATTATTACTAATGGACGGGCTGTGATCCATTTCATTTCATGCTAACAGGCATATTTTCCGTGTCAACGAACGCAAAATTTATTACCAATCTCTTCATTTCAAAGCAAACGTTGCTGAGTAAAGACGAAAATAATTTACCAAGCCCTAGTTAGAGGAAAAAAGGGTTCAAATGCGCTTGACTGGGGAAGTGGTTCTTGAATTAGAGTGCCACGCAGCGCCAATGCGGGGGCCGCTAAGCCGAAAACTAATACAAAACCCGACCCACACACACAGGGTGAGTTATGTCATTTCACCGCGCATGGATATGTCGTTCGGGCCTTTGGGATTTTGGTTCCTTTTCAGGAATCGACACACTCATCTTTTGCTTCGGAGAGACGGAGAACACTCCTTGGCCCCCTTACCGTAATCGCTTGTGAATAAGCAGAGCTTTCCAGTTATCGGTCTCACTCCTAGCAATGAAGACTCGCAAGCAAACACTGTGTCACACTTGCCGGAGACGCAAAATTAGTGTCAGTTTCTTTCACCCTGGCTCACTCGCTACTCGAATCACTTACCCCCCTCTCGTACATGATCGCTAACCTCAATGTGCCTCAGGTAGTGCGATGGAAAACGCCCGACCTGCTCCCAGTGCTTCCACGGCGGTCGCCATTGTGAAGGGTACCCGAATGCGCTTTTTGTACCGTGCGTCACAGGTTTAGGCTTGCAAAAGGCGGAGACATTACATACGGCTCAACCAACAAAAGAAACCCAGAGTGATCCATTGACTGCGGGCGACTTGATGTCGCTTCATCTCATTAAACGAAGTGACAGTCCACACACCTATCCAATCTACCCCTCCCCATCAAATCCCTTGCAAAACATAGCCTCCCTAATTTTGTATAATTACGTTCCCTACAGTGAAATCTCTAGTGACCTTTCTGATGTCGTCCCTCGGACGCCCCGCATATGCGGTTCCTGGGTCACGGCACTGCCAGAGCTGACTAGTGGAGGGAGCGGAACCTTTGGCAGATGCCTCACTTCGGCCATGAACGCCCTGGCACTGTCTATTGCATCCTACAAAGCTGGTGGGCGATTACTACAACCTATTTCTTCATGTTACGGACATACTCTTCGCTTAATGCAACAAGGCCTGCAGCTGTCCCCAAAATGTTTTGACGCTGAGCAGGCAGCCGCCGTCATGTGTCTTGCTCTGGTGGAGGTGGGATTTAACCTTTCCTCGCTTTTTCAATCTGTCTTTGGCCCTCTGGTGTAATTTGACCCCGAAATCATGGCTGACTCTTAGATACTGTTAGGTTATATCACCGACAAGTCCAAACAGTTGGCTTGTACATATGCACGGTCTGGGCGAGCTAATTCGGCTATCACCACCTGGATTGTTCAGTACTGGTATTCATCATAAGCTGTTTATTGGCATAAGGCCACTACTAGTGCGTGATATATCAAGCTTGTCACCTGCACTTCTCACTCACAAAGGATCGATTTTCTAGGTACTAAAAGCCCTCATGCGCCGCAAGAAGACATTTATAGCAGAGGAAGAGTGGACCGGCGCACCATTTGAATACCACCAGCCCTCTCCTCTGCAGAACCTTTTGAGTCTAGCTGCCACCTTGCCGGAGATTTTGGAAAGAATCGATGCGCTGAAAGATGAACCCGTCAACACGGCCACAAACACAGCAGATAAAAGACTTGCTGAGCTGAAAAGTTTCAAAGCGAAGCTTGAAGCATGGGGCGATCATCTTGCTGCAGAATCGCCAGCTCCATTATATTGGAATGGGAGTGACCTCGGATGTCATGATGATTCTTTGTGGTTTCCAAGTCTGAGCACAGCGAACATCCTCACACATCTCTGGTCCTTTCAAATCATTTGTATATCACAAATGCAAGATCTTCTGGCACAATTTCCTGGGTTGGGCGGAGTTGAGACTGCCCGGTTGCAAGGCGCCTTAGAACGGGAATCATCCATTCAGCTTAGCGCCAGGATACTCCAGAGCATGAGGTACCTAATCCAATCAGAATTTATGCTCTATGGGCCATTTTCTGCGGGGTTTCCGTTATATACGGCATACAAAACACTCGAAATTGATGAAAATGGAAGACACATTCTTCAAAATCTGGAAAAGGTGGTGATTGATCAGATTCCCATCGACAACATTCACGCTTTACAGCGAGAATGCAGCAAGTAGGCTGAGCCTCAATATTGATGGCAATTAGGTCTCTTAAGAAACCAGCATCGTATTTTCAATCCCGGTGTCGAATTTTGAACTTAATTTCCCTATCCACGTTGATCATCTAGATAGGGTTAATAAACTTATCTCGCTACTTGTACACTTCTTGTTTACCATATGCACAAACAAGATCACTTTTGAGGGACCGGCCGCCACATATACATATATAGCCAAGTATCCAAAATGACAAAAGCTAGCCATGCCGCCCGGCAGTGCGCTCTCGCATCAACTCGCGTCGCGCTTTGTCTTTTGCTGTTTTGTTCACATTCGTTAGCATGATTATTTCTATGCATCAGCGAGAGTATTAGAACATACCACTATCCCATGTGATGAATTCGTGTAAACCGTATCCTCCAGGAACGATAGGCAGCACCGGCACTTTTCTGTCAGTGATCACCTCAAGAAGTGCTGGCCCTTCAGTATCGATAAGCCACTTCAAGCTGTCAACCACATCATCTGGCTTCTCCACGCGGCGAGCTTGGAGACCCATTGACTCTGCAAGCAGGACAAAGTCCGGGTTCAGCTGGTGACAATTAGAGTAACGGTCCTCATAAAAGAGGTTCTGCCATTGGGTAATCATTCCCTGCTCCTCATTGTTCAAAACAATAACCTTCACACCAATATTGAACTGTGCTGCTGTGGACAGCTCGTTCAAGGTCATCGCGAAGGATGCATCACCATCAATGTCAATTACGAGAGCATCGGGTTTCGCGACTTTGGCGCCAATTGCGGCAGGTAAACCGTAACCCATAGTACCAAGTCCTCCAGAGGAAATTACAGTGCGCGGGTGACGCCAACGAAAATGCTGCGCTGTCCACATCTGGTGCTGCCCGACCCCAGTCGAGATGTATGTGCGATCTTTGCGATCAGCTGTCAGATTACTTAGCTCCTCAATAAGGGTTTGCGGCTTGATCAATCCCGACCGTTCAGTCTTTTCATAGTCGGAAAGCGGCCATTTCTTTTTCCATTGATTGATTTGATCGAACCACTCTTTGCGTTCTGGCATGGAGGTTTCCTTAATCTGCGGCAGCAGCAGTTTTAGGTTGGCACCCACATCTCCCTCAACAGCCTCAGTGGCTTGAACGACCTTGTTGATATTCTTGGGCATGATTTCAAAATGCACAATGCCGCCACGCCCTTCTTTGCTCGCTGCTAAAGCTGCGGGGGCAAATTTCGCCACATTTCCGGTAACACGCTCATCAAAACGACCGCCGAGGGCAATAATAACATCGGCGTGTTGCATTGCCATGTTCGCATACGCCGACCCGTGCATACCCAGCATATGAAGAGACTTTTCGTCCAGTTCGTCAAAGGCCCCAAGGCCGTGAAGGGTAGTTGTGACAGGAATTGACGCCTTTTCAGCCAAGGCTCGTAGCAGCTCTGGACCACCCTCGGAACAAACAATGCCGTGGCCAGCATAAATCACTGGAGATTTGGCGTTATTTATTAGGTTGGCTGCTCTCTGAATTGATGCATCATTCTCTTGCTTATTCAATTCCATGGCTTGGCGACGGGCAACATTTAGGGAGGGGAGCTCCGACTCCATAGGAATGGCTTTCCGAAGGACACTCGAAGTGACGTCTATGGGGAGATCCACCAAGACTGGGCCAGGTCTTCCAGACATGGCAATCTTGAAGGCTTCATTGATTCGCTTGGGTAGCTCGGCTACGTTCTTGACCATGATATTCCATTTGGTGCAGGCCTGGGAAATTCCCACGATATCGGCCTCCTGGAAACAGTCGCTCCCTATGGCTGTTGTACGAACCTGTCCCGTGAACACAACCATTGGGACGCCGTCAGCGAGCGCATCCGCCATTGGTGTGATTACATTAGTTGCGCCAGGCCCACTAGTCACCAAGACAACTCCAGGTTTACCGGAAACCCGGGCATAACCTTGAGCCATGTGTCCAGCACCCTGTTCATGTTTTGGCAGAACGAAGTCGAAGGCCTTCGAATTATATATCGCATCGTATACGGGGAGGATCGCGCCGCCAGGATAGCCAACTAAGGAATGATTAGCATTGTAGGTTGAATAAACATGGGTAGCGTACAAATGTGCTTGACACCTTGTCTAATCATCATTTCGTGAAATATGTGGCCTCCAGTCATGCCGATGAATCTGATTGGCAATTTATCAATGGTGGGCCAAATAGAATAAGGAGCCACAAGCAAACATACGATTCGTCCATTTTGGGTTGTCGGGGTTTGACCAGTGGTTGAACATGGTTTCTATCATTAATTGGCATCACGGAGATGTGTTTTGAAGGCGCATCTCTAGAAGAATGTTAGAATTTACCAACTTGAGAAATGGGTCAGACTATTTTAGGGTCGGCGAGAAGCCGCCAGATACGTACTGGGTCAAGGGACCTGCAGTGGAAGTCTGATGCCTGACATTTGAAGGTATTTTCTGGGCATTAGAGATGGAGGCAATGGCATTAGGAGATCCAATTGAGCGCAGCTGATTTTGGGCCAAGGCTTTCACGGCTCGAGCCGTTGATGGTCTAGAACGAATCATGATAGGGGATACTAGATGGTCGCAAGATGGACAATGGCTAACGACAAAAAGATGGACAATGCAATGAACGGCAGGGTTACATATACTATGGCTAGGTATTCGTATTCATTCAAAAGATAGGAGAAACGAACCAATTGCCCTCCGAATAACGGCGTCTTCAATTATAGGTATTCGACCAACAAGACCAAATGAGTCCCCGAGTGGGGCACGGACGCATCTACTTCAGAGCCCCGAATTAGCGAGATCGGGACGGGAGGAATCTGTCAGGGGTGAACCGTTCCTTATCTCCCCCACAAAGACCCCAAATGAACCGCCGGTAAGCGGTTGTTCCGAGGCAAAAGAGTCATCGGTTTAATGCCGTTTGCCGTGGCATTACCCCATGTGTATGCGAGAATGTGTACGGTCGACCTGGGAGCCGAAAACGGCCAGCTTTGATTGATTGGACATGACTCACGTGGCTAGCTGCCAATCCAGTGCTCCCCTAATTTATTGACAGGCAGTCAGCAGCTATAAGTTGCCAGGGATGCGACCGATGGTTTTTTCAATCATCTTGTTCTGTTCTAATTCGCCAATTCACTAGATACTAGGCCGTTGTGCAATGCAACCCTGGCAAAATTGTGCCGCGTTTAGTTTTTCCAGTATCCCTCAATTGAGCAAGGCGTACAATGTTTTCTATCCAATACGAAGAAAATGAGGTCCTTTGCATTGTCCTTATTACATTCTTTTTCCCTATTTTTATTTATTCCTCCTAGTCTTTTTGAGCAATTAGAGATTTTGTTCCACGACAAACATGGTCAGTTTAGTCGGCGCAGTGACCACTTGTGTCTGTCTCACTTTAGAGGTAATCCCACATCAGCATCACATTTTGGGAAGGAGCCGAATTCTTTTTTTCAACCGATTCTCTTCTATTGGTTATAATACACCTGATTATGGCTTTTAGAGAACTTTGCTACCAAGAGGGATGAAAGCGGCGGTGGGTCTCCCATGCACAAAACCCAATCCCTGATATCGCTGATAGGGGGACGTGATGATATTGAGGCGTTCGCCTGCCCACGGTATGATGTAGAAAGAAAAGAAAGGAAGAGAAAAGAAAAAAGGCTGGATTCTGCATTTAATTTTCATGATTTCACATACTTGAATGTCGCATTGACACCACTCACTCGCGTCCTATGGCGACGACGCGGCTCCAGCATCAGCATGCAGGGTAGCGCATCCACCTGACGTAAGAAGCGTCAGCAATCGGGACACGGAGATTATCATAGTGTCCGTCTCCGACGCCAATTTTGGTGCAGGCCCCCTTGGAATCCGCTTGCGGGGCCACGCCATCACACAGACCGGAACACATTTTAGCCTCCGGTCCCCGGGTTTAACGCCCTGTTACCTCCGGTCAGGTCGTCAATCGCATTCCACAGCCCGACCAGACACGCGGGATCCCGATGTTTTGTTTTCTCTCAGCAATCTCTCCCTTTTCCGGACGAGACGATCACCGCGTGCTGCCGTATTTTCCACCGCTGCTGCTGTTTCGTTGCACATCTCGCTAGCATGGACGATTTTGTCGTGAGCCGCGAGGAGAATCCCCCGGGAGGTCCCAATGAGAGGATGGCTTCCAAGCAGCGGGCGTGCTGCAACTGCGCCCGCTTGAAGATGAAATGCCAGTGGCCAAGCAACGCCGCCGGGAGGCCCGAAAAGACGTGCTCGAGGTCGGTGAATCTTGTCCAAAATTGCCCGCCGCTCCGGTGTACTAAAAAGTCCGTCTCGCAGGTGTGCTAGGATGAAGCTGTCCTGTCAGGTACCCGAAGCTGTACCTAGGAAGAAGCGTGGCAAATCGACGTGAGTGACGGCGCTCTTTTCTCATCTAGTATCCCTTGCCAGCCACATGTTGTCATGGCGTGCTCACACAATCGTAGGCGAGTTGCCCAGTTGGAAAAGAAGCTCGACGGTATAGTCGAGCTACTAGCCGCAAGTCAGCAAATCCAGCCCAAAGGTCCATCGCCACCCACACCTGAAAGCCCCAAGGCCAATCAGTCACGGCATCCATCCGTCTCTGATCATCCCTACCCGACCAATGGCCCTGCTGAGGACATTGAGAGTACTCCCACGCCCTCAGACCTGATCCCGAATGTGCCGTTTGACGCGCCGTGCCTGGAGCTCTTCCCGGAGTTTCGCATCACGCCTGTGCAGGCGTCTAGGTGCTTTGACACTTACCGCCGGGACTTCCCACATGTATTTCCGTTTGTGCCGTTCCCGCATAACATGACTGCGCGTGACCTATACTCGCGGTCGCGGTTCCTGTTTTGGACAGTCATGTCCGTCGTCGTGCCTCTGTCGGGGCCAGTCCAGAGTAGCCTCAGGTTGTGGTTCCGCAAGTACCTCGCAGAGCATGTACTCGTACGGCAAGAAAAGCGGCTCGATATGCTACAAGCTATTCTGGTCCACTTGGCGTGGTACGCTTTCTGTAATGAAATGTGAGATGGTCATGACTAACCGCTTGAAGGAACGACTTCCCATTCTATCTAGAGCCTCAAGCAACGCCTCTATTCCAAATGGCCCTATCATTAGTGATTGATCTTAGACTAGACAGATCACCTGCATCCTTCGCCGCAGCGCAGAAAGCCCTGCTAGGAGATGCTTGGGGAACCATTCACAGGGCGCAGAGCGGGCCAAGGCTAAAGACCATGCACACAAACGACGAGAAGCGAGCTGTTTTAGGATATTACCACATGTCAAGCATGTACGTGGAGACACCCTTCTCTGGTGGATTACTAGTCGCGCTAACAACTAGATAGGCTTTCCAGGTTATTCCGGAGAGGCATCGGCTTCCAGTGGAGCAACTTCTTGGGCCAGTGTTGCGATTCGCTGCTCGAGGAACAAGAGTACCCATCAGATCAGTACCTGGTGGCAGTTGTGAAAATGCAGCAAATGGCCGAGCGTGCTTATGCCGTAATGCGCGCCACCGACTTCCAGGACCAAGTGTCCATTGTGTTCCGAGCCACGCTTGACATGGCCATTAACAATGCCCGTCGCGAGCTCGACAATTTTGCGAAGTCACAACCGGATATTGTTCAGAACAACAGTGAGTAATGTCCTTGTTCGCAAACTGCATACGGCTAATGTAAATCTCATAGACATGTTTCAATCCCTTTATCATGTCCTGCTAATACGCCTTTACGAGCCCGTCCTGATGATGAAGGCGCCTCAAATCTCCGACACGGAGTGCCTCGAAGTCGAGCCGTTCCTGCGCACTGAGGCACTGTGGAAGTGTCTCCAATGCATTAGTAACTTTTACGCCCACCAGCTCACCATCCCACCCGCCGAACTCCCCAACCTCCCCGTCACCTCAGGCGGCTTCGTAGCCTTTAGCGTTGTCACAGCATCTCGGCTGCTTTTGGTCGACTCGTCACCCGACTGGGACGCGACGCAGGCCCGGCGACGGCTGGACCTTGCCGATATGCTCAAGCGGCTAAGCGACCAGTACCAGGCTGCTGACCGAGCGGCAATGGAGATGCAGCGACGACGCAGGATTCTGGACGACGGTACCAGCATGCTCGTTAAGTACAGCTTCAAGGCTCGCTGGATCCGCCAGTGGTACATGTCGAGGGCGCCCGCCGATGAGCAGCCGCAGGCAGTAACGGCGCCCGTAGCGCAGGCGCAGTCGGACCTTGAGACGGAGTGGCCGACAGATTTCCAGTTTGATGAGAACTTTTGGCAGGAGCTGATGAACATGCACGACTGCGACTTGATGGATGTGCCTCTTACGAATGCGCTTCACTTATCATAGCAGAAGGCTGCGTTTCAAAGTTCAACTTTTGCTCATAGGACGTACCACACACGAGATCATACACAGGGAGGGGGGTATTAAAAGCCGGAGTCTTGATACCATCTCAACAACATTGTGTTGTTGCGATTCTGTTTTCGTTCTTGTTAAGATAGCCTATGCGTGATTCTCTTAATCTCAACTTTTATGTGATCATTAAAACATTGTTAAATAATAATCATACATACTGATAAACTGCCATCGACTTTGACTTTCTGCGGTCAGATGACGTATCCGTGTTCTCAGTCATCCACCAGGCTCACCAGAGCCGCCTGTCAGTGAGTGGTGTAACTAAACATGTTCAAACCGCATTAAAAACAATCAACAGTATAGAAGCGAGAAAAATTGAACGATGGGCTGGTATTACTTTCATCCTTCACATATCATGGATGCAAATTTGTCCTCCAAATGTGGAGCCATGTATTAGTAGCACCCGAAGGTTCCGGTGAACCAGAACTAATAGAATTCCGCGGATTTGCCATGTTTCGGAAACGTGGTGTGAGAAATCGATGAGAAAAGCGCAGTTTGCGACGGAGACCTACCATGATGTTGTCGAGTTTCTATATTCGCGCTGGCATGCAATGCTTATGACAAATTTTCGATGCTAGCTAGTAATTCAATTCTTAATGAAACTGATCGGAGCTTAAAAGAATGTTTGGTTGAATGAAATGCCTCGGTAGGAAGAACTTACTTTTAACCTAGCTTGCTTTCACAAAGGAGTAAAATTTCAAACGAGAGGCTAACATCGCACTACGAATTAAGGAGGGACCGCTTGACTTTTGCTGGAACTGTTAATGCGGCCGAGGGTATCCAGTCATCATTATAATACAACTTTTAGCCATTTTAAACGGTCTTCCGAATAACATTCCGAATAGTAATCCGAATGCCGTTTCGGAAGCCGGCCTATCTGCCCATCCGAATGCCGGTCTTCAGCGCAGCTTGAAACAAATAAATACATCACTTCAAGTTCACCCGAATCCAATTGAACTAGACTGGGTGACTCTTATCCGAAATACAAATTTTGTATTAATCTAAATACTGGACGGGAAGATTGGCTATATAATCATACCCCTGCTGAAGGGAATGTGAATAAGCGCCTATAGCGTACCGCACATTCTTTCACTACCGACCCTACGAATTACGAAGACCACTAGCGATGAAGGCATATCAATACGTATGCAAGCCGCAGGACTGTGTCATTCCGATGTTCACATCATCCGCGGTCATGGAGAGAGCTGGTTGAGCAAGCGCCCAATCGTTCTGGGACACGAGGTAGCCGGCACTGTTGCTAAGCTGGGGCACGGTGTGTCGGAGTTTAGTATCGGCGACCGAGTCGGCGTGGGACCTCCCCAGAAGCCAATTGCCGCCACGGGCTTTGGAGGTTCTCTCGGTCTCGGTCGTGACGGTGGCTTTGCCGAGTATGTCACCGTGCGTGCTGAGCGCCTTGTTCCTATACCTGACGGAGTGAGCTTCGCACAGGCGGCCGTTTCCTCCGATTCTGTTGCAACTGCCTATCATGCCGTCGTCGGGGAGGCTGAGGTTACTGCCGGATCAACTGTGGCTATCGTTGGACTGGGTGGACTGGGTTTGAATGGAGTGCAGTTGGCAGCATTGAAAGGGGCGACCGTGTATGGCGTCGATGTCGATGAGAAGAAATTTTACGAGGCCGTCCGAAAAGGCGCGCGCGCGTGCTTTCGAGGCCTGGCTGATCTATCTGGTATTACCTTGGACGCTGTAGTCGACTTTGCGGGCTTCGGGACCACCACGGATGCCGCCATCGCTGCCGTAAAGCCAACTGGTTGTGTAGTGCTGGTCGGTCTTGTTATGGACCGGTTGGAAATATCTGCACAAGCACTCGTGACGCGAAATGTTCAACTTCGTGGCTCGCTTGGTTCTATCAGGGATGAATACATTGCTGTACTGGATTTAATTTCTTCCGCTTCTTTGACCTCTTTGCTAGAGGAAATCCCTTTCTCTAGCGTTCCCGAGGGATTGGAGCGCCTCGCAGGGAAAGAGGCACTTGGAAGGCTCTGGACCAACCCAAACGCATGAGGTAATAATCTTCAGTAAGCGGGGGAGCTTTGGGTGCAATATTGAAAGGCAGAACATTTGTAAATAAACTACATTGCAACACGTTGTTCCGAAACAGGCTCACTTTAATTCCAGGATCTGGGGCAGTGGAGCCATCATAACGGTTTTGGAGATCAATGGGGCTAGACTAGTGGTCTTGCCACCGTATTTATGAGATAATACTATTACAGTTAGATTTACACCGTGCTAGTTGGTATCTTCAGCCCATCCTAACGGACACAGTCAGCACTTTTAGGGCTTGAATGAATCGCTGGGGCAAACTCACCGTTCGAAATTCTCGGAGCCATTTCTCTCTTGCGTATGCTATGTTGGAGGGATCCGACACAGGATGCAGTAGCTCATGGTTGAAGAGACAAATTATTAATGCAAAAATAATACCCAACCACACACCGCAATGTTGGCCTGTCGGGAAGATCGAGTGGACAAGAAAGGTAAGGTGGGGATCGCGCTACCAATGTTGATGTTAATCTAAAAGATGGCATTGGCCACATGGCACTAATGTATGCCGTCAAGAAAATTGGCATTGTTGCCTGTTAGTTGCTGCTTGATACACATAGCATTGACATTAACTGTAAGGATCTGTCAAGCCAAACGCGACTATTATTGGCCGCTGAAACTAGCTATGTGGATATTCTAGTGCAAAACATTACACTGCACTTGGAACGGCTGGGTAGGTGTGGTAAAATACATAAATTTTCGACGAGTAAAATGACTGCAAGGCCAATTTAGGCTGCGAAAAATAAATACAAAGTGAAATGGTGTATTGATATGAGGCTAATAACTGAAAAATAATATGGCAGGCGAGGGTTATTCCCCAGAATAGAATGGTATGAAGAAATAATCAACATACTTGGGTCGGTTTGATGTGCCTCGAAGACATTGAGGGAAACAAACAAATAAAAAAGAAGAAAGAAACGATGGGCCAAGGATATTTCATTCTAGGCTTTACAAAAGACAACCCCCTCAATAGGTGGCGTTTCTGCCTCAGTGACTAAGACACTTCCACAAACCCGAGGCCACCGTGAAAGTAGCAGCCGTCATTATTCGGCCTCAACTTTAAAGCCACCTGGCATCAGCTTGGTAAATACTTGGTGATAATCATACTTGCGCCTGATGCTCTTTAGCTTTTTTAGGCTGCCCTTAGGGTAAGTTTCAAAAACTGGCTGACCTTGGTCAGCCTCGTTCATGTAGTAGTACGATCCCATTGCGTTCAAGGACTGTAAGCGCTCTTTAATCATAAGATTATACTTTTAGATAAAGCCTTCAATTAAATCACTATGAGCCGGGTCCGTCCAGGTATATGTTTGCTCGATCCACAAGGCTGGAGTCTCATCGAGGCCATGAAGGGCTCCAGGGTAAGTGTTCGAGGCAGCCAAGAATTCTGAGGTAATTGGACCGTAGGCTAAACCAATTGTGATGCCCTTTGAGCTGTTAAATGTGGCCTGGGCCTCTTCAAAGTATGTGTCGTGAATAATTTGCATGGCCTCTCGGTCGGCCAGAGCCGGCAGGAGGTGAAACCGTTGGTTATACCCATGTGATGCTCCACCCTTTTTGAAGGTTGGTTCAAGCATCTTGGAATATTCGGCAAGACCCATTGGCAAGAGAGAGAGGGAGCTATTCACCGGCTTGAGAATTCCTCCTAAGAAATCATCGAACACTGCAGGTGAAGTGTCATTGCCGTTGTAAAATAGAGTCGAAGAATAATTCGGCACAGAGGTTCCACTGATCCACTGAATCACGGGTATAATAGCAGATTTTGGGTCTTTGTGGCCTTGCGTTGCGAAATTGAAGACACTATCCAGGAATCCTTTAGTGATTTCCGGGGTCCCTAAGCCATATGCTGGGAAACCAAATGTCGTAGAGGGTGCTGGCAGTGTGCGCAAGTCAAATCGCGTGACAAGACAGAAAGAATTCCCGCCTCCTTGCAGTGCCCAGAAAAGGTCTGCGTACCGGTTTGTCGGGGTGACTTCGATTACTTCTCCGTTTGCTAATACACACTTTTTCCCATGTCAGTTTACAATTTTTTGGTTGAAAGTGGCGGCACTGACCTCATATGCTTTCACATTGCCATTCGTTGACCCAAGGCCATATTCATAGCCATAAAATGATATGCCTCCACCTAAAAGAAAGCCCGGAACACCAACATCTGGAAGGCGTGCACCGACGACAGAAACGTCGGTTCCATTTAGTTTGATGTAGATATCACTCCACCTGAGTCCCGGACCAACCGAAAGAGTGCTTTTATCTTCTGATAAACTGAACGTGTCAAGATTTGAACTAGATATCAAGATGCCGCTTGAATCAATACTACCGGCCTCGGGGATAGGCATATGGCCCCCACCACGCATAGCGAATTTCACTTGTAATTTGGTGAATATCTTGACGGCCGCGGAAAGTTGCTGCGCATCAGTCGGAGCAAAGATACACTTGGGACCCAACCAACAGGCAGCCGACCATGAAACTAAAAAGTGAAGGATTAGTATATTGCTTTTGGGACAAAAGGAACAACCATCATGGAATTTAGAAGGTCAGCGTAAAATAGTACACACCTTCGTTCTCCTCGGCATATCTTGCATCCCCGGGGAACACTGTATTGTTTGGATATGCGTGTTGAAGAAGTAAACAAGCCTGTTCCGTCCGATTGCCAGGCACATAAGATGCCAATGCAATCCCGGAAACCGCCAGAAGCTGGAAGAAACGCATATTAAAAAGGAAAGAACGAATAAAATAAAAATCGTGAAACAAGTCAGAACAGGTTGAATGGATGCTCAACCTTTCTAAATCTTTATGGTTGCTACAATGAAGACTGTAAAAACTGACGAAGGCGGCTGGCAGGAAGATATATGTTCTTTTTGATACGCTCATGCAATAATTATCCATCCCTTGTTTCGGGCCATTTCAAGACCCGTCGGCATTCGGTTACCCCGTCCTCCGCAGAATGATGTTGTTTTTAATTAATTGATGATCATTTAAGCCAAAAATACTAAACCACGCGCCCGTGCCAGCTTGTCTACTTTGCTCGGTTTCCCATCGTTTTCGCGTTCGTGGTGTCGCAATTTAGGGTACGTTTATCCACTGTCCAATTAGAGCAGACATTGGGGCTAGATCTGCATGAGCTAAAGCTCGTATCGTGAACTTTAATGCCCTAGGATGGTCTGGTAACTTTATTATGTCCAAATCTGGAGTGGAGAAGTGTTAAGGCCCGGTCAACCATACAGGGCTCTTAGGTGCTACAGTAATTGCCGCATGGCGATTCATCACCCATCTTTTGCCCCATTGGTACAGTGGTCAATAGCACAGCTTTTACAAAAAGCGCTCTGCTGAATCCAATGGTGCGACTTGGACGAGCAAAACCACGAGGGGGAAAATCCCAATTTTCCCCAATGTACACACCATGGCCTAATATTTCTAGAGCCAGAGCTTCTATTAGCCTATTTACATTTTATTTTGGTTTTGGTGACTTCAGCCTTTTCGAAAACCTCGCTCACCGCTTCACTTGCACGGCCTGACTTTCGCTAAGCCTGCATTTTTCATCAACTCTATTTGGCAGGTATTTAACCCTGATGTGAATTGTAGAGATAATGTTCCGGGTCGAACACCTCTATTATGGGCCGTTCAGCAAGAACATGAAGTTATGGTTCAATTATTGCTTAATACCGGCGAAGTCGATATGAATTGCCGCGACAAACGTAAAAATTGGACGCCATTACAATGGGCTGCTAAAAATTGCAATAAGGGTATTATGCGACTATTCTCTAACGCGGACGAAGTTAATCAAAACTTAACGTCATGGACCATTAAAGGCATCACACTATCACCGACTACTTATAACTATGACCGGGATATCATCATCTTTTAGGAGAGGGAACTTGAACGCTATTTATGTGATTGATGTGGTCTTATTCTTTGTACTTAGTCTTTTTACTTGGTCTTAAAATATATAAGGATGAGAATTTTCACCCTTGAACAACATTCCGGTCTAATAATCATTGAGATGGCATATCATCTGAGTTTCAAAGTTATTTTCAATGTGCCATTCGCCTGACCATTGATAACAAGTTTCGTAACAACGGCTCCAGGTCTAACTTTCCACAGGGAGCTTGGATAGTGCGTTTTCTATGATGGAAACGACTTCCGCCCCGCCCCCAAGCTGTATTTGATTGAAGATGTCTCGACTCTTCGAACAGAATTCTACTAATTCAGACCGTTGCACCGCACTATTCAAGGCACCTTCCAGTAAGACTAGCGTTGCCGCTAGAGCTCTGTGGTACTGATATGACCAATGATCATAAACGGAGTCCTCATTTAGCGTTTCATGTAACTTTAGTATTGTCTCCCGCGCTGCCCCGAGACTAACACTCCGAGCCATTTCGGAAGTGTAGAAAGGCGTATAAAAGTCTCCTGATGCGACGAAGGGTCGATGCACGACAAGCATCAGATGATTGAAGCCTGTAATATCATCAGTATTGTACCATACGAGCTTTGCGTGGGCATCTCACGAAGTGCGATGTAAGTGGCCTGGTTTCTTGTCCATCCAATATTTTCTACCGGGGGTCGGGGGCGTCCTAGTAAGGTATCACTAGGTGCTAGATGCGGTGGAAGCCTTCCTCTCCAGCTCATCAATTCTGCTTGGTGATTCATAAGACGACCCACGAATGACTGTATGGGAACGTCGCTCTGACTTATTTCTCGTATCTGTTTGAAACTGTTAACGGAAGCCGTCAAAGCTATTATCAAGGCATACCAAATCAATAATTTTACGAACTATCCGAGCGAACGTAGCCATGACAACAATAAATGTGGTTTTGCTGACGTTTGCTACCGGATCCTGTGTGACAAGAGTCAGCCGAGAACGTGGATTAGATCCGGGTATTCTAACCAATAATTCTTGAGGGTAATCCGCTCTAGCATCGGCCTCTCGAATCGATAGAGGCTTTCCATATTCGATGCACATGTCCGATTCCATGCTGTACAGGATCCACCATGTTCGACGTGCGAGCTGCGTCTCAACGGTATCAAAGGTTTCTGGACCGAGATTTGTATTCATTCCCATTGAATAAGCGGTTCGTATAGCAAGGCCAAGATAATTGTACGCAACTGCACAAGGTTAGAGAGGACAAGTAGTCAATTGACAAGTAGCCTTACAGTCTGGCTGGGCTATATGGTGCGAATACATAGCCTTACTCACGATCAGCAGATGGCCACTTCATATCCCAAGATATTAAATATTACCATGAACATAGACGCTTGTATTGTCTCTATGCAGTTTGTGCCCAAGGAGGCTCCGAGAAAAGTTTGTGCCTGGTTGAAGTAGAACTCGGCCCACTCCAAATTATCTGCCTCTGCCTTTGAGCTTAGAGCACCCAACGCCAACACTGAATACAGCAAACATTGCCATCGACGAATTTTAGCATTTATAATTTGTGGCTGCGATAATTTCCAGGACTCTACGTAAGCAAGGCGAAATGCATCTTCGTCTAGTGCTGGTATAATTGGATGTACGGCGACGAAGAAGCATTCTAGATGAGAGTTGGCCACTTCCTCACGCAATCTAAACTCTCCTCGCCCTCTGGATTCCATGGATGAAAATCTATCCTGTTCCGGGGACTCGTGGGGTGAGCTTGTGTACACTCGAGTGTGGTACGGCTCAACTCGTGGTCTCTTGCTGTGGCGCTCACTGGCATCTTCAGGCAACTCCGACCGTGATAGGATGGCTTCGACGGATTCTAGAAGTACCATAGTAGAAGTAGGGCCATAAAAGCAGGATGTTGAATTTTCTTGGTCAGAAACAAAGACTCCTGGTGTGTGCGAACTTCTTGTCTGGTTGGTATCTGTGATGTGGATGAGTTCAGGTCGACGAAGAATGCAGGCAAGCAGTTAAATACCTGCTCTCTCCAAACTTGGTTGATGGTGCTGTGACGTCTTTTCTCCAAAAACGGCACGCTCCAGCTCCAATACTCTCGCATTGACAATGTCAAGCCCTCTAGAGCAGAATCAAGAGTCAGCGATACGAGCGAAATCCGGTTTCCTCCGTGACTTGCCCAGTAATTTTGTTTGCCGCTGCAGATGGGTCATACGTGCATTCAATCTTGCTCTTTTCACAAGTTTGACAAGGGAGAAGGCCATTGCACTACCTAAATCAATCTCGAATCCGCCAACGCTTACAAGCAGGTCTTCTGGACAATGCTACCTTGAGTTTCCGTGCGCGACAGGGATCGCATGCTTCCGTTGTCTTTTTCCGGGGCCTGACTGGAGTGGGGACACGAGGATTCTGGTTGCTCATCATCACAGATACAAGGCGATCGTTCGGGTTTTGTTTTCCAATCTTTGATTTGTCACTTCACAGTAGGTATCACATTGGCCTGCGATGAGGGGGCAGCTCAGAGTTTGACAGCAATCCTGTGCCGGCATCTCCCCGGTCCAATCAATTCAACCGTGGTCTCCACTCAAACAAATCCGCCGTCTAGTCCATTTTGAAGTTATTGGAATTGGCTATTCAGTGCTGCGCCAAATCGTCTAGCAGCTTCTCTGAGATTTTCAAGCGAGGCCGAGGCATATGTTGCGCGAAAAAACATACCATCTTCGGCATTTTCTGCGTCAGACCAGAAACATGTCCCTGGTGTCAAGAATACCTTTTGGTCCACGGCCGAAGCGAGAATGGCTTGTTGGATTTCTTGATGATCAGCGTCGCCTTTGTATGAGGGGTGTTTCTTCCAGTCAATCTCTATCCATTGCTACTTTGTGTAAGCTATTGGTGAAAAAAAGAGTCAAGACCGCTACCTGGGTGTACTTACAAACATTCCCGCCTGGGGAGGGACCCAGCGTGCAATGTCCCGAGGCAAGAACTCGTCGCAGGCTTGGATTAATGCATTCCTTCTCACGGTGTATTCCTTTTGGATATTCTCTAGCCATTTGAAAAATCCTGTGTGGCTCCAATGATGGTTGAGCAATTTGTAAATGATGACCTGTGAGAAGCCACTGGGGTGCTGGGCAGATGTTTCGTTTTGCCGAACGAATTTCTCAATCACTTGTTGAGATGCAGTGACCCAACCCAAGCGAGCACCCGGTGCAAGGACTTTGGAGACAGAATCCAAACGGAGAACACGGCCATCGATGTCGAGATTCAGATATGACGGGATCAGATGACTCACTTGAGGAATACAGCCAGAATCATTATCCGCATCAACCGAAGGCATTTGGATATAGTAGTAGGGCTCATCTTCCACAAGGTATAAATCAAACTTTTGGGCAACGGCATAAATAGCCTTCCGACGCTCAAGAGATTGTGTGGCTCCTGTTGGGTTCTGGCCTGTCGGGACCATGTACAGAAGAAACGGCTTGCGAGCACCTCGCTTCTTCTCGTCCCAGTTAGAAAGTGCATCCTCGAGACTCTGTGGGAGAATACCCTGGTCATCCATTTCAATAGAGAGAGCTTTGATGCCAAGGGCCTGTGCAGTTTCCATCGCACTTGAGAAGGTATATTTCTCAACAATAATATAGTCTCCTTTCTCACAGAACATTCTCAATGCAGAATCCCATGCCGAAGTACTGCCTACTGTCAAACAGCAAGCCCAGTCGGCATAGGGGGGGTCATGAATGAGCTTTATGTACAGTCAGTACATTTTCCTTTTTCTCATAGTCAAGATAAACCTACCTCAGTATGCTCCGTAAAAAATCGCAGCATCTGCGCAGAGCCGGATCCTTGTCCGTAATTTAGGGCAACGTCGAGACCTGAAGGAAGGTTGAGTGAGAAAAGAAATGGATCTCTGAGAGGGTATGCAATTGCTTCTAGTTACGGTCTCCTGAGGATCAAGGAAAGATTTCTAACTTACTATAATCGCTGATGCCTGGTTGAAAGTCATACTTGGCCATGTGAATGACAGACTTGCTTTCTATGGGATTGTTCGGAAGACCGGAAGGGTTGGATACACACACATTGATCTCCTCAAAAGGGAAATTGGTGCTAGAAGGTACACCAGCACCCAGCGAAATCATGCCTAACAGAAATATGTGAGCGACAAAGGGTTACCGACCTGGGCTCGCAAAGGGACCGAGTTGATATACCTGGCTGGCCAACGTTTCGAGCCGCAGCCTTAATGCTTGAAGGCTACAGATAATCAGTGACAGGAATTAGGCTTGATAATAGAATATATACCTTCCTCCTGTTTGCCTCCTCGGAAAACAGATCTGTATAGTCCAGGATGTCAATTAAACCACAATAAATGGTCTCGCGGCGTTCTAAAATCTCTTACTATCCCAACGTTTTGCCGGTGTCTTCGGGTTTTTCTGATGTACAGCAACATTAGCTTTCTCTAATCATACATAGAATCTCACGTTCAATCATCTTACTCCGCTCTTAAAGCTCTCGCTGTCGCCCATGGCCTCGACGCGACCGAATAATTGGGCGCTGTCTCGGCGCCATGGAGGGGCGCCAGAAGGATCGAGTTTACTTATCACGGCGTCAAGCAACATCTTAATGGCAGATCAAATGTCTAACAGTCAAGAAATAAAAGATATGAAAGAAAGAAAATCGTATCAATGCTCCGGACTGGCGTTGGCTAACATTTTTATACCAATGCCCCCGAACTGCCCTACGTAAGTCTTATCAAAAATAAGAAATCACTGATAAATTAATATTAACTCAGCTAAACAAGCCCTAGTGCAAGACATTCTCTTATTGCGGAGATCCCGAGACGTATAAACTCCACAGTGGTGATACGAGACTCGCGCGTGCTGGCATTCTTGCGGCTCACAGTATCCGCCAGAAGAAAAAAAAAGCGCCGAAGGGTGCTCCAAAGAACAGAACAAGTAAGCCTAGACGAGTTGGCTGCCAAATGTGGGGTCTTTGCAAAATGCACCAGGGTGCTTCCACGCCCATTCACCGAGTCGGGGAGATCCCGAGGAATTTCGCTCCACTGCGCCATATCCAACCATGGTGGATCAACTAGTCCTCCGCCATATCGTGTCTCTCCTCGTGAGCCGCGGCGGTCTGAATAATTGACAAATTAAATAAGCTTACTGGAAGAACTAACAGATCCCAACTCGGGAGGTGGTCTCGAACTTGTTCTAATCTAGACCGTTATCGGGCGGTCTGTCAGTGACTGGCGTAATGATGGACTACCGTGGGATGAAAACCCCTGCCCTTTTACTCGTCCTTGACGCAACTTGGTTACCCCGCCTGGTAAAAGCGATTGGCTCACGGAAAAGCCGACAATCCTAAACCTGGCGATCTTGATACACGCGCGTTATATAAGGCAATTGATATCCGCGTGGCACTTTTTGAAATGAATACATCCATTCATAACTTCTGCCTTGACTTGACAAGATGAGCTCTACAACGGACCAACAATCGAACGGCGCTGGAAATGGACTCGTCGATTATGAAGGACAGATGTCTGCCGCCGATGGCTTCTTCGAAGCGCTTGGTGCGTCCCCCGACCGTACAAAACTGCTGGTTGGATTGATTATAACTTCTTTCTAGTCGAGGCCGGCGTTACCCACTGCTTCGTTAATTTGTAAGTCTTCCGGTAAACAGGGCCTGTGCTCTACTAAGTGTGTGACTAGAGGCAGTGATCACCCTGCCATGGTAGAGGCCATGATCAAGGCGAAACAAGGTGGGTTTTGAGACTGCATTTGAAGAATTGAAACTCATTCTTCCGCAGAGAAGTCGACCACGTTCCCCAATATTATTACCTGCCCATCTGAATTGGTTGCTCTATCAGCAGCGCTGGGATATGCTCAAGTCACTGGTGTCCCTGTATGATTGCCCTTGGCTTTTCTCTCTACCATTTCGCTCACGAATTCTCAGCAATGTGTCATTGTACATGTGGATTGTGGAACCTTGGCTCTCGGCCAATCTATCCACAATGCTTCAGTTAGCAGGGTTCCAGTTCTATGCTTCGCAGGACTCAGTCCCTTTACTCAAAACGGGGAGCTTTTGGGTTCAAGAACTGAGTATGAGCCCTCTCGGATACTTTTAAGACCGGCGGGGCTGATTTTGTCATAGATTCATCCACTGGTTGCAAGATGTGCCGGACCAAGCGGCTATCGTACGGCAGTACTGCAGATACACTGGAGAGATCAAGTCCGGGAGAAACATCAAAGAGATGGTTTACCGGGCCCTTCAATTATCATTGTCAGATCCAAAGGGCCCTGCGTATCTCATGGCTGCCAGAGAGGTCCTTGAAGAGGTGAGGCAATACACCTGCCATATGAGAAGCCGACTGACAGGAGATTTTCAGCAAGTTAACAAAAAGTATCTTTGTGAAGAGACTTTGAGTCCTATAAGTCCCAGCGCATTGCAAGATACGGGTAACGTCAATGCGCCTGCTACGTCTGGATTATGCTAACT
Source organism: Calonectria hongkongensis (assembly GCA_017140755.1). Taxonomy (NCBI): domain Eukaryota; kingdom Fungi; phylum Ascomycota; class Sordariomycetes; order Hypocreales; family Nectriaceae; genus Calonectria; species Calonectria hongkongensis. The sequence continues at coordinate 700,938 of JAACJA010000014.1, forward strand.
AGGATAGATGTGGAATTGATCGCAACGACACTTATGAACGCCAATCGACCGCTCGTTATTACGTCGTATCTTGGCCGGAATAGAAGCGCCCCTCCGCTGTTGGCAGAGCTTTGTGACAAGCTCCCGATTAGTGTTGTCGAGATGGTCGGATCCGACGTATGCATCAGGAGTGACCACGAAGCCTACCGTGGCGTTACCGTCACGACTCACCCAGAGGTCCTTGAAGCAGATGTCATTCTAATCCTCGACTGCGATATTCCATGGATTCCTACCGCGGGAAAACCTCAGAAAGGTAGCAGTTGCCCGAGTCGTCTCCTTTACTCAACCAAGGCTGACTATTTCAGGAACCAAAATCTTCCATCTCGACGTCGATCCACTCAAGCAACAAATGCCACGTATGTAATAAAATCACCTTCATGGAGTACTAATTAACATGGCGCAACTAGTATTTTCCATCCCTGTGGTTGGGAGATATAAGGTCAGCTGCGAGATTGCCCTCCGTCAATTGAATGAGTTTCTAGGCAAGGCACAAATTGACGCATCACTCTACTCCGAGAGATTTGAGTCTCGAGCTTCTCGTTACACGAGCTGGCGAGAGTCTCTCAAACAACTAGAATCTCCGTGGGAAGATGGCGCGGTTAGTGTGCCGTACCTGGCCTCTCGATTGAGGAGTCACCTTCCACAGGACACCGTTTTCGTTTTGGAGGCCGTTACCAATGCGGGATTTCTCATTCATCATTTAAATCTGGTTCAGGTAATCTTTCGCTCCCAAAATTCGGGTTGCCGCTGACAAGATGTTTTAGCCAGGAACTCTCGTCGCTAGTGGTGCTGGTGGTCTCGGATGGGGAGGCGGCGCAGCCCTTGGTGTCAAATTAGCCAAGCCTGGTTCGTTTATTTGTGCAATGTGCGTTCGCTTTTCCGGTCAAAGAATGTCCAAAGCTAATTTCATTTTTAGCGTCGGCGATGGCACATACCTCTTCTCTCAGATGGAGAGCGTTTTCTGGATAGCGAGGCGTTATAACATCCCGTTCCTTCTGGTCGTGTTGAACAATGGAGGGTGGAATGCACCGAAAGTATCCACTGTCATCTTACATCGGAATGGTTTGGCATCAAAGTCCGATCGACGAGGTAAGAAGAGTCCACTGCAAATTTGGCCTTCATTGGTCTTTCCTTATAGGCAAAGCTGTTGGTCAGTAGCTATGTCAGAGCTAATATTTCATTTGCGTAGATCTCAACATGTCATTTGAGCCATCTCCAGACTACCCTGGAATTGCTAAAGCAGCTGGTGATGCTTGGGGTGCGACGGTTACTGTCCAAAGTGAGCTTGATTCAGCGATTAAAGAGGCAACGAATGTTGTTCGAAATGGCCAGTGTGCCGTAGTTGAAGTTTCGTACGTCATAAATATATCCTTTGTCAAGCAGAGCTAATCCATTTAGTGTTCCTCCGATGGAAAAGGCGTTGCGGCTATAACAAGACCGAACTGGGAAGGTTCTTATGATTCACCTTTGGTGGTATCGTCGATTTGTCCTGGCCCGGTGGTGGTTTAGTCTTTTATCCATAAATGAAAGTTTTTGAGCGTTCCCTCCTGAGGTGGCGGGAAAGCTCAGTTTCTTCAAACTCGAAAGCTCGGACCTTATTTTTCACGCGGTCGAATGATCGGTAATGGTTCATTATCACGACGCTTTAGGGAAGCCTTAGGGTACCGCACTGGAAGTTCCCCCGGTCTGATCCAGTTTGTCGAGGAGCACAGTTGGACTCTCTGCTTCAATACTTCGGTCCTCTTAAGAAACTTTTGTAACTTGTAAATCCAAGTGGCATTTTATTACAGTATTTTAGGAGTATCTAGGTAATTTCTCTATACTCTCTTAAGGTCCCCGGCATACCATAGCTCATCCAGCTCATCATCCTAGAGTTTCCTCTCCAATATTTGTAATCCCAGGTAAGTAGGAGTTTTGGGTTGTAGATAAGCGAAGTTTCTAATGGTATAGGAGGTAGTTTCATAGAGGTGAAAGACACAAAGCTTTGCAATAGTAGAGACAAGATTTCGCAGAGATAAAAGAGACAAGGTTGCGCAGCGACAAAGAAGACAAAAATTTGTAGTGGTGAAGGAGATGAGGTTTCTCGGTGATGAAGGAGATGAGATTTCGCGGCAATAAAGGAGGTGAGGTTTTGTAGAGATGAAGGAGATGAAGCTTTGCAGTAGTGGAGGAGATAAAGACACTGCAGGATTTCCATCTAGAATCCCCCCAGTGGCCGAAAATAGTGATAACCTTGAACAAGGTGGTTATGGTACAGTGGGTCTGAAAAGATTTCGCCTGGTCCTCATGTATGACCCTAACATTAACCCTAATGCCAAGAATATAAATAATAATTATTTTATAAATTTCTAAATAAAATTATGATTATTTAAGAACTTAATCATAAGTTTTTTTAGTTTTTTTTTGAGGGAAATACTGTTGACTTGATGGTCAGCCTACTACCGTAAAAATAATTCTAACTCTACACAAAAAAGGATCTTGCGTGCGAACCAGGGATCAAAAAAAAGAGCCAGGCCGGATTAGGCAGCTATTGGGTTCATGACAAGAGCTGTATGACGCAACCAAGGATAACACAATTAGGGAATAAGTTCATAGAATATATTTGCTTTATTTAAAAAAAAGTTTTTTTAAATATATAGATTAAAATTCAACTAGTATAGGGTAGATAATAGGTACTAAGGTACCAGGTGGAATTTTTTCAAACCCACAGTATGTATTATTATACATCCGGCAAGGGGTGGGAAAAAGTATTATCGTGTTGGCATATTTGACTCTATGCCTTCTGAGAGTGGATTGCAGTATTGTAAAAGTTGGGCGATTAAACCGGTAGAGATTATTTAAAATCAGTATTCTTTATCTCTTTACCATCATCAATATTGGTGACGACTTTGGGAATTCCTTGTTGTATAGTTGTCGCCTACGCGAAACCTCTTAAGTACGGCCAGGGAATTCATCACAGTATCACAGTGGAGACATTGCCATCGACTGAGACGGAAGGCAAGGATGGACATGGTGATGTGTGGAGTGGAATGGCCAATGTGAAGTTTTGACTATAAAGAGATATGGAGTAGGCAAGAGGGATGCTTTCCTTGCCCAGAGGTGCAGAGGATAGCGAGATATATATGGGTAACTCTAACTCAATAACCATAGCGCTGAAACCTGGGATGGGATACAATTGGGCGGGGCATGATGCTTTTGCGTGAATCGACAGACCAACCGAACAACCATTCTCTGCTTCACGGAAGGAGCACGGTTTTATTGATGCCCATTTGGCCAAGACGCGTAGAAATTTTGCATTTCATCGCACTCTTGGTTATGAAAAAAAGAATCCAGAGTGATGATTGTCTCAGGTCTCAGCTGTGTCGGAGATGTAGAATCTGGACCGCCACCAAACTTCAAATCAATCCTTTGCGGTGCGGCTCGCTCCCCGCAGCATGTCTACACAGGTCAGATCCCGGCCAGGCGATGCGATGGACCCGTTTTTTTGTTGGCGGGTCAGCCAGCCAGCCAGCCGCTAAGCTGTCCACCCAGCAAATTGGCTTTTGTTTCCTCTCGAAACACCGCTACAACACCGTTACCGACAGCTACTAACTTTCCTCCTCTCACTGTCCCTGTCCGGAGCCACAATCCAACATGGCGCAAAAGGCTTCACGCGATTACATCTACCTGGGCATCATCGGCGTCCAGCTCCTGGGCATGCTCGGTAAGTCCAAGGTGACCCCATCCCACATAGAGCATGGACTCAAGACGGGCAATGTGGATACAAGTGTGTTCAATTGCCGTTGTCTAACTCAATGATCGATACCCATCATCGGGATAAATCCCTTGCCACAATGCGCTCAATCAGTCAGTCATGTCTTGTTTCACACCGAACTAACCGCTTTGCATCACAGTCAATGACTTTGTCACCTTCTACCCCAAGTCTCTCTACGAGGCCCCCGGAACTCCCCTGCACTTCCTGGTCTGGATCAGAGAGACCTACGTAGCCAATTCGGGAGATCCCTTCTTCCAGGAGGGCTACTACAGCTCCTGGCTCCACAGCCTCCTCTTCTTCGAGGTCCTGGTCCAGTTTCCCCTGTCCCTCTACCTCGTCCGCCACCTGTCGTCCAAGCTGCCTTCGTCCGGCCCCACCGAGCTTGCGGGTCTGGTCTTTGGCTCTACCACCGCCATGGGCTCTCTGGCCTGCGCCTACGAGCTCTGGGAGATGGACCCCGACATGCTCAAGCCCGAGCACAAGATCAATCTGATCTTTGGCACCTACCTGCCCTTTCTCGTCATCCGTAAGTTGATCACCGACGTGCTGATATTTATTGCACAGGCATTGGCTAACAATTAGTTATTAGCTGGCATCATGGCTGTCGACTTCTACATGAGGCTCCTCCCTCGCGTCAGCGGCGAGTCTGGCAAGACAAAAAAGCAGTAGAATTGCACATAGATATCTCTTCTTCTTTTTTTGGCTACAGATCATCACATAGTGTACAGAACAATACACACAGAGGAAACACACTCCACCGAACGCAATTCCCAAGTCTCAAAAAATAAAGCATGCGTGCTAGCTTGCCTGCCCTTAGAACTCCTAAGCTCCTGACCCAGACTCCGTAAAATGCAAAGCCCGGTGTATCGACTAGTCTATTCTCTTCGAGTGCTTCGAGTAGCCCCATCCGTTGCCGACGCCGCTCATTCCGTATCCCAACGGTGTGGCACCACCAAGGGACCGGCCCTTGAGCCGCTTTGGCAGCACGACTCCGAGTGTGTACATGCCGGCGCATAGGAGGCCGGCGATGAAGGACACAACACTGTAAAATACAGTGCTAGCGTAGATGTGACCGCCCAGGCCCTGCCACTCGACGCGACCCTCGGTTTTGGGGAGGGCTGGAGTGGGGAACCAGCGCACTGAAAGGCTCAACGGCAAAGGATCGCCGATAATGAGCTTGCGGGTGAAGGAGCCCTTCATGTGGCTCAGCGGACTTGTACTGTAGGCAATGGCCGAATCGAGGACACCAGTATCGTGGGGGTGCAGGTGATGCTTCGGGGTGCTGTGCAGCAGCACGTTCATGTGGGTGCTGACGTGCAGGTGGCTCTTCTGGAGTGTGCCAGCGAGGGCAAAAACGAGGGGCACGTACTCGCGCTCGGGCAGCTTCTCGCCAACGATTTCGATGTGAGGTGAGGGCCGCGAGGCGAGGCGGCAGCTCAGGGGCGCATCGCTGTGAATGTAGAACTCGAGGAGGTGAAAGAAGGGATCGTCGACGAATGGGATGGTGCAGTTAACCTCGCCCTCGGTGCCATAGTAGAGTTCGAGCGGGCGATTGGTCTCGTTGCAGATGGGGAAGGGTACCCAGTTGATTTCGTGCTTGTCGTTTTCGAGGTGCTCGCCCGTTTCGCTGTGGAGGATGTGTTGGTTAGCGGTGGTTGGTAGGACAGAGTGCGATGCGGCGGGCCAACTCACGAGCTTCGGCTCATGCATTCGACGGGTATCGCTTCGCCATAGCGGTATGATGGAAGTGCGTCCTCGTGCACGGAGACAACGCGGGGTACTAGGAACCCCAGGAGGGTGAGGGCTATGGCCAACATCGTGTTGATAGCGGCAGTAGTAGTGGTGACGTGGAGGAGCTAGAATGCGAAGCTGATATGATGATAGTGGCGTCCACAGCAATATATAACCATGCTTTGGCAGACGGATGGACCTATAATCAAGATGCGACAAGCTTTCGAGCTCACGACATGACGGTATTAATTGGGGCGGCGGGTGCACGTTTCAGAGCTGTGACGCTTGCATGGCCTGGGCTGGGAGCTTTGAACTGAACACTGCGGAGTTGAAGCCAAATCGCCAGATCACGTGTTCCCACTTCAGGGGGATCTACCTGACAACATGGATATCATGTCCCTTTTGTAGTTAAAAAAATGGCTCATCAAGCTAAATGGCTGCATTAATGAATTCAATATGAAAGGTGTCCTTTTTCCTTCATTAGGCAGAAAAAAAATCCGAGAGTGCGCGGCCCCGAATGAAGAAACATAGTTGTTCACCTGCTGCCTAAGATAATATTTGTTATCAAGTGCCTTATCTGCCGTGTTGCAGGCATCATTTCTTTCGCGATGTCACATAAGGAGCCTTCTCAAATCAATTTTCGAGGAACAATAAAGCTAGATCATGTTTCCTCTCCAGCAGCAAAAATTCTTCACCCTGAATTTGCAAATCTAATTAAGTCTAACAGCGTGCCTTCAATGATTTTTACATAATAACCTAAACAACGATTCCTTTATAATTCATTCAGTTCAATTGAAAACGCTCTACTGAGGCACAAGCAGTGCTTCCAGCGCAACTTCTGCGTCATCGATGAGGCTTGCTCAAACAAGTCAGCCTCCGGTCCATTTATGCAGCAGGAGCTTGTTAGCTCCAAGACAAGCAAGGCAGTAACAACGATGGTTAGTCGTACTATAGACCTTGTTTCAGAATTTATACGATACGAGCATTGAGGTTGGCATGACTGAATACAAAGCCGGTCTATATTACCCCATTTAGAATTTGATCAAAATATAATGGTGAAGGCGTGTGGTAGAATGAAAAATACACCGACGGATTTAGTAATTCCATCAATGGTTGAAACTTATATGGCATCATTGACGACTCTTCATACCTAATCTGTCATTTGAGATGTCAAAGTCAAAGTAAACATGGACGCAACACCAAACGTGGCCATACTAAGACTAGGACGTACAATTGTAAATATTTGAAACGCGGTGATTCGCCATACCACGGCAATAATTCCGACTTAGATAATACGATAGTGAGCACAAGGAGAGCAAATCTGTTACGATCTCACATTCTTAACTTCCAGTTCTAGATAAACAACCAACCAATATACCTCTTCAAAATTTATACAAGCCAATCGAGGCAAATAGTGGACCATGATGAAGACCGTATCAAATGTACGTTTTTTTCAGGTCGGGGCCCGGTTTGGTGAGTTCATTGGTAGAAGTATGCCAGATATGCAATGGTCCACAAGGTGAAAACACTGTGGCTATGTTCAATTCCAATCTATCGAAGCAAGTTCTCCTTAATGCGACTTGCAACCTAGCTTTAAATACGTGAGGAGACGGGCCGGTTCACAAGCCTACTCAAACAATATCTCAAACACCAAAGCCAGTCCCCAAAATACCGGAAATGTCAGATACACGGGCAAATCTCGAACATATGACCGGACGCCCCCCTTGTATGTTTGAGGACTCAACAGGGATAATCACATAGGGCGAAGAGTTCTGAGCCATAGTGATGAGCGGGAAAAGGCGGTGTTAAACTATTGGGAAGGTGAGCACTTTGGGAGAGCACGTGCGTAAGAAAAAGAAATAGCACTGCAGGACCAAAGTGGAGCAGAATTCTCGGGACGTCAGGGCATCGACTCCATCAACATATCTCCAGTTTCTGGGCCGGGGTTCTCACTTGAGAAATACGGTATTAAAAAGTGACTTGTTGGAAATATGTATATGGGACAAGTGCTCTCTGCCCCACTTTTGCGCACCGGGCGCCTCGAGGCGGACCAAGGTCAGCCTCATGCATAGTAAGCCAGGTGGCGGGAAAAGACTGCCTTGTCACCACCATTCCCCGCGCCATTTCCCCCTCATTTCAACTACTTCTCTTCAATAATATCGAACTTGCTAACTTCTAAAGAGACCTTTGTTCCAGACTTCCGCCAGTGATCCAATCCTTCTATCAAATAGATCTACTCCAGGCCGAAACACATAGAGCCGAACCCGCCGGCGCCTTCTCAGCCCCGAGCTTCGAGCCTTGTTGGCCTTAATACCTCACAAACAGTTCAGCAATGCCGAAGAGATCCAGAGACACTGAGAGAGAGGAAGATACTCAGTTCGCTGAAACGAAGAGGAAAAGGACGGACGATAAATCACGCGCAACAGAATTAGACCACAGTGACTTCACTGTGGGATGGGTATGTGCGCTGCCAAAGGAGCAGACAGCAGCGAAAGCCATATTAGACCAAATATATCCAAACCTCCCGAAGCCGCAGGATGACTCCAACTCGTACACACTTGGGTCCATCGGGAAACATAATATTGTTATCGCTTGTCTACCTAAAGGAAAGATTGGCACCAATTCTACGGCGGTGTGTGCCACCCAAATGGTACACACATTTCCGTCTATTAAATTGGGCCTCATGGTTGGTATTGGCGGTGGCATTCCGCCCAAAGTGAGACTCGGCGATGTCGTGGTCAGTACACCGATCGGCCAATATCCAGGCGTGGTACAGTGGGATTTTGGAAAGGCTGAAGACGGCAACAAATTCAAGCGCACTGGAGCATTGAACAATCCCCCACGTTCGCTTTTGACGGCACTGGCGACATTGGAAACCGATCATGAGATGCATGGATCAAAGATACCTGAATATTTAGAGGAGCTGCGGAAGAAATGGCCCAGACTGGTGCCCAAGTATCTCCGGTCTGAGTCACTGAAAGACCCCATACCAACATCAGACACTTCTGATCGTGATCATGATGAACCGCGTGTTCATTACGGCTTAATAGCATCTGGAAACCAGGTCATAAAAGATGCCGAGTTTCGTGACAAACTAAACGAGTCACTCGACGGGGAGGTGTTGTGTTTTGAAATGGAAGCAGCAGGACTCAGTGAATTCCCGTGCATTGTCATTCGAGGTATCTGCGATTATGCAGACGCACACAAAAACAAAGATTGGCAAGAACATGCCGCGGCTGTAGCTGCCGCATTTGCGAAAGAACTTTTGGAATATGTTCAACCGGATGAGATATCACGAGAGCGTCCTATCAAGGATATGCTAAAACAGAGTTAGTTATTCTTAGGTTCAGCTAGCACAAATCTAACAGCTTGTCAGTTCATCACGATGTATCCGCAACCCAAAAAGGTGTTACTCGCATTGAGGGCAATTTAACCAGACAAGAAGACCAGGAAATTCTCGGTTGGCTTTCGGCGGCTGACTACGGGTCACAGCAGAGTGACTACCTTGCGAGGCGTCAACCTGGTACTGGCCAATGGCTTCTTGAGACTAGCGAGTTTCAGAACTGGCTGGCCACGAGCAAAAAGACCTTGTTTTGCCCAGGGATCCCTGGGGCAGGAAAGACTATTCTCACCTCGGTAGTGGTTGATTTCCTAACCTCAAAATTTCGTAATGACTCAAATGTCGGCATAGCATATATATACTGCAATTACAAACGACAAAACGAACAGAGGGTTGATCATTTACTGAGTAGTATCCTCCAACAATTAACCCCATATCAGTCTCCCCTTCCACAGATTGTCAAAAGCCTCTATGATCACCACAAGACCAAGCGAACACGACCATCTCTAACTGAAATAGTACAAGTTCTACAGCATGTGATTATGGTGTATTCAAGAACATTCATAATCATTGATGCACTTGACGAATGCCAAACATCTGACCGTTGCCGAACGGAGCTCCTCTTAGAGCTTTTTGGCCTCCAGGAAAAATACGGGTCAAACATCCTAGCAACATCGAGGTTCATTCCCGAGATTATGGAACATTTTACAACCGGTGTGTCCCTGGAGATCCGGGCAAGCAGCCATGATATAGCAAAATATCTTGAAGACCAAATGCAGATACTGCCATCAATTATTCAGCAGGACGCAAAAATACAAGAAGAGGTCACCACTGGCATATCGGAAGCTATTGATGGAATGTATGTTCTCAAGGCAAAGGAAAGCAAGCCTAATTACTAATCCTCTATAGGTTTCTCTTAGCAAAACTTTATCTTGACTCACTTGCTGATAAGCTAACACAAAATGATGTTCGAAACGCAATCAAAGCCTTCAAACTGCAAAGCCAATCACAAGACAGCCAAAGTGTTCCAATCACAGACAAGGCATATGAACAAGCGATGGAGAGAATAAACAACCAGTTGAAAGGAAAGAAAGAGCTTGCGTTGAAGGTGTTGTCTTGGGTCACGTACGCAAAAAGACAACTTACTACATTAGAACTTCAGCATGCCCTTGCAATAAAAGTAGGATCATGTGAGCTTGATAATGGTGACTTGCTGCATATTGGAGATATGATCTCGGTATGTGCCGGGTTGATAACAGTGGATCAGGAAAGCAAAATTATACGGTTGGTTCACTATACGACACAAGAATACTTCACGAGGACAGCGTGGTTTTCGAATGCAGAATCTGAAATCACTACGGCATGTGTTACCTACCTCTCGTTCGCAGCCTTCGAGACTGGGATTTGCAGAGGCTCCGACGAGTTTAAAGAGCGGCTGGAATCAAATCCGTTCTATAAGTACGCATCGATTAACTGGGGGCATCATGCGCGTAACGTTATGTCATCAAGCCAAGAAGTCATCAGTTTTCTGAATAGTAGGCCCAAAGTCGAAGCATCGAGCCAAAGGTTACTGTGGCGACTGTTCTGGCGACGTTCAGATGATTCCAAAATATTCATAGCTGGGCTGCATTTGGCAGGATATTTTGGAATTATTGAAGCCGTAAAGGTTTTACTTGCACATGGGCATAACCCAAATACAAGGGATTCTCAAGGTTCCACACCACAGATTTATGCAGCTCAGAATGGATACGAAGACGTGATCAAACTTTTGATAGCTGCAGGGGCTGATGTTAATGCTGCCGGAAATGGGCGAACAGCACTCCAAGCAGCTGCTGAAGGTGGTCATCAACAGGTTGTTGAGATGCTATTAGAAGCAGGGGCTGATATTAATGCTGCCGGAAATGGGCGAACAGCACTCCAAGCAGCTGCTGAAGGTGGTCATCAACAGGTTGTTAAGATACTATTAGAAGCAGGGGCTGATGTTGATGCTGCTACTGCTGCCGAAGGGGGGTTAACAGCACTCCAAGCAGCTGCTAGAGGTGGTTATCAACAGGTTATTAAGATGCTATTAGAAGCAGGGGCTGATGTTAATGCTGCTGCTGCCCAATATGGGGGGCGAACAGCACTCCAAGCAGCTGCTGAAGGTGGTCATCAACAGGTTGTTGAGATGCTATTAAAAGCAGGGGCTGATGTTAATGCTGCTGCTGCCGAATATGGGGGGCGAACAGCACTCCAAGCAGCTGCTATAGATGGTCATCAACAGGTTGTTGAGATACTATTGGAAGCAGGGGCTAATGTTAATGCTGCTGCTGCCCAATATGGGGGGCGAACAGCACTCCAAGCAGCTGCTGGAGGTGGTCATCAACAGGTTGTTGAGATGCTATTAGAAGCAGGAGCAGATTAATACTATTGGAAACAGGCAACGATACTAGTAATCGACAAAGCAAAATCATTTATAGAAGCCTGATTGGATGTGGTTGTCACGATCTAGAAAACTAGTTGCGTATATCTCTTGAGGAAAACTATCATTCAGGACAGTCTCATAGCCAGCTTCAAGAACTGTGCACTCGTGGCTCATATTTCTGGTTTGTTTGGAGTTTATGGCTGAAGCTGGATGGACAGTACCTATTGCATAGATGAACCACCTTTTTCGAAACCTTAAAGGCGACAACGAGTCTAGTACCTATTTACGTCAACAACCATAAATTCATCACTCAATATGAACCTCACAACACATTCATCTCTCTGTCTTCACAACCCTATTATTGCTCGCTCGAGGAACATCTCAAACTATGGGTTAGTGTACGGCGACTAACCCCCGGGGTTGCGGCTAATCATATGCAGTCATCGCTTTACGGAGTATGCAAGTGTGGCGGGAGCTATCAGTCCGCGTCAATAACCCACTCGCTGGAGGTTACCTATGCAAAACCCGTTCCTTGATTGGATATAATTATCCAGTGGATCAAATCAATAGATCTTGCCGCTAGTTTTGACGCTGAAATTGAAATCAAATCGAGCGGGAAATACTTTAAATTTCATATTACTTATTTGTGTGATGCGAGTGCTGAAAGGGGCCACCCCGTAGATAGCCTAACAAACGCGTAACGCCCAGATCAACACGACCGGCTGCAAGTTACGTGCTGCCCAAATTCACACATAAAGAACGTTCAACTGGGCTATAAGACCATCTAACTGCTACCGGGCTTGCCGCAGCCGGCATCAACACCATTGGAGGTCATGGCGGAATTTCAACTAGCCTCAATGGAATCAACGGGCTGCCGTAATAGCCAGCGATCACAGCTATATATGACCTAGATAGTATTTTCAATTGCCGGTCTAAGAGCTCTAATGTAACATGTCTTCTCCATATCTAGTGATAAAAGGGTTGAATAATGGGTTATTATAGGCGCTGTAGGATATGTGTTTGGTTCATGTATGATACAAACAGTGTCTATACAAATTTCGATTATTACCATTGGGTACTGATGACCACCGGTAATATCGGATTTCCGCGCGGGGTTTTCTTATCAGGCCAGCACAGCAACCTTAACCACCTGCCACCTATTTCTGAACCCGTCCCATCATAGAAATCGTCGCCCAATCCAGGTCCCATCCTTTAGCCTCATACTTCTCTACAAAAAACTTCCTCACCAGCCCCTCAATCTCCTTAGTCGGATGCGCCTTGCGCTTCTCCTCGTCCCAGGACGACGAAACCCAAGCAATCATGCTCGAAAATGAAGTGATAAACTCATCCGCATCCTTGATATGATATGTACCCGGGTTCACAGCCACGTTGACGTCTGCGAAGCCCAATTCCTTGAGGTGCTCTCGGACCCAATCGGCTTCCGTCCAGTGACCGTCCTTGTGCCATTGCATATCCAACTTTTCGGGGAAAGGCGCCTCGAACGGGAACGAAGCGAATGCAGCACGCATGTCTGGGATCCAGTACTTTGTGTCGCTGGTAAAAGTTGTGGCGCCAAAGAGACCCCCAGGCTTGAGAACTCGCTTGAACTCTGGAACGTATGATGAGCACCAATTGAAAAAGATCGCGTGGTCTTTCATATCCATGACTCACCAGCTACAATTTCATCGGGCTTTGGGATCAGATGAAGAGCCATCCCTGCCCCAACATGGGTGAATGAGTTGTCGGGAAGGCCCGTGTTCTGCATCCTCCATAGTTAGCGTACTTGACTCTTTCCCACTGCATCTGTTACCAGGGTTTGCATACCCTTGCATCCAACACGGCAGTCTTGACATTGATCCACCCTTCATTGAAAATTCTCCTGTTCGTTATGTCAATCATGGGCTGCGCGCTGTCAAAGAGCATGAACGAGCTCTTCTCCAGCACATCCTTGGGAACCGTGTCCTGAATTTCCTGGGTAAATATGCCCGTGCCGCAGCACGCATCCAGCACCTCCATCGGAGTTGACGTGTTCTCGCCAAAGCCCATCTGCGCAATGAGCGGTGTCATTAGGCCTCGCAGTGCCCCACGCGAGGCAACCAGATAGCCGGCCTCAAATTCACTGACCGACTCGAAGATTTTGGTCAAGCCCTTAGCCTGCTTTTCTCGCTCCTGGTCATTCATGTTGGCAGAAAATTCGAGGTTGCAATTAATCAAAGCTGTTTTTTTGAGGAGTCTGTCTGTCAGCAATTGAGGCAGATGCAGCGCTGCTCCAGGTGTTCCTAGTGTTTATATACTCGTGTCAAGTCTCCGAAATGTCGCCGCTAAATTTGCGAGCCGTCCTAACCACTCGGTCACTTCTTCTTTGATCGTCTTAGTTAAGCCTAAAGCCGCTATCTTCCAATAAATATTTAAGCCTCCTATCACAATGGCATGTCAAGGCTCGAGATGTAAGCGTGAGATTCCGTTTGGAGGTATAGTGCACACCTCAGACACTATCTGACCACCACCATTCACGGTTAGCCGGGGATGCATGGTTGCATTTCCGGGAAAGGGGGGACCGAGGAAGAGCAATTAATATGGATCTCGGGGCATTTTTTTTATATGCACTTCCAAATGGCAGAAACATTCCGAAACCAGATTATGCGCGAAAGGCAGATTCTCATTAATCTAATTATACCCAAACCTATAGCAGTAGCCCGTTTTTTCTATCTACCCAATCTAGAGCAGGAAAAAAAAAACCACCACCCACCAATACCCATTATATATCCCAGCACAAAAACAAGGCCCACCCTCTAGGAAACTCCATTGCATATCCCAAGGGGAATGTGTATTCCCGGTTCTCCCCAAATGTATAGCTATTACTACATGTGGACGGTAAATGCAGAGCATAGTTTGACTGTTATGCCAAGAAGAAGAAGCTGCAGTTATTGGCTGACGACGACGGGAGAGCGCCTGTTGTAGGCGCCCCTGTGTGTTTTGGTGCATGTTGTAAGGATACTCGATTTCTCGACCGTGGCTATTTGAGCACTTTGGAGATTTGTCTGAGTATCCACGATCGCGCCGCAGTGTGTTGTGTAAAAAAACGTATCGGCCTACGGGAGACCTGGCCGACACGGGGGCCAACTCAAGCAGTCACCAACCACAATGGGGTGTTCATGAGTTGGCCAGAACGTGCCCGGCGAAGGGGGGCTTGTCAAAAAGGTCGCCGGAAATGACACACCGTTCAAAAAGAACGGGGCCAACGTAAATCATTGCTCTCGCTGTTGCATCGTGTCCGTGAAAAAAAAAAAAAACTTTTTTTGTTGGAGGTAGGATGCGTGTATATGGAGAATAGGGAGGGACTGAGCCCTATTGTTGTTGGTGTTGAGAAGGCCCGCTCAACTCGGACGTGGTAGTAGTGAACAGAAGAAAATGGAAGGCATGGCGAATTTGGCAGTATTAAGGTGATTAAGACCAAACGCCGATTGTAATAAAATTGTATATAAGTAAAATAGGAAAAAAGTGTACAGATGTTTGGCTCCCAGATCCCCAAAGGGGGAATGCTGGAGTGTGTGTGATACTGAGAGAGAAAGAAGCGGCTCAGGACCGGCTGGGACGCTGCACTTATACCCGCTCGACGGAGGCGCCGAAGGTGGCAGAGCCGCGTCTAGAATAAGCCAAAGTGTCAAAATGTGTGTACACGCAGATGCGATGGCAAAAAAAAATCTGAGCAGTCACAGGTTCAGGCCCAGGTCCGGCCTCGCTGCAGGTGTCGCGTCGCATTCCCGCCGCCAGAAGTGAGAAAAGTGAGGCGAGAACCGCGGGGCGAGCGACATAGCGCCACCACCCCAAGCCAGGCCAGCCAACCAACCAACCAACCAGCCAGCAGCTGCAACTGCTGGGTGATTCTCGACTGGGCGCCCTGCAGTTTCACTGCATCGTTGGGGGCCGGGCTCTCCAGATACAGATAATTCCCGGGGCTGCCACTAATATCCATTAGTCCAGGGATCAACACGCAAGCAAGGACGAGGGAGGTAGTGTAGTAGGTAGTGTGTGCAGTGTGTGTAGTAGTGTGCTGGGTGAACAGGGTGACAAGAGTGACAAGAGTGACAGGAGGGACACACCCCCCGTCCATCCAATCCATCGTTAAGCCCCCTTAAGCGTAAAGTGTCGAGGCCCTTCACCGCGCCGCCGTCAACCCACAGTCACAACACACCTCTCGCCTATGACCCCATTTTTAAACCCACATCACCCCAATAAACCTGCAGCCACGAGAAAAAGCAATTCCCGCTGTGTGTCACAAAAAAAAAAGGCTGAGGGCGGCTGTCGATCCCGTCTCACTGGCACCCTGGTCCTGAATCTTGAGCATTCACATTCTTTCTCCTTGCTTGCTTTTGCCGGCTACTTCTAATGTGGGGGGCACCTCCACGATGCCCCCCGTGTATAATTACAACAATTGACTTGACCTTCCTGTACACACATACGACCATGCCCATTGGCGCCAGTATCATTTCCCTCGTCCCGTAACTCTAGACAGAAACACGCCACTCGCACGCACACCGTCACCGTCGCCCGTCACCGTCATCGTCCTGCAACCCTCGTCCCTGCGCTGCTACTTTGCCGACTCGCCTTCTCCTTGGGCCCCAATTCAGGCCTCGCCTCCAGTCCACGCTGTCTCCGGTCCAGTCGCTACCTCTCAGGCGAATCTAAGGCTTCCGGTCGGCACCCGCTGGGCCAATCCGTCCACCTCGCGCCTCAGGGCTTTCAGGACCCGCCGGACGTCAGCGAGATCCGATCCTCCCGCGTTGTTACCTTGCCCCGGTGGGGGCAATGCAGCGTCGCACCGTTTGAGGAGCTCGGCAACCGACGTCCCAATAGCTCCACCTTTGCCAGCGCCGCCCCGTCGACGAACCTCTGCCGCCCAGTCGTTTACCACGAATACAATGAGCTCGACAATGCGGTTGCGCACGGATCCGCTGAAACCGTAGTCCTGGGTATCGAAAATGTTCTCCAGCACCCGCACGATCATGTCGTGAGACACCCCCAGAGTCAAAAATAGCTGCACCGGCCACGTAGGATCCGCTCCAATCGTGGCATCCTGCTGGTATGCCACTGCGTACCGGCAAAGCTCAGGTAGCAACGTCTGGATGGGGAATATGAAGCTGTCAAGTGAAGTTCGGTGAGCAATGTTCTGAATTTTGCTCGTCACCGACTCGTACGGAAGTGGCGGTGACGGCATGCCAGGCCCAGAATTTTCGAGGCGAGACATGATCTCGTCATGAGTTTGCTGAATCAAATTGCTCCATGTACCAGAAATGGTCATGTGGTTTCGGTAGTCTGCAGCGTGGTAGATGAGCAGGCATAAGTCATAGTAGCCGGCCTGATCGGCATAGTCATTGAACAGCTACAACCCATGTTAGACACGCATTCGTACCCGATACAACGCCCCCCCGGATTGGGGGCAGGGGGAGGGGGGTTATGAGATTGGGGGGATTTGATTGACTTACTTCTGAGAGACCTTGAATCTTTCCCTTCAGTGCTTCCTCGATTTCCACCTTCCTATCCGAGTCAATTCGGTCATCTGCCACAAGCCTCTCCAAAAGGTCGTCCTGGATGTGCGCAATCTCCAGCAGCTCCGTTACCTCGTGGTTGAGGAGCTGCTGCTGCTGCCGACTCACGCCCGTTGTGGTCACATTGGCATTAGCCTTGGCAAGACTAAGCAGCCTGATGCGGTCCTTGATACCAATGGGGAAGTCTGAATTGGCAAGCTGGGCCTGTACTTCGGCCGCATCAAAGAAGCGGCTTCGGTTGGTGTAGAATCGGCACAGCAAATCAGCGTGCTCCACATTTGTACCAGCAAGACGCTGCAGAAATGTGATGACGTGGGGAGAGTCAATGGCAAGGATACGGTCCGTCCAGCCCTGTTGAATATACCACTCGTAGAGATCAAAGTGAAATACCTCATCGTCAGAGCCGTTAACAACCTCGTAGGCCTCAAGCCTTTTGGTAGCAATCAACGTTAACCTGCCATCGACCATCTCAGGCTCCGTGCTAGAAGCTGCATCCAGATGGCGCAGCGCATCGTGAATCATATCGTAGCATCGCTTCCTGTCGTTGAAAGCGTTCGCCCTGGGATCGGCCGATGGCTTACCATCGTTGATCCAGGATAGAGCAGTGTTGCCTCGGTCCTTTTCGCGAGCGACAACGAGGCACAGCTTAATGGCCCCAGCGTAATACTTGAGGTCGATATACTGTGTGACTGCGCTTTGGAGGTTGGCAAATGTCAGGCTGCCAGCCACCTTTTCAAAAAGCCTCAAGCTCTCAAAGAGGAGGCTGCGTGATTGGTTGGTGTTGAGGGGCTGATCTGAGGCCCGCTTCAGCTGTTCTTGGGCCTTGAAAATAACAACGTCATCAGGGCTGCAGAAGCTACCACAGCGTCGTCGAAGAGCGTCAGCAACAGTCTCTACATTTGAGCCGCTTTCAATGTTGCGGTTAACAATAGCCTTGACAAGCAGCTTGGCGAGGTCCTTGCCATCAGCTTGCGAGAACAGCTTCTCGTATGTGAGAGCCTTGAGCTGCTGACGAGCTGTGTCGTCAAGCCGGGTGAAGATATCAGCCACTCGCTCGTCAAAGAGCATCAGCACAAACGAAATACCCTCCGAGATGCTCTCCATCAGCTTTTGCAGCGCATGCAGCGCCTGGTGCTCAGCCTGCAGAGCAACCTCTTCCTGGCGACTAGACACGTGCTGCAGGTCAGATGGCCCAGATAGGCCTTGGATAAGGCCTCGGTTGGAGTCGAGGAAACGTCTCAACCGCTCAAGGTTCTCCTGAACTGCACCTAGTTTCGAAAGGGGAATGGTCGAGTTGATGACAACACCGCCCGTTGGGGACACGCCCTGCTGGATAACGGGGGCCTTCCACAGTTTGCGAATCAAGCGAGCCAGATAGAGCGCCAGGGCGTCGTGTCGAGAAGACAGTCTGACCGAATCCGTAGTAAGTGAGGTGCCATCTGTCTCGGTGATTGTGGGCTGGCCGCCAAAGTCGACAAAGACAGATCGCGCGCGATCCTCCGTTGCCTGATCGATGGCGCGGGCTGCGCCTGGTCTTGAGTCACCGCCATGGCCGCAGGCCACAGCCAGGGCTGTCGAGACGGTTTCAACGCGACCATAGAGCTGGATAAATCGACGACACACTTGCTCATAACCCTCATCACCAACAGCGCCTCGGATGGCCGAAGCAAAAATGTCCACAAACCTTCTGCGTCGAATAATGTGAACACCGGTGTTGGTCAAAACGGCAAACTCACTAGGAGGGTCGTCAAACTGAACAGCGAGCTCGTTTCCGAAGCCAACGGGCTGTGCAGCGGCTGAGAAGGGTTTAGTAATCAGGCCAACAGCCTCGGCTCGGCTGCCAATATCAATCCAACTTGCGTTCTCAAAATACTTCAAGGGCACAGTTGGCGACGTTTCCTTAATGCGTCCAGTCTCCGGCCCAGAGACGAAAACCGAATCCTCGTTGGGGTTTGCCTCCGTGTTGACGAAATCCAAAAAGTATCCAGGAGCGAATCGGGCACCGTGGCGGCTGTAAGTGAGAACGGGAGACTCGAGGTCGGTGATGGTTTCGCCTCCAGCGTAGCCGGATCGGCGGGGGTACTGGCTGGGGGGGAACTTGATAAACTGGACCTGCATGCTCTGGGGTGCCATGTTGGACTGAGAGCCGTACAGGTAAGAAGAGGCATTGGTGGCGCTAAAGAAGAGACGGCAGCCCGTGTTTGTGAGGGCCATTAGGTGAAGCTTGGAGGCTTCCTGCTTGGTGATGGGGCTGATGGCAACAATGGTTGCCCGGTCGTTGAGGAGCTTCGACTGGCTAATCATATGAGCAATGTCACGCAGACAGTGCACCTTTTCCTTCTCAATGACCTTGTTGAGGCGGTCGGGAGCCTCCATGTGGTAAGTGCGAATAGTCGACCTGCTAGATAGCGTGTAGACGAGGTTTCGCGTGTCGTCGATGACAATGTCCACCAGGTGCTCGGGCGACTTTTGCGACCAGAATCCTCCTTGTAGCGTAACAACCGAGGACCAGCCGGGGTTCGTATGGTTGATCTTACCGCACCGATTCGAAAACCACTTCTCCTCAGACTGATAGTAGAGTTCGTTGATGTCGATATCGTTGCTCCCTCCGAAGAAAATTCGTCCATTGGCAGATCCAGCAATGACACGAACATCGGTGCCGCGCAGGGGCAGGATCATCTTGGTCTGATAGAGGGCCACCGTCTTCGTTCCCGAGGGAGTGTCGGTGGCGGACAGGCCTAATAGAATAATCTCTGCCGAGGTGGCGACGACCAAAATATGCGTGATGGTGTTAACGAAGATGCCGCGTTTGGGAGGCACGAGAGCTACGGCGTGGATGGTGTGAGGCTGGTCCTCGAAGCCAATGAGCTCCGGGTCGGGATGGGTGTAGTCCCAGAGGAACAAAGAGTTGTCAATGACGACCCAGGCGTGGTTGATCTCAGCAAACAGGCCCATGAGCGTCTGCAGCTCACCGGCGTTGTAGTGGTCGAACACCTGGTTGGGGATCGGGTACATCTGAGTCTTGTGGAATGGGGCCACGGGGGAGTCGGTGGTCTCGACATCGTACTCGGAGGATGCGCCCTCTGTCGCGCTGGTTAGCAGATATCTCTGGCATTGGGTGCCGGGTCAGGACTCACGTCGGCAGTATGAATCTAGGTCGGGGAAGCGCTCGTCTGCCTGCAGGAACGTGTTGATGGCCTTGGCAGCCTTCACGACGGGCGGCACATTCTCGGAGCGTGGCGGCGGCAGCACGGTCGGGGTGATGAGGCTGTCGCCGGCGGGCGACTTGGCGGTCGAGGTGAGAGCCACGCTTCGTGATGTCGTCGCAGGCGCGGCCGTCTTGGGCCCAACGCCGGCCGCGTTCTGGCCTTCGGGCACGGAGAACAGCTGGCGGCGCACAGGATCCGAGCCCGTCTGGAATCGTGAGGCCACAGCGGGAGTGTTCAAGAAGGCGCCGGGCACTGGGCGCACCGGAGTGGTCTGGGGAAACGACATGATGACGGCCAGCAAATCGACCCTCGCCGGGGCCTAGAGTGCAGCTTCACCAGTGCGGTCGAGCAGGCAGCGCCGGTCGGCGGACCATGTAGAGACGGCGAGCGGGATGGGGAGGGCGACGGCCGAGGACGGAAGTGAAGGATTCGCGTCGCGAGATGGACTTTTGTCACGTCGAGTTTCGAGGTGCTTTGCAGGGGCAGAGGTGACGCCGTAAACAAATTCAAACAGAGACAGAGCTTGGGGAGGCTGGCCGGAGCACGGATTTTTCGCGACTGGGGCCTCGGCGCTAGCACCTTTTTGGTTGCAAGGCTGAGCGACACAACGCTTGCACGGCACGAGACAAAGCGAACGGGACTACTGACAAAAGAAATACTGCTTTCGTGGGTTCTTTTTGAGTTGGCGTTTATATTTTATTTTTTTTATTATTCTAATTGAGCTATTCCCATGTTTTGACAAGATCTGAAACAGATCCCTTTGTAAACACCCGCCCCCCTCGTCTACAAGTTTCACACAACCACGTCCAATCACGTCTGCTCTGCTGGGCTCTACTGCTGCTTGGCCTCACGCGCCTGCTTGCGGAGGGCACGTCGGCGGATGTCAATGTGCATCTTCTTGTTCTGGGCAATGGTGATGCTGCCGGTGGAGCCAGGAATCTTTTCAATAACCCACAGCATGACCGAGTGGCTCCACCAGGGGGTATAAGTGTAAGGCACCGACTGGTAACCGCCCAGGCCGACCTTGCCCAGGGCAGACTTGACAAAGGAACGGGCATTGGGGATCAAGAGACTGGGGCGGCGGATCTTGCTCATGGCAGTGGTGACGAGGTGGCTCAGGACAAGGTGAACGTCAACGTTGAAGTCAGCAAGCTCAGAAGCGAGGGCAATGTTCCAGTGCTGGAGGAAGGCCTTGCTGCCAGAGTAGGTGGCGAGGTAGGGAGTGGGAGTCCAGCCAGCAAACGAGCCCATGGTCAGAATCAGACCCTTCTTGCGCTCCTTCAGGATGGGGGCAACGGCCTGTGTGACCTTGAGCGTTCCCAAGCAGTTGATGGTGACAATGTTCTGAAGCTCCTCCTTGGAGGTCTCGAGGAAGGAAACGGGGAAGGAGTGGCTCTGGCCGACGTTGTTGATCAGGATGCCAACATCCAGACCCTGGACCAGCTCGCGGAGACGCTCGTAATCGGCATCGTCATCCTTGGAAAAGTCCATGGCCAGGGTCTTGGTTTGGATGCCCTTCCCGGTGAACTTCTCCTGGATCTTCTGGGCCAGAGTGTCCAGCTTCGACTGGGTTCGGGAAACGAGGACGATGTTAAAGCCCTTGGCGGCGAGCTGGAAAGCATACTCCTTGCCCAGGCCATCCGAGGCACCGGTGACAACGGCCCAGGTGCCAGGCTTTCCGTACTTTCGAAGCTGCAGAGGGGTACCTATTAGCTTGTATAACCATCGTTGTGCCGCCAGGAATGCTCACGTTAGTGCCGCTGAGCACAAAAGCGCTGAGCACGAGCTGGAGGAAGCTCCAGACCTTGGTGCTCAGCACCAGGGCGCCGATGCCCGCGAGGGCCCACTGGACGGGCTGCGGCACGCGCTGGAGAAAGTCCACGACGGCTTCCATGGTCAATTGCGGCTGGTGTATGCGGTTCTGGCAGTCGAAATGCGCACTCTGGACAATTCTATATATACTGCCCCTCGACGCTGGCAATAATTTTCTAAAGTGACAGAGAACCCCTGACACTTGTTGAGGTGACAGGGTGGCCCAAGCTTCCGCCGTTAGTGGCATCCATTTTTTTTAAGGGCGGTACGAATACGCCCATGCATCGCGACGGTCCCCCGTAGCTTGTGGCGGCGCCGAATACTCCCGTCGATAGGTAGTGGAATCATTCATTAAAGAGCAGACTCCCGCCTCCCGCAACGCCTCAATTGACCTCTCTCCTCTGCCCAATCTCTTCGTCATCACGCATCGCCCGCCATGGATATGCTCAAGCCGTTCCTCCCTGAGGCACAGGGTATCTTGCCCTACTACATGGTTATTGTAAGTCAGCACTAGATCACATCACCCCAACAGAACACCATCCCTCCATTGATTGGGCCACTTGCTGACGGCATCCCAGCTCTCCGTAATCTCCATCGGCAATTCGCTGCAGGCATACACGACCCTCCACTTCTCCCGCCGAGTCTACAATGGGCGATTTATCCGCAACCCGAAGCTCGCCCCCAAATCGAGCACCTTTGAGCCCGAGGACTCGACCAGCAAGCTCGTTTCCGCCCAGAACGACCCCAAGGCCACCGACCAGCTGACTCCCCTCGCCGGCCGCCTCTTCGGCACCTGGACCCTCATTACCTGCATCGTCCGCTGCTACGCTGCTTACAACCTGCACATTGGCCCCGTCTACACCATTGCCTACTGGACCTACGTTGTCGCCCTAGGCCACTTCGCCACCGAGCTGTTCATCTTCAAGAGCATGACTTTTGGCGTTCCGCAGATGTTCCCCTTCACCCTGGCCTCCATCTCGCTCATCTGGATGCCATTGGTACGCGACCACTACGTCACGATGAACTAGATTACCGCGCCGCCCTCGGTCGCAATCCATCGAATAAATATAAAAGGCGGTAGTGGGAGACGGTGGAAGGAGCTCCCCAGGGACTGGATTTCTCATGACCCAATCAGTCTAGTCTATTCGCTACTATCTAATGTACTCTATAATTAGGACAGGTTGTTTCGGTACAGTTCTCCTCCGCAGTTGCGAAGCCGTACAGTAGCCTGCTCGGGCGTGATGTCTCGCTGGGGCTCGGCCATGAGCTCGTAGCCGACCAAAAACTTCTTGACGGTGGCAGACCGTAGCAGGGGAGGGTAAAAGTGCATGTGGAAGTAGGCGTTTTCGATCTCCTCAGCCGTGCCGTCGAGGGGAGCCTGGTGAAGACCTGAGCTGTAGGGGAAGCTGCACTCAAACAGGTTGTCGTATCGTCGTGTCACCTCCTGGATCGCCTCGGCAAACTGCAGTCGCTCCTCTTCCTTGAAGTCGACCAGGGATCGAATGTGTCGCTTGGGGAGGACGAGCACCTCAAATGGCCAAACGGCCCACCAGGGACAAACCACCACAAAGGCGTCGTTTTGCCAGACCACACGCTCTCCCTTTTCCAGCTCCAGCTTGACGTAGTCTCCCAGCAGGTGTCGGCCGCCGTGTTCAGCGCGGTACTTTGTCATTTGCACAAACTCCTTGCCAGGCTCCTCGGGCATGGTAGACGTCGTCCAGACCTGGCAGTGGGGGTGGGGGTTTGAGCAGCCCATAGCAGCGCCCTTGTTCTCGAAGATTTGCATGTATCGGTAGCTGTCCTTGGGGATCGGAGCCGCATCCTTGGGCAAGGATAGAGTGAGCTTCTCGGCCTCTGCGGCGAGGGGGTTCGACTTTGATAGATGGTTGGCGTAGATGCGCGTCCAGTGCTCGATAATTGGCAAAATCTCCTTACCAGGCATGTCGGCCAGGGTAAGGTGATGCTTTGGCGAAAAGGTCAGGACATAGCACACACCCTTGACGCCCTGCGCCTTGAGGAGAAGAGATTCCAAGTCTAAATTTGTCAATAGATGTACACGAGCAGATTGTAGAAATTTTTTGGGGTAAAAATACCATTGGATTCGCTCTCGGGGTTGTAGTCTGGCTGCTGCTCCTTGACTGCGCTGTAATCATTGACAAAGGCAAAAGTATGCTCATACTGGGGGTTCTGGTCGCCAGCAGCACGGGGGTTTCCTGGGCACAGGTAACACTGAACAATGATGTTAGTGACAATGCCTGCGCAAAAAACAGCCCTTTATCGTCTCACCTTGGGGTCGTACTCGGGGAGCTGGCTTGCGACTGCAGCTTCTTGCTGTCCGCTGTGGCAAATCAGCGGCTATCCCATGTCATGCGATATGCGCGACACTCACAGCCAAGGTCGCTTCGTGCGGTGGGGGGAAACCAAGAGCCAGGAGTCCGTCAGAGGATTATATCTCCTGTGGGAGATGTCGTCGAGGATTTGCTCGGGCATGGCGATTGCGAATTGCGCGTGGCGTGGTTCTATGAGCTGGTTTGCGGAATCTGAGCCGTCAGGATTGGATTCTCTTGCAAAAGCTCTGCCTCTCTCTCTCTCTCTCACCTGCACGCACCCCCTCACTAGTCTGGATACTCACATTTTCAAAAGGTCGCGATGCAAACCAAAGATTGGAGATATTTCACGCAGTCAGAGAAGGGAAAGGAGCAGAAAATAAGAAAAGGGACTACAATGGCATTAGGCAAAAGCCGCACAGGGGAAAGGCTGGGTAAATAGCTCTCTCGTGGAGAAGCAGGATTTCGGCTGGTGCGCTTAAACGGCCTGCCACCTACGGCAACGTTGCTGAATGGAGCTGTCCTCGGCGAAGTTCTCGGCGCAAGAAACGTGCGAGAAGGACCGCGCATGACGTGGGGTCCCCGCCGCTCCAATATGCCTGGATCTACCCAGTCAATGGGTCTGGAGAGGCGCACCACTGGCGGAGCTGGTGACAATCGTGAGAGGCGCAAAAAATCATGTTATGCCTCGGCACCCTCCCCAAGTTCCCCATACTGGACTGCGGTGTGCACTGGACCGTAGATGTGATTTGATATGGCAGAGTGAAAAATGTGGGCAGCTTGGAGTGAGTGTCATGGTTCCACTGCATGACCCCTCCATTGGAGACTGGGGCTTCCGTCAACGCGCATGTCAGAAGGCTCTCCTCTATCACTTAGATGCCGATCTCCTAATGCTTCTCTAGCTACATCCTGGTCTGGGGACGCCAGACATATGGAATCTAGAGTGTCATGAAACACTGGTGTACACAAGTTGAGCATTGAGGGGTTTCATGAAGCCTCTTGTAACACATCTTGTGCACTATTCGATCATGGCAACGCATTAACTACTAGTCCCTTGCCGGAGTAGAATACACACACACATATATATATATATATTTATATATTCGCCAGAACCCCTCCTTGAGTCTTCGTCTGCTCTGATCCCTGTCTACTAGACCCTGCCATGGCTGCACTCTTGCGCAGATGATCAAAACATGGCATCTCACTGCAGTGAAATAAAGCAGCCCAATAAATTAAAGAACCAAATCCAATCAAATTTCACAAATCCCATGCTGGTTTGTTTGATCATTATCTATTTGTTATTATTTTATTACAATTTTTCTAACATCCAAGTGAGAAACACATCATAAGCCATGATTCTACCCCCCACGGACTCCCACTGAAACAAGTCATGACGCCACACTATGGCGCCCATGGAGGTGGCGGTGCCCGTCACGTGAAGCCAACCAAGCTCCAGAGCTGAATGCCCTGAAGGGGCCAGTGTGGAGCCCAGCAGGAACTGGAACCCCAGCTTGGCTGCCCAGCTCCGGTCCTGCAGTCTGGAGGCGACCTCCTCACCCTGTACGGGATCCATTCAAGCCGCGAGGCGCCCAAACATTCAACCTCAAGCGACGACCGGCCCATCACAACTCCATCAACCACCATCCCGCATCGGCCATTTCCATCAAAATTCGCGTCGCATTAGCCTCAAAAACACTTGCGCAATTCGATTAGACCGCTTTTCCGCCGCCGTCGCGTGCGCATCCGTCTCTTGCTCGGTGGTGCGACTCGACCAGGGGGGCGTCATCGGCCTCCCCGCCTGACCCGATATCAGACACAATGGGCGTTATCCGCAAGAAGACCATCACTAGAGGTGGTGAGGGAGGTGTCAAGTACGTCTGCGACGTTTGCTCCTCCGATATTACTTCGACCGTGAGTCACGTTGCCTGGTCGAGCTTCCAGGCTGCCGTCGGATATGTCGACGCAGCTCGGGGAAACTTCGGCTAATAATCCCATATATCGTTTTGAAGTCTAGCTAACCATGTGGTGATGCGACAGGTCCGGATCAGATGTGCCGACCCCGCCTGCAGCGATTTCGATCTGTGTGTCTCTTGTTTTGCCAAGGGTGAAGCGCGCAATGCTCACAACCCCGCGACACATGCATACCGTGTTATAGAACAAAACTCATTCCCCATATTCGACAGGGACTGGGGTGCTGATGAGGAGCTGCTGCTCCTAGAGGGTGCAGAAATATACGGACTCGGCTCCTGGGCAGACATCGCCGACCACATTGGAGGGTTCCGCGAAAAAGACGAGGTTCGCGAGCACTACCTCAAAACATATGTCGAGTCCCCAGCATTTCCCCTACCGAAGCGCTGCAGCCCACATGACTGTGAACTCGCCAATGAGATTCCTAGAGAGGAGTTCCAGACGCGAAAGAAGAGACGGATAGAGGAGAGAAGGGAAGCTGCCAGAAATGCGCCCGCCCTGCAGCCCAAGACGAAACCTACTGCCAGTGTTCCAAGTTGTCACGAAATCCAGGGTTACATGCCTGGTCGTCTCGAATTTGAGACGGAATATGCAAATGAAGCCGAAGAAGCTGTGCAGCTAATGCAGTTTGATCCTGGCGATGGCTTGAACCCCCGCACGAACGAGCTTGAGCCCGAGATGGAACTCAAGCTGACCGTCATGGACATTTACAACTGCCGCCTGACGCAACGTGTGGACCGCAAAAAGGTCATCTTTGAGCACAACCTTTTGGATTACCGAGAGAACACAAAGATTGAAAAGAAGCGAACGAAGGAGGAAAAGGACCTGCTTCAAAAGGCAAAGCCTTTTGCGCGCATGATGAATCACAAGGATTTTGAGGATCTCAATCAAGGACTACTCGATGAGTTCAACTTGCGACAAGCCATCTCGCAGCTGCAGGAATGGCGGGGCAACCGCATCGGGGATCTCAAAAGCGGTGAAAAATACGAAAACGACAAGGCGTCGCGCATCCAGAAATCGATTCCCATGGGCTCGATGGATCGCGAGCGACTTGCCTCAGCTCAACGGTCCAAGCAGCCCGTCGCCCCAGATCCACCGAGCGGGGCCGCCCTTCTGGTGGCTCCTGAGCTGCCGATTCGACCGGGACCAGCGACAAATGGCGAGGCGAATGACGAAAGCAAACCTGCCACGAATGGCCAGCCCAGCAGTCAGCCAAATGGTCAGACGAATGGACAGGCGAATGGGCAGGCAAATGGGCAGGCGAACGGTCAAGCCAACGGCGTGAACGGGGTCAACGGCCATGTTCCGCCCAAGCAGAGATACACTCCTCAACCCATCTCGGGCGTGCAGCCCTTGCACCTGACGCAAGATAACGCCCCAGACCTTCACCTGCTCACACCTGAGGAAGCCAAGCTGTGCGAGGTAATTCGACTGCAGCCCAAGCCATACCTGATGATCAAGGAGCAGATTCTGAAGGAGGCGCTCAAGACGAACGGGACGCTTAAGAAGAAGCAGGCCAAGGAGATTTGCCGGCTGGACTCGCAAAAGGGGGGGAGGATTTTCGACTTTTTCATTAATTCTGGCTGGGTGGGCAAGGCATGAGCATGTGCGGACGTTTCAAATACCCTCTGTCGGAGTTGCTGGCGCGGAAGCGATGAATGGAATT
Source organism: Calonectria hongkongensis (assembly GCA_017140755.1). NCBI lineage: Eukaryota > Fungi > Ascomycota > Sordariomycetes > Hypocreales > Nectriaceae > Calonectria > Calonectria hongkongensis. Next base: position 728,737 of record JAACJA010000014.1, read on the forward strand.
GGCTGTATTATTTGCTGAGGAATTCTTTTGGTGTACATGTAGAGGATATGCATAATTCAAGCGTCATGAAACCGTCGAGCGTTGGATGATGAAAGTGCTAGCTTCAGTCACATGTGCTGCCGGCCCCGCGATGCGCTGAAGGTGCTAGGCGGCCATGCTAGACCACATATTGCCAGGCCACACACATGCTGGGCCACACACACTGCACACACACTGCACACTGCCCCACCAAAGCAAAAGCCGCCGCCCAGCCAGCTTCTTCTCGATGGTGGGGTCGCGGTCGTGTCCCGGTCTTGGGCAGAACCTATGAGCTTCAAGCTGCGTCTCTTCCAAGGCACCCTCTTCATGCAACGACTTGGGAGGATTGGCAACCCACTGCTCACCCAGATCCGCACAATGGCCACGATTGCGACTCTCCGCCGGGTGTCGCCTCAGGCCCTCTCCGAGAAGATTCTCAAGGAGCGGGACGCCAAGGACACTTCTTATGCCATTGTAGATGTCCGTGATAACGGTAAGCTGCTCATCCCAGCGAAGCAAAAAGAGGACATCATTGTTGCCGTGCTTATTCCTGGGCACTTTTTTTTTCTTTTTCTTTGCCGGACACAAACCAAGGGGGCGGTGGCTAACACATTGAGCAGACTACCTTGGCGGCCACATCATGGGCTCGACCAACGTGCCCATCGGCAACCTGGACGCCATGATGGCGACGCTGGTCCGCCGCTTCAAGGACAAGAAGACGGTCGTGTTCCACTGCATGCTGAGCCAGCAGCGCGGGCCCAGCGCGGCGCTCAAGTACGTGCGCGAGCGCGACGGCCTGCTCAAGATGATGGGCGAGGACCCCAAGGCCGCCGGCGAGCAGGAGGTCGTGGTGCTGGAGCGTGGGTTCCAGGGCTGGGCCGAGGTCTACGGGACGGATGAGAGGCTGACGGAAGGGTTTAGAAAGGAGCTGTGGGAGAGTTACTTTTAAGAAGAAGGCGATGGGTGCGAACCTGGAAAGGCGGATATTGGCAAAGTCAACGGGTGTCTAGAGACATCAGGGCTCCGGGCTACAAAGGTTGCAGGTATTTCCGATATGTCTCGTCCATCAGGTCCTTTTTGTGTATTTAAAAGGGAGTCTCCTAGAATCCAAGTGGTTTGCATCCCATCTCGAGTCTGTATCTTGATTCCATCTCGCAAACGCGATCAAACGACCACTTCACTGCCAAAGATTTGTCGAGAAACTCGCCCTGGCAAGCATTTACACAAAGACCATCTCTGCCTCTCTCCACTTTGTCACAACTTACAACACCACACAATATCGCAACAACAGCTCATAAGAGCAGTGATTAAAAATGGCAACGTGGTTGGAAATTTTCTCATACGTTTCTGCCGTCTTTTCGGTCCTCAACACCATTCTCATCCTCGTTGCGAATTACAAAATCTACCGGCGCCGAACACGGCAATTGCTCTTCGCTCTGGCACGTGCCTTCACTTCTATCCGTGAATTTCTCGGCCATGTGCTATCTTGCTACTATCTCGGCGAAGATTCCATTGAGGACCTTGAACAGGGTATAACAAGCCAGCATCCGACGGCGACGACGACGAATGGTTCGAGACGGAACCTCTGACTGGATCTGTGAATGCTTACCTTGCGGGTAGCCGTTATCTGTTGCCATACTCACGAATGAAATCATACGGAACCTTGAAGAACTCCTATGAGGATGGTCGGGTGACTCAGCAGAGTTACCAAGTTTAGGGTGAATCAATGTATTATTGAAGCGATGGATAAAAGCATAAGGTGTTTGTGGATGGAGTACTGATGTCAAACTTGATTGATTGTGCAAGAAAAAACAACAGAAATCCACCCGTGAAAGCCAAAGCCATCAGGTGACTTAAAAAAAAAAATTGGATGGACGCCTAGCACAAAAAGCAACGTGGATTCTCAACTTATACACGTTGGATTGATTGCAGAGCATTTTCAATTGTTTGCGTCTGTCCTGTCGTGTGTTGGGCCGTTTGCTACCCTGCACCTCCTCGTGACGCCTTCAGGGTTCCCTGGCTTAGGCGCATCGGCTATGACGCACCCGAGACGGTGGCCGATGGCGGCGGGTACCGGCGTGCAGCGACAGCGAGCAACTAGCGGGGTGGTTGACCGACCACTCGCGGCGCGGCCACTGGGCAGCATTGTAATTTTGCAGCTGCGTATTGGGCCACAAGACGTTGGGAACCCACTAGATTGTCTTCGTGCCGCCCGCCGTCGCCTTGGTTCACGCAGAGACTCCGTTCGTAATCAATCCCGTGCCGCCGCCCTGGTCCAGTTTGCTTCTTTTTTCCTCCGCCACCACCTCGTTTGATAGATTGAGGAAAAAGAAAACATTTTGGGGGAACACAAGCGAGCCTCGTCTCTCTTCTTTTATATAAAACCGCCCGAGCCCGCCTGGTCGTGTGCTCTTTATCTGCTCGCGCTCTTACACCTCTTTTTTTTTTGTCCTGCGACTAAACCCCACCATCTCGCACACAGATCGAAACAACCCCGCCATCATGGGGTCGCAACCAGAACAGAGCCAGAAGGGAGAGAGGACCGATATTCCTGGTGCGTCTACGAGAGCCTCTGAAATGGCTGTTTACTACGTTGTTCGTCTCGTGCTTACCTCTTTGCAGACCTAGGCTACACCCCAAATATCAAGGTCGACGACCCATGGACCGTGGAAAAGGCCGTCAAGGAGATCCCAGGGCCTGCACCCGCCGAGGGCACTTCCAGCCCGCTGCCCTTTTTCCACATGCTTGAGCGACTCAAGACTACCAAGCGCGAGGGATGGAGACGTTTTGGAATCACAAGGTGAGTAAGGCATGACATCATGATAAGGCCGTCGGGTCGCCGACTGTCCGAACGAGGTCTTGCTGACAACGGCTGGTCTCGGATAGAGGTGAATCCATCTCCGATCACATGTACCGCATGTCCATGATTTCCATGTTTGCACCGCCCGCCCTGGCCCCGAAGCTCGACCTTGCCAAGTGCATGAAGATGTGCCTGATCCACGACATGGCCGAACTCCTCGTGGGTGACATCACCCCCGTTGACGGCGTGCCCAAGCCTGAAAAGAGCCGACGCGAGGCCGAGACGATGGACTACCTGACCAAGAACCTGCTGCGCAGCGTGGCGGGCGGCACCACGGGCGAGGAGATCCGGGCCATCTGGCAGGAGTATGAGGACTCGCAGACGCTCGACAGCCACTTCGTGCACGACGTGGACAAGATGGAGCTGCTTCTGCAGATGGTCGAGTACGAGAAGCGCGCCGAGGGCAAGCTGGATCTAGGAGAGTTTGCGTATGTCGCGACGAAGATGACGCTACCCGAGATGAAGGCGTGGGGACAGGAGGTGCTCAAGGAGCGCGAGGAGTACTGGGGCGCCAAGTCGCATGTGCACGGCGAGCAGGGAGTTGACGGCGGCGTGACGGCGGATCGAAGAGGACAACAGGACGACTACTATTCGCGGGACTGATAGATACTAGCGGTGATGAATGGTTGGTTGATTCACAGCGGGCATCGGCTTAGACGGGGTCACAATGGTTAGAAGGGGGGTTTGTTTTCTTGGTAAAGGCATCTGTTAGACCTGGGGCATCGAAGCGAAAGCAAGAGAGATAGGGAGGCTTGGGTGGGTTGGACAAGGGTGAGCGGGCGGGTATGCACGCATCGCCAGGTCCCATAGACACGGGCATGGAATGTGCCACGGCCCAGACTACTGCGCGGAAGCCAGTCTAGAGTCTAGAATAAGCAGTACTGAAATGCGAATCAACCGGAAGTGGGACTCGAGCAACGTGGGAGACGTGTAAGATGTGATTTCCGGGTCGATGGCAGCCCGGAGCAACAAGAGATGACAGCCTCCACTAAATTTCTTCATTGCCCTTCGCAACCGTCGAAACCCCCTTTTGGAAGGGCGGGCTAACAAAACAAAAAAAAATAAAAAAATAATTCAATGAGCTGCTGCAGGGGGAGCGCCCTGAGCCCTGGCGATCGAGTGGGCCGCTCAGCGTCTGCCCCAACCAAAACCCGCCTGTGCCAGCCGTGTGGAGTGCCTTAGTGCTCGCGATTCAGCGCCCCCCAGGTCCCGTTGTTCAATATGCTCGAGGGTCCTTGTGTTGAGCATGGGCGTCGAAACTCTCCTTGTTCTTCTCTCCACACCTTCTTTTGTTCAAAGTATAGGGGACCTTCGTGTTACATACACAGCCCGGCCGCTCTGTGCAGTTTCGCCAGCCGCCTCAATCGCCGTAAAGGCAACGCAGCCGTCGTCGCTCAACAAGGCCATTGTTGAACGGCCGCCCACGTGCTGCTCTCTACTTTCTACTTGTCTGCTACAGCTTCAGCTACAGTGTTTGCAGCGAACCCCGACGTCACCCACCGAGACAAGGCGACGCCTCAGGTTTCCAACGGGCGACTCTGCCAGGCAAACATCCCATCCCCATCTCACCACCAACCAACCACCGCCATTGCCCGCCACCTCCACAACGCCTTTTTTTCTCCATCGCCGCTCTCACCCCAAACCCGCACGCTCCCGACCTCCACGACGATCCCCATCCCTGCGCCCTCTGCCGTCTCGTGTATCACGAGGCGCACCAACCCCCTCCGTCCGGCTTCTAAAGCTCTCGACCTTGAGATGTGTCTCGGCTCCAGCTGAGCTCCTTCTCTTCACCATTCCCATCACATCCGTCCCTTTGTCGAATCGACACCGTTAATCCGTTCGCACCGGGGCATTTGCCTGCATCTCGCCCCCCACCATGACCGTCCCCTCGCATTTCCACATGCCCGGAGCCTTCCACGCCGAGGGCGTCCACCCGGGCCTGTTTCGCCCGCCCATGTCGCCCAGCTCCAGCACCAGCTACGGCTACGCAGCCCCGCGCACGACGGCTTCTCTCGATGCTCACCCGAGGCGCAAGCGGCACCGTGATGAAATCTCCCGGTCGCGCGAGATGCCCGCCGCCGCTGACGATGACTTCAACAACCGGAGCACCATCTTTGGCACCCCGGCCGCCCGGGCCATGCCCCGTCACTACCAGCTCGCCGGCCAGCTCGACACCCCGAACAGCGGACCTGGCGAGAACAACTTGATGGACGAGAGCATGTACTCGGACTCTGACTATCGCAGAGCCCTCGGATCCAAGCGCACCTGCGAAGACCCCGACACGGACATGACGGGCCCGACACCCCTCTTCCACCTGCCCCCCGAGCCCACGCCATATCAGGGCTGGGGCAGCTTTGCATTCTCGACCATCGGTGGAGTCGTAGGCAAGGTGTGGGAGTTTTGCAAGGCTGGCGCATTCCGAGGATTTCAGGCCGGCGGAGGAAGGGCATTCCGCGTGACGGCTGAAGGAGTCCAGGAGATTCATTCTTTAACTGAAAAGATGGACGAAGACCAGCCAGTTCCCGGCCACTACCCTCCGCATCAGAATCATCAAGCCGATCAGTACCAGCCGGAGCCGGCCGAAGAGCGCATCGATAGCGGGGCCTCAACGCCGACTGGACCGGCCACCAAGCGCCGGCATACCGATCACCAAGACGAACTTGGAAGGAACTGGGTCATGGTAGCCGACTCGAAGCTGGCTGCCTCTGAGGCCAGACAGCGCCGCGGTCAGCGACAGGTACCTCCGCGAACGCGAAACTCGGGCCCGTCGATGGCTACAGGCCGACGGATTAGCACTCCGGCTTCTCGCCCATCTTCTCGTCTCTCATCTACTCCTACTCCCAGCATCCGGCGACAACCTAGCCGGCAGTCGACTCGGCCGCCAAGCCGCTTTTCTCAAGCTCCTTCGCCGCCTGCACCATCGGTTCGTCCCTCAACCGCGTCGACTGCCTCGGCCGCATCCTTCAACTCGTATGCTACCTCATTTGCTGCTACTTCATATGCTACCCCCCGATCACCTTCTCCCACCAAAATCCCCCAGCCAACCAGCAACTCCCGTCGCAGACATACGCTGGCGCCATCACCTTCCCCCAGCATTCACGGGCATCGCCGCTCGCAGAGCAACGCTTCCACTGCATCAGGCCTCGGCTCAGTTGACCAGAGCCCCCGTCTTGATGCGGAAGCTAAGCATCTCGCGGCCCGCCGGAAATTGGAGGAGCGCGACACGGATGTGCGGATTTCGGCATTCAACAAGCAGCTGCAAGACATGATTCGACAGGGTAAAGAGGCACTAGGGACGACAGTGGAAGTGGAGGGAAACTGGGAAGATGATGATTAAGCGTGCTGCTGATCTAAGCTCCCTGGTGTCTGCTCCTCTGTCCAACCTACTACGTAATGCCTTCTTTTCTTGTCGATATACCCATTTTACACCTTTTTTATTCCTGATATGGACAGCACTATAGGCTCTGCGATGACGTGCGATGAAGCCAGTGGGGAGTTTGATGGCGTTTCTAATTCTTTTTTTATAGTGGATCTGGGTCCTGAAAGTGGATGATGGATGACTGACTTGAGGATGACTGATCTCTTTTTTTTTTTCTTTTTTTTCTTAATGCGGAATTTTTGATGTTCACAATGGGCTGACGACACATGCCCAATGGTCATGAAGCAAGCAACTTGGATAGTCTATGTAGGTAGCGACTAAATTTACAATGAACCTTTTGACGCGAGTTGATTTGATTTCGATATATCTGTGAGGATGCAGTCTGCACAATACATGTTTCGGACAGAGAGCCGTTGCAAGCGAATGGAGCTATAATTCGTAAGTCATGACGTACAGGCGGTACGTGGAGCTACGGTGGCTAGCGTCCCCTGGTCATGGGTTCGGGTGGTCGCATGAGCGGCGACGGGAGCGGCATCTGGCTACGAGGCGCGGAAGTCGGGGGGAAAAATAGGCAGAGCGCCCGAGGAGATGCGAGTGCAGAAATTTTTGGCTTTTGGACTTTTTGATCGTGTGATGCACACACACAGTTCACGGGCACCTTGGGCTAAACGTAAAACCCAGGCCTTTTTCGGATTCGCTGCTGGCACCTCATTGGGAAGCGGTTGCATCCCCTCGTCGGCTCCTCGGACGTTGGTTTAGGGTCTTGTGTGTCGTGTGAGGTGGCTTTTTAAGGGTTCTTTGATTGATGGGAGGAGGCGCCCAGGCTCATTTTCATTTGTTCGACGCCGCGCGCGCCCACTCGCCGCCGCCGCCGCCGTATTATGTGTCTCTCTCACTCCAGTTCCCGCCGATCAGAGACAGAAGGGGATTTGCTCGGGGAGCTGGACGTGACAGGGCGGGAGTCCAAGCGGCGCTGGCGTGATTGGCGTGCTTGAACTCCCCGAGGACGGTTGTCGTGGGATAATGGATCGCCGTCTGCTGCCCCGCCGCTCAGCAGCAGCGGCAGCCGTGCCCCCGGGGATCGCTGGGCAGAGGGGGGAACAACACCGACGGCCCGCACAGCCAATGGGCAGTGGGCGACGGCAACTCCCCGACAGCCCTCTGACAGGTACCTTGACAGGGACCAACGCTTGCAAGGTGTGTGCTTGTGCTGCAGGACGGTGAGCGAGGTGGGCTGTGGGTGGTGGGGATGCAAGCCAGCCGCCCCGAGCCGACTCTCGCTCACAGCAAGAAGGGTGGTGGTGGTGAATGGGGATGGGATGGGGGTCACCACAACGCTGCACATTGGAGCAGGCCAGGAACGAATGCAAGCGAGACATACACACGAACCCAAAGTGTCCAACCACACTGCTTCGAGGGGAGCATCATGAGACCCCTTTTCTCCCAAGAAAAAAGTCGAGGGGAACAAAAATAGCTGAGCTGGACTGCCAAAGGCCGACGAACCGACATCCGCTTTAGTGCATGCAGCCCTACTCCCCAAGTCCCCGAACCCACGCCGAAACCGAAGCCCACCAGTTCCCGACATCCGGGCCTGGACTCCTCCGGCGGCCGGCTCTGCCATGGCCAAGACCGCCAGCCGCCGTGCCGTAGCGTAGCCGTGATGGGTCGATTGAGGGTCGAGTGGCGGACGTGGGTGAAAGAAAATACTAGTTTCCCCGATCCTCCTTCAATTCCCTCTCCTCCCCCCAGCCAAGCCGTTTGACGACATCTCGAATTGCGTTTCCCCCACTACAAGAACACCAAGCAAGAAGGGAGAAAAAACCAAAAAGTGAAGAGAGAGACAAACACCTACCCGCCATGGCCAAGCCAAAGTCGTCTCCCGCTGGAGCAGCCTCGCCCACGTCGTCGACGACGTCGGCGGCTGCGTCGCGGCGTTCGGGCCGCTCGTGCAAAGCCCGCTCGCTGGCTTGTCGCGAGTGTCGCGATCGCAAGATTCGCTGCGACGGCGGTCGCCCGACCTGCGACTCGTGTCGCCGGAGAGGCCTCGGCGCCGACCAGTGCGTCTACCCAGAGATCGAGCACGAAGGCTCCATCGCTTCGTCCAGGAGGTATGTTTTCGCTCGCCGCGTGTAAGTGAAGAGACATGGTGAAGCTGAACCCCACCGCGTAGCTATATCAGAGTACTGCAGAAGCGAGTCCAAGAACTCGAGGCCAGAGAACAGCAGCTGGTATGTGTTTTTCCTTTTATATACATTGTCCATGTTCATGTTCATGTATACATGTATATTCTTTTTCCTTTAACCCGTGTCGTCGTCGCATTCTGACCCTGTTAGCTTGTTGCTTCTCGAAATACTCACCCCTCAGCCGGCTCATCGCCCTCACAAGATGACGCCTGGTCAAAGCCATTTACATCACCCAGCGCCATCCCTCTACAGCCCAAGCCCACAGCCGCAGCAGACCAGGTGCTGCCGCCCATTCACTCTGAGATTCTCGGATTCCCGCCTGGCGTGCCGGGCTCCCTGCCCATGCCCCATGACCAGGTCAACAACTACTACTCTCACAACAGCCCACCTCTGACCGACGACCTCGAGGATGCCTCACCTCTCAAGTCATCTTTTGGATCCTACTCGACCAACGTCAAGGCCGCCCTCATGCTGGAGAAGATTTCCCTGCCGGCCCCCGAGATCATGGACGACCTCCTCAACGAGTACTTTGAACTGGACTGGATCACCATGCCCGTCGTCCACCGACCCAGCTTTCTTGATCGATATCACCGCCTGACTGCCGTAGCCAACTCGAGGTACCGACGGGACATCCCCCTAGCCGAGGCGACCGAGCTCGCCACCACCTTTTCTCTGCTCCTGGGAATGCTCGCCGTCGGACAGCTCTCCAAGCACGGAAACCCCACGCCCACCGAACTGGCCACGGCCGGCGAGTTCCACGAGCAGGCCAAGGCTCTCCTTCTTTCCGACCTTACTTCGGCACCCTCGGTGCAGGTTGTCCAGGCCCTGGTCATCCACGCCCGGTTCCTCCGCCGCTGCGGCATGATGCAGGATAGCTGGGTGCTAAACGGCCTGGCGCAGCGATTGGGCGAGGGTCTGTTGCTGCACCTCGATCTCCCGACCAAGTCGATTTCCGAGCGCGAGGAGCGTAGGAGGATCTGGTGCGCATGCGTGCTTTCGATCCGGTAAGTCGATCCTGCTCATGGAAGATTTTGCAATTGGACTAATTTGGAGTTTTTAGCATGCAAAATGTCGCTCATGGTGGAACGTCAACAACCAGCAGCACCAGCTTCGGCCCACTCCCAGCTGAGATTGATGATGAACTCATGGACAGCCCACCGCAGACCCAGGGAAGAAGCCAATCGCCCGAGGCGCCTTGCTGGACATCCTTTTTCGTCCAGATGCTGAAGCTCTCCGATTCAGTGCTCCAGCCTATCCAGCAGACCTTTTTTGATCGCCAGCCACACGACGACAAGAAGGATGCCATGCCCGAGATCCTCTCGGCTGCGCTCCGACTCGACAGCGAACTCCAGGACTGGCACAACTCGCTGCCTCGACACCTCCAGGTTGATTCCATCTGCTCCCAGGGTCAAATGGGCCTCCGTCGTCAGGCACTCTTGCTGCACATGCGATATCTCGAGACCAAGGCTCTCCTGTCCCGAGCTGCCATTATGCAGCTCGTGCAACGAAGCCCCGGAAAGCAGCTCACGGCCATGTCCAAGGCCCTTCTCGGCGGCATCATTGACGTGTGCTGCACCTCGAGCAACGAGCTGGTCGACCTGATGGCCCGGGAGAAGGACCTGCTGGTGCTTGCGGGAACCCCTCAGAGTCACGTTACCATCTGTGAGTTATAATCTCGGTCCCATGTGACGAGCCTACTTAAAGGAACTAAGACTAACACGTGCAAAGCCCTCTGCATCACTGGAATGACGCTGAGCATGCTGCTCAAGATGCCCGTCCTCCACGACCTCATCCGCAACCCGGCCATGTACGCCGACGACATCCGCCGCTGCCTGTCGCTGGGCAAGCAGTTCTACACGGCCCGCGACCAGGCTGCTGAGCGGTACATCCAGGTTTTCGAGGCCGCTGTACAGTTCCAGCCCCAGGCCCGCTTCCCCGTGTCCCCCGGCGTCGTCGACCCGGCCCTCGAGGCCAAGACGCTGCCTGCGCTGCGTGGTGACGCGGCCGCCAGCGCCGCAGAGCTGGGCGGCACCGAGATGGCCATGCTTGAGGCCTGGTACTTGGGCCGCCCAGAACTGCTGGGTAGCATCGGCGGCTTCTCCATTAGCGAGGTGCTCACCTTGTGGTGAATGAGAATGAGGCGGGCGAGCGGCCGCTTTGAGCGGCCATGTCTGAACTACCAACACCTTCGGCGGAACTGTAAAAAAATGAACAGCCTCGGAGGCCCAACACAAGGAATCGGGCCCCTCGACCAACAAATCGCAATGGCTGATTGGGCAAGGCGACTTTGCGCCTTTGTGCACTGCAACCCCTCACGGTGAGTATGGTAGGCCTCCTACGGCGAGACATCTCACTGCTCTCTGGTAGTTGGCTCACAGCTTGAAACTTTGATTTAGTATTGCAGAAAAGATAAGAGCCAAGTGGAAAAAGTGATGCCTTAGGGTCTGAGCGTTCACAATTGCTGGCCTAGATTGGTTCAGTGATACAGCTGGATGTCTCTATCGCCATGCAGGATTACCTTTTCTGCCTTACGTTGCCGGAGGAGATTCCGCCGAGGTTCCCTCACATTCTTTTCCAGGCTAATTCAATCAAGCTTGGCGTTTGCTCAGTTTGTTTGGTTGTTTGGGGGTACTGCAGGCGAAATGTGTTTGCATGCATGCATGCAGATTCTACTATAAAACACAGAAGGATCTCTTCCTGTGCTCTCTTGAACTCTTCATTCCTCCACATACCAACGCACAGAACAAAGCGCACCTACAATCGGAACAGGACACCACCTTGACTTCAAGATGACAGTCTCAAACGCTTCATCCACGGGCGGGCTCGGTAACCGAGCTCTCCTCGACAAGATGGACAAGCTCCGCGAGATTGGAATTGAAGGAATCCCGCTTCCACAAGTTTGTTTCCTCCCTCTCGCCTTTGAACACACCCCTGACCCGTCCTAGATGGTTGTCGTCGGTGACCAGAGCGCTGGCAAGTCCAGTGTCCTAGAGTCTCTCACTGGCTTCCACTTCCCTCGCAACGTCTCGCTCTGCACCCGCCATGCAACCGAGATCATTTGCCGCCGGGAGGACACTAAGAGCATCGTTGTCTCCATCCAACCCGCTGACTCCAGCGACGAAAAGGCTAAAAAGTTCCGACACACCTCGTCCAACTTGGATGCGCCCGAGTTTGCCGAAATTTTTGCCAAGGCTGCCGAGGCCATGGGAATCAAGTCTGATCCCGACTCTCCTGGCTCTGCCTTCAGCAAGGACATCCTCCGCGTTGAGATCAGTGGCCCAGATGAAGATCACCTCACTGTCATTGATGTTCCTGGCATGTTTGAGAACGAAACGCCTGGTGTCACTACCAAGGATGATATCGGGCTTGTCAAAGACATGGTCAAGAAGTACATAGACGAGTCTCGCACCATCATTTTGGCAGTGGTTCCTTGCAACGGTGACATCGCTAACCAGAAGATTCTCACCTACGCCAAGGACGCTGATCCCGATGGCAAGCGAACCCTTGGTGTTCTCACCAAGCCTGATCTTGCCGTTGAGAATGCCACCAGAGAAGTTGTTGTTGACCTTGTCCAAGGAAAACGCAAAGACCTGTCCCTTGGATACTGCCTTGTCAAGAACCGGGGCGCAGACGATACCTCATCTAGCCACGACGACAGAGATCGCCAGGAAAAGGCCTTTTTCAGCAAGAGCCCATGGACAAAACTCCCTGGGGATCGGCTCGGCATCCCGGCGCTCAAGACGCGCCTTCAGCATCTCCTCATGGATAGGACCCGCAGCGAGTTCCCCAAAGTCAGAAATGAGGTCAATGACCAGCTCAAGCAGAAGAGGTCGCAACGTGATGGCATGGGCGAGTCACGCAGCACCATGGAGCAGCAGCGTGTGTACCTTGGACAGGTGGCCACTGAGTTTTCTCGAGTCAAGGACCAAGGCTTGGACGCCTATTATAACCGCAACGAGATCTTCACCGAGCATCCTGATCTCAAGCTTATTACCAGAATTCGCGAGATCAACGAGAGGTTCTCCCAGGTCTTGTATCAAAAGGGTCACACGCGAGCCTTCATGGACCAAGAGTCCAGCGATGTTGACATCAAAGAAGAGGACTCGGAAAGCTACGGCACCGACTATAGTGTGGACGAGGGCGTTGAGCGAGACGACCTTTACGATTGCGAGACCACATTTAAGATTCCTCTCCTCGGAGAAGATGAACTGGACGGAATTCTCTCTGAGCCTTACGGCTGCCCCATCCCTTCTGATGATGACATTTTGGATCACATCCAGAAGGAGTACTTGACTTCCCGCGGCACTGAGCTAGGCACTGTGAGTAGATTCTCAATCGTCGTACGTGTTCTATGCGCTAACATATTTGCAGTTCAGTGGCGAGATGCTCCCAACCACCTTCAAGGAACAGTCCAAGAAGTGGTCGCCCATAGCCCGCGCTCACATCTCGAACGCCATTCTCATTGTCCATCACTTCATACACACTGTGCTCAAGGAGTGCTGCACCGACCAGGGCGTTCGCGATGAGCTCTGGACATTTCTCTTTGAAGACCTCCAGAAGCGCTACCGTCGCGCTGTCGACCACACTGAATTCCTCCTCCAGGTCGAGTTTCAGGGCACGTCCATGACATACAACCCGGAGCTCTTTAAGAGCCGCGACAGCAGCAAGCTTGCACGCAACAAGGAGATGAAGACGGAGGTACTGAATCAGCTGGATCGTGACAGTGCTAAAGCCAACTCCAAAATTATTGACATCATCAACATCCTCACTGGCGATGGGGATCCTGTCAAGGTGACCCGCCAGGACATTCATGATGTCCTCCATTCTTACTACAACATTGCTCGCAGTCGCTTCGTCGACGTTATCTGCCTGCAGGTCATCCACCACTTCCTTCTGCACGCCCCCGACAGCCCTCTGAACGTGTTCTCGCAGACTGCCGTCATGGGCATGACGGAGCAGCAGCTCGACGCCATTGCTGGCGAGGACATGGTGACTCGCGAGCGCCGCAAGAAGCTGGAGGGCGAGATTGAGAGCTTGGAAAAGGCGCTCAAGATTCTTCGCGCTTAAGGATCATCAGATGATGAACCTCCAAAAATTTACTGCCTTTCTGTTGGACTTGAAAGGGTTGAGTTGGCTAGTTGGACTTGGCGAGGTTGCATACATGATGCGCCGAGGAATAATGCAGATGGGAATTAGTTTGCTGATTTGACGATAATGATGTCGACGCGCCGCGCCATAAACGATTGCTTTTCTGCTTCGATAAGATACCAATTTCCCATAATGGAACTGTTAGGCTAGCTATGATACCAATGTACGCATTTTTGATCACTTATCAGTGCCTGCTTCCTAATTATCGACCGCATGGTTGCCAATCCAGGGACATGTACTTAATTATGAGCTTGCTCAAGTGAAGGCCAAATGCCAAAATATGTCTGTCACAGTATCCCGAACGTGGTTCTGGGGGGTGGGTGTTGGCAAGGTATTTTAGCTTCACATTTAACAAAAAGCTGGATGGATCATCTGTAGCCACGGCCCAAGATAGAATAAATTGATTACTCAGACGATGTATGGTAAAAGCTAATCAATCCCTTGCTTGGCTTCGTTAAAGTTTCGGATGCCAGGATGTCTTCCAATGTGCTCTGACGCACCAGTTTCTTGTGTACAGCCCTTGGAGCCAACCATGCTGCTTATTCAGCGGCGTTGAGCGCAGGTTCCATGCAACGAGTTCCGAAGTTCGCTGTGTTTAAGATTAATTTAGGGCCCGAAGTTAAACCACATGTATTAGACGTGGAAAAGATATTCTTGACCCCTTGATCAGTGGCGAATTATGGATACCTGCTGTTTAAATCAAGCATAAATTATTTCCCCAAGGGCAGGGATTTCGGAAGAGAGCCATCGGAACTGGGGCTTGTGTCTGCTGATCTACGAATACAGCATCTGAACGCTAATCCAGTCTTGATGCCGTCTTAATGGAATAGAGATGATTGTACAAGGCTTCACAATCGGCACAGCCGCCATAATAGGCCAATGGCAAGTAAAGCTTTCTTGGAACTTGGATTGGTATAAGTATTACGACACCGCACACGATCTATTAGATTTACAACACCAACGCATCCTCCTTATCACCTCGACGCCTTCCCGCTATTTATCTTATCAATAAAAAATTCTACACACAGTTCGCCATGCATCTCAGTATTGCGTCGTTGGGTGCTCTGCTCTTGCAAGCTGGGGTAGTCTCTGCTAATACGACCCCAACATGCAAGACAGTTCAGATTCAGCCACCCGAAGATCTTGAAGTGCTGTCTGTTACTGCTGTTGAGCGCAGGAACTACACTGTTCCGGCGTTCAAGCTGCCATACGTCCTGGACCACGATATTCCTGGCCTGAGCTTCTGCAATATCACACTCCAGGTGACGCGCCCGGAATCTGGCGACCTGGTCACAATCTCGGTCTGGCTTCCTCTCGAAGGTTGGAACGGGCGATTCATGGCCACTGGCGGAGGCGGCTGGTCTTCTGGCAACTTCGACGCCAGCTTGGGCCAAGCGATTGAGCTTGGGTTCGCCACTGCTGCAACTGACGGTGGCCATGCCTGGGCGGGCACCAATTCGGATAATGATCCTACTCCTTGGGCACTGAATGCAGATGGCCAAGTTAACTGGGATCTTTTACACAACTTTGCAGGTCGCTCTGCCCATGACATGGGCCGCATTGGAAAATTGGTAACCGAGGCTCACTACGGCACTAAGCCGCACCACTCGTACTGGAGCGGATGCTCGAACGGTGGTCGGCAGGGCGTCTACGTGGCTCATCGTTATCCTGATGACTTTGACGGAATCATCGCTGGAGCACCAGCTTTGAACTTCCCCGAGCTTCAATTGGCTAGCTTCTGGCCCCAGGTGGTCTTTAACGCAGCTGGAATTTACCCATCGTCCTGCGAGCTCGAGCGTTTCGTCGAACTGGCTCTGGAGCAGTGCGACAGTCTTGACGGCCTTGCCGATGGCGTCATTCAAAATATTGACGGGTGCAACTTTGATCCTTTTCAGGCAGTGGGCCAGACCGTCAATTGCGACGGTGAATCGATCACCATCGGCAATGACACCGCGACCATTGTCGCCAAAATTATCCAGGGTCCTACGAGTCCCGACGGCGAGAAACTGTCATTTGGTATCCCGCCTAGTACTGGATTTACCGGCTTCGCTAACACCACAATCTCATCAAATGGTGAACGCGTCGGCGCTCCGTTCTTTGTTGCTGACACTTGGATCCGGGCTTTCCTCAAGAAGGACCTATCTTTCGATCTCAGCACCGTAGGCTACGATGAGTTTGCATGGCTATTTACGCAGTCTCTGGTTCAATTCAACTGGCTTCTTCAGTCGGACCCTAACCTCAGCGGCCTGCAAAAAGCCGGCCACAAGTTGCTGTCTTGGCATGGTACCGTGGACAATGTCATTCCCTATAACAGCTCTGTCAATTACCGCAACCGTGTCCAGGAAATAATTGGCGGTGGAAGTGCTATTGATGATGTTTTCCGTCTATTCCTAGCCCCTGGAGTGGAGCATTGCGACTTTGGAAGTGGTCCTGTCCCGGTTGACCCTATCAACGCGCTCGTCTCATGGGTTGAGAAAGGTGTTGCACCAGAGACTATCCCCGCAGAGACAACTATCAACGGAACACTTGTCAAGAGAAACCTCTGTGTCTATCCTAAACAACTGACATATGTCTCTGGAGACCCGGCTCTCCCCGAGAGTTGGGACTGTGTTGGCACCAACGCCACAGCATAGTTGTGTTGTAGATGTTACCAAAAAATGGTAAAATTCCTCGTACAAAATAGTTTTGCATTGGCTAGGGTCTCAATGCTTCAGAATTTACTTTCCTTTCTTTAAATTAGTCAAGTTGCCTGCTGTTTAATCTCCAATGACTTGGTTGCATCTGAACCCGTAAACCGGGGGAAAGCATCAGGCTTATTCTGTTTAGCATCATATAAATACAAAAATAGTTTGAATAGTCGTCATTGGCAAGTAAAACGGTATGAGTGCCAAGCCTCCCTGCCAAGCACTATGGGCCTCAAGATACGAGCAAAGTTTTGCCCACTTTTTCATCTGTGAGCCATGGCGCTAATTGGTACACTGACTTTCCGAGCATAACCTAATTGTAATTAATGTTACGTAGTTTAAGCTGTGGATGTTGTGACAAATCATCCAGTCGCACCTCGCTTTCTCAAACTCTCGTACAATTCATCATTGCTGACTATGCACACGATCCGTCCCAGACACATAGTCAAACAATGCCTACTAGAAGAATTCATCCCTCAAGACGTCTTCGCTGCGTCCAGGCATGTGATAATTGCAAGCGTCGCAAGGAACGTTGTGACGGCCAATTGCCCTGCAAGCGTTGCTCGATACGCGGAGTGGAGGATCAATGCAGCTTCGCCCCCCTACCCCGGACGCTGATTTCCACCAAGTCTACTCGGCATGGATCTCATGATGGAAATGGCCACTATATCAAGAATTTGTCTGATTCTTCGTTACCCGACATCTGGCTAGATGAGAATTACCTAACGACGCCTTCCTTATCAAGCACATCCCCATCGCAATCTTTTGAATCGCAACACAATAACCATTTAACTACTACGCCTCTCACCAATTCGGCCAACTCCTCGCTTTTACAAACAATCCGAAACTTGGCCCGCGACTCGTTAGGACCATGTGCATTTGTCGAATACGCACCAGAGGATGTATTGACCGAGCGAGGCACTGCCCAACAAGACTGGTCACTCGGCATACCAACCGCACATCCAACAAGACCTGGGCTTTCAGATGCACAGTATTTAATTCAGTGGTTTTTACGAGTCACCGGATGTGTCCTAATGGTATTCAGCGAACAGGAACTCAATGATGCCTTACCGCAGTGGCTACAAACACCAGTGGACCAGCAGGATCAGCATCCAATGACTCCCATATTTTATCTCATCTTCGCTATTGGCTGTCATACGTGCCCCGAAGACCGAGATATCACAGCTGAAATATTCTTTAACTACAGCCGGCTATTGCTCGCATCTGAAAATACACAAGTTCAGTCAATTTCCACTATTCAAGCCCACATACTTATCACCATGTATCTGATGGGATCTTCGCGAAAGGACGCTGCCATTGTACATTTGGATATTGCTATTCGTGTTAGTTATGCTTTGGGTGTGCAAAGTAGTCAGATCAATAGTAAGTATGATTATCCAGAGCATAACATACGCGAACGCCTCTGGAAGATATTGCGTATTCAAGATCTGTTTATGAGTGCATCTCTAGGCCGGGTTCCGTTGACACACGAGACCCGAAACACAGCAACAGATGATGACTACTCTCCTTCAAACGAGCTTTCTGCCATTTTTGAGACCATCCTCTCAAATATCTACTCGAAGCGGCCAGTAAGAAAACATGACCTGGACCAAATATCCGAACGACATAGAAAATGGGCCGCCAGATTTCCTGCAGGGTTGGCGGCTGATGCGATTGAGTCAGCTGATATCATCGACACAGGCAAAGGAAACAAAGGGCCCAATATCGGCCTCTTTAATATGAAGGCAGGATACTATTGGACTATCATGCTCTTGGCTCGACCTTTCCTGATCGAGAGCATCTCGAGATACGTCTTCAAAAATCTGATAAACGATAACCATGACGAACATGCAATGGCCAAGACTTGTACCCGTGGTATTGTGAGCTTCGCTTGCGTCGATTCTGCTGTCAAGACAATAGATTTGATGAGCAAGCTCACAGTCTCGGATAGCAAAATCCCGAAAAGGCTGCCGTTTGTTGTAAACTTTTTATTTGTTGCTTCTTTGGTCTTGGGGCTGGCACAGTTTGGTGACCTGGACTGCGTGGTGCCCCTCCGGCAAAGTCTTTCAAAGGCGCAGAAGTTACTTGCCACCTTTGGGCGGTATGATGCAGGGTCTGCAAGGAACCTAGCCATCATAGAAAATTTACATAACGCATGCGACTTGTATACCGAGAAAAGGTTTAGGCGCAAAATGGAACGCCAGAGCCTGTTCGTCAGCGGTTTGTTTGGCATTGTGCATGATGTCCCACAGCAGGACCATCTGGCCGGCGCGAACAACCAGATAATGCAAGCACTACCGATGCCACTTGACCTCGAGTTCATACTACAAAGAGAAGAAAGTTATGGGATTGGTCACGAATCAAAAGAGAAGACGTAGCTAATTTCTTGGCATCCTCAAATCGTCCACGAGCGGTCGATAGTTCCCTGCGCTTCACACACTCACGGCCGTCTTCCACCAGGTCTTCCCATTTACGAACCGCGTTTACTAGGTCCCGTAGAATCCTTGGGCTTACCCCGTCTAGATAGGTTAGATAATATAACATGATTTTAGTTAGACCTTAGAAGTTTGGCGGGTAGGCAAGACACAATACCCAAAGGTACGCCCAGAGTGTTGATGGGTTGGCTGATTGAGCTATTGGAAACTTTCACAATGACTTGAGTCGAAATATTAGAATTTATTATATAATTAAATAGGTTCTTAGTTGCAAGTGTGAGGGTATCAAGCTAATAATACTTCTAAGGGTTCTATTCTGCGTTTTAACTATTCAACCAACTATAGGGTAATCTATGCCAACTCGCTTGAGCGCGCCCAAACCCGCGATAAAAGAAAGAAAAATGGCTTGTTTAAGTTGTTGAAATGAAGGAAATAAATTAATTAAAGGGAACGTCCTTGAGGATCTCCGGACTGGTCTCGTAATGCTACAAGATATCTAGCCATACTTTCCCTCCTACGTTGATCAGATTGCCCCCCACTTCTTAAAAAAAAAGAAAAAACGAATTTAGCTTAGTTGAATAACCTTGACGGCACCGACGGTAGTATTGGAAGAGCCAGACGCAGTACCAGTGATGTAAATATCATTCTGATCAGAACGGGTGCGACCAAAGGCCACTGCAGAGGTTCCAGTGAGTAAATCCGACTCAGCCGCAATTCGAGCCGTCTTCTTCGAGATATCAACTTCCCAAAACCGAAGTGGTCCGTTCACCGCAATCCAAGCCTTCTTACCGTCTTCGGAGAGGACGAAATCGTCGGCATTTGCAATTGTACCATTGATAATAACTTCGACAAGGCCCGTGGCTGTACCGTTGGACAAGGAAATTGGTACTCTAGCAAATTGTGCTCTATCCATGTTGGTGAAGTAGAGTTGGTTTCCATGCATATGGATTCCATTGACACCAATGGAACGCTCTCTTGGTCCCTGCAAAGCTGAGTCTTGGATGGCAATCTCATATGCTCCAGTTTTCACGTTAACACGTGTAATAGTACCAGCCACGGAATCTGATACTAGAATATGAGAGTTGTCGCCTGTGACGCGAGACACGCCGTTGAACAGAGTTGCGGATGGCACCATGGTAACGAGCGACAAATTCGGCTGTCAAATAACAGTTCCATCCTTGGCCGTTTTGAATTGACGCATGTCCAGCTTCCAAACCCCGCAGCCAGTGCCTCCAACCATAAGATTGGTGCCAACAATGTAAAAGACATCTTTATTCAGCTCGGCGATTCCGAGAAGACCACCAATGTCGGGGATCTGGGTGAGGAGAATCGGAGCGTGCGATGTTTTCTGGTTGGCAGGCGAGACCTGGTAGACCGAGCCTGAGCCGGTCGACGTGACAATGATTTCACCATTGGATCTGACAGCAATATTCTCCAGGGCGTTGACTTGAAGAACCTCTTGAACAGCGGAAACGCTGTAGTTGGTGGTTCCGGCAGGATAGGGAGTGACAAAGGAGGCAAAAGCGACAACGCTTGTTAATGTGCAAAAGAGTGTAGTTTTTGAAACCATTGTGCTGGTATGAACGAGAGTGATAGAATTGACCAAGTGAAGGAGTGTTGGGTGATGAGCTGTTGGTGTCATTCATGGAAAAGCAGATGAGTGAGACTTTATAGATGTTGGCAACATAGATTCTTGTCAATATTTGCCAAGACTTGCAAGACAAGCTTAATTATAGATAGAGAATTTCTGGAAGCTATTGCATGGTAATGAATGGAACATTATTTCTTCTTTCGGTTGTTTCCATCAACGTTGACGGCTTGGATTTGTGGGCCAGGCAAGGCATGGTCCAGATCAAGATCACCCAATCCCAGACCATGGTACGTTCAGATTGGATAAAGTTTACTAGGTTTTCATCGCCGCTTGGTCCTCACACTGACATTGGCATAATATCTCCAGCCCTACTTTCAGTCTTGCCCTCGGCCTGGAACACCATGACGCAAACCACGATAGAGTTCTGCACTGGCCTTCTAGAGCGTACAGGGGTGTCATCAGCCCGCATAAACGAGAAGTTAAATTTTCGGTCCTACGTACTTCCGATGGGGGATCCTCATCTGGAGATGGTTGAATTCTTTGGAAGCTTATCACAGGTAGATTAATGATGGAAAAGATTAAGCCGGAATTGCTCTCCACATATTATGCCAAAATCTGCGGAGCCACGTTGGTGCCGGCCTGGGGTGCGAGTCGATGTTTTGACGTGTTGCGTATGCATGCAAAGGGATGGCCCGTGGTCCCTCTAACGGTCCGAGTCTGACGCATCTAACTCTAAAGAGGAAAGAGAGGGAACCAGCCGGAAGGCTAGCCCTTTACGACAAGTTTACTGTCAGCTTTGGCCATAGGCTCAGGACGTTACTCGTTTGTGGCTGCTCATCGAATTGGGACGAGAAACTTGATCAGAGACCGATTTATAATTGACCATTCTGTATGATGATGGTTCTCTATAGTTTCATCATCAATGAGTAGGTGGTAAGCTCCATCTTTCTTAGTTATTGGTTTGGTTGACGTCAACAGCTCGCCGAGCAAAGGCAGCCTGCTTGCACCCCTGCCCCAAAATTGGCAGGCCATCTAAGCAGGCTAATGCAACCTGCTTATGTCCGTGCGTTTAATCCGTCCGCAGCGTTCTACCAGCCACGAAGGTTGAATCTGCCAGTTCCTGAAGTACAGATACTTGACTTTCCACTTGCCACTCATAGCTGATTGTGTATGAGCACAATGGATCTTGTCTTTGGTTGATCTCATGATCCTGTTGATGGTGGGGCTGGCGTCTCAAACCGTCCTCAACTAACCCAATCAATCCAGCTATCTTCTGGGCGAAGACCCATAAGGACTTTCAAGCCAACGCATTCAACCCTTGTGGCCTGTAAAAAGACATCAAATGGCTCATTTTGCGCATGATTCTGAGAGAGGAATGAATGTCAGGACCCGCTGACCGACTTTTTCGTTCCGTTAATAAACAGAAATGACCAAATGAAACTCGAGCCCAAGCCCGGGGCTTCCGATTATAAAGTGGAAGAGCAGTCCATCCATCCTCAACATCATTCTTGACACTGCTAGACTTGCTTCTTTTCTCAATTCTTTAATTAAACCACTCAACTTACACCATGACTCGAATTCTGCTTACTGGTGGTAGTGGCTTTATTGCCACTCATGTCCTGGAAGCTCTGCTCACACGCGGGTACGCATTTTCCAGCCATCTTGATAAGCAAAGGGCCGCTAACAGCTCGTGTGTAGCCACTCCGTCGTCACTACTGTCCGCTCACAGGAAAAGGCTATCCAAATTGCGAAGAACCACCCGGACTATGGCAAAGACAAGCTCGACTTCACAATCGTCAAGGATATTGCCGCTGAGGGCGCATTCGATGATGCCGTCAAATCCAAATCACCGTTCGAAGCCGTAATCCACACAGCCAGCCCCTTCCACTACAACGTCACAGATGTTCAGAAGGAGTTGCTTGATCCTGCCATTATTGGCACAACCGGGATCCTGAAGTCGATCAAGAAGAACGCACCCACTGTCAAGCGAGTTGTCATCACTTCTTCATTTGCGGCAATCGGCAACTTTTTCAAGGGTAACTGGCCCGAGCACACCTACTCTGAGGCTGACTGGAACCCTGTTACACATGAGCAGGCTCTGGAAAACCCTGGTGTGGGCTACGCGGGTATGTTTGGTTGAACATCTTATTCATGTAGAGACGAAGCTAATCTTTTAAAAATGCAGCTAGCAAGGCCTTTGCGGAACGTGCTGCGTGGAAGTTTGTGGAAGAAGAGAAGCCAGACTTCTCCATCGCGACTCTCTGCCCTCCTTATGTTCTCGGCCCAGTTCAACATGACGTTCGGTCGTTTGATGGCCTCAACACCTCGAACAAACTTATCAGCGGATTTATCCTAGGAGACCACAAAAATGAGATCCCACCAGCCATGGTGCCTCTCTGGATTGACGTGCGTAACCTTGCGCTCGGCCACGTCTTGGCCGCAGAGAAGCCGGAGGCTGGCGGAAAGAGATTTTTCTTCACCGCCGGATACTTCTCAACCAAGGAGATTGTTGAAATTATTCGAAAGAACTTCCCAGAACTCCACGAAAAGCTACCAAGTCCTCAAGCTCCTGGAGGTGATTACCCATCCGAGGGATTGTATAAAATTGATAACAGCCGAGTCAAGGAGGTCCTTGGTATCGAGTTTACGACCCTGGAAAAGTGTATCGTGGACACCGTGAACACGCTCAAGAAAATTGGCTCTCAGTGATTCCTCGGAGAGCAGCGGGAACATCCTGCTAACAGGGCTTCCTCCTAAGACTGGCCCTTTTTGATCAGGACAGGAGGAACCTTTGGCGATTCTGGCCTGAGAATTAAAGAAGATTCAGTATTACAAACGGCGTTCCTATAAACGCGGGTTGCAAGGATTCGCAGGTCCCATCATGATGGGTGGCCGATCGATTAGGCTGAGATAGAGCACGATCATCGCGAGATTGCGTGGCTTGGAATTTCCGTACAGATGCTAATCTAGAGCACCCTTACCGAATAAATCAAGGGCCAAACCTCCACAACAAGTAATTTAACATAAACCCATTTGTTTAAAATCCAGCATTTTCTCACCACGTTGGGATCTCCAATAATTTGTTGACTCTAGTGATTCTTTGCACCCTCGTGCCAAGAAGCCCCATTTACGAAGGAACCATACACTTGCTTCCCAGCCATTCGGACTCCAAGGGGCTCCCCAAGCGATAAGAGTCGGCTTTTGATCACTGTTGGAGTCGGGATCACATGAATCAACTAAATCCACGCATAAGACATCCATATGAAAATAAGCATTCTCTGCTAGATGTAGAACATTGTCGCGTAGACGTGGGCAGGGAAGCAGATCAATCCAAGGATGGTGTGGAACCTGGCTTTGCAATCGAGTGGGATGCAAACGACGCGGACAGGCTGGGGGAGGCTTTCTAAGGCCCGGTCCCCGTCGCATGAATGGAGAGACAGCGTCCTCGTCAAGCCATTCATCTGATAAACCACAAACGACTGCATTCTTTAGCAAGGCGTTGAATACATTGAGCTGGATTAAGCTTGGTAGACGCATCAGGTCAAGGTTTCCGGAAGCAAACTCAGTAGCAGCAGCTCGAGCGAGGTCGAGAAGCATCAACCGGGCTTTTGGATCGTTTAATCGGCATATTATTGTACTCGTATTGATATCGACATTGACTGGAGATTCGGCATCTTTTTGGTCCGAATCCGGCGTGCCGTCAGAAGCCGCAAATCGTCTTTTTCGCATTCTTTGTCCTGAGTGCAACACCAAAGACGTTAGTCCACAATGAACTAGCGCGAATGACGCATCATATTGAAACTGGTGGATTTAGGCGGTTCATATGATATGCACGTTGATTGAGACGGTTCTGGAGCTTCCGTCTTTTGGCGGCAGGTGTGATTCCGGTCCAATCTTCGCTGGAGTTCCTTATATCCATTTGTTGTGGCATTGCGACCAGGATAGGAGGTATGCATTCTTTTCCGACGTCTTTGTCAATGCTCAGTTTTGCAATAAATCTCACGGATCAAGCGCGTTACGTCGGGCCGGGAACGATGAAGGATTGGAGGATGGGGCCGAGTCTGAGAGGGGAGCGTCAAGCTAATGTATGCAGGTTGATTACACCCGGGCTGTTGTTATCGTGAGCATTGACGGGAACGCCAAGCCGCCGAAACGAATGCATGGGCCAATTTGGAAATGAAAGTCTCCCCATAACTCGAGACTTAGGCTTTTGGAGGAGCACGATGTCTACGGACTGTCAGTGTGCCCGTCCGTACCTTACTTAGTGTTGGAATGAAAATTAGCGCTGTCCCACATATGCACGTTGCTTATCCCTCCCCACTCTTTAATCCTAAATCTCGTCAATGTCTGTGGCCCAAAGTCACCCCATGTCGTGCGATAGCAGAGACGATCGTGCTCTAGCGTTTGATCAAGAAATACCCACATCTCCACATTTTCCGTCATCCACCTTTGACCCAAAATAGGTAACATCGAGGTTTTGAGATAATTCATATTGAATCCCAGTCAATAGAACTCGTCATCACTGAGCATTCGCCATGTTTCTTCTGCTGCCAAGAATGCATCATCTCCGTTCTTGCGTCATGGCATGGTATGGCATGGACCTGATGAAATCATTGGGGGCATTGAGGTTTTGATACGACTCGAGAATCATCACAGGCGACAAACATATAACTTGAATCATGCCCACAGTTTCAAAACATTCTACATCATCCAGAACATCCTATTTCTTATACGGGGAACTCATCCCGACCCATCGTAAACATGTCTCTTACGAGAGCTGCCACACTTCTCGGCGCGTATAACGTGAGCATCATCAATGTGCCTGTTCCAACGATCCTTAACTCAACCGATGCCGTCGTCCGCATCGTTGCTTCCGCTATATGTGGAAGTGACCTGCATTTCTATCACTCCCCTTTGCCAGGCGATGGGACCAACCAAGCCAACATGGGCCACGAAGCTATTGGGTACATTTCTGAGATTGGCGACGCTGTGCACTCACTGAATGTTGGTGACTACGTTGTCATCCCAGATAATGTCGATGATGGACACTATGATTTTGGACCTACTTACATGCCTCACTCCATCAACGGACTCCAAGGTAAGGCACGCACCTCAAATATCACTGGATCGAGAATGTTTTTGACAGCCAATCTGCAGCCGAATACGCCAGAGTTCCGTTTGCTGATAGCTCATTGATCCCCGTACCTGTGAAGAACGAAACTGATTTCTCCACCATTATTGACTATCTCTTCGTCTCCGACATTTTTGCGACAGGCTGGGGTGGTCTAGACTACGCAGGTTTCGAGCCTGGCGACACGGCCGCTGTATTCGGAGCCAGGCCTGTCGGGCTGCTTACAGCTTACTCTGCCACTCTTCGAGGTGCTTCAAAGGTGTATGTCGTCGATCAAGTCCAAGCTCGCCTTGACATGGCTGTAGACATTGGGGCTATTCCTATCAACTTTGCAGATTCAGACCCGGTCGAAAAACTCCTTGCTCTCGAACCAAATGGTGTCACCAGGTCTGTAGACGCTGTTGGGTTTCCGGCCGTGAACGCGACAGGACACGAAGATTCTGGCATTATTCTGAGAAACATGCAAGCGGTTACTGCTGCCCGAGGAGGCATTGGCATCGTTGGACTCTATGGATTGCCTGGAGGCTCTGGGGAGTCAGCCATCGATGTCTCCTCTTCATGGTTCAGTGGTCTGTCTGTGCGGGGCGGTATTGTGCTGCCTTTGGAATTAGCATCCAACCTGGTCCCTCTGATCGACAGCGGTAGCGCTAAGCCTAGTTTCATCGTCACTGCCACTATTGGCATTGAAGAGGTACCGGAGTATTACCGGCGATTTAACCAGCGAGAAGAGGTCAAAGTTGTGATCAAGTTTTCTTAGAACTTGACTGATTTATTAGCAAGCCATGTATGCGTTGGGTTGGCTTTTGCTTACGGACTAGCCGGGTCATGTGGCGGAGGGTATTACTTCAATTCTACTAAGTACCCCGCGATCGATGCATTCCCTCATATTATGCGAGGATGAATTGTAATACAGGTACTTTTTTTTTTCATCGGAGACACTCAATAAAATTCCCATTGGGCATCAAGACGCTGTCGAGATGAATTGTTCTTTTCTTGTATCCAATTAGAGAACAAGGCGGTGGTATTCGTGCATTGTTCAGCCACAGAGGAAAGGCCAACTCACTATGCTTAAGTGAGCAGCTAAGCCACAAGCAGAAGGCTAGATCACGTTCATGCCCAATAACTAGATTTCAGCCACACCGCATCGACAGCTGCACAGCTGTGGATTGGGCGGCAATGTCAAACCTTTCCCATCTTCCAAGAATTGAAACAAGAACGAACTCGTGGGCGTATACAGCGATTGAAGAAGTCTGACAGCGGGTGAAACTGAGCCGACACTAGTCTTTGAATGGTGAGTCCTGGCCCTCTGGAAATAACCAATCACCGTTCGACCCCACGATCGCCGCCCTTGCACAGTCATGAGCTTCACACCGCCTGCTTTGGAGCCACCTATCGAATACTACACCATCGGATGGATATGTGCCCTACAGGAAGAATATGAAACTGCGTGCCGAATGCTGGATGAGGAATTTGACGGCCCCGAAATCAGCCACATTGACGAAAACACTTACGCCTTTGGCTGCATTCAGAGACACAATGTCGTCGTTGCCTGTCTTCCAGACGGGAGACATGGCACAAACTCTGCTGCTAGCGTCGCCAAGGATATGGCGCGGTCGTTTCCCAACTTGAGATTTGCCTTGATGGTTGGAACTGGAGGAGGAGCTCCTACGAAAACTAACGATATTCGACTTGGCGATGTCGTCGTCAGTGTGCCACAGGGCCAGCTTGGCGGCGTTGTGCAGTACGATCACGGAAAGCGCCTCGCAGATGGGACATTCCAACTGACTGGGCAGTTGAATGCGCCTCCGCCTGTACTGCTTGGTGCTCTGCCGGAGATGAAACGACGACACAATGACCCTCGTCGACCGGATCGACTTGCACAGCATTTGCGACTATTAAATGATATGCCAGAATATAGCCGTCCGTCTGAGGATCGCCTTTATCGCTCCGATTTTCAGCATTTCGGGCCGCCAGGCTGTGAAAACTGTGGGACAGAAGATATGTACGTCCAGCGCCCGGTGCGTATATCTAACCGGGTTATCGACGTTCACTATGGCACTATTGCATCCGGAAACTCCATCATGGAAAACGGAATCGAACGGGATCGTTATGCCCAGGACCCAACATTAAATGTTCTTTGCTTCGAGACGGAGGCCGCTGGGTTGATGAACAGTCTTCCGTGCCTAGTCATTCGAGGAATTTACCACTACTCCGACTCCCACAAAAATGACGAATGGCGCAGGTATGCGGCACTTGCAGCGGCAGCTTATGCAAGAGAGCTTCTTCACATCGTAAGACCTACACGGCCTGCCACAATACCTTCCTGGAATCAGACCGTCTCCTCATGTGAGTGCCATGTTTACTTCTTTCATGTTCAACGTCGCATCCCACCTCGGCCACAAAACTAAACCCTTTAGCTTACTGAACCCGTCATAGTTCTCGGTCAGATGCATACAGATATTGGCACATCGAAAAACGCCAAAACCATGGTGGAATACCAGCCTCAAAAATCACAGGAGGTTGCTCATTCCAGACAGCCAAGCAGCTCCTGTGATCGGCAGAGTATCGAGCATAATCCGGGGAAATCATTTGAGACTTTGAAGTGGCTACTTAAGAAAGAAAAGAGGTTTGACGGTGGTAATATTAAGCGATCGATGTAATTTTTATAGACAATTTAGAGATAAATTATTTTTCCACAAAGAGATGGTTAGCTAGACAAAAGATTCAGCTCTATTTGAAAAGATTGAATATGGCTAGGCGCAAGCGGAATCGGTACAAAATGTATAATTTATTTGGGACAATTCATTAATTAGACTGCGATACGTCCTTGACTGATTCATTTAAATGCAAATCCTCTCCGTCTATATGCTTGGTGCGCATATTGAGCAATATCAGCCATATTGGACCCCAGGCCTGACAGGCCTTAATGAAACTTCGATTTCGTCATAATTATCGCCTTGGTTTTCTATCTCTGCTTGTTCACACCGAGATGTGCATACGACCATTTGTAGTTGACTCTTATCAATGTCCTCTCTGACCCTAATAACCCGCTTCCAGTTCTGAGAGCTTTCGACTCCCCCGCCAATGTTGCAAAGTTCTTCTTGGGCTTTTGATCTCAATGCAAGACTTATCAGCTCCCCGAAAGAACCCCATCCTGAACTGTGCCAAGGTCTTGGCGATAGAATAATAAGTAGCGTATGTATGATAGCAATAGTGGTGTGCAACAATAGCATAGCTATCGCCAACGGAATCCCTGCGCTATTGGAAACGTCGTATGCATACAGGTGGCGATAGTATGAATTTTCAATTATCGAGCTATTGACACCCGGTTCCGGAATCCCTAGTTCCTCGTTTAGCTGCTTGTTAACAGAGTAAATAGTTTGATTAACTGAGTATGTCAAAGCATTGATGAGATATATAGAGAGAAGCCCTTGGATACAAACAGACAGTTTTGAGCTTGACCTAGAACAGGTATCGAGAATTTCTCGATATGCCGGGTTTAGTGAAGTAGTGTTCATAGACCCAATTTGCGTCAGCCAGTTTTTGGTCATACTGATTACGTTTTCTGTTTTCGATGTCTGCTTCAGATACTCCGCGATATTGTTTAGTGGCATTCCAATATCGGATAGAACTGATGTTCTAGTCGCAGTGTCGACCCAGGCATCAGACTCAACCCAGCGAGCTTGGATAAGACATAATGTAGTCAGAGGCTGGGAATCAAATATGTATTGTTCGTTTGGTAAAGTCATTAGTTCCGAAAATAGAATCGCGGCACTAATAGGGACTGGAACTTGATCATGAAGATCCAAAAATAACTGGGCGTGGTTGGTAATATTTGTGCGTATTTTTTGACAGTGTTTGCCGCGAAAGAAAACCAAACTCCCTCTTTGGAGATAATTTCACACTGAAATTTCCATGAAAAGAACCAACGAAATCAAATAGTCGAGTATCTTGATTTAGTGCCAGGGGTTTGTCTGTTGAGCTGCAGCTAACAGCTACTAATGGTTGTTTCCATCCAGCCAACCCCAAGGGCTTTCCAGGCCGGGATTTGACAAGAAAGTTGTCATAGCGATCTGGAAATTCAGATCTTTGAGATGATATGGCAGCACCATAAAGTGATAGACTCAAAAACGACATAGGCCCTGTCGCTAAAGCCGTAATAGTGTCGGAGCGCACAGAGTGGAATGTAAGCGACGTGGATCTGACATAATCGGTGATGCCATAGCTCGTAATTGAAATGTTCTTTTGATTTGGAGACCATGGTGGACGTTCCAAAATAGTCCAAGCATATTGTAATAGCAAATTCAAATCTTGTCCTGTGCAAATTTTCGTTTCGCTCGCATGCGCACGGCGGCAATGGTATGCTTGTAGAGATTCATCAGGGGTGGGTTGCATCGGATAGGGATTCCCTGAAATGTAAGAAATCCAATCCTCCAGACCCAGTTCCGATCTTTTATAGTCCGGCATCTTCCACAGTCCTAACCGAGGAATCATGAGTATTGCAGACAAGGGACCCGCGCTAAGACCGAGAACAAGAAGAAGAATTATCAATCCAACTGTATTTAAATGAAACTGATGATTGGTCATTGGATTTATGACAGCGCCCCAGAACTCCCAACTTAGAAGATATCTGATGGGAGATGCAATTTGCAACGCAGAAGAGAGGAATCCAAGAGGAACTCCATGGTTTTCCTTATTTAGCAAGCCATAGCGGATCCTATGCAGCAGTATATCTGTAAGTGATACCAATATCAAGGATTCATGGGCCTTTGCGGCAAACTGGAGACTGTTGAGTACTTCTGGACTAGGATTCCACTGCAGCTGCTTAATGTAGAGTGCAACAAGAAATATAGTAGTTGTTATCGCAGGTAAATGGAAGAGAACAAAGTTCCAAATAGCCGAGAACCTACAGTTGCTGCAGACTTCTTTCTTAGGTTCTGTAGTGAAGTCGGAAACGAGGGTTTTTGGAAAGCTCCGTATTTTTCTTAGCCAAACAGAGCATGGGGTAAATCCCTTGTGTTCTGTGACAGAATTGGGCAAATATCCCCCTGAGCGAGGTGCATCTGGAGACAAGTGCTCCGATGCTGGAAGAGTCTGGGTAGTATCTGTGGCTGTGTGGTCTTGGCTCCCCCCATGAAATTCTTCCACGCTGGTAGCTTTCTCCGAAAGTGGCAGGCCCATGTTCGATAATGGGCTCAACTCCGGACCACTAGCGAGAGCTCGAGAACATGTTGAGAGCGTATCAACAATTTCAAGATCTGGGGACGGCTCATTGCGCTTCCATGCCATTCATGTTAGTTATACCAGCAGGTTATAGAGCGGACACAACAGTACCCTGCGCGGTGTAGGATTTTGAACCAATTCAGAAATGTTTCGCTTTTGTTGCTGACCCATAGTTCTGTTTTCATATAAATAAAGATAGCGGAGGGAGAGACTTGAGGAGTAAGTGGTCGATGCCAGTGAGGCTTTAAATAAGAAATTAGAGAAGATTGTTCTTGTGTCTGAAACCTCGACGAGGCTGTTTGTTTCTCGTCCCAAAGGACGAGCGAGACATGATTAGGTCATGTAACCTGACAAAGCAAAGAGTCTGGGCAATGGAATGTGTATAAAAGGCTGCGTAGCCCTCGTATTACATCTGGAATGTACTTATTAGGTGGCGCTTTTGCTTCTTAGTCATTTTGTACATCGATCCCTCACTGTTCCCCCAATAGTAAGCAAATGGCTAAGAATCTTCAAACCTTTTGTAGAATTTGGCACCAAAAAGACACCTTGGCGGGAGTTGATCATCATTGTGAAGCTAACCAAACCTCGGAAGATAGTGGAATCACTGAACAAGGCAAAAATAAAGACCGATGCGTGATCTGGGAATCGAACCCAGGGCTCCCCGACGCTGCTCGAATGGCAACGGAGAATTTTACCACTAAACCAATCACGCGGATTGATTGGTCAACATACGACCGCAGGAGGATCAAATTCCTCGGAGGTTGTACTCGGGCAAGGCAATCGATAGAAGGTGCAAAAAGAAATCTATGTTGCGTGATCTGGGAATCGAACCCAGGGCTCCCCGACGCTGCTCGGATGGCAACGGAGAATTTTACCACTAAACCAATCACGCTGGTTGATTGTTCGGCATTGACGAGAAAATAGATGAACAGGTTTGCAAACTCTGTCCTCAGTAAGGTGTGGATTGATCGTGTAAGTGTGAAGCCGCAGAGCTCGTAGAGCTTTGAGAATCAGCTTTTATTGAGACTATTTATGAGGTAGAAGAACCTCTGCACGCTTCTGAGGACTCCCAACGAACATGTCGGCTTCGATGGGACCTGTTGGACAAATCCTTGAACTCCTCTGCACTGCTTTTATGTTTCATTGTCTTTTTAAACGCTTGTTATGTTTTCTTATTATTATACTATCATATTAATCCCTTTTACCCCAGAATGATGTCAATCTCGCTGGGTCTATTCTTGACCCAAGTATCCTCTGCAATCCGGCCGCATCCCATCCGATAAGCGATGCCGTTTTCTCTTTTTATCCAGAGAACATTATAAAACTCGCAAATATCATTTCCATTCCAGATCTGCCCGGTCAGATCAATCTGCGGCGAGTAATCCCCTTTAGTCTCAACTTGATAGGCCCTGCCGCAGCATCGTGGGGCTTCGAGTTCCCCAATCCACTGCCCGTTGCTATCGAAAGACGGAGTAAATACTCCAGAAATTTCCTGTAACAATTCTTCGGGCGATAGTTCCTCGTAGGGGTCTTCGCGGCTTGCATCGTTGGCGTGGCTGTATTGACTATTTCGGAAAATCATTTGCTCAAGAGACTTTTCCATATCAGCACGACTGGCACTGCCTCTCGAGATTGCCACGAGCTCCAAGACATCACCTCTCTGGCACTCTATATTGCCCGTGATTCGAAGCAACCCCGCCAATCCTCCATTCTCATCTGTCATGACCGCTATTAGGGGCGTTTCTGCGAGAAACGTGTCTGTCAAGAATGGATGCCCAAATGCCTTTCTATGCTCTGTTGTGTGATCACATATTCGGATTGCCGAAACCTGCAGAGTGACTGCAGTATAGAAAAACTCGTGTTCTGTCCCAGTCGCCAACTGTGGCAACATGTCATTCATGTTATAAGGTCCTGATATGGGAAACTTTATCCCATCCTGACCCAGGACCTCCCACATCACCAGGTTCTGCACTCTCCAACTGGACCCGGCTTTTTGACCTGTGGCATTGTCTGGTGGGATACCAGACAACAAGCTCCTTGGATCCACAAAGCATTCCCAACCACACCATGACCACGATGGAAGAAGGCATTGTGTCCCTGTTGCCAATCCCTCCCTTCTATAGCAGTGTCTTTTCAATGGTTGCCATAAGAGAGCATAATCCAACAGTTCCTTTTGCCTGGGCAACCCATAGAAGAAGCCTTCCGAGAAGGCTGCTTTTAAGCGGTTCAAGATTCCCGAACATGCTGATATGCCATCACCGGGATAAGTGAGTTGACGCCCATTGTAGGGGCATATCAAGTCTGTGTAGAGGCCAAAATCTGGCTCAGATGTCGTCGCGAGTCTTTTACCAAGATCCAATGCTGTCTCGTGGATTGATTTGCTTACGGAAGCAGAATTGGCATCTTCGCTAGCACAGGGCGCCAAACCGTGCATATCCCATACCGAAGTTTGGCATTCCCAAAAGACTCTGTCACCCAAGAAAAATATAACTCTTTTGCTGAGAATATGCTCTTGATATGTCCAGGCCCTCTTGGCCCACCTGGAACTGGCAATGGCTTCATAGTGCATCTTGAGGCTGTGATCTCGATTTTTAGGACGAATCAGGCGAGGCGGAAAGCGTCCGGCCTGTCTAAAGTTGGGACGATTAAAATGCGAATGACTTTCAACAAGTGTGAGAGTGTCGTATAGACCGTGCTCAGCGGCGGCAACCAGTGTCACACGAGCGCCAGAATATATGTGGTCCATTTTCATCACCTCACACATGGTAGATGGTTCGTCCTGAGCAATGCAGAGCCTATCAATCCAGAGGTATCTCTGCCCAATCATTGGGGTAAGCTCGATGGCGTCTCGGATAACCTTGGGGAGTTTGTTCAAAACGTCGCTGGTCGAGAGGCTTCCTGGCTTTTCCAATACTGAGTGGGTTTCGTGGTCCAATTGCAATGGCTTGTGTGCCTCGCTCTCTGTCGAAGGTGGTGCTTTGGCATCCGCCCAGGTGTAACTAAGCGCAATATATGGACGCCCGTTTCCACACACAATGCATTGATCTTCGACGTCAATCAGCCAAGATGGGCCCGGCTGATCGAGCACCTGTTGGCTGTTTCCCTCGGCCGACTCCACACAGGCGTGTTCTCCGTCGCATATTTTCAGCCAATCTCTGATCGCCTCGATAAAAGATGGATATCTGGCGCTAGAGGGTTTCTTATTCCGGCGCTTGGACGTGGCATCTTCCTCGTTGTTCCCGGAGAATGACTGCGGTCCGAGAGCAGATGCATCGTTGTTCGCAGCATTGTCCCAGCGTTCGGACATGGATGTGACTGGATTCCTGTCAAAGAAGGAGAGAGAGGGTAGCTTCAAAGCTCATTCCAGGAATTACACCTAAGGAAGCGAGCCTGGGGCCGCATTATTGTTGCCCTCGATGGACAAGTTCAAGCGTGTTGATGTACAGATACAACCCCGCATTGGACACTATTGCCGCATGTGGATCATTGAACTAAGCACTGTGCTAAGGACATCAGGCACGCTAACTCAAAAGCGTTGAAATGATAGTGACGGCTTGCTATCTTAGACATGTGTTGTTGAAGTCGAGTTGCTTGTTTGACTTATTACCATGGCCTTACTCCTCATACCTCCTGCTGACACTGGCGCACATGTTGAAGCCAACCACTCGTGGGGCGCAGATGCTAGGTTAGCTTGCGAACAGGTTGATTTGTGGAATCCAATGTATAGATCAAAGGCTCAACTTTTGAGCACACTCTGATCAATGACTGTTTTAGACTGGCTAAGATGCATTCAATTTATACCTAATACAAAGACCAATTTACTGCTGTAGTGGCAACTCATTGGCACAAGTGGAGGATTACGGTCAAGGCTGGATTCATTTACAATCTTTTACTTCATTTGTTCCTATTCATTACTCTGATCGCAATACATCTTTGTCTGATATGCAACGACGCCGAGTCTTGCCAAGAGTGCGCTTAGCACAGTCTCGCCGATATTTATCATTTCATCTGTACTCATACATGTACTTATTTCTCCCTTCATGCAACGCTAGTTCCTCCCTAATAGCAAGGCTTCCTTGGCCTTGATGTCGTGAATCGTCACTTTTGGGCGACCCAGAAGAAAAGTCAAAGTCTAAGAGGTATCATCGTCTAAAAAACAGGACATTCCCAATGTCCAAACAAACGCCTTTTAAAAAAAAAAACAGGAGGGGCAGGCCCAAAGAATGGAAGAATGTGTAACGCTTCCGTGGTAAATGGAGGAATTATTTAAGCAGGCTGCCAACGTCCTGGAACTGAACCGAATTCAACAGCGGAGGTGGTGCTCCCCTGTCAATGCGACCCCAACCGGCTCCCCAAGATGGAGGCGCCTGGTCCATGGCCATGGGGCCGGTGGGAATGGCTGAAGAGAAGATTTCGTCGTCGCCAGTTGCTGAACTTCGTGTGCTCATTGCAATATCATTTGTACCTCCGCTGCTGGACTTGGCCTTGTGCCGCTTGCGCCAGAACTTGGATCTTCTCCTCATGCGCGAGGCTTCGGCCACGAGTTCAGGAGAAGTCATGATTCCCATTCGATCTCCCTTGCGGCCCTTGGAAAAAGTCGAAAGTCTCGATCGAGGATAAGCAAAGCCGGCAGGCTGGCCACCTGCAAACGGGTTCCATGCCCGCATCTTGGGAGACCCAAGGCTGATGCTGCCATTGCACCCAGCATTGTAGCTAGTCTTTGGCTCACCCGAGAGCTCCTCCAGAGTCATGCCCTTCGTCTCAGGAATGAGCAGGGACACAAAGGTACCGAAGAGCATGAAGAGGGCAAAGAGCTGCAACAGACGGTCGATGTTTGGGGTGCATTCCTCGCCTTTGCAGCCCTCGTTGCTTCCATGCCGGATCAAGGGGATGCTAACGCATTGAGCAATGATGGCGCCAATCTTGCCCATGGCTGCGGATAGGCCGTGACCGGTGGATCGGTATCGGGTGGGGAAGCATTCGCCAGGCACAATAAACGTTGTCGTGTTGGGGCCAGCGTTGAAGAGAAACTGGCCAATGATGTAGAGAGCGAGCATAGCGCCATTGCTGAGGCTATGGTAGGCAAAGCCCAGAACGCAAAAGAGGATGGTCAACAGCAAGAAGCCAATTACCTGCAGTGGCTTCCGACCAATGGTGTCAATGGTGAAGATGGCAAACCAGTAGCCCGGGATGGAACCAGCGCAAGTCA
This sequence comes from Calonectria hongkongensis, assembly GCA_017140755.1. Lineage (NCBI taxonomy): Eukaryota > Fungi > Ascomycota > Sordariomycetes > Hypocreales > Nectriaceae > Calonectria > Calonectria hongkongensis. The sequence continues at coordinate 764,598 of JAACJA010000014.1, forward strand.
GAATAATCATGCCGACAGCTTGGTTATGAAGCTTTTCGTAAAGATTGTGTCCGTTTCCGTATCCTATCGCTCCGAGAACAATGGTATTATTCAAGCCCAGACCATAAAAGGCAAGATCCTGACTTGGGGGTTAGCATTTATTGGAATTGGCCGAAAGATTACATCAGAATGCATTGCTTACCAGGAAGAACCATGACAAGGTGGTGCCCAGGAGCATCTTGAAGTTGGGCCACCGGCGAAAGAAGGCAATGAGATCGGCCCATGAGGCGTGCGGCATGTCCAGCATCGGACCCGACCTTCGCCTGCGTTCCTGCTGAGTCACGTCGACGGTGCCCTTGGACTTGCTGGAAACGTAGGCCTTAATGTCGGCATCGGCCTTTTCCACATCGTGTTCGATGTCGAAAGTGTATCGTGGTGTTTCAGGAATGGTAATGCGGTAGTATAAAGCGATGCAGGCAGGGATGGCCCCCACTCCGACAATAATGCGCCAGGCCCGATCGGCGGCGGTGCGGCACTCAATACCACATGCACCCTCGTTAGGGATGTCGAGATATGCATCTTTAAACGCAGTTGTGGTAATCAAAGCCACAATCGAGGCTACGAGCTGTCCAAGGCCCTGCATGGAGAAAACCGCCGCAACCATGGCACCGCGCCAACGCGTGGGAGCAAACCTAAGCCGCGAGTCAGCTGAATCCGGATTTTAGAGCATATGTCGGCACCGCGCCGCCAAACCCTAGTAGCGCCATGAGTGAATGGATAACTTACTCAGCTGTAATTACCGAGCTAAGGGGGTAGTCGCCTCCAATACCGATGCCCTATGGCGAGTCAGACACCTTGTCAAAGATGGAATTTTTCGAGTCTTCATACCATGATGACGCGCCAGAAAATCAACAGGCCCGTGGAGCCCATGGACGGGCTTGATGAGACAATAGAGCAGCAGAGAGTAGCAAAGATGATTATGGCAAGTTCAACGCCATACATGCGTCGGCGACCAAAAGCACTGGAGGGTTTGGTGTTAGCGAATGAGACAGGGGGCCCGGCAGAGGTTTCAAGGACTCACTCGGCAAGCCGACCAAACAGAAGCATGCCGATGACAATGCCTGCACTTGTTGATGCTTTCAGCGCCTGGTTTACAGAGTCGGGGAGGAGGCCATTGTTTCCACCGAAGCCGTTTCTGGGATCTTTGTCTCCCCAGAAGACGACTCCGAGAAGGCATACAATCATGTTGATTGCAAAGATGTCGTAGGAGTCGAGGAAAAATCCCACGCCTGCTACTAGCACGGCTCGTACATCTACAATAATGAAAATTTTTGGTCAGCGTGATGTGTGGCGATGAGGGAGGGGCCCAGGCCGTGAGGGAACAAAATCACATACGGTATAAGCCAAAGGGGACCTTGTCAATCTCGCTCAAGGCCAAGCGACGTCGGAGGTTTGGGTCTGCAATGTGAGAATAGTCATTCCAAAAATTATGGAAGGCATTGTTGCCGCCGTAGGTGCGGTCGACATATTCGCGAGGCAAAGGGTCTGCCGGCGGGGGCAACATTTCGTCGTCGTGTTCGGGCATGTTGATTCTTATGGGAAGCGGGGAGCGTGAGATGAGAGCCTCGTCGGCGACGACATGAGTCGGGAAGGGCTAGGCAAGCGATGCCTCCGCAAAGATGTGTTCGTGGTTGAGATCCAGGGAGAGAGAAAAATGTCTAGGCTGCGCGCACAGAATACATCGAGGTGGTGGTGAAACAACTGGTGCCGTCAGTTTTAGGTGACAGGCCGGAGGAGCCCTGTCGCAGTGGAGCGCAAGCGTCGTTGGCCGACTTGACGTGACTAGCGAACGGGCCGCGAACCCGGGCTTGATGACTCGAGGTCTCGGAAGGCGGAGGAGAGAGGCCGAAGGAGAGGCGGCGTTGCAAGGGAGACAGCGAGATGAGCGAAAATTGTAGCGCAGAGGGAGGTTATTCCTGGCAATGGAGACGAGAAGATGCGGGAGCAGCAGGCTTCATGCAGATGCAGCGGGGCGGATGCTGCTGGCAGGCTGGACAAGGCGACGACGACAGCGACGAATGGGCGACAGCGAAAAATCAAGGCGCAGGGCGGGCGAGTGGGTGATTGAGCGGGTGAGCAGGTGAGGGGATGATGAACGGGATCGGATCGACAGTCGTCTTGTCGTCGTTGTCGTCGAGGAGGCAGCGAAGGGCGCGGATCGCAAGGTTGTAACGGAGTTGCGACGGCGATGGTGGAGGGTGGGCACGGCGTGGGTTTTGTTCTTCCTCGCCGACGGAGCACAGGCACAAGGCTCAAGGTACGACAGGCGCAGCGCCAGGCCTTTAGCACTGAGCAGGTCGCTAAACGAGGAGTGCGATGAGGGGAGACTTGGACCAAGGACGGGGATCTATCCACTTCCGCTGTCCTAAAAAAGACGAGACAAGGCAAGACAAGAGCGAGGAGGGAATGGGGATGGGGATGGGAGGCTTCGAGGTCCCCAGTGGAGCCTGAGTGGAGGGCCTCAGTGGAGGGGGTGCCCCCGGGGTGCCCCCAGGGTGCCTTGAGCGAGTGTTTAGCGGGAGGAATCCACTGTAGGGATCCAGTCGGAGCCACTGGAAGCTGAGGAAGAAGCCCACTAGAAGAAAACCCACCTCCTAGATTGAGCGTAGCAGCAGCAGGGATCTGCAACAGGCAGGTACATGGCAAGTGCAGCAGGCAACGTGGGAGGGCGAGGTACCACCCCGGCGGCCCCCAGAAGTACCACCCAGGTCGGTCTTAAAGCATTTTGGGCCGCGCACGTCTTTGTTTCCGTGCATCATAGTCGAGAGCGCCGGCCGGCCCCCTCGCAGCAATCAGCACTCGGTCCTCCAAGTAGGTTGGGAAGGGGGGGAGACAAAAAGTACGGAGTACTTACTGTACACTGTACTGTACTATGTCCAAGCCGATTTATTGGCCAAGGTGCTAATTACCCAATGGATTGTCTCGATGCGGGTGTGCGCCGAGCGACACTTTGCCTAAAGGATGCTGTCGCTACATCTAGCAGCCGTCGGATTCCAGGAAGGAAAGCAGCGCAGCAAAAGTATTGCAACGCCCGCGTTCCAAAGTTTCTCCCCAGGAAGCCGCCTCCCGCTCCTCGCTCTGGCGACGTGACTGGCCAGCCAGGACACCATCAAGCCTCTGACGCCAGCGGCCTCTAGGTGGGCATCTGGATGTCTCTCCCAACGCCCTCCCCACCCGCTAGACGCTTAGCTGCCAGCGATGGATCTTTTTTTTCTTGTCCTAAAATTCTGCTCATCAAACGGCGGCTTCGGGCAATCTTCTAGAAAAATTCTGCCTTTGGGCCCATTCCGGGCCCTGGAATCCAGGCGAGCTGGGAATGCTGGGTGCGCCGAGCGATTACACCACCATGACAAAGGTGTTTTGAGTTGACGTCGAGCTCGAGCCATGCACGCATCCTTGAACGTTGCACACTCGCCACCGGCACGCTGCCTAGTGGTTCGTGGCCTGGGGCCGCCCACGGATCGCTCTAGGTACCAGCTCCGTCCCGGTTTAGTTGTTGCTCAAGCCCATAATTTTTTTTCTGTGGACCTTCCAGAAGCGTGCGGCCAGATTCGTCGCATTCTTCCACCTGGGCTTCCATGCATCATCAGCAGCAGCAGCGCAACAGCAACAGCAACAGCAGCACCCTTCAGTGGCACCCTTCAGCGGTAGGTACCCTTCAGCGGTACCCTGCCCTCCAGCGGCACCCCCTCAGTGACACCCCATCCCAGCAATCCACATCTCGGTGCACCATTTTTATTCATCATCCTCGCTATCATCTCCTCATCATCATCATCACAAGCTAACCTGCGTTGTATGTGTATGCGTTGCACATGTCACATCTCGCCACTCGCTATGCCGCGCACTTGCTTGGCCCAGTCCCCTCGCCGCTGCAGATCTGCCCGAACACGAACATAGCATCCTCGAGTTGCATCCCCTCCCGGCACCACTAATAAATTGCCCGCCCGCCAATCGTGCGCCGCCATCATACATTTGCCAGACGGTTAATCGCCTAATGGATGCCGGCAGTTCGCTTGGGTGCCTTCTGCTGCCACGGCAGTATTTCTGCATCTATCTATTCATGCGACCGTGTCGCGTCACCATTCGATCCATGATTGCTAGTCTGCTGCTTGTTTTGGCGTGGCCTCCCGACATGGCAGTACGTACTGCCAATTCTCGATATGTAATCAGCCCCGGTTCACCACCTCATTACGTACAGCCAAGCGTCCGTGATTGCTGTACGTAAAAGTTGCAATCCCTCTGCCACCAACACCCGATGAGCCTCACGCCGTCGCGTCGCATCATCCTCGTCACCATTAATTTGCTGCTATTCATGATTTTCACGATTTCCCCCTTCTGCATGCATGCTCTTGCCCTTTTTGTTTGCACAAAGCAAGCGAGGCCCGTGGTGCACGTGTGACGCTGCACTGCATCAAAACAACACCACCTCGTCCTTCTTGTGTGGCCCCTCATCTTCACCTGAAGCAACCGTATCCCGGCCGAGCTGGATCGTGCCCGCTCGGTCGTCTGTTTCTCCGCATCTAGCACACACCTTGGCCAGCAGTTTTGTGCCATGGTGCCGTGTGAAACACCCCTCCCACTCGCGCTTCAAGCTCGCACTCACTCTCGCTCGCACTTCGGGGAACCTGGGCCAGGAGCAGGAAGTGAACCGGCCTTTTTCAAACCAAATAAACTTGCTAGCCCGCGATGGCCTCGGGCTCCGTTCAGCTGGCCGCATGGGATCCACCCGCCCAGGCTTTCTACGCTGCTTCTAGTCTGTCTCCGAGCCGATGGTGAACGTGGTGGGTTGAGATGGACCACGTTGACCAGGCCCGCAGTCTAGCCCAACATCACACCAGCGGCTGATCCTTGCCCTCGCCGGCCGAGTCCTGTCTCGCTCAGCATGCAGGTCATGAGCCATCTCCTCACCGTGATGTGATGGCGATGCTTTTCTGCTCCCCCCATGTGTCCCCCATGGCCGTCCCATCTGTACACGTGCCCGACCCGACCGTTTTCCGGCCGGGCGACATGGGCAGCCCAGGCCGCATGGGTATCCAGCCACGGTTTCGGGTCGCATCCATAGCGAGAGACATCTTCGCCTGCCTTGTTGAGGAATCCCTCTTCTGGACGCCCTAGGATGCCTTCTGTCTCAGCCAGCTTGGCCCCCGATTTGCTTTTCCCTCTCACCTCACCTTGAGGCGTCGGGCTTGCACAAGGGGAAGCCTCTGATCCAAAACACAGCCAATCGGTCCTCCACGTGTGCGCCCCTGTTCTGGATCCTCTTCCCCACACCAGGCTCGACTTGCTCTTCGCGCAGATCTGGCTGTTTTTCCAGCACCGCAGCGAATCTTTGCGAGCCCCGACGTTTCACGGTCAATAGTCGCCCGCCCTGTGCATGAACCAAGGCCACCAGCCGTTATTATGGTCCCCCCAGAGCCACGGCCCAACGCCATCGGTCCGCGCGCTAGCAGACGCGACGCCAGACCAAACCACCCAACTAACCAAGCTATCAGGTCGCAAATTAATCACCACATGGTGCCGCGTCCACGGCCAAAATAGTAAGTAGTAGTTATTGACGACGAAACTGACGCCGTGGGTCGGACATGACCGCCGCGCACCAGCCCCGTCTCGCCCGTTGCTGACAGACGTCAAACCGCCATGACGGGATGCGGCATGCTCTTACGAAACGCTCACCACCCAGCAGAGCCCTCCTGTTGGCCTCTGCTTGCACGTGCATCCCACCCTTTTCTCCGCGCCCCTCGTCTCGTCTCTCTCTCCTCGACCTTTGCAATGGCCCATCTTTCTTTGACCCAACGCAAAACTCTCCGAGTTACGAGTTACGCGGCCTGTTCCAAGAGCATAGGGCAACGGCCCCACGCTGCCTATCCATCCGGCCACAAGTCGCTCACCGCGATGTCGCCATGATTGGGTACCCTCGCCCTTTTTGCAGCTGTCATGATGCCCCAGACCATGCCCACACCACAAAATATGGGCTAAATAGCCTTTTTCTCCAGTTCCCATGCATCTCACAGCGATACCCTAGGAATCTGCGTGTCCATTCCGAGCGGAGTGCCGACTGCCCCGGGAAGCACGCACGCGACACAATATTCGCTTGTGCTCGTTTCAATTAACACTCACTAACCAGTTAGCTGTTTAATAATCAACGGGATGAGCCTTGAGGGTAAATTTAGCTACATCTATTTGGTCATGGCCTCTTTGTCATGGCCGGCCCCTGAGTCGCATCTTTTCTTCATCTCGGTGTCCTCGTCTAAAATACCAACTAGGCTCAGATCATCATCTCCAGCAGGCAGGGCCCAATCAGCGGCCGGCAGCAACGTGGGGTGAACATGACAAAAGCAAGCGGGAATTAACGACTAGCCTGAAGCCGATACCGACCTCTCTAGACCTGAAAAGCTGAGGCTCCTCTCCGGGTATTTGCTCCTGATGAGCAACATAGTTTCCGTCGCGTAGTGTGGCCAACTTCATCGCCTATAACTGCCCCAATGGGTACAGCGCCATCGTAGCGAAGGCTATCCGGGAAGCCTCCGTCCCCTCCCGTTCGTGGAAGACTGCTAGTTGGGATTAGATTCTGCTTCAACTGATTAATCTGAGCGATGCCGAGTCTAACTTTACTCGCCACATGAAAGAAGATGGAGGGATGGCGGCCTTAAACCCCCCTATACGAGAAGTTTAAGTGACTGCTACCTTGCAGCGGGCATGGGCCAACTCAAATCCATCTAATCTACCCAGGGCCCATCACCCATCGCCCATCACCAATGACCCCCGGATTCACGGTGCGGCGTATATGAGGATTCCGGTGCCTGATTGGGCTGAGTACCTCGGTGCGTCATCTCATTCTCTGATGTTTTGCGCCATCATCGGCACAAAGGTGCTGCCTTTGCTGACCGACACAAATTTCAGCCGCAACCAGTCAGCGGCGGTGGCGAACCACCCGGGCAAAGTGCCCAGACTATCTACTGCATCTGCCTTCCCAATGTAACAAGAAGCTCATTGAAGCTGGAACCAATACCGATCCGTACAGGCGTCTGCGGATATGTGCAGCTTCACACCATCTCTGACGCCCTAAAATGCCCGACGCTCAAACTTTTCCCGCGAACCGACTTGCCGAAGCACCTAGCCCTGCCTGTGATTCTGTGTGCCTCCAGTGACATGTCCCTACTGCAGCGCTAATGCGCCAGACTAGATTAGGCAATAAAGCTCACGTAGGTTCAACAATGCGTGCAAGCATGCATAAAAATCGATTTGTATCACGTTACTGGTGTCATCTTTTTTTCCAATGTATTCATCTGGCTGATCATTTAAAAATCAATTCATCATGTCAGGCTGAAACGAAAATTATCGACATTTACCCGACATTTGCATCTCAATTAAAAGAAGACTCGCGCTGATCTAATCATGGTTGTTTTGTGTGGTATCGCTCGCAATGCTCCCCTGCCGATTCAAACTCTACTCCACTAAATGTCTGAGAGCCGGGTACTTTAATTTTTTGTACTTTTTCATGCAGGACGTAAGGCGTAGGGCGGAGGTTTACCATGGTTATGAATCTGACCTGTGCAGCGCGTCGCCTGACGGGATTGTTGTGAATAATTATCTGTGCATCGCAGTGGGAGAAAAACTCACATTGATTAACGAACCAGCGACAGGCGTCTCAATTGTGTCATTCGTCGTCATGACCTGAAGCGGGACACTTAATGATAGAGGCTTCCCGTGAGCACCTACCATCAATGAAAGAGAAATGACATAGGATCTAGAAATAAAGCAGGAGTGAAAGGTAGGCAAAAAGATCTTCTTGGAAGATGCCGGCAACGTAAACGGTACGACTAGGGTGGTTCGATACTTTGCTAGGCCCATGTCGCCAATATTATGGCTACCGGATGTCTGAGGGGATGCAACTGTCCGGTATTCTAAATCCAAAGAAGGCTGTCTGCTATTGGAAGACGTTACGGAACTCTGCATTGACTCAGGACTTTTGGGAGACCAATTTGGGCGCCCTGAATAATCCTTGACAACCTTGATGGATATCGAATACGGCACGACAGGACAGGGGAGAATTTGAGTATTCGCATCCCTGTGGTGAGGGAGTTTGTTTATGTGCGCAATGGAATAGTGCGTTGCCGAAATAAGTTTGGCTGTTGCCGAGCACGTTTGCGGGGGAAGTACGTCCGCCAATGCCGGGGTAAATTCGAGATCGACCCACAGGGACGACGACGTTGAACGAAGCGTGTGAAGCGAAATCTCGATGGGATGGGGTTGGGTGGCGGAGGCTCGCAAGGTTCCGGCGGGTGCTGAAATTAGATTCCGGTAGAGCTTTTTGGTTTGCGACATGCGATGCACTCTGTCCTCAGGGGTGACATGGAGAGGAGGTTCCTCTGGGAAGAGAGGAAGTACCCTGAGATGGTGGCGGCCCGAGATTGGATGCACCCTTCCAAACTCTTTCTTCTTGGGGGTTATTTGGGCCTGCACAAAGTATTGGATTTTGGCCATCTCTGATGCTTGGTCATCCCCCTCCCAGTGGCCCATTGTCGGCGGGAGTTGCAGGTGTTGTTCTTGAACCATGTCATCGCAGCCGTGTTTGCAAGCAGCGGTTCCAAGCTGTGAAGGGACTATAAAATCAAACGGAATGTTGTATATTCGATTGGCCTCAAAGATACGTGACTCGGGAAGTGTATCTTGGGAAATCGGCATGGCTAGTCGTAGAAAAGTGTGAGGCGTTGGCTGTCTTGTGGGGCTAAACATGTCCAATTGGGTGGTAGATGCACCATTGAATGTGATTTCCAATGTATCAAATGGTACATTTTGGGTGGTTTGAACCGTCACGTTCCCTGATATTGTTGATCCAGTTGTGTAAACCTTGGACTCAAAATGGTGGTTAATGCGTACTTGGATGCAACCATTTTGTGTCGCCCGAGCCCCAAGCCAAGCAGCTGGAGACTTGATAATTGGCTTCATTATTAAAGATTAAGGCGTAGTTAAAATTTAAAATATTCACAAAGAAGGCAAGCGGTTCCGCGAATCAATTAGGACTGGCATACATTGGTTTTCTATTAATTTGTGGTGGGTACAGGGTATGCCACGCCCATTGCTGGTCATGGCAGATGACAAGAAGCCCATCGATTGTCAAAGCACATGTTTTCATGTCGCCGCAAGTGGGGGGATGGATTTCATTATCAAACAGAAAGCGTTACCAGACACGGGATGGAAATTGAAAAAGCAAATGTTGTGACAAACGGGTGGGTGAAGACTACGGTGTGGTTGGCGGATTTGGCCCGGAAACAATGTCGACTATTGGCTTCAACCCATTCAACTAACCCAATAGTGCTGATGCGATTGGACTCTCTGCCAGGCTTGCGTAATTCCTTTGATCAAATCCCCAATAACCCGCAGTTCCGGCTACGAGTTTAAGCACATGCCCTACCCTAACCTTGTTGCGCCCCGTCAATAGGGCGTGATGACACGGTGTGCGGCCAATCGGAAGCTCTGCCGATGGACGTCGGCGACGGGCGAGCGAAGCCATTGGGGCCGCTGGCAGATGACATCGTTCGTCAACGGCAACACGGCTGGGCGAGTTTTCTGCCAGCTACATTCCTCTTGCATCATAATTTGTTGCACCAAGGGCCGAGTCTGCATTGGGCCGTATACGTGGAGCTCTGATTCGCGCGCCCTACGTATTTTTTTTTGCCTCTAAGCCGGGAGAGATAAGGTATTTGGAACCCCGCAACAAGCATGTCGTCCGGCCATGGCCCTGGTGGCGGCGAACCCCTGGACCTCGCTTTCGCGAACGGTCTGAACGACGAGCTGGACTTTCTATCAGATGGCCAGATATCCGCCGACTTCATCCTTGGCACCGACGCTGGTGCCGAGGATTGGTTGCGGGCGGCCAGCGCCTCCACATTTGGCAGCGGCATCGTGGGTCACGTCGTCCGTCCGCAGAGCAGCCTCCAGGATGCTGCTGCACCCCAGGCCTCGTCGGTCCCTGCGTCGTGGTGGGCCAGCGACTCGTTCATCGTCCGGGCCACTCCGGACGCTCCTGTCGCGCAGCCCCCTGGCGCGACCCTGCTCCCGAGGCCGTCGAGTGCCACCCAGCCGGCCGCAACCCCGGCCGCCTCGACCAAGTCGGCGACGCGGTTCAGCAGGGAGTCGGTCCGTATCTTGAAGAAGTGGCTCGCTGAGAACGGCAACCATCCGTATGCCAACGAGGATGAGAGGCGGATGCTGGAGCAGCAGACAGGCCTGAACAGGACACAGATTGCGAATTGGCTTGCCAATGCCCGTCGTCGTGGCAAGGTTCCTGCCTCGCGGACATCTCCATCTAAGCCGATAGATGTCCCGCGTAGACCCTCAACGCCAGCAGTTTCGTCTCGCAAGGATCCGCTTCAAAGATGGGTTGACTCGCCGCCGGAGCATGAACCTGCAAGCGCCAGTGCCATTGCTCGAGCCGTGGCGTCGTCGTCCAGCTTAGCACTAAGTACGTTAAATATATCCAAAGAGACAGAATCAAAGCCTAACATCAACATCAGGAGCTGAAAACTTGAATAGTCTCGACTTGGCTGGTGATGGGTCAGACAAGTCCTTCTATCACAATTCTGACGCCACCAGTGTTGATTCATCTTGCTCAAGTGGTGCATCATTTGCAACTGCCAACTCAAATCTTAGCCAAGGCTCAATAGGTGCATTGAAACCATTTACACGCCCTCGTTCGCGACGACGGAGGCGAGGTGTCAAATCCAATGACTGGAGGACATCTCTCGACAATCCCAGAAAGACCTACCAGTGCACATTTTGTACCGAAACATTTAGTGCCAAGCATGATTGGCAGCGCCATGAGCGTGCCCTCCACCTCCCTCTCGAAAGATGGCTTTGCGCGCCAGAGGGTCCCTCTATCCAAAGTCAGGATGATGGCAGCACGCTTTGTTGCTTCTGTGGTCAGGCCAACCCGGACGATGCCCATGTCCAGAGCCATAATTATAAGATATGCCAAGAGAGGACTATCAACTGGAGAACTTTTAATAGAAAGGACCACTTGAACCAACACTTGCGCCTTGTCCACAACGTCAAATTTGCCGACCGTTTAATGAAAAATTGGAAAGTCCCCATGCCTCAGATTCGATCAACATGTGGATTCTGCGAGGTTCCTCTGGATACATGGGACGACCGAGTACAGCATTTGTCAGATCACTTTAAGTCTGGAGAGACCATGGCCGACTGGAAAGGTGGCTGGGGGTTTGAGCCTCACATTGAGGGGCTAGTTGAAAATTCAATTCCACCGTGTATGAAACCCCGTTTGATGATGACTTGAATTCGATCACTAACATTCAAAATAGATTTTATAGAAACGGAAAGAAATAGCCCATTCCCATTTGAAGGGAGTAGAGCGCTTGCCGAGACCCCGCGAAGCGCATACGAGCTTATCAAATTGGAGTTGGCGTATTTTATGCAAAGACACTTCAACTCCCAGGGAGAAATGCCCACTCAAGATCAAATGCAATTAGAGGCATGCCGAATCATTCTTTCCTCTGAAGCCGCATACCAGCAAGACTCTTCATCTTCATCCTCCTGGCTCCAGGACTTGATTTTTTCAGATGAAACCATTTTTCAGAAGGCCAAATTTGGCCCGCCACGGTCCTCTGCGGAAAGTAGATTGTTTTCCATCAAGATCACTGGGGTCAACAGCTTGTTTGAGGGTTGCTCTTTTGAATCTCAGCTGCATGATTTCGTGCAGAGTCAACAAATTTTAGACCTGGAAGTTACTGAAAGTGCCCTCAAAGAGGAGGCATGCTTCATTGTTGGTCGGATGGAAGAAGTATCTAAAACTCCATCGGACTTCATTGCAACCTGGCTTGTCAAGCTGATACACTCGTCCAAGACGTGGCTGCTGGAGTTTTGCTCCCGGGCCAACATCGCCTACTTGGATAACCCCCAGGACGCGGAAGAAAACATAAATATCGACGCGACTATTCAAAATTATACGAATTTAGAGCAAGAGATGATAAAATATATATCAATGCAGCGAGCTATTGGAATCGAGCCGAACGACAATGATCTCCGGCGACAGGCACGCATCATTGTCTACCAATCCGACACGGTTTTTGGTGAAACGGCCGCTGACGATAATTACTGGTTATACTCTTTTAAAAGACGAAATTTACCCAACACGGGTACAACAGACACTTTCAACTTTAATACTGAATCGCCAACGATGCCTGGCGCTTTATCATCATATCCTTTATCAGCCAACCCTGCGAATAATGATCTTGGCCATATCGGGACCTCTGCAGAAAGAGGAATTGACCATTCCATTCTCGAGGCCCAATCAGTCGTCATCAAAGCTGGAAGCTTCTTCCTCAGTGATCCTAATTTTTATCGATGGATTACTGAGGAGCTGGCTCGCTGGGTCAGAGGAACGATGTCGCCCCACAATCCGAATTGTCATATTCCAACCGATGACGAAATCCAGCACTACGCCAGATGGATTACGTATAATGAGTAAGCTGACTGTTTCTACTTGAATCCCGCTTGGCTAATAATTCCAGTGACGATCCTTTGAACCAGACTATTGCCGAGAACCAACATTGGCTGAAAGCTTTCAAAGCTGATATGGGGATTCCTGAAAATTAAACCGATAATACTATTAAAAGGCTCTTACGAATAAGACAGAATAGGTTAAACAGAGAACCAGACGCGTGTTTGCATTTTACTTTGTGCTTGCATTACGGGCCGTTTGAAGGCTGGGGTGGTGAGTCCTAGAGTAGCGCCACCTCTGCAATTGTGTGAGGGATGACCAGGGGCGATGATCAGGACACCAACTCGAATGATGAGACCGGGGTTCATATGTATACATGGAATCAGTGCACCAAAACAGGAAAACGAGGGGAAGAAATGTGGCTGGGGAATTTTTGTACGCGAGAAGCACGAGACTCGCTTGTCAACTGCTTGAATCGCGTCAAACACTCGGCAAATCGCCACAGACGTGGCTTGATTAATTTCCCGCTCGCTGTGTCCCTTAGACCACCCCCCCCGCCTGCTAGCTGGGCGCTAGATTCGGACCGCTTGAAGCCACCAGCATGGGCCAACCAACAAACCGCTAGGGACCTTGGGGCGCGGGCGTTTCCCAAAACGCTTGAATATACGGCTTTTAGCTGCCCTGCTGTGAGACATTGCTGCCATACCACCCTGGAATAAGGGGGGGCAAAAGAGCGCCTCGTCATCTGTGCTGTAGGCTGATCGCGAAAAGCCATTCCGCACTCCACTCGTTAAGCGCGCGGCATGTCTGAAAGCTGTCATGTGATGGCTCGGCTTGAGATACTGAGCAAGGAAACCAGTTCGCTTGTGGCTTTCTTAAGCTTGTTAGCGCTGAACCTATTCTCACGCCTCGAATGACCGAGGAAAAAAGGCAATCCCTTGTGCTGTTTTTATTACTTGTGCTTTATATGTGCTTTTTCTTTTAGTGCTATGCATTCAATTGGAAGCACCTAATTAGGCTAAATAGTACTGATCTCCCATAGTGGTTTGCTAGCGGATTTGGGATTTGGCGGTGACTTGGATTTGAGAATACAGTTCCATGTACACTTCGCGAGTGAGACCTATCCCTGAGAATACTGTGATTGCGAGGCGCTGCAGTGGAACTGGTACTTGAGTTGAAGACATGAGATGAAGCAAGCTGGGCTGAAGAAAGAAACACAACATACAGGGTTGGAGTTTCAAGGTGGTCGAAATAAATTATCAAACTGAGTTGTCATAAACTTGGTGGAGGCCAAAATGGGATTTATCTCTAATCTGGCTATTCAGTCCTTGGATGAATTGGTGTAGCGTTGTTCTTCGAGTCCGTACCGTTGAAAGTACATTTGTTTCAGGAACTGTGGCCTTGGCCTTTATCTAAAATATCCAGAGTGAAATTGTAGCCAGTGATATGAAAACAGGTGTCTGTTCTATTTATACCTAAGACTTAACTAGGGATTGGTGAACTCTTTGATACCACTGGACAGTCTGTTGTGTGATAGAGGGCATTCCCGCTGAGTGGATTGCGCCGAGTGTTCATCGAGTTCCACTGTGAGAGAACCTATCAATGGAGAGTAAGACATACTCGGCGGGGCAAAAAGACGCCATTCTAGAACAACTGCGACAAAGCCTGGTTGATGTTCTGCATAGATATTCACTATCTGATATCGTTCCCGCCTAGATCTTGAATGTCTCCTGGTTCTCCAAGAAATTATAGCTTATAGAGTGCTGTGATGAACAGGGCTTCATGAAATATAGAAACAGTTGAACAACCCAAGCTATCTATTGAATAGACATACATGCAAATGTGCCAAGGCGTTTTTGGTGATCATTGCGTTGCCGCCAAATATTTTTAATTTTTAACCAGGAAGGGAGCCAGCCTGCCCAATGTAATAGTGGTAACTTGATACAAGAATCGTAAAATAGTGTCCTCCGCTAAGTCTTGCTCCCATTTCTTTGCTGCGGGCCTGCCTCGCTCACAGACCACTTGTTTCACCAATCATTGAGATTTGAAACGACTTACGAGCTAGTCATAGCTGGCACAGTAATCTTCTCGATGGTCCACTATTAAAAATACAAGTCAGTATTCCATTTGTAAATCATTTCCCTCGTGCATTACGTACCGTCTTGCCGCCATCTGCGGTAGCCAGACCAGAAACCGTAGCTCCAGACTCCGTGTACGAGCCCTGTCCGTAGGAAGCATCCTTGGCAGCGAAGACAATGGTGGTGTTGGTGTAGTACTGGGGCTCAATAGTTCCCGACGCGGCGGCTCCATTGTAGTCCTGCAACTCAATAGCGGTGTTCCAGAGCGTCATCTTTCCAGACTTCTTTTGATAGGTGGAAAGAAGCTCGCCAGTGACAGCGTCGGTCATGGTCTGCTCCCAAAGGTAGGTCGACTTGTCGATAAGCGTGTAGTTGAAGATGATGCCGTTCTCGTAGTTGACGTCGGCAGTCCTCTTGTCTCCGACGAATTGCGTTGTTGCTCCGGCGCTGTCGAGACCGTAGACCTCGGAAGAGATGCACCAGGTTGTGTCAGCTGCTGTGCCGGTGCACTCGCTCTGGCCAGCAGGGTACGAGCCGACGATGCTCTGGATCAGATCGCCAGTCTCGGCTCCGATACCGATCCAGGCGAACATGTAGCCCTTTTGGCTGGAGGGCATCTTGCCGGGGTAGATGGTGCTAACGGTGCTGATGATCTCCGAGCTAGTGGCTTGGAAGCCGGCGATGGGGCCCCAGGTGACATCGCGTTTGCCAAGCAAAGGGTTCGCGGAAACAGTCGAGCCGATCAGCGCCAGGCTGAGGAAAACGGACTTGGGTGCAATCATAGTGAAGGACTTTCTCTCAGAGAAAAGTGAACGAAAGTAGTTGGAGTAAATGAGTGTAAAAATGCCGAGCAATGAAAATTGTTACAGAATGAAACGGATTACAGAATCAACATCCATTTTATATTCCATCGTAATGTTTTAACGGCAATTATGTGCCGTCGGCCTATTTCCAGAAAATCCCAACTCCTCTTCATGTGCAACGTCAGGCTGTCACAAGAATTATTCCAGCAATCAGAATGCCAGAAATAGCCCCATTTATTTTTCCCTTAATATCCCACTCTGAGATTCCAGGCTAGAGTCTCGTTAAGATGCTTATGTAATTGGCTTTGTTTTGTGAATAGGGATCTGGTGACTAGGGTCTTGTTTTACCCTTCCTCAAATAGGGTGGATTGCCATTTTCGGTGCGACCAAGCTTCAGGATGGCCACAGGCTCGGGAAACCGTCGTTACAGACCACCACGAGCGCCCATCAGGATGAATACCAAGGAATTTCTTTTCTCCGGATTTGGACTACTTGTAGTGAAATTATTGCAGAGCCTGTTCTGGAAGCCTTGTATCCCAGGTGAGAATAATTTTGATAAGATGATCCAGGAGCCCGTATTTCGTCCTGGTCCAAACTTTTATGGGTCCAATCCCTGTTTCATAGGTTCTTACGAGTCAAAGGGGCCAGTTGTTTGGCAAGTGGGAAGAGATGTGGGTTTTTAAAAGTGCGTTTCTCGGTTTCGCCTTTGTAGCAACAAGGGTCTTACTGGCCAATGTGTGGAGAGGTGTTGTGCACGCAGTGGTTTTGAGAAAATATATAGACAGATCAGTCACAGCTCAGGTTGAAGCATCGCGGAGTTCGTCTTTCGCGCGACAAAGCAAAATCTCAAAGTCGAAATTAATGGGCTCTAATGTGTTGTAGAGCGCTACGAGTCCAGGTGAAATCCGTTCAGTGTCCTCCTGCTAAATATTTTCCATCTGGGAGCTGTTTGTTGCGTGAATCTCTTCTTTTTAAAAAAAGGATCGGGCAAAGAATTTTATTCTTTGTGTCCAGCTCCTAAAAGATAGGGAAAGCTCTTTGCGTAGATATTCATAACAGCAATGTCTTTGTGCTTCAAGGCACTTTTCGATGCAAAATCTCCTAAATACACAAATTTCCTGTCTTCACACGTCTTTTTACTTTGAAGAACATGTTGCTTTGTCGTACAAACCAGAAATCATGTAATTTCCAAGGGCTTGACGGGTCTGCCAATTCAAAAGTATAATCCCGTAATAATTGAGGGACCAACTTTGACATTTCCCTATGAAACGTATTAGTACGGTGCTGAAAAATTGAAGGCGGGTAGCATTACATTAGGCTAACGTTCTTTCCGAGGCAAGTTCGCGCGCCTGCCCCGAAAGCAAAAAAACTCCTGTCCATGAGTTTATATGTCTCCGGGCTCGCTTCTAACCACCGCTCCGGTCTAAAGTTGTCTGCATCTTGACCATAAACACTTTTATCATATGCCAGAACCCATGGATTGATTCCGACTACTGTCTTGGCTGGAAGATGAACGTCACCAAAATCAGCGCCTTCATCGGGAACAACGCGTTCTAGCAAAAAGCCCACAGCGGGGTGCATTCTCAAGGCTTCCTTTAAGCAGGCTTGAAAATACTTGAGCTTATTGCTCTCCGAAAAGGTGACCAGTGACGAAAGTTCGCCACGCTCATCAGCGCCGTCGAGTTCTTCCAACACCTTGGTCATACAGCTTGAGCTTTTGCATAGGTAGTAGAATAGGGAACGGAGAGAGATGGCGGTGGTGTCAGAGCCAGCTAGACTGAAGACAATTAGCCATCTTCGGGTATTGTGAGGATGGGGCGAATGAGTACATGTTGCTGGTGAGATGGCTATGGACATCAATATCGTCGATAGGGGTGGGGTTGCCATCTCGGGTCCATTTGAACCGTGCCAGCATATCGCGATACGGCATTTTGCTCGACCCGAGAGACAAATATCGATCCATTTGCATCTTTGCAAACTCTGCGATATACCTCCCAGACCCAAGCCTTGAAACCACAGGCAGGATCATAGCTAATGCGCCGATTGTGTTGTTACCGAGCAAGTATTTATGGACGGATGGAATCTGCCCGATAATAGAGGTGTAAAGCTGCCTTCCTTCAATGGCATTGATTATACCCGCTACATCGGTCTCGTTTTTCATGAAATCAAATCTGTTGGAAAATGTAATGGATGAAATTACGTCAAACGCGTACCACTGCAGCCAGGTTCCAAGGTCGAAAGGCGTATTTTGCATTTTGTCCAACTTTTCTTCCATAATACGAGTACACTCGTCCGCCATAGGTTCCAGTTCAAGAAGCGATGACATGGCGTACGCATGAGCCACGGGCTTTTTCATTGACGCATGCCCACTTCTGTCACGAATCGAGAATATAGTTGGAAAGGTAGTGTGAGGTGTATTTACATCGAATACAGAGTAAAAGTCACTCTAGTCTTTGTTAGAACTGACGTGAGGTCATAGGGCTCAGCGACTTTGCTAACCTTTTGGAATTTGCTCGCAACTCCATATATTTGGGGTATATACTGGGCATCTGCGATAGAAACATGGTTCGGGCCGACTCGTACGAACGGCCCATATTGTTCATGGTATTTTCGATGTATTTGGAATTGCCGCCCCGAGGCCGCAGACCGAATGCGGTCGATGGCAGTAAAACTGGCCAAGAAAGGCCCTGGGACATTCTTAATCCCTTGTCGGTATCGAGTTCGAAGTGCCAGCAAAACAATACACACAATAGAAAATACAAGAATGTTCCGATTTGTCAGTAGGATATCGCCATACTGAGAATAAATACTTTGATGGAGTGCCATGGTAGTTGCGAATGGGAAATGTTAGTGATATTAGTGAAGCAGAAAAATAGCGTCGGGGGACTTTTTAAACAGTTGAACAAGAATCTGATTGAAAACAGCAGCCTTCAAATCTTAACTATCCTACGACTAAATTATCCTATTGTAGTAATATTACGGAACCCCGGATTCCGGAAAGGCGGGGCTCGCCCGATCTCTGACGGGAGCGGGTAAGCATCCGTGGATGGTAAGACAAGGGTACACCAATAAAAATGATGTTGGAAATCAGGATTTTATCGATTAGCGTCGAAATGCGTAGCACTTATCTAGCTAACCCGGAACGGACTGTTCCGTTGGTTCCTATGCTATCTAAACAATGCGTCTATTGATGGTGATGGATGTCTTGGTAGATTTCTTAGGGGCACCAATGGTATGTTACATAAACAATGTGTTGGCGTCTGTCCAACAGCATGCATGGGTGGGAAATATAACGTACTCTTTGTTTGGGGTTTCCGTAGACGGGGGTTAATGGCGCGATGGTGTTCACATCCAGCTCTTGTACTCAGCCAGAATGAGCATTATAATAGAACATTGGCTGCCAAGGAAACTTGAGATATAGTGAATCTCAAAATTACCACTGGATATTCATGACTGAATTTATATTGTAGAAAGGTTTTCTCAAATAACCTTCATTCTCTTCTACTCGGTTTCTAACACTCAATTAAAATTTGCTGATGATTCTTTCGAGCGGAAGACTCCTCCACTAAATTCCTAAAACTTTGTCTCAGATCCATCTCAAGATTTCTTTCGATGGTTTGCCGGCTGGGGGTGGGGATACATCCGCATTCCTCGGTGTTGTAGACAGGCTAATGACCCCGAACTCCGGGGATGGGTGAGGAGGTTGACCAATTCCAGATCCCTGATTAATGAAACAATGATAGCTGTGTAAATATTTGTGTTTATTTTTGTTCCAAGATAATATTCAAAGTGCGAGAACATTTAGTCTTCTACAGGTGGGCTATTAATGCTGGTACGTACACTCGGACTGGAATGAGCGATGGCGAATTTATTTTTTATTCTATAGCTCAACGTGTGGATGTATTTCATTTTGAGTAATATTCATCTTCGTTTAACCTACTCGGATTTAACTGGGCCGTACCAGTCATCAAAACCGAGATCATGGCCCCAGAGAGGAGTGTTGATACGCTTAGCCTTGCCCTTGGCAGCCAGACCATCTAGAGTTGCCAGGTCCTCCTCAGAGAGCGAAATAACCCCCTTGTTAGAAGAAATGCGCTTCTCAGTAACGGACTTGGGTAGCACAACCACCCCCTTGTTAACATGGTAGCTGATAAGGATGGTGGCGGCGGAGACGCCGTTCTTCTCAGCAATTTGCTGAATCTCGGGATCCGACATGATGGGTGCACCTTTCAGATTTCAACATCAGCTCGAATCCTTATGATTGGTCCAGAAGACGGGGCAATCCAGAACTTACCAGTGGATCCAAGAGGCGAATATGCCTGAAGTAAAATGCCGTCCTTGGCGCAGTATTCTCGGAGTTTATGCTGAGGGAGGAAAGGGTGTAATTCGACCTGGTTCACAGCTGGCACAATGGTCCATGTCTTGCGAAGCTCGTCTAGGTATGGAATGGACCAGTTGGCCAAGCCGATGGCCTTGACCTTGCCGGATTTGTAGACCTCCTCCATTTGACGCCATGTCTCGCTCTGATCCCATGATCGATCGACCGATCGGGTGCCATCGGGGTTAACGGGAAGAAGCTCACTCGTCTCATTCTGTGTATGTGAATTAGTTGCTAAGCTCCTCATTGGTGTTGGTGGTGGTCGTTGACTCTGAACTCACGGGAACTAATCGAACAGGCCAGTGAATAAGCTGCAGCGCAATATGTCAATAAAAAGGTCTTGTCAGAGCATTGAATAATGCCCAGAACAAACGTACGTAAAGATCGAGGTATTCAACGCCCAACTGGTCAAGCGTCTTCTGCAGTCCCTCCTTGACATTGGGATGGTGAGTGTTCCAAAGCTTGCTGGTCAGGAAAATCTCTTCACGAGGTACTCCACTGTCCTTGATTCCCTGGCCGACTTCGTTCTCGTTGCCTATAAAATGAAATTAGATGGGTGCTTGATATACAGGTCGTTCATCTTTGCCCTTGGCTCACCGTAGATGCTAAATCCTGTTAGTGGGCCCAAATTTTGTTGCAAGGCGCGAGTGTAAACTTACAGAGCTGCGTCAATGTGACGATATCCATCCTTCAGGGCGTAAGCCACGGCACTTCGGACCTCTCCAGGCTTGGATTGCCAGGTTCCTGTGCGCAAACAATTAACAAGTTGCCCCAGCAAGAACCGCATCAATAATGAGCGCGACTAACCGAGACCGACGGCGGGGATCTTGGCGCCCGTGTTGAGCGTGAAGTGAGTAGCGGGGGCCATTATGCTTGATGAGTATAGTTATATTCAATGTTTCAATCGAAATCAGAAGGGAGAAAACCAATCTTCAAAATGCAGGGGACCAGTTTTAAATTATTTCCAGAAAAATGACCTCGGTTCAAAAAAAAAGCACAAGAATATTTCTTTGCAGAGCGTCATCGGGGCACAGTCGTGATGGGGCTGCACGGATGCAAGTGGGGACGTCATTAGCCCCGATCGGACGTTTTCCTTTTGGGGAAAGCCAATAATTATCTCCGATCTTCCTTCACCGGGTGTTTATTACAGTGAAATCGGAGCCAGGACGTAATTTTTCGTGGGACCGGACAATATGATCAAGATGAAGTCATCTGGTACAAAAACAAGGCATTTCGTGAGGTACTGGGCGGAGAAATGATGGGTGGCTCGGCTCAATCGATTTCATCCATTTCGACGCTAACGGCTGAAGCTGTCTCAAAGCATCTCGCTGCACAACACTGACGAGCTTTTCTACAACGCGCTACCGCGGCCGTTAACTGTTATTGTGACCAGGAATACAATCTTTTGTTTCCTAGCCTGTGCACGATGGGTAGTCAGATTAAGCCCACCCTCCTGATTTCTGGCGACCGGGCCGACTTCACAACGCTAACCTTCAACCCTAACACGAGGGCGTTGAGTATTGCGGCCAATTATCCGGCACCCTTCAATGTCTCATGGGTCGAACCGTCATCTTCCCAAGGCAACATTGATCGTCTTGTTGGGCTGTCTGAGGATACCGAGTCTGGTCTATTGTACACTTTTGAAATCGACCATGCCCAACAGACATGTAACATTACTAGCCAGCAACCAACGTTAGGCGCACCTGCTCACTGTAGGTTGTCAAAAGTTTGCTCCTGTTACTTCTGGCATTATTACTCACTCGATTGAGACAGTCGTCACACTGCACGATAAGTCTGCGCTGGCTCTTGGTACCGTGAGTAACCGAAGGAACGCAACCCTTTACGAATTTTCGCGCTTATGGAAAATAGTATCTCGGAGGGTCTATTGCCCTCTATCCCATATCTGTTGACAAAAAGAACGATATGCTGCTTACAGATGCCCCGCGAACGGAGTTACTGCCGGAATTCCCCTACAAGTCGGCTGGGCGTGGCCCGATTGAACATCGCCAGCGACAATGCCATGTACACCAAGTTCTAGAAGATAAACGAGGTTTTCTGTACGCACCAGATCTGGGAGCGGATCGAATTTGGATTTTTCGTCGTGATCGACTGAGTATAGAACTGTGTGGTTGGTTCCAATGTCCTTCAGGAACAGGTGCTCGGCACGCTGTAATCACACCTGACGGTATGTATTCAGCCTTGGCAGAGTCTTGACACAAAGCTAATGACATAAATTTATATAGAAAGAATCATGTATTGCATCGGAGAGCTTTCACACACCATCGTCGCTTTCGATTTGTCGTTGTCTCCCGCCAGAGACATCCAACCCATCGATGGCTTTGCACCCAACATCATCCCTCCAAGCGTCCATCCCGACCATCAATTCATGATGGATTCTTCTGAGCTTTCTCTTCATCCCAGGATTCCAAATGTCCTATACGCGAGCAATAGGTGGGAGAGGCATATAGCGGAGCGTGAAGCTCATCTCGAAAACGTACCCGAGACACTGCAACCAGGAGATGCTATCACCATAATTCTTCTTTCAGATGACGGGAGAAACGTGGAAAATGTCAAATTTATAAGAACACACCTTGATACTATCCGTGGCATGCGACTCAGTGATGACGGAAAACACGCCGTGGTGTGTGGACAAGAGGGTGGTGGCCTCGAGATTTACAACATCAGTGGGGAGAGAGGCGATAAATGGAGTCTCGCAGCTAGCTTGAATGAGGGCTTGGAGAGCGGAATCAAACATGCTGTATGGCTCTAGAATACTTTCATAGATCTTTCCGGACTGAAAAAGCTAGCGAATAGCAAGAATTATGAACCCAGGTGCTTGTATTAACTAGAAGAGGACCATTCAAATTGACACATTATATACCTGCTACTTTTTTAACATTCAAAAGAACTCGATTTTAGGATCATTTAAATAGTGATGAGGGGTTTCTATAGATTTTTGAGGTTCAATGAAAGGATTTCTTGAGCGTTCTGTGCACAACATGAGACATTGGTCTCAAATTTGTTGCTACCCACAATAAGAAGGCATACGCCGTGGATAAGCACTAGGATGAACTTGTATTCAGTAAATAGAGGGGAAGCTGTTTATTCATGAAATTCGTACAGATATCGTCATTTCTCCTAATTTCACTTGTAATATCTATCTAATCCTTGCTGTTTGTCAAAATTTGTCCTGATAATCTTACAACTACAATTGAACTTGCCAGTGGAGAGACCGGCCAGCCAATCATCCTGATCCTCCTTTGCTAGTGGTTTAGGGACATGCAAGAAAACGGTTTAAACTCAATCTTCATGTGACCATGTCTACTTATTCAGTAACCTATATTCACAGCTCGAGATCTTCACTCTCAGGCTTGTCCCCGAAGACTGCCGCGATTTCCTCGAGACTCTTACCTGCTGTTTCTGGGACGAAGAAGAATGAGAAAATGGAAGCCCCAAAGCAGAAGCAACCGAAGAAAAGGTAAGTGCCCCATCCGAGCTTTATCTGCATCTCAGGGACAATGACGCCGATGATGAAATTTGCCAGCCATACCATGGCTGTAGCAGCGCCGACACCCTTTGCACGCTTGGAACTGGGGAAAATTTCTGCAGGCAGAGTCCATGCCAATGGACCATAGGAGGAAGCATATGCAAGGACGTAGATGTCTACAAAAAGAATTAGAACTGATCAAGTGTTTTCCAAGAGAATACTCACAGACAAGAGCCACACCAAACCAACCAACTCCCGGGTGATCCTCCCACTTATTGTTGTACTTGCTGACAATTCCGGCCATGATCATATGTGGAATACCCATGGCAATACCTCCAATAATGGCAAGCTTCCGGCGGCCCATTTTATCGAGGAAGAGAAAGACCGGAATTCCAGCAACAAGTTGGCAAATATTAATCATACCACTGAGAATGATGGAAGTTTCGGAGCTCTGGCCAAGAGCAGCGAAGAAGATCGGTGCGTAGTACACAAAAGCGTTGATACCTAAATTTCGGTTTAGTACAGTACTAAAAGTACAAATTTATGAGGGCTCGGACCAACCAGAGAACTGCTGAAAGAACGGAATGGCAAGAGCAATTGCGGTGCGGCTCAGGTACTTGAGCTTGAAGAGATCAGCCCACTGTTTGAACTCGAGGACGACAAAGTTAGTGTTGGACCCATGCTCGCGTTCGACCACACGCTCCTGAATCCGAACTTCGTGGAGAATACCCTGCCACTCCTGATGAACGCGTGCATCAGTTCTTGGGAGGCGGCGGAGTGTCTCGAGAGATTGTAGACTATCTTCGTCGCGGTGTCGCATGGCTAGCCATCTAGGTGAGAATGGGAAGAACTGGATTCCAATGCCAACCATCAAAGCAGGGCCCATCTGCAAGAGGAAAGGCAGTCTGAAAGCCCACTCTCCTGAAATTTCCCGCGTGCCATACGTAATCCAAAAAGAGATAATGGCACCAATTACGATGGAAATGGCTTCAAGGACAAGAAGAGAGCCTCTTAAATTGGGCGGGGCGATCTCCGAGATGTACAGGGGAGCTCCCATGGCGAGAGTGCCCACGCCAATTCCACCGATCGTGCGCCCAGCGACGAGGGTGCCGTAGTTGTGCGAAGCGGTTTGGATGATGGCACCAACGCAAAAGAACGCTGTCGCCAGAGCAAGGGCCCATTTTCTAGAATAACGATCGGCGAGGACGGGGAAGAACAAGCAGCCGACAAAGGCGCCGCACTCCAGCATGCCGGTCATGAAGCCCGTGTTGAAGCCGTAGTGAGCGTGTCCAGGAGACACCTCGGGGAAGTAGTCTTGAAATGCGGTCATGGTGAGGATAAGAGTGATGACACCCTGATCGTAGCCGAAGGAGAAGCCACCGAAGGAAGCCAGAAGAGCGGCACCAAACACATAGGGCGACCGTATGATACCACCGATGCCATTGTTATCATAATCGATCACAGCTGGCTGGCTTCCGGGTTCTCCGTTTTCGAGGTGAATGGGGCTTTTGGATGCATCGTGATTGTTGTCGACGCCAATCTCGGCTTGCGGGCTCTCCTTAAGGCCCGCCATTTTGGTTGGCAGTTCAATTCGATTTCATAAAAAGCCCACAGGTATCTGACGAATTTCTCGTCAAGTAGAGTAGTGAGATTGCAATGAAAGAAGATGTGGAATGAAAAAAAGGAACATGATTGAAGTGAGAGGCAATATTTATGTCTCAGAGGACCTTCTATCGTGTTCGCTTATACGTAACGTCTTCAAATTGGAGCCCCATGGGGAATGGCATGGATTCTCCATGTTCCCGCCTCATAATTGGGGTAATTGGAGACGTGGAGTTCAACGGACATAAAGAAGCTCCACACATCGGATTTATCTCAGAGAGTTAGTCCAACAAGGTTATCCGGTCACGGAGTTCGCAAAATATATCTCAACACGTCATAGTTGTGATCATTGTTATGGATGGGTTGTAGGTTTGACACAAGATACGCATGGACCCGGGGTTACGAGGAGTGAGTTATTTTTCCCATTCTGTCGTGATCCGTATCTACTAGATGGTAGATGTCATTGTGGTGTCACTTCGTCAGGTACGCTCGCTCAACATTGATATTAAGGATGCAATCATTTTATTTACTATCACAGCTAAATGGCTGGATTCAATAGCTATTCCAAATATATCTCTTGCGTTTAACCATAATTCCTTTCTTAAAACATGTTCATCATCTATTCCTTGTAAGGGGCATAACCAACACCCTCCTTCAAAGCCTTCAGCCTCAAGGCAAGTAGCTTGGAGTGGTAGCGGGTGTAGGGGAGATAACCGACGAAAAGCCAGAGGTTGGGGACGCCGGTCTCTCGGTAAGCGGTCTTGAATTCACCTTCCTCGTCAATGCCCCAGATAGGACCACACTGGTCGGCAATCTTGTCGCCGAGAGTGGATCGAATCGAGTCGATAGTGTTGGTGAAGCCGGTGGCAAAGACAACAAGGTCAAACTCACGCTCGCGACCGCCACTAAGGATCACCTTGTCCTCGGTGAAGCTCTCGATGTAACCAGGTTCCACCTTGATCTTGCCGTTGATAATGTGCTCACAAGCACCAGCATCAAAGTAGAAGCCACCGTTGCGGGTCTGGCCCAGAGTGGAACCGCCTGTTCCACGCTGACCAAGCCATGTTCGGAGCCCGCGAGCGTTGAGGCCGTCTAGCAGGGGCTTGTCGAGTTCCGCAAGAACATTAGCGTTGCGTCTAGCGAACTCCTCACCAGGGCCAGTAGGAGAGGCGAAGAAGAGACGGTCTTGCTCTTCGAGATTAGGGCGATTCTGGTCGGCGTCAGGGGCATAATTTCCAATGGCGCGAGGAACAGAGTGAGTCAGGGACATGATGTAGGTTGGGGATCGTTGAAGGAGGGTGACATCGATGCCGCGACGCGAGGCGTCGAAGGCGGTGTCAAAGCCGGAGGACGAGGTACCAACAACGCAAACCTTCTTGCCAACGAAGTCGCGAGAGCTGTCGTGTGATGTAGAGTGGCGAATGACTCCGCCCTTGTACTTGTCGGCGCCAGGAATGGTAGGGAGGAACGGGGTGCCGCATAGTGAGGTGGCCATGACGACCTGCTTGGGGTGCAATGTTCGCGTCTCCTTGCCCTCCTTGTCAATGATAACGGTCCAGTTGCCCTGTGGGTCTTGCTCGGCCTTGACAACCGACGACTTGGTCCATATGTTGAGCTCGAGAGCTGAGGCGTACCATTGCATGTACAGGCCCTGCTTCTGGGATGGAGTGTAGGTGGGCCAGTGCTTGGGGTAGGGGAAGTAGGGGAGGTCGTCGGCCCAGTGAGGGAAGTGGAGCGACAGATACTCGTAGCGCTTCTTCCAGACATCTCCAATCTCTTCACCACGCTCAATTACGAGGTTGTCCATTCCCAGGGCTTTGCATCGCGCCGCTAGTGCGAGACCGCTAGTTAATTGTTAGCGAGTGCAATTAATTGGGCGCTGAATATTTGGAAGACTTACTTCTGGCCACCGCCGATAATCAAAACCTCAGGGTCTGCAGCATCAATGTCCTTGGCCCTCTGACTCTCCCAGCTGATTGGGCCAGTCATGTGTCCGTCAGCGGGATGGACCTCGGGGAATTGCTTGAGCTTCTCGGCAGCAGTGTGCATTGTGTAAATCTTCCAGCCATCCTTGGTCAAAACGGCGCTGATAACGGCCGAAGCATTGACGACCTCGGTCTCGAAGGAGACGATGAATTGCAATTGGGCAAAGTCGTCATAGGGGCGGTGGATCTTGGGGGCGGGGTTGAGGAACTGGAGGTTGGTGGCCTTGGTCTTGGGGAAGAGGTCGGTGGCGGCCTTGAGGATGGCAGGGTGGAAGTTGAAGGTTCGGTAGTCCCAGGTGAAGGCCAACTTGTCTCGCCAGACACCTTGGGAAGGGTTTGTTAGCCGGCTTCCTTGCAGCATGCTAGTATGGGATTTCCATCAGACTTACCATACTCAAGGAATAGATCTGTGAAGCCTTGAGCATCGCCCTTGGCCATCACTTCGGATAGCTGAGCAACGATTCCCTCTGCCTCTTTTTGGGCGTCGGCGTCGGCAGGGATTGTGACCCCTAGAACATCGGTGGTAGGGAGCGCATGGTTGAATTTGAAGTCGTACATGTAATTGTCATCGACAGGAGGCTTGCTGGTAGGCTCGATCATGGCCTTGCTGACACCGGCCTTGTCCTTGACCTGGCCGATGTCAACAGGGCTGTCGATGGTAGCGTCGGGGGAGCTAATGTAGGGAGCCATTGTGTCTGTCACAAAGTCTATAGATGCAAAGACACAGATGTGATGGCGATGCAATTCTCAAGGGATTGAGCGACGCAACGGGCGCATATATTCATTCTTTGAACAACCATTTTCATTCTCTGGATGACCCCTCCAGCTTCTTCTGCGCCTTCTGCGTCCCATTACGTCCGATGGTCTGGGGCAATGCGACACCACAGGGATTGGCGTCGGATAATGATGGATCGGACATAAAATAGCGCCGATGGTGTTGGCTCCACCCCCATGAATCTCTTAGCCTATAACCCTAACCTGGGAGCCGATCGTTCCAGATTTCTCCGTACGCGTGCTCATGCCATCTCCGACTCACCTTTCAACTTGTCATTCCACCACCCACGCTCGTACGCGGAGCTGGCCGACAGAGACCGGCCAATCGATCAGCAGGACCGGACAAATCCAGCCTATCCAACGAAGGCATGCTACGCCCCCGCAGCAGTGGTCATGCGCCGCCTGATGAGGCTGAAGATGGCCCGAGACCTCGGAAGCAGCGAAAACAACGCCCGTGCTTCAGCTGTGCAGGTAAGTTCATCCCGTCCCTGCGTCCTCCGATTCGGGCATCCAATGCGTGTTGGTGGTGGAGAAGGTGGCGGCATGCTGATGGATATGCAGAATGTCGCAGGTTGAAGATGAAGTGCAATCGGCAAGGTGAGGAGCATCTCATCGTTCCCGATCCATTAGTCCAGAAGCTAGAACAGTGCTGCAGTCCCATGCTCCAATTGTGTTCGCCGAAATCGGGTTAAATTTTGCGTCGCCGCGACGAACGGCAAAGACCAAGGGGAGCAAGAAAGCCATGATGATGCCTCTCAGTTAGTCCATTTCCCTACTGTAGACAAATTGACATTGCGACTGAAACCTGATTTCACAGTCAATCTCTCTCCAGCCA
The DNA here is from genome assembly GCA_017140755.1 of Calonectria hongkongensis. Classification (NCBI taxonomy): domain Eukaryota; kingdom Fungi; phylum Ascomycota; class Sordariomycetes; order Hypocreales; family Nectriaceae; genus Calonectria; species Calonectria hongkongensis. The sequence continues at coordinate 793,039 of JAACJA010000014.1, forward strand.
TGAGCAGAGCATTTCACTTCATGACCCTGCCCCTGCAATCAACCCGGCGCAGCACTCGGGAGATGGTACTCATCTCAATCCGGTGCAAAACGACCACGGCTCCCTTGGCCTCCTTACCCATGCGCTCGAGGTATACGCTGCCCCAGACCCCTCTCCGCGCACCCATGCCCCAGAGCCCGTAAGTAGGACCACTCAGAATTTGCAGAGTATTCCCAGCACCGCCAGTGCTTCTAGCAATGGTCCCCGTCAATCTGGCGATGATGTTGAGCAGAACGGCTCGTTCGGCACTCTAATGTTAGGCAAGAGAGGCCGATCCAAGTATCTGGGCCCAACAGCGGGAAGTGAGTGGCTTAATGAGGTAAGAGGCCCAACTTTTGAAGGCGCTAGAGGCGAGCTAAACCATGGTAGTCGGAAATGCATGGTGCATCAGAAAGTCCATTCGTCTCTCGTGCCCAAACCCCAGAATTACACGGAGACTCGGCGCCCCATCAGCCCAGCCATTCAGCATCCCACATCTCGCCTATCAGTTTTCCTTTCAATACATCGGCGGCTCGCATCCGTACCCGGGATCTACTTTCATGTCTGCCCCCAAGGGAGGAGGCCTGGACCCTGGCTGAGTCGTATTATCGCTATTGTGCTTGGCAGTAAGTGTTGGAAGGATCACTCTTCCGATAACCTGCTGACATGATGCAGCCATGATGTTGCGCCCAAACCTCAGTTCGAAAAGACTTTCGATCGCGTCTATAAGTTTTCAGAAACTGGCTCCTCGTCTCATCCAATAAATGCCCAAGAGATAGCGCTAGTCTTCATTATCATGGCTCAAGGAACCATGTTCAACATCGAGATGCCAGAGTGCGATTCTTCGACAGAAGATTGGTTGCACTTGTCAGAACGGGCTCTAGTAAAAGGAGATTTTCTGTCAAATAACACAGTTGCCGGACTTCAGACTTTGGTAAGTCGCAGGCACACGTATCAGCAGTCACCTGCTAACGAGACTTATTCCAGCATTTAATGGCGCACCTACATCTGTGCGTAACGCGTCTCGAGCTCTGCTTCTTTGCTAACATATGTGCAGACAACTGGACAAGGGCAGACGTGGTGATAATGCCTGGCCTCTATGGGGCCTGGTCATGCGTTTAATTCAAGCGGTGAGCATATTCGGTCACTCTTTAAGCCATGCCATGAGACTGATTGCATTTATAGATGGGCATGCACCGGGATGGTAACCGCTGGAATTTACCACATGATATCGTTGAAGAAAGACGCAAGGTATTTTGGGAGTGCAATGCTGCCGACACATTTCAAGCGCATTGCTTCTCAAGACCGTATGTATCACCCTCTGTTTGTGTTAGTGGAAACGACACTTAGGATGTGTAGATCCGCCATTAATCCCGACCACTGCGATACCGAATTTCCTTCTGAGCCGCTTAGTCAAGACGGCGAAAAGAGTTATTCCATCCTACGATTTGAGCTCTCTCAGCTTTCATCCAAGTATGCATCTTGAAAGCATCAATTTCCACAGCTGACCCGGCTTCAGGATTCTCAGCATGACCATGAAGGTACGGAGACCGGAGTACTCCGAGGTTACTGACTTGGATCATAAGCTGTAAGATACTCGCCATTGGATTAAAACTTTTGTGCAAACCTAATATCCATTAGCTGCGAGTTTGAACACAGTATTCCGTTCTCTCTTCGTTGTCGAGCAGCACTCCTAGCTATGCCATCTCGCTACTCTCAGGTTGAAGCTGCCATCAACGCGTCTCCTGAGCCATCCCGAAGATCCCTAGCAATTTCCTTCCAAGTGAATAAAACAGTTCTGCTTGAAATTATTTCCGATACTGACACGGACTAGCAAACAAACATGGCGCTTAACATCTCCGAGACAATCATCAATCTTCACCGACCCTATTACGCCAAAGTACTCTATAATGTTGATGGCATCAATTCTGTCTATAAGTCTTCGTTTTATACAGTTATTGAACGTTGCGCAGTATGGACACGCCAAACCTCTCGTGAACTTGACCAAGGATGTACTGACGTTGTATAGTTGATAATTAGCATCGTTACAGACATTCACACTCGCTTTCCCGCTGTTAGTACACGGCAGTGGAATCTTTGGGTAAATACATAATTTCATATTCGTCTAATTCTAGAAAAGAACTAACATGAGTTCTAGTATCATGTTTTCGGCTCAGCCTTGTGCTTGGGAACGCTGGTGTTGCGGGATCCGAGTAATGTTATGGCCGGCTTTGTCCTCGCTCAAATAGATGCTGCCATCACTCTATTCACCTCTCTGCTTCAACATGGTGTCCGTACACCCCGATACAAACGCAACTTACAATGGCTATTGAATCTGCGTACCCGGCTCCTGTCCAAGATCTCGGCTGTGTCACCTGCAGAAAACGGTGACCGCCAGCGGGACGCAGGTTTAGACCGGCCAATTGATGTTCAAGACGAAGAAGGAAATGAAGATGTCGAGCTGCTCGGGTGGCGGACCAGACTTATTGAGCGAGTGGGTCAGGGTCGCCAAAGGACTGTTAGGACCAAGACTATTTCCTTTGCTGTGACGCCAACGGATTCCCAAATTACAGATAGTGTCAATCAATTTCCAACTGAGCATCACATTGGAGGTCAGCTGGAGAATATAGATATGACGATGGCTGGTTCATCGCTTCCTCCAGCCACGCTCGACTCAACAGACGACCTTGTGAGATAAAAAAGTCCATTACAATGACTAACAACTAGAGCTAACAAATTTCTTAGCTACGCGACTTTTGGGATCCAATGCTCCTGCGAGATGTTTTTGATGTTCCCGATGATCAGCCAAATGTAAGTAAGAATATCTTCACTGCTGTTTTACCATATCTTCTCTCGTTTGTGGTTTGGTAGCTAAAGAACCTGTTCAGCAATTTATGCTCAATCGAACCACTTGGTGGGATGATATTCCAACTACTCCAGATGCGATTCATCAACGACATTGATCAGGGCATGGATTTTTGACAGAAGAATAGTAATAAAGACATCGTTTTAATTTCATTCTATAGAGAGAACCGTTTCAAATGTGAAAGCATATACAATTTTAACAACACGTAGTTCTCATATATTCATTCATCAGTCCCAGTGCCAGTATTTTAAGCCAAGTTTGCCTTAGGAGCGTCGAAGATAGGCTGGCCGTTGTCATCAAAGTAAACAGGCACACCGTTGCGGAATGAGTATTGCAGAGCTGTGGCAATTTTGGCAGCCTCGTAAGCATCATCCGGTGTGCAAGTGAGAGGCTTGTTGTCGAGGACAGCCTCAGCAAACTCGGCCAGGTCATTGAGGAATGACTTGTCGTAAAGAACAAAGGCATCGGGGGTAGTAGCAGTACGCACGCCGTGAACATCACGAATCTCAACACGGTTGATTGTGGAGTTGTTGTTGATCACAGAGTGGGCCTTGGTGCCGTGCACGCGAGTGCACCCCTCGAAGCCGTTGGTGAGAGTGCGGCCCAAGTGGAAGGTGAGGATTTTGCCGTTGGCAAACTCGACCATGCCCCAGCCGTTGTCGCAGTCACCGTACTTGGCAAGCTCTCCATAGACAGCCTGCTGTCCCATGGCAATAACTCTGTTTACCTGCTTCTTGGGGTTGGTCAAGCCGGACTTGACGTCCAGGTAGTATCGACCAATGTCAATCTGTGTTCACTGTGAGCAATGTGGATGAAAAGAAAATATATGATTGAGGCTCACATCATGAACACCCATGTCGACAAAAATACCTCCGGATTGCGCGGAGAAGGTGACGAAAAATCCTACAAGTTATGATGAGCTAGTCTACTCCGAGTGCGGAAAGACAGATTAAACACTTACCTGTAGGGTCCTGCTGGTCAACGCAGCTAGTCTCAACGGCATGAATCTCTCCCAAAGTACCACTGTCAACTAGCTGCTTGGCATGGCGGTACGAGTCATCGTCTTCACATACAGGTCAGTTTACTAAGATCCAGAGCGCAGAAACCGATCTCACTCACATCGACGGCAAAAGGGAACTAGGAATTTGAGGTGAGGGTTTGCGTTTGCCTTGGTGAGAACCTCTTCGGTAGTGATAACATCAACCGAGATGGGCTTCTCGCACATAACATGCTACCCGGCTGTTAGCTCCAAAAGTTCAATCCAATACGCTATTGGTTGGACTCACCAGCCCCAGATCAAGGGCCTGGCAGATTAGAGGGGCATGGGTGGCAGTTGCAGTGGAAATGAGAACAGCCTGGGCACCAGAGTTCTTCATGCAATCCTCTGGGTCCGCATAGTACTTGACAGTAGGCGGGAGGTTGGCTGCCACCCACTCGTCGCTACCAGGCTTCGTGTCACAGGCTGCAACAAGCTCAATTCGAGGCTGTTGGAAAGCAAGAATGCGCGCACGAATGGCACCAAGACGGCCGAGGCCGATCAAGGCGATCTTGAGCCGGTTCTGGGTAGCCATTTTAGTGTAGGAAAAGTTATTAAGGTTATTGATGATTGTACGATCGAGGCGCAATGTCGAACGACTTTGACGGTCCCATGTCGAGGTTTTCTAGAACCATGCACCGGGCGGATGGCACCCCCAGTCCGATGCGGGGGGATCTTACATCCGTTCTATTCAATACTAGTTTTATTGAACTGGGTCTAGGTCGGCTTTCTTTTTTTTTCCTTTCCTTGCGTTTTTGTGAACTGTTGGGGTGCCACCTTATGTCCGATGCGACGATGTATGTCCGGTCCGATTGTAGTGTCCAGCTGACCCCAAGAAATTTGGTATTTGTGACAGATTCGAAAGACCCTAGCGTAATCCTTGGTCACCCCGCGTGATACCCCAGAAGATTGCGTATACCTGCAGGTGGTGGTGACATTGGCCTTGCATATCGGTAGCCAACTCGGTCCATGTCACGGAACTGGGTCACTTACTTTATCCTACCGCCCGCCACACGGGCGAAATTTCACCTTCCAAGGTATTACTCGCCGCATCTTACTCAAAACAGTAAGCCTAGGATCTGAGGTGCCTACTTAGTTCCCTATTGTTCTCTGCTGGGCTAATTATAGAATCCGGGCGGCGTTAACCGTGCAGGATAATCAGCAATTCACCCTGGGGCTTATTCATGGTACAGAATAAATATAACATACAATCTTGAAGCCGACTTGATTGCATGGCGAAGGGCGAACATGAATTACTGATAACAAACATGAGTGAATTAACTAGACAACTGCAATGCTACCTCCGTTTGCGCTAATCTTGCTTCCTGTGATCCATCTACCCTCTCTACTACACAGGAATCCCACGACATCCGCCACATCATCAGGTTGACCAAGTCGTGGGATGGTTTGTTTACCGACCCAGAATTGCTGTAGCTCTTCCCATACCTCCGGTCCATACTGCTGCACTCCACCTGTTTCTGTCAGGCCAGTGAGCACGCTATTCGCCGTGGTTCCAGCCATGAAGTCAAACCCAGAGTTCTTCCCACCAAATGCATTGGCATAAGAACGAGTCATAGCCTCATTCGCCGCCTTTGTCGAGGCATAGATGGAGACTGCAGGCTCACAGTTGACGCTTTCTGCGCTACTGATAAAAATGATTCTGCTTTCCTTTCTAAAATATCGCCTCTGAACTAATTCATCCATAATCAGTGCCGGAGTTCTGATATTGCATAACAACAGTTTGTCCAGTGTTTCCGCTTTCAACTGGCCGGGAAATGTACGATCCGTAATCGCAGCATTGTTGACAAATATATCTGCGCAACTATCAAATTGTTGCTGAATTGCATCCGCAATTTTAATATGTGCCTCTGTATCCTCAAGGGATACCATTTGATGGGCAATTTTCGGGGGCTGGATCCTGCTCGCTGCATATATGGAGCTCACTTCATGGCGAAGCTCATCAATATGTTTGCTCGCACTGGTGGATGTGGCAAGAATTCCGGCACCACGCTTCGCAAGGTGAAGTGCAATAGCGTATCCAATTCCTCTACTCGCACCTGTGACAATTGCCACTTTTCCAGCGAGGTCTTGTTCGCGGTGGCGAGATTCTGTACAGGACCGATCATTCATCCTGTTCATGCTATGAGGACTTCTCCGATAGAGCCTAGACTTCCGAAATAAGGATCTGGCGCGGGGGACGTGATTCTGCTTTCTATTTCGCTTATGAGACAGAAAATGGATTTAGAAAGATGATGGCAAACATCAATGCCGCGAGCGAAACCTCAAGACTGGTCATCTTATTCTTCGTCAGGCCTGCTTGAGCCTGGCCGTGACAAGTCCTAGCGCCGGTGATTTTATCTCCGGTCGGGCGAAATCAAGGGACGCTAAGCCAAGGCCAGCCGGACATCGACAAATTGAAGCTTACCCTACACTTCAAGTTTTTAATGCAATGAATCAACTGTATTATTTCGGGAATGGAGTTAAAGAAAATACTTTCAGGCTTTGTCATCTAGAAAATATTTCTTATCATATGGCATTTTGGCGTTCATAGTTACTGGAGTAAAAACAAAGTCCTGAGGCTAATAATGTGAGCATAAGAAATGCACCAAATGAGTTTAGTATGAAATGAAATTGCCCAGGGTTAACAAATATAAATAATTTTAGTTCATTTTCATAACTATTTATGTCGTCATACATATTTTAGCAGCTGAATTAGGTGGAAAATTTGAATGGTGTGCCATTTCTATCACTAACCGCTCAGCTTAGCCCGATGCTGTAATTCATTTGAGTTTCCTTTCAGCCGCAGAGAAGTCCATGCAGAACAAGCTTAAAATGCACCTGTAAATCATTAGTGACCTTTTCTTGGATGTAGTCATAGCTGAATTAAATTCCCTGTTCAGCCGGAACACATTCCAATGCACAACCTAAAACCAACTGCCAAGACCCAAGCGCAACACTCTAAAATTACTGAAGTGATCCAAGACCGAGGGTATTTTGAGTAGAGATGTAAGAGAATTTGATATTTCAATGAAAGGAACGTCACTATTCGAGTGGAAATGGCCATCATTATATCTAGCTAATGGTTTTGAGAGACGAACTCGCCGGACTTGTTGATAAATCGCCTCCAAGAGCTAAATTCCAATACATTCCGACGTCTAATTAGTTATATAAACTAATGGGTTAATTTTTGGCTTAGCTATTCAGGTTACTTGAAAGCTTATTGTGTTGGATTCGGCCAAGATTCAGCTACTGTCATGAGTTGAGGAACTAGGCCCGTCATGCCTTCTATAAGAAGCGAAATATCCCTTCCCCCGAGGAGAATTGCTGTTCAACGTTTTCCTTTAATTTGCCTTTATAAAAACATGAATTCGAAAAAGCTCCTCACCTCTATGGGCCTTTTTCTGGGTTTGCCCTTGATGGTCAATGCTGGACCCTGTCATAGCATCGCCCCATCCCGCACAACGACCCAGGCGGCATCCACATCACTCACATTGCCTCCGCCAACTATAAGTGTTTGCGCCACCTACTCTCACCCATACTGCAACGGCGTCGACCAATGCCTGGCACCAATGAGCTGTATCAACTATGAATGCCAGCGCCCGACATGTTCTGAGGCTGTGTCATGTTCCCAAGGCTACTCTTGCGTGAACGGAAAGTGCTTTCAGATATGTTCTCATGCAACTGATTGTGGACCGGGGCAACAGCTCTGTGAACTGGCTTGTGTGACTGCTCTAGATTGCCCTAGCAACTATGCATGTCACGATGGAGGCTGTTATTTAAGCGGCTAGGCGATGTATGCTTTGGACCCAGACCCCGGCAAAGTTTATGTTGGACAACAAATCAATTTGTATTTCACTAATCTGTGCTATCTCTATACCGCGTAGTACGGTGGTAAATAATGCAAAACTCTGCTAGTATACATATCCCTTCATTCTTCTTGACATGTGCAAATCATTCGCCCAGATATGGGAATACTATAGGCTGCCCCATGCTTGCACCTAAATGAACTATCAGAAGCTTCTCCATGCCGGCCGAGGATGCAGCCTTAAGCCATTCAGCTGGCTCTACCACGTCGAAGTGCCCACCATACAGAGCCTTCATTCTGTCTGCAACTTCGGAAAACAGTACTCGAACATTACTGCTATGATGGCGGAATTGGACTGGTCCTGGTGCTGCTGGTTGCTCACTGGCAATCTCGGATGCGACTGCGGTAACATCCTTAAAGTCAAAGAAGCCCTTGCCTACGAGAATGTTGGGCACTTTGCGGGTAAGTCTTGAGAATCGCACGACAGAATTGAAAACTTCGTTCGCCGGTGCACCGTCGCCGACTAAAGCGCAAGGTCGATGGATGGTGACCGGAAGCCCCGTTTCTTGCGCCAAATTCTCCAAGAAACATTCGCTTGCCCACTTGGCCGATGTTACACCTTGAGATCCGTCCGTTGGAGGAGGGTGATTAGCCAGAGATACTGGCTTTGATTCGTACTGGCCAGTAAGGAGAGCCACTCGCGGTGCTGAGACCAAATGAAAGGGAATGCGCCGAGGGATAGCCAAACTAGCCAATGACCGAGTTGAGAGGTAAAGGGCCTGCTTAACTGAAGCGTAGTTATTCATACAGTGGCCTTGTGCCGGCGCGTGGACTATTTGATCGATATTTTCCTGGAAGAATTTGAATTGTTTATTTGAAAGACCCAGCGTTTTACCAAGCAAGCTCCCAGCGTAGGCTATTATCTTGTCATTGTGGTCAGATGGAAGCAGGTGCATATCCCCTTCCGGGACCGCAATGCAATGAACTTTGGCAACATTTTCATTTGCGAGTAGCTGAAGAAGAATCTCTCCGCCCAAGAATGTTGTTGATCCTGTAAGGATGATCTGAAGAGAAACCTTTTTAGTTGTCTGCGATGGTGATGAACTTTCTGCCACTTCCAGAATGTGGCCTGGAATTGAAGTCTCTCTGGGCCAATCAATCGACGATTCTGTTAGTTGGCCTCGTTCCCTATGCATAGAAGCTGCCATTTGTCTTAGAGTGGTGGCCTGGTATAGTTCGGGTAAAGTCAAAGTGGCACCGAACTGTTCTTGGATCGCATTCTGTAGGCGGACTAAAAGCAGTGAGCTACCTCCTGCCGTGAAGAAATCAGAATCAGGCCCGATGTCAGCTGTGCCAGCGGCATCGCCAAGAACCTTCAGCCACACTTCTAGCAATTCGCCTTCAGGTACCGTTAAACCATCTAGGTTGCGTGAACCTTGAACCCTTTCTGGAAGAGACAAGGACTGCAAAGCCTTTCTGTCTACCTTTCCATTCGGAGTAGTTGGGAACCGCTCTAGTGGTATGATCATGGAAGGAATCATATGACGAGGGAGCGTGAGATTGCTCAGCAAGGAATGTAATTGCGACGGTTTTAAGTGCTTATCGGAGGCAGGTATGACATGGCAAACGAGATACTGTGGTTCACCACGAACCGTAACAACTGCATCAGATAATAGGTTGTCTGGTGCCGCATTTAGTACTGCGTTAGAGACTTCGGTCAGATCAATTCGCAAGCCGCGAAGCTTGACAAGTGTGTCTCCGCCTTCGATTCTTCCAAGGAATATTAGCGATCCGTCAGGCTGTAAGAGGCCCTTATCACCCGTTTTGTACATAAGCTCAGCCCCGGAAGCCTGGTTATGATGAGCTTTGAACGGTTCTGGAACGAATTTGTTGTGGTTCATTTCTGCATCCAAATATCCTCGAGCAACTCCGCAACCACTAACACAAATCTCGCCTGCAATGCCCACGGGTAAAGCATTTCCAACCTCGTCAATGATGTAAATACTGGTATTTGGTATAGCTCTACCCACAGATCGAACTAATCCATTGTCATGTGTAGCGACAACAGAGTGAATAGAAATCCGTTTAAATGTGGTGGCGCAAGAAATTTCAGTAGGCCCATAGCAGTCTGTCAATGTCAAGTCGGGAAGCTCGAGTCGCTGTAGAGCATTAAGCAGCGCGTCTGTTACAACCTCCCCACCCGAACAGGCGTGGGTCCATGAAGTACAGCGCCGTAACGTGTCGGCACCATATGAGATCAACATTTGGTACTCCGAAGGAGTTGCTAAGGTAAACTGAATTTCTTCATCGAGTATTATTTTGGCAATCATGCTTGGATCACCACGGGCTGTAGAGGGAGCAATGACAAGGGTTCCTCCGTTGGCAAATGCGTTGAAAACCTGAGCAATCGCCATATCAAATCCAGCCGACGTTTGTTGGAGAACCTTGATCTGGCCGAGATCAAGCAGTTCTCTCTTCGAGGCTGCGTAGTTCATGATGCCTGACTGGTTCAACTTAATTCCTTTGGGAATACCCGTGGAGCCGCTCGTAAAAAAGATAAAACTCTCCTCTTCACGAGAAGAAGGGGAAAATGGAGCACGGAGAACCTCCTCTTCAGAATTGTGGCCTAAGATAGATATGTTGAGTTGGCTAATGTCATGCTGGCCGACACATTGAGCGACATTATTGGCAGTAGCATTATGAAAAACCAATAAACTTGGTTTGCAACTATGAATTATGAGTTGCAACCGGCTGTCAGGAAGCTTATTATCAAGAGGAACATATACACCCCCGATTTGAAGTATTGCAAGCATGGCTGCGTACATATCAATGCTTGGTTCACAAAGCACGCCAATTCGTGATCCACGGCCAGCCCCGGCACTAGTAAAGGAAGCGGCATATGAGTGAACTTGGCCAATAAGCTGACGATACGTCATAGACCCATCTTTGTCTTTGATAGCTATTGATTCTGGAAATGCCGCTGCCATCTGCTGAAACCTTTCAGGAAGAGTCTGTGGCCACCCATGATCTACGGTGGAACCGTTACCTAAACTGATCGCAGTTTGGATTTGTGTCTCACTAAATATTTGGCAATCACCCGCCGTTGAAGATTGATCTTGAACCAAGGTTTCAACCAGGCCAATGAATGTATCAGCAATGAGCTCCGTTGAAGAAGTGGAATACAAGTAGTCGCTTGTGATGCACTCAATCAAATGTCCATGATCTGCGGCTTGAGTGACATTGATGGTTAAGTCGTAAGGCGTCTTGATGTCTTCGTACTTATCCATTGACATGGTACAATTGCCCATCGGTCGGTGCAAAGTATCTCCGAGTCTGTAATTGAATGCCAATTGGAATAATGGTGTACATTCCGATGAGCGTTCGATGTTGAGCTTCTCCAAAAGTACATCGAAAGGGACTTGACCATTGTCAAATGCCCCCAGCATAGTATCCGATGTCTGTTGGATCAGATACTTAAAGGATTTATTTGAATCCACTCTGAATCGTGCTGGGAGAATATTGGCGAAGTGACCAACAGAATGCTGAAAGTTCTCGCTCTGACGTCCATTATCAGTCACTCCAATACACAGATCATCGACCCCGGCGAACCTGGAGACAAGGATTTGCATAACTGTCAGGTAAAATTTCATCGGCGTAGAGCCATTTAATTGGCTGACTTCTTTGACCTTGTTGGCTAAATTTCCGTCAATACTTTTTGATACCAGAACGTTGCCATAGGTACGGCGAGCTTTCCTCAGCTTGGTATGTGCCATAGGAAACAATGGTACTGGTGTGGGAAGAGGATTCAATTGGTCCTTCCAGTACTTAATTGCTGCTTCAAACCCATTGTTCTGCAACGCTTCATGTTGTTGCCGTGTAAAGTCTAGATATGAACCAGAATCGGACAGTGGAAGCAATTGATAAGCACGGTCAACATCATGCAGAAGATTACTGAATCCGAGGGCATCAGTTGCGATCAAATGGAACCCAAAGACAAGTGTGTGCAATTCTGGATTTTGATGAATAAGCACAGGGCGAAATGCTTCTCCAGCAGCGAGAGAGTAAGGCCGTTTTGAGATTGCATCGAAAATCGTACTAACATCTCTTTCAGCATCCTTCTCGTTACACTTGATATAGACTAATGTCTTTGTATCAGGATTGCGTGATAGATGCTGACAAATACGCGATGTTCCAGGACTAGGAAAGTAAGAGGTTTGACAAGCATCATGATGAAGCAATGCCTTATTCAAAGCCTTTGAAAATCTGTTGAAGTTTAATGGGCCCCTGATAGAGTATCTTGTTGTCACATTGAAAGATACTGGATCGTCTAAAAATGTGTTCAGGAAGTGTATGCCCGCTTGTGCGAATGACAACGGCTCAGAGCGTTGGTACTCTAGCGGTGCCTCGATATCCTTCATCTTCCGGAGCCCTAGACTGACCTCTGAAATTGAAGAGTTTGAAAGAACAGGCGACATAGTTGAATCTTGGCTTCCTCGCCGCGTGTCGTAGTCGGCCGCGTCCGAAGAATCCTCATTATCAGAATCAACTGTGCTTTCTGTGCTCTGGATGCTGGGTGATTCTGGCACAAATTGTGAAGACCCTTCTACCGATTGCTTCACTTTAGTTTGCGGTGACGTATCTGATTTTGCTTCTGAGCTTTCTTTCTTTGCAAATGACCTGAGAGAAGTCGAATGCTGAGGAGGGCTGGGTTGCGCTTGTTCATCAGATTTCCAGTGTGATTGTTGCTCTTGCAAGAGCTTGCCATCAATATACATCTTTGCAATAAACGCACAAATCGATTCAAAAGAGTCTCGGCCGAGAATCTTAAGGAGAGGAATGTTGACATGCAGCTCATCAAGAAGCCAGCGGCGGATTTCAATTCCATGCAGAGAGTCCAAACCAAGGTCAGCCAAAGGCGCATTGTTGGCTATTGTGATGTCTGGCGCCTTTACCATCAGCCCTACCTTCCTGGTCATGAGATGCATCACCGCAGTCGTGGCACTCTTGATATCTGTGGCTTTGGATAGGTCTTCATGCAAATTCTGCACTGATGAAGGCGTCACTTCGACATCTTGGACTTCAGAAGTGATCGATGTATGAATCATGTGAGAAAAGAAGGATTTGTCTACCCATGCAGGTCGATACTCTGCTTTTCCATCGTCGACGTAGGGTTCCATTCCCATAATGACTTCTCCACTTGACGACTCTGGGCGACCAGATACGATGCCTTGCATCACAACATGGTGAAACTCTGATTCTGATAGTGGAGTAAGAAGCAATGACCGTAAAATGCCCTCGATATTAGTTCCGTCGGAACGATCAGTCCTGGCAACATAGCCAATATCAACAAGCAGTCCAAAGTTGAGGATCGAGGCTGCTAGACCACGGCGTCTCCGCTGCTCCACCAAGGTTGCCATAAACATGTTTCCTGCATGGTACATAGACTGTCCTGGGTTACCGCACACGGTTGCTAGAGATCCGAAAGTAAGAAAGAAATCCAAATTGTCATTTTGAAACTCTTGGTCAAGATTCAATGTGCCCAAAACCTTGGGACTGAGCTGTTTTTGCATACTCTCCGCTGAGAGGTTAACAAAGATTCCCGCTTCCAAAACCAATGCCCCATTTGCTACCCCACCGATTTCGGGCATGGTCTGGCGGATGATAGCTACTGCCTCACGCACCTGGGCTCGGTTTGTGACATCCATCTTGATCACTCGAACATCTGCCCCGGTAGATCGAAGTTCGGCAAGCCAATGTTGGTTGTTCTTAGGGTTTCGACTGGACAAGACGATGTGTCGGGCGCCACCTCGTACCATGAAACTTGCGAGAGATTGCCCAAGTTCACCTGCCATTCCGACAAGTAGATATGTTCTGTTTGCAGAGAAGATAGTTTCAGGTTTTAGGGATTGGATCACTGCGTTGACTGGTGTCAGGCGTTCCCAGTTGAGGATGACCGACATGCGATCTGCCCCCAAGTCCAATTCTTCAGAGGCTTTATGAATGCTAACCATCCTTGGTGATGGAAACTTAAATGTGGACTTAGCTAGAGGCTTAGAATGCATGTGATAGGCTTCAGAGAGGATGCCAGTTGTGCAATGCATGATAAAGTCCCTCGCTTCAAATAACTGTACACCGCAATGCCTGTCCAGGAATGCCAGCGCCTTATCAATTTTGTTATTGAGACTTATTAGAGTTGTCGAATCGTGGGGAATAATTTTCTGTATATTCCTAGTGGTGTCAAGTGGATGAACTTGAATCCACCCAGATTTTTCGTCTCGCGTCGCGGTGGTAACGGCGACAAACACAACCTTGCGCTGCTTTTGCATTGCGAGCCTAGAAATCATTTCCGCCATACCTTCGGACGCACCGTATACCAAGGTACTTCCGCTCTTTGGTAGTTTTGCAATGATGTAACTGGCAATCAGCAAATGTGCTAGCTCCACAAGGAACTCTGCATCGTCACCATGTGGAGCGGTGGGCTTGAAGACTCTGTTCTCAGGCACGAAAACTGTGGAAGAACTCTTCCCAGTCACCGTAAATACTGGACCTTCTTCTGCAACATCTGTATGTTTTGTGGCTCCAACACACAAAAAGCACGGGCTTTCATTTCCGTTGTGTAAAGGGATGGATAGCCGTACAGCGACTGCCACTTGGTTCTCGGGGGTCTCAACTGCTGCATTACAAACCAAAATTGGTTTTGAAGAAATTTCATCGCTGATCAGTTCGACTTCTGATTCATATCCAACAGGTTTGACAATCCGCCGACGTTTGGCATTAAGCCTCTCGTTTGTCAAGTCATCTTGTATAAGTCGAGGTACCAAGACCTCCTTGCCTCTGATCAAAGTCTCCGGCTCTTGTATCCAAAGCAAACCATCAGTATTGTTTTCCGTTGACAAGGTATATACCATGCGAAGGAAATGGCGAATAATGACATCAATATTCCATGACTCGTGTGGATCAAGATCGAGATAATGAATGTCCACATGGGGCAGTTCTCCAGATAGAGCGCGACCCACCCCGACCATCATATTCGCATATGGGTCCTCAAGCAGACGTCCACGTGTAACAAGTAATAGGCTGCGGACCGAACCTAACATTTCTTGCAAATTATCCAACTTGTGGGCGGTTACCTCTTCAGAGAAAAAGGGCTTGTCGAGTTCTGATAATGACAGCAAGAAAGTTCCGGGAGAGATGGTGCTTGCGTCCAGTTCCTCCAAGCTCTCGAAAATTCTCACGTCTTTGGACCAGCGACGTAAGGTTCTTTCCGCTTGATGCGCCAGCTTTGAAACTTCTAAGCTCTTCCCTCCAAGAATAGCAATTGGGACTTCTTGGATGAGATGCATAGAGGTAGCCGGATCGCGCAAGACCTCGATGCTATCGTTGATGGCCTGGGTGCTGAAAACGGAGTAGGTTTGATGACAAGTGTCAGGATAATCATTGAAGACACAGTCGATGCCCGAAAATCCGTTTCCTCGAAGCACATCATCCCACTGCTCGACACTGACTCCGGGTCCCATCATTCTACCTTCACCGGCACCCAGCCACCACCCTTCTAGGCCTCCCATAATACCGGTCGACCGAATGGTTGTCCCCGTCACCTCAACGGCTATGAGATACCCTCCAGGTTTCAACAGCGCCCGGGCATTTTTAATCGTTTCGGACAAATTCCGAGTTGCATGTAATACATTTGCTGCAATTATAACATCGAAACTTTGCTCATCGAAGTCTTGCGCTGCTGGTTCTTTCTCGACATTAAAAGCTTTGAAGTGAACCTTTGGCTGGTGTTTTGAAGAGAGCTTTTCTTTCAACCTGGCGAAAAAGAACTCGGATATATCTGTGCAAGTGAAGGAAGAATAGGCCGTGCCTATGGCGTCCAGTATTGCCAATGTTGTACCACCAGTACCGGCGCCAATCTCCAAAATGTTTGCTCTGGGGTATTTGTGGCTGATTTGTTGCATCAGCTCACATACGTATTGGTTGCAGGCCAACAATCCTTTGCTGCTCTTATAGAAGCGACTAAAGAGATCATCCCGGATTATATGTTCCATCATGTCGGATTCCTGCCTGACGACCGATGGGAGATTTTCACCAACAACCGTTAGCATTTTGACATCCAGATTATCGGTATGGCGATTAGAGAGGTCGATAATGCTTTTGTGGGTATCCTTCAGCCACTCGCTTTTCAGAACGGGATGCTTCCCGCTGCGTACTGTCTCTAAGGTTGTGTTGATGAAACGGAATAGTTCCTTATGATACCACCTGGCAGTGACCAATTCTTCAGGTTGCATTGTTTGAACAAGATTGTGCATGTAAAATAGAGATATACGCTCATACATATCAACCATGCATACAGGCTCATCCAAGAATTTGTCCGCATGAGATGGATCAGATAACCCGTATGCAGCTTCACTACCCCAAATTGTCTTAACAAAGAGGTTTCGATCATCAGAAGGTTGTGGTTCAGCAATGGCCTTCATAATCAGACCATCTACTTGAATACCATAAGCTCGACTAGTCGGCTGAGTACAAACGCTAATGTCAACTTCTAGGTTGCGCTCATTAAAGCTTGTCATTAGGCTCTCAATATCGACGCTAGTCTCCCCAAATGCGTCTTGGTATTTTTCATTTGGGTCGACGATAGCTCGTTTGATTCCGACAGGGAGATATGAGCTTCCCAATGCCCTTTCTGCATTAGATATCACTGTCGCCAAACCTGCTTGAAAAGCAACATCTAAGAGAGCAGGGTGAAGTGTGCATCCAATGTCAAGGCTCTCTTTCTTCCAAGAAGCAGTTGCCTTAGCATGACCCCAAGACCTGTTGAGAGAAGAGAGCCCTCGGAAAGCATCACCATATACAAGGCCGATTTCTGAGAGCGCCGTGTGAAATCTCTCAGTACTCAAGGGAGAGAGCTCGCACTCCGTAATACGACTGGGCGGCAAATCCTCTGAGGCTGTTTGTCCAAGATGAATCAGCACCCGGCCATCGCAAGACTTTTCGATATCTTTTTGATCCGAGGAGACGTATGAGACAAACTTGGCTTCAAGAAATTGACCATCCTTCACAGTCTGAGGTAATGTCTCGCTCGTGATTGTGAAAAGGACCTCAACGCCGTTGTCTTCACTCATGACCACCGCCTTACTAATAGTCATATCCTGAACCTCTACCATCTTGATCGCGCGCTCAGGAACGAACAGTTTCGCAGCGTCTACCGCAAGACTCACATATCCTGCTGCTGGAAACAGGACTTGACTTTGGAAAGTATGACCTTTCAGCCAAGGCATTTCATCAAGATGTAAAATATTCCGCCACCTTTTTTCATATGACAAGTCTTCTTGCAACCGACCCAAGAGCACGTGTGGGGCTTGAGGGCCACGTCGAAAATTTCGAGACAGTCTAGATTCATGCCAATGAACCTTTTCATGATCCCAAGAGTATGTAGGAAGGTCTTTGAGCACGCGTGGGCGAGCTTTCATACCAAATCCCTGCCTCCATCCATCAAAGTCAATGGCGGAAGGACCCATGTAGCTCCATATCATTCCGATAGCGCCGGATAGAACCTCAACAGCATCAATTTTTCTTTCTAAACAACCGGAATATGGAAACGATGCAGCATTTAGGGACTTGACTGTTTGGTTCACAGGACCCTTCAAAGCTGGGTGGGGCCCAACTTCAAGGGCTGCATCAAACTTCATTGCCTTGTTCTGTATCAGAAAGCCGACAGCTTCGGAGAACATGACTGGGCGTACCATATTTTCAACCCAATACTGATCGCATAACTGATATTGTGACGGCATTTCAAGCATATTGACACCGATGTGGACGCTGGATATCCAAGCACAACTATGCTCGTTATCTGGCTTTTGAAGCTGGATATTCAGTTCCCTGAGATGTGCCAGGTAAGCATCCGCGCACTGTATCATGTGATGAGAGTGATATGCAGTATCGACACGAAGCTGTCTATTTTGAATATTTCTTTCGTCAAGGTGTTCCTTGAGCTCGGCAATTGCATCAATATCACCAGAAAATGTGACACTGGATGGAGCATTGCTTGCAGCCACTGTAACTCGATCTGTAAATTGGGATTGCGAGCAAAGGGTAGTTGCATCTGCAAAGGATAATGATGCTGCCATCATACCACCCGAAGATCCATCAGGGCTTTTCGCAAGGTGGGCCACATGACCTCGATAATATGCAATTCCCATGGCATGATTAAGGCTCAAGAGACCAGCTGCATAGGCTGCGCTAATTTCCCCAGACGAATGACCGACGACGGCTGAGAACTTGATCCCAGCGGCTTTTAAGACATCTACTAAAGCAATCTGGAGGGCAGTGCACAAGGGCTGGGAGATCTGCGCTCGCGAAATGTTTGTCGTAACCTCGGGGGCCTCGAGTTCCTCTCGTAAAGACCATTCAGGTGGCGTGGGCAGCGCGGCCAAAGCATCTTCGCACTTTTGGAGAGAATCCGCAAAAGACGCCGAGGATTTCAGGAGACTGAGACCCATCTGTGCTGTTTGTGCGCCCTATGAACATTTAAGGTTAGCCTAAATGAAAGCAAATAAATTAAAAGAAAAAAGAAGAGAAGGAAGAAAAGGATCAGCAGGCAATATCGCCTTCTGTTCATCCAACGTACCTGCCCTGTAAAGATACCGAGAATCCCTGACGTGCCATCAGGGGCAGGGTTATCCAAAGCATTGATTCCAAACAACGTGTCAGTAGGTACATTTATTGCAGCCTCCACCAGATTTTGCAAACCATCTATAAGTTGCTGGCGGCTTCTCGCTGTTGGAATTGTGATTCGATGGCGAAAGCTAGTCCTTCTCGAATGCAACGTATATGCCAACGCATCGAGATCTAATACTTCACCTGTACTGACGTAGTCTAGCATATGTTTCAGCTGACGCTGTAAGGAAGCGTCGGTCTGAGCCGAAAAGACAAATGGTCCTACCGGTACAGAGAGAATGTCCAGTGGTTGTGATAGTACTTCAGGTGAAGGGTCGAAGCTTTCGATAATCGCATGTGCATTGGTGCCTCCAAAGCCAAAGCTATTGACACTTACTCGCTTCACCTGGCCGTGAGTGTCTGGCCATGGCAGGGGAGATGTGGGTATGCACAAATTGTCATAGAAAGGCTTGACCGAAGGATTGAGATGGTTAAAGTGCATGTTGGGAGGAATAAGTTTGTGTTTGATTGCGAGTGAAGCCTTCAGAACACCTGCTAGTCCAGCGCCACCCTCGAGGTGGCCAATGACTGTCTTGATAGAGCCACAGTAAAGTGGTACTTGGGTCTCAGCAGCAATGACTCCTTGAGGGAAAAATGCATCCCTAATAGCACGGGCTTCGACTGGATCACCAGCTTGGGTACCAGTACCATGGCACTCAAAATACTGGCATCGATCCAAAATGGGGTCTAAGCCAGCATTGAGATACGTTTGACGGATCAATCTAGCCTGGGCTTCTGAGCTTGGCATAGTGACCCCATTAGTTTGTCCATCAGAGTTCACGCCGGTTTCCCGAATTATAGACTCGATGTGATCGCCATCTTGGATGGCTTTGCTCAGAGGTTTTAATATCACGGCTGCACACCCCTCCCCCCGAGCATAGCCATTTGCATCCTTGTCCCACATACGCGATTTGGAATCAGGGGAGAGCATATGTAGCGTGGACTCCGTGATGAACCAGTATGGGTCGAGCAATAGATTCACTCCTGCCACTAGGGCTTGAGAAGCTTCCCCAGTGCGTAAGGCTTGCACTGCTAGATGCAACGCAACAAGAGAGCCAGAGCATGCTGTATCAACAGTCATGGAAGGACCTTTGAGGTCGAACGTATAAGAGACTCTGTTTGAGAGAATGGCACGAGAAAGGCCAGTGGCCGCATTGCGTCCCATGGTATCCACATCTCGGGCTTGAATAGTATAGTAATCATCTGTCATGACGCCAACATGGACAGATGTTTCTGATCCTTCCACAGAAGAGAGCGACCATCCTGCTGCCTCAAAAGCCTCGTAGGCTGTTTCCAGGAGGACTCTGTGTTGAGGATCCATGTCGGCTGCTTCTTGAGGATTGATTCTGAAAAATGACGCATCAAAGTGACTAACATCTTCATTCAATAGGTAAGCACGATGGCGCACATTTGTGCAACCGTGTTGCTCTCCATTCTTGCTATAAAAGCTCCCAAGGTTTAGTCTCTCAGGGTTAAAATCTGAGGCGACATCTCTTGGGGCCTTTAGCAGCTCCCATAATTTCGATGGTGAACTTGCCGCTCCGGGGAACCGGCACGCCGATCCCACAATGGCAATTGGTTCAGGCATGGCTTCTTTCAGTTGGGGAGGCTTTAATGTGGTGTATTAGAAACACACGGAATGGAGCAGCAGTGTAGAAAAGCAGTCGTTTGTAATGCGGCGAAAAGTCATGACAAGGATTTTGGTCCAGACGACCAGATATATTTAAATATTTCCCCATGCCACGCACACCGTCACAGCACAATAATGCAGCGCACAAGCCTCCTACGTATGATGCGGTCTAATGGAAGACGGCCCATCATGTGAGTTATGGTGGAAAGGTGGCTGTTGCACGCGTGCGACCCAAGAATAACCAAATATAGCCTACAAGCCCTGCATCAGCAGCACGACTGCAAAGAGCAGGAGGTACAAGAGCAAGTTCTATTAACGGATGCTGCTAGAAACACCACCCAACTACTCCATACCGGTGTAGCCAATTCATTTTACTCCACTGATCATCATGATAGCGCTAGATCTATAATAGCCCATGTCTATGCCACCTTTTGTTCATGGCGTCAGTCTACCGGGTCACTGCAGAATTATTATTGGCCATAGGTGCTTCGGTGAAGTCTCTTGTTCTTTTTTTACTTTGATCAAGCTAGTTCTTGTATGAGGGACTGCAGACCGGTGCATAGCTGAGATGGTCGTGATGGATGACGCAGAGTACCTGTGGTATTGGTTGCAGTGTGCCCAATCGGCAATAATTCTACGTCTCTACCAGTAACCGGCTGACCACTTGAAGATCCGGCATTTTGATGTTGTGCCCGCATGTCCAAATTTTGAATAAGTGCGACTGCATCAAGGCCAACTGATCCACAATCAGACGGAGAGTTCACGGCGAAGCCAAGACTCGGAGCGGTCTTCGCGGGATATAAAAGCTCCATTAGTTGCTCTTTAGCGGATAATCCCATCCCGCGAGTCCACATTTATGCAAACGCCACGATTGTACACCTAGTATCTGATGACATTAGTCCATGCCACTGTCTCACGAACAGGGGCTTGAAATATTTCGGCTCCAGCACCCCGGCACCTTCGGTGGAGCTCAGTCAGAAACTTCTCATTTAGCCACATATTTTTTTCCGACGGCTCATTTTGAACTTTGAAAATCTTTTGAGAATGAAAAGGGCGGCTTATGTCTAGGGAGAGGACAAACTAGGTAGTAAATCCAATAAATGGAATGTAGTGAACTGGCGAATCTAGACAGCAAACGTCAACGCTGGGACCTAGGCCCAGGACGATCACCAAAACTAGGAAGAACCATGGTAAAGCAGGATCTTTAAGTTGTTCAGCATGAACAACTAATGCTGGATTGGACGTTAGTCGGCATATTCGCACAAACGCGGCACGCTTAGCGTTGAAAGACGACGCAGCGTTCGCAGACATTTATGGCACGTGATTTCAGCCGCTAACTAGACCGCCATCCTGAAAAAGAAAACATGCCAAGGTACACCTTTATTGACCGATGACTTCGTCTAAATTTAAGGAGCTACTGTGCAGATCCAATTCCAACTGTCCGCACTAAATGTCTATTTGGACTAGTTGCCCCAGAGCGGTGGGATAGCTGACGTAAACTTAATCCTCAAGCAGAAGTGACGACATTTTGTGAATTGAGAGAACAAAATAATTCTGGGTCGGGGTTTATAAATCCGTAGGGTTCAAACAAGACGAAGGAGAAAGGGGGTGGATAATGGGATATCGTTGGAGTCCGTTGTTGTATCCACATTCCGACGATCCCTTTTCGTTTTTGGTTTTGGTTCGATAACAACTCTTAACCAGGAGAGACGGCTTGTCTAAATAACTTAATATTCTTACTTTTCTGTTCGGCAGGGGGCCTCAGACGTTAGTCAACTCACCTAGTACTCTAGCATCTCGAAAGGTTCGATCGCCGTAGCTTTTTTGCAACATTATCTCCAACCGGTGAAACAAATTATCGATGTGGAAGATATCTAAGCAAATGAAGACACTAAAGTAGGCAAAGTGTTGAATGACTAAGAGCTTGCCCCAACCCGAAAATTTCTTTTCAGCCCAATGGCCGTAGAAATGACCATGCATTGCAGTTATAGTGACACGCTAGAAAAATAGTCTCACTACTCCGTTAGTCTGGAACAAGCTGGAGGCAACTGTCTTGAAGCGGTTGCACGCTAGGCACAAGTATGGGAAGCTAGATGCTATCGTCTTTTCTTTCCATCTAGGTTCTTGTACCTAGGTTCTTTTTTGTACCTACCTGGAATTTCGT
Source organism: Calonectria hongkongensis (assembly GCA_017140755.1). Lineage (NCBI taxonomy): Eukaryota > Fungi > Ascomycota > Sordariomycetes > Hypocreales > Nectriaceae > Calonectria > Calonectria hongkongensis. The sequence goes on from JAACJA010000014.1 coordinate 815,277, forward strand.
CGTAGGCGCCTCACTAGACAAATTCCCTTTCATGTTAGTAACTCTCCCGAACGGGTGCTAAGAAACCTACGCACTCATGCGCGCCCAGTCCACGGCCACCACCCAGGATCCATGCCGATAATTTGGTTCCTCCCTAACACCTTCACATATCACAAAATGGCTGAATTTCTTTTCGGTCGCGCAAGATTGAAGGCGCTGGGGGTCTGATGGACAGTGAAATTTGAGGGCTAGGGCAGATGTGATGGTGACAGGGAGGCTCTTATACTGATCACCGAAGAGGGGGGTTCAAATATTGATAATGGCATTACAAAATATCTTGGCATTGTGTGATATCCTTTTTATCGCCAGGCGTTTGTATTTTGAGGCTTTTCGGAGCAGCTTTGGAAGCATGCACAATGCTTTAATCATGTATCCAAATGCTGAGTTATCTGTCAGAAAGTGGCTAGTGCGGTCAAGTTCTTACCCTGGGGAGAACTTCATGATCGCTAGATGAGCCAAGCAGTTGCTTCGGAGTAACATGCTAGGCAATATTGTGTTAATCGCTTTCGGTGACCTTTTAGGTCAATCAACAAAGTCATGTCCGCAGTTCCCAGGAAAAGGAGTTCGCAAATGCCTCTGACAACATCATGCAGCCACACGGCTATTACCTCAAAGGGAGCAATGGTAGTAATCTACGATAGAAGAGAGAGATGCGTGCCTTACAGAACCATCTATTGCTTCTGGACCATGATGCATTGAGAACTAGATGGTAGAAGAGGCAGGGCTTTGAACGGAACACGTCCAGAAAAAAAGGGGGAGATGGAAAATAAGTTTATCCGAATATCTACCGGTGGTGGCGCTCTGGTCATCCGAATAACATAGCATCTATTTACATCACAATAGCCCTCACTCATTCTCCAAAATACTGTCGTGGTTCCTCTTCAATGAAATTGGGCTAAAATCTCAGCTGTATGCCAAGCTAGAGCTCGGCGGTGAACCTACAGGTCAAAACCTAATTGTTGGTTCGGACCAGTCTTAAAATATGTCTCCCCAAGCAAAATCAATCTCAACCCACAACATGGAAAGATGTAACAAAGTAGCTGAATTTTAACTGACTAAGTATGTATTCCTTCAAATTTTTCAAATTTGGCATATCATGTCCTGAAGAAGGCGCTGCAATTCAGTGGTCTGTTAACCAAGTGTAGTAAAATTGGTACTTGGTGTTAGAACGCCTCTGCGAAACAAAATTTGATCTGGCATGAACAGTGAAATAGAGCGGCCAACTGCATTCCACTTAGCTGCTTCATTAGCTTTTCACTGACTGATCTAGTTCATCGGTCCCGTGCTGCAGGCTTGTTTCCGCTCGCACTAGAATCGGGGATATGATCCGATTTGAGGACTGGTCCAACAACCAACATGCATAACGTCCCTGGCCAATGGTTACATTTTTCATGCGAGCTTGGTCACTTTGAGAAGACTTTCCGTCATCACCTGATCCAACAGTTTTTAAAGGAGGGGGCTGCGTGTCCTAAAGTGCTTCGTCATTCTGCCACTTTCCATTTCGACATTTCGCGACGTATTGCGGTCATGGCATCTCCTCAAGAACAAATCCGATTGGTAAGTGTCCACGGTTTGGTATCCTGCACACGGATCTAGGTTTAATTGGGAAACATTTACCAAGAACTTAAGTGTACGCTATCAACAATTTATGCTTACCATACACAGGACCCCGAGGTCACCGGCAATGACAATGATTCCACTTTTGACTCGAAGAGGTAATTCTCTCAGCTATATGTTGTATTATAAGTTCTCACGCGCAGTCTTCCTTTAAGTGCATCAACCGCATCCATTACATCAAGTATTCTTGAATACCGTCAATTTCGAGGAAGGTCCTACCAAACCACAAAAACGAGCGAGTACTGGTTCGTGCCTTGTTCAGGCATCAATTCTGATTACGCCAGTTGAAGATATTCACAAATTTAGGATGCCAAATGATGAAAAGCATATTGAAGGCTTCGATGTTTCGTGAGTATTCTTGATTGAGGCTTGAGATGAAAATACCGAATTGACACACTACAAACTATAGACATCACTGGATTACCATGATGTTAGGTGATCAGCTATACTTGGCTCCTATTGGTGACAGTCCTCAAGTCAGAATAATTGCAATAATCCTTCAACTTACACTGACACTCTAGCAGCGTATTTTGGACATTGGTACTGGAACAGGGATTTGGGCCATGTGAGTATATATATAATTGGATTGTGTCATGATGTCATGACCGTCTAACAATCCAGCAGAGACATGGCAGATACGTTCCCTTCCGCTGAAGTAGTTGGAACTGATATCTCCGCGGTACAGCCGTCTTGGGTGCCACCAAACCTCCAATTCCAAATTGATGACGCCCAACAAGAGTGGACTTTCGAACCCGAGTCTTTTGACTTCATTCACATTCGCTATATGCAAGGTTCTATAGGTGACTGGCCAAGGTTATACAGTCAGGTCTTCAAAGCATTGAAGTCCGGTGGCTGGTTTCAACACATTGAGCCTGATATCGGCATGAAAAGTGAAAATCCCGATATTAAAGTCGACAAAGACCAGTGAGTTTCATAATCGCTTTAACCTTACAAAGACCTTTCGCGAAAGAATCAAATGAAATAATGGCTAATTAATTCACAGCATCTTCCACCAGTGGGCTCAATTGTTTTATGATGTAGGCGAAAAGTTTGGTCGATCCTTCCAAGTCGTTGGATCTAGCATGGGGGCATGGGCAAAGGATGCAGGATTCGCCAACATCGTTGAGAAAAGATTCAAGGTTCCTTATGGAACTTGGCCAAAGGATAAGAAACTGAAGAACCTCGGACAATATACCGGCCTGTATTTGGACCTGAGTTTGGACGGCTTCGCAGTCTATCCTATTGGCCAAGTATTGGGTTGGACCTTCGAAGAGGTAGAGGTTTTGGTCGCCAAGATGCGTGCCGCTGTCAAGGATCCGAAGAATATGGGTATTGGTGAGGTGTAAGTCATCACAAACACTGCTTTCTTGTCTTGTTATTAAAATTATGATGAATAGGCATGTTGTGTATGGCCAAAGGCCAGAATAGTCTACCCTCAAGAGCCAACCCTAGGTTTACAAAAGAGCCACAGCTGCGACAAATAACATCAGTGAATTTAAGTTTCTATTTACATATTTCATGAATTATAAAAGTGATAAGTATACTGGCCATATGGAAATTCTAATGATTATATGGTTGTCCTGACATCAAATCATTTTCGCTATCGCTCCTCATGCTATGATGATGGCGGGAAGAAATATTAGCAGCTCGTGAAGAGGCCCTTTGGGCACTTCTTGTCAATTGCTCTTGCATATTCATTCTTGATGATTGTTCATTTGATTCCTCGCTGTAACCATCTTTTTGGAGGTTGAAGTACGGACCAATGGATGGTAAACACGCGATGACGAGGCCGAGATCACATTCTAAATTACCCCAGAAAACTGGAAGGCTGTCAACCCAACTGGTCCAAGGTTAAATTAAATGTTGGAAAATCTTAAACTCACTAGCCAGACTCATTGGGACAGCATCCCCCACTTGTGATCTCGAGACAAGCACGTAGCGCATAACGGCGCAGGCAATTGTGACGACACCCAGAAAGAATGTGCAAAAGACTCCAGCTTTGACAAAACGTCGCATATTGAGGCCTGATAAGACGAGCCATGGTAGAATGAATACTATCCTCAACGTAAATATTAAACCTTGTAGCATACGTAATTTGGCTCACTCACTCAATATATCACTAGTGGTATTCAGAGTCCATGTAATTACAAATATATTTCTTGTAGTATCAGGACTGCACATCTTATTTGATTTGATATCCCTATAGAATTTATATTAGTTACTTCTACTCCAGCATAAATGATCGCGATACTTGCCATAGTCTTGACATTGGGTGGCAGGCGAAGATGATTACAAGTATACTTGCAATAAAAGCAAGACCAGTGTACACAATTGTAACCCACAAGATCTTTCGTCGTTTCTGCATAAATATAGGAAATATTTGCAGGTACATGGAAAGTAACGCTGCCTTGCAAACATAAAATGTGAAATGGAAGGGTATCATGGTCAACCAGAAGATCTTCTCGGCGCTCTATCAGTAACCAGATCCATACGGGAAGTTCAAGGAGGGGGTGTGTGAATCGGGTGAATCATACCGCCGAGATGCTGAGAATATGTTTGGGGTCGCCTTTGTAGCCTTCCAAGTTGGTCCCAACTTGTCTATCGAGCGCACCATATCTTGCCAAAACGATACTCTGGGACGTGGTGATACAACCGCAGACCCAAGCTGCAACCATGAATATATCACTAGCTAGCAGCTTGCGACACTGAATCTTGAGCCGCAGGTGAAGCCGAGCGATAATAACGACAGCAGCAATGGCCAGCAGAGTCCACCCACTAGCCTGCGACCTGGTTAGTGAAGATGCTAACTAAGGGCACGGGAGACGGTACCAAGACTGGGATGGGCCCTACCCCACGGAAGGCCATTGGTATATCTTCAGTACCTGAATGTCTCGTGGGGACATTAGGGAGCCGGAAATGTTGCGCGCTGATCAGGGTCCATCGGAGGGTGCAGATGATGTTTTGGAATGGACTGCCGAGTGGTGGACATTACATTCTGGGGGGCCCTGGTGCGGGGGGCAGTCTTGGTTGGTTTTGTACTGCGTAACTGGAGTGACATTCCAAGCTGGATGTGGCGTTCGCCTAGGTGCGTCTAGTTTGAGACATCTCGGTCGTTGGCCAATGGGCTGTGTCGAGACGCTACCGAATGCGGAATCACCGCTGGCCGTGACGCGCTCGCATTTCCCCCTGAATTGGGCCTACCCTGCAGTGCATTCAGTCTGTCTCATCAACGCCGAAGCAGTTGTGAAAATTTGGTAGCTTAGACCGAGCGACTGCACAAATTCATGGGGCCTCATCGTTGTTTAGTTCAGCATCTCAACCCAAGACAGGTCCCTCTCCTCTTGGTCTTGCTGGCTCTGCTTTTTTTGCTGGTCCGGCTGGTCCTGAGGCTTTGCCTTGATTTCTTCGAGTTGTCGGCGTTGTACATCTCGTAGCCGCCGTTGAATAACGCGACGTTCTCGGCGACCTTTTAAAGTCCGTTTCTCCGTGTTATCCGGTTGTAGAAGCTCTTGCATCCGCCGTTGAAGTTTCCGTTGTTGTTCCAACAGCATCCGAATACGCCTTCGGCGCTCCATTGCGCGCTGTTCCGCCGGCGACGAGAACACGATGGACTTCGGGCTCAATTTGATGCCCTGCATCATTCGACTCATCTCGGCTACTTGCTGCCCATCAGACTCCGTTTGGGTCGTCGTGGAACGTACTTGATCACCCGATTCCATATTGTGCTGTGAGGTTGCCGAGTTTATTGAAAGGTCAGCTGCTCTCTTCCGAGGGGTTCTTGGGCGATGGTTTGGGTTGGGGCTTATCTATGGGGGGCAGCCATTCTTATACTTGATCTTTGAAAAGGTTTGCGGGAAAATTTGTTCAAGGTCATTGCAAACTTTGACATCAAAGTTTTATTTATCTCCGATTATCGCGCGCCGTCCAGGTACGGATTACCAGTATTTCAACAACCTACTGTCAGTGTCAATGGGGCATGAGGGTGTCGACCTTGATGAACAGAACCAGGTGGTTTACATAAAGCCCGCCACCACCGGTAAAATTCCGCCTGTGCATTAACCAATCACCAAATTCTCAATATTACCACTCACTGAAACTTTACATACATTGCCCTCTGCACTACGGGTTTAGCGATCCAGCCACGGCTTCAACAGAACGATGGAGTTGCCTCGGCCGCCAAAGGTCATCTTCCTTGATTTCAATAACGTCCTTTTTGATCAGAAGCATTCTGAATATGCTATTTTTAATTCCATTGAAGAGTACTACGATGAGCTCTTGGCCATGAAAATCTAGCAACTAAAGGACATCCATCACAGGGCTTTACAATCGGCTTACAGATTTTGTTTTGATAAAAAGATGGGGTACAAGGAATCAGATGATGGAAAAGAAGATGGCAGGAGAATGCAGTTATTCCGCTTTCGGACTGACTTGGAGGAGTCACCACTTGGGGCGGACGAAGAATTCCATGACTTACGCAAACTGCGTCAAGTAATGCGTGAAAAGGAGCAGAGAACCGCTTCAGGAAGTATCGAGACCTTGCACCGATTGCGTGAGAATGGATATCGCATTATGATAATTTCAAGTGGGACAACTGAATATCTAGTATCAAAGGCAGAAGCCATTGTAATACGACATCTCATTGATGATATTATCACATCTGAGGAAGCAGGATACAGCAAACCTGATCCTCGGATTTTCCACTATGCCGTTGAAAAGTCCGGCACCCCACTGTCTACGACATACATGGTTGGCACTTTTACAGACATAGACATCAAGGGTGCTTTGGATGCAAAATTACCTGCTATCCTGTACCCTCGATCCGTCTTTGATTCTGAGCTTCATTTATTCGGGCAAATTGTGCCCGTCATCCAGCAACTAAGTCAAGTTCTAGATCATCTGAACATCAGAGTCCATCGATTCGAACCCTCATTTTCATTCAGTTCTCATCAGTTGACGATAAAAAGAATAGGGCTTGATCTCGTTACGGAACCTCGCTGCTTCTCGCACGTACCGAAAAATATCGCGCGACGCCTGATGAAAAACATTGGTTTGGTTCTTTTCGACGCGTCCAATCGACTTTACACGCATGCTAATTCTTACATCGAATATATGATCACCGACATTGAAATGGCAGCCAGTATGATTGATCGGTTTCCCTCCACTGTTCAAAACGAGGAAAATCAGGTAATCATCATCCCAGGATGTGAAATATTCGAAAGAGACCACAGCATCTACGCAGAGTACATGAACATTATTGTTGAAGTAGACAACTTGAACAAAGTGGAGAGCTCCAGGCCATTGCAATTTTGCTTCAGCGTCATTGTAATAGTTTAATGGATGATGATCCAGAAGCGGCAATTAGAGAGCTCCGTTCCGCAATTACTTTATTGGAGGAAATGAGACGCAGTGAGCGGAGCAAGAGGCTTTGATCGGAAGTCATTGATGTTCAATTATAAGTTGAATGTTGAATTAGACTCGATATCATGTCCCTTTTAGCATGCATCCTTTGATGTATTTAGAGAGTGTTTAAAGGTAGTAAGAGCACTTCTACTCTATATCAAAGTATAAAGTATGTTTAAGCAAATGTAAACTGCTCAGACAGTGCTTTACCCTCAAATCGCTCTCCTTTGACGCCACCAATAGCCTTGCCTGTAAACCTGAAATAAACCGGGAAAGCCACAAGATATGTATCTGTTGACACGTTCAGATACAGCTTTTTTCCACCTACAATATCGAACTCGATCAAATATTGAGCCGGAAAAGTTGCCGATTGTACCGGGGGATAAGTATCATTTCCCCCATGTGGCCTTACCTTGATAGCGCCTGATTTGCAGCTGGATTGCAAAACCTTTCCATCCTTTGCGACGTAGCCAGACACGTACTCTTTCCCATCTGACGCGATAGCATCAAACCAGACAACAGAATACGGCCCAAACTCTGCATGACCCCAATACCAGGAGCCTACCATCTCTGTAAAGGGCCTATCTCCCCAGTTCTTATCGTGATACCCGGCACCCTTGAAAGACAAGTGCTCACCTTGGATCCACAAATCCACGACGGCAACAGAATTAGGAATTGCATTCGCCCAGCCAATATGAGGCACTATAACCTCTGAAGCATGGGTAAGATCTGTACTACACGTGTAATGAGCTGGCGCAATCTACTATCAAGTTAGTGCAATTTGCATATGACTTGGCATCTAAGGTGAAGAATGAAAGAGAATTTGGGTAAACATGGCATATCTGCCAAACCGGCTGACGGATGTGGACGATAAAGATGACGATACTTGGAAATTCTTACCGCGCGATATGAGATGGCCCCCTTTATTCCTTGCTTCGGGCTGTTTATCTTCACAGTATATTCTGCATTACCCTTCTGTGCACCTTTGCCGAGAAAGCTGAATCCAGAGTTCCCCCATACCCCGGAAATGTCATCTGGCCCAGATTCAATTCTAGCGAAAGAGTCTTCAGACATTTGCGTGTCAAAGCTGAAAGGGGTTCCGTTTTTAAATGTTCCGCCGATCGAGGCCGACAGAAACGAATTGTTCAATGCGCTAATGAATGCCGAGGGCAAAGATTCGTAGAAAACCGCGACGACCGATTCGTTGGTTGACGATGTACTGGCTACATCAAAATACCACCTAAGTCTAATTAGTATTTGTTACCGGTGGCGTTTGGCCAATTGCAACAAACCATTCGAACGATGTTGCATTGGGCCAGGGCGAGATTTTCTGCCCGTCCACTCTCGCAACCCCAGATTCAAACTCTGCATGCGAGTGTCCAGAATAGGGTTTATTTGGGACTTGGAAAGATTTCTTGGATGTCTTGGAAGTAGCAGGCCATGGGCCAAAAATCAGCGCAGCGTACAAAATGATGAATATCGAAAATGCCATCACGAAAATGAGTGAATACGACTGTGTCGATTTCAATAAGATTAGGAAAATTTGGGAGCTGATGGGATCCAGAAGATAATTTTCAATATGATCTCGGCTCACTCGGAGCTCGATTTCCATTTCAGCCTAATGTGTACTTTTGTGGAAGTCGAATCTTACATTGGGTTGGAAATCCCCATGAATCGGTCATGATTGGTGTTGGTTCACGTTCAGCTCACGTCATTCTCACTGCGAAAGTCTAGGCTAAAACCACCAGCCCAAAGTAGGAATTCCGAGCGAGTTTTCGAATCCACTCCTTTGGAAATTTGATCCAAGTCCTTCGGATCACACTAATATTACAGATGTGGGGTTTATGTAGCAGACAGTAAGAAATCAATTCCGCTGATGTATCTGCTAACCACTGCCTGAATTCTCATCAACCATATCGCTTCCTGATCTCGTCAATGGTCAAGTTGGCCAACTCATCTACAAACGGTCCTTCCCAGAACCCTCCGCTACAGTAGGCGGCCTTGCGCGATATTTTTGGATCAACCCACACGTATCGGTCTACTCGATTTGATCTTGCAAACCGGTTGCTGGCTTGGCGCTCTTCTAGCATACAACCTGACCAGAGCTCTGGGATGATAATCTCGTCAGTTGGTTCCATATCCTTTTGTACCCAATCAGATTCCCCATATATATCTATCTCCGCTGCCATATCGATGTTTTGCTCCTCTGATCGCTTTTTAACATCTTCGATGTAAAAGGTGATTCCAGTTTCCCGGGCCGCTTCATGCAGCAGAAGAGTCGGTTTGGGATGTAGCTTTCGATAAAGGCGGTTATAGTCGAACTTTATGCATGCAATAGCGACAGATTCGGCCATGTCCGGACAGCGCTCTGCAAGTACCTCCAGGGTCCACTCAGTTGGGCGAAGAGGATACCAAATGCAAAGAGGGAGAGCATAGCCATCTTCGTCATCATTCAACCATGATAAATCGTTCACCATGATCCGACGAGCCGTGATGGCTTTCTCTATTTCTAATGGCCAGGTCTGGGGGTCATGTCGAGTTTGTGTTGGAAAACGACCCATTTCAACCCTTTTTTTCAGTTCAGTGTTCCACCATCGCGCAAACAGCGTGCTGTGCTGGATCCCACGTATCACACAGATAAATTCAGTGAAGGCCATTATAGCTTTGCGAGTGAGGCGTGAATATCGGTCAATGTTTCCATCGAATGCTGCCATGTAGATCAACATTTCTTTATCCATAGTTGGAAGATCGAGAGGCAGGGGATTGTAGAGCAGCTCCGTTTTAAGCAACACCTCTTCATCTAAATCGTCACTTTCCTCGGCGTCATCCTCGTTTTCCGAATATGAATCTGAATCATCAATGCCGATTGCCCGATCTTCTTCGATATCAGGATCTCGATTGGAGATCTTGTGTATGGTGTTTTCTGGAGGGGATCGATTTGTGAGACGATAAGATACACATGTATCTCCATTTAAGAACGCAGGGAATGAGGGGTTTGTTGTGTTGATGGTCCGGGAATAATCATCCATTATTTCGTATTTTTCTGGGGCCTTCATAATCGCGTCAAAAATTACACGACTGGCTTCGGGGCCTTCTCGGGCTTCCTCTGCAATGGAGATATCGGGCAGGAGGTCCAGTTCCGCATAGAGGTTGCTATAACCTGCTACAGCACACGCTCGACCGACATTGTAGCGCATTAATGGATGAAGCTTAGCCAGCTGACGATAAGTATCCTCAGTAGCCAAGTCTGGATGCCAGATGCAATACGGCCGTGCCTCGGCCTCATCCAGTGTATCTGGGATCATGTTGCTCATTATGCGACGCGCATTACAGGCCCGGATAATCTCCAGAGCCCAAGGCTCAGATCTAGAACACAACTCGGCAATCGCTGGGCTCTGGGCAAAAGCCAGAGAGCATCTGATGCCTCGGATCAGTGAGGCTCGTGTGACGTGATCCTCGAGATCGTCGGGAACTTGTTCTCCCCGAATGGCAGCATAGCATTGGTCTGTATTTGTCGAGTACTGGCGAGAAGACATGATGACAACCAAGTTTGCGCGCGTGTTCGAGTAAGAATAGGTAAAAGAAATATAAGACACAAGATTGTTTTGAGAGTAAAAGGTTGCAGATCGGGAACTATTTAACAGTGACTCAAATCTCCTTGGGTTGGGGCAGAGCAGCGACTCCACTGTTTTGAAACCGCCTGAAAACGATCTAGCAACCAACACTGGCCTGCGCCACGCACCAACCGCGCCACAGCCTAAAAATACGCCGTCACGGCAGATTGTTGGTTTGATCAAGATGGCATAAGGGCATAAGATTTCTTTTAAAAAGAAATTGCTAACAATATCGTAGGAGATGTATAGTGTTTAAATTAGGCGAATGTCTTCATTCCTTTGCCAACATCGACGTCACCAAGAAATTCCCCTATTATCACAACAAGCGAGGGACGACAAACTTGAGGGGCCATGGTACAGCTAAACAAAAAGTCGGCAGGAATACGGTAATTCTAAATTAATTTACATTGTGGCAATAGAACAAGATCTGTGTAGAACACCTCGCGTTTTGTTTGTCGAAATCACCCCCAGGGTAGCTGTCCTGCCTTGTCTGAGATCCTTTAGCTGCCAACGAATTCGTCACCTGTGGGCAGACTTTTTGGGTTTCACCGTGTCCGGCCGCAAGCTTCAAGGTCGGCTTCCGATAAGCCAATCCTTTTGCTAATCATTCCCCATTTTTTAGATGCCTCAAAATGCGACAACTCTGGATCGAGCCATTTTCGACCAAGCTTGCCGTCATAGTCCGGATCTCCCAACTTCTCTGCCCACCCCATTAGATCATTCACCGAGTTAAATCCAGCCGCCTTTAATTTCTTCATTTCCCCTTCGTCTGCCTCCAGAGCTTCAAATGTTTTCGCCCAGTCCACCTTGTTGTAGTTGGGCCCTAGATAGCTCGAAGCCACTGTGTCATGCTTTACTGTGGCCTCTTTCAAGTTGAGGCCCTTGGAAACTTCGCCTTTTTTGAGGTTTTTTGGAGGAGCCATTGTCAATAATTTTTGAATGTATTTTATGGTGTCTTCTTTTCGTACGCCGCTGGCTCTTGCTGCAGTTGCCTGAATCCTTGCGAGATGCTCGTTCACAAGAACGACGTACTGGGGATTGGCCCTGGTTTCCAGTATAAAAGTTTCAACCCTCTGCAGCATGTACGTGAATGGTGTTCTGTGTTTGTCGTTCTTATCGTAAAGGCTCTTTTTCCCATTTGACTTACCCTTGCCCTTGCCTTTGCCCTTACCATTGCCCCCTTTGCCACTGTCTTCCTCGGGTGGGTCGAAGTTTGCGTCTTTCAAAGTCGCATCAACCAGCTCGGTTTTGAGTATACCACCAAAGCCTTTTTTTTTAAGTTCCTCTTGAGCATCTGCTAGTGACTTGACATCTGTTGGAGGTTCCATATAAGGCATTTTTGCGTCATTGAGGTCGTTGCCTAGGAGCCTCCACATAAACTCGTGATAGCGAAGCGACCTATCCCGGCCTGTTCCTCGATTACTGGTGCCTTCCTGGCCCTTCCTCTTACTGAAATCAAGAATGAGGTTTTGGTTTTCGGCACCTTGTACCTGTCTATACAAGAGAATTGTTCAGTATACCAGTCAGAATCATTTCATTCGCGAAGGACTAACATGACCATTTGATAGGCTTCCCATAGCCATATCTTTTCATAGCAATGTGCCACAACGTTTGTATCGGTTGCATTGATGGGTGAGGCGAGAAGAATCGCCCATATAAATGGAACCCACAAAAGCAACTTTGTCGAGCAGTACATTTTGAGAGACATAGTGACTGCGAGAGTAAGAGATGTAAATTGAAAACTCAAATGGACGGCTCTGTATCACCAATATGCAACGGAAAGATGATACTTTAAATAATAATAACGGCTCACAGAGCTCGATGGCGAGCTCTTGTTACCATTATCGTAGAATAGTTGGTTGGAGTATGCCTTGCGTAGTCTTTTGGTTTCACATCCTACCTTTTCACGATAAAGAAATTAGCACAGCCTTGTATGAGTGCAAAATATCAATGGAATCGAAATTCCAGGGGCAGCATAAATGACTTGATAAGTCTAGACTACCACCGACAGGATTGTTTCAGCTCGAGGACAGTGGAACTTAGAAAGCCGTCGATGATCAACAACCAACAACTCTCGTATTGTACCTAATCTTAGCGACACTGAAAGCAAATGAGCAATTGGTGTTACAATTAATTACTTCGTATCAGTGTTTGTTAGGATCCATCGCTTTGAATCCGTTAACCCAAACAGTATCTAGTGAAAGTAGTACTGGACAAGAGATAAAAAAGCAATAAAGGCTTCCCTCCTCAAAAACACCATTTCAATGTTTCTATGTTCTGCAATTGCTTATCTCGATATTGTTGAAACCATGAAGCAAATTTATTCATCTTCAAGATTTCATGAGAGAGGTCATGTAATGTAATGTTTGCATTTCACGCACTTTGTGATGGCTTCTGAGGTATAATTAGGAAGGTAGTCGAGACAAAAAGGATGAAGGTACCAACAGTTGTTGGTTTTGAATGTATAACTTGAGCTCGGAGCTTCAAACTGCGTCACTGCCCCAATGTGGGGTTCATGTGTTGGCTGTGTTGACATTAGCCACCGCTTGCCCATTTTGACACGAGCCTTGACCACTCCAAGCGGGCTCAGGATTAACGGGCCGATATGCATGTAATGATGTTAAACATCCTTGATCCTAGAAAAGACACAAGCGAAGGCCTTTCACGAGCCTTGCATCGTGAAATATGCCTCTTCGGTGAAATGGGGGAAGTTGTTAGTTCGTTGGTGTCAGGTAGAAATTTTGTTAATTGAGCCCGCTTCGCCACGGACCCCACCTAACCACCATCTGCCATGTTTCGGAATGTCGGAATGGGATGCGGATAACCAACAGATTCAAGTTGGATATCGTGATGCCTCTAGTCTAGTTCTTGAAGTCGCCATTTAAACAGCAATGTCTGGTCCATGAGATTGGAAACACATGGCACTCATTTACCAATCATCCCTTCATTCAGACCTTGCAATTTCGCAATCATTCACTATGTATCCTCAAATACATCTTGTTTTATTCTTTTGTTCTCTTTCATCGCTTTCCTCTGCTGCCCAAGCCTACTCAGTCATATCTGGTGAACTTGGTTACTATGATACTCCGGTTGGCAACTTGATTGATGGTTGTCCTGAGTATTGTAGTATTACAGGTCCGAATCCTTCAAATTGGACATATCTCATGGGACAAGAAAAACTGGAGAACTGCCACAAACCTATGCTCTTTGACCTGAATGTCCAGAATGAACCAAGTCCACACAACGTTATTCGCGCATGTGTGGTGCCTTTTTCCGAGACGAGGTCTCACTCGCACAGTCATAAGCACGCTCATCGATCTGCCCACAAGCATGACACTATCGATCTTGGAACTACAGGGCGAAATATGACCTGTGATGGGTCATTGAACACCATTCACTCCCTTCTATCGGTTGGAAAATCAGGTCTTCTCCATGAGACCGCAGATGCTTTATCAGCCACCAAATTGATTCAAAAATATCTTTCCCAAGACGCACTCTGTGGGGTATCTATTCTTTTTTCACGATTTGAATCTGCTCTAGTTGGAGTTTACGTTGGAGCAGATGTTCAAAAGGATAGCGCAGCAAAAATACTTCAACAATCCAGCCACTATCTGCAAAAGGGTAGCAGCTATGTTGAGCATTGCGTTAAAGATCCTAAAATGTCACATACTATTGGTGTTTTTGCTGTCGATTCGCTAGAATCAGTCTCCGACGTGCATAATACTATACATTCTTGGGCAAATGGTAAATGCTTGGGAGGCGAAGAGTTACGAAAAGTCGAGATCGAAATTGTGACTATAGACGGCAATGCGTCGTTTAATAGGAATAATGCCTTGTTTTCCGGTCTTTCTCAGGTCCGGGGAGCAATCACACCAAGAGCAGATTGCCGAGCGATCCAAGTCAACTCAGGAGACAGTTGCGGTTCTTTAGCAAAAATGTGCAAGATATCAAGTGCAGATTTCACAAAATGGAATACGAAGAACATCTGTTCAACGCTTGTTCCAAAGCAATGGGTCTGTTGTTCATCAGGTTCACTCCCTGATATGCGGCCGAAACCACAAAAGGACGGGACCTGTAATACGCACCAAGTTTCCGCCGATGATGGCTGCTGGAAAATCGCCGAGAATTATGGTCTCACCGAAAAAGACTTGAACGATTTTAACAAAAACACCTGGGCATGGGCAGGATGCAAGAGCTTACAACCTGGCCAACGCATCTGCCTGAGCAAAGGTAACCCTCCTATGCCGGCTAGTCTAAGCAGCGCGACGTGTGGACCACAAATGCCTGGTACAAAAGCACCCAAGGGCTCATTTACTGCTTCGGACTTGGCAAAACTCAATCCTTGTCCTCTTAACGCTTGTTGCTCTGGATGGGGATTCTGTGGTACAACTGCCGAGTTCTGTACTAATTTAACGTCATCAGCCGGTAACCCCGGAACCACAAAGCCTGGGAAAGCCGGCTGCATCTCAAACTGCGGGACGAAGATTGTGGGCAACGAGAAAAAGCTCGGTCGCAAGCCAAGGCACGTGGGATATTTCGAGGCGTTCAATTATAATCGACCCTGCCTCCACATGGATGCGTCTCAGCTGAAGACTGCTGTGGACGGGTACACTGATGTCCACTTTGCCTTCGCTGGACTGACCGAGGATTTTAATGTTCACATGAGCGAAAACGTCACCAAGCAATTCAAGACTTTCATTAAACAAAATACTGAGTTCTCGAAAGTCATCTCATTCGGGGGGTGGGCTGAATCAACTGATAAGAGCACATTTCAGAGATACCGAGATGCCGTAAAGCCACAGAATCGCGAGAAATTTGCTAATAACGTGGTTAAATTTGTCAAGGACAACAGTCTCGATGGTGTTGACTTCGATTGGGAGTATCCAGGCGCAACTGACATGGGAATTCCGCCTAGTTCCAAGCAGGACGCACAAAATTATCTTGAGTTTCTTCGCCTAATTAGACAAAAGCTTGACTCAAGTTCGTCGCTATCAATTGCGGTTCCCGCATCATATTGGTATCTCAAGCCTTTCCCTATTGCTGAGATTTCCAAGGTGGTGAGTTATCTTGTCTACATGACATATGATCTTCACGGCCAGTGGGGTAAGTGCAATCATCTATAACTTTTATTTGAAGACATGACTAACAACTCTCAGATTATGGGAACAAATTTGTGAACCCTGGTTGTCCAACCGGAAATTGTCTTCGGTCTCATTTAAACATGACGGAGACTTACAATGCCCTGGCCATGATCACTAAGGCCGGTGTCCCTGCTTCCAAAGTCGTTGTCGGCTTCCCAAGTTATGGCCGCAGTTTCAAAGTGACCAATCCAAAGTGCACTGGACCAACCTGCAAGTTCTCGGGCAGCTATACAAAGTCCGAGGCCGAGCCAGGGCATTGTACTGCCACACAGGGTTACATTTCCAATGCCGAGCTGGCTAGAATTGTTACAAATGTTGAAGAAGGAACTGAGGGGTATTCGGCTGATTCCTGGTATGACAAAGAATCAGATTCGGATATTATGGTCTACGGAACAGAAGGTAAAGGCAACACCAACTAGGTTGCGTATATGAAGAAGGAAACCAAACACCGGCGCCTAAATTGGATCTGGGATAACAATTTCGGCGGCGCCGTAAACTGGGCGATAGACCTTGAAGACTGGTATAACGGCGAGGATGACCCGAAGGATATTCCCCGTATTTACCCACCCCCAATGGTGTGCCATCCCGACAAGTACCCCACCAAACTCGAGGACTTGTCCAAGGGAATTGATTCGGTTCCTTCGTATTGCCGTGGACAGGCCATCACAAAGGTCTTAGTCAATGAGTTGAACACTGCAATCACAGAATACAATGAAGTGACAAAGAATTATGACGATAAGGTATGAAAATCTTCTAAATCTAAACATCAGTCAGTACTAACGGTGTCTAACAGTTCAAATATTATGTTGATTGGGTAAAAGAAAGCATTAATGGAGATCTTGATGAGTTTATGCAACCAATCGCCGGCGAGGGCAACAAATACATGGATTGCAAATGGGAGTCGGCTGGGGGCAAAGGCCAAGGCCCATGTACCAAAGTCGACCTGAAGAATCCGGGTGGCCCTAATGCTGGGTATCGGATCATCGAGTATACCATGCGCGATGAGAAAGGCTTCTATAAAGCCCTTGAGGAGAAATACGGCATCGACAAAAGTTGGGTCACTTGGCAAAAAGAGTACGCCGTCAACGACCCATGCAGCTGTCCCACAATCAACGACCAACAGTGTCACATTCGATGCGGACAAAACTACCAGATGAACAGGAATTATCCCCGGCGAATCAAAGATGGTAGCAAGATCGATGTTGCCAACCCGAAGGAATTAATCGACAAGGCAATCCCCAAGACCAAGGATCTCTCATACTTGGCTATGGGATCGTACATTGAGATGCAATTTGGGACGCTTGACGCGGACTACGAAGACGTTGCCACCGCCCTGAGCATGCCCGTATTCATGCTGCAGCAGGCGACCGACTCGATCAAAACAATCAAGAAAATCGGAGAAGAGGAAAAGAAATCGAAGACTCGCGAACTCGTCATGAACGTTCTGACAATTGTATTCGCCGTGATTCCCTTTGTTGGAGAGGTTGCGGCCGAGCTCGTCGGGGGCGCAGCAGCCCTAGCGCGTGTTGCCCTGCTCATTGGGGAAGCTGGAAACGCAGGCCTGTCCATCGCTGAGATTGTTGAGGACCCGACCTCCGCCCCGTTCGCAATTTTAGGCATGCTCATTGGCGCTAGCGGCGTGCGAATCAAGGGCCCGCGAGAAGCCTTCAGGAAGGCTGCCGACACGCGCCGAGCCTTGTCGGGAGACAAACTGAAACTTTTCTCTAAAGAATTTCAAGATAAGGATAAATTGGTTCAGAATATGCTGAAGAAATGCCAGGCCTGAAAGTCGGGTAAGAGAAAGGGTATATTTACGGAATTCACTTTCCGTTTGTGTATTATTAATTTTGTCGAGGATTACAAAATTGCGAGTTTTATTAGTTAATTGGTTGGTGTTTCGAATAATGCAATTTGATATTTTGAATACTTTTCCTGAACCCTAATTCCCTTGAGTCGAACAATGCTTTGGCTGCATAAACCCAATCATAAATCCTCCTTGGGTATTGTGTTGAATATCCTCTTTGTGACTTACCCTGTACAGCACAATCCTCCAAACATTGTACTCCCCTACTTCTCTCGACTTATTTAGAAATAAATGAATCTTGCTTAAAACAAATAAATTTAGAAACGAGTACGTATTATTCTTGTTTATTTTATTGTTACTCTCAGATTGGTGTTTTGGGGTTTTTGGGTGCTGTAGTGTCAGAAGCCTTCGAGACGCCACCTACTGGCACGTTGCATTGTGCCTCTGCTGCCAACCACAATCTTTTATGGTTAGGGTCTAAGGTTACTTCAGGCCCGTTGACTCGTTGTGCCGGCTGCCGAACACGGTACGCGACACCAGGGAACCCTAGAGGGTGGTCCATGCACTCACGCGTCTGTTACAGCGCCTTTGGCCAAATGTTTAAATCCGTAACGCCCTGTGGGCTCTCAGATCCTTGCTTTTGTCCCAAGCTGAAGAGGATAAAGGAACTAACCCTTCATAAATTTCGCATGAAGATGTTGGCAGGTACCGAACATGCGTGTCGGAATCCGCGGACACGTTGAAATACGTCACTGGACTTTCCAGGCTAAAAGCTGTCCCGCTCTCCACCAAAACACATCTTGTGATCTTCAACTTCAATCCTAACCGCATCGTGTTTCTCTAATGTCGACTCGACAATAAATTGTCCCCTTTCTTATGCATTGGACGCCGCGAATGGGTTACGATGGTGGGCTTGGTCGTACATCACGACAGTGGCAATCGCGTAACCTCTAGCCTTAAGGCCTTAGTCGCGTATTTACAAGTTCTTGAATGGTTGGCTACTTTATCAACCCCGGGAATACCGGCACGGATGATCAAGGCCCGTCGGACTTGAAGCAAAAGAGAAGGTACCACTAGAGCATCTTCGGGTCCGGGCGTATACGATGTGCGATACCACCAAGGCAAATGTAACCCTAGCGCGTGCAAAGGGCCCCTTGCTTGATCTCAAATACGAGGTCATTTATTGGGCATGATCCACGCTCGAGCTCCCATTAAGCAAAGATCAGCAGAAAGCCCATGAAGCTTGGACTCTTCTCCCAGACTTCGAATCCACATTTCGGCTAGATACCAATTCCCAGAATAGAAGCGGCATGCATTTGAGTAGTCCCTCAATTTTAGCCCATGTTAGAAAAACCCAAAAGCGACATGAGATGGAAACCGTACAAAAAGGAACCATTTCCCGCACGCAGGATAATATGCCGCATCTTGATACGCTTGAGTAGCTGTGAATTTCACCCCCCTCACTCGTTCTCGCACTTTCAGGATGAAGTACGCCGCCGCCACAGCCGTTGCTTGGGCTTCCCTTGCAGCCGGACAGCTTGTCTGGCCGTCAAAATGGGACGAGCTTGAAGACTTTTACACTATGCATTCGGGATACTACAAGAGAGGATTTTCTGACTGTGAGTTTTCCTGCGCCCGAATAGCAATCCCAAACACAGATGATGCTGACTTGCGATAGCTGTGAACCCTTGCTCTTTCGGCTCCAACGTCAAAGGCCGCCAAAACTCAGCCGAATGGATCCGCACCGCGTTTCATGACATGGCGACCCACGACGCAAAAGCCGGCACCGGCGGAATCGACGGTTCCATCTGGTGGGAGTTGGATCGAGCAGAGAACATTGGCAGCGCCTTCAACAACACATTTGGTTTCTTCAGCGGATTCTTTTCCGAGCGCGTTTCCGCTTCTGATCTGATTGCCCTTGGTGTCGTGACTGCGAGTGGTGCCTGCAATGGTCCCACGGTTCAGCTGCGTGCTGGCCGCATCGACGCCGACAAGGCAGGCCCAGCAGGCGTTCCAGAGCCGCAAACCGACATTGACACCACGTTGGCAACATTTGAGAAGGCTGGCTTCACCAAGGAGGATATGATTGCTATGGTCGCATGTGGCCACGCGATCGGTGGCGTGCACAGTGAGGATTTTGCTGATCTCACCGAACTTCCACCCACGCCCGACACATCGGTGCCCTTTCAAAGCGATGTGTCCGAAATCAGCAACGGGGTCGTCACCGAATTCCTCTCAAACACAACCAAGAACCCGCTTGTGGTTGCATCGAACGACACCTTGAACTCGGACAAGCGCATTTTTGAATCCGATGGCAAGGTTACGATGAAGAAGTTGGCCGATAAGGCGACGTTCAACACCATGTGTGGCGATATTTTCACTCGCATGATTGACACTGTCCCTAGCAACGTCAACCTTACCGATCCCATTCAGCCATACGATGTCAGACCCTACATTCAGGAACTTTCTCTTAAGAATGGGTCCATCTATCTCCAGGGCAGGGTTCGATTGAGAATCACGAATGGCACTGGTCGAGATGCGGATGACACCACGGTCAAGCTGGAATATGTCGACAACAATGGCGAAGGCCGCACTACCATCAACGCCACGCGAGCAACATACAAGCTTGGTATCACTGCTGGTCTCCACGGCGAGGGATTTGTGTTTTTCGAGTTCGAAACAACCATCAAGCCCGAGACTGGCATTAGCAAGTTCTGGATTGTTGAGACAACGACATCTACCAAGAAGACAACCACACACGACAACCAGGGAACAGGCGGATACCCTGTCGACGACACCATTCTATACCAGGTGGATGAATCATGCTTTGGAGTGGATAACATCACGAATGCTCAAATCCCCATGGTTGTTACGGCCGCCGTTCGCGAGAAGCGTGCATCGGATCCTCTATCCCTCCGAATCATTCGCAAGGTGGACCGGCAAGGAGTGATCGTTCCCGAGCTCAAGTCTGACACTGTCGACTTCAAAGCTACAGGCAAGAAGGATAGCGGTTACGTGACCTATCGCGCCGAGTCGCAGTCTCCAGAGTCGACTACTTTCGACATCCTTTTGGGAGGGAGCAATCCTATCGGACTTGAATTCCAGGCCACTGGTGGAATGCCACAGACATGTCCGGCATCAGCATAGATTTACATAAGCCGGTGTATTATGATGTCTTTGTAATGAAAATAGATGATATAGAGTTATTTTATAAAGGATGAAATAAATTAATATGACAACACCCGCTTGCTGTTACTACTCATCATTCCCTCCATCTCTAAAGGGGACCACTGTACAATTTCATCTCGCGTTTTGTGTATCATGAATATTTTGACCAGGCCTTCAGTGATAAATAGTGTTCAATTATATTTTAGCCAAAACTGAATTTAAGTATATACTAAACTTTATCTCAGACGTCAGGGCTGCTTGACTCAGATCATATCCAATACCAATGCAACGCCGAATGTAATAGAAGCCAGGGCACTCAGGCCCAAGGCTGAGGTGCTCAGAGAACTTCCTGCGCTGGTTGATGCAGACGGAGTACTGGTGGAACCGCCTCCAGTTGTCTTGTTACTGGTTGTGTCACTGTTGCTCGATGGCGACACGACAATATTCTCCTTCACCACAGCAGTTCCTGCCTCTAGAGCTTCCAGCTGCTCATCGGTGCACGACTTTGCTGCCTCATAGATGTAGCAAATGGGCTCAATACCTGCAGGCAATTTATTCTTAGTACCCCAGCTGCTCAGCGGGCCGTCGCTGCTGTAATTCCCACTGGTACCAATCTCGACATCGCCAGTGGCGATATCACGACCGAAGATGGAGCGCTGGAAGATTCGGTACATTGTCTCAGGTTGATACGCCGCGACGGCATGCCCAGCTTCAAACACTCGAGAGAACGAGACGTTTCCGTGCTGTCGAACTAACCCTCCCATGTAACTCGAGTTTGTCTTAATGTTAGCATAACCGGAAGACCGGAAGGCAGGGGCATCGGGATACTCCATAACTAGGCTGACATTCTCCATGCCGATCCCTAGGAACATGAAAGTTAGTAAATGAACAAGATATTGTCGGATTGGGACATACAATTGCATCGGTAATCACGATCTCCGTAAACAAGAGCCAAGTTCACACCAGCCCCCAATAGATATTCCACATCAGAAACAGTTCGAACCATCGGATCGCCCGTTATGGCGAACATGTTCTCCGAAATGGTGGTTCCTGAGAGCGTAAAATTTACTGGAGCCCCGACAGCCTCCTGCACCCAGCGTTGGTTGAAGAAACCAGTAGGATAGTCTGGTGGGAAGGCGATGCTGCTCTCGAGCGAGAGATCAAAAGCACTTCGATTAGACAATGCGGTGTAGGCTCCTTGAACGTATCCGAAGCACATCTGGGTAGCGGCAACACAGGCCTCATTTACTTCGTCATTGTTTCCGTACTGCTTTGGGTCCTTCTTGGCCTGCAGGGATCGACATTCGTCAATCAAGTCCCAGCATCCGCCCTTCTTGGTGATGTTGTGCCTGGCCAGCTCATAGACGTCTTTGGGAATGACCTGAACGCCATAGGTATTATTGTACGCGTACTCTGGAAACCCAAGAGCTTGAATCTTGGAATCGATACAGCCGTTGTTTACGCCGAGAGTTCCAACAGGTAGCTTCTTTGCGTGAGTGTCCTCGATGGTGCCGTTCTCGATCTTTTCATTTTGCTTCTGAAAGTAGGCAGCAGTGGCAGGACCGAAAAATCCGGAATACTGTATTGGATCGTGTAAGCAAAATGACAGCAAAAATTGTCACTCGTGACTTACCGAGTATGACCAAAAATTAATTTCGTCATTGCTTGTCTTGTGCTCGGGGAATTCTTGGAACCAAACTTGCGAAATTTGCCAGACCTGCTCCGCAACCTGGGCTGTGGTGTTGAGCGTGTCCTGATGACTTGTGCTGTAAGCTGAGGCGACGACAGTCGACAGGTTGGTGGAAACGCTGACGGCACCTTCCGGGGCAGGAGTGAAGACGCCAGTTGCCAAGTCCACTGTGCCATTCTGGGGCTTCGTATAAGAATACCCGGTCTGAACTGGCACATCTAGGTATAGCATGTTGACAGCGTTGTTCCATGACCAAGGATTTAGGCTCGTGCTATTGGAGTCGGGGTTGACTGTGCACGGAAAGCCGCTCCCGCCGTCTAGGAAGCTTTCGCCCGGGCCGCCAGGGATATAAATCGTGGTCGGTGCAGTATCGGCATTTTTCCTGGATTCTTCAAATGGTTAGTTTGATTGATAAATATTTTTGCAGAAAAACCTAAACCCGACTCACCAAAATACCAGAAGAAAATGCTTGCGTTGTATGTTTTGTCGATGCTTGGGAGGGTAACAAAGCCACTGTAGCCTTTGACGCCAGCTGTGGTTTCGCAAATAGACGTCTAAAAGAAAATTAGGTTTTTGTAGAGGAGGTGCGGGATGGAATTGCAAACCTCCTTGTAAGACACGGAAATGTCAGGGTAATTGCGCGATTGAAACTCGGTCAGATCCTTTGGCAGTGGGATAAATGTAGAGCTTGCAGCGGATGCCACCGCCGGAAATAGTAGCAACGCGATATTGTGAAGCGACAACATCATTGATAACGCCCCAAAGACTTCAAGAACCTAAGAATTGATGTCTGCCTGTTTTTTTGGATGCATTTTGTTGATGCGCGTTGTCAGACTTACATATATAGGCTTCATACGTGATGGTGCGAAGCATCAAGGGCTGAGTGGGCCATGACGCTCATCTCGCCAAACGATGTGATTTGGCAAATCGTGTAATTAAGCACTCCCTGCCGCCTTCTTCAGCTTCGGAATGTTTACCATGGCGCATTGGCGCAGCGTGTGTTAGCGATGTAAGCACCCTAAACCTTTTCAGGAGCATGTGCGGAGGAGAAATTCGTATTTGACGGGCCAGCCAATCAAGTGCCGTCGTTCCGATCCTTCTCGCCAAACGATGACGTCCACGCTATCTGCGCCAACGCACTCTTTACGTTTTTCTACCACCGTGCCTTTCTAGCAGTGCTGTTATTGGAACGGAATCCAAATACCACCTAGGGTAGTAATACTTCGGGAATCGTAATACGCTTACTTATAAGGCTGTGTATGCTACTCTTTGTGGCTGAGTGGGTGGTGCTTTCACCTAACCGATGCCCAATTGAGAAAGGGCTTACTTAAACGTGATAAAGGTAGTCAAATTATCGGGGAGAATATCTTCCATGTGCTAACTTTCTATGGTATTCTCCGAGACGACGGCTTGGTAGAGTTTATACTTGCCGCGGTCAGATTAAGACTACGCAAGGAAAAGCACGGAATCGGCTGGAGCCTATTTTGCAAGTTGGACAGTTTTGTCATTTCGAAATGACCACGGGTCGACGTGCGCTCGGCTCTCGATGGCCTTCTACTCGGCTGTGGCCAGTACGGTATTTCGGCTACGTCGTCTCTGTTGACCCATACAAATGATGCAATTATCGACTGCACGGGCATCTTCCAATACAACGATGCCGCGTTTCCCAACGACAAGGCATCGTGGTTTAGTGGATTCCACGGCCAATACCAACATTGTCTACTGGAACGGACGACTGCTCGCCATAATGGAGTCTGCAAATCCGTATGTGGTCGACCTAGATACACTTCAGATTTATGATGGTGGATCACCGCGACGTTCGGGGCTGGAGTTTTGTTCACTGGGAACATACCTTCAACAACTACACTTAAGTTGCATATTTCTTGCGAAATTATCATGAGAACATGGGTGTTCGTGTTGAACTGAGCACGTTGATTCTTCCAGAATCCCCTTTTAAGTATTTGTGTTGTCTTGGATGTCTATCCATCGGAACAAAAGGTGAAGTAATGTCAGATTATGAAACTTAATGCAAACATTAAAATGAAGCACAAGCAAGGCTATGCTCTTCTTTAATTTTTGGTCGAAACATAGTGTCTGCTCATTTCCCCGCTTGCCTAAAGCTTAAGCTACCATTGGTTACTCAACTCGACACCAAGAGGTGGTCATCAAGCGTAATGTGAAAAAAGACTTTTTCCATCCCGCGTTGCAGCCACCTATGCAGCCTGCACAACTCCAGGCAGCTCATCACCGGGTTAACTTTGGCTTACGCTGAAGGTGAGGCCCGAATTACGCTAAGGGACATTTGGACGGAAATGCAGCCAATTGACTGAACCAACAATGTTGATCAGCGCGGGGCTCAATATAAAATATCCTCTGGCTGTTGGTTGCTCTGGCTCATTTTTTACTCCGCCAATATCCTTCAATCGATCGACAATGGCTGTCTCTTATCCCACCTACAGCGAAATTCGCCAGGCTCACGAGCCATTTGGGTGCTCAGAGGCGGCAAAGCACCTTGGTTGGCGGCTCGAAGGCGCCCTCGAAACCGCCGTATTTGTCATGTTAGATGCCAAAAAGCCTTCTGGAGACCGCGATCCCTATTTTCAACAAACCCTCGACGGAACAAGCTGGCATCTTATTTCCCAAGAACCCTTCACCAAAACTAAGGTGTCGTCTGTGACTGTCGAGGTTCACCAGCTGAACAGGTGGCCGGAAGAGTGGGAGAATAATCACGAGCATGGATGGGATGGAGGATGTGGAGCCACATTGGAGGTGGCCAGTTACGAAGATGGGTCAGGCACGTACTCGAGCCTGGTGCGATGCTGTGGTGAGGATCGACCAGCCGAAACGCCACCCCTCGTTGTCAAAGCCTCCTCGCAGCCTTACATCACAGTCCACGACTACCTCTCAGCAGTGCACCCTTGGCTCGTTGGGCTGCGCACCAGTATTCTGGCCGCATGGAATCCATTTGATAACCCATTAACAACGGACACAAAATTGATGGTGGATCATGGTTTAGTGGATCACCTCTGGATAATGGTGGAAGAAGAGTGGCTGGCGCACCAGGAACGGGAATATAAGCTTGGGCCTCTGCTTAGCCAGGAGGAAGAGGATGCAGCGTTTGCCGCGATTTAATGCGTAATGCGCTTGACAGGTAATGATTGAAGTCAGGTTGTCGGCCAAATCGATCTGATGTCAGGAGTGAGTTGTCAATGGCAGGATATCTGTCCTTTTTATACCCTTGAGTTTTGAGGATCGAGGACGACGTACCCTACAACGCGTTTTGCACAACACGAGTCGATTGAAGTTCGTGATTGGGATAAATGTTAGATTGATGGGCTATATAGTATAAGAATATAATATACACGCCAGTGATATTCGAATTTACCAGTTCTCGTATGCATCGAGATCTTCATTGCCCCCTTGGGCGCGTGCCACGCGTTTATGCGCGGGCGCTTGTAACGATCGCATCAATCTGTCCCCAGTCAACAATTGACAGGGCATTAGGTCGTGGAACAACCGCCATTTATCCTGTAGGCATTAACATGCCATCCTCAGAAATTCTCCATACCTTCACCTGGTTGCTGACTGACATTGTGATGTACAAGAATCGGCCGTCAAGACTTGTGGCACATCCTTTAGGGCAGACGCCTTCAACGGCTGTGGTTTGTATTCGCTGCATGCGGCTGGCCTTTTCGATCGAAAACACGCTCACAACGTTGTTTCCTCGTAAAAGTGTGTAAATATAGCGACCCGATGGGTGAATATGTAGTCTAGGTGAGATAACAGTATACCAGGACCACCAATCAGGCTGTTTGGCAGGACATTGAGTACATCACATTATTGACTCACGTCAAAGGTCACCAGTTACATCCATGTGGATTTGGAAGACTTTTTTGATTTTTTAAATCTCGTCTTGTTGGTTTCGGCGGTTGTTGATATGCGTCTTGCTGTGAGATATGACCTACAATTTGAGCACAGCGCCATGTTGTGGATACGATTTGTGGGCGCCATACAGAAAACTCTTGAAAAATGTTTAAAGCTTATCCCACTCAGCTTCACCACGCAGCTACGAGTATTCTGAAAATGCCGTGTCCCTGATATGTTACTAAGAAAAATGAACCTGTGATAGACCATGCTTTTGCCGTACAAGCTTTAGACTCAGGCATAGATGTTAATTACAATAGTATCGCCGCCCCGCCTACAATAGCAATAACCCCGGCTGCGATGGCATTCTGTGTGGCAAAAGTCCCAGCAATGTTGTCACTATTTGAAGAAGTGACCTCGTTACTGGATTCTGAGGCTTCAGAAGGACTTGGTTCTGTAGCAGTTGCGTCTGAAAGATCAGTCCTAGATGCATCAGAAGACGTATCCTCACCGCCACTGGAAAGCTTGTTGGCCCCAGCCGTTATTACAATCAATGCCGTGGTCATTGTGTAATCGGTGTAGGTCATCGTAGCAATTATCGGTGTGGCGATGATAGGCGCCGAAGCATCCCCCCTCCCATTGATAATAGTGTTGATGCAATTCAGTCTAACGTCCTTGATATTCGCAACACAGCTGGCGGACATGATTCTAAATTAGTTTTTAAATATTAGCAAAATTTTGGAAAAAATGAAACCCCAAAAGAAAGAAGATGGATTTAGGTGGCCATCGTACTGGAAGGATTGTTTTTCCATCGAATAGGTAGCTCTGATGTCCAGTGTGGAAGGACCATTGGTAACAAGAATGGAGTCATCAGTGTTACATTCATAAGCCGCATTAGGCTTGCATCGAATATCGAACGTTGTTGTGGCCTCACTGACGCCTACGACTGAGCCATCATAGTTCGTTCCGTTAATGGCTAGGACATTAATCGTGGTAGTGATGTCAGTAGCAGCAGCCAAAGCTGCATATACAAGCGGTGGCAAAGTGGCTCGCATCTTATCGTGTTGTTTCCGGATGTAGGTGAGATCTACAAAAAGTTGAACCCAGAATGGAAAATGATTGGTTGACAACCGGATCAGTAAAAAATTCTAAACAGCCTCCATTTATTTACCCAAGGTCGAGATTTTATATCCCGCAAATAATATAGTAAAATGCTTGCACTATGTTGCTACCCGAGCCAGGACCTGCACCATGATAGGAACAGTTGCTCCGTTGGGCCTTTTGATGGTGTTATTACATAATGCCAAGGAATATGCGTGAGCTATTTCCAAGTTGAGCATTTCTCACACGATGCCCAAAAATGCTCCAATGAGAACGTGAGATGAGCCGCCTCTAACTGCCTTGGCAGTAGATCACGAGACGGGGCTGCTCTTGGCAAGGGATCTAGTGCATATCCTAGATGAAGATCAAGGATTCAAAGGCGGAGGGATAAGATACGTCACACGGTCTCTCTCGGGTATGGATTTATGGGTCTGGTAAGTACATGTCAAGCAGTAGTCAAATGAATAACGAAGACAATGAAAGAATTGAAATAAAATCAGAAAATATCTTCAATTAAGTTCGTCTGTATCGAGTCAATATAAATTCAACGTGTAATCCGATTCTTCTCTCCTCCATATCGAGACGTAATAGTAGACACTAAAATATTTCCTGACATAGTAGATATTGTTGCATCTATAAACTGCCATTCTTCTGCAGTCAAAGTGTTCTCAGCAACTAACCGATGCAATTCCTCATCAATTTTACACTCAGTCTCATATTGTAATCCCTGGGTCATAGCTACAGCAGCGTCGTAAGTTGATAGGCGGAGGAGTTGTTTTGTAATTTCGACTGTGTTGATCAGATATAAGACTTTTCCGCTGTCATAGTCTTTTTTCTCCTTTTCCCATAAGCCTAAGTCATTGGCAATAGAGACATGATTCTTGAATAGATGTATGTACCTGGCTAAACCAGGGCTATTAAAGTTAACAGATGAGTTGAGCAAAAGTTTAATGCAACTCAAAACATAACTGTTTTTATTAGCAAAACTCATGTAGACATTTCGAAGCAGATTAAAGAGGTTGTTACTTACGGTACTCCTGCATCTTCATGTCGATAGCGAAGAAAGTCTTCCATGTTTGTATACTCTTTTGCGGGAGGAGGGCGATTGAAAAATCGAATCATCAATTCGATCATCTCTCTCCCCGCATTATTTCCATGTAAACGATATAATTGAAGAATCTCTTCTATGGCTTCATCAATGTCGGACTCAAGAGGGGAGTTGATTTGCTCTGCATCACGATACCCAGGTTGCATGCGTGACATGAAGATTTTCTGAATGTTAGAGAACTATGTTGCGATTAGTATATGAACAAATAGAAAAGGATATATTTTCCTACCCGACCAATATCATGCATCTCTCAAAAGTCTAATATTATTATCAAATGGCTTAGTTTTCACTGGATTTCTGAAATAGTTTATCAGACTCACCATCAAATATAAAAATGAAGACATTAGTAATAGACAGCAACTTAGCCCTCTGCTCATCCCCTTCAGCAAAGATATAAACAGGGAACTTGGGCCATCCTTCTTCAAATTCCAATTCAAGTTCCTTCTGAGCAATTGAAGCAATAGAGCTTCTCACCCTAGAAGGTATCGATTCTCACTAGAAACAGCAAACTCCTTGACCCAGGCCCTGGATGTATCCAAAGACACTTTCTAGTGTTTACTTTGACGACATAAAAGGATCCCACAAGGCCACGGGAGCCCAAGTGCTAAAGGATTCAAGGTTATCCCATTGTCGCTTCGATTCTTAGAATTCTTAGAATCATCCTGATTCTGCACCACCATAGCCAAGAATGACTGGTCGTTGAACTGATCGTTCAGTTGGAGTGGAGAGCGTTGGAGGTACTTGATGCCCCCATACAAACAATCATACGCAAAGTTTATAGGAACCTATACTGTTGATCATTTTTGGACATCAATTTATCTAGATTCATATTAGCACCGTCTATTCCGTTTTCAACAAATGATGATGTTTCAAGTACCCTGAATGGCGGTGCTGTTAGTTTGATATTCCATTTTGCTTTCCATTTTGATAGACATCAAAGAAATAATTGGCATAGAATGTGTTCCCACTGTTCTATAAGACAGTGATACTTGAATGAGTAGGGTACAAAGATTTGATTAAAGTAGACGACAGCTAGCTTTTAAACTTTACATACATTATCATGGAAATCAATGCTTATCAATCACACTTCTAAGTTTAGAACAACGTAAGATACGACTTTCCATCACAATTCGCGTACTTTCTATGAAATCAAGCCACTGCATTCAGGTCACATGGCTTTATCACCGTACTGAATTGAATAATTCTCTTCCTAACTCCAAATTAATACACTACCGTTGAGTAATACCGACACAACGCCGCTTATCACAAACTTTTCCAACCAAAATCCCCGATTGAACCACTTGAAATGGTAGCGCCGAGACAACGGCGATAAAATTTGCAACAGGTTCCAACGTTCTATGGTGGCAAGCGAGGTGACAGCATTCTGGGTCAGTAGTATACTCGGACTCCGGGTGAAAGCTGTCGATCTCAGGAAAATCATCATGGATCAAGCTACAAGAAACATTTACATTGGTCTCGCTCACGAAGATGGTCTCATTGCGAAAGATGCACTGATATATTCATCCATCAAAAGAGACTTTGATTTAGATAATACCAAGAAACCTAGAAGCACTTCCTTACCTTTGTCGAGACATGAAGTTGGGTTTTGAGTTTGTAGATTTTTCAACATATATGTCTGAGTACGCCGCCTATCTTCGTATAGACACTTCCCAGACATGGGCTACAAAGGTCTTTTGAAAGAGTATTCCTACTCGCACACTTCACTTTTGCTATTTGCACACATAAAATATATAACTTATTTATTCATAGATAAAAAAAAAGATTATCTACTCTGTCAAATAACCGTTATGCCACGCAAAAGTGAAGTGAACACTCCGCTAAATGTGTAGTGGATTGTAGGCTATATAGTGTGACAAACCCATTTTATTTATTTTATTTATTTATTTATTTATTTATTTTTTCCTAAAAAAAAGCTGCAGAAAAGCCCCAGCTAAATAGATTTGTGTGTGCAAATAGTAAAATGTATGTGTGCGGATAGATATACTCTTTTGAAATGCCTACAAGACAACCTTGCGTAATAGTTCCATGTATTAGAGCATTTAAGCAAGTGATGAATACCTGACAATACTGGGCAGTAAAGGTATATTTTTCGCAAACTAATACTGAACCTCGTTCAGATTTTCTAGGATTTTCTATCTAGCCTCCATCACTGGTTTCTAGTAGTTTACATTTATTCCTCCTGTCACAATGGTCTTTAGCTGCGTGAAATCATCAATGCCGTACTTGCTTCCTTCGCGGCCAATTCCAGAATGCTTGATGCCACCGAAGCTGTGGTTCACGAGAGATTAGCTATCACCGTCTAAACATTGATTGGTAGAATAGATAACTCACGGAGAAGAAGCATCAGATACGACGCCAGTATTGAGGGCAACCATGCCGAATTGCAACATGTCGGAAACTCTTGCAGAGCGAACCAGGTCCTTAGTGAAGACGTAGGATGCGAGGCCAACCTCAACAGAATTGGCTATGTCGACAACCTCTTCCTCAGTAGTAAACCGCATAACTGGGGCTACAGGACCGAATATTTCTTCATTAACAACCCGCATCTGCGTGTCAACATTGGTAAGAATAGTGGGTTCATGGAAGTTAGGTCCTAGATGGTGTAAGTAAACAGGAAAATCAGCTTGCGTCGTGGAACAAGTACCTAATGATGGGATCTTTGAACCACCAAGTAGCACGTGGGCACCTTTGCTGACAGCATCCTCGACCAAACCGGCAACTCTGTCAGCAGCGGCAGGGGTGATCAATGGGCCATGTGTGACATCCCGGTCGTAGCCCCTCCCCACCTTGAATGACTTGACAGCGTTCACAAACTTCTCGAGAAACTCATCATATATTCCATCTTGCAAGTAGATCCTGTTTGCGCAGACGCAAGTCTGGCCAGTAACCTTGAACTTGGCAGTCACAAATGCCTGGACAGCTATATCAACATCTGCATCATCGAAGACAATAAAAGGAGCATTGCCACCCAGCTCCAAGCTCAGTTTCTTGAGAGTATCACTGGATTGCTTCATAAGAATGCGGCCGACTCTGGTAGATCCTGTAAACGAAATCTTTTTTACGATGGGCGAAGAACATAGGAGCTGGCCGATCTGAGGGGTGTTTTCGAGCGAGGACACAATATTGACAACACCTTTTGGAAGACCGGCTCTCTCGCCAAGCGCCAAGATTGCGTTTGCAGTAAATGGCGTTTCCCCAGGAGTTTTAATCACGACTGTGCAACCCACAGCGAGAGCCGGGCCAAGCTTTCTAGTGATCATAGCGCCGGGAAAGTTCCATCTAGAGCTGTCAGCCATAGTAATCGTGGCAGGCTTCATGTAAGACTCACGGGGTGATGAAACCGCAAACTCCAATCGGCTGCTTTACGACAGAAACTCGGAATCCCGGGTTGGTATGGGGAATGATATCGCCGTAGACTCGAGGCGCCTCTTCAGCAAACCACTCGAAGAAGCTGGCAGCAAAGTTCACCTCGCCAGTCGCGTCGGGCCATGCCTTGCCATTTTCCCAGCTGATCAAAGTTGCAAGATCGTTGTGGTTTTCCAGCATAAGCTCATACCATCGCCGCAAGATTCGCGATCGCTCGCGCCCAGTGCGAGATCGCCAGGCGGGAAAGGCGGCAGCGGCAGCATCAATTGCCTTTTGCGCGTCCTCGGGTGTTGATTCAGGACATGAACCAATCAAGGACCCTGTGGAAGGATCTGAAATTTTTTAGTGTAAATATTTGGCCATCGCATTAATTTGCAATAGTCGCCAGCGCAAACTCACCGTGAACATCAAATCGGTTGCCAGAGACTGACTCGGTCCATTCACCATTGATGAGGTTCTTGCCGATGAAGAGCGATTGATCTTTGAGAGGTGGACTGGTCGCCATTGTTTCCTCCTTGCTGGCTACGTGTTTAATGGGGCCGATGGAATTAGTTCGCAAGATTAAATCAGTACTGCAAAGGTGATTTGCTGAATCGCTAGACTTTTACAGTTCCACGATAAGTCTAGGATAAATATATAATAGCTATGGTAACATAGATGGACAAGCAAGCGGCAGAATGTACCCGACTGACTAATTCACAGTCAAGTCACCCCGGGTTTTGTCTGGAGCTCGATCTGAACTTCGCAGATCTCGCCGTCGGTTTACTGGAATCTTCCCCGCAATCGACATCATTAGCAAGGTTATGATAGGTTATAGCTTAGCGGCGTTTCTGTCTGCGCGCGAAATGGCAAGCCAAACCGATTGAGATGGCGGTTGGGGCCCACAGTTGCATTGGGAGCCGCGACTGAGACTAGGACCGAACAGGTGACGTGTGGGGTGGAATTGGCCTCACTGAAAATGGCAGGGCACCGCTTCTGCTTTCCTCGTCAGATTTGTCGACAAATGAGAAATCAGGGGGCGCTTTGATCCACCTTTGGCTAATCAACCGCTAGTTACGTCGCATTAGCGATAGTGACACATCCAGTAACTACATCCCGTTTATGGCACCCTCGTGTTTTTGCTAGTCTTCTGGGAGACTAGACAAATCATCTTTCGTACTGTATTATGGAGAATTATGGAGATATCACCAGTTGAATATCCAAATCGCGCTAGCTTCAATTGGTGTTGGA
Organism: Calonectria hongkongensis; assembly: GCA_017140755.1. Lineage (NCBI taxonomy): Eukaryota > Fungi > Ascomycota > Sordariomycetes > Hypocreales > Nectriaceae > Calonectria > Calonectria hongkongensis. The sequence goes on from JAACJA010000014.1 coordinate 848,440, forward strand.
CTCAGCCTTCCACAATCGCCACCTCAAGAGATGCTTCCAGTGCGGAGAACGATTGACCGCATCATTTTTGCCTGAAGCCTATACTGTACTTACTCACTTTGCCCTTGGTGCTTGTTCATACCGACATAGCAATTTGCGTCATTTGACACCCGGCTATTGTACCATTTACTCGGGCATACAATGGACAAAAGCACACACTCGAAAGTCATGCCCCGCAAATACAGCAAATCATTTACAGGGTGCTGGACATGCCGTAATCGAAAAATAAAATGCGACGAGGCAAAGCCGAAATGTGGTCAATGTCAGAATAAAGATCTTGCCTGTGGTTATGGAGTCAAATTGCAATGGATTCGCAATGTAGATGATCCCACTGATGAAGAAAGCTTGTCACAAACTAGATTGCAGAGGTGTCAAATCAAACCTGGTAAGACAAATTCCTAAAGCCTTCTGAACGAAACTAATCACTTCTCTAGATTCCAAAAGGCCGATAATTCCAAATGATAGACTCATCGAGATCATCGACACCCTTGATGCTATGGATACTGAGGACGTCGCGTCACTTGCGAATGGGCTGTCGCGTCATGTGGGCTCGTTTGGCGTTTTCTCAGTACACAACACTTCCTCTGGTACTTCCCATGAAGCCTCTAAAAATGCTACAACGAGCGAGTCAGGGTCTCTGGATAGCAACCTTAACGAGGCTATCCAATTTTCTCCGTCACAAATATGGGATTTCTCAACGCCATGTTCCTTAATAGAAGGAGAAGAGCTTATGATGAATGGGGAACTTATGGGTGACTTTTCAGCCGAAATATCAGCGTCTTTCTACGATTCTAAAACTCCTAATGATGCTCTTGTTACGAAGCCCGCGGACTCGACCGAAATGACAATATTTTCAGGGGAAAGAAGCGCTTCATACTCCTCAAGTCCAGAAATAGTTTCTACTCCACCACACATGTTAAACCAGGAAAGCTTTCTCATGCATTACTATGCCCATCAGATAGCGCCTTCTTTTTGTCTTATTGACAATGCAAAGAATCCCTGGAAGGCAATTCACCTACCCATAGCTTTGCAGAGCGTGGGTGAGCTGAAAGTGCAAGGGACCACATCCAGAATTAGGCGTGCTCTGAAATCCAGTCTTTTATCGATTTCCGCATTTTCCATGGCTATTGAGAATAAATTTCACCAACAAGATGAAGAATCCACTAAATGGAATGAGACGGCAACAACTCACCGTACCAAAGCCATCAGACTTTTAAAAGATTCGGTGAAGGTCGACTTTTATTATGAGTCGCGGCCCAAATATAAAGAGTTTTTGGCCAGCATGCTATCCATGGTTGTTGCAAGTGTAAGCCCAACGACCTCGTATTATTTATTTTGAGGAGAGAATTAACCTGACTACTAGGCCATAACAGGTGACATTGCCGACTGCGAAATTCATTTGAACGGATCATTTCATATCATGAATGAGGCACGTACATGGAAGCATAACTATTCAACAAAGGCCAAGAGCCTTCATCATACCTACTTCTACTTGAGAACCATCTATGAGAGCACAGCTCCTAGGGAGAGCCAATATACTTGGAGGACATATTCCCCGACCCAAAAGGGTCCGAATCATGTGACACAGCATGACACCTTTTGTCAAGATCTCGCATTGGAGGAAACGTCAGAAAGTTCACTGAACTTAACATCCGCAGCTGGAATGGGAAGTTATGAGTGCATGTACGGCATGCCCCACAGCTTGCTCGTCTTGCTCATGCGCGCCCTTGAGCTAATCAACAGATTGTATGATAGCGGTAAAGAAAATTCGAACCACATCATACCAGATCATTTAATCGGCGAATGCGATGAGTTGGAGAGGAACATTATGGACTGGTCACTAGAAGCCGAGCTCAATCATTTTCTACCGACTTGGTTCTGTGAAAAGTCAGATCTTATTCATCATCAAACAAGAGCATTTCACAATGCACTAATCATATACTTTGCTCAACATGTTCGGCTTGTTGGCCATCGATTCTTGCAACCATACATCAAGACCGTGTTGGAAAGCGCGCGAGGAGTCATACAAAACAAAAGCGATGCACAAACTCCGCTATACTGGCCTGTTTTCATAGCTGCTAGCGAAGCTTTTGATGAGGAACTCCAAAGGCAGTTTCAAGAATGGTATACACAGGCGGAAAGATACGAAATTGCAGATGCTAGAACGGGCATCAACGTCTTGAAAGAGGTTTGGAAGACAGGACCTGTTTCTGGCAATCGAACAACGTGTTACTGGAGAGCAGTGGCTGAACAATCTAACCACCGTCTATTCCTTTGCTGATTTGATTTATACGTTTAAATGGGATCGTTAATAGACACTCGTTTATCATGCTAACCTGCTGGCATAACACAGCCAATATGTGCCAAGAAGCTCGCAAGAATTCAATAAATGTCAACTCAAAATATCTAATATTTAAACTGTAATAAATATTAAGTGAAAACTATGGCTAAATTCCTCAAGACTTCTTGTAACATGTGCCATTTGCACGAAGTTTAGGTCAATCTACTCAAAGCTTTGCAATACCAAACCCGTCCCTGAGAACAACTCCCAGGCTGCTCTTTTTAATATCACTAATCTTTTGCACGCCAGCCAATGCCATTGTCCGACTAAATTCGCGCTCAAGAATTTGAAAGGTTTCCTCAACGCCTTCACGGCCTCGGTATGCTAGACCCCACAAAACAGGTCTACCCACAAGAACAAAATCAGCGCCAAGGGCCAAAGCTTTGTACACATCAGACCCAGAACGAATACCGCCGTCTAAGATGACAGGAATTGCGCCACGTGTAGCTGCGACAATCTCAGGCAACGCCTCCAGCGTGGAGCAAGCGGCGTCGAGCTGGCGACCACCGTGGTTTGAAACAACGATACCATCGACACCATGTTGAACAGCAAGAGCCGCATCTTCTCCAGTCATGATTCCTTTAAGGATGATTTTCATGCGGCTCACTCGGCGAAGAAATGGAATTGCAGTAGCCCAAGTCATACTTGAGCTGTGGGTAGTTCCACCAGCGGCTTTGATGATACCCTTTGCCTCGTCGGCAGTCTTCGCATCCATGAGTTGTCGGTTGATGCTAGGTTTTTTTGATGTTGCTGATCCGGGCGCTGAAGCATTCAAATTTGGAAGCTTCATGCCTGGCGGGAGCACAAGTGGAGTCTTGCGCTCAGTGAGGCGATTCCCAAGGACAGGGGTGTCAACAGTGAGCACGAGGGCTTGGTATCCAGCAGCTAAAGAAGAACAGGATATTAGTTCAAACCCATCAAAAAGATAGAATGGAATTATGCACACCTTCAGCTCTTTTAATCAGGCCAACGCTTTTTCCCATGTCCTCGTAGAGATAAATCTGCATCCAAAATTGTGGGGATTGATCAGGACTTCCTCGTCGAGCGTTAATGACATCTTCGAGAGAGGTTGTAGAATTAGTCGACAGAGTCAAATTCAAGCCCATCCCAGCAGCGGCATTTGCTACGTCAAGTTCACCTTCGCCGCCTGCCATTTTTTGCATCGCGCTAGGTGCGATGCCAATGGGCAATGGCGACTTCCAGCCGAACAGCGACGTTGTGGTGTCAACATTGGAGACGTCGATCAGGACTCGAGGTCGAATACATAGCCTATGCAGGGTTAATACGATCTATCGCGGTACCAAAATTGTTACATTCTAAAGCATATAAATTTCCGTACCTCTCGAATGCTTCTCTGTTCCTTGTTAGAGCCGTCTCGTTGTCCGACCCAGACACGTAGAAATTGTAAACATCTTTTGGCAATCTGTCTTTTGCCGCAGCTTGAATTTCTTTCAAAGTCAATGGAGCCATATTGGAGATATTTTTCGACGAATGGGCGGCGACAAACCGAGTTGGAGAAATCCAGCTGTTAGTGGCCACGACTGAACGCAGAGAGAAGCCTTCAATGTCAATAAAGCCAATCAAGGTTTGGTTGTCGGTTCGACATTCCATGAAGCACGGATGCTGTTTCGCCTCCCATCAGCGAGCAACGATGCGACCGGGTAGTCCGGCCCGCTAAACAACGACCCGCTCACAGCGCTAGGATGGCTTAGGACTAATTCCGGGGTAGCCATATGCGCTGGCCTGATAAGCTGTCTGGCTAAGGCATGCCAGATAAGGAGACGTTTAGTTACAATACGCGGTCACCTTCCCCCATGACTAATTTTTGCAAAGCCCTCTGGCCTGGCTTTCCTCGCAGTTGAAAGAGACCAATTTGAGACTCCACCCAGCTCAAACAACTTTGCTTTCCCTTGCCTGCATCATTTCTCCAAGACTTGCCATTTCCTCGTCGACCTGCTGGATTAGCCTGCTGAATTGGCCTGTCACGTTCCAGCATGACGACACCCAAAAGCCGGTCCCTCGGTGGCTGCTCAACCTGTCGACGCTCCCACATCAAGTGCGACGAAACGCGCCCATCCTGCCTAGCATGTGAGCGCATCGGCGTCCAATGCGGGGGATACGAGACCCGCATCACCTTCGCCTTCGAGTGGTGCGACGTTGGACCGCGTCGGCGACCCGACTTGGACGCCGGCGATGGCCAGAAATTCCGCCGCCCGCTCTTCACAGAGGGCTATCGCCAGACTATGAGCCAAAGCCTCATCAAATCAGTTCCATCTCACGTTGCGAATGATATGCAGACTTTTTTCGACACGGAGAGCGCTCGTTTCGAAGGTGGAAGACCCGACGACCAGGAAGTCGTAAAAGGCCCCTTCGCCATCTTCAAGTTTGGCAATACACGGCCCCCGCGAACTTCTTCATCTCCCACCGATATACCGGATGTCACCGATCCCCCGCAGCAAGATGATCAGATGAACGGGATCGTACCACCAATATCACTCGTGGAACTGTCCTTTTTCCAAGATGACCAAGACAAAACCTTTAGCACATCTCTCCCAGACTTTATGAATACCGAGCTCCTCTTTCAGGGGGACTTATCCTCTGCACAACCACTGGCTGACTCTATAAATACTGTATCCTACTTTGAAGCAGAGAGGGGATATACAGATGATACACAACATAATACCCTATTAGCACCCGGGTTGTCTTTTCCCATAGGACAAGCCCCCCTTGATGCCCCTTCCTTATTATACCATTACCAAGATGCAGTCATTCCCCTCTTCTCGCCACTAAAATATCACAAAACACCTTGGAGCACCTTATTCATGCCCAGTGCCATGAAGACACTGGCTACTCTAACAATAGGGCTACCGCCCAATAATGCGAGCCTCTGCGTATTCCAAGCTCTGCTCGCAATTAGCGCCTTTCATATTGCTTCCACCGGAGCTGGACCGCAGACACATCATTGGAAATCTAGAGCAAATCACTATCTCCACCTTGCCCAACAAACATTAAAAATGACATTGGCGGACCAAGGCGCGATCCCAAAGAAAGTAAAGTATAAGGAGACACTAATGGCTCTCCTCTCAATGGTGACCGCATCTGTAAGTCAAAATTCAGCCCAGCTTAGACCACGTGGCTAATACGTGTATTTGATCGCTGCAGATTTTTGGCGGTAACTGGAACCACACCCGATGCTTTCTTTTAGACGCCGACTCCCTGATTCGACAACGCGGATTGGTGAAGCCGCACAAGTCTCGCAAAGTTCGGATGCTACACCACTGTTACACATATGCTCGTATTATACACGAAAGTACATTCATCATAACACCGAGTCGGATAGAAGCCAGTCTCCGCTCAAATCTGTCCAGAGAGGATCGAGACGGGTCTCCTTTACGGGCCCAGAAATGGGACGGGAGACTAGATCAGAGACTTTCTATGGACAAGGGCTCCGCGGAGGGCCTCCACGATATACTGTTAGCCATACCCGGTCGTTGGGAGCCAACATTATATCCAGCGATTTATGGCGTTCCCGAGTCATTTCTCGTTTTACTTTCGGAAACGACAAGGCTCGCGAACGAGAGATACGCGCTCCAGCAATCTCATATCGAATCTAACTTGACTTGGGCACAATATCTCCTCAGAGCAAAGGTCCTTGAGAAGTGCATCTGTAGCTGGGAGTCGTCGGTGGATAGCTACCCACAAGAATTGGCGACATCGGTCTCCAAGACCTTGATACAGGCAAATTGTGACTTGGTAAAAAAGATGATGATGGCATTGCACCAGGCATTGCTCATATACTTTTATCGTAGAATCCACGATATCGACCCCATGATCTTGCAAGACAGGGTCGAGAAGGCCCTCCAGCTTCTCTTGGAATGCGAAGAGACTTACAAAGACACAGGTCAGTGCGCAGCCACGTTCGCTTGGACAGGATTCGTGGCAGCCTGCGAGGCCCTAAGCCAAGACGTCCAAGATAAATTCTCGGCTTGGTTTCGCCGCTGCTCACGGCGCAGCGGCATCAAGACGTTTGAAGCATCCCATCAGCTCGCGCAGCAAATATGGCAGCAGCGACGAGACTTAGATGACGTGGGCGTGAGCTGGCTGCAACTTGTTCAAATGCGAGACAGCCATTTATGCTTTGTGTAGTAATTATGAAGTCATGATAAATTATGATAAATTATGAAATGTTTTTATCGTTGTAATGCTTATTCTTGCCGCTGTGCACAACATCCATGATGTTAAGCTGTGCGGGGTCAATTGCACAATTCCGGCAATCTTTCATGCACCAAATCAATGGCGATTTTTTAGAGCCAACTATCAATGCCGAATTTCCAACCGAGCTCGGACGAACAATGACGTATAAACCCAGAGTTCTTGGTGGTTTCCGATCGCGCGCTGTAGCTCTCTGCATGCCCTCCAGCGATTGCACAGAGCCGATTCATCGGAGTATTAGTGCTGGTCTAGCCGAAAAAAACTGCCTGGTTCTGTCGGCCATTTTGCAAGCGACGCCGAGTCATGCAGTGATAACATCCCTGTTAGGGAATCGACCCCGACTAGCCTCAAAAAAATGGGTGGGGTAAGTCTCGATGCTTCGGCAAGACTGCCCGGTACCGCATCTATTCACCTTGATCTCCAGGTAATGGAATGTTACCCCAGAGCAGAAATACATTTATGCTGATAGGTCAGTATTTAATATGAACTTCAACGCAGAAAGAAAAGGCATTGCATGCTTTAATTGCTCCTCAACACACTTTTTCAGATATTCAAGATGGCTGAAGAAGGAAAACAAGGCAAAATGAATCCAGACTACGATTTAGACACCCCGATTACCTCTAAAGTCGGCCTCCGACAAGGTCTTGCTTCATATGGAGACCCTCACTTCTCTCTCTTTCTCCGCAAAGTTTTCATCAAAGCTCTTGGATATAGCGAGGATGCGTTGTCCCGGCCCATCATCGGAATTGTCAACACCTACTCCAGTTTCAATCCTTGTCACTCAAATATTCCGCAGCTCATTGATGCTGTCAAGCGAGGAGTCCAGCTCAATGGCGGTTTAGCCATTGATTTCCCCACTATCAGCATACACGAATCCTTCTCATCGCCAACTAGCATGTACCTCCGTAATCTTATGAGCATGGACACGGAGGAGATGATCAGTGCTCAACCGTGCGATGCGGTGGTGTTAATTGGAGGTCAGTTTCTACGTAGCTACTGTGAGATGTGATTGTGAACTAAACTACTTCCAGGCTGCGATAAAACGACACCCGCCCAACTAATGGGCGGAATTTCTGCAAATAAGCCCATTCTGCACCTTGTCACTGGACCAATGATGCCTGGAAGTCATCGAGGCGTGAGAATTGGAGCATGCACTGACTGTAGAAATAACTGGGCCAAATATAGAGCGGGAACTATCGATATCGAGGATATTTCCGCAATTAACAACGAACTTGCACCGACGGTAAGTCATACACAATGGAAAGTGGAGACACGATTGCTCATTCTGAACAAAGGGCGGAACCTGTGGCGTTATGGGCACTGCAAGCACAATGGCCTGCATTCTAGTCGGCCTGGGTATGATGCCCTTTGCTGGCGCCACCGCCCCTGCTGTGTCGTCTTCCCGTCTACGCATCGCGGAAGTCACAGGAAAATACGCTGTAGACGCCTGCAAAAACGTTGAGAAAATCCGCCCACAGGCATTGCTGACCAGAGAGTCCTTTCTTAATGCCATTATTGTGCTCCAGGCAATTGGTGGGTCAACGAATGCTGTGGTGCATTTAATGGCCATTATCGGACGGCATCCAAAGGTCAGAAACACAATTACTTTGGATACTATCAACGAAATTGGTCGAAACACACCATTATTAGTTGATCTGAAGCCGAGTGGAGATAACTATATGACTGATTTCCATAACTCCGGTATGTATTTACGCACTTCTGGATGATTTGTGGACATTGAGCACTAATCAACCCGTAGGCGGTATGCTTGCTCTTTTCCATGAGCTGAAATCTCTCCTTTACCTTGACGCCTTGACAATCACAGGCAAAACTCTGGGTCAAGAACTTGCGGAAGCTTCGTATGTGTCCGTACCGCGCGAACTCAGTGTTCTTCAGCCCTTTGATAAGCCACTGTACCCCGCCTCTTCACTTGTGGTCCTCCGAGGAAACCTTGCTCCTGGAGGTGCTATCGTAAAAGCAAGCGCATCGAAATATCGACACTTGCTAAAACACACAGGAAAAGCCGTTGTGTTTACAAATTCAGCAGACCTGGCAGAAAGAATAGATGATCCTGATCTGGATGTGTCTGCTGATAGCGTCCTTGTCTTACAAAACATTGGCCCCATAGGAAATCCCGGCATGCCGGAAGCTGGAATGATTCCTATCCCAAGAAAGCTCTCGTCTAAGGGTGTTTTGGATATGCTGCGCCTCTCTGACGGAAGAATGAGTGGAACAGCAGGTGGCACAATCGGACTTCACATCTCTCCAGAGGCAGCTGATCCGAAGTCGGTCTTGGGTATCATCAGGAACGGCGATCTTATCACTTGCGATGTGGAAGCTCGAATCCTCTCTGTGGATCTTTCTGATGAGGAAATCAAGGAGAGAATACAAGAAAGGATCAGATCCTTTGAGACATCCGACCAGGCCAAATTTCCATGGACGAAACGCAAGGATATGAGGGGATATCGCGGTTTATACATGCGATCAGTTAACCAAGCTGAGGAAGGTGCCGATTTTGACTTCTTAACAGCAGATGGACCAGCTTAAGTTAATAATAAAATAAATATCTCCTAGATGAGGAAAGTTACAAACCTGTGTCTCTGAATTTTGACTGTGGCGTGCCCTCTTGCATCTAGACTTCCAAAGAAAGGATGGGCATTCCGGATTGCCAGCTTCGATATACACAACTCATACAGAGTTAACAAGGAGCACTTGAAAATGATTAGAAAAGCAATCGTGATAAAAAAGTCATGATCATCATACTTGAGGCATTTCTAACTCGAAATTGTCGTATTCACCTGGCCTACGTAGGTCCAGTCCATTGGGGCATCTTCGTCAAACATCCACTCATGAATAACTCCACCTAAAATCCCATAAGCCCTCCTTCCGTCATGTACTGAAATAGCTGTAAAATTTGAACCCGCCGAAATACCTCTTGGCATGCCCTTAAGGCTTGGCTGGCCTGGGTCGGTCCAGATACCTTGTTTAGAATAGCGGCCAGTCAGGCTGCCGTTACTCTCGAGGTTCATGACCAACACCTCGAGTTCATCAAGGTGAGCAGTGGCAAAATTAATATGTTTATCTTTAGGAAGAGAGCCAAGTTTCGTTCCTGAGGCTCGTTGGTTAGAAGAACTCTGTCAAATCTATTCCCTTGCTTACCAGATTGACTCTTAGCCACATCTAGACTATTGTTTATCGAACCTGCTTGCAGTATGTTGGAGTTACCGTAAAATGCCTTCCAAATAATGCCATCTTCATCTGTTCCCTTAACACTCGTGATTGCGAGGCCACTAGCACTGTCGGCAGTTGCAAGAATATCCCCGCTTGTCCAACTCTCCGTCCCTAGCTTTTTCGAAAGCATCAGTTGTTGATCATCATTCTGCCACAAGAGCACGCGTGCAGGCCAGGACCAATTTCCCATACTTGGGCGCCACACTGCCAGGTTTGAGTCCTTGCCTGCGTTTATCTTTGTCTCTCGCCCAAGGCTGGACTGGAGCCACTTCGCGCCTGCTACTGCCCTGTCCATATTCAATTCCCAAATCAAGTTGTTACTGCTCAGAAGAATGTATAGTCGAAGGTTCCACTCATTTTTAGAGTCCCTCCAAGCTGTAGCCGCGATTGAGGTTCCTTGATTGACGTACGGCGAGACACCCCCCATGCCGCCGGTGACAGTATTTGCTTCCCATGTTTGGTTCTCGGAGTCCCACACCGAACTTATGATCTGGTTGTTGTTGCCTTGATAAAACACGTAGTAATGATCGTATCCGAACGAGTCAGTCCAGTTGGCGCTGGCTAACTGGGATTCTGGCAGGACCGAGACGTATTTTGCCGTAGAGGTTGGCTCGCTGATGGCAGATGTGGTTGTTGCATTCGAACCATTACCGGACTTTGAGTCGTCTTTTCGAGTGGTAACGAGAACAGTAACTGCAACAATCGTGGCAAGGATGACAGTTGAAAAGAATATGAGAAAAATAAAGAACGTTTTGCGTGGCACACCCCATATGCTATTTCTTGCGCTGGATTTCCCTGATTGATTAATTCCAGTAGGCCGCGTCTCTTCAAATTTTGAATCGTCACTGGGCAATCTGTAATATGGCCCGTCAAGTCTGGGATCGCTAAAGACCTCAGGTAGGTTGGTCGTCCTGCTCACTACAGGTAGCTGGTTTTGATAAACCTCAGGCAGGTCGGTTGTCCTGCTTGCTCTTGGTGGGTGGCCTTGATAAACCTCAGGCAAGTCGCAAAATTGGGGTGATGTCATGTCAAATGTACTTCTAGTGCGGTGGTGAGAGAAAAGAGATAGATGACATAGAGCGAATAGTCAAATGTCCAGCAGGTATGAAAGGAGTTAAAGCGAATAAAGATAGAACAAATAATGATGTGAATAAGACCAAAGGAATGTGAGTAAAATTCCCTGCAATGTTGGGTTGTAGCCTAAAATCAATGATCGCTTTACAAGTGAAGAGGATGTATGAAATAAATCAACCAAAATACTAAGAACACATGTCGCCCTGAAATTCTAGCACTTGGGTCAGGGCGACTGACCCGAAGGACAGCACAGTTTCCGCTGTCAACACTGAGTGTTGGCTAACAATACAGCGCCTAATGATTCGATACTACGTTTAAGCCGAGGAGCGTAAGGGTTCCACACCGCGGGCGCTTATCATCTTGGCCAGACGAGAACCCTAAGCGAAGCAAGGAATGAGCCAGGGTTCCCGCCTTGCAATCTTGAATGGGTTCAATTATTGGTCGCACCTCGACTCTAAAAATGCCTTTGCAGCAAATCCTAGCGGCTAGATGCTGTGTGAGCTGTGCTTGTTTCATGGGTTTATCATTATAGATCATGCTCCCTATATGCTGTCATCCGAAGTTGTCGGAATTAGAATTGCGGTATTTTGACCCCGTCGCGGTGTGGAGTCACCCAGGCAGCTGGTGCTATGCATGGGTGGGACGGTTAGGATTCACAGCTTGTCTGAACCAGCCAAGGCCGAGACGCGCAGCAATAGTTCGACTAAAAGATGGCGAGCCGTCTGAGCCTGCCACGGAATCCCGCTCGAGGCCACAAAGTCGGAGCGCGTAGATTGGATAATCCAATATGGAACGTCCATGAAAGTGCAACATGTTTCAGCGCAGCACAAATCTAGGCTTTCATGCGACGCTTAAGAACTAGCTTATTTATGTCTCTCGTCCCTGCGTTCACGAAAGGAGGCAGCTAAGAACAAAAGAATATGTTCCAAAATCGTCTAAAGGCCGCACAAAACCCGATGCTTGCACACGAGTGCGACAGATTTGAGTTTGCAATGGTTTTCTCATTAATTGAGTTAGTATACGAGCTAAGTATGCCGTCTTGTCTAGAGGAATGACTTTGTTAGATCATAATCGGCCGTCTGTGCATCGGCTGCAGTGTTGTTGCAGCCTAAAGTTGTACGTCGAAGCAAACTGTCAGATTATGCAACCGTTCATGGCCGGATTTTCGTTTATTTCTGAAACATGACTATAAATAACTGATTCGCGGCCACTTCCGCTTTCGTGGGATCCATTTGCATGCGCCCTAAATGGTGGTGCTAGGGGCTCCCTCGCAGCGACCAGGTACTGCGACCTTTCGGACTTTATTAACCTAGTCTTGAACTGACCAACAAACTAAAGATTTTATATAATTAATCATCAGCTTTCTGTCACAATTTTATATCTTTTTCGTAAGTCTTAAGAATCCGTTATTGCTGTCTGTTTGTTGGTGCGTCTCTTGCACACCAAATCTTCTCACAGCTGGCAACGCAAAACCTCGACGAAGTGGCAAAGGATATTCGACTAAGAGAGGCCAGTAGCATGCTTTATTCTGTGTAGAAGCACAATTTCTGCACACTCTGCATTTTCCCCCCGTTAACTGTTAGTCCTCCCCTGTTTTTATAGCCGAGGGCGGTAAACGTGATGCTCTCATTCGTCGTAAGACACTTGCATATAGCCCCCAATGTGAACATCGCTTAAGATTTTGCCGGCCGGCATCTCTTCGAGGGGAATAATAGATGCACATGTAACTAGAAAGAGTGGCCAAGGACATAAAAGCGCTATTTGTAATGATTCTAAAATATTCATACAGAGGGCCTAGACTTGCCTGTGGCACAGATGTTATTTGATGCTACTTGCGATCGGCTTTACGGTTTCACTAAAGAAACCGCCAAAGGACGCAGTTAATCCGTTTTGAAATATGACAAATGGGAGTTGCGAGGATGTGACTGTTGGTCTAGAAGATGCATCCGTGTATTGAATTCCTAGACCATGACAACCAATCTTGTAGTTCTTACCTCTGTGCATATAGTGTTGATGAATCACAGGTAGCCCTATACGAGAGGATTCAGGGGCAAAAAATCATCCTTGTTGCCTTGACTACTAATCAGTACGCACGATGGATGCCAATCTTGTGACTTGATCCACTTGATGACTGTAGCAATGGCGAATTTTCGAATTTATTGTGGACTGGGCATTGAATATGATATTTTGAAGGAGTTGTGATCCGGTTGAAACGTCCTATGCTAGATATTACAAGCTGCTAGCTAGGCGTTCTGTCCTATTTCGCCTGGAGGATGCTCTTATATGCGCAATATTTTACCTGTCTCACCTGTCCTCATTCACTTCATAGCTGTGAATGGTCAATGCCCGGGAGATCGAGTTTACTGGGTTGGGAATCGCTCAACCCATCTGCATTAAATTTCACTCCACAATGCTACCAAATACCCCAGGAGCGGTGATGTTTACGATTTTTTTTTCTCCCTCGGCTAGTTGGATTATGCGCGCAAAGTGGCAAGTATTCAGGGTCCTTCAATTTTATCGACCAGGGTCACTAAATAAAATATTTGCCACGCAGGTGTCGCAAATATGCGAGAGAAGGAAGCGCGAGTCATTCTATGATTTTAGTTTTTGAAAAAAATTGCGCGGTTACAAAAAGACAATTATTTCCAATAGTTTGCACCCTAGAACGCTAGTCATTGACCCAATCAGGGGAAGTCTGCAACGGTGTGCCGCTAAAACTCATCCGACTTAGCCATCCACAGTAACGTCTTGAGCCTGATGCATTAGCCAGCTTGAGCATCGAAACTATCGAAAACTAGGCCAAGTCGGAGCGGAAACTAGGCAAAAGAGGTTTCTGGACCGATATTGATACGTCTATTCCGGGGACTTGGATCTAGACTCCCGACTGCCCACCTCCTGGAGAGATATTTAATCTACCTCGCCGAGCCTAAAATGGACCAGGATTTGCACGCGTCTGTTCTGTACTCACGCACTGCACCATGAAATCAATCTTGGCAACAACTTTGGCTCTGCTCGCCTCATCGGCAATTGCCGCACCGGGCCCTTCTTATTCAAACTGCAAAAGTAATACTTGTCTTGATTCGGTAAGTCAACCGCTGTCCCGATTGAATCCCATGATCACTCTAACTAACTAGTGCAACAGATCAAGAAGGTTGGGGGCACTAATGCTTGCAAATCTTTTCTCAAAAAAACAGTTACCCCTTGTCCTGTGTGAGTATACGAAAAAAAACCAATTGTTGGACTTATCTAATAATTCTTCCCAGTACTGTCACCAAGGCAAAAACTATCACAGTCGCCGGCCCACCAAAAACCACAACAGTCGTGAAGTCAGCGACCATTTTTGACAGTACCACTGTGATAGAACCTGCAACATCCATCACTACTATCTTCTATGTGGCCACCGTTCAGGTCCCTTCTGGAGTATACTTGACATCCACAGTAACCATTCCTGCCACTCAAACCCTTCAAGCAGGTGGCACTTTTCTGGGGCAACGTGGTGTGGCTCCCAATGCCTGTCACCCGACAACATCATCCGCGACGGCATTAGCAGGATGCTCTAAGGCCTGTTCGGGAGGCAAGGCGCAGATTTCATCAGCATGTTCGTGTCTTGGCGTGATGCCTCAGACAGTAACGCTTCACCCATCAACCAAAACCTCCACCGCTGTCAAAACTGTGACACACACCCCGACCGTTACCGTCACCAAAACCCACACCACAACTTCTGTCTCAACTGTGGTTCAAACAACGGTATTGCCAATGACCGTAGAGAAGACTGCTTCCACAGTTTCGATCGTCTCGCTCTTCACCGATGCAACTGTTGTGACCGTGATCAGCACAACCACCGTTTCCCCCCCAGCGCCAACATGTTCGACATATTTACTTAGAGGGATCCCAGGTTACCTCTATCTTGGTACTACTGGCTATCTGGTATCAAGTGATCAGTCAGGAACATTCACCATGACTGGTGGGCAGGTGTACGAGGATGGCACGAATAATGTTTTATACACTGATACCTCGGAAGGAACGTGGTCTCTATATGTTGGCGACACCAGTAACAGCGACTTTATAGATCTCACTTGTGGCGAAATAGACCTTGGGAGCTCTAAGAAGCTGACTTGTTCCGTTGACGGCGTTGGGCAAGTTTCGTTTTATACGTGTCCGGGTCCCGGCCGTATCCATATTGGCACGACCATCCCTACTTCAGGGTCTTGTATACCATTGAGTTTTGAACTGAGTTCTGGTTGCGGACAGTCCGCTGAATGATGACGGCGGCCCAATCCAATATGCAATAAAAGATCGTGGCTGGATTACTAGGCATACAGAGAGAGTAAACCACCTGATTAATAATAATACTATTCTGGGACCTCAAGACTGAACAGCTCAAACTGTTGATGCCATCACGATAATGGAAGAGAAAAGCTATCGAAATTAACAATCACCAGATGATAACAAATTAGAATAATGCATCACTTCACCTCGAATAGTCTGAATCTCAATACTTCCCACACGACTGGCTACAAGACACCATGTCCGATAGCAGATAGAAATTTGCATTGAAGGATGCAGCTCACCTCAATGATTACCAGAGCCCTAGTGCCGTTTTATTTCTCCACATAATAGGGGGTACTGATGGCTCATCCACTTACGGTCGTTGGCTGCTTTGAGTTGGTCCTGGAGATGACGTCAGTATCTGGTTGGGCTGTGGATGATGACATACTCCGCTGAACATCGCACCAAGCCCCACCTAGAGATGGGAAATAGCATCGACGTGCACTTACCAGATTATAAACAGAATATAGCTATTTGTACGCGTTGGTTAAATTCCTTCTGGATTAGCGACCATGGCGATTGACGTAAAACAGATCCTGAGCCATTCAAGTACAGAAAACAGGAACGTGGTATTCTCAGGGACCCTCGCATTTTAAATTGGACCTGCGGAGCTGCAGGTAGCTACTAACTAGTGCGCACTTATTTCGTCATCCGTGTGAGGAAACCAGTCGATCCGATCGTCTTGGCATCATAGCAAGCCTATTTTAATCCACACAGGCATATTTAAAGCCTTTTCATAAGTGGACTTATTTTTTTTATTTTGCTTGAGAGTTTTTCTCCTCACCCTCATATTCTAGCAGACTTTTAATTAGCCTTCCAAAGTCGCCAAGCTATTCGCAATGAGCGACGAGAACGAGATAAGGCGCCTATCCGCCACCCTGGATCCGGTTTTTGGTAACGGGCGCATTCTTCACACAAAAATCTGCTCAGCACCAGGGGTACGTCAAGCTGACAAGCAGATATCAAACTTGCCTGAGGATGAGCCGTATGTGATGGACTTTGGATGGAACGAGACCAAGACAGGGATTTCGCAGCCACTAGTAGACAGCATCAGCAATGAAGATTTGTGGGCACTTATCCGCCGATTCAACAAGGTTCATCTATTTTACTACTTGTATGAACAGTACTAAAAACGACTAATAGCAAACTTTTCGTCTCAAAGAAACGCCAGGCAGTCTGCCGGGGGAGCTCGATTTCAACGTCGCCGAGGATGAGGAATTTTCGCCAAACAAATTAAGGGCATACCTTGAAAGGTTATATACAGGAACGGTAACTATATTTTGCTGCACGTATCCTCTATATAATTCTCTATGCTAAGCGAACTCTAAGCTTGTTGGATTACTAGGGTTTGTGCAGCACGTTGCAAGGCTCAGGTCTTGGCGCGAGCCAAGAAGAACGGGGTCTTTTTGCCTGGTGAGTAAGTTGCAGTTCAACTAGGGGATTTTAACAGCTGAAAATTCAGGTTTACTTCTCTGCTTGGTATCTGGACATTTTGGTACCCACCATCTTAACTGTTGCGTTAGTCCTGAGCGTCTCACCGGAGGCTCGACGTATTATGTTCCCAACAGCACCACTCGCATTAGTAGACCATGAGACTGGGGGTTTGTCAAAGCCTCCTGCTGGAATACTAGCATCAACCGACTCTGCTACTGGAGCACCCGAGAACAACAAAGGCGAAGCTGTTGAAAAGGAGTCCAGCAACTTTGTGACTGGAATCGCAGCCATAGCTTTGAATACTCTGGTTGAAAAGGACCCCCAGAATGAACAAGAAGAGAGGTTAGATGGGGAACCTGCGACTTCCGCTACGTCAAATGGTCTAGCGGCAGAAGTAGCTGTCGCAAAACATAAGGCATCTGGAGCCGACAAGCTTTCTGAAGACAAGACAAAGTCACCAATGGAGCGGATCATGTGGAGCAAAATGAGACCGTTGATGCATGGACTCTGTGTTTTATCAGACACTTGGGAACGTTGCGCAAAGTATGTATGTATAAAAGCCAAGAAGAATCTCGCTAATGAATAGTCTTTTGTCTCCCACTCCGCCGTTTTCCCCCACCGTACGGTACCGCGTCGCTGGACTCATCCTCCCGTTACTTATCCTGTCAACATTCATCACATGCTATGCGGCTTACAGAGTCGCTACCTTGGGGCTCGGTGTAGTATTTTTCAGCAGCAACAACTCTGTAGTTCGATTTTACAAATGGCTTCAATCTCAGGACATTACTCTGACGAAGTGAGTATCCGCGATCATAGATACAACCACATTACTAATGTCATAATAGCACTCTATTTAAAGGAGTTCCTACCGATGCGCAATTGACGATTACTCTTTTAAGGCTCGGCGAAAAACACGGGGCTCCTCTCATTCCACCTCCGGTGATCCAAAAGCCACCCCCTCAACGCCCTCGATCGCTCAATGATGAGGTTCTTGATGCCACAGGTGGTGACTATCCTCTAGGAGTGACGAAAGAAGAGGTCCGCGACGCCATCAAGAAGGACCCTGAGGTCATGCGTCAAAACAGCGCAGTTGAAAGCGCATCGATTAAGAAGCGCGGCAGATTTCTCGGGATTTTCAAGGGCAGTGCCAAAACTGCCACAAAGACCATCATCGGCGTAGACAAGGTGCGAGCAAAGGCAGGCACAGAGTCTTCAAAAAGACGAGAAGGTGCTGCCTCTAATCCACCAGAGCCGCCCATTTCTGGTCCAATAGAATTCAAGGGTAGATACAAGGGCAAGAAGGGCTTCGCATATCTCACAACTGATCCCGAATCTCCTAGTATTTGCTTCTCCGAAACGCCCGTCAAAAAGAGTGTCAATGACTTAGTTCTGAATGATGTGCATCCGAGGTGGGTGATGCCTATAAAGGACATCGCAGAGATGTCAAAATGCTCTAGCTATGGCGCAAAAGCAAAGCTTGCTGCAGGATGGGCGTTGGATAGCAAGATTTTAGATGGTCTCGAGATAGTTGATAGGCAAGGTCGATCTAGGATTATTACTGCTGTTCCCCATAGGGATGAGTTGTTCAACCGACTCTGTGCTATGGGCAGTCAGAAGTGGGAATTGTGGTGACTTGGTTTTACCCTTAACATCGCGACTGCTTCCATTCACTGCTTTGATCAAGACCCATATTTACTAAATTGAGTCATGAGTCTGTTTCCGTAAAGAGAAAATATCTATCAACATTCAAATTCAGCATTGTGCGTAAAGAAGTGATGGGGCTTCTCTAAAGCTACTGGGAAATTTATCGGCCCGATACTGATAATGAATCCACTGAACGATGGCCTCTAGCACTGAATGTTGTGAATGTGGAGTCGGCCTTATCGCAGGATTCCATCGGACGGGAAGTCCGAACATTTATAGGGCTTCGGAGCCTGTCGGACCGATATCATGAACGAAGCGGCCGCTTCTCTGCTCAGTATCTCGGATATTGATCACTATAATGCATCTGAATCAGTGATACGTTCCAAGGATACGGTCGCGCTACTAGGCAGAATGGACCAGGGGCCAAGGTCGGACCTCGTTCGGACCTATCAGGCCAATGCTGTCGGCTTCGCGGAATCCTTAGCTGGTAATCATGATATATTAACGAGGCATAAATCCATTTCCAAAAAGAAAATCTTATCTTTGAACACCTCTCTTCGCATGCCCAGGTTGTGGCTTGTCTATCGTGCTCAATAAAATGATTGCAGAGCGTCGCCTTTCTGTTGCAGTTTTCAATTGTGGTTATACATCTCCCATCATCCAAAAGGCAAGGGGGCAGTATCATGATATCTTTAATTCGTTGTTGCAGCCTGCAGTAGAGCGTGGCTGTGCTGCAGATTCGAAAACGCCCAGGATCATACTCGCCATCACAGGATGGGAAACTGTGCATCAAGCATACCCTCCGACCTTAGACGGTATTGATGCAATCATCGTTAGCGGATCACCAAACGGCGCATACCAAGACTTGGAATGGATACAGATGTTAAACATATATCTCCTGGGTACGTGGCGGTTCGTGTATTGTGGAATACCACAGCTAAGATTTGCAGATGTTTACACTCACCATCCTTCCGTTAAGCTGTACGGATCATGCTTTGGTCATCAGATAATATGCCAAGCACTGTTCAGTGACAAGGGCGTCTTCGTGGAGAAAGACCCATCTGGATGGGAACTTGGTGTACACCGTATCGACATCACGGACGAGTTTGCTGCCAGGTTTCCAACTCTCTGTCCATCTAAGTCTCTTAGACTTCAATTCCTTCATGGAGACCATGTGATTGTTCCAGATGGGACCCTACCCAGTGACATCTTCATGATAGGCTCTACTTCCAATTGTCGGGTCCAAGGCATATATCAGCCTGGTAGGATTCTCACATATCAAGGGCACCCCGAATTCGACAAATTCATCAACAGGGAATGCCTGAAATTAGTGAGTAAGCGGGTTGGATGGGACCCTGAATTCACTGAAACTGCAATTGCATCGGCGGAGCAGAAGGATGATGCTGCCATCGCAGCCGATACCATCTTGGCATTCTTTTTAGAACTAGAAGTTAATAACCACGAGATAGCAACAATCTGAAAGACTAAACACCTTAGACTTTATACATATTCCTCGCTTCCCATGGAAGATACAAGTGATGAATACCGAAGGTCTGAATATCCTTAAGATTGTTTTATTTTTTAAATGATCATCTATGCATCGAACCTTCCAGGGCAATTTAACTTTGTCGATCAAAATGTCTTTTCGTCACCTCATGTTCTCCACAGTAGCGTCTTCCTGATAATTTTGCTAAGACAGCCTGACGGTGTTTTTGAAGCCTAATACTGATCGTTTCTTGCTCGCACTATCTCAGGTCTTCTCAAAGATCTTTCCAAAGCAATCTCACCTGATGGTTTTCCAATGAAATATTGACGGAGACAAAATGAAGAGGATTTCAGCGGATTTTATCAACCCTACCATCATCGCTGATGGTGAAAAGGAAATACGCGTCACTACCGAAGAAGACTTATACAAATTTGAAATGAAATGCAGGCACCACTCAAGCTGCAAACGATACACCAGTGAGTTTCCTGATTTCACATTCATGTTACATGGCAATTAACGCTAGCGACTTGCATAGATCGGCCTGGCTTCCTACATCTTCAATAAGGATCTAGATCGAGGATGGAGACACCTAGAGAGCCTGGAGGCAGGTATGATTGGTTTGAGTACTAACACGTTCCTTCCCTTTCGCTCTTCGCATTCCCATGTACTGGCCAGAAACGGTTCAATCACAATCCCGAATCTCCTTTTGGGGCAATAAAGGAATCAGGGTACGGCAAGGCGGCAGCAAAAGATGTCACTATGAAAGAGTATCTTGTCACAAAAGCGGGTCGCTTGTCAGCAACTGAGCCGACTGTTCCGGCCCCAGGGCTTCCACGATGCCAACCCCGCATCCCAACCACACCTGAAGCATCCGAGATCCGACTCGCTTCCCCAAAAATCAATGCGTTCTGATACGAAACTGCTTTTCTACCATCCAACTGGATGATAATAAATATTATTATTATTGGTGATGTTTATGTCTGCTTTGCTCGTGATTCTCCTATGTCATGTTCATCTAGTAAATGTACCGCTCGTCTGATGTCTTCGTCTCTAACCCGGCTATTCGGCCATCTCGGCGAGCCCATCAAGTTTCATATTTTCTTTCAGATGTATTTTTCTCGTCAGTGCTCTATGAATTAAATTCTTTCTTTTTGTTTTTCTTCTTTTCTTTTTATCGGCATTGGGCACCCTCGTGTCACCATCAACGTCAGAGTGTCATCGGCTCTGATCAATCCGGTAGCTCCACGCCACAACACACCACAAACCTGGATACCTGACCAGTTGGACGCGAGTCTTCCACCCATCCTTACCCCGCAGTCTATATTCGACACGAAGCTCTCATACTTCTCGGATCAGGCATTTTTCTCGTGGCTTGTCGATCGATTCTTCCTCCATGGTCATCTCACGGTCAATTCAGTATCCAAATTCAGTATAAAAGCGCAGGCGACGGCTCCTCAGACGACAGCCGACCATAAGAAACCGATACTTTCTGTGAACACATTCCATTTCCATCATGGGACATCTAAGCGTGGTTGGGCACGGCCCCAAGCCTACCTCAGAGCTTCCAAGCGCCTCACACGCCTCTCACGCCTCTCATAAGCCTGAAGCAAAGCTTGCAAGCTACCAGGATGAGTTCACGACTAGTGTGTACGGCTCGCGGCGTGCATGTATGGATCTGCCGCGACACCAAATACCGGAGGAGGAGATGCCTCGCGATGTCGCCTACCGGATGATCAAGGATGACTTGAGTCTTGATAATAACCCTCGACTAAAGTAAGGGCCTTTTCATCTCCACCATTTTTCAAGAGATGAGAGCCCAATGCTAACAATGTGATCTTCTCCCTTAGCTTGGCATCTTTCGTTACAACCTATATGGTGCGTTTCCAACAAATCACTGAATTTACACCTTCACTTGACTTTCTTGCCAGTATCATGGCACTTTGTTTCACAACCGGTATACATGTAGACCCACCTCAATCAGAGACTAATATATCGTGATTAAAATTTAGGAAGACGAAGTAGAGAAGCTAATGATGGATTCATTCTCCAAAAACTTCATTGACTATGAAGAATACCCCCAGTGCGCTGAAATTCAAAGTCGTTGTGTCAATATGATCGGAAATCTCTTCCATGGATCTGTTGACTCTGCTGTCGGCACTTCTACGGTTGGTTCCTCCGAGGCCATCATGCTGGGTGTTCTTGCCATGAAGAAGCGCTGGAAGAATCAGCGAAAGGCTGCCGGCAAGAGCACCGAAAACCCCAACATTGTCATGTCATCAGCTGTTCAGGTTTGTTGGGAAAAGGCTACTCGGTATTTCGAAATCGAGGAGAAGCTTGTTTATTGCACTGACGATCGTTACGTTATGGATCCTGAGGAATGCGTTAATCTTTGTGATGAGAACACCATTGGAATTTGTGCTATTCTTGGAACAACGTACACAGGCCAGTATGAGGATGTGAAGGCCATAAATGACCTTCTTATCGAAAGGAACATCGATGTGCCCATTCATGTTGATGCTGCTAGCGGTGGGTTTGTTGCTCCATTTGTTGTCCCTGATTTGGAATGGGATTTCCGGTGCGAAAAGGTCGTTTCCATTAACGTTTCCGGCCACAAATACGGCCTTGTATACCCTGGAGTCGGTTGGGTTATTTGGAGAAACCATGAATATCTACCCGAAGAGTTGGTCTTCAACATCAACTACCTTGGTGCCAACCAATCCTCCTTCACGCTCAATTTTTCGAAGGGTGCCTCTCAGGTCATTGCTCAGTACTATCAGCTCATTCGTCTCGGAAAGCATGGCTATCGCTCTATTATGAGCAATCTCATCCGTATTTCCGATTATCTAGCCGACACTCTTGAGAAGAAAGGTTTCATCATGATGTCAGAGCGCTCTGGTGCAGGTCTCCCGCTTGTTGCTTTCCGGTTCCGTCCTCTTGAGGGAGAAGAGGAACGACATTATGATGAATTTGCCCTAGCTCACCATCTACGCTCACGCGGCTGGGTTGTTCCAGCCTACACTATGGCTCCTCACTCCGGTGTCAAAATGCTCCGCATTGTCGTCCGAGAGGATTTTACCAAGAGCCTCTGCGATTCCCTCATTCATGACATCGACCTTTGCATTGGTCTTCTTGATGAAACCGATCGAGAAAGTATCAAGAAACGTGAGGAATATATTAGGACCCATATTTCCACCGTGGGAAAGGGCAAGCATGCTCATCATGCCTATACAGTTAGTAGTACGGACCCTTGAATCCTGAAAATGATCACTAATGCAAAATAGAATGAAAAGCATTCTCTGCAAGGAAAGACTGGGAAAACTCATGCAATATGTTAGATGAGTGTGATATGGATAAGCTTGGCCTCGTCCTTGACTTGTATTTTATGCACTTCATGTTCTGGAGCCACATTGCTAGCTAGAACAAGTGCGAAAGCGAGGGGTAGATACAAACACATCCAAAGCTAACAGAAAAAAGAAACCAGACTGTCTGACAAATTATTTCTTGGATATTTATCAGCTTCATTTCGCTAAGTCTTTTCAAATTAGGCCGAGTGCTTTTAGGTCTTGGTGATGTATGTGTACTTTCAGCTTTGGACGAATTGAAGTAGAAGGCAACTGTCAAGGATTGGCCTCAGCAGCGATTTTAGGAACAAGGTTTCATTCCCTTTTTATTTTTTCCCTTAGTTGCCAACCTGTCTCACGTAGTCTCTTCCTACCCTATAGTACCGAGTTAGAGGCCCAGACTTTACAGTGACCATGGCTGACTTGTGCAAAGATTTCTAGCCATAAATGAACCACTGGTTGGAATTTGACAAGGGAGCGGATGCATTTCATGTTTAAGAGCTAAGTGGTGAAATGATCATCTCAGCTGGAAAAGAGGACAATGACGAAGACAAATATTGAAATTGCCAAGCATTGTCTAACTGAAAAGCGGAATCTCGACGTAATATTTCCGCTTAAAACCAGGCTATTGCCGCGCTAAAATTCAGCCCGTCCTCACCAACCACCCGAAAACGCTTGGGCTGAGGCGCCAGGGTGGGCCAATCTCGGATCATGCCAGCTTAGAGCTGTCTGTCTTGCAACGGAACTTCTCCCGCACTTGCTTGTTTGTAAGCTTAAAGATGGATCTCTCGTAAATCTTCCCCACAGACAGTTGGCACCTGAGACCGCCTGATTTACCTCTGGCACGTGGCCAGAACACGAAATACAACTCGTCAATCGTAGGCTGTCATGAAGGTAAGGAGATTGCAATAAATGCGATGCATTCTCCAAAAGATCCCTCCTCTTCTTGTCGGATCATGAAGCACCTTTAAGTTTTCAATCTAATCAAAGTTCAAAAATGAAATCCATATTATCGGCTTGGGCTCTTTTAGCCATTTCCACATGCTGCAGAGCTGCTTCGACATCCGCATCCAGCACGGCCACTGCGACGGGAAAGGCAAAGCTTGATCTTGAAGACCAACGAGCAGAATGTTTTGTCAATTGCTATCAAAACTACGGAAATTTTACGAATTGTGAATTTGGCAAATCCAAGCTACTTGAATGCTGGTGTTCTGAGGCGGACTGGGTCGAGAGGGAGGAGGACTGTGTGTGGGATGTTTGTGGTGTTGCTGCGTATAACGGTAAGTCTGAAATTTAAGCATGAAGGTAACTTGATGACCAAGGTGAGATATTAACATGGTTTTGCTCTAGAGTACGCCTCGATATATAAACGAAAATGCCAAACAGTCCAAGTTCCCTCTGGGAGGCCCCCAACTTGGACTTATTCGGTAGGTTGCTCCCGACAAAGAAATCTTTGGAACGAGTCACTCATCAAATTCTTGTCAGACGGAATGGACATCAACTACAACAAGTGTTCCTACGACAACCGCAATCAACGAAGAGGCTTCCGCTCAGACCACGGAGGCATCAGAGACGGATGCTCGAGCTGAAGCTTCAAGAACCTCTGCTCCAACTAGTAGTGTCACAATGGAGGGTGCTGCTACAGCTAGTGATAGCTCAAGCAGCACCAAGAGGATACAGTGGACCTTGAGTGGTATCACTGGAATCGCTATGGCATCTCTAATTATATAGAAGTGATCTTTACATAATCTTAAACTGCGCTGCTTCATAGAAGGGCATTTTACCAGCCCGATCATCTCTACTCTTGCCAACTTCCCAATATGCGCCAAACACCTCGCCTCGTGAATAGTCTCCAACATTACAACCCAGATCGCAATTCCACCCGCTTACGATTCGAGAAACCACCATATCAATGACACATAACCCAATAGGAAACTATAATACATATGCCCTATATCGACTAGTTGAAGTAAGAATCTTGGTAGATAGGCGTGTTATTTGCGCCACGTTATCGCCTATAGAGAAGTGCACGTTGTATCACGCAAAAGCCAAAACCACCACATTGGGTAGACTCATGAAGAAGTCACAGACGCTGCATCTGTTGGAGTGCGGCCATTTTTGCTGTCATTAAACCTGGAAATACTTCCAACGAGAATGTCAGGAACATGGTCATTGTAACTCCTGGTATCTACGATGTCGCTGATCAATTATAGTTAGTTTTATGATCCTGGATAAGTCATTACATCTGTTGAACTTACAACTTTTTGTCTAACTTGAACTTGCTGACGATTCCGTCATCAAGATGCTCGAGCCGACTGATGCCCAGTGGGTCATCTCCGAAGCGAATAAACTGAATCATGATTTGCTGCGAGAGCGCATTTTTCTTCATTAAACGCTGAGCTGCGCGGGCAATGATGCTGTCGACGTGACAATCACCAGGTTCCCAAATGCCGTCCGTGAACACATATATGCTAACGGGCTTTGCTCCAGATCCAGTACTAATCTTGTTTTCTAGTATGTTGCCGAGAACTGACTCCATATTGCAGAGCCCAGAGACAAATTTGTGTGTACGGATAGCAGCTTCAAGAGCAGAACTCGTGCTGTGCTGGCTAGGCGCTGTCATATCTGAAGCAAAATAGAGCTCGATGTCGTTGGGGTCAATGTCCTTTACGTAATAGCTTGTGACACGAGCTGCCTTCTGTACTTGCTCCTTGTGAGCCCCCATGGAGGAGAAATCATCCATGAGAAGGATCTTTGGAGAGAAGTTAGTCAACTGATTAACCCTCCCAAAATATAGTATTCAAATTGGCTATTCTACTTACTTGTTCTCGGAATCCGTTTGCTTTGACTTGCGATAGCGCCGCTTGTATTCCAGGCTTCGTCATAACGTCAGACGAGCTTTTCTTGGGCGTATTTGAGAGGCGACGAATGAAACTACTCCTTTTTTCACCTAACAATGGATATATCTGCTCAAAGGTGATAGTATCCGCCTCTTGCTCTTTGATAGACGTGGATACTCGAGAATTGATACTTGCATGGGTGGCATTATTCAGCCCATCTCTGGGTTGACTACCCCAAGAGGTACGTGAGGTCACATTGCCCTGAGTCTGTGTCATAGTAGGCCGCCGAGCGATATCCTGGCTCGGAGCTTCTACTGGGGAGGGTTCAAACTTTCCAGTAAATGTATTTATGCCTTCAGTTATTAGACCGAAAGGAGCATGCCTTGGATCAGCAATGGGCGACACCGGAGTAGCCATAGGAGCTTCCACTTGAGGTGGCGGCCAGCCTCCTTGATTGAACCCCCCCATGTCAATATTCGGAGGCTGGTAGGATCTTTGCACGCTTGAAGGAGGTGTTGGTATGTTATGCGGATAGAATGTTTGATCTTCCATCTCGTAAGAGATCGCCGGGACCCTCATGGGTACGGGAGAGCCGACACTCTGAGCTGGAGACGTCGGGTAATAAGATGCATCAGACGGAGTTCTTAGTCGACGTGGGTTAAGAGGACGCTCGTCGAATAAATTTGCCTCTACCACCGAGGGCCGAGACGGAGTTCTCATGAGATGCGTCTTCCAACTTGATTGCCTGTTCGCCTTCCGCCACAAGTCCTGTGCCTTGGTCAAGGTAGTGATTGCATCGAGTCGCCCTTTGTCTTTTGGCTGGAGCATATGGTCCAAAATGAGATCGCTAATAAAAGCAGAAGATGTGTCGCTTCTTCGAGTGTGTTCAAGGGCTTCATAATGGATGGTTTCTACAACATCGAGTCTCGAAACGCCATCATGAAAACATGTGTTATATCCACTACCCTGAAGCACTGGTATCTGAGCTGTCTCTTTTTTTCGCCGTTCTCGATATTCTTGGCGACCTTCTTCGCCCCAAATGGTCCAAATTAGCATCTCGCTATAGATTGCGCCCAGGGCCCACACATCGATGGTTTGATCGACCCTGTTTCGCACATATTCATGGACTTCATGAAGGCTGCAAGACTCTGGCGCCACTGCATTTTTCTCATTAGGTCATATCTAATATTTATGTATGATGCACTTACAGTACATGCGGTTCGCGTCGCTAGTTGCAGCGGGGATATACTTGGCACCGGCAAGTCTTTGTCTGAGATGGGACGTGCCAAAGTCTGCCAGTTTGAACTTCACGTCATAGGTCTGACCCGAGCTTTGAGGAAAGACTAAGATGTTGGCTGGTTGGATATCATTGTGAGTACTATCATGCGTAAGCGATTGAATTTGATGCCTGATAACTCTTGAAGACACTTACGTGGAAAATACCCATTTATTAACATCAACATCACTTGGCGGGCTCATTCCATGAATTAGATGAAGACCTTGCAGCAGTTGAAACATTGCCCTCCAGAGGGCTCCAAGCTCTTGATCATTGTTTGGCCGACGCGTCTTCTGGAAAAAATGAAACAGTGTGCCCGCTGGAGCATGCTCAAGGATTATGGTCCGTTTTTTGTTTTGCACAAATGAACCATAGTAGCGGGTAATGTATTCTGCGTGACTTGGGAAGCTAGTATAGGCACCAACTTCTGTCGTAAAGAGGTCCACCGCAGTGTCGGTCTGGTAAACTTTGAAGACGACGGTGTCCTAAAAATAGATTAGATGAATGGCAAGTGATAAATATCATGTCACATACCGTCGGAATAATTTTCTTATCGTTACATTCATCATGTATCTCAACCTTTGAGATGATTGAGACGTCTCTGCCTGCAGACGGTTGATTGAGACGGTTTTTGACTGTAACCGGCAAGATGACCTGTGGAGACAGTTCTCTCATGTGGACAAGACCGTCACGAAATTCTAGAGGACAAAACATCCACTGATGTGAAGAGAACTTTTCAAAAAATTCTTTGGTCTGTGGGCTATCCGACCATTGTGTGGGCTGACCGGGGAATGGCAGGTGTTTGTCATCAAGCTGAAATCGGGTGAATTGCTCGATTTCCTCAACTTTTCCGATGTAGATGAGAATAGAAAAGATTCGAACAAACGATCGAGAAATTATCTCTGGATGTTCAGTTGGAATGTTAAGAGCATTGAGGACCTCCTTTACTTTCTCCGTTGGCCAAAATTCCTCCAAGGCTGACCCTGGGACATATTCGGTTGGGGTATCGTATCCATTCTGACCAATCTTCGACTTCTCTTTGATGTAACCAAGGAACTCTCTGAAATTAGGATTGGGCATGGCCACAGTTTGTTGTCGCGATGGGAGATTTGAGTAGAGTGTTAGATTATGGTATTCGGGCGGGGTTTGATGAACGGGTTAATGGGCGTCAGGGCGTAGTGTAAGTTTTGGAAATGGCTGTGGCGAGAAAAACGATTGTTTTCCAAACCTTTAATCCAATCGAAATGCCATTGAGAAAATGCTAGGTAGCATCGAGCTTCCCGGGCTTCGGAGGCGTTTCGGACCAGTGTAAAGCTTCGAGTGACCGCTGGATGCTCGAATGAAGCAAAGATGGGGAATTGCTTGGGCGTAAACTGACTTGCCACTGTGCGACGCAGGTTCTGACAATACAAAAGAAAATATGGTTCCCGCAGAAGACAGGAATGATCGCCGTTTTTTATGGTGACCCGTTCCAAGGGCGGTCAGTTTAGTTGCAGCTTGGAGGGTGGGTGCACCTTCAGGTACGGAGCTGGGCCTTGCACAAATGCTCAGCTACGAGGGGCGAGGCGACCCAATCGAGAAATTCACTGCTGCGCTGGGGCCCATTGTAGGCAGACAAGGCGTTCGCCAAGTGCGTGCATAGTCCCGACAAGGCTTCCAAGTGCCATGTTCAACCGGGCCGGTCATGGGGGAATTACAATCTGGGGGTGTATTGGAATCTGGCGTGATTGGTCGCGCGCGGATGCTCTTTTAAATTGATTTAGTAAACATCACAAAAGCGTTCGGTCACATCCAGACGTATGGCAAGCGACCAGGGTGGGTGTGAGACAGGCGCCCACGGTGCAAGCCTCAACAGTGTCTGCCTGGCAACTTAGCGTGGTCGCCTTGCGCCAACTGCGTGGTTTTTTACCGCATCGCCCCCAGATGTGCATATACGAAGAGGCCTCACATAATTGTGGTGGTGGTGTCACATGAACTGACCAGATTTCCATTGCCGCCTTTGGAAGGGTTGAATTGCCCCTCTCAGATGGGAATGCAAGATTCGGCGAGCGGGGCCCTACCAAGCCTTCATTGTGTAATTGAGTAATGTTTACTATAAACTTATACTGTCAGAACTAAACCCAGTTCCTCTTAAACCTGTCCTTGATCCATGCTCTTCCTGTGTCTCTGGCTTCTCTTCTTATTTATCTTGTACACCACCAACCAAAGGAGAAATGTCCCCACCATCATCGGTATGCAAATCGCTAGAAACACAAAAAAGGCCTGGGGCCTAAACTGCAAAGCATCTCTCATGCTGCTGGCGTTTTCATTCAGCTCCACAAGTCCGCTTTGAAAGAATGTCTGTTCACGCGTCAGATTCGATATCCAGCGCTTCACGCATGGCCACCCGTATCTTACGGCAACAAAGGTGCCTGGGAGAAATGCCAGGGTCACAAATGTGATTATATGCATTGACCCCGTCTCTTCTTCCGTTTTATTAGCAATTTTCTCCATCTTCATCCCTTGTTCGTGGGCGATTTCTGCAAAAATCTGATTTGCCCGGACACTCCTAAATTGGAGGATACCATCAAACTAGTCGACACCACGTTAGCATAATCTTCGTCGTGGATGGCACGAGATATCTTACCAAAGATTTGCCCTCATTCAGCCAAGAGAGCATACTTTCTAATTGAGTTAGTCGCATCTCTAAGTTCTTTCTAATTCTATCTACTTTCCGCCCAAATTCAGAAACTTGTCTCTTGCAACCTTTTTTAATTTCGTCAGATAATTCTTCTCTCTCCATTAAATCCTCGTAGCATTCCTTAATATCACGCATGACTTGAATGTCGAGTTGAATAACAAGCCGCATTTCATGCAGTCGCTCCCAAATATGATACAATGTTTGGAGTTGTGAAAATGTAAATTCTTCGAAATGATCGAATTTCATGCTTTTGTTTGACATAGCTTGAAGCGGATATGAAGACTCATTATTTGTATTATGTCTCGACCATGGTTGCAGCTTTGTTAGCATGTCGCCAGTGCGGGTGCGGATGCTACCGATGAATGTGTTGCTTCTTGACAGATTTCCAACATCCTCATGAACCTCGGTTCGGGCATTGTGTAAGGTTATGGCCCTTTTAAGGAAGTCGGTTGTAACACCTGAGACATTTCGGTCAAGATTTGTCGTTTTCGCTTTCACAAACAACTCTGAAAGTTCTGTCTTAGTGTCATTGATGGATTCTCGCCAATGCCCATCGCACCAGCCAAGAAAAACCAAGTGTGTTGTGAGAGTAGCTGCAAGTCCGCCAGGAACAGTTTTGATGGCACTGGGTCGTAACTCAGGGAATTGTTGCGAGGCTTCCGTGATGGCCTTCTTCATTATGTCGTTTCCTTTGATATTGATCCAAACAGCCCGACCAGTAACCAGGTCAAATGAATGGTAAACAGTTGTCTGTCTGACTTTCCAGGACCACTTTTTGGAATTACCATTATTCTGAGCAATGGAGCCAGATCGCTCGTGTGATCGTAGCAGATAGGAAAGGCGGAGCTCACGGCCTGAACGGCCCAATTTTGGGATGTTCAGGGCTTGATCAGCTTCCACCCCAAGCGAGTCCTCTGATTGAAACCCAGCCATTGAATAATCCAGGGGAGATCTAGTCTTTCCAAACGAATGCACATAGTCGAGAAAGGTTGGTGATATCTGAAGAAAGGTTGAGATAAAACAAAAACTATCCCTCGAACAATTCAGTGGATCGCGTGAATCGGTCGTTTGGGCAAAACTATTGAACTAAATGTTAGACAAATTGTGTGGATATGTATTCTCGGCTGGAAATAAAAACCTACATATGCCGACATCTTGGATCTTTGTTGTTATCTAACATGTGCTCTCGTAGATCTCTATGGCTGGATAATCTCTTTTCGCGATATTCTCAAGACCTGTCAGCTGCTTCCCCACACACATATCAGAATGCTTACCATCTTCCCCATCACGGTACTCCAAAACGTCCAATGCTTCTTTAGAAGCATTGAATAGGGCATCATTGCGTCTATCTAGATCTTCTCGGTACTGGTTTAAGTCACTTTCCAGGAATCCCGACCGTAAGAGCTTTGATGGGTATGAGCTGCTCCTGCTGCAGCGATCGAGCAACTTATCATGTGAGTTCATTTCCATCGCGCAGATTAAAAGAAATTGCAGTGAACTTAACTTTCGAAGCAGGTATTCTTTCTTTCAACGTTAATTATCTTGGTTCTTATGAAGAACAAATCATGGCAGTGTTTCCTCTTCAGAGCTGCGACACGAAGGCTCTGAGAAGTCTGCGACAAAGCCTTACCTAGCCCCCGTGGCAACACCCGTGGCAATAACATTCACCGCTGAAAGTGTATTGGGCACAAATGACGAGAATGCGGACCACTGCGGCCGGTTGCCTTCTCTACAAACATAAATAATACTAAGCCCCGATGGGCGGTGGGATCAACTAGGCAGAAATTGCCTGGGCTGTGCCAAACCTGCCTTGCGCCATCCAAGACGGTCCGATCAAACTTGACTCGCTCGTCTCCTCCCAACAGCCACCGCAATCGATCCATCCAACTACATGCCCCCGGTCGAACATATGGTCACCGCCAAGAGTACACCTACGACGCTGCTGTGGCCAAGCTAAGACCTAGGTGGCGTCCAAGACATCTTGTTCTTTAAGCCTTCAACTTGTTTTGCGTGGTCCTATAGGCGTGTGTTAGACAGAATCATGATTGATCTACTGCACTAGGGCCATACCGAAGTATAAGTCTTGCCTGGGGGTAAATAAACCAGGTAGGTGTCATGGACGTACTGCGGCCATCAGTCGCCTTGCCGCTGTCAAGGGTGTGGAGCATTTCAGCTAGCTGGGTGCAAGCAGGCCACTTACCTCCACTTGGATCGTGTTATCGTTAAACGTGTACCAGAGCCACGCCTCTAGTACGTCCTGTCGCACACCGTAGTCATCAATTCGAATCGGGCTTGACATCTCGATGGCAGTGCAATGAAATGGTTTGGGATAAGTGCGGGGTCGACTGCGTTCTCAAAATCCCGGCGTCATTTAAGTAATATTCCCGATGAGTTTGCTGTTCCAGGCGGGGGCGTTTTAGAAGGGATGGTGCCAGTCGTGCTGCAGCCGGGCACGTACGCGCTGGATACAGCGAATGGGCCGCTGATACAAAACCTGACTATGAGCTATGGGCGGGGAGCAGGATACTCCCCGTCACCGGGCAGTTGAGCCTCATTAATCGCGCGCCAAGCCATTTGCGAAGGATGGCATAAAGGTATTCCCGCTCGAGTGGAGGGCTGGGGTAACGCGGCCCAGTCATGTTCCGTTGCTGACCTTCTGGTCGCAGATCACGTCTGTCTGCCGCAAAACCCGTGGACCAGCCCGCGTCTCACTGCAGCGTCGAGTCGCCAATGAGCATGGCTGACACCAAGCCCGGCGTCCATTGCGACCATTGACATGGCTCGATCATGTGCCACCATACTGCGCCGCTGCACGGTGACGGGGTCTGAGACGTGGCTAATCAGGAAGCTCGCCAACAGGACACGGGCAATTTTCCGAGTGCTGTGTAGGTACAATTTCAGCCGGGATTAAATCCCGCCCCAAACTCTGGTCATCCTCCAGCTCAGCAGGGCGGATTACGAACACGCACACAAAGGGCTTTCTCTTAACCATGAAACGAGAACGGGGCTGAAACAAAGCCAGGCTTGAGTTACAAGGCAGTGTTTATCACAGCGCCTTCGCAGGCTCGGGTGATGATCAGGCTGGAACTGTGCTGCCCGAAGAGAACCACAATCTCTCATCGCCACTGTATAGCCATTATTCAGGCTTTTTAGGTTGATAAGATGAGACTTTTATGTTGAACAAGCAACAAAGAGATGTGCACCTTTATCTAAAGTGAGGCGAAAGACTTTTGGATGAATTACAAGCAGGCGATGTTCACTTGTAACAACACAGAAAAGAGGTTAGAAAATATTCCACACTTTGTATCCTCATTTTTGTAAAAGTTCAAGGCCTTCTATACTAAATACAAGTTTCGCTTTGAACTAAGAGATCAATTCGTGAACAAAATTGCTGCGACTAGATCAGATCAACTTCTAACCATATATATGATGCATTTCATCAACATCCACATTGTCCTGTCACTATATAAAAGCCAATTTTAGGCTTTACTGACCCATTCAATTTGTCTACTCGTCATAGAGCAGGTAAATGATCCAAATGGCGCCGAGTAGTCCGGTTTTTATATACACTTCCACGGGAGGGAGCTGAGAAACAAACGTGTGCGACGCCGATAAGAGTGCCACATTAAATACCATCGACCAAGCAATGTGGGTTCATATTTTCAAATATTACCGTTCCGATATCATTACTTCGTCATGATTATCTTCTAAACGACAGCTTGAATTAAGTCATCTCAGGAAACACTATGATTATTGCCCTCTCAAAAAGTGGCGAGACGGCATTCTATACCCTCGCGCCATGCGATACTTCTCTCAGCCACTTTGGATAAAGCGGACCATGCAAGGAACATAGAGACAACGACCTCGTATAGGCTATGTTGTCAATGGACAAATCGCGGTACTCTTCAAGTTCAGTGTAGGCTTAGTTGACGACAAACGGCATGTGGTTCAAAAGTTCCAATCTTGGACTTGGAGACATCTAATTCTTGATTTTCGTATTCAAATCATTCGCATGTATTTGCTTACTGCCTTACGCTAGGGCCAATCTCAGCAAAGTAGCTACACTTCTTTTCCAAGTCACTTCCGATATTCTGCATCTCTGTCTTGCCTCCAGTCTCAAATGCAATCCGCTGCTTGCCCTCCGTCGTCCACTTCTCCCAATTTACTGATCTAGAGTAACGGTACTTGTTGGGATCGTATGATCGGATGAAACTCGACCAGTATCCTTGAATCACAGGAACCGCTGCTGCGTTCACCCCTCCCTCGTAATAGCTGTCCGGTGCCGCGCCGTTCGAGTATTCTGGCCCAAAAATAGCGTTGGCCTCGACAGTGTGCGGGACGCCGTATCCTTCCGCCATTTGTGTAGGGTCCTCGACATTATAAAGATAGTTCCAGGATTTAGGAGCATCGTGTCGAGCATAGGCATCAGAGATGTAAATCCCGGCACACATGTATCTCATATCGCCGTAGACATCGCTGACTTGTCGCCAATAGCAGCCTGGGCTGGGGCAGGTATCATTTGGGTTCGGATAAAGCTCATTGAGTGTTCCTAGCTGTTCCAAGTTCAGGAATGAGAATTGGTTCTTGAGAAAGGCGTTGCTTTCTGCCAATGTCGACGTGTTCGTTGGCGTAAAGACTGTACCGCCGTTGGTATCATCGCCCATGATTACGGGTACGCGAATAAATTTTCCTTGGTCAAATAGGTTGTATGTCAAGTCTGGAACCAGATCTCTATCCACTACTGGCGTCCACATGTAAATTGGGGCTGCGGCACCTCCAGGTCCGGGGATATTGTAATTTGCCGTTTGGATTTCCTGTACTGATTTGGATCGAAGACAAGTCAGGGCATTTTTACCGACACACCCCAGGCGGAGCGCGAGGTTCTGATACCAATAGGTGGACTCCTCCACTTTCAGCATACTGGCGAAGGATACAGACTCGCCAGCCGCAGCATGGAACAAGCCCTCGTCTTTCCCGCCATATGCACTGAGGTGATGCGCAACACTTGCTCCTCCAGCAGAAGCTCCTCCCAATGTAACGTGGCCGGGGTTGCCGCCAAACTTTGAAACATACTTCTGCACCCATTGGAGAGCTTTTCTCTGGTCATGCAGACCAATGTTGGGTGTGATTTGGTCGTTGTCCTCGAGAAAGCCGTAGGGACCAACACGGTAATTCATCGTAACAACGACCATTTCCATATCTCCAGCTTGGATGAGGCCAGATCCGTTCAAGTAGGCAGCCGAATTGGAATTGAAGCCGCCACCTTGGATAAAGACGAAAACAGGAAGCTTAGAGGTCTCCGTAGCATTGCTCGGGGCAAAGACATTGACAAAGAGACAGTCTTCGGATATTGTTTTACCAATCTGGGACACGGCGGTGCCAGTTGAAATGCATGGCAATCCCCACTGTAGGTATTGTCAGGGATCACCAATCCGATACCACGATCAAACACTATCCTTTACATACCTTGCTCGCATCTTGGACTGTGTCATTCTTGACAGGGTCCTGAGGTGGGCTAAATCTCAAATCGCCCAGGGGAGGTGCTGCGTACCGCACTCCCAGCCATTGTGAGACTCCATGGTCGAGCCGATTTCCTTCATATTTACTGTACCCCAAATCAACTAGAAGATCAACTGCCTTCACTGGGGACAGCAAAAGCAGAGCTGCGGCGGAGGAAAAACCCTGGATCTTCATGACGTAGGCATGCTAGGAGAAACTCTCACACAGGCACGAACAAGAGGGCTTTTTTGTGAGAGGAACCTCAGCTTTAATAAATACACCGCAAGCTCCATATAAACAGAATGGGTCTATCCGACTTACCCGAGTTGATTGGCGATCCCTACGCCCCATGTCGTAACATCCGGAAGACGAATTGCAGGCAGGATTCTGGCTGATTACACCGCCTCGCTACTGGTCAACTGAGGAGTACAAGTTCTAGCGTTCGAGATACCCTGGGGCCTTGCCCGTTGGTTATCTGGGGTGCAGGGGTCAATGGACCGGGCCTGTGGAGAAACGTGCGGGGTGAACCACGCTTGCTTAGACTTGTTTTGGAGATGTTGCCGTGACATTGCCTTTTGAGCCGACATGATCCCGAGGAATCATGGTCCTGTGATACCTATGACCGAGACAGGCTTCAAATTGTCATCAGAGCGAGGAGGTACCTGGCCACCAATACAAGCTTCAGAGCATACCAAAGAGGAAACAATATGCACGGTCGATCATCCGGTTCTCGTGGCGCCCTTGATGTAGCGTGGCGTACAGCGAATTGAACCACTCAGAACATGAGCTAAATAATTTACTACAAAGTATCCCAAGGCCTGAAGGGCGTGCGGGGCGGACTCCATTAATAATGAGCGAAAAACCCGGCAGGCACTTCTAAACCCGAGGGTTTTGATCACGCTAACTGTGGGGGCAATAACGGAAATTTCCAGAAAAAGTATAATTCAAACTCTCAATACCAGCTTGATGATTCTTTTCCCGGAGCCAGTGATCAATACCTTGCACTTGCAATATTATTAGTAATCTTTCCTGTCGGCGGGGGTTGAAATATGGCGTCATCGGACCCAAAGATCAAGACATTCTCAGCCTTCGTGTCTAAGTCTGCAAGCAAGACTGTCTCATCCCCAAGATCCATTCAGCAAGAGTTTATAATGTTTAGATCGCCGTCTTGAACTACCAAGCATGCCTATGACGTCGTCGCCGTCATACAATGGTGGTCTCAGCAGTAAGGGATCATCACCGTCAAGGTAGTCATGCGATGCGGAGGCTCTCATCAAGAGATGCCTCATAGCATACTATATTATAGCCAACAACGTTTAAATCGTAGTCAAGCAGTTTATAGTTATTACCCATTGTCCAGATAAACGACAGGCAAGGCTTGTACCTCCCCAAATTAGCACTGGCAATTGCTCCAGAAGAACCAGTCGAGTGCCACCAAAATCTCAAGTAGCCCAGAGAAATGCG
This sequence comes from Calonectria hongkongensis, assembly GCA_017140755.1. NCBI lineage: Eukaryota > Fungi > Ascomycota > Sordariomycetes > Hypocreales > Nectriaceae > Calonectria > Calonectria hongkongensis. The sequence continues at coordinate 885,330 of JAACJA010000014.1, forward strand.
AATTCTTCACGAAATAAAATAGAGTCGCAAGACTTCGACGTCCATTAGGACTAGGATCACCGGAGGTAATCATGGCAAATCTCTTAATACTGAAATGGGAGGAGGCGTTTGTTGGGACGGCCACCACGGACGCTGTCCAAAGACTACTCAAATATTTCATGCACTCTAGGTATCGCCGTAATGAGGTAGAGGAAGCGCATCTTCATAACGTCATTCCCATTAATAAACTATGGACTTCGAAATATTAAGAGCGCATTGGGTAAAAGAGTTGAGATTTCGGTCCTAAAAACCATGGCGATTGCGCGCAGTGCATTCACTCTCGAATATTTCGATGGTGAATGTGAATCTCAAAATAAGCTTGTCGGCACGAAAATACCAGCTACAAACATTTCCAGATGGATATCGGTCCCTACGGTTTATACGCCACCAGTATTACGACCGGTTTTGACTTTGCCTTGAAGCGATTCCACGTAGTTGTTGACATCACTCGTTTAGCGGCCAAGGAATAAGATTTGCACCGATTTGCTAATTTGCTGACAAGGCTGTACTTGGAAAGAATACGGAGAATACTGTAGGCCTACACCTCCAATCAAGTGTCGCCAGCGCTGCCTGCCGATCATGCACATCCATGGTTGCCGATTTGTCCGTGCTAGACCGGCTCCGCCCGTGTGATTCAGCCGTACAACTTTCACAAAGTCAGCTATTATTAACAAATCTGCCAAGCCTCTGATCTCGATACACAGCCACCCCAGTTCCTCGGATTTTCGGAGCTTTTTACTGTGTATTAATTGAGATTACTTAACTGACACTCAACTCTTTCTTGAGGGATGGGCATTTTAACTTTCCGAACTAGTAATTTCCCCTATCACTGGGACCAAAACATCTCTTCTGTCTAGCCCAGCTTTAATGATACTAGATTCTTAATTATAATATCGTCCAGATTCTTGCCAGCTTCGAAAGAGTCAGGTCATCCAGCTTGCGTAGCCAACAAGGCGCAGCAGCATGCAGGTAGAGGGCCCCTGCATAACGATTTACATGCAGTTTCAAGATCCTATAGGCCAATGAAGCACACCCACATTATTCTTACGTCATATTCAGTAAGCTTGATTTAAAAATATAGCTTCAACCCTTCTTTCTCACGATCATGGGAATCCACCATTCTTCGTCAGAATGCCGTGTTCACAGCAATGTGGTCTGAAAGTCGACACTGTTCCGGAAAATGGAGATATATCTGGAATTGGCGTAAGTAGCCGTCATAATTACGTATTGATCCATTCAAAGTTCACGGAATCGAAACGCAGGTTGTGCTCGGTTTTGCCATTTCAGCTTGGTTGGCCGTGATCGCCCTGATTGCCTATTACATCGTTGCTTTCGACCCGCGAACGAACCCCTTTGCTCACAACAATCCAAGCGAAAATAGATTAAAGCGCTCAACGAACCAAGTTGATGTCCTCATCTTTGACACATTGCACCCCTTACGAAAATGGATACTCCGAGGATATACGAACAGAGGCTACAGTGGAGTTAAGTTCAACAAGGTAGGGTGTTGATGAATCGTGTATGTAAAAACTAACCCTTGGTCAATAGTGCATTCTCATGCTTGCGGATACCCAACTTATTACTGGGATTGCCATTGCTTCCAGCGGATACTATTCACTAGCAATTAGCAGCTTGTCGGCATATCATTGGCAGACTGTTGCCTACCTCCTTTGGTTTTCAAGCATTACTCATCTTTCAGCCTTGACATGCCTTCGGAGGTACTTCCATATACACCAGGTAGGGCGCGCCTGGAGATTATTCCTCATATCTGCGCTTTTCATCACACTACTTGTTGGGTTAATTCCAACTGGTCATTTCAACCTCGTACCTCCCGAGGAGCAAAAGCAAAACATTACCAGCATTGACCTTGGGAGTGGTATGAATTTCAAGACTTCTGGTCACCCTTCATATGTTTTTGCTTCTTCTCCTGCGATCTGCTTTATGAAAGGAGGCATGAATAGGGTGAACGACTCATTCGTGTCCATGATCTTCTCTTATGCACTTCTCTCACATGGCTATATTCTCCGAGTCGGAAAGCTTTTTCAGAGTTCATCGCTCGAGATTTCTTCCTTAGTTCATACAAAACTCCAGCATTGGAACAGTCTTCTGATGGACAGATGGGAGAAATATCTCTTAGAGAAAAGGTCCAATTGGGCAATAAGAATCGCTCACACCATTTTGCCTTTACAAGCAAGCATATATCTTCTTGTGCGGCTGTTCATTTATCTCTATTGCTCTATGTTCATGGAGGTACTTAATGGCTGCGCCCAGAGAAATTGAGATGTAGTAACGAATTTTGTTAGATTCTTTCTCTTGTTGTCTCAGCCAGTTGGGTCACACTTCGCCTCTGGAAAATCAGACACTTTCGTAATACCAATGAGGATAATTGGACATTTGGCCAAATAATTCCGTTAGTTCTTCTTTTAGGGCCAGTCATCTCTGTATTAGAACTCTTCTGTGTTTATCTATTTTCGTATAGTAAGGCGTTCTGAGGAGATGTTGCGGCAAGAGTTAACATAGATTGCCAGAATCAAGAACTGAATCAGACGGCTATAGAAACCATGAAAATAGTAAGTAATACTCAAAACGGCCATCTCCTATTAAATACTGACTTTTTCACGAGGGTATCCAAGCGAAACGGGAATCCAAGATCCTCGTTATGAACACTTTGACGAGGTACTCCTAAACAATGAAACCAGAGGACTGGAAGGTGACACATCAATTCCAAGTTCAAATTGCATTTACTCAACCTCACGTAAGCTGGTTCACGAAAGCTTTAGAGATCTTCAGACAAGCTAATAGCTCTAAGCCAGGCATGATTTTTACAGTGTCCCTATGGCGCCACATTTGCTAGCCCAGACACCCAGCTTTCCCGATAGTCTGGCATGTTGTGACACCTTTTCAATAAAACTCTCATGTATCATTAAACGCAATAGATGCATCTTTCAAGACCTTTGGGGTTGGAACGTCGTATTTGTGCCGCTCCCGACTCTCGCATTGATCACAATCAGAATCTTGGATGAAGGCTTTTCGAATGCCTTTCTTGGAACACCATATCAAATTGTGGTCAGCAACATACATCTAGCATCATATTTTGATGGGCTTTGGGTGCTAATAGCGGTATCTATCATACTTCACTTTACGCTATTAATATTCCACTGCCAGTGCGCGATTCAGTCTCTCTTTTATTTGAAGGAGAGAAACCTCCAGGGGATAAAAAGGCATTTTCTCGGATCTGTTATTTGCGGAGCTTTTTCCATCTCCGTGTTCGTTTTTGTCTGGTTCCGGGTCTTCTTTTTAGGTTGCATGGGCGTTGCGGCATTGGTATTTTATCACGTTTGTATCATTGTATACTGGGCCCTCGTTAATCTAGATCTTTAGAGGGTGTTTTCGGTTCATTATTCAACTCTCTTTCGGGAAATAAAATACGTACGCCGTTCACTCCCTATTCACGTTGAGAAAAACCCGGTCGATTGACGATACGCTTCAGATTCCATTTCATCTTCCATATGTCATACATGCTAGTTTTATCCCAACTCAAATTCCATCGAAAACATTGAGTCAATATATGACCAGACTCACTCGCGGCCAAGGGCCTCATTAGCAAGATCAATGACTTCATTATTCATCTCGCGTGAAACATGCCAGAACCTGAAATCTAGGGCCCCACAATCCCTGTGCACCATGTCTTCGATGGACTCATGGATCTTCTTTAGAGCTTCGTAGTGTGTCACAATACGTCCTTGAGCGTTGCGCCCGCCGTTTTGAATCCAGCCTTGGATCTTCTCACACATGGTCCTCACCAGAAAGGTGGAATCCGAGGCGATACGAACTTGCCACAGTGTAGTGTCCCGGGAGACGATTTTGCGAATCAAGGTCAGAGCCTGCGATAAAGCCTCAATTTCAGCTCGGCTCTTGGTCTGCGAACCATCGGGAGCGAGGCGGCCGGAGGCGTTGTGCGGGGATTGCTGACCAAAAAACACGCTCCAGGCGGCACGCGCCCGTGGGGCCCGACAGGCGCCAGCTATGCGCACAACTACCGTGGGATGATCTGTTCTAACCTTATCGATTAAAAGACCGGGTATTCCCAGGCGCATTACACGCAGCTGCAAGACCTCCTTGGAAGGCGTGTACACGACAAGACACTCCTCGGGGACGCGACGGTGGAGCGGGCTGTACTGCGGATCAAATTGCCGCACAATCGGTTCGCCAAACTCATCAGAAGGCGACCCATCCTCCTCAAATATGCCCAAAACCATGCTACCGTTTGACAATACAGTTCGGATGTGGCAACGTCTGATTCATATGCAAAGGAATCGAATGGCGGCTCATTCTTGTTGCAGTGGGTCGCACTCGTGGTTCGCGGACTTTGAATAATCCCTGGTGGTGCTAAAATTGCAATGCAGTCTGCCCTTTTCTACTATTGCATATGGCCTATCAACAAAAGCTCCAAAGCCGCAAAGGGAAAGGATACAACCGCATTCAAATAAATATATCTTCATTTAATATATTCTATATGTCCTCAGACGAAGCAAAAGTGTCTCTTGCAAGGCTATCCACCCGTAATGTAGAAGTGTGATTGAACTGAGGAATCTGCGAGCCTACCCGAGAGCTCCACCACACCATTAAAAAGAAAGTGAGCAGTTAATTCATTCTTAACTTAAAAACATTTTTAGTTCTTTTTTTCTCATCTTTTTAAGTTCGTCATAGATGTTTTAATCAGATTACTATAATTCTGTTAGTTGGTTAGGAGTTCCTTGTACACGCTGCTAACCACCTCACTGCTCGTTCTCATCCATTCTACTCATCCACATCCATCGGAAATATCTGATCCATGGATTCGTATACTCAAATCCCCCATCATTGTGGCAGAAACCAGTCGAGGTCCGTCGCGGCCATCCCTTAGCGGCTATTCTGGGTACCCTAGTTGCCCTGGTTTCCCCTCCTGCCTTACAATATACGAGACGGAATAACATTTAGGAGTCATTTAGAATAGCATATATACAATGTTTTAAATAGACACAAAAATTCGACCTTGTCCGCTGGTCAAGGCTCGTGACAATAAGACCTTGGCACAAAAACGAGGACGGGATTGGAGATAGTTAGAAAAAAAAACCAAGGCAAGCTTTCAGCACTTGCACAATCAATCATTTGACTACAGTATCATCTCAGCGGGCTACTTTTGATGAGCTTATTTAAACTATTTTCTTCCTTCACATATTGTTGAGCTAGTTCCACTTGGTGATCTGATCCATCGGTATCGCATTCGCTTCTTTTCGTTGTCTAAAATTTCCCCAGAATGAACTAGGTTATTTTGGGCTGTCGGAATTTCGAAACCCTTTTTGCTTTAGCGTAATATGCGAATTTACTTTGTTCATTCTCGTGGAAATGATATATTTCATCAAAATTTTGAAATCTCATTTCGCTCTCTCAGAATAACAAAGTCAATTATCCTGGTGAAGTGGCTTCAATTTGTTTAGTCCATTATTCGACATTGTGTATTTAAAGTGCACCTTATCCTCTTCATTTGTTTCTACTTCTTTCCATCAACAAACAATTTTCTTCTGCTTTCATCTCAATCAAAACCACACCCATCCGACAATGAAGGCCACCATTATTGGGTTTGCGCTCTTGGAGCTTTTCGCTGCCGGCGTAGCGGCCGATTGCAGAGCCTCAGGTTCACAGACTACTACTTGCAAGATTTCTGCCGAAGGTGCCAGACTTGGTTCTTGTGATGACACGCAACTGTCCAACTCATGCGCCGCCGGGCAAACCGCTTCATTTTCTTTACAGACCAATGACTGCATTATCAACAACAAATGCGTCTATACGGTGAGAACTTTTAGTTTACCTGATCCGAGACATTCATGAAGATCGCTTCTAACTGTCTAAAGATTTCTTGCTGCACCAGGTAAAAGGGACAATTAGGAAATCTTGAAGGTTTTATAAGTGATAAAAAGGGCTTCACTCCGTCTCAACTAAAGCCCAATACATCCGACATTTCGAAGATATATCGCTTAAAATTTGCCCATTGAACTTCCAAATGTACACGCCGGCTGTCTTGATGGTTGGGGAAATCTGGGGAAGGAATGCTTCTAAAGTGAAGTATGTGGTGGAGCAGGGAGGTCAGGAGGTTTTTATTTTACCATCATCGCAGAGGTCTTGAACTTGATAATCATCGCCCTCATATTAGCTTTCGAAAATAGTTTATTTAATCGCCATTGCTTGTTCTAGCCATTACAAGACCAGATATCTTTATCTTGTCCTCGTAAATGTTGCCAGTCTATTGAAAGATTGTACTGTGTTTATGGTGATCCTTAGATGATCAGCGCAATTTCTTCTACTTCTAGTTGTTAGTGTTGTCACGTCGCTTTGTTTACAGTTGAACCCTACATATTAGTTCCCAACCACGTAAACCAAATCAACCGAAGTTTCACTTTGGCAGAGACTTCAAAGAATAGCTCAGAAAGTTTACATCTAGTGAGATATTAATCGCAGTTAAGATACCCAAGTCATGCTGAGTGAGTTACTACAGTGGATACCGTTCAGCCGCCATGATGGACACGGTGTATGTTATCACAGTCACATTTCCTTCACTACTGTGATTCAGCGAGACTTATAATCTAATATCCATCGGTTATACTGGTCTCATGGCGCTGTTCCTCCATTGGCAATATTGTTGACACACGAACTGGGTCAGCGCGATGTTGTGCTGATCCTCACCACCCGTTGAATAAGCATGAGTTCGAGCATTTTTCTCGCAAGCAGTCATTACAATACGAACATACCCTAAGCGTTTCTAGATTCATATCGAACGGCACTTCTTGTTCATGTACAACACGTTTGCATTGAACTAAGCCAACCGTTGCTCACTACTTTAGCTTCATGCAGACGACCCACACCCGCTCAATCAATCTCGAGCAACATAAACTGGACACTGTCGCAATCTTTCAATATTCATGCAATCAAATTGAAAGAATCTCATAATTTACCCTTTGGTGTCGTTTTTACGAACGTGGGCTAACTGAGGATGCAGCAATATGTAATAGAAAACACGGAATTGCAAATTCCAACCATAGGTGGACCCACGAAGGCATCAACAAATAAATGCAGCGCAAAGTTAATTCGCTCAGCAGGAAATCAATGTCCATAGGCTAGCTATAATCCACATCTCTTATCATCATTCAACCAGAAACTCGGTGCATCCTTGCTAGTGCCGTCATCAGTGAAAACAGCCATGCCAAAGGGCCCCCGTCCGTGCATTGCACTTTAACTCATCCGAACCGCGTCTCGGATGCGCGTCTCGTCCACCAATGTTCACGTGAACTTTTCTCCAGCCAAACAGCCAGACAGCGCCAATTCACTCTGTACGACCATCACATAGGGCATGCCCCATATTATACAAGAGATTGCCACATAATCTACAACCATTAGCTTCAATGTTCATTGATGACCCAGTCTTGGACGCATCACTCAACAGCGGCGGGGGGTTGGCATCCACAGAACTGAGCAGTTCATGATCAAGCAACCATTCAAAGAGGGCCAACGCCGGACCAGTCTTTCAGGACATCCCATGTTAGCCATTTTTGATCATCACGACCCGTGATAGTTCTACAGTCAATAACTATCACATTTTTTCATATATATAGAGTTGAGATCCATCCGTCTGCTCTTCCGCTCCGAGCATCAAACCAACCAAGAACCTGACAAAACCCGCCGCACCGATATCCAACTCAAGAAGTCAAGTCAAACCAAACTTAAAGTTTTTTACAATATGTGCTACAACAGTATCATGACCACTGTTTGCCGCATTTGCGGCAAAAGACTTGAGAAGCAGCTGCACCAGGATCCATGCGACGAAGCAGAAACAATGGATCGATTTGGGCGTTGTTCCATGGGGGTTCATAAGCGTGATGGCACTATCGCCTGCGTTTGCCACACGTGCATGAGAAGGAAAGAGAAAGGGAAGGGGAAAGCAAAGTAATTGCTGGGTATCAGCACCTCTCCGCATTTTGTCATTACGCATACCGAGAGTACTTTTGATAAGTCTCAAATTAAACTCATTTTTCATCTTTATTCCAAATTTTACATTTAAGATATTACGCGAGCCACTTCCAAATTGTCCATCACTACCAACAATGATGCTTAGCTCCGTTAAATCACATTGCGTTCTCTATCCCAATGAAGGCATTGCAATCTCTGAGTAATAAGAGAACTCGAATTAGCATTTACAAAAGAAGATATGCTGAGTTCTTTGACGTAGATAAACTACATGTGTTGCTCTGGGTTACTTTAGATTAGGGGGGAGGAAAAGACTGTAGCATGTAGCCCCTTAGTTGAGTCACTGCCAACAATCCCATGCATAACAGCCTCCGGAACTTTAGCGCAGCGTTGTATTCGCTCCCATCCGCCATGCTCCTAACTACCCTTGCGCTTGTACCTAAATTTATACGTGTCACTGCATTCTGCAGCAAGTTTACGAAATATGCAAAGAAGCAGTCAGCACACCACCAACTGACAGGTCAGGTCACACGGCAGAACGCGGACAGAGGAACGCGAAAACGCAATATCGAAACATGCGCAATCGAAATCCCATTCAGCTCATGCCGTTATGAATCCCTCTCGTAATTTTGGACGCCGGGTTACTCCAAGCGGGGTGCACAAACGCCTTTGCTCCCCCGCAGAGGCAGGATTTCGCCATCAGCTTGACGGTTACGCAGCATAACGTGTAACCCATCAAACAGCAAACTTTTCTCGCCTCCGTCCTTCGCTGCGATTTTCTTTTTCTTCCTTTCAATAATGCGCTGTTTTTTATTTAATGAAGCGACCAAGCCCCCCGAAGTCCAGCAATCACTCTGTTCACCTCCAAACCTCAGCATTTATCACCCACGTTCGACATTGTCCAATGCTTCCCTCGCAGAGGTCATCAATGCGCATCAAACATCCCATACACTGATTTTGAATTGAGTTCTCCGCCATCGAATTATCCCAAGCTTCTCGGCATGAGCAGGACCCAAACAATCACTTCTAGGCGTAGAAGTCAATTGAAGCTGTCCAAGGCTTGAATAGTTTGACAGCAAACTGAATCAGCATCAATTCGTCAGTACAAATTGCGCCCAAGAAATCAAGGTAATTCCTGTTTTCTACTCTTCAGATAACGCTCTTCTAACCACTCTCGCAGAAACCATCTACGACCGAGTTCTCCAGTTTCAACATAGCCAAAACCCTTCAGATCCAAAATGTGCACCTGGGTCGAGAAAAAGACGTTCTGTGCTTCTTGCCGCACATACATTTACCTCGAGTGCTCTTGGCATCTTTGCCCAGACAGTCTGAGGGCGCACGAGGGCATCGTTTGCGAGAAAGACTCCCGAACGGATTTCATTTATGCCGATGCAATCTACTGCCATACATGCAATCCTCCTGGACAGGGGAGTGGCTCCAAGGACGAGGCCAACACCAACAACCGCCAACCCCCCGGTGCAGTTTAAATATTGATGGTCGATTTGGGGAATGAGTATCAAAGTCCACATTTTATGAGACATGGGAGCTGTTATGGGCAACTGGGAGCTATCTTTATTATTATTAGCCTTGAATTGATTTGTCGTTTGGCTCTGCTTTCTTGTCTACTCGGAAACTTCCTAACTTATCCTACAAAAGTTAGTAGCGCTATAGTTTGTTCAATTGCTCACACGAGCGCAATGAAATGAATCGAGTTGGTTTTAGCATTGATACTTGCATTTCAGTAGTTAAAATATAGCCCAGGTGACTTCAGCTATGTCTTGTTGGGTGCGTTGTTGCGCTCACTGCTAAACCAGTAAGTATGGGACAAAGAGCACATGAGGTGAGATAAAAAGAGAAGTGGATTAAGAAAAACCTCACAATGGCAAATAGAGGTTTATGCAGGCCTCGCTCAAAATTAGAAACCGGCACCTTGATGTGTGATTCACACTCCTCGCAACGATAATAAAACATCGTTCACGCAACTCCAGCGAAAGTATCGCTTGTACACACTCCTCTGCAATCACACAAAAGTTCAGTTCTACGTTTTCTGCATTCTCATAAACATCGATTCCTAAAGAAACTTTGTGCGAACATGTGCGAAATTACCCGGCGCGTCTCCGTCTGCAGTCGGTGCTACGGTTGGTACAGCTACCGCTCCGACGAAGACGAATGCGAGTTGCATGAAGGCGGCGGAGCATGTATGGCATGGATCCGAACACGACTTTATTTCATTACGACCAATAACTGTACTCTCTGTGCCTTGAGGCTGGGTAGTAACCAGTTGTCAAGAAGACCTCGGCTGGTGGTGCGAAGTTAAGAAATTTGTGTTAAGCGTGTATGTCACTCAATGGGTCATGGTTGGCCGAAGAAAAAAGCGAAAAATGGAAATAACTAAAACTAGGTCTACCAGGATTAATAAAAGAATGGACCCTCACTTCGTTCTATTAGATTCGAACGGCTTTGTGGCATATACTGTTACTCAAGAAGAACCTTCAGGGTAAGCTCAGCTCGCGTCCGTGACGTGTTCCTCCATTGTGCAATTGGCGCGAAGCTGACAGAGCCACGAAGGAGGCACCGCTTACAGCGAGCAAAAATGGAAGAAAGGACAAACCGGTTTAATGATTGTTTGCGTTCCGCAAAGATGCAGAGTTTGCACGCTTAGGCACGGGTTGCACACAAGCGGACCCAGTTTGCGGCATGGTGATTCACCGCAGTTTTGCACGTACAAATGAGATATTTTCTGTTCTCTTCTAAGAAGCTAGCTAGCAGAAGAAAAAGAGGCACGCGACACGAAGGGAATTAATCGAGGAGGTTAGGAATGAGGCGAGGTGGTAACCTGTGCGGAGGTAGGTCGAGGTTCGCGGACGCGTAGAGTGGGCGGGCGGGCGGCTAACTAACCGCTTTCTTACACGGCGGACTCACGATGCTTTCTGGGCGGTTAAACTAAATAGGTACGACTCGGTCGGAGGGATTCCAATGGAGCAAATGGGCAGGCAATTAAAAAAGATGCATGCATTGAATATCACAAAGGAAACCCCGCGTGAAGAGTCAAGAAAAAAAAGCAAACACATAATGGGAAACAAAGTGACACATGAACGCATGCATTGAATGGAAACAAAGGGCGACTCGCTCGCTCGACTCGGCTCGTGTGTCCGCATCCAGGCGGGTGTGATGAGTGTGTGTGATGAGCTGCCCAAAGAGGGGTAGGTTCATTTTTTTCCTGCGGCGCTGGTGGAGACGTGTCTGGCGGGTTGAAGAAAAAAAAAAGCAGAGAGAAGAGGGGGCTGGCCGTTTTGGGCCCATTCGACCGCAGAACTGAATCGACAAGCGGAGAAAGTAAGAAAAAAAGAGATGCGGTGAAGAGCGAGCGTGAATCAGACACATGCAGCCCGCGTCCTTTTGCATACATCAATCGTCATCGAAACCGACATCTGACAGCACACGCGCGGGACGGGCATGCGACGTCGGGGACGTGAGGCGACGTTATATATGCAAGGCGGCGGACAGCTTCACGCGAGCCTGTGCCGGGGGGGGGCAGGGCCCTGTAAACGCCCAGGCCAGGGCATCCGTGCAACTGTAAATCAGCCAAGTTACAGCGCCTGACCCTTCTGAACTCAGCCCCCCCTGGGGCTGTGACCACTTAGCCGGGTCTCCCGGGCCCCTTGCGGCAGCCACTTAAAAAAAAAATCCACTGTACGCGGGGTGGGTTCCAGGGGACGCGTAAAGTGCCTGGGCACCCCTAGCCACTTTAAATGGGTGCCCTGGCGGGGGGCGCCCTCAGCGCCAATCGAGAGCGCCGGAAGCGCTAAACCGCCGCTCCTTCAGTGCACAAACCTGCACAGCCAGTGCACAAAGCCGTCACAAAAAAAAACCCAACGCCAACACGCTTCCCGCAAAAAACGCCAACGCGACGACGAGGGCGTGCCATCGCGCGTCCCCGGTCAACCACCAAAAAAGTGACCACCTCTTAAATACCTCCCTCCCTCCACTTACCTCCCGCTCCCACCTTAAACACGCACACCCAACTTTTAGTCTTGGCCGCAGTATCGGGCCTCGTTGTCGATTCCATCATTTTACTTTAACTTGCTTGACCACCAAGGCCTTCTTTCGAGACCGCCCTCTGTGCAAACACGCCCACGCTCTCTCTGCTCTGATCTCGCTCACTCAACTCTCTCCATCGTCATCGACATCTCGACGACTCCTCAGCCCGCCCTTCTTATAAGTGGTGGTGGTGGCTGCCAGCCCTTTTTATTGGCGCAAGGGGAGGAATTACCCAGCCCAAAAAAAAGCCATTTACGCGTGCTGGGAACTTCGAACACGCAACCACAACTCGCTTTTTACCGCGCCCCTTCGAGAACAATATCCTCACACACACACATCACATGTCCACCGTCAACATGGACTCGATAAACTCTTCGCCTCGCTTCGACAGAAGCGAGAAGCTCTCGGCCGAGCCCACACTGCCTACCATGCCCAAGTCTCTTGCCGGCTCCAAACGCCCTGCTCCCACGCTTCTGCCTCCTCTTGAGCTGTCTTCGTCTCCCGGCCTGCCTCGGCCCGTTAAGCGCCAGAACATTAGCTCGTGCTCTGGCCGTGCTCACCTCAAGTATCCCACTCCTGTGCCCACATCCAGCACCGGCATCCTGTCCAGCTCGCCTCCTCGACGTGCCAATGGTATTGAACGTACTCCCCTCTCTGCCGTGCCCTCAGTCGAGCTCTCGGAAAATGGTGAGCCTCTCATCATGGGTCGATCTTCCAACTCGTCCCACTACCAGCTCTCTGCCAACCGCCTCATCTCCCGCGTGCACGTCAAGGCCCGATTCGTTGCCGCCCCGAGCCCTCTGGAGCCCAGCAAGATTGAGATTACCTGCCACGGTTGGAATGGTCTGAAGGTGCACTGCCAGGGACGCACCTGGGAGTTGTTCAAGGGTGATAGCTTCACCAGTGAGACGGAAGGTTCCGAGATCATGGTTGACGTGCAGGACGCCCGCGTGCTTGTCCAATGGCCAAAGAGGGCCATTGACAACTTGTCTGACACCACCTGGGATGATTCCCCTCGGTCGCAGACGCGCGGCAACGCGCTTCTGCAAATGTCCCCCATCCGCCGCGGCACTCGCATCGCCTCCCCCGAGAGCCCCACGCCCGTTGGCAACAGCTCCCGCCGCCTCCAGGCCCTTCTGCCCGGCATTGAGATTTACGAGGACGAGCCTGACCTGCCAATGCCCAAGCGCGACTCCATCGACCTTGACTTCAACGCTAGCATGCGAACCGAGGTGACTGCTAGCTTCTCCAGCGAGCGTAGTGAGGAGGACCACGACCCCGATGAGGAGAACGATCCCATTGTCCACTCTTTTGGTCCCTTTGGCGCCGACATCTCTGGTCGATTGGCTTCGATAACCACGAAGTCCCCCAAGATCTTCAAGGGAGCCAAGCGTGCTCACAACCCTCTCGCTAGTGCCATTGCCGCTGATCTCTTTGCCCCTCGCCAAATCCCTGCCATCCCTGGCTCTCCTAAGAAGATTGTCAGGCAGGAGGTCCGCGAGGATTCGCCTCTTTCATCTCCTCCCAGGGAGCTAACACCCACTCCCGAACCCCCCAAGAGGGAGGTCGAGGTCAACCCTGCCGTTGCCAACCACGTCATCAACCAGCTCGCCTACTCCCGCCTATCCTCCACTCCCTTGTCTACCATTATGCAGCACCTCCCCGCCGAGGAGAAGGAGGGTCTCACCAAGGAAGCCCTGCGAGAGGCTATTGAGAACACTGCCTGCATCGGCGTCATTGAGCGCCAAGGCAAGGATGCCGCCGGCAAGCTCCTGGAGAGCGAATACTACTATATTCCTGAGCGTGACGACGATATGAACCGACGCGTCTCAGTTGTTGACGGCATGCGCAAGCCAAGCCTGCGAGCGTGCCGAAAGCAGCACAAGGTATGTCTAGTAACTAATCTCTTATTTGATTTGATCTTAATACTAACAAGTTTCTTAGCAATACTACTGGAAGCGCCCTCGCACTCCTTAAATCGCACACACACAAACAAAAAAACTTCGTATATATAAAAAAGGCTGTGTTGACGCAATCCCTCATTGGACGTCATATCTAGCCGTGCACAACGCATTTTTTCCTTACACTGTCGGTGGATGGCGGATTGTTTTACTGTATACCCACCCATTTGCTATTCGCATCTGTATATTTATACCTGGCACGACCACGAACCATCCTCCCACGAGAATCGCGAGCATCACCTGCATAGCCTGAGGCGTTTTTGATTTACTTGTTTTTTACGGTACTGTTTGATTACAAAACCTGGCTGAGGAGTTTGGGGGAGTTGTTTTTTATTATATCCCGGCTTTTTTCTTGTAAGATGGTTGACGGGATGCAAGGAGTGTACACAGGGTTTTTACAGTCATGTTTTGGTGGTTTTCTTTTGCGGGAGAAAAGAGGCTCGGTTTTTATGGGAGGCATATTCGTGGCGATTCACACAGGCTCGGTCAGCATTTTGTTGCTTTTTGTACATTTTTTGGAGGATGTGCCACAGGTTCGGGCATCACATGTAGGAGTCAGAGAGGAGAGAGCGAAATCCAAAGGATCGACTGTTCAAACAAAAGATTGTGCCGTAATGTGTGATGTGACTTGACGTATTGGACCTGAGACAATGATATCATGCATCAGGCTGAAATGAGCTGATGGGTGATTCATCGTCGATTCATAATCGCCAGATGCTAATGCCGAAGCAATTGCGCCATGTCGTGATGGGCGACGCCACGCACAGGTCAGCGACACGGTTGTTGGGTTGACGCGTGCCATGATGCAACCTTTTTTTTTTGGGGTGGCTTACGCGAACGAATCGAGTCTCGTCTTAAGCCACAAGCAGAAACACACCAAAGCTAGCCAACAATCTCAATCAATCAATCAATCCCCATGCCAATCCTTGGCGCTTTCGCCAGAATTCCTCCCGTTTCCCGCTTCCGTCGTCACAGCAAAGAAAAAAAAAGGCGAATCCCGGGTAGTTGGCGTCGCCACCCCCCGCGCATTGTCAGACGGAGCAATCCGTCCTAGTTTAGTTCATAGTAACCCCTCCAATCCCAATTGAAGCTAAAAAAGAAAGAGACGTCTTTGAGATGCAGTATGCATCTTCCCCGGAATGTTCAATGGGCCCCAGTCTTTTCCTTCCGCGGTCGCATTTTGTGCACCACCACCACCACCACCGGCATCATCAACCACCCCCGCTCGAACCACTTCATCTTCGGTGGCGAGGACGGGAGGGGAAGGATTTACAACCCCGTTGGGTGGTGGTGATTGGGTGACATTTTGGAGAGAGTTGCATCCGTGAGTGTGTGTGTGAGTGTGTGTGTCGCCTCTCGATTGTCACGGGGAATGGAATGCGGGTTGCATGCGGCGATGCGCGAAGTATAAATTAGCCGTCGGACGAAGGAAGACGAGCGAGGAGGACCCTGCATCCAGGGTGAGCGAAAGCAAACGGTGCCCAGATTCCAAAAATATTATCCTCTTCCTTTTTTATTTTTCTTCGAGTCAGTAGTCATTGACCCAGCTCCCTCCTCTTATTCAGCTATCGTCGTTAACACGGGCTAGAACTATCACATCCCATCTTATCCATCTAAACCCACCATACCATCGTCAACATGGCTAGCCACTACACCACCGAGCCCCTCAGCTACGAGTCAGCCACCAGTCCAACCGACGATGCCGCTCCTCAATCCCAAGGTCCGTCCACTATTTCCCCTCTGCCCCCTCCTCGTCCTAAAAACGAACGTAATGCTAACCTCTTTCTTTTTTTCCCATCTCGCCAGCCCCCCGCCGCCGCATGAGCGCCCACGCCCAGGCCGACGCCGACCGCGCCCTCCGCCACACCTTTAGCTGGAAGCCCGCGCTGGAGCGGCGCCAGAGTTGGAACACCGAGGACCACAAGCACAACATGCACATGACGAGCATCGGTAGCGTCAAGACGGGGCCTGGCTTCACCGAGCAATAAATGAAAAATCCACACTACATATATGGCTTCCTTTTTCCGGTCAAGCCTGCTATGATCCGACCCGGAACCAAGTGGAGACGAAGACGGCATTGCGGGGCGAGCTCCCGATGAATCCCCGCTCACCACGCCGGGCCATAAAAAAAAGTATGGAACAAGAATGAAAGGAAGGAAGAAAAAAACTGTCACAATGTAACAACAGAACAATGCACTGGAAGGGGATCATTTATTTGCGATTCAGATTGGCATGGCATGGGAATTTCTCGGCAAGCATCAAAATATGAAATGTTAATCGTTGTATACTACTACAAAATCACCAGTACCCGTCGGTGCTGGGAAGCCTTGACTAGTTACTTAGTTGCGTATTCTCAAAAGAATGAACAAGCATTGCCTTCATGCAATTCGTAAAATGCCCTGATCCTAGGTATCTCATACTCCAATACGCCAAGTTCCATGATGAAAACACAAATCAAGTCCCTGCTGAATCCCTTTGCCTGCCTCCCCCCGCGCTCGTTCGGAAGGATGACGACTGTTCCAATCTCTGCGTCTCCCCAAAAACAAGAAAAAAAAAAAAAAAAAAAGAATAACATCACATGACCTCGTGTACCATCATAATGAAATGCAGTCCACACATATCCCATGTGAAGTGATGATCGCCATTCGCACGCAATTCTCTCTAGCCACGCTTCGCCTTCTCCGCCTCCTTCCTGGCCTCACGGGTGCTTAGATGCTCACCCGTCATAAGAACAACGTAAGCCGAGCCGGCAACCCCTGCGGTTCCGAGAACCAACTTCCTTCCGAGTCTGCGCTTCTTTCGTTGCCCCGATGGAGCCTGCGGTTGGGCAACCCTGCCATCCTCAACGTAATCAATGGCCGGGCGAAACGGCGGCGCGGGCTTGTCCATTGACTCAGAAAGCGACTCGTAATTGACAAATCCAGTCGGACTGGCAAAATTGCCCACAGCCGGCTTGCCCATCATGTCGATGGGGTTGATCCGTGCCGTCCCAACCCTTGTGAAAGGAGATTTGGCCCCATCAGTATGAGCCGATGCCGGACGAACTTTGTGGAAGATGAGTACGTTGCCGTTGCCCGACATGACTTCGTAACCCTGGGCTTGAAGTGGCTCAAAATGAGGGAGGAATTTGGACGGGTGCGACAAGCGAAGCAAAACATCAGCGAGGGTGGAGGGAGACCCCACGTCCTGCGCTGCCGTGGTCGCCTCTGCAATACTCATTGTTTGCGATGTTGGGTCGTAGGCTAGAATCTTGAACTGGGCTGAAGTATCCTCTGTCAATCTCTCACTAGCCGAGGTTTCAACCGCCGGGTTCTTGCCGGTATAGTGTTTTGCCTCCACAGGCAACGTCTCCATCCCACATTCCTCTGCAAAGCATGTCTCGAGTCCCTGGGGTTCACGAGAATAGGGATCCGAAAACTCTTTCTCAAGGTGACGATCTAAAGCAGGCTGGATTCTGTGCTCCTCTCTCGGGAAGCACTCGTCCATCGAGCTGAATTCAACACCGTCCCTGTCGATCTCAGCCGTCTCGAGTTCCTGAAGGCGGTTCTTTGGGAAGAGGGTCGCCTTGTTGGCCGAGTTTTCCGTGCTCCAGGATGTAGAAAATTCCTCAGGAAAGTCCCGGACGTAGTTCCCGGTAAGTTTGGAAGCCGGCTCCGATGAAGTCTCTCGCATTTCACCGATTTGCTCCAAATTGTCGTCCTTGCTGCTGCTCTCACGGGCCCGGCGCAAGGTCGCAGCACGGATATCCTGGGCCGTCAGAGGGTCAACCTCAGAGTTGGCTGAGTCGGGATTGCTCCCATTGTGCCTGTGGTAAAGAGGATAAGTAACTGATGGACCATTCCTGGTATCTTGGGAACCTGCCTTGGAATCGTACTCTCGGAGGCCTTGGGCGATGTGGTCCAGCTGGGGAGCCGCTTTACCATCAGGCTCGTTGTGGCGGATTGCCGAGTACATGTCAAGGTCCTTGTAGGCCTTTGTAGCTTGCTCCGGGTGAACCGGGTACTGGGAATCAAACGAGTCAAAGGATGTAGGCTTGTACATGTCCAAATCCTCATACTGCTTCGTCAACTCCTCGGGGTGGACGTGCTTGGTAGTTGCCACCTCCTCGAAACCAGCGGCCGGGTACTTGGGAAGATCCTTGTACTCCTTGGAAGCCTGCTCCGGGTGGATACGCTCCTGCTCTGGACCAGTGTTCTGGTAAGCTGCGTACTTGTCAAGGTCCTCGTACTGCTTTGTGGCCTCCTCGGGGTGGATACGAGGTGTCTTTGGGTCAGCATTATCATAGTGGTTATACGCAGGCAGGTCCTTGTAATTCTTTGACGCCTCCTCAGGATGGATCCGTTTGGCATTCACCTCAGGTCCTGGAAGGTCACGCGGAGCATACAGTGGGACATCTTTGTACTTCTTGGACATTTCTTCTGGTGTCAGCTTTCGTAGGCCATCGGGCTCGTTCCATCTCACAGCGCCGTACTGGTCGAGATCGTCGTAATTTTTGGAGAGCTCCTCGGGAGTGAGCTTTCGGAGACCGTCTGGCTCGTTCCAGTGGACAGGACCATACTTGTGCAGGTCGTCGTATTTGTTGGTCAAGTCCTCCACAGGAGCATCTACTTTGGCAGGGATGGGCTCTGCCTTGGGCGTAGCGTCCATCTGAGCAGCTGCATGCGCTCTGAGTGTCGAGATGCTAGCCACAAATGGGGTGTTGTAAGCATCGAGATCGTCATACTTCTTGGATTCTTCCTCAGGGGTCAACCTGCGAAGACCATCTGGCTCACTCCAGGCGACAGGACCATATCCGCCCAGATCCTTGTAGTTTTTGGATAGCTCCTCAGGAGTTGGCTTTCGCAGTCCATCGGGCTCGTTCCAATGCACAGCTCCATATTTGTGGAGATCATCGTAGTCCTTGGACTGCTCCTCCTTTGTAGGCTTGCGCAGGCCATCTGGCTCGTTCCACCTGGCTGCCTTGTATTGATCCAAGTCGTCATAAAACTTTGACTGCTCTTCAGGGGTCAGTTTGCGCTGCGTAAATGGGTTATCAACCTTGGCGGCTGAGTAGCTTCCCAAGTCCTTGTATTCTTTGGAAACCTCCTCAGCGGTGGCTTTTCGTAAGCCGTCAGGCTCATTCCAACGAACTGGGCCATACTTGTCTAGATCCTCATAACGGGGACCACTTTGCTTGGGGGTAGAAGAGCTGATATCTGGCACTGGCTTATACTGGTGCAAGTCAGAATGCTCTGTGGCCTGAACCGGTCTTATCGCACTGTGCGTGTCTGGTACGGGGCCATAGCGGTCAAGGTCGTCATACTTTTGCGCGAAGCTAGTGGGTTGGACAGGCTCGGAAAAGTCTGATGGCCTATATCCATCCAGGTCGTTGTAAAGCGGGGTAGGCTCAGACTGCTTTGCAGTGGTCTTGACTCTTCGGCGGTTGGTGATAGGGTCGATGTCGGATTCAACGGTGGTAGCATTTGGTGACTCAAAATATTGGCGAATGCTCGAGAGAGGGGATTTCCACATGTCATGGTCGTAGCTGAGAGGCTTTTCACCCCGGATGAGGTGGTCCATGGCACTCCGTTCTACATCTTCGATATTCTTTCCAGGGCGCACGCCCGAGATCTCATCTGACCAAGATTTGACCTCGTCGACATTGACGTATTTCCTGCCATGGCCGACCTGAGAGGCGCGCGCAATAGCTTCCATAGCCTTCTTGATGGTCTTGTTGGTGTCCTTGTCCCAGGACAGATTGCGGCTTAGCGACTCTAGGTACTGGTAGCGATGGCCGCGGTGACGTCGCCCACCTTCCGAGCCGGAGTGCATAGACCAGCACAGGTCTCTGGACTGCCGCGCACATCTTGACTGCAGTAGGGTTACGGAAGGAGAGATGGAAGATGAAATAGACGAGCCAGATTGGAGAATTCTCGCTCGTGGCGAGGTGCGGCACGCCGTCAATAACATGGTGGCGGAAGCTGTGGGAGGTGACGGAAGGGCGGGAATGAGAGGGGATCTTCAATCTGGCATGTGTCAGCCAAGGTGCAATTGCAAGGGCCCAAAGAAAGCACAGGCGAAGGGGGGATCGGGCGCAAAGACTGCCAAGTAAATGAAGGGACCTACTCAGAACAAACGACAACGGCGCATCGATCAAGGAGCTGTAGGTGCTGATTGCGACTAACACGACGTGCTCGGTGGAAGCAAAGTGGAACCGAGGTCCCGCAGCATGCAAGTGAGGCGGTTATGTGCGGGGCGATGACCAGGATGGACGGCGAGGGAGAGTGTTGTGTTGCGGGGAGAGAGATTCGAGAGAAGCAAGAAAAAAAATGGGTTGATATAGAGAGGTGGAAAATGAGGAACGAGGAAATAAAAAAGGAAGATGTGGACGTAGAAGTAGGAAACGAAGTGACGACGTCGGTGCTGGGGACAGCCTGAGGTTCATCAGCCGGAACCTAGCGGGTGGGGACGGGCAGCCTCGGGGCCTCTGGACCTTGGGGGAGGGGCCCCTCTGGAGGTGAGACGCTGGGGCGGCGGGATTGGGGGAGATGGCTAGCTCCAGGCCACACAAACGATATCCGGGGCGCACTTTTTGGGGGGGTGGGAGAAGCGTGGGAAAGGAAAAGAAGCGTGCGAGGAGGGTGCTGTGGGCTGCTGCGGGCTGCTGAGAGCTGTCAACAGCCAGTCAGGAGCCAGTCAGGGCTGTTGGGCATCATCCGATGGTTGGTAATGCCAGGGGCTGAAGCTCACTGGTGGTGTTGGAGCTGACTGTGGCCCCTGCAAGACGTCGAGAGAGACAAGCTCGAGACAAGAGCATGGAGAGTTTGCGGGGTAGTTGGCTAAGTTCCAGAGGGGCCGCCAGAGGGGCGCCAGAGGGGGCTAGAGGGGTCAGAGGGGAAACGACCAGGGCTGGGCTTGATAACGATGGCGCCGCCGCCCTGCCCAAGACGCCTGCGCGTCACTGACGTACGTACATGTGCAGCTTGCGCCGGTCATGGCAGTGCAGACGAGTACGAGTACAGTAAAGGCCAAGGGCGCTCGTTTGCTTCCGTACGCCGTCGCGTGTCGCCGTCTGCGAGTGCGAGAGAACTGGCGCAAGAGTCTCGCGAGTCCCGTTGAGCCGGCAAAGACACAGCATGTCGCACCGAAACATTGGGGAACTCTCGGCAGTGCGCATTGCCTCAACCCCCGTCGCGGCCAGTCGCGCCAATCACGGCTACAGCTACGGATATGCAGTGCAGCATGTACTCCGTACTGTGCAGTGCACTCATTTACTAGTTAATCACTGCTTCCTCCTCGTCCATGGCATGGCTCGTGTGTTTTGCCGGGGGGTGGTTCAAAGCTGACATCACCGGGCATGCAGTGTAAGACCCAAAACGGAAAACCCGCAACTGGGCCCCTTCGGGGGCACGGGGAGCGTCACGTGCAGCGGCCATGCAAGTGAAGAGCCCTGCAGAAAGCCTCTCTCCTCTCGGGAAGCTTTTGACAGGTCGTGCATGGCATCAAACGAAGCTATCGTGGCTTCGACCCCAAGCGCCAACCACTGCTGCGCTGCGGTGGATGGACCGACGGAAGAGGGAACAAGGCACGGGAGCGGAGGGTCCGCCTGTGGCCTGTGGTACGTACATGCCGGTGGGGTGCACGAAGATCCCATTCCCTGCGAGCTGCCCTGTTTTGTTGCGGTTAACGCGGCGTCGAGCGCTGAGACAAGTCGAGGCCTGCCAGCAGCGAACAATGGTCAATGGTCCGCCCTGGGCCGCCAGGATAAATGCGGCGCTGCCCTCGCACTCTGGGCTGCCCTCGTCCAGTGGCAGCACCCCCCAAAACAGGACCAGGCTCTCCCTGGCGCGTCCCCACGAAGCCCTCCAATCCGGCCGCTGGCGTCTGTAACTGCCTGGATCCAGAAGGTGGCAACAAGGGTCCCGTCGCTTGCGAGCCCTGTTGTCCGGGTTGGCCAATGGAGCACGACAAGCCTGGACTCGTACAATACAATCCCTGAAAGATTGCACCCCCTCTACTTCTTCTCGCCATTTCCTGACTGCTCAGAAATAAATAAATGTTATATAAGTAAAATAAAATAAAGTAAGCAAAATAATTTAGATATTTATTTATTTAATTATTTATTTTTGCACCAATAAGCTGATACTTGAAGCAGTTGAGCACTCTGTTGCCGCAGGGGGACAATCTTTCAGGGATTGCATTGTAGACTCGAGGGCTCATGGGCTCGCAGGCTGCTCGACGGTTGCTCGCTCGGCGAAATACGGCGGCGCAACTGTGCTTGGTCGCGTTATTATTAATAGCCTCGTGGCAGGCAGAAAGCATGTTGAGGCGGCGCCGCAAGGTTGGGGGATCCAGGCACTTGCAAGGCGCAAGGCACTTGCACGCCGTTCGCGTCATGTATCAATTGAATATTAACGTACAAGCGGGTGACATGGGCCCGGCGTGAGTCAAGCCGGCCTGAGCTTACATATTCACTCACTCATACTCACAATTGTTCACCATGATGGAGGCATTGCTCGCCACAGACCAGGCAGCGCACCTGAGAGTGGTCAAGTAGATGGAATAAAACCAGACCAAAGAAATCCAACCCCCTTCATCTCCAAATTCCACCTCCATCATCATCAACTTCAACTCCTGGTCGCGTGTGCGTCCACCGTGAGGCTCCGCGCTGCTGCTCCTGCTGCTGCCCCGCTCCAAGGCCCGTGCTTCATGTGACATCACTTGCTGCCCCTCCGAGCATTTTCTCACCCAGATCACCAAAATCGACGCCAAACGAGCTGCAACGAGCATAGACAAGCGCTGCATTAAGCGCACGCATCCTCACATCCTCGCGCCCGCGCTTCCCACACCCCCGTCCCTCATTCAGGCGTCTGCGATGAAGCGAGCCCAGGGCAAGTCCGCCACCCGGGGCTTCGACAACCCCGCCCGTGCCGGGTTCGGTGCCTTTGGCGGCTTCGGCTCCGGATCAGCATCCGGCAGCTCCCTGTCTTACCTCGCCGAGCCCCCGTCCTTTGCCTCCGTCTCCGACCCGAACGTTGTCGTGTCTCTCAAGAACGCGCTCAAGAAGGACAGCACCACCAAGGCCAAGGCACTTGAAGACCTGCTCGCTTACGTCCAGGCGCACCCGTACGACAAGGATGGAGGGGTAGAAGAGGCAGTCCTCGATGTCTGGGTGCGTCACGAGTCGCGTCACAGCACGTGTAGATGCGTAGCTAATGGTACCATAGGTTCAAATATACCCTCGAACATCGATAGACAACTCTCGCCGCGTCCGGGAGCTGTGTCATAACCTGCAATTCGAGCTCATGAAGTCCGCCCGAAAGCGATTCGAACGTCACATCCCCAAGATTGTCGGCGCATGGCTCGCTGGTCCTTTTGATAGAGATCGCGTCGTCTCTAGGGCTGCTAGCGACGGCCTCACCTCGTTCCTCTCCACTCCCGAAAAGGTCTCGGCATTTTGGAACAAGTGCCAGGTCCAAATCCTCGACTACGCCATCGACGCTATCCAAGAGACGCAGGACACCCTAAGTGACGAGCGATCGACTACCGCTGAAGATGCAGAGGCAAAATATTACCGAGTGGTCACGGCCAGTTTGTCACTGGTCCTCGGTCTACTACAAAGGGTTGAGCCAGCCAGCCTCGAGAAGCATCGGGAACGCTATGACGACTACTTTGCGGAGGAAAACGTATGGAAGTCCATTACATTCAATGATGCAACCGTGCGAAAAACAGTTTGTCAGCTGCTGTTTGCCTCCATAGACCGAAAGCTGCCATATGCCGAATCCTCAAAGGTCAAGCAAGCCATCATCACTGGTGGTCTTAAGACCAACCATCTAGGATCTGCACTCGAATATGTTCGTGCTCTGACAAAGATGACACAAGCATACCCAGATGTTTGGTCTTCTTCCAAGTCATCCAGCGACCCCAAATCTCCCCTTTCTCGACTTGGAGCTTTTATTGCCAAGGGATCGCAAGGTAGTCCGTCCAAATTTTGGGAGTATTTGGACCAGCTGCTTTCCATTCTCCCTGCTGACTTGATCACCCCCGAGGTCGCTTCGCGCCTCGTCACCTCGCTCAAATCTGGCATCACGAATAGGGACGAGCCTCGTACCAACACTTCCCTAGCATGGAAGTGCTTCATCGACTCCGCCAAGCGATTACTCAACCAGCTCCCCGAGACTGAGCAGCTTCCCTTTGTGAGGGAACATTTTTTCCCTCTTATTGAGCAATTCCTGTTTTCCGTGTCTGAAAAGACGGCCGCAATTCCTCTCGGCCCTAACGCCATTTCCGTACTCGTCGAGGCCTACATCGCGACCGTTCAGGCGGCCCCAGATGTCGTTGCTGCATCTCCCGAAGAGTGGGATCGCCTGGCTACAGTGTTTTGCGCCAAAATATCCGGTTCCCTCCCCGAGGTTTCCCGCGAATACCACCAATCTCAGGAAAAGATTGCCGAGGAGGGTCGCCGTTGGTTCAGCCTTGCTGGTCAGATCGAGGACAAGATCGCCGAGCTTACGCCAGCACCTCCAGATCACGTTGTTGCGCCCTCAAACAAGGTCATTTCTCAATGCATCACCCTTTTGGAGAGTCGCAACCTGAAGCCTTTTGGGGCTGCTCGAGTTCTCGAATATGCCCTGAGCACCGCACCTCGTCTGTTCGCCAATGGCGCATCAGAGAAGATTTCGACCTTCCTTCTCACACTAGTTGAGGATGATTTAGCCAAGGCTGTTGCCTCCCCCTCTTCAAGATATCTTCTATCCTGCATTCATCTTCTTGGTGCAGTTTCAGATGAACTATCTAATGTCTGGTCTTCGTGGATCAAGGCTATTCTCGAGCTTCCACCCAGTGCTGCTCGCGATTCAGCTTTGGCATCTCTCATCTCGAGAGATACTGGCTCTTCCCTTGCACGAAAAGACAAAGCTCTCCAGGATTACCTTGTATCCCAGTCCGGATCGTTGCTCAAATCTAACGAAGGATCCTGGGAGGTCCTTGATGCTGCCATCACCTATCAGAGCCTGACGGACGACAGCTACCGAGAGATCCTGCGTAAACTCTTGGCTTTGCTTGAGAAGGAACCTCAGGAAGCGGAGCACACTCTGTCAACTCTAGAAAAAATTGTCAAGGGCAAGCCTGATCTCTTTGCGAAGGATGAAGAAGTCTATACCGCCCTTGTCGCTCAGCTGTTGAGTCTGTCCGAGATTGACGATACTGCCACATCAACAAGGGCCACTGCCATCCGCGCTCTTCTCGACAACCAAGGTGATGGAAAATTGCCCGTTATCAGTATCATCCAGTCAAACCTCGAGCAAGCCGACCCCCAGTCTTTGGATATCGAGACTCTCGTCTCGCAAGCTAAGCGAGCTGCCGAGACGGACATTCCCTTTGAGGAACTCTTCCCCAGTACCCACGTTTGGATGACAGAGCTCACTCCATTCTGGGAACTTCCTGTCAATCCCTCGCTGACAATTACCAATAATCTCGGTGGTGCTTCCGTTCTTACTGCAGGTCTGGCTTCTGAAACCGCCCCGCTTCGAGTCCCGAGAGACAGAAAGGGCCGCTCCATCCCTATGCGAATGGCCCTTTACGTCTGCCAATTGTCGGAAGCTAAACTTCCGCTATCAAAGCTGCCGAAGCGGTTCCAGGTAGAGCTTTTATATCTTCAATGCCTTACCATTCAGCTTGTCTCAGATCAGATCACTTGCATGGAGGAGAATCGACTCTGGAAGACAGTGGGCCACACGGAAGCGAGCGCCCAGGCCGAGAACTACGTCTCATCGATGCGTAGCATATTAAGCAATCTAACATCGGAGGTCACGACGTGGGATGATAGCTCTGTTGTTTACGATCTTGTCAACCTCCTCCTGCAACACTCGAGCGACTTCACGACACGCGCTCTGTACAGCGCACGAGCTCTGGCTGAATTGGTTCAATCCCTTACGGAGACACACGGCTCATCGCCTTTCGAGGATGCGCTTTTGAAGCCTGAGCTTCTCAAGGCGGGTCAAAATACCGTTTTCCCGGCATGTGCACTCCTCACTGGATTCGGTGAGACGCTCCAGCCTTCGAAGCCGATCAACAACTTCTGCAACCGTCTCGTCAGTGACATTGCCGGAGCCTCTTCCGAAGGACCTAAAACCCTCCTCACTCTTGTCCTTCTCAATGCATGCGCCCAGATCTACGAGTCTGGAGAGTTGCCGGTCGCGAACAACCGAATTGTCTTTGCGGTTCGACAGATTACCTCGTGGTTGGAGGAGCCCGAGGCTCTTGACGCAGCCTTGTGTGCAGAAGTTTGTCGTGTGCTCAACCATCTATTGCCATGTATGAAGGATGTTTATGGATCATACTGGGAGAAGACCATCGAGTTCTGCATTTCTCTCTGGAATCGGGCCAATGAATACAGGCTAGAACAGGCGCTTCCCTTTATTCACTCGTCGTTGCGGCTATTCAAGACTGTCGAGTCACTGCAGGAGCCAAATGACGATCTCGTCGATGCCTTGAAGGAGTTTGAAAGTGCCAAACCCCGTGCTCTTCTCGAACTTCTTCGACTGTCAAGAGATACATCGTCACAGCCCCTCGAAATTGTCGATGCAACGCTATGTCGAGAGGTTGACAAGATTCCTCTCCGACATATCCGAGACTTGTCCGACATCTTTGGGCTTTTGGCTTCCGACTCTCGAGACATTCAAACTGCAGCCTTCAACCTTCTGCACAAGGCAATTCCCGCGCAGCAAGAACAGAATTCGGTGGATGCATTGCTTGACAAGACAGGTATGTTATATTGACGTGTTGGAAATGTGTCTCATGCTAACCCGTGCAGATGCCCGATTGCCTGATGAGCTACTCTCGCTCCTGTTGGATGCCCCAACATTAGAAAAGTACTCGGACGAAATGCTTGCAGAGTTCCCTTCGGCCATTCGCTCGTATCTTTTGTCTTGGAAGCTCGTCTTTGACGCCTACTCGACGTCTTCGTTTAAGATTCGAAACGACTTTACTGAGAACCTCAAGACGGATGACACACTAAAACCCCTCCTGGACTTTATGTTTGATGTTCTCGGACACTCGGCTGCCCATCCGCTCAAGCTGGAAAAAGTTAACCTTGAGTCCCAGAATATCCGCGAATACGACGTGAAATTGGCCGAGTCGGAAACTGAGGAAAAGAACATGCAGTGGCTTCTCGTGCATTTGTTCTACCTAACCCTCAAGTACACTCCAGGTCTGTTCCGAACGTGGTACCTTGACTGTCGATCGAAGCAGACCAAGATTGCCGTCGAGTCTTGGACTGCCAAGTACTTCTCTCCTCTTACCATCTCAGATGCTCTTGATGAAGTTCAGCAGTGGGCAGATGGCCAAGAAGCTCCGGCAATGGATGAAGGGGAACTAATTGTCAAGGTCGCGCGAGCAGCCAGAGAGGTGACAGCAGGTTACGAAGTCGATGAGGAACAAGCCGCCATTGTCATCAAGATTCCGCCCAGCTATCCAATTGAGGGTGTCAACGTGGCAGGGCTTCACCGTGTCGCTGTCAATGAGAAGAAGTGGCAGAGCTGGATCATGACGACGCAAGGTGTCATTACTTTCTCCAACGGAAACATCATCGATGGCCTGCAAGTCTTCAAGCGCAACATTGTTGGTGCCCTCAAGGGCCAGAGCGAGTGTGCCATTTGCTACAGCATCATCTCGACTGATAAGCGCATGCCCGATAAGCGCTGCTCAACCTGCAAGAACCTGTTCCACCGCACATGCTTGTACAAGTGGTTCCAGAGCAGCAACCAAAACACGTGTCCTCTGTGTAGAAATCCGATTGACTATCTGGGCGCAGACACGGCCAAGAGAAGGCAGGGTTAGAATGTGTTTATATGATGAAATGATGAGGATGAGTATACGAAAGACCGGAAAGGGTTGGGGTTAGGTTATATAGAGGGGATAGAAAAATAAAAGCAATCAGTTTTGTAACAAGTGTAGTTCATGTGTGTCGAGTGACCATTTTATTTTTAGACAGGTGAATATCTTCCCGGAGTCTGCACATGCATGTGGCGAGGTGCCTTTTTGGTTGACTGCAGGTACCTCAAGTCGCAACAAAGCAAACCATTATTTGATGTATTGGTCTATTGATCGGAGCGCTGCTAGCAACATGTACTTATCAATTTTCTCTATACCTGCACTTTTAATACACTAGTTACCTTAACCTTATATCCAGATCTGACAACCTTCCATTATACCAAATGCAATTCTAGCCACTACAATACTCACTTTAGTGAAAGAATATAATTCACCAAAGTAGTTAAGTTGGCCGCGCGCGCCAACTGAGGAAGTGGCACCTCCACGCCAACCTCCCTAAGGATCCAATTGCGGAGCTCTACAGACACCAGAGAATCCAAGCCATAGTCCAACAGGCTTCGCTCGGGATCTATCTCTTCGAGATCCATCATAGTCATCGTAGAGATCTTTGTACTTAGGGCAATCATGAGATCCTCAAACGTGTCAAGGCTCTGGGATTCATTGCCATCTCCATTTTGAAGCGACAAATCAGCGTCGGCGCCAGATTGTGGATGTCGCAGTGCGAAGAAGGGATTGAACTGCTCTCCAGGCACAGGAACGGCAGTTGGCGAACGTGCGAAAGAAAGAACTTTACCATCGGCGCCGACGAGACCCGAGGAACGACCAACAATGGCCGCTTTGACGATTGTGTGAAGCTGATCCACTGTAAGAGCGACACCAAGAGAACTCTTCAGACCATCGAGGAGATTGTGCTCAACAGCATAGCCCACACCTTCCACTGGTGGCAAGCTTATGGAAGCCGCTGGAAGTCCGGATTTAATTCGGTACGCTGTAAAGGCATCGATGAAGGTCTAGGATGAGGGTTAGCAATGCGCCTACATTATCTGCCATGTCAACTTACCGATGCTCCAGCATAAATGGCCTGCCCTGCATTTCCGATTGCTCCCACCGCAGACGAAAGACAAACGAAGAAATCAAGATCTGATAGAGACTTGTGCATGTTCCACGCTCCCTGGATTTTAGGGGCAGTGATCTTCTTCCAGTCTTCGTAAGAGCAATTAAGGAACATTGAGTCCTGATACAAATGTTAGCTGATTCGAGGGGGTAAGAAGCTGCAATACTCACTCGAAGGTAAAGGGCGCCGTGGATGATGCCACGGACCTTTGGGAGGTCTTGAATGGTTTGGATAGCGCTTTTCACGTCTGATTCAGAAGAGACGTCGCAAGCGATGGCCCGGAGAGTAACATTGGTTCCCTTGTACCGCTCCAGCAGCTGAGCTGTCTTGGGGAGCGTTGAGCCACTGCGGCCAAGCAGCACAACATTTCGGGCACCGAGACAGTCGATCATAAATGCTGCAAGATCGCGGCCAATGCCACCTGTACCGCCACTGATCAAGTATGTTGCATCGGGGCGTAGCAGGCTTCCAGGGGGACCGCCAAGTCGAGGCCTCTCCGCCAGGACAGTTGACTCGTCGGGTCCCATTGCAACGACAATCTTGCCCATATTCTGGCCCGACTGTAGTTTACGTAGACCCGAGCCGATCTGAGATAGTGGGATTCGGTTGGTCGGGTTGGTGGGCGCAATGATGTCCTGTTGGAGCAAAGAAGCGATTTCGACTAAACACTCATGCGCCACTTTAGGCCGTTGAGTGAAGAGTTTGCGCACATCTACGCCACTGAAAGTTACGTTTCGATCAAACGGTCTCATGCCCAGAGCATTGTTCTGCAGAAGATCCTTCTTGCCAATCTCAATCCACCTACCAAAGTCGGCGACCAAGTTCCTATGAGCACGTTAGTGATTCGTTTGTGTGCGATGAGTTACCTGCAAGTCCTACCAAGTCTGTTGCAGAAGCTTTCCGCTGAGTGAATTTACTACAACATCGACCCCTCTCCCGTTCGTGGCGGATAAGATGCCATCTCTGAATTCCGAGGTTCGGCTGGAAAAGACATGTGTCTCTGGGATATCGAAGCTGTCGCAAAGGAACCTCCTCTTTTCGGGCGTGCCGGCAGTGGCAAATATCTCGGCCCCCAAGTGCTTGGCGATAGTACAAAGAGCTTGACCAACTGCACCAGAAGCGGCATGGATAAGTATACTTTCTCCTTTTTGGAGACGAGCCTGACTTTTCAGACAAACAAGGGCGGTGGAATAAGCAATGGGTAGTGTTGCTGCATCCACAGCACTCAATCCACTTGGAGTTTTATGGGCGCAGAGTTCAGATATCCGCACGTAATTTGCAAAACCCTGTTGGTTCGAGATGTAGAATACTGCATCTCCAGGCTGCAAACTCTTCACCTTTGATCCAGTGCGGACCACAATTCCAGCTCCCTCAAGGCCGGGAGCGTGCCAGGGCATAGACCCAAGTACGAGGAGTAGGTCCCTAAAGTTAACTCCGGCTGCCTCAACTTTGACAACGATTTCGTCCTCCTTTAGAGGCTCCGCAAGTATGTCACTATGGCGGAAGTAAATGGAGTCAAGATCACCAACGTTCTCCACGCTCATCTCAAGAACATCTGGGTCTGCCCAAATACTTCGAACTTCCTTTGAAGAAACACCAGATTCCGCGGCGAAAACTTCCGCGGCAGTTGGAAGTGGCAAGAGACGAGGGACATGGATGTGGCCATCTCGCCACATAAACTCTTGTTCCTTCACCTGAGCCTGCGCTGAATCGCGTAGTCTTGCAGCCATACGTGCAATTCCAGAAGCACCTGACGGCGTGTAAGGTGTATTCTCCAACAGAAACAAGTTCCTGGAGCTGTCCTCCTGGCGCAGGGTCCGGAACATGCCCTTGATAATGGCGGCCTCAGGGCTGGCTTTCTCCGGTGTCACCCACAGCACCCCAGCCGCATCTAAAAGGAAACCTTTGAAGGCTTCGAAGTCAGCCGAGGATATTTGGCTAAGCCAACTATGCTCTGGACTGTCAATGAAGATGTAGAGAGCCCCCGAGGCAGCATCAGGCTCCAAAACATCGCACACTCGTGACACGTAGCCAAGCTGGGAGTTGACTTCATCGGACACTTCCCTGGCGAACCGCTTCTCATCGTAGTTGGAAGGTTCGAATACAACAAAGGGTGCCGCCGATGGTTCAGCCTCTGCGCCAACATTGGAGGACCACATAGTACACATCATGTGCTCTGGTAGACCTGGATAGTCTTCCATGGCACCGTCAACTCCAGAGAATCCACAGGCGGTGAGAGCGCGGTCCCATGTCTCTTTGGAGAGCAGAGGGCCTTCGTTTGTGCGGTACTCGTCCTCTGCAAGCCACCATCCGGGGAGAAGGGGGAAAGCGAGGTTAAGAGGCATGTCGTGGGTAACAGCCTCCATCATGACAAGTTTGCCATTTGGCTTCAGCAGCTGCCGGGCATTTTTGAGCGTCACCAAAATGTCAGGCGTTGCGTGCAACACATTGGACGCGATGATGAGGTCATAGGTCTTTTCTGTAAATCCCTGGGTCAGAGGATCGGCGCTAATGTCCATCTTCGCGTATGTGGTACGATCAGACCACCGAGCAAGCCTGGTGCGTGATTCCTCCTGTGAGCGTGTGGTATGGTTAGTACTCTGTCAACATCATGAATAGCACAACATGGAGCACTTACGAAGAACCCAGATGAGACGTCAGTAAATGTGTAATGCGCGAAGGCTGGTTGTCTGTGACCGCTCTGAGTCATGGCCTCCATTGCCAAGACTGTGGCACTTCCAGTACCAGCACCGATTTCCAATATATTCATCTCCGGATTGATATCGGACAAGCACTTGACGTAATTGGCTAACGCCTCATTGCCGCGAATACCTCCTCTTTCTTCTCGGTAGAAACCAGCGAGTAGTCCATCTTCGAGCATGATTTCTAGGGGCTTGACCTCCTGGCGCAGTATTGCAGTCAACTTCTCACCAACGGCGCAAAGCAACCTGCCAGCGGCATTACCAACACTTAGGACCTTTTCGGGTAATGATGCTGGGTCAGTCATAGCGTCCAACTTGGAAGAGTGCACTGAGACCATGGATTTGGCCCATGCCACAAACTTGGATAAATGTGGCGGCAATTGGGATAGATCGTCCTCAGAAATCTCCTTTAGCGCACGGTCGAGGTAATAGACTCCGACAGCATTCATGGCTCGTTGGTGCTGCACCTCTTCCTCACCGACCTCGTCGTGACCAAGCATCTCGGCGAGTTGGTTGGCATTTACAAGATCCACATGAGGCACATGATTCTCAAAGAAGCTCTCCGGTAAGTGGAGTGCTGGGCTTGAGTCACGAGCTTTTGCAATGCACTTGAGCGTCAGGGCATCAAATTCAACGACTGGAATACGGGTGCCGTCAGAGATGGCGAAAACGGCCATGCTGAATCGCATGTTGCCCGTCATCTCGTCCAGGTCCAGCCGGCGGCAGACAATAGTGAACCTTTGACCAGTCACAGATGGGATATGATTGGAAATGCGTAGTCTGGAGCAATATGTTGGTACAATCAGAGGGCGTGGACCATCGGCCTCCTGAAGCACGCCATGCACGTGGAGGAAGGAATCCAAAGTTGCTGGGTCGACCGTGACAGGAGATAGCTCGGAGATGGATGGGCCAAGCTGGCGCAGCTCAACCTCGTGCATGACAGTGCCAGGCGCATGCCAAAGCCTGGTCATGTTCTGAAACGTAGGACCGTAGAATACGCCGTTCTGTTTGCCGGCGGCGTACTCGTCCTGTGCGTCAAGCTCCTCAAAATCCGTGCTGGCAAGGATATCTACTGCCGACTGCATTGTAGGGGTCTGGGTCGTCATTTTGTGAGCGTCCGCGTCTATGAGGCCTCTGCAATGTGATGTCCAGCCAAGTTCTTCAGACCATGATAGAATCTCAACCACGTAGGTTGTCGATGCGTGGCTTCCCGTGTCCAGCTCAGCCGGTCTCAATCTCGTGGTGATGTCGATGCGTTGGTCCTCTTCGATTCTGAGACTTTTTGTGACGTGGAACTCCCTTATTTCAATCGTTGGGGATGCTGTGGGATTCACAGCTCTCAGTGCACTAATGGCAAGAGACCAAAAGCCAGTGAATGGAAACAGTATCTCACCACCCATACCATGGTCGCGTGCCCAGGGCATGTCATTGAGAGTAAAGACATTCCTAAATGTGTGCTCGTTTCCTTCAGTGTATGGGCTCTTCCACCCTAGGAGAGAGTCATAAGGCTTCCCGTTATGTAGCTTCTGAGCAGCCATGCGGGGCATGTGTATGAGTTTGGACTTGTTCCACTCGTATGGTGGGAGGTCAGATACCACGCGCGCAGTGGTGTCATTAGTCTGATTAATCTCACTGAACTGGAGGTCGAGCCCCATGGTGAATAGATTTCCCGCAAGATCGAGGAGGGAAGCGTCTGCTTTGTTTCCTCTCACGAGGGAAGCCAGGTACGTCGTCCGAACTTGATCATCCTGTTCCCGCAGGACATCCAACGTCTGCTTGATCGGCCCCTTAAGGGCTGAGTGCGGCCCGATTTCAACAATGATGTCTGGTGATTTCAATTCGACATGTGTGCCGTCTGTCTCTTCATGCTGAACTTGACAGAGAGTCTTGATTGCGTTGAGATACTGAACTGGGCAGAGAAGATTCTTGACCCAGTACGAGGCATCCACTGCCTTTGCATTGGTAATTATCTGGCCAGTAACGGAGGACACTAAAGTCTTGCCGGAAGGCTTTGTACGAGAGAATTGCTGATCATATGCAAAGTATGGTTGGATAGAGGCCAAGTAGGAATCTGCCACCTGGTCCATATGGCGTGAATGATAGGCGACACCTATCTTGAGCTTTCGCGCAAACAATCCTTGAGCCTCCACGGTTTTCAGGATCTCGTCGATGGCGGCCTCGTCACCAGAGATTGTGACACTGCGCGGGCTGTTGATGGCAGCAATTGCTGCATATTTGTCACCCTTCTGAGGAAGTAGTTCCGTTGCTTCTTCAGCACTCATGCCAACGGCCAACATGGCCCCATGTAGGGTTTCATCGCGCAACACTCGAGCTGCTGCGATGCCTCTGTAATAAGCAATGGCCATGGCAGTCTTGAAAGAGATAAAGTCCGCAGCGAAAGCAGCCGCTATCTCACCACTCGAGTGGCCGGCCACAGCGGCTGGCATGACACCCCAAGCCTTCAGCAGGATAACAAGGGCAAGCTGGACGGCGGTACAAGCGGGCTGGCTAATTTCGGCGTCATTTATACGAGATTCGCTCTCTGGTTTGTTTAACTCTTCAAGTAGAGACCATGATGACCCCATGATCGCTAGACAGGCTTCAGCATTACGCATCGCAGCGGCAAAGGGTTCATAGTGCCAGAGCCCGGTCGCCATCTGGGCGTGCTGCGCTCCTTGGCCAGTAAAAGCAAAGGCGATGACATGATTTCTGACATTGCTTGGTTTGGAACCGGACGAGGTCGTGGCAAGTTGCTCTTGCAGGGAAGTGACAGAGCGCGCAACTACTGCCACTCTATGTGGAAAGTGGGTGCGGCGCTGACCTAAAGTGAAGCTGAGATCCTTTGAGAACTCGCTCGCAGCCGGTGAAGACCACTGTGCAAAATATGACAGATATGCGCTGAGACTGGCTGACGACTTTGCAGAGAAGACGAACAGATTCGCCTTGTCGATAGGAGTTGTAGAAACGTGGCTGTTGGGGGCATTCGTGGTTATTGCTTGTGTTTCCTTAAGAGAGCTACGTGAAGGTAGACTCGGTGCTTCATCCAACAAAATTGCAGCGTTACTTCCACCAAATCCTGTTATTCTGTTAGTAGGTGCCTCTTTCTCTTCGTGGTAAGGCAATGGTTTACCAAAGTTGGTCACAAGGACACGCTTCTTTGTATTGGATGGCCACGGTATTGGGCTTGTCAGTACCTACACCAACATCAGTATGTGTTCCAAGCTAACCAAGGTTTATACAGACCTTTAACTTATCGTGGCCACTAATTTTGGGATTCATCGACTCAAACAGTGCAGTGGGCAAGATTACACCGTGTTCGATCATCATAATGGCCTTAACAACGGCTAAGATCCCACTCGCACTTTCCAAGTGGCTATATTCATCCATGTTAGAGGAGACAAAGTAGCAGGAAGAATAACCTACCCAAAATTAGATTTCAAAGATCCTAGATACAGGGGATCAAGTGAGGTTCTATTATTTGCTAGCACGTTGGCAAAGGCACCGGCCTCGATGGGGTCACTGGCTTGTTAGTGATATGACTTGAGAACCGATACTAAGCACCTACCCAGCCTGAGTGCCTGTTCCATGGCCCTAATTTCAATATTAGCACAGAAATATACATGTGATTGGAGAGTGGGAGTGGCTAGTACCTCGACAACCCGGGTCTCAGTCGGATCCAAATTGACTTGTTGATGAAGATATCGCAACAGCTCCTCCTGAGCCGCCTGTGAAGGCATTGTGATGCCCTGAGAGCGTCCGCTGTGATTAGCGGCTGAGTTGCGAATAACGGCTCGAATTGGGTCGCCACAGGCGACGGCGTCGGACAGCCGTTTGATGACGATAGTGGCACCGCCTTCGCCCCGACCAAAACCTGAAGCCCTGGGATCGTAGGAAAAGCATTTGCCTGCCGCGGACATTGCCCTTCAAGCTCCGTGTTAGCCAATTTCCATTGCAGAGATTATAGAACGCGGATCTTATACCCTAGCGTATCCAAGGCAGACCAGTAGTTTGGGCTAACGATGGCTTTCGCACCTCCCACGATCGCTGTGCTACACTCGCCTGATCGGATGCTTTGACAGGCTAGGTGGAGGGCATAGGAGCTACTTGCGCATGCGCCATCTACCTAAAGATGCGATGGGAGTCAGTCATATGTCTAGGGAATGGAGATTCTTGTCTTCCCAACGTACCGCAATGCTAGGCCCTGTCAAATCGAAGAAGTAGGATAAGCGGTTTGCGAACATACATGGCGCTGTTCCAATGGCCGTGTATTTTGAGGTTGTTGGTAAGTCCTCGAACGTGTGTGCCGAGTAGTCTGATACATCGTTAGCAGCAAATACACCTGTTTTGGTGCCCGCCAAATCAGCAAGCGTTATGCCAGCGCTTTCAGTAGCTTCCAATGCACATTCCAGCATCATTCTATGCTGCGGATCCATGGCACGAGCCTCATCTGCCTTCAGATTAAAGAAAGGGGCATCGAAAGCGTAGATATCATCGGGTAGGAAATGTCCTCCTTTGGCAGAGATGAAGCCAGCTTTCTCTGAGTTTGGATCGAAGAACGCATCTTGATCGAATCGGTCAGCCGGGACTCGTGACCATGCCGACCTTGCTTCATGTAGAAAGTCCCATAGACCTTTCCGTCCGACGCCAGGAGCCCGGTAAGCATAGCCGACGATGGCAATGGCAGAGTTGTCGAGGGTGCTAGTCGTCATTTTCTATGCTAATATGTTGTGCAATGAAGGGAGAGAAAGGAAGTGTACTGAAAGAAAGGAAGTGTACTGGTGAGTGAGAAATAAGGGCCATTATTGCTCTCAATATAAGAGAGCAGCACAATGTGCAAAAATTAAAGTTCGAAACCATTGCCTTGGGAGATCCTTGCTCTCAAATTCCTATATTCGATATTCGGAAATTTAAGGTTTAAAATTATTATCTTAGGAGATCTTGGCTTTGTTCTTTTGCTCTTGGGTCCTGGAGAAATTTTAAATTTCCTATACTCCGGATATGATGTGCGAATTTAAAGTTTAAAATTGAGTAGTGCCTTTTTGTTATTTGCCCACTAAAATCTCCCCAAGTTCA
Organism: Calonectria hongkongensis; assembly: GCA_017140755.1. NCBI lineage: Eukaryota > Fungi > Ascomycota > Sordariomycetes > Hypocreales > Nectriaceae > Calonectria > Calonectria hongkongensis. The sequence goes on from JAACJA010000014.1 coordinate 922,073, forward strand.
CCTCCCTTGAGATTTTGGTATGATTTATAGCAAATATTTTACTAGGAAAAGCATGCCAAGAAATCACAAAGATAATACATGTTCCAATTCAATAGCTATGAACACAATAGCCCGGCTGTTGTTCCACCTACGTAAATGACTTCCTTCCTCTGCTGACGAGGCCGGCGTTGCTTGCCTATCTGACGAGCTGCGGGCTTAGACAACTCCGCCTCGTCCTCCCCTTGATCCCTGACCCCGTGTTTTGGCGGTGTAGGCTGTGTTTTAGATCGCTTCGTTGACGGTACCGGGATCCCCGCGACCCAGCGACGTGATGTAGTGCACGGGCAAGAAAACACGTTTGAACACCACGTAAGCTAGCTAAACTACGGCAAGCTAGTTTAAAACTAGTATCTTAGAAGATCCTTGCTCTATTCTCTTGCTCTTGGGCCCTTGACATATTTCGGATCCCCATATGCGTTGTGAATAATGTCGGATATGGCCGAGGTAGTTCGATGACGAGGCTTCCTTTCAATCAGGATTTGCCCGACAGTGGGGCGGTAAAGGTAGTTTAGGTATTAAACATCTAGAGGAGAAAATTAAAAAAAGAAATTATAAATATATACAAAATAGTTATCTTAAATAAATAAAAGAAAGATAAAATTCTTAAGCATTACAAATAATATATAATTATTCTTACTATAATTAATTAAATTATTTTATAGATATATTGTACCATAAATAACTTTAGTATAGGGTAAACATGATCAGTGGCTACGGGAATCTCAACCCCCTGTCTGTGTGGTCGGAGCTAACATTACTTCAAGCGGCAACCTCCGTATGCCTGAAAATCTGGCTGATCACGGGGGTCCTAGGCCCAGTCCTTGGCTCGATGACTCCTTTGGAAGCTTATTGTGCCGTTGTAAGGTTGTTGTAGACTAGAATAGGTTAGTAGTATTGCCTATTCCGAAACAGCTCGGGTCCGGAGACCACGGTACGAAAAACCGACACGGGTCGCTGACGGGCCGGAGCTTCACCGGACCGGAATGTCATCCTCAGGGATGCAGTGAACTCAGATCTGGGTAGCTCCGGACAATTTGAACACAAAATAGACTCTTTGACTTTGGAGGCGCCCCACACCAGAAATATTTGAAACTCGGTTACGTATTTACTCGGCAAACCGGACTATAGAGTAGAGACAAAAGTCCTCGTAAGGAATTAAAGAACTAATTAGAACTATTAGTAGAAGTTAAACCGTAAAGAAAAAAGTAAAAAGCTGCTTTAATCTATGGTCTAGTTTTGTGAGAAAAGATGGTAATTTGGATTCCAGAATCGATCGTTATTGGACTAAATACCTCCCGCTTGCTAATACACAACTGGCTCTGGAGGTGAATTTTACTGGCCCAGACAAGGGTAAACAAGGGTATCAGGACCCAGGTCGAAAACCGAATCAATTGAGTTAATATGGCATGTTTTGGTTTCCATATTCTCCAATCCTTTACTTTTCTCGCTTGTCCTTTTGCATTAAAGTTTCAGTGACACTGTCGTCAATCAAGTCTTTTGTTAGCTTGATTCTTGCTCTAGTGTACCGGTGTAGTTCTACCTTCCCGTCTGTTGGCACCGCGAGAGCCTTTGAGACTTGTCGACTAGTATTTTTTTTATCCTGTATTGAAGAGGGCAATCTCTCTGGAAGAAGGTAACAGTGAATTGCGGCCAGAGGCTAAAACAATGCATTTGTAAACAATGAAGGTTCTACCCTGCCTTTGACAATTAGCTTTGAGACTTGTACTTACTAGTATGATGGGATTTACTCATGAAATTCAGGGCACTCCGGGTGGTTCCGCGCGGAGTCCACGGTTTCCATGGGTATCCTGCCCTTGTTGGCCACAGCGTGGTTGGTTCAGAAGCCGTTTCGAACATTCTGAGCCTTTTGCTAAATCGACAAGGAAGCCCGGGCGGCAAGGAGATGGCACGATCCAAGTGGTGCACGGGCGTTCATCCAGTCTTCCTGATATTAAGTTTGAAGATCGAATAAGCGAGAAGCCCACATCATTGTCTTGGTGGCCTCGACGCCGTTCTGGGCGGCCTCGACGCCCTTCTTGGCAGCATCGAAGCTTCCAAGCCAGGTCCAGGTCGTAAAAGAATCCACCAATCGAGCCACTGCGGTCAATTCAATCCCCTTCAATTCAATCACAATTGTGTCAATTCAGGAAGTGTATTTCGGTGGTCGGACTTTTCCCACTAGTCTCACAATAAAGGACCCCGTTTTGCGTCATCCGGACAACACGTAAAAATTACGTTGATCTCAATTATCGTCGTGACGTACATCAGCACACTGAAACTGATTTTCGTGGCGCATACTTGAAGGTGAAATCAGGCGTTTGATGTAGCGCCGTGGCTATTGAATCGACATCTAGCAGCAGTGGAAATCCCTAACAGATTCAACATCAACTAACCATCCAGTCGCTCCTTCTTTATCTGACCACTTTTTAGGATACATTGCCACTTTGTCTTCCAACATGTCTGCGAAGAAAATCATGTCTCACAGCGACGTGAGTGAAAAGGCGTTGGAAGAGGTTGCAGCTACCTGCGGCCTCTCATTGGATGAGATCGAGGATGTTTACGCCTGCACTCCTTTCCAAGCTGGTGTGATGGCCGAGTCGCAGCATCGTAATGCGGCGTACCAACTGCGGTACATTCTCTCTCTTGGCCCGCATTTGGATATTGATCGCTTCTGCGCCGCCGTGCACCAAGTCGTGTCCCTCAACGCCGTGTTGAGAACCCGGATTGTAGACTGCGACGATATTGGTCTCGTTCAAGTCGTTGTCAAGGATGCCTCTTGTACGCAACGGCCAGAAAAAAGCCTCGCTGAGTACCTCAAGGAAGACCGGGCTGATGCTATGCATCTGGGAATGCCTCTACTCCGCTCCGCCGTCGTGGATCGAAGGTGGGTATTGAGCACACATCATGCCATTGGAGATCGTCATTCCGCTCTCGCTCTCATCAACGACGTGTCGCGCATTTACAATGGCCAGTCGCCCGAGAATCATGCCCCTTTCAAGGATTTCGTCGAGTACTACAATCGCATTGATGATAGCACGGCCAAATCATTTTGGAAGTCTCGGTTCACTGACATTTCGACAATTTATCCCATAGTCCATCCTAGTCATGTGGTCGATGCTGCTGATCAGCTTAGCCACAACATCTCCTTGAAGGGACTCCGCACCAGCGCATCTGCCGCTTTAATGCCCTCGTATATTGAGATGGCGTGGGCATTAACTGTTCAGTCATACACCAATAGCAGCAACATCGCACTGGGACTTGTTATGTCAGGGCGAACACCGACATTAGGTGACATTTCAACAACCCTGGGACCTACGCTTAGTACGGTCCCGGTACAGATTCACCTAACACCAGACATGACAGTGGGACAGGCCCTCAAAGAGAGGGCTCGTGAGCGACGACTGCTCTTGGTGAATCCAGCTTTGCAATATGGGCTGCAAAATATCCGAAGAATCAGTGAGGAAGCACAAGTAGCCTCAAATTTTCAGACAATTATCAACATTATGCACATGTCAAAGTCAAGTTCAGATACTGCAGATCTTGCGTTCGAAGATGAGGACGAAGTGCACATGGGTCATAGCCTGTGCTTAAATTTCAGCTTGGATCCACATTGTATCTTAGTCGAAGCCACATTCGATTCGAGAATTCTGGACAATTCCCAGGTGCAGCGCGTCCTGTACCAAGTTGAGCACTTCCTATGCAAGCTTCTCGAGGCTTCTCACACTACCAAATTAGGGGACCTAGAGACGCTGAATCGGCATGATCTTATGGATATTATGGAATGGAATAAATCTATTCCACCTCCAAGGGAAGAATGCCTGCACGATTCATTTCGGTCACAAGTTGGTCGCCGCCAGTCGGCCAACTCTATTGATTCCTGGGATGGCACACTAACATATCGAGAACTTGACGACTTGTCCGATCGGCTTGCGCAAGAACTTATCCGCAGAAACATATCTCAAGAAAGCGCCGTCCCCTTCGTTTTCGAAAAGTCGCTATTCACAGTTGTTGCTGTCCTTGCTATTTTGAAGGCAGGAGGTACTTGTGTCCCCATCGATCCAGGACACCCCCAAGCTCGTCAACGGAATATAATCTCCATTTGCAGAGCTAAGATTGTGCTAACATCCTCTGCATGCTACCAAGCAATCGCTGAAATTGCGCCCGACGTCTTCGCTGTCAACTCCTCTGCGCTCTCAGAGCTTCCAGCAGCGGGTCCGATCAACTGTTCTAGCGCACCCAGTCAAGCAGCATTCATTCTGTTCACAAGCGGATCTTCTGGTAGGATGACAAAGTCTCTCGCCTGTAACTGGTGTTAACCAACTGCTATACAGGTCAGCCTAAAGGTGTCGTCCTCGAGCATCGTAACCTAGTTTCCTCCCTTAACTCCATTGGCGCTCGCCTCGGCTTTGGGGAAGACTTTCGAGTGCTCCAGTTTGCCGCCCACGTATGGGATGCCAGCTTGCTAGAGATCCTTGGCACATTGTTGTTCGGCGGTTGTGTTTGTATTCCATCCGAGGAGGATCGCGAAACAGACCTCGTCGGTTTTATGAAATCCCACCGAGCGGAATTTGCTTTGCTAACTCCAACCCTTCTTCGAACCATCTCCCCCATTGATGTGCCAACGTTGAAGACGCTAGTGTCAGGTGGCGAGGCTGTGGAAAGGAGTGCCGTCAATATTTGGGCTTCTGCTGTGCGCTTCTTCAATTGCTTCGGGCCCTGTGAGGCATCCATCATCACCAGTAGCGCCGAGCTAACGCGAGACTCTCCCTACCCTGAAAGCATTGGGTTCTCGACAGGTGGTGCTACATGGATTGTGGACCCAACAAATGTCAACAAGCTTTGTCCAATAGGTGCAATTGGAGAGCTTGTCATTGAAGGCCCGGGCGTGGCCCGTTGCTACCTAGATGATCCAGCAAAGACGGCCGCTTCGTTCATCAAGCCTCCTTCTTGGGCCCCTGTCCGGAGTAACATGCCTTCTCGCCGTTTTTACCGGTGTGGAGATCTTGGAAAACACAACGCTGATGGAAGTATTACCCTTTGCGGCCGAGCAGACAATCAAGTAAAAATGCGCGGCCAAAGATTCGAACTCGGAGAGATAGAAAGTTCATTAGTTGGCAGCGACCTTGTTCGAGAGGTTGTTGTGATGGCACCAGCTCCATCTCAGTTAGTTGCAGTGCTCACGCTGGTGGATACCAAGCTGCCAAGAACAACAGACCTGAAAGAATTATCAGATTCTCACAGAGATGACTATTTATGCCTCATTCGCGAGTACACAGAATCACGATTGCCGCCATTTATGGTTCCAAACATATGGCTCTTTGTGGAACAACTTCCGCGGTTGCCGTCTGCAAAGCTCGACCGTGTTTCAATCAAGAAGTGGCTAAGCAATATGGATCTGTCCTCGCGCCGTATGGGGCATACTATTGGGAAGGATTCGCGGGGAGAGGTAGAGGCACCTAAGTCGGCCGAGGAGATGTTGATGCAATCTGTTTGGTCCACCGTGCTGGCCATTCCTGAACACGACATTGGACGACAGAGCTCATTCCAAGGCCTGGGCGGCGACTCCATCTCAGCCATGCAAGTCGCCAACAGATGCCGTTCCCGCGGTGTCAAAATCACCGTGGCGGCCTTGATTCGGAGTCCAAATCTAGCTGTTGCTGCAGCATCATGTGAGAAACTTGTCACGATTGCGGATCTACAAGTTGCTTCGAGCGAGAACTTGACATCCGCTCTGTCCCCTGTCCAAGCTGTGTTTACAAACAACTGTGGGCCAGCATTACACCGTCACTTCAACCAATCCGTGTTCTTGGAGCTAAAGACATCAGTCGCATCTGATGCCATTCGGGAAGCAATCCTTAGGTTGGTCAATCACCACTCGATGCTCCGTGCAAGCTTCTCGCAATCGGACAGCGGTGAGTGGACTCAAACAATATCTTTGAAGGCCAACGATGCCTGCCGCTTTCTTGCACATTCTGCAGTGGCACGCAACCAGGTACAAAGTATTGTTGATGCTACTGAGGCGTGTTTCGATATTAATTCGGGCCCCGTGTTCGCAGCAGATCTCATTCTCCCAGCTAACGAGTCGGGGGAGTCATATCTTTTCCTCTGCGCGCATCACCTGGTCGTTGACATGGTCTCTTGGAGGGTTATTTTAGAAGATCTCGAGACACTGCTTTGTGTGCCCGACTCTTCAATTCCGGAGAGTTTCCCTTTCTTGTCCTGGGTCCATCATCAAGCAAGTTCGGTCAAAGATGTACAGCAGTTCGAGGCATATCCAAAGGCCAATTTGGAATTCTGGAACATGTGTGATACCCCAGCTCTATATGGCCATAGCGTACAAAAGCAATTTTCTTTAGATCTTGCTAGCACCAACGCCATTATGGGAGCATGTAATACTGCATTCGATACATCACCAACTGAGTTGATGTTGGCAGCCACTTTACTCTCGTTCCACAGGGTGTTCCCTGATCGCGGAAACATAGCTGTGTTTACTGAGAGCCACGGACGTGACGATCCTACCATAGATCTTTCTCGAACTGTTGGTTGGTTCACAGCCCTCTTCCCGTTGGTGGCTGCTGTAACTGCGAACACATCAATCGAGGACGCTGTGATGAAGGTGAAGGATTGCTATCGAATGATATCCCCAAGCGGGCGGATGAAGTTCACCTCGACTATGCTGGGGCAAGACTCTCTTCAAATAGCAGACTTCGAGTTAATGTTCAATTTCTTAGGTCGCATGCAGCAGGTGGAAAGAGATGATGGCCTATTTAAGATGGCCTCCCCTGACTCAGTCTGCATCAAGAATGTTGGTGATGACGTCCAGCAAATAAGTTTACTTAGTATTACCAGTGCCATCTTGGACGGGTGCTTGCAATTTTGGGTGGACTACAACCAAAACATGGCACACCAGGCACGCCTTGAACGTTGGGCAGTCGAACTACAGCATACGTTGACCACTTTCGTGGAGGAACTCTCATCCAAAGACACCCGACTGACCTTGACCGACATGCCATTGCTTGGAGTCGATTATGAAAGCTTGCAAGGCATCCATGACAGCCTCAGAACTTTTGATATTGCTCCGTCAAAAGTGCAGACTATCTATCCCTGTACACCCCTCCAAGACGGCATCCTGATAGCTATGTCGAGGGCTGATGAACCTGTCTACTGGCAACGACTGACTTTCAAGGTAACACCGAGAGAATTATCTGAGGAAATAGACCCTTCAAGACTTGTCTTGTCCTGGCATACTGTCTGTGAAGCCTTTCCCATCCTGAGAACGGTGTTTGTTAGCGGGCTGAGTGACGAAAGCCCGTTTCAGCAGGTGGTTCTGAACGAGACAATTCCTTGTACCTCCATTACTACTCTGACGACAGATTCGGATATTCATACGGTAGTCCGAAATCTAGAAAGACCTTCTTTTAGACCATCCCAGCCGCCGAACCGTCTTGTCGTTGTTCAAGAATCCAACAGGGTCGTCTACGCTGTCCTTGACATCACCCATGCGGCCATGGATGCACACACCGTCAACCTTCTCTGTGAACACCTTGCCAATGCTTACACAAATGGATCGTTTGTGTCTCGAGGACCTGAATTTGTCGATTATATCTCATGGGTTCAAAACCATCAGGCCAAGGCACAAGAGTATTGGAGGCTATTCCTAGACGGCGCCAAACCATCTCTAATGCCAATTGTTGGTCCTGATTCCAAGGAAACAGAGAAAGATGCTACACCGTATGTTGAAGTCCCATTCAATGATGCTACGATGTTGCATTCTTTCTGTAGAGAAAACGCTATGACGGTCTCCAACGTCATTCAAGTCGCCTGGGGCATAGTGTTGCATCAGTACACAGGAATGTCATCTGTGTATTTCGGTTCCGTCTTTTCCGGACGCAATACATTCGAAGGCGCAGAGCAAGTTATGGGCCCGTTGGCAACCATGTTGGTGTCAAGACTTGATGTAACGTCAAACACAACTGTTTTGAACCTTCTGAACAAGGTGAAAAAGGATTCGTCCGAAGCCTTTGAAAATTCAGCCTGTTCCCTGAGCCAGGTGATTGACTCATTGGATCTTGGCCACTCTCCCCTTTTCAACACTGCCATGACGATTCGTCCTTTGTGGTCTGAGGACCTTGCAGTGCAAGGCGATATCCAGATGGATCCCGTTGAAATTGACGACCCCTCAGAGGTAAGACAATTCTCGCCCAGATTCTATTAGAAAGCACTGACAGTTTGCAGTATCCCATCTCAGTTGGTGTTGGCTATTCAGGCCAGGAATTTGAAAGTAGGTTAATTTATCGGTCGGCGGAAATTTCTCGCCCTTTTGCATCTCAAATCGCGCACAAGTTCGCATCAGCTATCAAGAAGATCATCGAGACTCCAGAGCAGCTCGTCACATCTCTGACATCTTCTCTTGAAGAAATAGTGGAAGCTCCCACACCGTTCGCTCTCGTGGCCTCAGATGTCATAGACGAAGTCAAGAGTAGGGCAGCATCCCAATGCCATGTGCGCAGAGGCAGGATTGAAGACATATATCAATGCACTCCTACCCAAGCAAGCGCCATGAGAGCCTCCGTTACTGGACAAGTGAATTGTTTCACTCAAAGGGTCTTAAAAGCTGAGAGCCACGAGATTGATCAGTTATGCAGCGCCTGGGATGAGGTCGAGGCAGCAATTCCAGCACTCCGTACCCGAATTGTGTCTCTGGATGAACTGGGTGATTTCCAGGTGGTTATAAAACCGATGCCAGATTGGGCTGAAGAAGAGGACCTCGAGGATTACTTGAAGTGGGATCAAGATGCCAAGGTACAGTATGGCAGTCCACTATGCCATTTTAGCAGAATCGACCAGCCAAATGGCGACCACTTCATTTGTTTGTCACTTCATAATACCATATGCGATACCTTGACGCTTGGGATTGTGGCAGAGGCGCTTAAAAAGGCTTTAAATGGCCATGATTTGGGAATAATGCCTTCCTCGAATACTTTTATCCGCTATTTGTCGGACCGCAATCTCATTGAAAGGGGAAAGAGCTATTGGAAGCATCACCTCAAGGGCTTTGAGGAAGTTTCCGCGTTCCCATCACTGACAAATCTCACTGGTAGACCTGTGTTAGATTCTTCGACCACCATCACAACAACTACACCACCAAATACAGAAGCCTCGGCACTGCCGGCATTGCTTCAAGCAGCCTGGGCTCTCTGCATTTCTCGGCTGACAGCAAATAGTAAGGTATCCTACGGGGTTGTACTCGACGCGCGTGACCTACCAGTCGAGGGAATTACTGCATTGACCGGATTTACATCTGTCGTCGCTCCTTGCGCAGTTAACGTACCACAGGCTTCGTCTGGTAGGTCGTTTGTGCGACATTTGCAGAGTCATTTGACTGAGATGCTCCCATTTGCGCATACCGGTATGGACAACATCAAGTCAACAGGCAATAGTGCGGCCCTTTTCAACAACCTTCTGGTTATCAAAATGCCCGGGTTGGATACAAATCTGCTAGGTAGTGTACGAAACTCCAATTGTCTAGCCATGACAGGTGACATGGCGGTTGTTACCACGTGCCAAGTGACTCCCGATAAGACTTGCATCGAGATGACGTTTGACGCTCGTTTCATCTCTCCCGATCAGGCGGACATCATACTTGAACAGTACCAGTTATCAATTTCACAGCTCGCAGGTTGTGATGAAAGCACACCGATATCGCAATATGAGTGTCTAAGCGACCACGAAATGTCGCTGCTTACTAGCTGGTCTATGGACACTCCTGCTACTATTGAATCATGCATTCATGACCAAATTACGGACATAGCTCGGTGCCAAACATCTGCCTCGGCAATTTGTTCATGGGACCACAATCTAGACTATGGACAACTGACCGATCTCTCTGACCGATTAGCTACTAAGCTCCGTGATGTCGGAGTACGAGCAGAAACGATCGTACCGTTCCTCTACGAGAAATCAGCAGTTGCGGTTGTGGTGATGCTTGCAATCCTCAAATCCGGAGGAGCCATGCTTCCAATGGATATCAACCACCCTCCTGATCGACTCGATGCTGTACTTGACGAGATAGATGCACCCGTGCTTATCTGCTCGCCCAGCCTTCGCGATAAGCTCCAATCGAGAGTGTTTACAATCATCACTGCTGACTTCAGTTACGTCCAAAGTCTGCCGACAGCAATTAGCCTCGAGTCAGGAATAGTTGGACCCTCGAATTCTTGTTATGTCATTTACACTTCAGTAAGTTAACTCATGAGACGCATGGTAGCGAGTGGGCCGTAGCTAGAACTAGCCATTTGGCTTGTCTCTAGCGACGACATTTGGTGACATACGCATACTATGGGAAAGTCTCGAGCTACTCACTTAAAGACGGTATCAAGTTGGCGGCACGAAATCACGAGCAGGCTTCCTCGCCCTCTGCCATTCCTCATTACCTGCAACATTTGCTAACTCTTTTCTCTTCAATTTAGGGATCAACCGGGAAGCCCAAGGGTACGTCGCTGAGAAACGTGATGGAAGAATTTGCTAACATTGTGTCTTTCAACGTGTAGGTGTGGTCGTACCACATTCGTCGATCGCAACCAGCTTGTTCCACAGCGGTGTGCAAGTTGGTGCAAGTGCGAAGACCAGAACCTTGCAGTTTGCCAACTTCGCCTTTGACGCTTCTGTTTTTGAGATATTCTTGACTTTGCTAGCTGGAGGCTGCCTCTGTATTCCCAGCGAGCAAAAACGAACCAACGACATCGCAGGTGCGATAAACCAATTCCACGCCAACTTTGCAGTCTTGACACCATCCGTGGCGACTCTTCTATCACCCTCAGAAGTCCCTAGTTTGCGCAGCTTAATGCTGGTGGGTGAGGCGATGAAGACCAATAATGTACAAGTTTGGGCGAAGCAAGTACACTTGATGAACGGTTATGGACCTTCGGAGACGGCCATCTGCTCAAGTGTGAATACGTTCATCACTTCGAGCGAGAGTTGCGGCAATATTGGTCAACCAGCAGGTTGCCGTTACTGGGTTGTCGATGCCAATGACCATGACAAGCTCGTACCAATTGGCTGCGAAGGCGAGCTTCTCATCCAGGGACCGATTGTAGCTCGTGGCTATCATCGCAACGACGAATTGACAGCAGCTGCTTTCATAAAAAGCCCAGTTTGGACAAAGAAGTTCAAAGTGGATTTGTCACAACGGATGTACAAGACAGGAGATCTTGTCGTGCAATCTTCCAATGGATCCGTGGTGTATCGAGGCCGCAAGGGAAATTTTGTGAAACTCCGGGGCCTTCGGATTGAGCTGGAAGAAATTGAACACCACCTTCTGCATCACCTAGAAACTGGACAGCAGGCGGCAGTAGAGATCATTCGACCTGTCGGCCAAGGGGAAGATGGCTGTCTTGCAGCTTTTTTCACAACCAAGGATACACTTGATCGAGCATCTACAGAAGTTTCTACACTCAACAGCGATCTACTCGGCCCATTTCCGAAGACAGCTGCCATGCTTCAACAGGTCCTCGCCAAAGTACTTCCCAGCTATATGGTTCCAGAGATCTATTTACCGATGAGAAAGCTACCCCTGATGTCTTCTGGAAAAACAAACCGCCGGGCTCTCCGGGAGACTGGAGCACACATTTCGGCCAAGGAGTTTCTTGCTTACAGTGGTTTGAACTCAAGCCACCCTTCCGAGGATACCACGACAGGCGAATCTGAAATGAGCGTGGAAGAGACCGCGATGCAACAGCTTTGGTCGACAATTCTGAAGATACCAGCGGAATCAATCTCTGTACTTGATAGCTTTATGGCTCTTGGTGGTAACAGCCTAAAGGCCATACGCCTTGTCGCAGCAGCCCGCAAACAAGGCCTTGAGCTTACCGTGGCGGACGTTTTCAAGCAACCCAACCTCGGCGACCTGGCCAGAGTACGGAGGACTGTCCGGAGAGATGACAACATGGACACAATTGTACCCTTCTCACTAACTGACTCGGCCAACATCACTACAATCCGCCAACAGGCAGCATCATTGTGTAAGGTTAGGGAATCCGACATAGAAGACATATTCCCTTGCACAGCGCTGCAGGACAGTTTAGTTACCATGACTGCAGAGCGGCCTGGCGACTATGTGGCGAATTTGAGACTAGAGCTGAGGCCTGGAATCGAGGTCGGCCGCTTCAAGCAAGCATTTGAGGAAGTCTGCAAGCATATTCCAATCCTACGCACCAGAATCATTGACCTTCCAAACTACGGGCCAGTACAGGTTGTAGTGAATGAGCGGGTCTTCTGGGCACAGCACGAAAGCCTTGAAAAAGCAAACCAGCAATGTGCTATGGGCTTTGGGACTGCATTAAGCCAAGTTGGGTTGTTTGAAAGCAATGAAGACGGTAGCATGTGGTTTATGTGGACGATCCATCACGCACTCTACGATGGCTGGTCGATGGACTCGATGCTGGAGTCTATCGAGGCTGCATATTCTGGAGAACCAATTTGGCCGACTGTGCCCTTCCAAAAGTTCATTAAGAATACATTGGCAGTGAGCAATGAGGCTTCGACATTGTTCTGGAACACTCAGTTCTCAGGCTTAGAAGCTCAACACTTCCCAGCTCTGCCATCTGCTAACTATAAACCCCAGCCGAACACGGTGCTCGAGCACACCATCAAGCACTTGGACCATCCTTCCGGGGGGTTGACCATGGCTACTTCAATAAGAGCCGCATGGGCAACTCTGATATCGTGGTATACAAACTCATCCGAGGCCGTTTTCGGGGCAGTAGTCTCAGGCCGTCAGAGTGACCTCGTCGGTGTTGAGCAAATCGTTGGCCCATGTATTGCAACGGTTCCACTTCGCGTTCTTGTTCGCCCAGATATGAGCGTAGAGCAGCTCTTGCAACAGGTTCAGAACCAAGCTTTGGACATGACGTCGTTTGAGCAGACAGGACTGCAGAAGATTCGTCGCGTGAGTGCTGATGCAGCTGAGGGTTGCAATTTCAACACGCTACTCGTCGTCCAGCCACCACGGAATGAAGAGAGCACCCAGGCTGGCAGTGCGATATTTCGGCCACAGTCTCTAGACAACCCGGGAGCTAGTACTGAGCACTCCTTCAGCAACCACGCCGTGATGTTGGTTTGCGGGGAGGACAGTGAGGGTCTACGGCTACACTTCTCATTCGATTGCAGCGTACTTGACACGGCACAGGTGGCGAGACTTGCCCAACAATTAGAGCATGTGCTGCAGCAAATATGTCAGCCGTCTGCCCAACAAACACGGATACGCGATATTTCACGGACAAGCACACAGGACCAACGTGACATCTGGCGCTGGAATGCCTCTGTGCCGCCAGATTCTGACGGTCTTGTAACAGATCTGATTCAACGCATGGTCAAGCAACAGCCTGAAGCGCAAGCAATATGTGCCCATGACGGCAGCTTGACGTACCGTCGGCTTGACGAGCTATCGACTCGACTAGCGTACTACCTCGTAAAGATGGGCGTCAAGCCGGAAGTTATTGTCCCTGTCGTGTTCGAGAAGTCAATGTGGACTGCCGTCGCTGTACTTGCCGTCATGAAGGCTGGTGGGGCTTCTGTCGTATTGGATGTGACCCAGCCGGAGGAAAGACTCTTTACAATCGCACAGAAGGCCGATCCTATTGTGGTGCTTACATCATCTTCGCAGTACAATCTCGCGGGTGCGCTAGCCAAAGACACTGCGGTCCTGGTAGTAAGTGAAATGCACACCTATCAACTTTCAGAAGGAATCGAGCTCCCCAAAGCGAGCCCGCCAAATGCGCTGTACATTGTGTTCACAAGCGGTAGCACAGGTAAGAAGCTAAATTATGTTGCGGAGAGCCCATAGCTGTGTCCGACTTTGACTAACAGCCGTACTCCAGGTGAACCGAAGGGAGTCACAATTACACATGCCAATTTCAGCAGTGCACATCTACATCAAGCCAGACTCATAGGCTTTGATTCAAAATCACGAGTACTTGACTTCGCTTCATACGCATTTGACATGTCCTGGTATAACTTACTGCACACATTGACTTGTGGTGGATGTCTTTGCGTCCCGGCAGAGGACGATAGGAGAGATGACTTGGCTGGAGCAATTACAAGACTGAACGCCAATTTCATCAACACCACGCCCACAGTTGCCGGTCTGCTGGGGAATGACACTTTGCATAAGCTGACAAGAATTGAGCTTGTTGGAGAGACGCCCAATGCGGAGCTGGTGACGAGACTGAAGCACAAAGCGGTGAACGGCTACGGCCCAGCGGAATGCACCATGATTGCCACAAGGTCTGAAGACATGAGACAGCCTGACCATATCGGATACGGAGCAGGAACAGTCACATGGGTCGTTGATCTGGAAAACCCTGCCTTGCTATCTCCTGTTGGTTGCGTTGGAGAACTGTGGTTGGAGGGCCCCTTGGTTGGTCGTGAGTATCTCAACGATCCAGAAAGGACGGCGGCATCATTCGTCCAAGACCCAGCATGGCTACTTCAAAAGGCTCCGGGCCATCCAGGACGGCGAGGGCGGCTGTACCGCACTGGAGATTTGGTACGTTACGAGGAAGACGGCAGCCTGATATTCCTTGGAAGAAAGGATGGGCAGATAAAAATCAGAGGCCAGCGCGTCGAGCTGAGCGAGGTCGAGTACCATGTGCGCCGGGTGTTGAGCCAGAATGAAAACATTGGTGAGCCGCAGGTAGTGGCAGAGGTGGTGAAACCGCATGGTTTCCCTCGAGGGATACTAGTGGTATTTATCGTTCCTCCTGGGGCTACAGCTCTCAATGAAGAGGAATTGCATTCCACAGTGGCAAGTCTCACGAAGAACGTGGATGCTGGTTTGGCTGTACCGCAATACATGATACCAAACGCATACATAGCACTAAGGAGGATACCAACAACTGCTACTGGAAAAAGAGACCGGCGAGCGCTGCAAAAGCTTGGGGCTTCTATGAGGTTTGACGATTCCACAAGCAAGCAGAGTGCTGTAGCCCCAGCAAACGAGATCGAGCGGTCGCTGCAAGAAATTTGGGGCGATGTTTTGAATACCCCAGCATCTTCGATATCTGTCGAGGCGAGATTCACTCGCTTAGGAGGAGGTATGTATAGGCCTGGCACTCGAGCAGAAATCAGATCGACCTAACAATTTCTAGATTCCATTACAGGCATGCATGTAATCTCCAGGTGCCGGAATATGGGCCTTGCTCTTTCACTCGGCGATCTGTTCAAGTTTCAGACAATCAGGCTTCTCGCACGAAGATGTAAACCAATGCCACGCATAAAGCAGATTTATGGCGGGATCCCTGAAACTGAAACTCCTGAGGTCCGCTTCTCGCTGTCTCCGATCCAAGAATGGTACTTTGAATGCCAGTCTGAAGCCAATATTTGCTTCGACGTGTATCGCCTTTTGAAACTGACAACAAAAGCCACCACACAAGCCACTAAAAATGCCCTAGAGCTCATTATACAAAGACATTCCATGTTGCGGGCTCGCTTTGAGCGGGATCAGGATGGTAAATGGGTACAATATATTCGACACGACGCGGGGTCCTCGTTCCAGTTTGAACACGTTCAGGTAAATGGCGATGACAACCTGGGTCCTGTCATTTCCCGCTGCCGCGGCGCGTTGGATATCGAAAAGGGTCCTTTGGTTTCGGCGGCACTTATCGACTCGGCCAGCTCGCAATTTCTCTTCTTCGATGTCCACCATTTATTGGTGGATTGGACCTCGATGAACATACTGCTCAGAGATCTGGAAATGTTGCTCTCGGGACATCAGCTTCCGCCCGCACAATCTACCGCTTTCCAGCGCTGGTGTACCAAGCAGGCCACATACGCATCGGAGAATCTAGATCCCGCCATTGCCTTACCTGTGCCGCTGACACCGCCAAATCTAAGCTATTGGGGTCTCAACCAAGACCAAGTCCGTTATGGGCGCCAAGCAGTGCGCAAATTTACCTTGAGCAAGGAAACCACGTCCCGTATTTTCGGTCGGTGTACAGATACTTTCCAAGCACAACCTCTGGAGCTCATGATTGCAGCACTTACGCATAGCTTCGCGCAGGTATTTGTGGATCGACCAGTTGCTACTTGCTTCACTGCTGCTCATGGTCGCGAGTCCTGGGAAAATACCATGGATGTCTCGCAGACCGTGGGCTGGTTTTCCACCATGTATCCAGTTCAACTACAACAATCAGAATGCGCAGACCTGTCCAGCACAATACAGAATGCCAAGGACCGCATTCGCAGTCTACCACATCCCGACTGGTCATACTTTGCATCTAGATATCTGAACACCAAAGGAAAGCAGGCATTCAAGACCGGCTGCGTCGAGCTCAATTTCAACTATCTGGGTGGGTTTGACCACCTTGAGCGAACAACCTCTCTCTTCCAGAATATGAACATACCGACGCACGAGGAACCCGAAAGTGCTTCCTTAACCAGTCTCTGGTCAGTATTTTACATTACGGGGCATGTTTCCGAAGGCCAGCTTTCGATCACGCTCCACTACCATGAAGCAGTCAGTCACCGCGAGCGCGTTCATCGCTGGCTAAGCTGTTTCGAACGAGACCTCATTGAAATGGCTCATGAATAACCCACGATGGATAGCTGCCAAGAGTACCGAAAGTTTATAGAATTTACTGGGCTATAGATTAGCTATCTGGCTACCTTCCGCATAATAACATACATTATTTGACTGCTCTGAAGTCTGCAAGTAAGATGACCATATTAAGTTAAGGAATAGAGCATTAATATTTGATATTAATGTATTCCCTTTCACTGAACCATAATTAGTGGCATTTTTCAGATGCAATTGACCAAGCGGTCGAAGAACAGATCACCAAACAGCCTTAGGCGTTTTATTAGTAGGACTTTCAAAGAGGGGGTAGTCAAGAAAGGGATAATATGAAGGAAAATCCCAAAATAATCCTCCAAAATATAAATTTGCTTAACCTTGAGTATAGTATACTGTTCCATATATAGGCTTAATTTCCTAGTTGCTACCGCCGGGTTACGTGGGGTTGGACTCAAACTTATTGCCACCCACCGTATAGCCCAAAATAATGCACAGAAGGATTAGGATTCCTTGTAGGGTTTATAATTCCAAAAGTGGGCCTATCTAGGTAACTCAGCCCAAGCTCAGTAGTGGCTCAGCTTGAAGCGGCAGGAGCTCAGCTCTAGAACCGGAAACGAATTTTGGGGCGCTTGAGTTTCGTCTCCGAGTATTCTGGTAGATAAACTCTTGTATCATTATTATCTTTTCATGTCTGTTCGATTCATCGGACATTTGGAGAGTGATTATATACCTGCACCTGCTTATAAAAAGTCTTCATTATAACTTCAAAAACAAGTGAAGTATAAATTCATCTTGCGCTTTTGCTCCTTAGCTGGCCTGTTTCTGCGACAAATAGATATTTGTGCCATGCCGACCATGACCAATCTTTCTTTGTGGTTGCATACGATCTGTACAATTTAGCCTGTAGAAAATGCATAAGGCTGCGAATAACGGACCAATATCAAGGCGTTGTATTGGGAGGCTGCAGAACAAGCCTCAATTCGTGACTACGTAGAAATAATCCCAAGTACTTTTTTACATAATCAATACTCTAGGCAGCAGCCCAAACTGTAGTTTTTCTGCTTTGCGTGTGCAAACCAAATCCCTCATCTCAACCACGCACCGGAATCCATCGTGGACTCTTCATATCTTCTCTGCAGCCATGGCCACTTCTCGTGCAATACTGCCTGAGAGAAAAGACGATTTGGGCGCCATGGCAACTAAGGTATGTTTCACCCACATAGGATTAGGGACATGACTTATCGTAGCTTTTCTGGCACATTTCTTGCATGCATGCCCACTAACGAATATCAATAGCGCTCCTCCATAACACAACCCATTCTGAATGCAGAAATTAGCCCAGTTCATCCCAAAGAACAGGCTCCAGGGTCAATGCCCCAGCCTGATACGAGTATTGATGCGGCTGGGGATAAGACACGGAGAGGGAAAGGTGCGAAACAAACGAAGGCTACTGAGAAGCCCCTGCTTGCATGTCCTTATTACAAATATGACCCGTTAAATAACCGAAGATGCGGGCAGGCAGTCGTAAAGGAGAATACAGACTTGCAGCGGCATTTGAAACGCTATCATCAACAGCCAATACACTGTCCAATCTGTAAAGCACTCTTTGACAGCCGAGATGATAGTTATTCTATTAAGCAACGCGCGAAGCATATTAAGGAGCAAGATTGTGAATGGACAAATACAAAGATCCCTGGCATTTCGGATGATCAGTGGAAGTCTATTCAGGCCTGCGACACAATAGCTGGGTCAAAAGAACGCAACTGGTTCGCTGTATGGTGTATCATCTTTCCCGGCACACCTCCACCACGCACGCCCTACCTCACGCTTGATCATGTGGTTGAAGATATTTTGGGACGTTTAAATAAAGACATTTCTGAACAAACACCGCAGAATGTATTACGTTGCATGGAGCTTGCAGATCTGTTTGTACCTGAAACCAAAAACACCCCTCCGTTTGTACTTGACCAGCATGACCTATCAGCTGAGGGTACTTCGCTTGGAGAATCGTCACAACGTACAGTTGAACTAAAGTCTCTGTCTGAGCTAAAAGATCATGGCCTATCACCTAAGAGTTGCCTTCAAGAATCTTTGCCACAAAAATACAAGGAAACGACTTTCACCGAATCAGGCACTCACGACCTTGCTCTCAATAAACCTCAAAATATCTTCTTTCGAGGCGAAGATACAAAAAGCGGTTGTCTACATCCTGCTCTTCCCCCTTTACTATTGACTCATGCCGAGGAGGAAACCAAAACCTCAGAACTCTCAAAACAACCACATGTACCACCTGCCTTAGCTTTCCAAAGCATCCCTCCATCTGACTCGGAATATGGAACCGCTTCACTGTGCATAAAGTCAAGTAGTATTTGGAAATTTCCAGTCGGCAATACTCTAACCGACGATGATTTAATAACAACTGAAGCGCCGACGTACCAGGAAACCAATTTAAGTCAGACCAACGATGAGGAAGATTCCAAGACACTATTTTCAGACGCCTCAAGTGAGACTGTTTCACGTGCTGATGAATTCATTGCTGCATTGGCTGAGGATATCCACGAACGCCTTGAAACGAAATCACTAACCCCCGTCATGGTGGAGAAGCTATCGTCAGCTCTTCCCAGGCTCTTGAAAGCGTTAGCGTTGAAGATTGGCTACAATGCATCATCTCAAATACATCGCGATATTATGTTCTTCATTCGTAGATACCGTGGGTTAGTGGACATTTACGTATGCATCTTTATAATATTAAGCTAACAACTGGGTCTTATCGGTTTCAAGAGCAATAGCAGATAGATTCACGACCAGCTTTACGAAGGATATGTCACCAAAAGAAGCGATTCAAAAATCAGATTTGGGGATTTACCAACTAAATCTGCCAGATCTTATGAAACGATGGTTTTCTTCAACAGATGGAACCTTCGATATACAAGACGAAGCCCCATTGATAGATGCACCGATCAGTTCGAAAGTCAATTTAGATTACAATGACCAGCATATTCTGCCTGACTTGAAAGATTACAAGGAAGTTCTCTTAACTGACCCCGGGTATCGCTGGGTTCTTGATCGTCTTCGGCGAGAGACTTTTCTTTCCAAGCCAACGCCAGATATAATGGAAAATATAAGATACCAGATCATACGTGCGACCTCCACCAGGTGTCGGGTGAGTAGGAATACATCAACTGAAGGAATTAAAATAGTCTTCACTGTTGACTGGGATCCGTTATCCTTTCTTTTGGGGCAAAATTACGACGAGCCATGTCATTTAGCTCTAGCTAAAGCCATTACACTCACAGGGTCTCACGTCGATGCACAGGCGTTAAGCTGCAAAGAATATATGATACAAACTTGGCCGCAGACAGGCGAAATGACTTTGAGGCTCGTACAACATTTAATCTTGGCAAACAATCCAGACATGACCAAGTGTAAGTGTATTTTAGTAGCATTCACATGAATCAGAAACATAAAATCTAACATTTCTGTGTAGACAATATCATGGGAGCCGTTCAACCCTCCGGGTGTATCAGTAACTCCAAACTTCTTGTCGAAGCAACTGGCGTTCCAGATTTTGTTGCTGAAATCGGTGCCCAGCTATCCTGGCTAGGTGCTGCACTGCGAGCATCACCTCATCATAACGGGGCGGCTTACTGTACACCGCTAACCTCCGACTTATGTCCTACTTCCGCGGGTGATGGGGTGTGCGATAATCTAAGTCTAAAATGTACCATTGGCTTCGAATTCTCGCCGGCTCCGACAGCTCTTAACGGACAATGCTGGCATGCCATGTTTAATCGACCGGTTATTGCACGAGGATTCCCCATACTGCAAAGAACAGAATGCAACACAGGATTAGAGATTCCACTCCACATGATGGCAGGCTTGGCTAGAGCTCGATATATCAACACATTCGAATCCAGAGTTTTTGTCAAAGGGTTCTCAACTATGCTGGTACCGACAAAGAAATCGGATGGCATTTTGCTATGGCATTTACTATACACCGAAAATCCAGGGCATCGCATCTCATACCTTGACTGTACCATCTCACATACGAAAGTGGGACTTGATGAGCTCGAAATGGTACGACACATTGTCGGATGGTGTTCAGAGGCAACAATGGTTGCAGGTCAGGCTCCTTCAAAACAGAATTTAGCCCCAACGCACTAACATTTTTCTTCCGTTAATAGGCACACCCTCTGCCAATTACTCCATCAAAAAGTCAGGACTTCCAAAAGCACATAGGGGTTGTGTTTTGGATAATTTCCAGCTTTCCGCAGGTCAAATTATTACTGCTAAAGCGGAATTTTTGCTAGGGAACAAAGAAAGGCCCGTTCACATCACTCGATCCGGATACTTGGCACAGCTTGGATGGCTCTCATCCAAATATATGGTTCTGTGGGACCAGGATGATAAGCGGGGATGGCTAGTTGACGGAGTTACTTGCATCCTCCACCTTTTGCGTGCATCTCTTCAACACAGTAAATCCAAATTCGGGGATTCATTTCTTTTGGACTTGCACCGCTTGGATATCGAATGCAATTCGAAACTACTAAGCTCGCCTCTTCAAATACTAACCGACCCAGGAATCCGTGATTTAGAACTATATCTGGACAAGAGTGAGATATATGAGGAGCAAACAAATGCAAGTGGAGCAGAGACCACCACTTGCTCTGTAAAGCGAACCGAGTTTTACCGGGTAGAAGATCGTATAAGGTACATATACAATCTTTTGGAAAAATTGATTGACTATCAAACGGATGTGGAATCGAATAGTGTAATTCGACTCAAACCTCGTGCTCGACGAATGCTCGAGGGGTGGGAGTTTAGGGACCTAGTGACGGATGGAGGGCCATTCTTCCCTCGCGTTTGCACCCTTGAAACGATCGGAAAAGGCTGGGGTCGACTTTGTTCGTGGAGTTCAAGCGGTTACACTCTTTGGAAAAGGCTACGGCGAATTGATACAACCGAGTAATGTTAAAATACCCTCATGTCCTTGGTCTCTACTCCCAAAAAGCAGATACTACCTTGCAGCTCTTGTCACCGATGTACAGGAAATAATGGACGAAAACGGCGATTCATCATCAAACCCACGCAAACTCTGCGATAATGTGCTTTGGCATCCGAAGCGGGCCGTATTTCATCAATGCCCCTGTAATTTAGGCAATTGCACGGATCATCATGATGCTGTACAAACACTCTTCCCTACAAAATTCGAGGGCTTGTTAAAAAAGAAGCCAATCTTATGTCTTGAAACTAAAGGGACCATAATTTTCGGCCACAACATGAACCTTCATTGGCATTGGACGGACACAGGCGATCCGGTCAGGGGCGATCCTCCTCTCGAAGAGACTCCAACTGGAGATTTCCAGAGCGACACTCCTGTTGAAGCGAGTATTGATTCTTCTGGGAGTCCATCGACAACAACCATATTTGATAATGGCAACGCGGCTACAGCTAGCATTTCCATATCAGATGACATATCAACCCCTACTTTGGTCACCACGTGCAATTCTACCATCAAACATACGCAATTTACAGAATCACCGAAACGAATTGGAGATATGATTAAAAGACCACTTCAAAGCACTATGCTATCTGTTAATAAAAGGTTCAAATCAGCTTGAAATAAGCTCTCTACATTCAGCAAAATAAAATAGCCTACAAATTGAACGGTTCGTGAACGTGTCTGTTGCATGTGGCGTGTATTACAACCAATTCCAAGAGTGACGCCGTGCAAGGCCCTGGTCTGCTATAATACCTGTTCTACGCACTGTTAAGCCCTAAAACCATGGGCATGGGCTTAACATTTTCCTGGTGAGCTATTACACGTAATTGAAAGCTCGGGTCGTCAGTTGACCATGTCTAGGCGCTGAGCAATCTGAGTCACCGAGCCATGATACATAGTTCAATTTGGCTTTCAAAATCCAAGATCACAAATTGCTTCATCTTTCTACTTGATCTTGTAAGCGACTTCTTTTCACCTTTTTTGCCACGGCCAATATCGACATGAAAGGCAACGGAGGCTTGTATCCCGTTTAGCAGCTAAATCGTAATACAGTGACATTTACCACGACACAGGGAAAGAGCCACTGTTTATAAAATCCAGACAAGGAAAACAGAGTGCGCTTTTTGAAGCCAAAATAGGTGACGAAAACGAACTACTGAGAACATGTCGGTGCAGAGTAATCTAAGGATCTCATTGCGCGCCAACAAAGCTCCCCGATGTTGGCAAGAAATTGATACATAAAAATAAACCAACGTCACTAGTAGTCAACTATTGAACGCCACGCATCGCCCAGCTCGACGTTTGTGGTGGGGCCTCCAATCGGAGACTCGTGCTCAACGGGTCTCCGGTGCACCAGGCGTGTCTAGACCCCACTAGCCAGATAGGCTATGGATAATCGGCACTCTGTACCTGAACTAAGGCCTCACTAACAAATAACAAAGGGGCATCATTCTGTTATATAAAGGCCAATGGCGAAGTTTTAGCAATGGGAATTGTTTGTCGTGATATCATCCTGTAGAAGTCGTACCAAAGAAACGTCGCCATGAGGGTCTCACAGTTCGCCGCAACTCTTGGTCTGGCCACCTCAGTTACTGCAGTACCAGGGCAGTACCAATACTGCGAGCCCAGTAAATGCTTAAAATCGGTACGTTAATCATATTTTTACCAAAAATTAAGAGCCATGTGTTGACCATGAGTAGCTCGATCATATCCGCGCTCAGGCCGAATGTGATGCCTTCTTAAAGAAGACTGTGACACCTTGCCCAACGTGAGTAATTGTCTCTCTTCAACTGGTTGGCGACTAAAGGGTTTCGCGACAGCACCGTTCTCAAAACAAAAACTGTCACTGTTACGGACCCGGTACAAACAAAGACTGTCACTCAAACATCAATGGATCTTGCAACCGAAACCCTGCTTAGCTCAGTGACGTCGACTACTACAATCTTTGACGCAGCCACTACTACTTTTCCCTCGACAATCTTCATCACTACAACCGTCGTGGTTCCTGGAGGAGGTCTTGTTGACCGAGCTGCTGGCGCTGCTGCAAATGTATGCAAAACAAAGACCGAGTCCGCAACGGCGCTGCCCGCTTGTGCCTCGGCTTGCTCCGGAAAGGCCCAGTTCTCTTCGGCGTGCGCTTGTCTCGGCGTGTCGCCCAAAACCACAACAGTCAAGCAGGCCACGGCGACATCCACTGTCACCACAACCGTCACAAAGCGCCCCGTCACCACGGTCACCAAAATCACGACAGCCACTTCTGTCATTACCAAAGTTCAGACCACTATAGTACCCGCCAGCCAAACATTGATCACATCTACTGTATCTATTCCTTCTGTGGTTATAGCTGTCGAAGTCGCCACCGTCACAGCTCCAGTTGACTGCGAATTTAAAAGAAGCGGGACAGGGCTTGAGGAAAGGGTCCCCTGTGTAGCGTAGATCTAATACCAGTTCAGTTTCGGTTTCGAGCCGCTACATTGAGAGTTTGTTTCCCAGACAAGCTCCGCCTTAAAATTCTATCCCCGGCATCAAGGCCAAGATAGAAATGTACGAGCTACGTCGTCTCTGTTCACCACGCGATAGCTACGCATTGCAATCGAACATCTCTGCAGATTTTGGTTATATATATTTAATGAAGGTTTATTAGATAAATAATTATTTCAAAATCGGCCTTGATTCTGCGCGTCGACTGTAGTTAACAAGGTCTTGAGGTGTATTTTGCATAGCAAAGGTAGGAGGGTATCACCGGGTAGTTTAACTACTGCCATGATCTGTTCATCTATTCGTAATTAAAATATGATATCATTTTCATCATATTCAGAAATTTCATTGGATGTACAAGTTTTATAGCACCGTCCAAAATGCATGGCAATTTGCGATGCGTTAGCTAAGAGGGGACATTGTTGCAGACCAACCAACAGTATACGCCATGCTCTACATATTGCGGATTTTCCGTTACATTCAAGCTATGTTCCTTTACCAAGTATTTCTTTTAGTGGTGTTCATTCAACGGTAATAGTATTAAACATGACATACGTGTTCATATGTGCGCAATCGTATCTCTCCACTCAACCACCACCTCGCCAATAGCGGATGTCTCAATGCGAGCTTCGAGCTGGCAAATTCGGCATCTTTACCTTCACTTTCTCAAGCTCTCTGCACTCACATGCCCTAGTCGCCCATGGCATTCTTCCAATAACTTGACCATTTTTCACGAGGATACCCATTCCATCTTCTCGGGAAGAACTATACTTGAGACCCGGGATCCCATACGCTCTTGCGCCGACGACTTCATCCAGAGGTTTGAACAGACCCGCCCGGAACACGTTAGTACTATGGCATGTTGAGCAATCAACAGAGATCAAACAATTTCGTCCCATAAATCCGACATGCAGTGTACTCCCATGCTGTACAGCAAATGTCAATCGACTTATTGGGTCCCCATCACTGCCTTGGGGGGTAACAATGGAAAGAGTCAATGCCTCGCAAACCCATCGCATTCCCTCCGGTCCCTCTGCTGGCCAGGTTCCTGGGCTCTGGCCATACCTTCGTTGCAAAATCTCAGCAAGCCTTGCTCTCTTCCCTCCAGAACCCATAGCATGCCGGATGAAAGCGATTGGCTCGCCAAAAACTCGGGCTCCAAAGCCGTCAATGAACGCATCGACATCTGGTCCCGTCGACTGCAGGACGAACTCTGCATGGCGAGCAACCCGGTCCAAGAGCCCTCCACCAGAAAATTTCTTATAATCTCGAACCTCGCCAATTTTCTCGAGCATCAGAATCGGGTCGCCCTTCTCTACATCGTTATTTTCGAACCAAAAGGCCTCGTGGAGAGCTGGTCGTTTCGTACATGACCCAAGGGGCCAAATCAAGGTATTGTAAAACCCAGTCTGTTTCATATCTTTGGATGGCATTTTTGGAGTTACCAGCAGCGGGCTATAATCGCCCACCATGAGGCATAACCTAGCAATGCGCTGATACTCAAGGTCGAAATCGCTTCGGATTGGTGTATTGGAGATCGGTTCGACCAATCCAAGAAGAGCGTGTAGAAAATCGTGATTGCTTCGGCATTTGCGCCCGGAGAGTAGGGCAATAGCCTGACCAAACGGTGTAGACTTTCCTTTGCATTCCATCAGGGGTCCCAAATTTGACGGGACAAAAGACTTCTCAACTCCAACCCGTGTACGGATTGCAGTGGAGTTGTGGTATTCACGCAATTGGGCGTTCCACACATCCAACATCTTCCTCATAAGTAACGGATCAGCCTCATCTGAGAAAATATCATAATCTCTGTCCATGGCTATCACATTATCGCTCTGGGCGAACTCCATGGCAGTCCACACCCGCGTGAACCACTTGGCGCTGCAGATATCGGTGATGGCTATGACACTCTCATCTGTCGTCGTTTCATTGCCCAGACACCGGATGCTGTCCTTGGAGAGATCATTGAAATGAACTATTGTCATCTTTGCTGATTGAAAAATGTCGGGGATAATCATCAGGATCTTGTTTTTGATAGCATCCAACCATTGGGGCACGCTAATGTAGTCGTGCCAGATTTCGTCTGTCTCGTTTATCCGGCCGGCTCTAATAAGCCCCCGGTATATTGACACGGGTGATCGAACAAGTTCACGACGGATTCTGATGTCTTGCAGTGGCGGTCTCGCTTCTTGGGCATCAGATATGCTGGCCTCCCAGACATGAGAAACTGCGACATAATTCCGGCTTCGCTGTGAGCAAGCCAAATGTCGGTCGTATATAATGATATTCTCCCCGACAAAGGGGGTCGTGATTATTCTCGATGATTTCTGCCGTTGATTCAGATCAGCTGGAGATTGTTGAGGCTGGTCCGGATGAGAGACGGAATGTTCGCACAAGTTCAGCCGAGCCAATGTTCTGGTCGCAAGTGCAGCATTTCAGTAAATCTGGGTCATCTTCGACCCAGAAGTCTGTCAGAGAATTGTATTCTTGCAAATTTTCCATTCAGAGCTGTAGTGTCCAAGCAACCTTACTCAAGATGTGTGAACTTGAACCAAATAAATGCTCCAGGCAGATCTCACAAGGCGGATTAGCTCCCTTGCAAAACATCCCAAAAATGCCTCAGACCTTGCAGCTGTGGGCTGACACTAAGCTCCAGTTGCATTGGTGCCGCAGGCTTATTATTTTGCCCACGCATTAGCAAGCACATTGTCTCAACATTATGCTTCAATGGACAAAGGCAATTGTTTTCTTCACTATCCTTCCACACTTGAACTCACGTAGTTTGTTAAAACAAGGTGAGCTGAGATATTCCCGTATAATGAAGAATAAACGAGCAATGAACGAGCACCTAGCGCCCCAGACAATGCACCAGCCGCACATAGGTTATAGATCAAGCCCTTTCCCTTTCAGAACCCGCGATCATCTATCATATTTCAATTTAAACAGCAGTGCCAAGTCCTAGCCACCCAATAAAAAGATTTTGGATGGTGTTTGTGAGACTCTAACTTGTTTCAGACTAGGTTTCTACATTTAGTGGCCACTCCTGTAAGACGACACGCCGTAGGGCTGTGGCAGTGTTGCCTAAGCAGTCCTAATTTTCACTGAATTTTTTTTTCCTTCAGATCGGGCTAGAGATTCTAGAAGCTCAAGAAAGCCTTACGCTAGTCGAGGGCAGGCGTTCTGCTGCAGGCATGACTAACCAACCCTCTAGCTTGGAACCAAACCCCAACTCTCGATCTGCTTTGAACCCAAAGTTTCTTTCCAAATAAGCTGAATCGAATAACTAACATCAGACATGGCCCTGCCTCCAGAAATCAGAGACGTGATTGCGTTGCATTTCGTCCACTGGGGATCTGACCCTTGGTTCTATTATATTTCAGCTGGTCTGCAGGACCCAAAGCCGACAATATATCGATCACCATTATGCCGTCAATTTTACAATGAGGATGAGCGGAGCCTCTTCTCCCTGCGGCTCGTCTCACATGCGTGGAACGACACGGTCACGAAGCTGCTTCAGGACAATTTTTGGTGGCCAGTCTATTTTGCATCAAAGCAGTCGGTCGAGAGGGCTGCAAAATGCTGCAGCCTGGGTAATGAAAACCTACCAGTTCCACGCTTGCTGCCCAGGAAATTGGATATTTCGAGAATATATGAAGCTATAACGTTCCGGAGAACTTACTTTAATGACTCTGAATTAATCCAGCAGTTTGGCAGTCGGGGGCCATACGCCAAAAGACATCGAATTCAAGACGAGCCTCGACCGCTATTTGAAGATGTTCCAGCACAGCTCCACTATGATAAATCCCATGAGCATGCCATGCTGCGACAAGCGTTTGATGGACTTGACAAGGTGGAGGCGCTCGCTCTGTCGTTTCCTTCCTGCAAATCCGGTTACGCGCCACTCGATACCGACGATTCATCATGGGCAGACTGCTATGACATCCAGACCATTGAGCAGGTAGCCGCGACAATCCGGCACGGTTTAGAGCTGGACGCGTTCCAGCATCTCATTGACTTGCGTCTTGCGCTCCCGTGCACGCGCGACTCGGAGCGCTTCACTCCGTCCATCACACAAGACGCCCGCGGCCGGCTCAAGCATCTGTCCATTCGCATTCTGGATGACACGGGCCAAGATGGAAACATGAACCTCGAACCGTTTGCAACCGACACCGAGGATGGGGAGTGCGATGGCGCTTCAGCTTGGGAGTGGGTACACCCAAGCAACTTGCAGTCGGAATTTCCCAATAAAAAACACCAAAGCCATCTCTGGGATTTCGTCGGCTCGTGTCCCAATCTCGAAAGCCTTTGCGTTGCCGGGACTCACTTTCTCGACCTCGATCAGCTTGACTGGAAGAACAGCACTGCTTCCCAAGGAATACGAGTTTTGACCCTGGAAAGAATATGGGCAAGCATCCCCTCCATAATAAAATTACTGCAGCCTTGCCCTTCGTCGAAAACCTCTGCACGAGCACTGTTTATTCGGCTCAATCAAGTCAAGATCCGCGCTGGAGATTGGGGCCACTTGTTTGAGCATCTAAGAAAAAACTGTCCCGAACTCTTGTGCGCGTCGGTTGAACAACTCACGTACCTTAGTTCGCATGAAAATTATGCGACCAACAGGTCTTATACCAAGGATTATTTCGCCATGTGGACTCGCAAGCAAGAGGACTGGCGGGACCTATATCAGTTAACCAATCATCTTATAGGCAAAGCTGGTGGAGAAGAACACTATATGGATCCAAATTATAGGGTCATACTCGAGAAGGGAGGCGAAGCATTAAATGCACTGAAGGAAATTTCAGTATCCAAGGTATAGGGTATGCTACATCAGCGCAAGCAGAAGCGAGAGGCAAAGCTTGGAAAGAGAACCATCCATCTCTAAAGGGCCAAGAAAAATATGTGCTGATTTTTACGTACTAAAAACTTTGGGAAGCGGTCGGGTTGAAGCTGTTTGAAGGATTGGCAGAGGATCAGAGTTGTTTATCGGCGCTAGGTCATAGGATGACATTAAGAGCAATCATGATTGGCCAAACCTACGGCGATGTGACATTGAGTAAAGTGCTTGCATGTGTTTAAAAATATCAGCCGAATCAAATAAATTGACTGACCATGAAGGAAAAAAGGATGAGCAAGGGTGTATTTATATATCGTTGTGGTTGCCGTAGAAAGAGGGGAGTGGGCACCATGATTCTGATTGATGAAGTGATTTCACCCATTTCCGATTTTTGCAATTTTTGGTACATCCTACAGATGATAAATCCGGCTCTTGCACATATTTACATGTAAGCATCCACACTCGCATCTCCCAACACGTAGCGCTTTTGACATCTTGGCCGTTCGCGATTGACAGCCGTCACTCATCCATTTACCGTTAAATTTCACACTCATAGCTGCACAAACATCATTCACATTGGATTGAGAACTTTTCTGAATACACTTGGCATTTGTTGGTCAAATTGGGATTATTTTTGGTGGCCGCTCACAAGACATTTGTGGTTCAGCGCCTAAGCCTCTGTTAGCACGGCTGCCTCGGGGAACAATGAGGTTCATTGGGCGTGGGAGACAAACCTGCTCAGCGGTGGCTCGTTGGCCATCATAGCGCAGCAGCGACGCCACAAGATCTCTAAAATCGGGGTCCACGTCCGGCAGAGTCACGTCCCAAGGTCGAGACGGGAAAACGGTCCAAAGCTCAAAGGGAGAGATCCTGAACTGCTTTGCCTCGGGCCACGTTTCGGGAGTGGGCGTGCCTAGCGTCTTGAAGATGCTGAGGATGAGCCCCAGCTGGCTGCCGTCTTCATGGGCCGGGCGGGACTCGACGATGGTGAGTGGAGGATCTCGGATGGCCTCGGACAGCATGACACCCATGCCCCACATGTCGACGGGCGTTCCGTAGGATTTGTCTCCGAAGAGCGTCTCCGGGGCGCGGTAGGGCCCGGTGCCAATGTCCAGGATCTTGTTGTCCGCCGGCTCTGAGTGCACCGAGAACTCGGGGTGCCAGGCGGTGCCAAAGTCGGACAGGTAGGCTGGGCCCGTAGGGGATTTCAGAAGCACAGCAGACGGCTTGATGTCGCGATGCACAATTCCCTGGGCGTGTATGTCCCGGAGGGCGCTCAGCACATCATTAAAGATAGCGCGGACATGGTCCAGGGGCAGGGGGCCTTTGTCGAGCAGATCGCCTAGGGTGTAAGGCATGAAGGGGAAGACGAGGACGAACTGCTGCTCATGGTCGCGGAATACCTCCAGGAGAGGTATACACGGCTCGCGCAGCGTCTTGAGAATTTTGGCCTCGCGCTGCGGGTTGTGCGGCTCAATGTTCTGGTATGTGACGATGACCTTGAGCGCCTTGTCTCCGGAGCGGTAGACCTGGGACGTGATGCCCTCAGAAAGGTGGGTGCAGTTCCTGTAAGCGCCTATACGGAGTCCAACTTCATCTGAGCTTTCGGTTGAAACATTTTCGACGTCCTGCTGGTCCTCCTGTCGAGGGGGTGGAGTGGCGGTTGGCTGACATGCCGTGTCGTATTCCTCCTGTGCCGTGACGGCGTGGTTAGTCTTGCTTGAAAGGGTGTCTGGAGATGCACGGATCACTGCGCACCCGCGTTGTCGAGACCTGATAGGCGGCCTGCTCAATGGCTATGGCGTCGCTCATGCTGGCCATGCCTAGGGATTTCTGTCTGCAGGGTTGCGGGTGACGGTGTGAGTGAGTGAAGGGAATTGTTACATGGCGCATGGCTGAGTAGGGCTCACATTTTCTGGATTATGTCGTAGCGGTCCGAGGCGGACAGCGAGGACTTCCAGTGCAGTGTTGACGAGGCCATTGCTACTTGGAATTATAGAAGGGGGCAAGGGGTTTTGGTGTGCTACTGGCAGAGAGGGTGTTGCGCCGCACAGGGAGATGGCAGCGGGTGTTGTTGGTTGACGATGATGGTTGTCGGATGCGAACGAACCATTACAATTTGGTCATTGGCCACTGACTATTTGGCGGGGTCGTTAATGGTTTCACAGCTAAAGTGGCACGTAGCTTGTTAGCTAGCTGTTTGGAGCGTATGGAGCTCCGTCGATCCAAAACTCTACTTGATTACCAGCCAGCTGGCTTGGGCTGCTGCTGGTGGCTTTTTTTTTGTTTCTTGATTTACGGCATCTACTCGGTACAGTGTTGCGCAATTGTTGCCAGGCACAAAATTGGCCAGTCTTTGTTTTTCGCCGTCGCTACCTTGGCCCTTGTCTCAGCGCCTGGTTCAGCCCCGAGCGGCGAAACAGCGGATCTCAAGCATGGAGCGAGGCCAGGCCCGCGAAGTCCGTGGTGACGTAGAGCGGAAGTGAGCCCAATCAAGCAGAAACAGGGACCGTTGGAATGGCTAATTGAATTGATGCATATCAGCCCGGCGCGAAGAAAACGACGGCGAATGGCGGCGAGGCGCAGGGATCGCGGTGCCATACGTGTACAGGCGGCTGTTTTGCATTATCAAACGTGCCATGGCTGTTGATGCTTTGCCCAAGAGTTCATTC
Source organism: Calonectria hongkongensis (assembly GCA_017140755.1). Lineage (NCBI taxonomy): Eukaryota > Fungi > Ascomycota > Sordariomycetes > Hypocreales > Nectriaceae > Calonectria > Calonectria hongkongensis. Next base: position 953,668 of record JAACJA010000014.1, read on the forward strand.
CCCATGCATAGCATTAAAGCTAATTGTGTGCGGTTCCCCAATTGGGATTTACCCCCAAAGGCGACGTCATGCGCGTGCCCTCGTGACCGGGCCCAGGAGTGGAAGCTGCTGCCACACCCGCTCACACGCCTCGGCTGAGGCTGTGTCCATGTATTGAGAGGTGTGTGGTGACGGGATGAGGAGGGGACGACAGCGGAAAGGAGCGGGCTGTGGGATGAGAGGTGTGAGATGGGCCTGCCATTGCCTACTAGTACTGCACCGAGTGGTTGCTGTTTGTGGGCTGCAGTGCCGCGTTGCTATGTTGTTGTTGTTGTTGCTGCTGCTTACTGCACTGCGCAGTAAATTTACAGAATACGTGTACGTGTACGGATGCTCCCTCTGTAAATTTAGGCCATCTGCACTGCATCGTCCACTACGCATCCACTCCGCATCCACTACATGCCTACCTACACGCCCACTAATAATAATTAAGAGACGGAAGGTACGGACCTCGCCCCAGCACCCCGGCCCCTTCCCAGCTCCTCCCCCGTTCCTACCCCCCCAGCACCACCCGAACCCACCTGCCAACCAATCCCAATTCCCCATGGCTGCTGCCCCAGCCAATCCGCACTCGTTCCCACCGGCCGGGCTCCGCTCCCTCCCCCCGTACGGGCTGCGCTACGCTACCTTCGGCCCAAGCACGCCGCCATCCCAGCCCAGCCCAGCCTTTCCATATCCAAGTTCCAAGTTTCCAAAACGGCCCATCCCATCATTCACTAGTAGCTGACTCTGCCATCTCGTCATATTCTCTCTCCCGACCAAATTTTTGCAGCGACAGCCTCACTCTGTTTATCGAGCATCTCGTACCAATCCTGCACCCCGGCCTGGCTTCTGCATTGAGCCTCGTCGCGGCCTCTCTCTCCTGTCGTCTCTCTCCCCGTCAACGCTCGTTCTCTCGCTCGCTCGCCGGAAGCAACACACGACCCGACGACGGACGAATCGAGCCATCCCGTTCCCACTACCGCCGCCGACATCGCCATGCGCTCGACTCCCTCGGCCTCTGAGTAATCTGTCGAACCATCTGCACGCCTTCTAATACATCATCCCGACTTCCGTCTCCCGTCTCGCACCCGTCTCCCCGTGTCGCCAGTACATTCACCCCCAGCTCCACCATGGAGGAAGCTGCGAGAACCGAGTATCCCGCCATGCTGGTGAGGCAATCCCCAATCCCCAATCCCCAGCTCTAAGCCCTCGTCCCTGCTGCAGCTTTCTGCGACGGTGTGCTCTGCGCCAACTCTGTTAGTCCTCGCTAACCTCGACTGCTCCAATCTACAGGCAAGCCTCCAGCCTGGCCAAGCTGTCCATGTTCTCCAGGACCGGCTAAAGCGTATCAACCGCATGAACACCGAGATTTCGGACTGGCTCCAGGTACGACCGCGAACCCCCCGAACTGGAACACGCCAACACCCGCGAGCTGCAGGCGTGCAGCAAATGTTTCGGATAGCTCCTTGAGGTCCAATGCAGGCTAAAACTCTCATTTAGGAGCGTCGTCGTGTCGAGGATCAATACGTACAGAGCCTGCGCAAGCTCACCTCGTTCAAGGTCCCGAACGCACACTCAGAACTTGGGTACGTTCTCACGATCTTATTATACCAGCGCGCACGCTAATTCGCATTCCAGTATTTTCCAGGGCCCATGGAATCGCATCATCGAATCGGTCGAGGCCATTGCTCACTCGCACCACCTTCTGTCCAGCTGCATCGAGAAGGATGTTGAACACCCGCTCCGTACCTTTCACCAACGCGCCAGTGCTCTCGACATGGCCAACCTGTCCACTAGCTTGGCCACCATGGCCAAGGAGCTCGAAGACGCCCAGGAACGTTCCGACAAGCTCAGCAGGAAGGGCGGTCGCGCCAACACCCAAAAGGTCGATGCCGCGTCATCCAAGCTGGAGGCGGCTTCCCAGCAGTGGGAAGCTCAAGCACCCTTCATCTTTGAGTCTCTCCAAGCCCTTGACGAGTCACGACTCAACCACCTCCGAGACGTCCTGACCCAGTACCAAACCCACGAATCCGACCAAGCCCAGCGCACTCAGGACCACGCCCTGCAGACTCTTGCCATTGTGCTCGAGGCCGATACCGAAAAGGAGATCCATGGCTTCGTTAGCAAGGCCACAGCGGGCAAGACGAAACTGCCCACGAGGACATCTACGCGACAATCGTCCATTGCCGGCACAACGAACTCTGCGCCAGCCCCCCCAAGCACCGGAGGAAGCGCTAGCGCACCTACCCCTCCTGTTCCTGCAGTTCCTGAGTCGGTTTCTGAAGCTCTGCCCGCGGTCCCTACTATTCCTGCCGCCGTCTCCGAAGCTCGCTCTTCTTCTCCGCTCCCTCAAGTCCCCAGAACTCCTCAGGACGATGACGCAAGCGAACACAACTCAGTTCCCATCGAACCAAAGCCTGGTTAGTCCGAATTTGCCCTCCGTGCTGTGATGCATATCTTGATGCTAATTTGACAAGAATCCAAATTGAGGCGTCTTGGAACCATGTTTGGTGGCAGACGACGACAGAGCATGGTTGGCGGGTTTGGCCAGCTGTCTCCTCAAAAGACCTCTAGCTTTGGAAGAATGGGAACAAGCGGCAGCCTCGGCCGAGGCGTATCCCCTAAACCATCTGCTACCAACCTCTCAGAACACCAGCGCTTAGACTCTCTCGCCGAGACCCCGAATGTGCCCCGACTTATCAACCCGGACTCGTTCCAGTCAACTGCCACTCGTGAGGGCACTAACGGTGTGACGCTTTCAGACCCCCCGATGGATAGGATCGGAAGCTCAGGCGGGAATGTTAATGGGACCCACGAGCCGGACGTGTCAGACGTGCCTCCTCCTCCAGGGCCCCCTCCCTCCCAGTCGCAAGATGCACAAGCTGCGTCGCCTACAGTGAAGGATTCTGAAGGCTTTACAGTTCCTCCACCAATGAATGACCCAATCTCCGAGGCGCAACGGGAGGCTGCTGCGGATGATCCAGAGCAGCTCTTCAAGCTCAACATTCAGCAAACACCAGTCGAGGAGGAGGATCCCGAGGAAAAGAAGGCCGCTCTCTCGAGCGTGGCCAACAGTTTAAAGATGGGCCCTGCTACCCGTCGCACTAGCACGATCCGAGGCCGTCGAGATAACCGAAACACGATCTATATCCCTCCACCACCACCTAAGCTTCCTGAGAGCACTACCGAGTCTAGCCTAGGAGGCCTCTCCGCATCACCTTCCTTGCCAACCTCACTTTCCAAGTCTAGCGCCGTCGCTGCATTGGCATCCGAGGCCAGTATCGCAGCAACTTCAGACACCCAATCAGTGCGCTCGGGACACTCTTTGGGAAGCCTGGCCCACCCCAAACACCCTGATATGACGGGACCCGGCCTTCAGTCTTCGATTATCGAGTCTGTCTCAGCTGTTTTCGAGGCTGGTGTTCTCAAATCTGCCACCATCACTGGCGAGGTCGCCTTTGTCAACAACCCCAGCGACTCTGGCGAAATCAAGGGTAAGTTCACTCCTTTCATTGACTTGAAAGCGTCGCTAATATAAATTAGAACACGAGACCATCCGCATCAACAATTTCGCTAATCTCGAACGATTTGGACCGAACCGCATCTTTGTTCAAAACTCGTCCCCTGAGCAGCATGATCAATTCACTCTCGATGTTTCTCACCTCTCCAAGACCGCCACTGCCTTCACATACCGACTCTCGAGCGACGATGGCGAAGTGCCTTCCCTGGGCAGCCACGCGCCTCTTATGCTCAATCTTGCCTGGAAGCCTCAGGGCGACAAGCTTGGCCTGTTGCTCCAGTACCAGCTCAACCCGTCCTCTAGTTTCACTGCCCCTGTGACATTGCACAATGTCATGTTTGTAGTGACATATGAAGGCCGATCGACTGGTGCTCAGACCAAGCCCACCGGAACCCACCTTAAGGACAAACACATCATTTATTGGCGCCTTGGAGATGTCACGCTCACCGAAGTTGCTCAAAAGATTGTGTGCCGCATTCTCGGTGCAGATGGCGCCTGTCCCACTCCAGGTCACGTTGAGGCTAGGTGGGAATACGCTGCCTCGGGTGATGAGGTTCTGGGTAGTGGCATCTCCATCTCAAAACTTGACGAAGGAAAGGGCAAGCTCAAGGAGTTGTCGGAGGACGACCCATTCGCGGATGACACTCCATCTGTGGATTCCCAATGGGTTGATGTGCCCACCATCAGGAAGCTTGCAAGTGGCAAATACGAGGGCAAGTGACGCGGCCCTTAATCTGACGACGACACGATGCAAAAATAAAAGAAGAAAAAAGCAAAAAAAAACCACCGTTCACTATTAAGTTTATCTATAAAACAAAAGGGGAGTTGAGGTGTATGCGGCCGGCAGACCGGCTAGGTTGCATGGCGTGTATGGATAGCCCCAGGGCGGGCATAGCGGATGGGGCCCGGCTGACTCCCCACGGAAGCGCATTGAATAGCGAGCGTGACATTGGAGGATAATTCCCGTCTAGTAGTTGATTCTTGGCCTCTTTTTAATCTCCTTTATTACAATAACTCGACCTAGTACATTTTTCCTTGTTTGTTGGGGGATATCATGGCCTAAAAGCCCGAATGGGAGGAGGCGGAAGTTAGTGTATGTAGATACTCTTCATGACTACAAAGAAAGCTGTTTATACCTTGACACGTGTGCTCGAGTATCGTCTATAAGCCGATAACCTCTGGGAAAGTTGGTGCAAGGACATGTTATGGTGCTGCTGCCGCATTTCACATTGTGTGGAATCGAGGATGGTCCAGAGTTAGTTAGCACCTTGTATTTCATGTTTTCACATCTGACTGTCGGTCTAATATTCATCAATCAATACCAAGTCTATTATCCTATCCTATCCTATCCCATCATCATGCATCGCTTCGCCATGCGCGTGTACAACATTGCATTGCTTCAAGCCAACTCATCTCATACATTCCGTTCCAACCCACCTGCTCGGATTGGATCCTTCATTCGTCTTTTTTATATATATCATACAAGGACCCCCAAATAACAATAAAGTGAGTAGTAAACAAGGCCTTCTTTTATGAACATGCAGACATGCCAAAATGCAGGGGAAACGGTACGAGATCCCGTGTTGCCTGTTCAGGGCAACGTGGGCAAAATTTACAGAGAGGATCATCAAATATAACCAACCTTGACTCATCCTCAGTGATCAAAAGACGAGTTCAGTCTAGAGGGATTTCTTTTGCCTTTTCTCCTTTTTTTTTTCTTGTTTATTTTGTTTGTCTTTTTTTATGTTTACTCTGACTTTTCGCTGCTCTCGGCCTGCTTGGCCTTCTTCTGGCCCGCCCTGTACTTGGAAATCTTCTCGCCAAGGTAGCGCACCGTACGGGTCCATCCGCCCATCAGGACGCCCTTGATGCTCTGCGTGGTGCTGGGCCAGTTGACCGTTTGCTTGATAACGCTGCGCACCGTCTGGCGGAGCTGGTCGGGGTCATCGGTGGCCACTCGCTTCTCAAAGTCACCACCCTGTCGCCGAGCAATGGATGTCGTCTCATCATCAGCCGAGGCCTTCATGAGCTTGTTGAACTCGTCCCTGGGCATGGAAAACTTCTTCTGGTATTGGAAGTAGAGTCGAGAGCGGAATGTCTTGGGCAAGCGACGAACCATGTTTCCACGCTTGACAGGGTCCATGTCCTGGTGTATTCTGTTGTTCGCCTCGGGATTCATGACCCAGTTTTCATCATCCAGTCTGCATGTGGTGGAGAAGTCAACATTGGGCAGGGTCTGAATGAGGGGTGCATAGAGACGGCGGAAGTGAATAATGTTGTTGTCGACAATGTTGTTCACCTTGCTCTTGTTCTCGGTGGGGAGCGACATTCGGGGGTCACCCAGGTAGCTTAGCCCCGCGATGGTGCTGTATAGCTGGGCCTCGGTGAAATCCGGAGGGAGGAGGAGCAGGGCTGTTCGGACGGCGGCAATGAGATTGTGCTGGTTTGCTAATCGCACTCTCGGGTGATCTCGGAGGATCTTGACGGGCTTTTGGAGACGACCGGCAAGATAAAGGCTCTCCCACGAGGAAAGGTCGTTGACCAGGTTGTCAATGCTCGTCACGCCGTATTTGATCAGCATGCCATTCATCTCGACAAATGGGTTAAAGTAGACCCCCGCACCCCAGTTCTGCACTCGCGAGACGAAGCCAGATCCGAGCGACGCAATTCCGGAGTAGTGGTCTCGGTGCTGCTTCATATTTATCGAATGCCAATGCTGCGTGTGGGTGACACCAAAGATAAAGTCAAGCATCTTGGGTGATCCTTTCTGGGCTTTCATGAGGGCCTCGGGCGGGTGGGGGTGGACAGATCTGAACTCGGACTCTGTAATGCTGCGGGTGGTTGAATCTTGTGGAAAGACACCAGACCCGTATGCAAAACAGTAGACAATAGGAGCATTGAACTGGCGCAGCATGAGCCGTAAAACCTCCTTCAGCTCATTGTTAATGATCATGTGTTGGTTTGCACCAAAGAGTCGGTGGGGCAGGTCGGCGAAGGAGTTGATTGAGTTCTCAGACGTGTTTTCCCAGTCAATGCTGAAAGGATTGACATTTTCGTTCGAGGTTGAGGTTGAGATTGAGGATGAGGTCGAAGTTGGGGTATTTGGTGTGGTGGAATTTTCTGTTGACGGGAATTTCCCGAGGCTATCGTTTTCGGCGTTGCTCGGCGAGTTTTTGCTTTGAGTGGTAGATTCGGAATACCATCGTGAGGGTGAGTTCGCCGCACAAAGCTGGAGGGCCAGGGTTTGTTGTCGGGCTGATCGAAGAGGCGATGGGGCAGAGACCATGGTGGAGGAATTACCGAGGGAGAAAGCTCGGGATACGGAGATGGCGGAGGACTAGTCAATGTCAGAGGAAGGGACCAAAAAAGGTAGGGAATGGTCGATATCGTACCCTCAACCTGATGGAGGCCATTTTGAAGAATGATTTAGTCCCGGGGGAGCGTGCGGGTGTGCGGGGGGTCGATATCGAGGTCGATGACGAAAATAAAGTGACTTGGGTCAGAGAAGGGCAGCTCAAGCTGCAGTACGACTACCTAGGCGCATAGTCCGTCCATTCGATTGCGGGGTTCTGTGGCGGGGGGGGCAGGGACAACTGAAGGAGACGCAGTGCAGTGTCTCTTTCAAAGCTGTGGGATTGACAAGATATATCGCGGTCGGGGAGGACGGGCTACGGCTGTGGTGGTGGTGGTGTCGAGGTTGTCTTTTGTTGGATTGTCGCACAAATGTCCAATGCCGAGAGGGCGGGTCTGGAGCTCTGCTCTGAGACAGCAGACCAATCACGTGCTCCGCCTGATGCGGGCCGCTAAGGGTCCGTGGATCCTCAATCCGTGCTCTTCCAGGTACGCATTGGATACGTACCCGATCATCGGCCACTGGCATCGCTGGGGCCACTGCTACGTCACTGTGATTCGCCTTGGCAGGGTCCTCCAAAAAAAAGTCATGACGGCTTCACTCGGCTTTGTCTGCACTCATCTTTTCAGCTAGTCTTCAATAGTTCAGTTTGTACGGTACATACATATATGCACGGTGGACGTCAACCCCACACATGCCACTTGGCTTCTTCCTTTTCTCTTCCTAAACTAGTTTTATCCTGCATTGCATCCAGCTAAAGCCACTCGTTGGCCTGAACTGCCCTGCGTTACCCTACACTGCTATCCTGACTTACATCACATCCGCTCGGGTAATTCAACCTTCGCAACCGACTCAAGCTCGGGCCTCTCTGTCTCTTCGGATTTCTTGCTATTTGGCACCCATTTCTTAGCCTCTACCGGAGACTCAAGCTCAGGTTTATCCACTTCCGTCTTAGGTGCGGCTGCTTCCGGCTCCGTCACACCGTTTGTAGTAGTCTCAAAACCTGGCTCTAGAACCTCCCTTGGCGCTCTTTCTGAACCAGACGTTTGTGCGTTTGGTACTACGCCAGCTAAAGGATTGGATACATGCTCCTTCTCCGAAGAAAACTGCAACTTTGCTTCCACCTCTTGTGCCTTTGTCTTGAGTATCCGACTATTTGGTGGGGACACAGCACCTCGTTCGGGTTCGCTCCGGTTTCCGAGTGCCGCGGATGGAGACCCGAAAGAGATTTGTAGTTTAGGAAAAATGACCAATCTTCGTTCTCGTGGTGGGTATATCGTACTGCTTGGCTCGCCTCGGGCATATGTAAGTTGACTTAATTGGCGAGATCGAGCTGTAGCTTCACACCATGAAATCATAAATAAGAGAAGTTGGATGGCCCTGGAACAGTTTGCGAATCATTAGAAAGCCCACGGCTCTATTAAAAAGATGACCACTTACGTAAAAATAGGGGGCATCGCTACGGTGGCTCGGTAATATTGCTCTGCTGTCGCGAAATCTGTATTGTCATTATCAAACTCGTACACGTTCATCTGAGCAAGCCCCATGGTAAAAGCTATCGCGATGGCAAAAGTGGTCCATATAATCAAATCAAGCGCAACGCAGACACTGGGGTTGAACCCACGATTGCCGCGGCTCAGGCATAGGCAAATAATTTCGGCAATGTTCCAAACAAGGGCAGGTATTGCCTGAGGCAGCTGATTAGAACTGGCAGATTTTGGCATGAATTCACTGGACATACCAAGATACCGTATGTGAATATGGGGAGCTTTGCGTACTTATCCCATGAGATGCTCGTCACGACAACGACGCCCAAGGCGGCACTGGCGCCGAGGGCGCGTAATACAGCCGTCGTGAAGAACACTCGTTTGGACGAGATCAGGATGACTGGAAACTGATAATTTTCAGCAGATGGCAGTTCTTGAAGCTGCACAGATAACCCTGTCATGTTGGAGAGCTTAAAAGTGAGCTTAATGAGATAGTTAAGGTATGCGCTTGTTGATTTTCAGATCGTCAGAGCTGCACCAGGAAAGAACAGAATAACGATGAAGAGGCGGAAGGGCGGGGCGAAACGTTATACCCCAAGTCACATTTGTAATTTTAAGCATACCTGCGCATCTCCTAGGCCAGAAAAACGCCTCGTCACGGACTAGAGATTTTTTGATACTAGCGTTGTAGCTATGGCTTGATAACAGCAAATGGTGTTGGCTGTGACCCAAAGCCACAGTGTTGATTGGTACCCTAGATTCCGTACGATAAGCAGATTGGCCCAAGGATGCTACAGGTGGAAAGTATGATTTAAGCCGAGCACAAGGAGTGCTCCAGAGCGTATCGTATATGTGAATGGTTTTCCCCTCCACTCATTGCCATGTCACCATGAACCTTGTTTGACCTACGACTTTCGGTGTAATGGTGCGGTTAAGTCATACTGGCTTTTTCTCGGAAGGATAATAGTTGGCAAGATGCAATTTGATAAAGATAATGGGATGGTTATCGAAGCGATGTCGAAGTGAAGCAAAGTGCTCTCCGCTACCAGAAACATCACCCATGTGATAAAATTCATCATATGAAACAAACCAGGCCTCTTGATTATGTTGGAATTATTAATGATAAAAAGGACTGAATTTATTCTCAAACTGTATTCGTGATATGCATCGAACAACTAAAACTTCAGAAAGTGCTCGACTATCTCACTCGACTGTCAGATAATCAGGCGACCTCAACGTTCTCCACCTTTCCAGTCTTGATATCAAAAACATATCCTTGAGTGCCCTTCTTCAGCCCCTCTCTGACCAAAGGGTGTGCCCGGATCCATTGCAAGTCGTCTTTGACACTCTGCTCGATGCTGATTTTGTGCCGTTAGTGAAACAGCCTTGTCTTTTGGGCCTTGCGGTATTACTTACTCAGTGTTTGGGCCGAATTCCATCTTGTCAATGTCGGACCAGTACGTCTCGTCTGCGTGCTTTTTCATTTCCGTGCGAATCTTGTCGTTGGTGTAGTGCAGGGTGCCGCAATCGGTGTGGTGAATGATGACGAGCTCCTTCAGCTTGAAAAGGGAATCCAAGACGTGAATTTCTCGGAGAGCATGGCGAATATTCCCGCCCGCATTACGATGGACAGCGACTTCTGTAATAACAAGAAAATTAATTTGTTTTTAGACAGATTGACAACATTAGACTTACCACCAGGGTTGATGTTGAGAAATGCTTCCGGTACGCACCGAGGATCAACGCAAGTGACTGCAAAATGAACACTGATTAGATTAAAAGAACAGAAGTGCAACACCATAATTCTAATTTGGTTCAGGTACCGATGAGAGTGCCGGGAGGAGGGCCTCCAGAGGCCATCATTTCCGACAGATATGGAAGAGGCACATGATCAATAGCTCTACACTTGTGCATTAGTAGAGTATTTTTCAGAGCACAGTTATAATTGCTTAATAACTGACTTGTTTCTCTCAAGAAGATCCTTCATGGTAGCCATGGTGTATGATTTGAGAGTGGAAGAGATTGGTGAAGAGGTGTATGTGTTGTTGGAAGTGGTAATTCTGTGATTGTTGCTGGTGAATGATAGCAAGCAAGTTTGAGGAGGATCTCAGCGTCTTTTATAATAAAACCGACCGTATTATCAGGACAGCGACATGCATAAGTTACATCTCTTTAGCAGGCTCAAGATTCTACATCTTTCCACATGTCATCTGTTGGTAGTGGCAATGGACCCGATGGTTTGTAAATGAAGCCTCAAGGGTACTGCTGTCCAAAATAGGCAAGATGATGCATCGCCTCACGAAGCTATCATCGGGCAGCCCCGTTGGCCAAGCGGACTCGGATGAATGGTAACTGCCTCTTCAGCCCTGAGATCCGGTTCAGCCACCTGCCACAGCACCATGACAGCGTGGCTGAAATGATTACTGATGGGCTGCATTCCCAAGCCGCCCTGCTTACACGCTATTCCCTTTCAGGTTTATGGTACCCCTGCACCTCGGCGCCAACGCCAGTGGGTTTGTCATCCAAGGTGCTGATGGGAAGGGAGTGATGTTGCTGATGGAGTCCTCCAATCCAAAAGCAGCCGAAAATGGCTAGATAGGACAGGCAGGATGCGGTCAAATTATGACATTTCCCGATCACCTCTAAACTGCCTTGCCGGCTCGCTGCCCACCAAGATTTCCTGAGAAGTTCCGAATTAGATCTTTGCAACTGCTCCGTAGTGCACGTTTTTGGAGAAACAGATGGCTTTCTCGTTTGTCAACTATGATGGCCCAGTGCTGCCGCAAGACCCTAGCGTTCGACGGCTCATTCGACAACAGGCTATGAAGGATGTGGCGACGGAGAGAAGAACGCGAGGCAGCTATGGCCAATACAACCTTCTCCAATACCCTATTATGTCGGATAGCGGTACGAGTGACAAGGAATTGCCATTTCTGACGGGGGAGCTGCCAGATGATCAAGGATCTCACCACAACCGTCAAAGCTCCCCTGGCAAAGTTCCGCCACGCCGAAGCGAGGGCAAAGGCCCACAGCGCCGGCCACTTTGCCCTCCTGAATCTCGGACTCGTCCCTATACTACCCCGGTCTCGATAGCGTACCCCGATTGCGCTACGGCCGAGAGGTTCGCTCTCCTGCAGAAGCTCGTGCCGCTGACAGGCCTGCGGCTTGGTATTGCTAAATTCTCGTCCCTGAAGCAAGAGCTTGTTCACTCAAGGGAGCTTTCCTCTGTGTGCAATGTAGGAAGCCGGAAATTGGCATACCTCATCACAGGAGGCTACGGCCAGACACTGGCGCTGCGACTCACCACCGACTGTGTTATTGCAAAGCTTCGACAGGTACTCCGTCCTCCGGGCCACTCGGATTTTAAGGAAGACGAGCAAGTTCTGCGGCAATACACTAAGGCGCTAAGGGCCCTACAGGCGGCGTTGGATGATGAGAAACAAAGAATAACCCCAGAGACATTATGCGCAACAGAATTACTGGGTCTTTTTGAGGTGTGTACCTGCTATTGATCGTCTTGCATGCCGCTGAATATTGAAATGACTGATCACCGCCCTAAATGTACAGCTACTTGACGGAACCTCGGAGTCTCACACATGGATGCGCCATGTTGGAGGTGCTGGCCAGCTAATACAAGTCCGTGGGGCTCATAGATTTAGCACTGATTTTGAAATGGCTCTTTTGATGGCCCATATTGGACCGGCTGTAATTGACCCCTCCTCTTCTCAGCCCTCTCTCTTGACCATCATCATGAGCTAACGACCGTTTCTTTTTCGCGATAGGTAATGGAAGCATTTCTGAACAACAAACCTTGTTTCTTGGCCGAGAAAGGCTGGAAGCAAATTGTATGCTCTGCCATCTCTAGTGACGACTCATATGTTGATCACAAATGCCTTGTGCTCGGCCTGTGGAGCCATCTTGTTACTGGGCCAAATAAATTCCAGGAAGTGACCGACGCAATTTTATCACCTTCTCCACCTCCCAAGCACGTTGTTAAAGATATAACAGAGCATCTTCTTGAGGATCGGCAGAGCCTCGTAGATTGGATTGCCATGGCACAGTCGCTGCTTGGCTTGCAAGAGAGCGAACTTGATGGAGATGAGTATGGCATCATGTTCCCACGGCCAAAGTCCGAAATGGGAAAATCCGACCCAGAATATGTCAATCAGCTCACATTATTGGGGACTTATGTCGTATGTCGCATCCTCAAATCGCGCCTTTTAATTGCCATGGACCCAGTCCGATTTCATTCTCTGGAGATTGAATGCCAACACTTGTCAAGAAAGATCATGGGTTTGAGGCAAGCTGTTAGCAAAAGCGAAGGGCTCCTTGAGACTCTGTTCATGTCACAAAGCACGTGGATTGCTAATGGCATTTTGGAAACAGAAAGCAGTTGGGGTGAAGTATCGGGGAGAGCTGGAGCAGGTCCGATTGAGAAGTGGAAATTTGAGGCTTGGTGTAGAGCCATGGGTAGAAAATTTCCTCACTATGCATCAGAGACAGATAAAAGTTTGCAAGATGCCCCTGGTACGGCATAGATCAACGACTATACTTGGTATTGCAATTATAGGGATATGACTATTGATCTTTATCGGTAGGATGACAATGCCTGATGCTTCTATCCACTTGATTATTAAGCGCATTTGAACTCGTAGATAAGTCTACAAGGGAAAAGTTATGGGGGACTCCGATTCAGCCCCAAATAGATTGCAGTGAAGATTAAAGGTCAATGATAAAACAACTAACTCATGGCGCCACATAGAGCTACCAATGTACAGGCGGCCGCCCGAATCATTCAGCAATTACACTGACCCCACAAGCTAGCTAGGGCGACTAGGGTCTGCTACCCAAGCGAAGCTTCAGATGTGATAGTGGCTGCTCGTTTCGTATATCTATAATCATGAGGGGTTTTATTGAACAGCCATACATCATACTACTGCAAGGATAGCGGGGTGATCTGCGCCGTTGCTTCTGGCCCTTCTACCCTTAAAGGCATAACTGAGAAGCAGCAGGGATACTATGCAGTTAGGCGAGACCGTGATATACAAATACTCCCAACGGTCGGTCGTTTAAAATTAATTGTTTACAGTTGAGTCTCGTACGCGTCTGACAGTAAGCATCCATTGTCTCAAGATGAAAAGTCCATTTGTTTTTCTGAGCATCTTCCAGGCTTTGATTACTCGTCATCAAGTCTCGGCTACCAGCGACTATGCAAATTTGCACACTGGGCTTGTGAAGACTCAGGATGGAGTTCATTTGAACTATACGCAAGCTGGTCCACCAGGCGGCCAAGAACTTCTCTTTATTCCTGGCTGGCGGCAAACTGCTGCACAATGGCAGAAGCAGGTGGCATACTTCTCGACTGCCGGCTATCGAGTGACAACCTACGATATGCGTGGACACGGCGATTCTGAGAAGCCAGGTTTTGGATATCGGCTGAGTCGGTTTGGGGCTGATTTGAACGACCTGTTGACCCAGCTCGACCTCAAGAACGTGAGCATCATTGCCCATTCCATGGGTTCTTCGGTCACTTGGGCATGGTGGGATCAATATCCCGAGTCGCACAGCCGCGTTGATCATTTCGCAATTGTCGATCAATCGTCTGTCCTCGTGGCTGACCCTACGTGGAGCAAGTCCGAAGCTGAAACGTTCTCATCGGCTCTCTTCACCCCAGAGGGAACGTACACATTCGCGCACAACATCAGCCTTGAAACGCCGCCGTTCGTCAAGAGCATGTTCACGGCCAATGCCTCACAGGCGGACTACGAATTCGCCTTGAAGCAAAACGAAAAGATGAGCGACAAAAATGCGGCAACGCTGTTGATCAATCATGCTTTTTCAGACTGGCGCGATGTTCTGCCACGCATTAACATCCCGGCCTTGGTTCTTTCTGGAGATGTAAGCGTGAACAATGCAAGCGGAATTGCATGGGCCGCAACGCAAATTCCTGGCGCCAAGAGTTACACTTTTACGGCAGAGGAGAAGGGAAGCCACTTCATGTTTTGGGAGAATCCAGAGAGGTTCAACAGCATCATCGAAGACTTTATTACTTCCTAATATCCGTTGACAGCCTGATTACAATGCAAAATCTACGTTGTTTTGCCCTCAGATAACGCATTAGATGATGGTGGTTCTTGGTGCAACTCAACTTTATAGTAGATACTATGCAATGCAATGACTATCACTATTTTAAAAGAGACTTCACCTGGGGTTATCACATTCATGAACAGAAAACTCATGTGAAGCGTCCAGACATTTCATTCCATGGCTCACACAATCTACGCAAATTACGAAATGACCCGGACATGTTGTGCATTGAGAAGCCGAGTCACCGTAACCTGTCTTCCTGGTACACACATCGCACCAGCATCGAATCCTAGGTCGATTTTGGTATGATTCATGATAATGATCATACTGAAACTGGTTGGAATTGCCATGTCTTAGCACGGGCCGTTGGCCTCCCAGAATAGCCATGACGCCGTAGCTTTGTGTGACCGTAGCCCAGTCCAACATTGTCCGATCAAATGAATCCTTGCGTTCCTTGTCGTGATCAACAAGGCCCAAAAGGAGCTTGACGATTTCTAACTGGTCGTTTCTTATAGCCGCATCCAACGAAGTGAACCCGTACTTGTCTTTGATGTTGAAAGAAATGCCCTTCGCGATGAATAATTTCACAGTCTCAACACGTCCACGCATGGCGGCGTGATAGGATGCAGTCCGCCCATAGGTGTCCCTGAGGTCCGTATCTACTCCAGCGTGCTCTAGGAGGAATTCAACGGTGTCATGGCTGCGTTGGGCCGCGAGATGGAGGGGGGTACAGCCGCTATCATCGCGTGCATGAGGGTCAACACCAGCTTGAAGCAGCACTCGGGCAATGCCATCATTGCGAAGAGTTGGAACCACGTGGAGTGCGTTGTGATTTTGGTCATCCGTAGATTTCACATCCGCACCACTTTGCAAAAACAGTTCCACCAATTCTCTCCAGCCATTCGTAGCAGCAATGAGCAGCGGTGACAAACCATGCTCGTTTCTCGCTTCAAGGTTGGCCCCCTCGGCAATCAGCAATCTTGCCATCTCGACGGAACCGTATTCAGCGGCCACGCATAGAGCTGTGCTCCCCGCGCCGTTCGGAAATTCAAGGTCGACGCCCTTGTCCAGAAGCATTCTCAGGGCTCCCAACTTATTGTTGCGAACGGCCATGGTCAGCGGGCTTTGCCCTCTGGATTCGCCCGTGAGAATTGACGTCTCGGCGCCGTTATCGATGCAGAGCTCGATAAGGTCTGGCCGGTCATTGCTGACAGTCATGAGTAGAGGCGTCCACCCCTGGTGATTTGGAATATTGACATCGGCCCCATATTCTATTAATAGCTCCGCCATCTCATAGCACCCTGAGTACGCGGCGGCGTGGAGTGGAGTAAATAATGTGAACTCCTTGATATTCACGTCCAATCCAAGATTCAACAAATATCTCGTCACATCAACCTGGTTGAGCTTGACGGCCAAGCCGAGCGCAGTGCCTTCCTGGCTCTGTGGCCTCGGGTCAACGCCAGCCTCGATGAGAAGCTTCAAGATGTTTGCATGGCCATATCTTATGGATGCTTGCAGGGGAACCCAGCCGTGCATTCGTCTGGCTTCAGGATCAACGCCAGGGGTGTCGAGCAGCAACCGGACCATGGCTTCGTGTCCATGCTCAACGGCTAGCGGCAACAAGATGAAGTCATGGATTTTCACTCCAGAGTCAATTGCACGCACGATGGTCTCACAGCGCCCTCTTCTCGCAGCCCAATCCAATCCAGATCCCTTTTCGCGGGTGGCATTCAGCTGGTACACATGGGCGATGAATGCCCCGTACAAACGGTGGCAAGTGGTGGCGAGGGCAGCAGCATTGACGCTGGTGTCGATGTATTGAAATGCGAGCAGAATCAACTCGTTGGGCAAGTCTAGAAAAGACATCTAGACAGTCTAGGAAGCAAGATGCACAACTCTGGATGTCTATGAGTATGAGTATGGGTATGAGTGAGCATGAACAAATGCAAATGCAAATGTTGGGAGTGTTTTGGAACTCTGCCTTGTGGCGGTCGCGCGGGGTCCCGCCAAAACCAAGGAAGAACGTGTCTCCGTTTTTGCCGCCGTGTCGGGATGCACCGACGTGTTGGTTGGTCTGGAATCCAAAACAAAACTCTGCATTAGCTCGTTTGTATGATCAGCTGAGGGACTGAAATGCCTGCGGTTGGTCCATGTCTTGTTGCTCGGACAGGATCTTCGGTATCCGAAATAAAAGGTTCCTTGTCCCCACCGCGCAGAAGATTCACCATTAAGCTTGTCCATTCCAAATGAGTTTATTCTCACGCGATGTTACCAGGGGTTCTATAAAATTTGCAACAGGCGAAACCGTATGTGTATTGAATAAAGCCTTGGCCTTAGTTGATGGAAAATGATTGTTGATCAAATAACCCAACACTTGTCAAGATGCATTGCGTCTAAAAAAAGGTATAAATGGCTATAGCAAAGCTCAAGTCGCCATTTGACAGACCAAATTAACCAACGCATATATTTAGCGGCACGCGAAGAGATATGCGAGCGTATCGATTGAAAATCCCATCATACTTACGACAAAGACCGTATGAAAAATCATCATAGCTTATCGCTTCGCCTTTGCTAGTCGGACGTTCAAAGCACCCTTTTCCCACAAAACATATGTACGTTGCTTATCCCAGTCTAGACTATCATGCATGATCTCGAGATCAAAATTCCAAAGAAGACGCGTCAACAACAGTCTCATTTCGGCGTAGGCAAGGCTGTATCCGAACCCGGTCAGCTTCATCTTCTGATGTTAATAATTCAATCAACGATGAAACTCACTTTTTACCAATGCAGTTCCTGGGCCCCTGCGAGAAAGGTTGCAACACATCTTTCTGGTCGCTTGCATAATCGGGATCATCCAACCACCGTTCTGGAACAAAGATATCGGGGTTTCGGAAGTTGTGCTTTGTTCTGTACGCCGACCAATGTGGCACTGACACTGATGACTAAGGCATAAAAATTAATGATGCATTTTGTCAATTGCCTATTTTTGCACACTTACACTCTCAGGAACATAATACCCATCAATAACCTCGCCTCCCGCAGGAGTTACTCGAGGAAGACTGTTGGGGGCTGGTGGGTCTAGGAAATTGTTAGCGAATAAAAAAGACCCGTGTTTCCCTTGCAGCTGCTTACATATCCTGGCGCCTTCATTAAACACGGCAATCAAATACTTCAGGCGATTAACGCTGTTGAGCGTGATTTCGGCCTCTGATTGAAAAGTAGATCGAATTTCGTGAACAAGTTGATCATATACCCGGCGATTCCTCATCAGCTGGAACGTAGTGCCGCTCAGCAAAGTAGCCGTTGTCTCACTCCCGGCAATAATGAGAATGCTAGCATTCTCGATGATTTCATCGATTGACAGCCCATCTTTACCGTTGTTGCGTAAAATGTAAGACATGAAGTCCTCCCGTTCAGTATTCTGGGTATCAAGCCTTCGCATTGCTGTCTGCTTGCTTAATTGATGATGCTCCTCTGCACTTCGCTTGACTGATGCAGGGAACAATAGCTGACCGAGACCGGTTAGACCAAGCCTCAGCACGACTCGCTGTAGAGGTAAGATTTTGATACTCAAAAACCATGCGGACCCAAGGGTGGTAACCGCCACTTTCAAGGCACCCAAATGGCTCACCAAATGCGAGATCGCCGATGAGATCAAACGTAGCAAAGTTATACCATTCTGCAATATCAACGATCGTGTTTTTTTGAGCCTGGTCGGTCAGCTTGCTGATGAAAAGATCAACATAATGCTTGAGGACATCCTCCTGGTTTCGTAATGCCTTCTCCGAAAAGGCATGAGAGAGAAGGCGGCGCATGCGCTTGTGATCATCATTGGTTGCTGTAAGAATACTGGCAACCTTGCGAGGCTTCAAATAGTGGATCGGGTCTTTGTCGAAAAATTTATCTCCGTTACTCCTATGGCCATAGATTCTTTTTGCAGCATCGGAGCTAGTAAAGCTAACGTCATTCCAAGTATAACGAACGGCGGGGCCGTATTTTTCATGAAAGCCCTTAAGGACATCATGCCAATCGCCTCGAACGAGGTGATATGCATATGGAATCTGAGTAACAGCGTATATCTTCGGGCCTGGAATCTTGGATAATGGGTGGAAAAATGCATAATACATACCGCGAGCAAGGTAATAAAAAGGTACCTAGTTATATGGTTAGCGGAATCATCCTACCGTATTGCTTGGAATTCGAGCTTGGGGCTTTTAATCAACTAACTCCGATAACGATCATCCAAACCAGAACTGCGCTGGCAGGAAAGGTGTCTTCATGGGATAATTTGGAAAGAAACACCATGTTGGAGGATTTTCGTTTTTTTTTTTTTCGATTGAGGTTTATTGAATACGGAAAGAGATTTCAATTTGAACCAGTGATATATAGAAGTGATTTAAAGAAGAAAGCAGGTTTGATTCTACACAGTGTTGAAGAAATGAGAAGATATCTATATATGTGATTGGGGCAGACAGGGGGTCTGAGACTCGGATACAAAATAATTCCTAGCTCCAAAAATACATCCGCCTCCCGCTCCTGAAAAATATGCATGACCCGACTTCATCTTGGAATTCTGGGCCATTCCCACCGTCACACAGGGGTGTAGCGGTTTCCCTTTGGACGTTTCATCGAACAAAGACTACGCCATTCTGGTTTTTTTGATGGATTTGGTTTAGGATCGTTACAGGGGGACAGCACATCCATGTTGTCTTCCAACTGTCCTGAAGGCGATTCATCTTGATTGATCTAGCAGGGCAAATGTAATAACCTATTTATGGCAAATCAATTCAAGAGACTGTTAAAAAAAATAGTGCTCTAAGATCCCGAAGTCGAGCCTGATCTAGAAACCCGGCTCCTTCCCCGGACGCGGGCGGGTAGAGGCCTTTGTGGAGAGTTGCCGATCTCCATAATGCGCACGGGTAGTGGACCGTATATGACGCGGCACTTGTCTGATGAAATGCCAGCCAGTCATAGCCGGCCTATTTACCCATATCTCAATGTCCACGGACTTTTTTTTTTTTAAAAAAAAATAGCTTTAGGTTTCTCCGCGGACTTTGAACACAAGTCATGGATTTGTCCACGGAATTAGGTCCACAATGGTGAAGTATAACCGTGACAGGATCAATGCACCTCGGCCAATGGCCATCCATTCTCTCAGGAATGCCAGCGATGATTCTTTCAGTAACGAAAAGCCCGTAGTTTTGTCGATCACGGGAGCTAATTAGCACGCTTGACCCTGCCAGATCAATTCTACACATCGACGCCAGAAAAGATAGCGAGCTAGTTCGGTAAATTACAGTAATTTTTCACTTTCAAATTATCCAATTTTCAGATAAGGAAGCACGTCACATCCCCCCAAAAAAAAACTGAAGGCGATGTTGTAAAAAGTCGTATCGCTGCAGGCGACCTACAGGAGAGGCAAGTCTAAAGACTGGTACTTGGCTACAGTGACAGGCGTGAAGATGATAATCGTTGATGAGCCACCTCAAACGCGGACAAAACACAAAGAGACAAACCGGACCCGCCGTCTTTGAGGAGATGAACATCATACGTTGTATTAACTTTGCGTCTCGGTTTTTCTTTTTCTCTAATTTATGAAACCCGCAAGCTTATCATCCATATCATGGGGGGACGGACACGTGCCAGTGACAAGACCCCCACCCAAAGCGCGTTGCCAAATCGGGGATATCGGAACGCCAGTGTAACCTGAACACAACAACCGGAAGTGAATAATTGTTCCGCCCAGCGCTCACAAGTAATTAAATTTTCATTCGACTCTGGCGTAGATTTACGTTAATTAAAGTCTCAGCTTCATGCTTTGTACGTCTTGGGAAGATCTTTCGACGCCATTGTACAAAGACGTGGCAATTGAAGCACACACCCCTAAATGTCGGAGTCGATAGCTGGGCCGTATTAATTACATCGTTTGATTCCCAAAACTCCACCATGCCGTACCGACAAGGCAGTGGTCTCAGCCCCTCACATCGAGGCTTAGCAAACATCAAGCCGAACCTGATGCAAGACCTCAGTCGCGAAGCTGAGAAACATGTCGCCTACGATCCTGATAAGCATCCAGAAGGACTGTTGGACCTGACTAGCTCTGTTAATACCCTCATGACCGATGAAATGGCAGATTATGTGAGAAGGACACCGTATACAGAGACTCAAAGTAAGTCGCACACTTTTGTTCCAGCGTTAAATCAAACATTTACGCATGAATTCAATCTGCTCATTTCTATAAAATGTCACGTACTGATTTGGAAATATTTTGGTACCCATAGCTATCCAGTATGGTTCCGTCGCGGGCTCTTCTAGGCTCACGTCTGGAGTAGCGAATTTTGTAAATCGTCACTTTTGTCCCACGACACCAATCGAGGCGTCTCATATCATGGCCACAAACGGTGTTACAGCATTGCTGGACATTGTCTCATTTGCGGCCTGTGATGCTGGAGAAGGCATCATGTACACTACTCCTGCGTATGGGATGTTTAACTCAGATCTCACATCACGCAATGGGATTAGAGTCGTTGAGGTTCCCTGCCAAGATGATTTTGACCAGTTTCTAAGCGAAAGTTCAGATACTCTGGTGGAGGGATTTGAGGCTGCATTTAGCCAAGCTCAGGAAGCTGGCATCACGGTACGAGCCGTACTTTTATGCAACCCATGTAACCCACTTGGTAGATGCTACTCGAGGACTTCTCTTGTAAAAGTCGCACGTTTTTGTGCAAACCATAAATTACATTTGATTTCAGATGAAATTTATGCCATGTCAATTCATGGCGCAGTGCAAGGACAAGATGGATTTACATCTGTGTTGAGCATCGATATTGAAGCTAAATTGGATCCGAATAATATTCATGTTCTATACGGTGCCTCCAAAGACTGGGGTCTTGGAGGCTTAAGATTGGGCTTTCTCATCACTCGCAACCAAATGTTTAAAGAAGCATGTCGGAGGTTAGGGTAAGTTATTCGAGTCTTTCTTGACACATGGGATGTTGACGAGAGTTTGAAGCATGTTCACATGGATATCAGCATATTCAGACCTTATTTTCTCGGCTGTCTTGTCAGATCAAGCTTTTGTGAAAACATATCTGAAAGTTTACAAGCATAAATTACAGCAAGGCTATGGTCTTGCAACAAAACTATTGGAATCTTACGGTATTCCATACAAAAAAGGAAACGCCGGCATATTTGTGTGGATTGATCTCAACAAGTGGACACCTCTAGCCAATAATCAAGATTTGTCTAACGATTCAAATGAGCTAAAACTAACAAGATATTTAATGAGAGAAAGGGTGTATTTGGAGCCTGGCGAGGTAAGTTATGATTACGACCAATGCTTATTAATCGCTATATATTTATTAGGTTGGTACTAACATGATGAAGGCCTTTTTTTCACCGTCACCAGGGAAATATAGAATGGTTTATTCAATGGACTCTACGGTCCTCCGGACTGGTATGTCAAGGCTCAATATAGCCTTGAGAAAGCTAGAAGGGAATGATTACGAGTGCGATTTTGATAAGGATGAAACCAAAATACAGCACACCGAAAACGCTTCCACGCAATCAAAGTCAGGAGGTTTACGACGATATATTTGCTTTTGATTGAATATTATTCACTTTAACGTTCATCAAATAAGAAATGGGTTTATCTTGTTGTTGGGTAATTGATGGCGTATTGAAAGTCTAGTTTCATTGTTGATATTGCACGTGGTATATGATGTCAAGACTACTGGGAAATTCAGTTCTATAAGTTCAAATAATACTCGGGCTTGACTGATTAAATTGGCAAAATATTGATAACACTAGTGGCTGGTACAACAAGCAGCTAATATGATCTCCTCAATTTCCGGGCGGGACAGACAAGCCACCTTCCTTAACTAGTTCTGCAAAGGTGCCGCCGTTTTCATATAGCTGGCGCGGAGACCCCATTTCTTTGATCTTACCCGATTCCATGACAATAATCTGATCACTGCTCAACTATGGGCCTGTCAGTGTCTGGCTGATAAAAGCGGGATGAACCATCATACTATGGTATTAAGTCTATGCGCAACCGTGATGACGGTGCGATCTTGGAAATGTTTCCTAATCACGCCGTTGATGATATTTTCAGTGGCAAAATCCACTGACCCTGTGGCTAAAGGAAGTTAGTTTAGCATTCCCAACTACCGCAACTTGATGGGGCTCAACATACCTTCATCAAGAAGTAGAATACTGGAACGGTGGAGTAGAGATCGGGCAACTGCAAGCAATTGGAGTTGACCGGTGGAAAGGTTTATTCTATTAAGCATGTTTAGATTAATAGAGTCTGTACTTTTTTTAGGACACTCAGGGGAGCCTTACCCTTTGTCAGCCAATTTGAACTCCAAGGCTGCATATGGATTAGGAAAACCAGTCGAGAAGTTACTCTCTTCAACAACATTAACGAGATCTTCTGTATCAAAGGTGTTGTATGGGTCTAGATTGTCACGAACAGTGCCCAAAAAGGCGGTCAGTTCCTGGGTTATGGTAGTAATCTGCTGTCTAATCACGTTAGGGCTGACGTGAGAGAGGTTGATACCATCAATTGTGATACGGCCAGAGTTGATATCCAGAAGGCCAAGCAAAGCCAGAATTATAGAAGACTTCCCTGCACCCGAACGACCGACAATTCCGATTTTTTGTCCACTAGGAATGGTGAATGTGAGGTTTTGAAGCACGGGTGGATGCTCTGGGTTGTAAGTAGCTGATACGTTATTGAACTCGATCTCTCCTCTAGTTGGCCAGAATGCAGGCGGGGGAATTCGAGGTTTTGCGGCTGCATCTTCACGTTCAATATCGCAATATTCTGTAAGCCTCTGAAAAGAGACCATCTCAGACTCTAGCTGAGTGCCGACTACCGCCGTGACTGCCAATGATGAAGACAGCTGCAAGACAAAATTCATGACTAACCCAACTAAAGAAGAGTTCACATCTAGCTGAACCAAAACCATCGGACAGATGCCAACAATAAATCTAAGATAGGTCAGAATTAGAGATACTAGAAAGATAGCCTATAATGGGTATAATGGGTGGCTAAATTCTTGATGAAATTTACTCACGCAGAAACCATGCCAGTGCGGAAAACCAACCACTGTTCCAGGCCAATGGAAGAGAAATAGACGGTCATATTTCTAAGGACTCGGTCATGAAGTTTTGACTTGAACCTTTCAACTTGACCCATTGATCGAATCACCCATAAACCAGCCTCGGCTTCCCCAATAGCAGTTAAAACAGGGCCTCTTGAAGTGTTTTCTAAACTTCGTAATTGCACCGCTACTCGAACGTATGATCTTTGCAATGCCCAGAGCAGAATCAAGACCGGAAATGTATACAACAAAGAAATTGGGGACGCCACAGAAATGACCAAAATCGTCGATATGGTTCGAATTGAAGCGTTTAGTAGACCATAGATGAGCGCAAATATAGGTGAGTCCAGGCGTGAGAGGTCATTAGTAAAGCGATTTAGAATCTCACCAATCTGCACGAGTCTGAAGAAGCGCATGGGCGCGGCCAAGATAGCATGCACGAGATCTCTGTATATCTGATATGAAGTCGGCCGGTTGCATAAATACCATGCCAATATGAGCCATACAAAAATCAATATAGATTGTAGAGTACAGCAGAGCGCATATAATGCCATTAACCAGTTGATTTCACCACGTGGCGAAGAGCCGACCAGCTTGAGGACGTAGGTTGAGAGAACATTTGCAGTATAGCTTGCCAAAATGACGAAACTAACTGCTGCCCATGCACCTACGCCACCATATTGGAAGAATCGCCAGTATAGCGCTGGATTTCCAAAGAGGTTTTTGGGTGTGAAGGCCGTTTTCTTTGTGTCACTGGGAAGACTCGTCATGAGTGATGATTCTTGTGAATTTGGGATAGTACCATTTATGCTCCCAGAGTCAACTGCATTTACTTGAACCATAGAAGTGCTGGCTTCAGAAAACTCGTCACATATTTGAGCCTGGTCAAGGGGGCTATTCTTCGGTAGCTGCTCGCCTTGTAACGCGCATGATCTCCCATTAATTGACTTTGGCGGGGCTTGCATAACGCGTGAGTTGCTAATATGAAGAGCCATGTCAGAAAGCTCATTGAGATAAAAGCCACTGGACGTTACAATACGCAATTTGTCCTTGAGGATGCCATGGGGTCCAAGCACGTTGGCAACGATGAAAGCCTTCATCTTGTTGTCCAGAGCTGCTAGTGGATCATCCAACAGATAAATGTCGGCATTGGAATAAATGGTTCTTGCCAACATTATGCGCGCTTTTTGACCACCAGAGAGGCCGGATCCAACGGTGTCAATCTCACTCTGGTCTCCAGTTGAAAGTTCCCTTAGGTCATGCTCCAGCGCA
This sequence comes from Calonectria hongkongensis, assembly GCA_017140755.1. Taxonomy (NCBI): domain Eukaryota; kingdom Fungi; phylum Ascomycota; class Sordariomycetes; order Hypocreales; family Nectriaceae; genus Calonectria; species Calonectria hongkongensis. Next base: position 978,514 of record JAACJA010000014.1, read on the forward strand.
CACGACCAAATGACCTTTTTGTAAAACATCTCGTCGTATGGTCGCCCAAAAAGGATGTTATCTCGAACGGTTCCCGCAACAATCCAGCTGATTTGCGGCAAATACCCCAATTGTCCACTAATGTCGATCTTCCCGGTATGCTTACCGATGGCGCCAAGGCATAAATGCAAAAACGTTGACTTCCCAGTGCCTACGTCTCCATCCAGAGTAACCAAGCCTTTATCCTGAATCAACAGGTTCATGTTTAGAAGCCCGCCCCCTCGGGGATCATCTTGGTACTTCCAAGTGTATGATACATCCTGAAACTCAACCTTGATGGGACCACCTGGAGATCTTTGTATGTGGATATCTTCTAATGGCTGGCATAACCCAGGCTGTGCTAAGAATTTCTGCAATCTCCCGAAAGAGACTCTGGAGCCAGCCCAGTACAGTACGACGGCTGGAAGCATTGAGAGCGGATACACCAGCATGCCAAAAAGTAGTAGCGAGGAAAATAAGGTGCCTGGATTGAGATCTACTCCAATAGCAGATGCAACGCTATAAGTGGCGACGGAAGCCAAGGTAGGTGCTGTACGCAAGATGACATTAATCAATGCGTTGACGTATGCCGTCTTGGTCCCAATAGCTAGTTCAGCTAGGCGAGCGTCGTCTGCCTTAAGATTCATTACTTCGGAGAATCCCATAGCCTTAACCTCCTTGATCTTGTTAATGAATTGGGTGACTATAGACATTCGAACGTCTCGTCTTGACATATATGCAATCTGATATTTATACTGCAACACATTCAGGATGTGCATAATCGGCAAAAACAAACCCATGGCGAGCAATGCGGCCGCTGCACTAGCCCATCCCAAGATAACGCCAATACTGGTAAGACATGCTAAGATTTGTAGTGGCGCCGACCAGGTAGCATGGACATATTTGATGAAATCTTGTATACATTGCGTATCGACCTCGACAAGGTTTATAATGGAAACCCCCGTGGTATCCCTGTCAAGGGATAACGTAAGGAGCTTTCTGTGTACCCGGCATACCAAAAAGGCCTTGATTTTTGCGCCGGCTTTTTGAAGCTGGAAAGTAGCTTGCGTCGTGGCGATTGTATCAAGAGTAGTCAAGAGAAAGAAGATCACAGCAGCTGATGGCCGCATGTCGTTGAGAAACCATCGAAGTACCCAAGGCAGGGTAAATTTGCAGATGATATCTAGTAACTCGCAAAAGAAACTCAGGATATACTCTTGATGACAGTGATGAAGTAATAAATTCCAAAAGCCCGGCATTTCATGAGGCACCGCATGCTTGTCGTTCAACGGGCTGCTCACAGAGTCCAATGAAGGCATGATATTTGTGGGGGCGCGTGGGAGATCGCCGTGCCCAAGATATTGCGAAGCCCCCTTCTTCACAAGAGAATTCAGCCAAGAAAATATGACGAGATCAAAAAATTGTGCATTGCTCCAGCTTTGGCCGTCTTGTTGCCCTCCAAAATGGGGAGTTGATAAGATATCCCACAGGAAGATTGCAGTGTAGCAGGCGAGGGACCAATTAGGCAAACTAGACCCAAAAATGGGAAATTCTAGGCATTGTAAAAGTAGTGTAAGACTCATAAAGAGACAGTATGATAGACGTTGAGTCCGTAAATGGCCGGTAATCAGACTGTGGCCATTAGGAACACATGCTACCAAACTGCTGCATTTTTTGACAACAGAAAATGCCTTCTCGTATGAGAACCCCACATGTTCCTCATCAGCCAAGTCAAGAAGAACAGTGCAAGCCAAGAAACCTAAAAATAACTGCAGATGATGTTAGTGAGGGTTTTGAGCGTAGCGTCGTTGAGGTTCCTTACAAGAGACAAGCAAGAAGAGCGCGGCGAAGTAGCTGTTCGTGAAATAGTTGATGGTTTTGAAAGCCGTAGAATAAACAGAAGGTAGGAAAAGGCGTATACCAGTGAAAAGAAGACTTGGAGGGACACCAAAACACAGCCTCCCCCAGAGCGGCTGAGGGGGCTGTCTCTCACCATCATGTAGACTCAATAAAAAGATTCTAAGCTTCGGGCTCAAGTCTAGACTCCATAGTTCAAATATTTTGCTACCGGTTGCGTTTTCTTTTATTTCGGACATGTTTGTCTGGCATGTTCTGGTAAAAAAAGAGCCAGGCTGGTGGGGTCACACCCATGTTCATAGTTAAGTGGCCCCAGACTTTATCCTAAAAGAGAAATAAAGAGCGCGCGCATTCACGCGTCGAGGATTTCATGAATCTGCACCTGTACGAGAAAATAGTCACCTAGGCCATATGGCTTATGCATCTAGGAAATAAAATAAGGGAGAGATATTTGAGCGATGAAGGATCTGCGGCCATCCCAAATTAGGCCCCTGTGGAACACCGCCAATGCGTCCAGTTAGCGAAGCAAGCTTGCATGACAACGACAACGTTTAAATGGTCAATTTTTACGCATCACATTAACTGTGTCTTCATATTCCTTGAATATTTTATATTGGGGACTACCCGGTGTTGGCAATCTTTATGGGTGTCACAAGTCGGACTAAAAAAACGTTTAAGTGCCACAGCATCCAATTCAAATCCAAGGCAGTGCTAATCTTTGGATAAAGGCAACTTTATTATGTTAATACGCTGCAATACAAAGTATAATTAGCATCTCAATGCCCAACAATCGCTGAAGCTCCCCTTTGCATAAATGAATGTCAATAACACGCCTCAATGCCACGCTATGATTCTTTCGGAGATCCATTCCTTCGCAAATTCATCACTCAATTTCCAAAACCTTGGTCTTTGCCCTACAGTATCGACAAAAAGAATCCTTATTTCCATTAAGCGTCAGCACATGAATGCTAGAGTCAAGATCGTGGCCACATTTACCATCACATCTGCTCTGGTTCGGGATTTTAGGCTGGAATTGTTGCTGCCTCTAACAAGAGGAATGTCAGTGCAGCGACAGTCATAGCTTCTGCTCCCGTTCGAAGAGTTGGTTGGATGCAGGGAGCGAAAAGCGGGCTGTGATTGCTGGGTATTTCTGCAAGTTTTCCTTCCTTGTTCTTCTGATCCCAGTCCTGAGGATCATGCCCGCCGAACAACCAGAAGCAAGAGGGTCTGTCAATTACACTCCCCAAAACACCAAAATCTTCGCTTGCTGGAATAATTTCCGTGGATGGATCGTGCCGATCTCCAAAATGAGCTTTGAAGCTCTTGTTCACCCGATCAGTTGCGTCGTTGTCATTGATTAGTGGTGGAGCACTGAAAGTATACTCAAACAGTGGATCCTTTGGACTGTTTGACGCTTGGCACTCGTTGCGGACGACTCTCTTGATAGAATCCATAATGGCCACCTGTCGTTCCGGAGTGAGGCTCCGAGTGCTGATGTGGAGGACCGCCCGGTCGCTGATGATGTTTGCCGCTGTCCCAGCATTCATAGCACCTACAGTGACTACGGCTGCCTCGCCAGGGGGCACTTCGCGGCTGACTATACCCTGCAACCGAATTACAATGTGACTTGCCAGCACCACTGGGTCAACTGTCAGGTGAGGGAAGCTCCCATGGCCGCCCCGACCAAATACCGTGATTTTGATACCATCAGCTCCCATCATTATCGGTCCTTGTCTTGTTTGTGATGATCCAGCTCGACTATTGCATACATGCTGCGCGAGCAAAACGTCGGGGATTGGGCAACCATGTTTGGTGAAAAGACCATCGTCTATCATTTCTCGAGCACCTGATAACTTCTCCTCAGCCGGCTGAAACAGAAATATAACAGTTCCCGCCCAACTGTTCCGACTAGAGAGTAAAACCTCAGCAGTGGCTAATAACGCAGCTACGTGCATGTCATGGCCGCAAGCGTGCGTGGTGGGTTGAACAACGCCATCTTGATCCCGCATCTCTTTATGGCTTGCGTAATCTAAGCCTGAAGCTTCTTTTACCGGGAGCCCATCCATATCGGCTCGTAGAAGCACAGTTGGGCCTGGACCGTTCCGCAGAATTGCTATCAAACCTGTACCTCCAATGTTTTTGCGGATGTCCAAGTCAGCAGAGAGGTCTTCCAGGGTCTTGAAAATCAGAGCAGCCGTCTCATGTTCCTGCCATGACAATTCTGGATTGGCATGAATTTGTTTGTAGATTGTTTCATAGGGTTCGTAGTTTGGCGAGAACCGCTCGAACAGATGTTGGAATGGGGATGTCATAGTGGTGACTTTTACTAGGATGTGAGAAGTGAGAGTTTTGGATTTACAAAGTTGATGCCCCTGGTTCTACCCTTTAACAGAATGCATAAGGACCGAGATCCTACTATAATGAGCTTTCTCGAAGAGAACACAGTGTTAATCCATCACGTTAGCTAATCCCATTCTCGGCTGAGCGCCACCCACGTAACTTCGACCAATCAGTCCCACTTGACTCCCTGTCAATGTCTCTGACCCACTGAACCAAGTCTAATCAGGACAAACGGAACGCCCAAGGGCTAAACCTGTTCCGTAATTCATCGTGCGCAATCAATCGATTTGAGTCTCTCCGATGTTTTTCATGATCACGGGTCAAGAGACATAAGAATATCTCGAGCAGTCATGCGTGAAAACAAAAGGCCCCGAAGTAGGGGGTGCCAGCCAGGGTGAGATCGCCGGCTACGTAAACCACCCTGGCAGCATGGGCTCCGGCTTAACAGCTAGCTTTAGTGAGGTCAGCTGGATCGCCGAGCGATTTTTTGTCAATACACATGCTGTGCACACACTAGGCTCACAGTGTTGGTTTGTCCCTAAATCAACATCTGAGGGCAGCCAAGTCCTAGAATTTCTGAGATTGGGGCGCGAATTAATTACTTGGTCATGCATATTCATGCAATTAAATAATTCGGATTTTATTGGCGTTGACAATCTTATTACCATAGGTTGTAGATGAACTTTCTATCTTAACGGGCCCACCAGGTGTAGCGCCGCAAAATGGCTATTCTCTTGCAACGTACCCCAGAGAATGCGTATGTGCTGTTAATGATGATATCACACTCAAGTAAGTTCTGGTATTTTTTTTTTTTTTTTTTTTTTAAAAAAAGAGATCCTCAGTTGATAAGATCGACATACGTTTCGATGATCAAGATAGACATATTTCGTACTAAGGCTTGATTTCGTCGACAAGTCTTCTAACTCGTGCTGCCCAGCTACCCTGCACTGAGCGAGCTTTGAAGTAGTGGGGCGGTATCGCATTAATGTTTCCCCGGATCGGCCACTAGTTGATATTATATCCAGGCTGACATCTTGTCCCTCGTTGTCTGTGCACAAATCTTGGATTCTCAACTCTGTGAAGCAAATATGGCCAATCTAAACACTCTTCATTTCAAGTTTGTCAGTTTTCGTTGCGGGCTCTGTCGCGAGGTGATTGAGCAAGGCGATGAAGTGATTGTGGGTACGTACATTGGAACTCTCATACACATCATGTATCAAGACTTACACCAATCTAGTGACGCTTGGTGGTCGCACCTCAAATCCATTTGTGTTTCCAAGCAGTGGAATACATACGGATGACAAGCTAAACATAAAGTTTCAGCATTGTCGCTCTTTTGCACAGGAAAGCGTGCGGCACGACGTTGGCTGCCACAAATCATGCTTCGAGCTTCTATCTGACTCGGGACGAGACCCGGTCGATGTTGTCCAAGCCATAGAACCCTCATATGACCCTCATCCTTCAGAGATTGCTGCTAGTGCTACCAGTACAGAAGAATATCTCCAAAACTTTTTATACGATGAGATTGGTAGATTGCCGGCTGAACTGTGGCATATTGTGGCCGGGTATGCGTCTCGGTACTTTTCAATCGCTTCTGTCGAGAAGGCATATGGGGAAGCTTGCCAAGTATCTACGAACGAGGACATATGGGCTACTTTTATTGTCATAGATGGTTTGAGATACATTACCAAACTCTCCAATACCGTCGGCGATGAACTTGTAGCCATTGGTGGGCCAAGTTCGCAGAACGATACTTTTCATATTTTAGAAGACTATTTAGGAATCAGAAACGTACTGATATCTAGAAATGATGCCTCTCCGGAAGCATACAATCATGGGCATAGGCGGGCTTGGTGGCGCTCATTCCCAATTACCCAAGAAACTTTCAAGTTTAAATCTGACGTGAGCGATGGCAACCTAAGAGTAAGGTTCGACTCTAACACTATTTCTAGGGCATCAAGCTCAGGTCTTTACTCTCACCCACTGCGGAAAATAACCTTTCGTGGTCAAGCCCCCTCCCACAATCTGAGATGCGGAGCTTGGCGTTCAATAACCTTTTCGCAGACGATGCGAGAATGGTGTCATTGCCCGTGAATGAGGCGGACATCATTGGCTACTCTGCCATATGGAATAGCGGAATCAATTATCTTCATGCACATCGAGTTGGGGAACAGCTAGACTTCTATTCCGATATCGATATCTGCCAAGAACAGCCATTGGGGATCTATATGCCCCTTTGGAAAGGCGAATATATTACAGAAATGTGGCTCAAACTGGGCATGCCCTACTATGACATGGCCATCGTGGTAAGCCATCCGCTTCATTAGTACATGTTAACCTCTGACCTATTTTTCAAGCTTAAAACCAACACTGGACGGATGATTAAAGCTGGTTCGTTTACGAAGCCTGCGGCAGTAGCAGATCAAGTATGGGTTTGCCTAGCACAGTTCTCGGCGGGTACCCCAAGCCGAATTTTCTTCAACTACTCTAGGCACTATCTCACAAACTTTGTTTCATACAATGGTGTGAGGGGAGATTCTGGGACCAGCCCAGAAGAGAGAGCTCTCACGCCTTATCCGAACAGTTGGCCTTCGCGAGAAACCGATGGAGCTTATTTGCCAATATGTCATTCCAGCGCATCACTTGAGGGAGTCATTTCCATTACAGCATGCAGAATATGCGACCCAGATCCACGCATTACCGGCTTGCTGATTCAATATGCAAATGGAAACCAAGTAACTGTTGGTAGTTACCGCCTAGATTATGCTCAAGACACTGTTTCAATAGAGGATTCACCTGGACTCGCTGTTGGCTTGGAAGACAATGGGTATTGTTGGCATGTTCGCAGAGTTGAGACGTCATGGCCTCAGGACCGGGAGAATTTGAAGTGGAAACAGATTCCGTGGGCGGGAACTCTTGAGTGGTGGTTTCGATCCGACACTTGCGCAATTTACCACACTTTGGAGACGTACTAGATGGGAAATTAAGGCGGCCCAAAGCTGCATCGAGAGCTGTTCTGTTTTGATTTTATATTTTAAAATAGTTCTCTCGATTTACAATTTATCCAGAATTTTGAAGTTCAAGAACCTTCAATCTTGGCTGATGACGATAAAGCATTCCCAGTAGTCAGTAAACCATTGTTCAATCTTCCAATCTGTTCCCACACCGTAAAGTCCGCACACATAGGTTTGCCACCGAAATCATCCACGGCCTGGACAATAAACTTTATTATCCTTACCACTGCGGTAACAAGGTGCACCATCACCTCCTCCGCTTTGTTTTGTCTATGATTTACTTGATAAGCAAAAATAACCAGGAACTTATTTTCCATAATACTTACACACTATAATTTATTGTTAGCATATAGTCAAAAGTATGGAAAGAAATACCAACCTTCCCCACGTCGCATTCATTATTGAAGATCCAGAACTTGCAACTAGTGCCGTTGCATTTCTAGCGTATATTAGCTCGTTTACGAACATGTGCTTCAAAGAGCAAGTTGGGAACACCTACACCTTTTGAGTCTCCTCGTTTCTCGTGGGGCGCAGCCAGGGCACCGGCCAACATGGACAATGTGAGGAGTACAGCTAGCTTCATTTTGACAGTACTGAATTAATTTGCTCGTCTTTGATTATGTAGAATAGAAGTATTGATTCCAAGGAGATACCTATGTGAGATAGGTTTAAAAAGGGTGGTTTACGAAATCTGAGTCGAATCTGAAAAATCACAGATGAAACAGCGAGTCCATCCAGTATTTAACATCCTCTTAACACCGACTCCCCAACCCATAAGCCGATGACCATGAATAAGTGCCATGATTAATTTTCTTTTAGAAAATAACCCTGGGCATTTGGGTTGATGAGCCTCGTAAATACGCCAATCAGGATATCGGTCGTTGAACTCCACAATCAAAGTTTGGAAATAAACGCAGGAACTTTGCTCAATTCGGCCTCTGGACTTGTAGTATGAACTACTTGTTGATTTTAAATTGTTTATCACTGGAATCTCTTAAAACAAACAATTGCCTTAATATTTTCCAAGTAGCGAAGGGGCAAGTATCATGTTGGTAAATCGTGATGGCCCAACGTCCTGGGGCTGCCCAACAAAATTCGGTATGATTTTACATGATAGTTTGTGAGTCAAATGGCTCGGCTACCAAACTACCGTTGCTCTAGTAAGCAATAATAGACAATAATCTAATATTTTGTGCAAATTGTGATCACAAACTGAACATGACACTGATTTGTTTTCAATGACGAAAGAATGACGGTTGTGGCGGCTATGCGTTGCTTTGATCACTACAAAAGAACGTTCCTTTCTACCCGCCTATCGACGGCGACGTTTAATCATCCGCTAACGATATTTAACCTAAATATCTTTCATCGCCGATAGTCGTCGGGCGAAATCTAACCGAGCTAGAATAGGCGCATCAAATCTCGCGCTTAAATCATGAATCGTGTAGAATATGAAGTTTAAATTGGAATGGATGTGCCGAGAATGCACAAGCGTCACAGCCCAGGCGACATAGATCATAAATGCTACCCTTAATTTCCCCTTCCTTCTCAATTTAAATCACATCTTTGCATGCAAGCATCTTTGATCGCGAAAAATGTGGCTCAGCGCAGTGCCTCGAGGCTGAGCAGCATGGACCTAGTTGGCCAATTTCTCGGAACGCCGATATATTTTCCAATCTATGCGATTTCTAGGGCCATCATTTGATCCCATGAACTGGTTCATCATCAATACGTTGGGTGTTGTGGCCACTCACTTCAAAAAGGTCTCTGAATCTACACGTAGGATTCAGGTTCAATGTAGATGCGTAAGTAGCTACCTCGCAACCTATCGTAACAAATTATATTGAACTTTTTGATGTGCTGTTCATGGCCTGGTCTCAGCCTTTTCTAATATTCATGGCCCGAACGCCGGTGTGGTTCCTGGAGCTTCATATATAAGACTGAGACCAGTACCATTCGGTGGCCTGAACTGCCGCAAATTAACCGCGACTCTTGGCTTTCTGATAACCAGAATTCATATGACCCCAACTCCGAATTTGGCGCCGCAGGACGCAGCAGCTATAATACTGTCAGAACACATCGATATGCCACTACTAATTTCAGATGTCTCAGATTACTTATTCCTAAGTGAGCTTTTGGTTGCACGTGAAGGAGAGAAATTTCTTGATTTAGCCAAGTCACCCCTTTTCTCAAAAGAGATCTACACTTTAGGCCGCGCACACGAGATCCTGGCTCGTCCCATGAATCAGCTCCCTCTCAAGAATCGCGTGGCCCCCTGAACCAAGTATACCTGTTCCCGCGCCACGCTAACTAATTGAGCTCACTAGACTAGGTCCGCCCCATGCAATTCAACATGGCATCATATGTTTCGCTGAAAAAAAAACCTTAGTTTCAATTGTTGTGTTGGTTGGCGTTTGCAACGCTAACATGAAGCATGGGTGCAAGTGGAACCTAACAGGGGGCCAAGTCATTCGACATTCATAAACCCCTCAGGACAGATGCTGACACGTTTCAGTAATCTACATCTTCCTTTCCCAGATTTAAAAACACTTGTTTCCGGACTCATTGTCAAATAAGTTTACTGTTAGGCTTCACCGCGAAATAACCATGTCAACCGGTATTCAAGATCAAGGCAAAGGCGAAGTCAAACATGATTTTGTCTTTGAGAACCTAGAAAATGAAAAGGAGTTGTATTATCAACGTCGGAGCCTCTCAAGTAATTGATATTATCATTCTAGGCTAATTCTCAACTAGCTTGTGTAAAGTTGACCGTTTATTTTAAGAAGAGGAAAGATATTTCCTTCGAGGAGTTTGTTCAGCATTGGTCTCATGTTCATGCGGATTTGACGATGGCCTCAAAGCCATTCGGTGCTTGCAAAGTCCAACGCTATTCTCAGGTAAGCATGATTCTTCCCATCCAGGTTTCAGATTCTTTGTCTAACATGTTTGTTCAGTGTCGCCAGCTTCCCTCACAGAAAGATGGACTCATTAAGATGGGATTCACGCCACTAGAATATGATGGTATCTCAACCATGTGGTTCAAGAAATGGGAAGACCTCGAGAATTTCTTCACTGGACCTGCTAATGAAGCGAAACTCACTGAGGATTGCTTTCACTTCATTGATATGGAGCATGGAGTTCGGTTTTATGCGGGGTATGTAAAAGGGGCCCACACTGTTGAATCACAACTAACAAACATTCTAGGCAAGATACGATCATGCTCGGGAAAGGAATCCCAGACATCGATGATCAAAATGGATTTTTGGAAGCGAATCTATTGAATGGGGAGATTTCATAGTGAAGAAAAAATATAGGAACATATCTCACAAGTGATTCAAAGGATCGATCTGAAACTTGGCGCTGAACTCTATGAAGCTGTCTAGCAATGGATTGGGCTAACACCATCATAGTATGCCCCGCCAGTTCAAGCATGATTTCAGAACAGGATGTGAATATTTATATTAATAATGAATGTTCCTAAACGTCATTTTCCGTCTGTAAATCCTCCATGTCCAAGTTAGCATAGTTTTCCACTAGATTCGTCAAAATATAAGAATCAATATCCTCTTTCTTTCTCACAACGCTCACTGGCCACTGGCTTCGCACAGCCTGCATTAGGACCTGCTTCCCCTCAGCTTCATCCGCATCAAGGTCCACGGTATCTCTCAGCAATCTGACTTCTTCATGTCGCATCTGGCCCTGAATAGCACGAAATAACACATTGGCCAGGTAATGATTGTGCCTTTGACGGTATAATCCGTGTGCGGCCAAGATAAGTGTCGATCTTAATGTTTCCAGCCCAATAGTAGGCGTGTGCTCGCCGATCGCTTTGATACACTCAAGGCCAATTAACATGAGAGGTATGACTATAAAAAGATCCATAGCCTCAAATCCATGGCGGAGATAGTAGAGTCGAACAAGTATTTCGAGGTTCATTCGCGCATCGTTGACAATTTGTTGAAGATCTGACTGTTGGTTTGTTTTCGTCTCGAGCAATGGTGTGTAAATGGAAAGTATGAGGTGGTGATAATACATGCTGTAGCAATTCAATATTAGAAAATACCCGCGAACGATGATGCAGCCCTAAAATAGCCATGCGTACTCTGGTTGCATCGTCAAATGGATATTGGGGGTCATACTGAAGTTGCAAGTGTCCAGGAAGTGCAATTGCCTTAGGCTGAAGTGGTACTGGCAATGTATTATACCATTCTTTGAGTTGCGTGTGAAGATTGTTAGCTGTATCAAGTGATACCTGTGAATCTTTAGAATGAGCCTTCTGGCAAAATTCGTTCATGGTGATCCGAAATTGGGACCTTGCTTTGAAAACCTGACCAAAGTAAGATGGCGATAGCCTCTGCATTAGTGGATACTTCACCCATATCTCCCCATACCATTGTGTTTCTTCTGACGGGTCTGGCAGGGGCCAATCCGGGGGCTCTTTCAGTAAGGGAGAGAGCATAAATGAGAATGCGACGAGACTAAAAATGTCAGCATCAGAATTCCATAGCAGGAACCAAAGAACTTGCGTTTCCCAATTATACAATGTCCATGCGGTAAATGCCCTGGCATTCCGCCCTCTTATGTCCTGCACGCTGACTGTATCATTGAAGAGGTGAAGTCTGTGAGCCAAGGTGATAGCCTGGATTCTATATGCTTGGCCAATCTCGTCTAGGCCACAGAGATTATGAAAAACATTGAAGACCATTCCAGCTTGGATGGTGGTGATGCGTGGTTTGGTAGCCTCAAGCTCCCATTGGCGTTTTGCCTCTGCAAGAAAGCGGTATGCGAGTGTCTTGGGGTTCCAATACTCAGCACGGTTCTCGAATTTCTCGTAGCATACCTAGCACTAAGTTAGACGAATCCAAGAGGAGGGATTTGATTATATCGCACGCAGGCATGGGCAAGGACGATGTTGACGAGCAGAGATGAACAAAACTGGTATCGCTGGGCGTCCATGTCCTCCAAGAAGTAATCTTTTTGAAACGCTGCGGTGAAGTGGTACTCGCAACGGAAAAAAACTTCGAGAAGTTCCCGCATGAGCGCATCATCATCGCAGACATTGGTCCACAATGATACCCTCACGGTAGACAATAGAGGGTCGATGACTTGCGCGGCGTGAAATGGCTTCAGGTATGGACTTCGGTGTTCCTCAAAATCAAAATTAGTACCAAGTTCAGAACCGATTCGCTGGAAACATTCCGAAGATTGATTCCCGGGATAAAGAGATGTCGCCTCATGGATCAGCGTATTCATGTAAGGGTTCTCCGCAGTACAGTAATCTGGCATTTCCGGCAGATAAGGGAATTCATATCGAAACCGGGTTTCAGGTGCGACAGACATTTGAATCAGCACGTCTCCAGTTCTGGCATGATTGATTATTGTTGTAACGTCGGCGTTCGACCTAATCTGTCTCAAGATGCCTTGAGCCTCTTTCTCTGGGCGGCTCCGCAACATATCAATGAGCACTTCGTTTTCAGCGGCTCGATCTCGGAGTGCATCATAATTTTCTTTCAAGGCTTGCACGTTTGACATTCCTACTGGTGCGGGGTAATGGCATCGGACATGCCGCTGCACACACTGACGACACGCTGGTCTTTCTCCAAAGCACTGCCAATCAAGCAGATTTTGAGATACGATTTCTTTACCTGCTGGGCACAGAGAAGCTCACCTTTTTCTTCCTTCTACGACAGGCGTCACAAGCTGTTGTTGCTCGCTCTGCCTTTGGATGCAGTCCTGCCAAGGCCAGCGAGGAGGAGCTCGCACCTTGTTTCGGCAATATACGTCGAAAATCCCGGTCCTTTCTTGGGGCGCTCTGGTCTGGCATTTCCACGGTATAGGTTCCTGGAGATTCTGATTCACGAAATGATTTTGTGAAAAATCAGCGTGATCTCTTTATTATCATTGGCGTGGGTCATTTTTTGGCGAGCTCCAAGATTTCGTAATGATGTGGCAATTATGATGAAGCGGGGTACGTATTCTTTTTCATTGGTTGGAATCAGACCACTCAGCGCATGCATTCTGATACAGTGGCGCATCGTTTGCCACTATTATTCAGGCGGTTTCAGATATTTTCCGACAATGTACCGCCCAAAGATCATTATGTATCTCTCATTGAATATTGGGAAATAGTCCAGGATCTTGGGATGTCCTTGGTAATAACAGGCCGCACAACTGTGTGTTTGACCTGACTTGATATTAATTGATATAAATTGAACAATATACAGGTATCAAACTTCCCTGCCGAGGAAAGTCAGCATTCAAGTGGTGTGTTATGAAGTGTTTATTCATCTCTTCCTAAGATATACGTACATGACCTTCTATACTAAAGGTTACCCAAACTCCTTGTCGTTCAAACTATTGACCAATCCACCAAGTTGATTGAGGCCACTGTATCCAACAGCCCTTGGAGCCAGGGCTCATTGTTGTCCAGGCTTTTTAGGAAGTCTTCTTCCAGAGATCTTGGAAGCTGATTTCCATGCAGTTCCTAAGAAAGGCTTGCAATGTCCCGAGCCCATTTGTAGACTGCTGGAGCTGCTTCAACTCATGCCAATAGAAGCCTGGTTGAATGTGGTTATCACGATCTAGAATACTACACGTGTATATAGCTCTGACGAACTAGCATTCAAGACAGGTTCAAAGTCAGTCTCAAAAACTATGCACGGGTAGTTCATTTTATTTGGTTTGCTTGGTGTTAATAGCTTTCGCTAGATGGCTATGGTTGGATGGATTTGATGATTAAAACACAGCTTCTTCATTCTATTAAATGGTGTGCAAGTAAATGAATTAAATTCTATTTCTTTACAGCATCGTTTTTTTCACAGTAGAAATAGCAAGCCCAAAAATCATTCTCATATAAAAAATTCGGTTCTAATCTTATTTAAAGGTGTTTGCTCAAAAACTCAATTTGTGCGTGGACATTTATATCAAACAATGATGAATTGTAATTAGAAAGATGATCATCCTGAAGATGAACGAATTTCTTAGGCTCCTTCGCTCTTTGAAAGGCCATCTTCTGCGCTTGAAATGGACCACTGAGTGGATCAATTGTTGCAGCGAGGTAGAGCATTGGTCGAGGCGAAATTTTGTAGATATGGTCCTGAGGCTCTATCTTCGCAATATGATACAGACTCTGTAGCGCAATGCGATTTTCCCAAGACGTATTTGCCTTGTCAGATAGTTGACGAGCGTCACGGGCGAAATTCCAGGGAACTTGACCGTGGATAATTATGTCCCCTCGTTCTCCTGAGGCTTCAGCTTCAGAACTATCCCAGGCTTGAAGATATTGCCGCTCTGCATTTTGGTCCTTCGTCAATTGCTCCCGCTCAGAATAAACCCGGTCCATGATGCCCACCGGCCAGTTGGTCGAGTCCCAAGCGCCCGAGATGAAAGGCATAACGAGAATGACAGCCTTGATATGCGGGTCGTCGCCTGCGGCTATCATTGAGGCGCCACCAGAGTGACCTATTCCCCATATCGCAACGCGAGACTCGTCAATTCCTGGTAGCGAACGCACGAATAGAACAGCGTCGTGATAGTCCTCAGCTTGTTGCATTGGGTTGACGATACCGGGAGTTCCTTGACTAGAACCCCAGCCGCGATGATCATAGATCAATACAGAGTATCCAGCTGCAACAAATCGACTTGCCCAGTTGGGAAGAAAGTGCTCCTTCAGGAGCGTGAGGCCTTGGGTCATGATAACAATGCTTATAGAATCAAACATTTTGGGATTCATCTCTTCTTAATGATTAGTAAATTGTTTTTGAATTATTCTCCTTACACATATTTGAAGTCTCTATTCCTCTATTTAAATCTGTGGCGAGCTCATCTTTTCACAGCATCAAACAGCGCCACTTCACATTACACTGATCTCAATCATCGCTTTCTTGTCCACACATATCACCATGTCTGCTGTATCCGCTCAGCTTCGCACCTACGACTCGGTGTTGCCATACAAACGTGTGGAGTTTAAAACCTACGACTCTACAGTTTTGAGAGGCAACTTTTACCATGCAGTCGATTCTCAGAAACAGAGACCCATCGTGATCTTTGTTCATGGCATTGGTTTGGTCAAGGAGCAGTATCTGGAGAACTGGTTTCGCCATTTCCTTCAGGCAGGTTACCATGTTCTTACCTACGACAACCGGTCTTTTGGGGACTCTGACGGTCTTCCGAGAAATAACTTCAACTGGAATCTCCAAGCTGAAGATTTTGTTGATGCTGTCACCTTTGCACGAAATCTACCCGAGGTCGACAAAGACAAAGTGTTTGGCTGGGGAGTAGCGCATTCTGGTGGACTAATCGCCATGTAAGTAATTCGCTTTATTTTTGGCCAGCTATCCCTAATAAAAGTACAGGGCTGCCGCAGTTGACAAGCGCATTGCCGGTATCATCATGTTCCTCCCATCCATTGACGGCTCATGGGACAAGAGCCACTGGGGCCAAGAGACTTGGGAAGCGGCCCAACGCCATCGTTTTCAGAACAACCTTACAGACGAAGGGTATCTTCAGTTTTGGCCATTGACTGATGACCAAGCCGCAGGGAAAGGCGGTTCTGTTCTTTCGGGAGACTATGTGCGTAACTGGTCAGTCGTAGGCAAGAGAATGGCCGAACAGGGAGGAAATATGTCCTTCACTGGACGTTTGACGTTGGCTAGCTTTTGGGAAGACTACAAAACCCGACCGGCCGACTTTTTAAGTTCGGTAACAGCACCTGTTCTGTGGGTGATGGCCACAGAGGATGTTGTCTGCGGACCACTCGAGTTCACCAAGGGATGGTATGACAAACTCCAGTGTCCGAAAGAGATTTGCATTCTTGAAGGAGAGCACCTTGTACAGTACTTTGACCCCGGGTTTCCAAAGAGTGTGGACGCAATGCTGTCATTCCTGGGGAAATATGCATCAACGGATCAACTCTAAGCTCAAGGAACTTCTAGAAAGTGATTAGCAAGGCGGTAAAGTATGTTAGCTATATCAGATTAGCGACGGATCTATCAATTGAGTTCACGTTGGCTTATGGCCTTTTTTCAAAGACATGTATATGCTTCGATATGTAACTTCAGGCCACGACCGTTTTCAAACCAGTGCACATATAAATATTAGCTGTTCATACATGAGCCTCATGTCTTCATCATCTGCTTGTTAACGATTTATTCGACACTTTAGTAGGCTTCTTGCATGTGATACTGGTTTGAAAATACCTTCTGGCACCATGCTCGTAAAACAAAGATCCACGAAAACATTCTACTAGCGATGGATGGTTTTTACTTAACACAACAATTTATTCGAGTACTTCCAACAAGAAATTTCTTTTTTTCTTTTTTGGTCATTGATTTGAATACAGATACATCAGTGTGGTCTCATTGATAATATAATGATTAGCCTATGTCATCTAAAAGAGTGTATCGTCATCCGGGGGGCATATTTTCTCCTAGGGTCGTAAGCCAGCCCAATCCCAGGCTTTAGGTTCACGTTTTTCAGGGCCATCCTTCGGGTTCCACACCTCAACCTCAGACGGCAGCTCCCATTTCTCTGAAGTTGAGAAGTATCGTTCCACTGTTTTCCCTCGAATAACCTTCAGTGACGCCGTTCTCGGAATATCCTCCCCATCCTGTAAAATCCTCAGCGCGGTTGGGAGCATAAATGCAGGTACTAAGGGTCCTAGCTCTTTCCTAAGAGCCCTAAGCCGAGGCTCTTTCACTGGTTTCGACCCATCACTGTTCTCGGAATATAGATTCTCGGGTGCTCGAAGTCGAATAAGAGCGGCAACCCTCTCGCCAGTTTCAACGCAGGGTACTGGGACGATGCATCCTTCAGCTACAAAAGGGAGCTGCAGCAAATGCATTTCTACTTGCAAAATTGGCACCTTCAGGCCTCGGTAGCGCAAAACTATCCAAGCAATAGATTAGCCAAATGCGTCACGATTTGATTTGGGATCACTAATTGTAGAATGGAATGACGTACAGTCAGTAGAGGCTCGACCTTCTATTATGTAGTCATCCCCCTTCCGGCGAGCGACATCCCCAGTTTTGTAAAATCCGTCATTGTCGAAGCAAGCGGCCGTTTTTTCCGCATCATTAAGATAACTGGAGGTGTAAGTAAATGTTCTGACAGTGCTTCAGGGCCACCTTACTGAGAAAATACTGTGGGCTTCTGAATCAACATTTCGCCGTGGTCGCCATTTGAAAGCTTCAAAGTAATTCCTGGTACTGGCCGTCCTATGCAGCACTTCACATTGTTAACAATGCATTTACAAAGTTAGAAAGAACGGCAGCTTACCTCTAGTTCCGGATCCGTGTCATCGACAGTTTTCATTACTGTTGCTCCAAGCTCGGTTATTCCATAACAAATGTGAATCCTCAACCCAATCTCTTCTCGCCAGAACCGAAGCAAAGATGGGTTAGGCATGAACCCTCGGGAATAGGGATAGCTGAGAGATTGGGCGCCTTGAACAAATCTGCTGCGCTCTTGTGCTGGAAGATTATCCAGACAGTCCTCAAAATAGGTCTTCATATCAGCCCAAACGCGAGGGGAACAACCTAAACTTGTTACCCCTCCTTCACTCAGTCGTTCCCACAAAGCTTTAGCATTCTGAGGTATAATCTCGGTCCGCGATCCACTCAGCACACTGCCCATCAATGTTACCATGGTACTTCCCCAGTGAATAGCGGCATTGCTGAGAAAAACTTCATCTTTTTTATTCGACATGTGCATATCATAAAATAGACGACGAGTATGGACCACACCCTTCGGGGGTCCACTTGTCCCAGATGTGAATAGTATTAAAGCAGGGCGGTTGGGTGCCAGAGTAAGTGCCTCGTCTATTTCAAACCGGTTGTCTTTTCCAGAAGGGCAGGTTGAAGGATGATCATGGACATTGATAGATATAACAGTGATATCCAAACCTTTAAGAGCAGCATACTCGCGGGACTTCTCAGCAAGCTGGAGATATTTCGGATCCGCTAAGATGCAAGTGGTTCTGGTCGCTTCTAGAAAATAAAATACTTCCTCGGGTAACAGTCCAGTTGCTTTATAAGTCAGAACATGGTTTCTGGAAATCAATGCTTGAAAGACCCACCCAATGGCGCAAATGCACCTCCAAGAGACAGGATTGCTAATGCAGAAACAATGAAACGATAATTGCCAGGTGACAAAACCAGAATAAATGGATTTCCTTCTGAGAGAAGGTGCAGTTCATCGTAGAACATTGTTTCTGGTAGCAACTTCTTCAGAGTGGATTGCATTCCAACTACATCACCGAGCAATTGAGCATAATCGGCATCTGTTCCAGTGGAAGGATCGTGAATAATAACATGTTTGACTTCTTCAGAATTTTGGAGAAGATGCCTAAAAATGGGCTCATTGGGAAATTTCCCAGTTGCGGTTTGCGATTCATTTGCCATTGTTTCCAAATGCGCACTTCCAACGGATGAAACCGGATGTTCAAGAGACTGTACGAGGAAAAGCAACAAAGCGAATGCCGTAAAGGACCTTTAATCTGGGAGTTGGGTTAGACTTGGGCGAAGAGAGAGACTTGCACATGGGGAGCCTAACTAATTATGAGTATTGTTATGACTCGGGTGCTTGGGGCCCTTCCAAAAATTCGTCATCAGTCTCACGCGTTGAGCTTCTGTTGGGGAATGCATTGATTCCCAAAGGCTGGTTCTGATTCCAGTAAAAACTTGACAAATCGACACACGGCTTATTAGGATCAACGGATGTCATGCCAATTGAAGTGGCTCACGCTAAAGTGCCCTTTCCAGCCTTAGTCAGATTATGTTGCCAGGGCTCGGCAACTTGGCGTCTGTTAGTGTCTGCCAACAGAATCATGACACGGTCGCCACCAAGGCAAAAAAAAAAAAAAAAAGCATGGTACAAGCTACATAAAATCCAGGGTCCCAATAACACTATGAAGGGAGGAATTTAAATGCGTAAATGATTGAACAAAATAATTCATTTGTTTTGTTTTTATATTGTTCCTGCATCATTATGCTATCTTTTGCCCTAAACGTTCCAGTAGCTAAATTGGCAGAGAAGTCTTTTTAGTGCCATAGATTATGTCACCACACGAGACCGTCTCATCCACTAGTGAATAGTCAGACATAATCTACGTAACATCGCCTAAGGGCAAGCGAATTAGATGTGTTCTATCTCAGATCCTTTTCCAATATTGTTTTTGATAGGGGTCATTGGCGCATAGATCAACATTTTACAACATTTTCGAGTCATTACCACACATGAATTAATTATGCAGGCTAGAAATACCGTAAAATCTCAACAGCTTCGCAAGTTTTAGCGAGCGCCACCGGGATATGGGTAGTGTGATTAGACCGCTGCAGTTAGCGGTCTGTAGCCGTGAGGCTTCAAGGTGAGCTATTTTGATGATCTCGGCCCTTCTATCATATACTCTTGAGGTTATGCAATGCATTTATATAGCCCTGAAGGTTGTGTAATGCGGAATCCTCCGCTGCATCTGAATGATGTAATATTGCGGCAGACTTACTTCTGGATGTTGTAGGTCAAAGGATCTAGGATTAACTCAATTACACTTCATATATATTCATTTGTCCGGTTGTTTCCTAATGTCATGTCACTTTAACATTGTGCTGCATTTTCATTAATAAAAAGAAAGTCGAATTAGCGGTCTGGGTGACAGCTTATACTCGTCCAAATATTACCCCCGCCCCCAGGTCGCTCCCATGTGTGGCTATACACGGAAGTGATTGGCGTCATTGATGGGAACCGAAGAGGTTAGGTTGAGGCCAATTCATGCCGTGTCTTAATCTTCAATTAGGTTCGTCGGTCTGACTTTCGGTCTGACTTTTGGCTTAATTTGGTATGGTTTGCCGACTTCCGAGGACAGTGATATAACCAGAATCATGATAAATTGATATCGTATTTTCTTGAAAACTTGACAAGACTTCCATTGTGTTAAAAAAAGACTATTTCTTCTTGTCCCTAATTCCCTTATTTCTTCATGATACTTGAGTCTATCAGATACCCTATTCCGAGCATATCCTTCAAGACTTGAAAATGGCATCTCCTTTATCTCCCTCATCTGTCCCACATTCATCAAAGGATGTATCAAAACCCATGGAAGTTCTCTGTTTGGGAATGTGCCGTACGGGGACCAGCTCCCTTCTGAGTATTCTGAGGACACTCGGTTATACTCCTGTCCACATGACCCGTATCCTGGAAGATCCAAACCAAAAGAGGCTCTGGATAGAGGCAATTGAGCACAACTTTATCAACACCAAAACACAAAAGCCTTATGGTAGGGCCGAGTTCGATGTTCTCTTGAGCAGATATGACGTCGCCCTGGACGTCCCTTGCGCCATCTTTGCAGAGCAGTTGATCAATGCCTATCCTGAGGCCAAGGTTGTTTTGACAACCAGACCAGCTGAGAAATGGATCGCTTCGATGGAAAACACTATTTGGAGATTCATGCGACTCCCTTCGTATAGAATTCTTCGCTACCTTGAGCCCGAGTTTTTGGGCTCTTTCATGAAGTTGGTGGAACTTATTTTCTTCGTGCACAACAGGAATCAGTATGGAGGACCGAAAGCAGAGGAAGCTTTCCTTAAGCACAACCAACGAGTCCGAGAATTGGTTCCAAAGGAAAGATTACTGGAGCTTTCACCACCGTTCAGCGCAGAAGATCTCTGTGCATTCCTGGGGAAACCAGTTCCAGCCGATGGTTATCCGCATGTGAATTCAACCAAAGAATACCTGCCTAAGATAACTGTACGCAGGAATAAGTCTTTGGTTTTGGTGTTACAACGATTTGGAAAGGCCTTCATCCAGATTTTAATGTTGGTGGGTTTGATCTGGTGTATGTACCAGTCAGATAAACTACCAATGCCTCTGCATAGTATTTCTAGTAGTATGTAATAAGATAAACTTATTCACCCCCCTAACTTGCCTATGCATGGAATGAAAAACTCTGCATATTATGTAAGATACACGATGCCTCCATTGGCCATACACCTCTGTGATCATGTGACTAACCGAGGATGGTATCGTGCTTTGGTTGTACGACCTTTGAGAGGGTCAATCAGACATGAAACATGCTTCATAGAATGCTTCCCCACGATGGCCTAGGCGCCTTCTAGACCAAACAAAATCGCTAAGGCGTTCTTCTATCATAGGCCACGAGTTTAGGCTGCTGCTTATCCATTCCTGGAACATTTCTCGGAGTAGCACAACGTAACCATCCCTCACGGTTCCCAAAGGAGAAACTGCCCCACCAATGACGATGCACCACAACAGAGCATGCCTATGCAATATCCATGAATTATCGGAAATGCCTTTTTGCAGATGATCGAGAAGTCTTGTAGATAATCTATGTGGTATAGCATCTCCATTCCATATCGATGTAAATAGACAGTAGCATAACAGATATGCAGCAAGGAGGATACTGGGCACGATCCCATCGAAGTTAGTCTGATATTGCTGTAAGCTCTCCTGAAGTCGTATCTCGATACAGGCTTGTTGATTGTCCATATTATAGATTTCATTTATATGCTTAGGATCAGTGCTCGCTTCTTCGCTTCCCCTCTGGAGGACATATAAATCCTGCAGCGTTTGAACAATAGATCCGCCTAGTAAGTCACGCATATCTTCGAACCCAACTGGGAGTTTGGCACAAGAAGATTTGAATGCCGTGCCCCAACAGAATTCTGGAAAGGAATCTCGATCAAAGACGCGAGCCGTATTAGTCATAATGGCCGTGTTCAGATCCTGCCAAAATATACCTCGTCTAATACCTGGCGGTAGGTAAATCCGATGCGAGGCGCACCGTTGAAGCATCTTGCCAATGCCTATCAGATGAATTCTTGCAGTTTTGGTCGATCCAAGACGCCACTGTTTAGAGTTAGGGTTTTCTAGATTTTTATTTTGAGTTCAGAAAGCAGAAAATACCTCGATGCCAACGAGCAGTAAAATAGCCCCGATAGTGCACTCGTGGGAAACCGAGTCCCTCAGTTGTTTGCTAATCTGTCTCATTGCTTCTCCTTGATAGCACAGTGCTTCAGAGGATAGTTTGTAATTACTTTGAGCAAACGCAATGGCACAACCGATTGCATTCACAAATGCAGGATCAGCGAATCCATTTCGATATACCTCACGAATGGTTTGAAATGAATATGGATCAGCGATGCTGAAAACTGGTTCAACCGCTTGCTGAGCACAAGCTACAGTAATATTAATACTCATATCTCACAGAATTTTCTCTTTCATACATACAATGTTGAAGGAGCTCCTGTAGTCTCCAGGAATCGGTTGCCAAGGTTTCAAAGGGGTCAAGTCTGTGGACGTTTATTGCTGCCGTGGGATTTGGAACACTTCCTTGCTGGTTTGACAATCCGACTGTAGTTGCAATAGACTGAGGAGTTGAGTTTCGGAAATGATCTAGAGTCTGAACTAGCTCGATCCTCCTTATTTGATGACTCCGTCTCCCGACGTAGGATCTGGCCAATCGTTGATTTTCACGGTTGCGCACATCATCTGCACTCCGAAACGTTATGAATC
This sequence comes from Calonectria hongkongensis, assembly GCA_017140755.1. Taxonomy (NCBI): domain Eukaryota; kingdom Fungi; phylum Ascomycota; class Sordariomycetes; order Hypocreales; family Nectriaceae; genus Calonectria; species Calonectria hongkongensis. Next base: position 1,001,268 of record JAACJA010000014.1, read on the forward strand.
GAAATTCTGCAGAGATGTAAGTAAAACCTCAAATAAATGCCGCATACATCCTACTAGGTTCAGTATCGGGTCCATTTCTTCTATTCATCGTTCTGTCACCAGTTTGAAGGTCTGACTGGATGCTTTATTGGTGTCTTAGTAAGCTGTGGTATAGTTGATAATCTGCCAGGGCAAATTCATCGTTAAATTGTAACCTCAGTGCGCCAATTCGTTATTGTTACTTACATAACCAGTGTAAAAAAAAATGTAAGAAGGCTACGTGGTAGTTGGTGTAAGGCGTTGTGGTGTGGGGCTTACTTCCAGCGTCACGTCGTTATCTCCAAAACTATGGATGCCGGCATTTTCGTCACGGGAAAATTCCCCGCTTCGTTTTTCAAGTAAACAAGGACCCAAAGGAAATGCATGGTAAAATTCAATAAATCCATTCATCGTCAATTCGTAAAACATATAGAAATATCTGCCTTCACTTATAACCCAGCTGCGTCCAGCAAGTTCAAATACACTTCACTCATTGTCGGGAACGGGGGCAAAGCGTGAACGAGCTGATCAATACTCAACCTTCCCACAATGGCCACTGTTGACGCATGTAACAAGTCGGCTGCTTCGGTGCCTACAAAGGTCGCTCCGAGGAGCACGCCAGTGTCTTGCTCCAATACCCATTGTGCCCATCCAGCCTCATATCCTTCAGCGTGCAGGTTGGCACCGAGTGTTTGAACTGGCGCTGTGACTGTCCGGACTGCCTTGCCTGCCTTTTCTGCCGCTTTTCGTGTCAGTCCGACCGACGCCACTTGAGGGTCAGTGAAAATGACTTGGGGAACGACCGAGTGGTCAGCCGAAGCGCTGACGCTGTCAAACGTCGACCGAGTAGCCGGGAACTTTCCTTGGGCGCGGGCGACAATAGCGTTTGCTGCAATGCGACCATGATACTTGGAAGTGTGCGTCAGCATGGCGCGACCATTGACATCTCCGGCCGCATAAAGCCACGGCGAGCTGCTATTGGATGAAGCCTCGGCGACAAGGAGCGATTCGTCCACAGCGATGGGACGTCCAGCTTCAAGAGCGGCAGCGTCAAGATCTAGGGATTCTAAGCCGAGGCCCTGGGTGATCGCGCGCCGCCCAGTGGCAACCAGAATCTCAGTTGCAGATATCTTTTGCTCCTTTCCACACGAGGTAACCGTGATGATGAGGGATCCATCGGATGCATCTCGCTTCACAGCTGTGACGGTTGTCGAGGTGAGGACGCGAGCTCCGCGAGAAATAAGCTTCTCTCGCACAATCTGTCCAGCCTCGTGGTCAAGACTGGGGAGTAGCTCTGAGCTTCTGCTGGCCAAAATGACATCAGAGCCTAATTTCTGATATGCAATGGCCATTTCAGCACCCACCACTCCACCGCCCATAATAAAGAACCTCTTCGGGGCGACGCTAGAGCTAGTTGCTTCCCTGGGTGTCCATGGCTTGGCCTCAATGAGGCCGGGGATGTCGGGAATGATGGGCTCGGAACCAGTGCAGATGGCCACGGCCTGGCGCGCCTCCAACTCAATTGATTCGGCCTTTTGCGATTCAACATTCAGCGTCACACTTACCTTCTTGATCCCGGTGACGCGACCAACGCCACGGACAAGATCTGCACCACTATTCTCGACCATCGGAACGAGGAGCTTTGTGTCATCCCAGCCGCCAGTAAACGTATCCCTCCTCTTGAACACTGCTTCCGCATCCACGCCGATTTCCGGGCTCATAAGCCGTTCGCGAGCACCCGTCACGTGGCGGGCATCATCAAGTGCTTCGGCAGGGCGGAGTAGGGCCTTTGAAGGCACACATGCCCAAAACGGACAGTCCCCTCCGACGAGTTCCTTTTCAATAACCACAGCCGTCAGACCTGCTGCAACACAGCGTGCAGCGATGATGCGACCTGCCCATCCGGAGCCAAGACAGATGACGTCGTAGATTTTAGACTTCAGAGATGATGGGGGATGCGTAGCAGGGTGAAGGTTGATTGTCTCGATTGAAGGCATTTTGGAAAGATTCGCTAAGTCACTATTCGTGTCGTAGAAATGAACTTCTGGTTCAGGGCGTTCAATTGGCTATCATGAGAAGGGTAATTGCTGATGGTTTTTCATTTTTCATGATGTTTTCCTTCTGTTATATGTTTCTCATCCAACATGATGATTTCTACAAGAGCCAGCAATATCACCCTCCATTCTCTCGCGTTCGTAATCAATGTGGTTGCTTTGATGGTAACTTGAGCTACACGCTATTCAATGCAGCCCTTTGACAGGTTCGGAAGTGTGAATTTTCCTAACCAGGTTAGCGGGTGGCAACGGACATAAGGTCAGGCACTCTTCAAAATTCAAGCCACATCACCGTGCAACGTCCAATCGGATTGTGAGGGTCCAGAGGATTCCAATTCACTTTTCCCTGATAAGAAATGCGCAGAGGCATTGTCACGTTGGCGTTGCATATGCATAAATTGACCCGCTCCAGTGCTCACCTACCCACAATGGCCAGTGCACCATTGATTACGAAGGGGGGTGACCTAAAACAGCCTGAAATTTAGTGAGGTGGCAGCCTGTATTATGATTACGAACGGCTATCGACTAGACCAACAATTTAATCTCTCACGAGCGACGGCTATACATTAGTATTCAAGTATTCTGCCTAGAAGTAACGATGAGCTTTTAACAGAATATTGTAAATAATTTATAATTCCGCCAGAACAGCAAAAATACACGTTGCTTGCTTTGTTATCCACGTTTTCTTTTGGTCTTTTTTCGGAGTTTGTCAATCAACATCACAACAACTACCACCCAGTTTTTCCAACAAGCTGATAAGGGTTATCATTTGAAATGCAAAATGGTGAGCAAATTCGATGCATTGACATCTCAGAAATCGTGCGACCACCCTAAGAAATGTTGAAATGCCGCCTTAATGGTGTCCTTGCTTATTGCCGATCCAAAACTAACGAAAGCACATTGTTTAGAGCACATCACATGTTGGAGGATTGCCGAAAGGTACGCACCTATTGCAGTAGCTATACTTGGATAGCTCTTCAAACATGGCAGAAATCAACATGACATCAATCGGATATATTGCGTTAAGCTTGCAGACCAGAGCCCATACTTGAACTGGAGTAAGTTCATTGGCAAGCTGCAATCGTTCGCTGGCCTGTAGAAGACTGTCAAGGTCATTGCTCGTTATCTGGGTCGTTTGCGGCGATGAATCGGATTTGTGTTCGTTGACGAGCCTCGTGGAAAGATTGTAGGCGTGATTCGTGCCCCAATTATACGGAGTTTCGAGGTAACCCTCTCGCATAGTTTCGGACACCATTGCATGTTTCAAATGAGACAAGCACGGTCTCTCAAGTCTAATAGTACCAGGTTAGATGCGGATAGGCTTGCTTAATAATGGAGGTACATGGACATACTGCAGAATGTGCATGACTCCCATCTGGGCAGTGAGGGGTGTCTCGTTGATTTCAGTAACTTCTTTCGTTGCTTTTGGGCTTGTATCTATTTCTGGCAAGGGTAAATCCGAAAAGGCGTCGGCCCACATGGTAGGCGGTACCTGGCCTTGTGAAACATCGTCTTTGCCTATTGTCCATGGTATCTCGGGAGGTGTCTCTTCAGCCGCTATAATACAGCACGGAGGTTCGGGAGCCATTTGATAAAGTTCCTCCCAGTCGACCATGATAGTCTCGGGCGTTGAAGAATCACTGGTCCCGCCATTCTGTGCCGCATCTGGCATGGGGATCCCAGACTGTCCCTGTGGGCTAATTACCACATTGGGTGTGGAGGTCTCAAGTTGTCCCTGTGAGTTATCAAGTCTGGATTGCAGTTTGTCTTGAAGCTTTGCGATTTCTTCCTTGCAGGCAATCTCCACATCACGAAGTCGCAGTACCTCCTCTTCGAGAGCTTGAATGTAGCTTTGTGTACGCTGGCGATGCTTTCTAAGCAATAAGGGTTAACTTCAGCGGCCCCAAGATATTCCCGGGAATAACGTAAACATGAGTTACATACCGCTGGGCATGCGCAATCTGCTCACTTCTGTTTGCCGGTGCTGAGCCATTATCAGACTCTACAAGGGAAGGGTGATTAGAATCTCGTTGCGAAATGGCCTAGGCGTCTTGGCGCCAAGGTATGTATCTCTTACTCAATTCACCAGATAGCCATGCGTCTAAGTCCAGGCCCAAGAAGCGCTTGGCGCGCTCCGCCAACGTCGCCCCAGATGCTGCAGAAGGCATTTGCGATATCAGATAAGCGAGCTGTCTTCGCGGGGATTTGGAGGTCTGGGCAAAGGGGGAATGGCGGGTTCGATCTCAAATTCAACCAAAAGAAAGAAGAGATGCGCATCGCAGGCTCAGTAATGCGGACTGGGGCCAGGTAAACAATAAGCCGCTAGCACCACTTGAGTTAGAAGCACATGACTAAAAGCCGAAGACCTGAGGGCAGCATATGCAGCTCCCGGGGTACATAGGACTCCATATTGCATAAGCATCTGCTACAATTCTACAGGGACAAAGATGGCATTATTTGTTTAGTAAACATATTAGGAGGTTGGATCCGAGGACACAGCGTGAAAAGGCTCGCTGCGACTTTTTTGTGGAGGTGTGAATTGACCCACATGAAAGTGCTCCTCAGCCATGAAATCGAGCTACCCTACAGGGAATCATTCAAAAAACAAGAGGATAATTTTACGGATTAATCTAGCTGTAGAATTGCAAAAAAAAAAGAGATAGAGAATATAATTCGAATTTATCTTTGTTTAAATAATAATATTAATAATTTTTTTATCAGACGTGACGTCTTAAGCGTCGTCTAGAAGAATTTTGCAGCTGCCAGCTGGTGAAAATGGATTTGGTACTTGGTGTGGATTGATTACTACATGGGGAAATATGGAGGATTCTATCGCGTCTGTGAAAACAAAAAAACAGGAATTTCAAAACCAATGGTATGAAGGATCAATTGAAACGATGCAAACAGCTATCCTTTTTGCACATACCCAGTTCCACCTTGACCTCCTCGGCAGAATGAACAGGGGTACTGTTGAAGCTCGCTTGGACTGTGGATCTGCAAGCTTCACGTGACTGCCAACTGTTACTCGGTGACAGCCCAATCCACGATTGATGAACCGCCTTTTCACACTCGAAACGCGTCTTCAATCACCGCCCCAAGATGCGATCGCGCACGTCTCAAGGGCGAGAAGGGCTTGGCACCAAAAGGAGCTCATCGACCAACAGATTTCGCGCCAGCACTTCCTCAATCGGCCGTCCGCAGACCTCATTGCGTGAGTCCAGGGTAAGTCAACAATGGCAGCAAAACAACACAGCTCAAGCTAGCATTCCCAAAAAGCTGATACCAACCCGTTCCTAGATTTCGTCCTTCCGCGCAACGCAACCGACCTACAACCTTATCACCGGCGCCGATACAAATATCTCCCGACCCGCCTCTCGACAAAGCCACACCGCCGAGTCGGTTCGTCCAGGTTCGCGCGAGAGTTCTAAGGAAAACATGGCGCCCCCCGATGCCGACGAGTATGAAAAGTACCGGAAGGAAATCGAGGCCCTCAAGGCCGAGATTGGCACTCTGCAGTACCGAATGCAGACTTCCGAGCAAGAGAAGGAGATTGCCATGTCGCAGCAAAGCAGCAAGATGGAGCAGGCTCGTCGGCGCGAGCAGGATGAAGCCCAACAACGCCAGCTTGCTGAGGCTGATCGCGAAAAGGCCGCGAACCAGATGGAGGCGCTGCGCAAAGAACTCGACGAATTAAAAGAGACGGCCGAGCAGGATAAGAGAACACTCGAACGCAAGGCCCGCGACGCCGAAGACGAAGCGCGACTCCTACAAGAACAATTGGAAGATCTGTCGACTGCCAAGGAAGAGGCTGCGCGTATTGCAGACAGGAAAATGACAGATCTCGAGATGCAAATTACGGCTTCACAGAAGTCACTGCAAGAGGTGGAACAAGAAAATCAGCAACGAGAGGAGATTCTTCAACAGACCCAGGCTCAAGTGGCTGACAAGGACGCCCTCATCGCCAATCTCGAAGCCGACGTGTTGCGGTTCAAAGCTCAGAGTGGCGATGCCGAAACCATGGAAATTATCCGCCGAGAGCTGTCAGAGCAAGTCACACATATCCGAAGTTTGGAGGCGACCAACCGAGACCAACTGGCTGAGCTGAAGCATTTGCGAGCTTTGAGCAAGGCGGTCGAGGTAGTTGAAGAGGAGAAGCGCAGCTTGCAGCGCAAACTCGAGGCTGCAGAGATGATCGAGGAAGAGCTTGCCGAAGCCCGGATTCAGCGACAACGATTGGAGGACGAGCGCCTTGCTTGGTCTGCCTACCTTAAGAATGCCTCTGAGACGGGCGATTCCGAGTTTGACTCTCCTGAGGCTATGGCTAGGGCACTTGTTGAGGAGCGATTGACAACCGCCTCTTATGTGGACCAGATCGGTAGTCTTCAAGCAGAGATGACTGCTCAACAGAACACCATTCAGTCGCTGCAGGACGAAAGGACCAAGTTGAAGGATGAAGTCGAGAATGCCAAGGCCACTGCCAATGCTTCCACTACGGACAAAGCTCGTCTTCGCCTCGAGCGTCAACGCGTTCTCGCGGTCAAGGAAGTGGAATATCTTCGTGCTCAACTCAAGACTTTCGATACCGAAGACGAAACCCTTCAACCGGAACAGTACGACGAGGCGCGTGTGCGACGAGTGCAGGAGCTTGAGGACCTCGTCGACAAGTACAAGAAAGAAGTCCAAACCCTTCACACGGAACTTTCCTCGGCCGAGCCATCCACAGCAAGCACGCCTCCCCAACCAACGACCGGCAACAAGCGAGCGCGATCCGATGACAGCAACAATAGTGAACAACTCGGACAGCTCACGCGAAAGAACCGAAAGCTGCAGGAGGAGTTGACAACCCACCAGAAAAAGGTGGCGTTGTTGCAGAAGGATTTGGACGCGAGCCGCAAGCAGCTGACAGCTGCCAAGGCAAATACGAAGACCAGAGTCTTGTCGCTCAGATCCAACCCTACATCCGACCACGAGGCAGTCAAGCAGGCTACCCTCGACGCCTTGAAAAAGGAAAACAAAGACTTGCTCGCCACATTACAGGCCAAGGCCACCAGGTCTTCAGTCCCCATGATCCCAACATCAGTGCTCAGCGCCATGGAGCGCGAAATTGCTGCTGCCAAGGCTGAAACAGCATCGGCCCAGAAGTCCGCTAAAAGACTCAAGGAGGTCTGGGGCTCCAAGTCACAGGAGTTCAAAGAAGCAATCTTCTCCACGCTTGGCTGGACCGTGACGTTTATTCCTAACGGCAAGATGCGCGTTGAGAGCACATTTTACCCGTCGCAGACGGATGAGCACGAAAACTCAATCGTGTTTGATGGCGAGCGCGGAACCATGAAGGTGGGTGGCGGCCCCAGGAGTGCTTTTGCCCTAAAAATTGGCGACCAGATTGGCTTTTGGGTGCGAGAAAAGGGATGCATCCCAGGGTTTTTGGCGGCGTTGACGTTGGAATTTTACGAAGAATATTCACGAAACTCGAAGCCGTGAGCGTGAGAGGCCAAAATGTGCAACAAGACTGTTTCACTCAGGTTCGGAAGTGGAAGGATTTTGCTAATTCGGGATGGATGGGATGAGCTGATGACATATACCCTTGTACATACACCGTTTTCGCCCATTCAACTTGAGGGGTTTGGGCTTGTATTATCTTGCAAGATGTTTCAAGATATAAAGATTTTCTGGCGGAGAATGTCAACCTCGCCAAATGTTAGACTCAAATTAATTGACTGAGTATCAATGCCCCAGTTCACCTGTGAATATGTGTTGGAACTGACTACCAACTACAATGTTCGTATCTGCAGTCAGTGCGTTTACTTCGTCTCGTCATGACGGTGCACTGACGTGCCCGAAGGGCTCGGATGCTGAGCCTGACCTCTCAGATTTGACCTGATTGCGATACCAAGACACTTGCAACCAATCCTCAGCCAGCTGCGGCAACTTTTCAGCTCCCTGCATATTCGCACATTTTGGCGCCTCTTTTCATGCAGGATGGTAAGACCTTGCTATGTATATATCGAATCATGAGGGCCCAAGACGGGCCTTTTATCCGCCACAAACCATCTACGTTTCACTCCTAACTCCTCTGGAATGGCGAACATGTTATTTCTGAAGATTACTCTTTTCTTGATCATTTCTTATGTCTGGCTAGAGCGAACCCTACACCCGCACATAACCTCATCAAACCTACGAAGATTTCCTTGCTTTGCTGTGTGCCCACAACTTGGACTATTGCTGCCAGCATACGCGACTACAAGGTAGACCTTGCGGCTTTGTGTTCCCTACCCCGCACCTGAAAGCAATGAGCTGGCTGTGTCTCAAGCAAACATAGCCTCATTTCGTAAATGCCGTGTTAACGTGGCTGGCGCTATTATCTTACATCGGAATGGGAAGGCTAATATTAATATGTAGCGGTCAGCTGGACCCGCACATGGCGTAAATAGACTCCCCGATCAGCAGTTCTGCTTGCAAATACGGCACTAATTTTTTTGGTAGCTGTGGCTTGCACTCGGATAGTGATATTGAGACAGGGAAGGAAAAGCTGGCAGAGGTCGGCATTCCTGTGTGGTTTCGATGATCAAGAAGTTCGCAGCAGACAGAAAGCATTATTCTACAAGGCATTATTAAATTAGCTGGTTAGACTCGTAGGGCTCCTGAACACTGAACCCGGTATAATTGGAAAGATGTGACAAAAGCACCCGTACGTTGTTGAGAGCGATGGATGGTTTGGTTGGCTGAACGGGTAAGCCATCTCAGCCTGATGTGCATATTTACCTTGGCGCTGCAATATATGAATCACTTTGCGGCATTTATCTTTATTTTGTCGAATTCTTCTTTCTTGTCCGTTATTCTTGTGCTTCGTTTAGCAAACACTTTCTAGGCATTGTGACAACTTTTGAATCCGTATCTTTCCTCGTATTCTCTTCTACTTGAAGACTTGATTTTGAGAGCTCAAAGTATGCCAAATACGAGTACTCCAAGTGGATTTGGACTGTCTTGTCCCGCCGGCGGCCTCTTCTACATCTGCGAAGGTTCGAAAGTGGAGTTTGTTGGCTGCTGCAAGAGTGATCCCTGTGCCGGTGATATAGGGATATGTGCAGAGAGTGACCTTCGGGTTGCAAGTTTTAGTCCTGACAGTTATGGAATTATTGGCCTTCTCGAATGTAGTGGTGATGGAAGGGTGGCCTCTTATATTTGCCCTGTTACTGTGCCTCCATTTATTGGCTGCTGTTCGGATTGGAGCCCATGCGCCACTAATGGCTGTTTTCCGGGCCAATTGATACCAGCGGTATTGCCAGCCAATGGAGCTAGTCGAATGATTTGGCTCGGTGAGAAAAACATTTCAGAGGAGACTGATCCAGCGACAACAGACACGGTGGTGACAACTATGTCAACTCCGTCCGAAACAACACCGAATGAATTCTTCATTACGTCAGAAAGTGTTACCGATAATGATGATGCATTTACGAATGAATTGGGTGCCCTTCGTATTGGAGACATCTTTGGCGTCACAGCCGGTGTTGGCATTGTTGTTTTGATTCTCTTTGCCCTACTTTGGCAGTATTGGTGGAGATACCGTAAAGATGACCGGTAAGATGAGCAACTCGCATAACTTGACCTGTATTTGAAATGTACAGAGACCTGACATCGAGTGATCAGAAAGCTTTCTCATCTAAACCGCTCGGATAGTAAAAGCTTCCAAAGCCGACGAAATCAATCATATGAACCAGTTTTGACACAGGATGAGGGCAACACAGTGAAAAACAGTCATCCTAGAGTTTCTTCTGAAACACAACGCCCTCACGAAGCGATATCTAGAGTAACTGATAATTGGAATGTTAGCCCGCGAAGCCTGCAAATTAGAGATACCGGGCATGTTGTAGAGTGGATTTGGGACGTATCGCTGACTTTGGGGCCCCTGGTCTTCGTTGGTATGTTCTCCAAATTTCATCTTGCGCATATCTAATACGACTGTTGAATTTTATAGTTTTATCTATTTTGATACTACGACTGGAAGACCAAAAGCTATCCCCGAGCGGTCAAAGAGTAACCGATTTGGCTCGTCTTGGCCCCAGCATCTATCCTATTCTCTTTGCAGCCATTGCCAGTCGCTTCTACAAGAACCTTTCCCGTTGGCGCCTAGAACAACAAAACGGAATTGATTTAGCTTCTTTAGAGCAAGTATTTGGTAGTCAAAGTTTCGCTGGGGCCTTTGAACGGCTAGTATTTATTCGGACCCAGGTACCCATCGGGATGATGATCTTGATTATATGGGCTTTGTCTCCTCTTGGTGGGCAGGGGTCTTCAAGAATGCTCGTTACAGGAAGACTTATCACTAGACAAGTCGGACCTATATTATACGAGCATCCGAGCTATCAATTCTCATCTTACCCAGAAAACACGTCTAGACCAGCCGCTTTTAGGGCGAGCGTTGACACCTTATATGCGTCGAATTTATTATCGTCTGAGGATCAAAAGCGCTCCGAAAGGGATCTGTGGGGCTTTCCAAGGGTGCCTCAGTGGCACAAAAACAACCCTAAAGAGGAATTTTACGATATCGACAAGGAGAGTCTGAGCCGTGGAGATGCCTACTATGCATCCTTCCTTGGCATCAAATTGGAAGGTATTGGATTTGCCGGCCGACAAAGCACGTATAACTTTACCATGGAAACTTCATATTTTGACTTTGATTGTCACCAAGTTGGATCAAACCTTAACATAGATGATTATGCCCGGTACATTCCTAATCACGAGTTGAATTTAACTCGTGCCTTCAATATTGAAGACCGAGCCAATTTCAGCTCTTTTAGCGCCAATATTTCATCTTCGGAAAACCTCAAAGGGAGGTCACTGATGCATCTTCTTTATGCTAGCAAACAGACTGATGCAAATTCTGGAGCCTGGAGTAACACTTTTATTTTATTTAACTGCACCATGGAGCCAGTGGTTCTGGAAATAGAGATAAACTGTGGACCTACTTCACCAACAAGCTGCTCAAGCCAGCGTCAAAGAAGGATCGAAAATAGATTAGCGGCAGATTCGCTGTTGCAAGGGTTGCCGCTTGACCCAGAAGATATGCGTCAGGTGATATATCTTTGGACCCAGGCCTCCGGTTTCATAAGCGTCGCCCTGGCGTCACCAACAGACAACTACCTTGCAGGTGATCCATATCCATACGGAGGCCAACTTTGGCAAACATGGGAAAATATCACGGCTGCAAACTTCTCGAGACGTCTCACAACTGCGTTTAATACCTTTTGGTTCGCCACCCTGGATCCAAATTCCCGCACTGATAATGTCATTGGGCGTGTTGTGAGTGAGGAAGACATGAAACTTTTGGAAGATGGATACCTTTCGCAAAACTTCACCAAAGCCGAGGCGGCCACTCAGCATGACGTTTACAAAGTAAATCGGGTTTGGGTCGGCATAGTACTGGCCGCGACATTCATTCTTCAAATATTAGCGATACTAGGGCTTTCCCTCAGATTTCTTATCCATGGCCCTGACATTTTGGGGTTTGCAAGCTCCTTAACAAGAGAGAATCCCTACGTCCCTCACGCTAATGATGGCACCGGCTTGAGCGGGCCCGACAGGGCTAAGATGCTTCGACATGTTCGAATAAAGCTGACAGATGTGCGTCCTGATAATGACATTGGCTATGTGGCAATTCAAGCGGTCCCACCAGACCACCACACAGAATCTGATGGCGGGAATAAGCCAACGAATCCTGCAAGGCAGCCTTTTATCCCAGGGAGATTATATAAGTGAGTAATGGAACAAGTTGTGAACGCGAGAATCAAATACAACAGATAGTTCCCAAGGTTGTTTGGTGGTTCGGAGCGTGAAAAAAAAAGAATCATGCCTTTTTCTATAAAAATTGCGTTCTGGTCTGATTGTTGTCCTGTGTGCGTATATTAGCCGACCAGGGCGAGCCGGGTGAGCCGGCCATCGAGTAAGATTTTATCGGCCTCTTCAACTTAGCTGCCTAGAAGTAGTTAAAAGAAAACAGCAAAACGGTCATATTAAATTACTCACGGGTCGTAACCCTTATCCTTTTTTTCTCACGTCAGCACCGAACACGTCTTGGCGTGTATGATGATAATCTTATCAGGAAAAAGGTCTGGCCTCGCGTATCGCGTCGTGGTCAGTCGTCCCAGCCCTCAGATTTGAAGCTAGAATTGTACTTTTTTCATGGTCAGACTGACCACTCCATTTTTGTTTGTATGGCTTCTTATTGGATGACAACCGCCAGCGTATTTCCCACGTGCGAAGCGACGACCCATTTCCTAACGCTGTCATCAACTAGCCCGCTTATTCTGTCAAAGACTTCGGCCCCTGTGCTGATCTCACCCACTCGTACCGAGTTGTTGGGTACTGAGGTAACGTAGTGTCGGCGACGAACTTCGACAGCTCAGAGCTCTCCGGATGAGAAACTCAATTCCGTCTCTTGAATCCCGCGGGGTTGGCATAGCCAATCCTTTTCATTTATTCTCGCCCAATATGCCAGATTTGAACTATTTAGGTTGCTGCCATAACCCTCTTTTTTCATTTTCTATCAGTGGTCGTAAAAAAAAGAGCCCTGTCTGTTTCCCCGGCCCCTTTAGTCAATTTACTGCACAGACTCGGTATACACCACCATGACCATGTTCTCAGAAGAAAAGCCGCCAATTGAGGATGAGAAGCCCAAAGATCCTCCAGCAGTCATCGATGACTCGCAACTAGAGTCATCGGGCGACACGACGCGAGAAGGCACAGTTACGGAGGAGGGAAGCGGCGACAAGCCCGTAATCGATGTCAGGGCCAGAGTCTCAACGCTGGTAGTAAGTACAGCTATCAATGTATTTTCCCTTCAAAGACCATGCTGACTCGATACAGTGGGTAATCATCGTGACCACCATGATGTCGTCGACATTTCTCTTTGCCCTCGATAACAGCATCGTCGCTGATGTCCAACCGTCGATTCTCAATAGCCTCGGTGGAGTTGAAAAGCTTGGCTGGCTTGGTGTTGCCTTCGTTCTTGGCTCCTTGTCCACAATCATCCTTTGGGGAAAGATCATGGGCCTTTTCAACGTTAAGTGGTCGTACATTACTGCTATTGTCATATTCGAGGTCGGTAGCGCCATATGTGGTGCAGCACCAACCATGAATGCCCTCATCATTGGCCGTGCTATTGCTGGTGTTGGTGGTGCGGGAATGTACGTCGGATGCTTATCGCTCCTATCCCTCACGACGAGTATCCATGAGCGACCGATCTACATGGCATCTATTGGATTCACCTGGGGCGCTGGAACCGTCCTTGGGCCCATCATTGGTGGAGCCTTTGCTGAGAATCACAATACCACATGGCGCTGGGCATTTTACATTAACCTTTGCGTCGGTGCTGTATTCGCCCCAGCCTTCCTGTTTCTCCTCCCCTCGAGCGATACGCAGAAGGGTGTTCCATACTCTGTCCGCCTTAAGCAGCTAGACTACCTTGGCGTGCTTCTCAACGTGGGCTTTTTGGTGCCATTTATAATGGCGATCAACTTTGGAGGCACTGTTTACGATTGGGACAGTGGATCCGAGATCGCATTATGGGTTGTCTCTGGTGTGGTTTTCGTGCTTTTTTGCCTCCAGCAGATATTCGCATTCGCAACTGACAAAGAAAAACGGCTGTTTCCAGGCGATTTCCTTCGCATGCGAGACATGTGGCTCCTCTTCACCTGCATGGCGTCCGCTGCTACCTGTGTCTTCGTCCCGACCTATTTCATCCCTTTGTACTTTCAGTTTGTGCGTGGCGACAAAGCCCTTGAAGCTGGAGTGCGCTTGTTGCCCTTTATTTGCATCATGGTCTTCTGCGCGATACTCAGTGGTGGTCTGATGACAAAGTCTGGGTATTACATGCCATGGTTTATGCTAGGAGGCGTTCTGTCTCTGATTGGAGGTGCCCTGCTGTTCACGGTCAACAAAGACACTTCAACATCGCGCATGTACGGCTACATAGCAATCACTGGTGCTGGTTCTGGCCTTTACATTCAAGCATCATTTGCAGTGGCTCAGGCAAAAGTGGCTGCCAATCGAGTTGCCGATGCCGCAGGATTTATATCTTTTGCTCAGTGTCTAGGCATCACTCTTTCGTTGGCCATATCTAGCTGTGTTTTCCAAAGCCTTGCATTCGACAACTTGGTTCCTCTTTTCCCCGATGAGCCAGCCAACAAGATCAGAGATATTATCACAGGTACCAGTGGTGATATTCTTGGATCACTCGATGAGGAAATGACAGACAAAGTCTTGGGCATCATTATACACGCCATGAGTCGGACTTATGTTTTGGTGCTTACAGCTGGAGCTGTGACTGTTGTTTGTGCTGCTTTAATGAAGGTTCGTTCTTGCGTCATTCTTTCCGCTGTGAAGTCAATTTTGCTAACATGAATATTCTAGCGAGAGAAACTTTTTATGCAATAGTTTAGTATATTTCATTTGTATTTATTCCTCAACTGGGCCATTGGGACAAAGACGGCCGTGTTAAGAATACGAAGAAGACGGTTTCGGTTGGGAGGGGCCCGCCGTAGCTTGTGGCAGTCTCTCGCGACTAATGGATTGTACAAATCAGGCAATTGATCATTGTAAAGATCGCATGGATAACTGAATAACTAATATTGGGCTTGGAGTGAGAATTAAATTGGTTTGAAAAGGCATCAAGAGTGGGTCTGATGGTATCAAAGATGTTCCAGCGATGGTACGGATTATGCTATTAGGGCTTCACTTGTGTTATGCAATGAGTTAGATTATATCTTCTTCTAAAGAAAGTCATCGTCTCACATTTCTCCTTTGATTTAATTTTTTTCATGGTCTTTTAAAGAGCTATGTCGATCGATGATGGCAAGTTAATCTGTCAGTAATCAAGCGGTGACTTGGCAGACCTATGTGAACTAGAATCTCACAAAAATCTTGAACTGCCGATTTTTGACTCAACAAGGGATGCGATATCGGACTCTTGTAGGCGAATTTCGAAAGGAGAAAAAGAAAGAACAGAAAAAAGCGAACGAGTAGCACGCTTAAATTTCCTATTCTCTATGTTTTTCACTGGGAATAATATGAGGTCGAAGGAAGCGCTAAGCCCGTATCACGACAAGGGGTGGGTGGATAAGCCAGGTTGATTTTGTGAAAGCGAAAGGTCTGGCATTAAATTTTCACCACGCTCTTGCGGGATCAAGGTAGTATGGGCCAGACATAAGTATTCAAGTGCAGAAGCAGCTCATGCACAGATCTGAATGGAAAACAGAGGTGAATGGTTTAGCCACAGAGAGAGAAATCTTGGCGGGTTTCAGACCCTTGGTGTACGCGCATATGCCATCGGTCCGGTATGATCTTGACAGAGAGCCAAAATTCGCAAATTTTTGCAGCATTCGAGTCAAAGGGGACTCTTTGCCTTTTGGTCTCCGCACAATGGGTGTGAAATATGCCGCGGAAGTTTTGTAGGGGCCGAGTCCCGAGCAGTAGTGGAAAGATCGTCAATACGCGGAGGCACAATGATCTGCGAACGGACCAAGCGGGATCGTGGGTAAAAAACCTTGAATACGCATGGAAGAAATTTGGATCGGCGAACACAAGGCTTGGATGGAGCTGGGTATTCTTTGTTCAACAGCCTTTGGATCAACAAAACATGAAACGAGGGTAGATAAGCTGGCCCTGACGCTATGGCAAGAGGGAAAGCTAAGCGTAAGAGCGGGAGACAGCAAGTATCCCTAACTCTACACGCAGTGCGGGCGTTTTACGACACACAGTGCTAAGGGTTTTCGTATACAAATTTTCTACAAAAGCAAGAATGGTGCGATAACTCTCGAACTTGGCGTTGGCGGCAGGGTGGGATCTGGGTCTGACATGCCGAACGGGTGTGCACGAAAACGTGGTTGACAGATGAAGGCCGCCCACCCACGTGTCGAGCGAGCCCGGGTGTGGGGTAGAGCGAACGAACGATAGATAGCCGGGTCCCCGGCACGCAATAAACGAGCCAACCAACAACTGCTGCATGGAAAAGGAGACTATTTACGGGGACCAAGAAGCGAGCTGATGCGGGAGCCTCGGGCGCGGGCCATCCTCCAGACGGAGAGCTAGCGCGGGGCCACCTCGAGCACGACATGGCTGGTGGGCGCAGGGGCCCTGGAGGCTATTGTTGATCCTTTTAACTATGGCCAGGGAGTTGTGGTCTATGCTTCTCCACAGCATCCCTGAGGGCGCAAGCTCTGCCACGTTGAGTGCGAGGCAACTAGGCCACGCGAGGATCATCATTTGCCACTGGCTCCGAAGAATAGCTGCTCCGTACATAGAGCCATTGGGGATAGGCAACTGCTGGTGATCGTCATGGCTCGGGAGGGAGGAAAGCGCCGCCCCCGGAGCCGGGGTTAGGAGTTGGCGACGGACAAACGGACAAACGGACAAAACTCATAGTGTCTACCCGTCTTATGGGATGCGAAAGCTGCTCTGGCTTATTCAGTCAACCCTCCGCTCAGTCATCCCGACGCTGATTCATGCTCCCCGCTGTGCCCCTCCAGTTGGGTTGAACTCGAGCGACTATTGTTATTGCCACCGAAACTCAATCCCGGCTCAACTGCGCCAACGCCGTTTTCCTATTGAACCCTTGCTCAATAACCGCAGCTCTTGGCATATATGCAATAGATGGGACGCGCCAGCCTGACAGCATGCCACGTGCAGGACCGAATAATTCCTCGACTTGGAGGATTTCTTTTGCTTCTAGATCATTTCGTGCATTAACATGGCAGCGGTGAAAGAGCCAAAAACAGCAGTTGCCTCACGTAGCACCCGGCTTATCTCTTATAAATTTAAGGTTTTCTATACCAGAAAGGATAGAGGCACCGGCCTGTGGGGACGGTGGGCTGAGGACCCATGGCGAGGACGTCACCAAATGGGCAATGATCAGCCAAAGTGATTGGCCCGAATACTTACACCATAGCTATCGTAACTTTTTGAATTTTTGTCGAAATTAGCAATACCTTATTTTGGCCGCTATTTTTCTCGGACCACCCTTCTCGCATGGCAGTTGCGTCTTGGCTATTGCGCGGCTGTTGGGATTGCTCCCGCCACACCAAGACGCACAACACGATGCACGCATTGGATCGATGTGCTAAGCGAGCGAGAAAGGGGCAGCTCGATCCTTCCACCGGCATCATAAACCGATCGCGTATGCTGAAGTGGGTCGCGCCAGCTCCTTCAGGAACGTCATTTCTCTCGCATTAAGCTTCCAGGCCATCCGCTGTCTAATTAACAATCCTGACCCTTGCTCAGGTAGACCCTCCGAGGGAACCGTAGGCCCGCGGCACGCCAAAATTCAAGCTTTCAAGTTATTTTCGGCGGGGTTGTTTTGATGAGGGTATTGGCCGGGGCCATATTCCATAGCCTATGGCAGTAGGTGCGAAATATTTATAAAGATGCTCGCGCTAGCTCCTCTCGATTATCGATCATCCAGGCGAGCATAGTCAATCGTTTGTTTGTTTGTTTGTTGGTTGTTTGTTCATAATGGCTGGTATTAAGGGTTCCGTCGTGGCCACTTTGGTCTCTTTCCACGCCGCTCTCACAGCGGCTGCTGCTAACCCAAGCACCCTGCGCGAGTCGTATGACTTCGTTGTCGTTGGTGCTGGTGCAGCTGGTCTTACTGTCGCGAACCGCTTGAGTGAGGACGATGGTAAGAGAGTCTCTTATTCATGGGTTACATACATCCTCGCTGACATTTTCCTTCAGACAGAACCGTTCTCGTCATCGAGGCCGGTGACTTGTGAGTTCAAGGACCCTTGACACGAACCGAAATTCTCAACTAACAAACGAAAAGCGACCTTAACGAAGACTATGTCACCATCCCAGGCCTTGCTGGTGGCGCTGTTGGAACCAAGTATGACTGGAACACCACATACGCCGCCACCACCGCCGTCAACAACCGCAGCATCTCCATTCCCCAGGGCAAGGTTGTTGGTGGTTCAACAAAGCTGAACCGAATGGGTTTCCCCCGTGGATCCAAGTCTGACTACGACCGATGGTCGGAGCTCGGAAACTCTGGCTGGGACTGGGCCTCATTGCTGCCCTACTTCCAGAAGAGCGAGAACTTCACCATTCCTAACAGCGCCGTGACCAAGGAGTACGGTGTCAGCTATGCCCCTCTCTACCACGGCTACGAGGGCAACGTGCACTCCAGCTACTCGCCTTACTTCTGGCCTTCAACTGGTAGGATTTTGGAGTGAAACTTGGTCTTAGTTGGAGCGTGAACTAACAGGTGCTATCCAGAGAATTTCATCAACGGAATGGACGAGATGGATATTACTCAGTCCGTTGACCAGGCCAACGGTCAGGCCTATGGTGGATTCTTCTGCCCCAAGAGCCAGAACCCCGACACCGCCTCCCGATCCTCCGCCCAGGAAGCCTACTACGCCACCGCTTCCAGCCGCTCCAACCTCGACATCATCACCGGCAGCCACGTGACTCGAATTGTCTCCAAGACCAACGGCAGCACTGTCCGCGTTACTGGTGTTGAGGTGAGTTTTTGAACCCTTGAATGGTTGAATAGCACGCTAACATTGGGGATTGTAGTTCGCCACTGCTAAGGGCGCCAAGGTCCAGTCTGTCGGTGTTAAGAGGGAGGCTATCTTGTCCGCCGGTACCCTCCACACCCCCCAGATCCTCCAGGTCTCCGGATTTGGAGACTCTACCCACCTGAAGAGCATCAACGTTTCCACCGTCGTCGACCTGCCCGGTGTCGGCCAGAACCTCCACGACCACGTCATGCTCACCATCGTCAGCACCATCAACTCCACCGTTGTGCTGTCCGCCCTTACCACCAACGCCACCTTCTACGCTGAGGCTCTGGCCGAGTACGAGAAGAGCAGGACCGGTCCCCTGGCCACCACCACCGGCGACTTCATCGGTTTCCTTCCTCTCGTCAACTACACTGATGCTGCCCAGACCATCTACAAGACCGCCGCTGCTCAGGACGGCACTGCTTACCTGCCTTCCGACACCCCCTCTGAGGTCGTTGCTGGCTACAAGAAGCAGCAGTCTGTCCTCAACTCCAAGCTTCTCAAGACCGACTCCGCTCCTCTTGAGATCATCTGGCTCGACGGTTCCATCAGCCTGGGTCTTGAGCACCCCTACTCCCGAGGATCCGTCAAGGCTGTCTCTTCCAGCATCTTCGACACCGCTGTCGCCGATGCCGGTTTCCTCAGCAACCCTCTTGACGTTACCCTTCTCATTGAGGGCATCAAGTGGGCTCGAAAGCTGTCCCAGACCTCCGCCATCCAGGCCCTTGGCTCTGTCGAGTCTCTTCCCGGCGCCAGCGTGACCAGCGACGCCGACCTTGAGGAGTACATCCGATCCAACTCCGGCACTGTGTACCACCCCGCTGGTACCGCCAAGATTGGCAGCCTCGAGGAGGGTGGTGTCGTTGACGCCAACCTTAAGGTTCACGGAGTTACTGGCCTCCGAGTTGTCGATGCCAGTATCATTCCTCTCCTCCCCGCCACCCACACTATGGCCACCGTGTACGCTATCGCCGAGAAGGTAAGCCGAACATCCTTTATCCACTATTTAAGAATCTTGCTAACAAATACGCAGGCTGCGGACATTATCAAGCTGGCCAACCTCCTGTAAATGGGTCGCTAGGGTGTAAATATTAAAAACAACCAACATAGATGCATATTTCGGTTCTTTGTACAAACGGTTTAGAAGTAATTGTAATGTTTGAGGTCAATACCATATAGAAATACAAAGATTATTTCGAATGGACATACTAGGGTCTAAGCTAAATCATGTTTAATGCAATTGTGACCAAGCATAGTTCGCGTCGAATGTACGTGGAAACAATTTTTCCGTCTCGCGCCAATGGGGCTGCTCTGGCTAGCAACTCGCTAAGCCAAAGATTTACGCGATATGATCGTCCGTAGTGGCTCCGCGGATGTCAACCAATGTTCTAGATCGCCTACCAGCCCCCGCAGTCCCCTAGGGGTGTTCTTTGGATCGGCCGAACAGGGCTACTAAGCCTGAGCGTGTCTCAACTATCAAGCTGAGGACACTTGTTTTGGGGAGGAATGTGTACTAAAATAGAAACAGACGATGCTCTTACTTCATTCGACGTATGTTAATTGTACAATAAAACATGGCCGCATTTGAAATCGACTCCTACAGAATAATAAGTGAACAATTATTATTATAGGAGACCCAAGTTGCAATGGTCACAAATTTCTCGCCCGTCAATTTTCATTCGTGTATTTGGGGGACTCCGTTTGAGCTACCCCACTCCGGAATACACTAACGTAACTATTAGGAAATAAATGCCCCATGACCGTGGATGAAAATAAGATTGATCCGCACGGGGTTTTAGGAGGACTGGTATGGTGCAACTGCTAAACTTAGCTGCTGTGAGGCGACCAACGGCTAAATTCGAACCATTCACCCTATAGCACAAGACCGAAGACTTGGACAGGGGTGCGGTGGCAGGCGAGAAATGAGCGTTGCATCACATGAGGAGTTGTTCATGCGAAATTCCAGGACGTCTTGGCACCTGAAAAATCACGTCGCTCGGTATTGAACACCCGGTAATCAGGATATGTCAACGCCATCCAGAATACCTCCGCAACAAGACATGGCAGCATTCTGTGCATTGGAGCGCTTCAGATGTCGGAGACGCGGCCAGCAAAAAGCGGACCCGAATCATCCGCATACCAAATGCTGAAACAAAACACCCCCGCCAAAGACAGGGACCACGTAGATTAAACAAGCCTAAAGTTATAGTGGACGCCGCGCACATTGGTGGGAAATCGGGCTTTTGGTGGGCCACACAGCGGGTTCTCTCAGCATGTTTCGCGCTGATCGCAACGCATCCTCGTGCGAGAGCTCCGTTTCAAATGAATTGCGACGCTGCGCTGGTGGTAGCGGCCCAGAAAGGCAAATAACCTCCCCGTGTCCCGAAGTTGCGGGACCGGATTTGGAAACTTTACCGTAATTGGAGGAAGAACCCGTGTAGGAGTGGAAGTGGGCAACACAATGCGAAAGATATATAGATCAATCGACTGCCAGTTTGTTCGTCTGGAGTTCTTCATCAAGCTCTTCTGTTCAGCGCTCAAGCGATCCTTGTTTCCAAACCGCTGGCCGAGTTTGCAGTTTTTGATTCCAGCCCAATTCGTCTTCTCGATACAACCGCGCCGATTTGATTCACCATGAAGTTCACGTACCTCGCCTCGACCCTGCTGGCAACTCTCGCCGCGGCCACACCTACTCCCACGACTCTCGAGAAGCGTGCCACCACCTGGTGCGACAGCTGGGGCTCCCTCGCGACCGGCGGATTTACCATCTACCACAACAACTGGGGTGCTGCTCAGGCCACTTCCGGTTCCCAATGCACCACCTTTGACTCGATCAACTCGGGCTCTGTAGTCTGGTCGACTTCATGGACCTGGGCCGGCGGCTCAAGCTCGGTCAAGTCGTACTCGAACGTCGCCCTCGAGAACGTCAACAAGAAGCTCTCGGATATTAGCTCTATTCCTTCCACTTGGTCTTGGAGGTAAGTTGGTTGACGAGGATTTTGTCATATTTTGTGCCCGGAATACTAAGACCATTGGCAGCTACACCGGATCGAGCATCGTCGCAAACGTCGCTTACGATCTCTGGCTTGCTCCCTCCGTTGGTGCCAGCAACACATACGAAATCATGATCTGGGTCGGTGCTTTCGGTGGTGCAGGCCCCATCTCCAGCACTGGATCCACCATTGCTACCCCCACCATTGCTGGTTCCTCGTGGAAGCTTTACTACGGCAAGAATGGCGATGTCAACGTCTACTCCTTTGTTGCTTCCAGCAACATTGCCAGCTTCAACGGCGATCTGAACCTGTTTTTCAAGTACCTCACCAGCAACCAGGGCGTGAGCACCAGCTCGGTTGCTACCAGCCTTCAGGCCGGAACTGAGCCCTTCACTGGTAAGTTTTCCAGACTTCAAATGCAAAGCGAGAGAATTTTACTAACAATGCGAAAGGCTCCAACGCTGTCCTCAAGACTTCGGGCTACACTATTTCCGTCAAATAAACATTTTCCCATTCCCTCTAGATTTTAGAGATTAAAAAGTAATAAAGAGACGAAGCTGGTGTCTTCAATTATTCGTGTAGCATGGAACGTGCGTGAATGCTGCTCCAAACAATCTTGAATTGAACCTTTGTGCCTGGTGCGTTTCGGAAACAGGGATGATTGATGCTCCCAGGAAGATCAAATGATTTAAGAATTAACTTAAAATTTGGCCTTGTATCAGACGCGCCAAGATGCGAACCTGATTCGAGGAAAAATTCCCGATCGCCGATGAAATAAATTGACGGGAGCGGATAGTGCTAGCGTGAAACAACGAGAAACGCAGCTAACAAAGCATGATGAAGACCGGAGAAAAAGCTAGCTGGATATTTCTGACACAATATTTAATGATGCGACAAAACGCACGAAATAATTTGAGCGCTATTTTATTGATTGCAATTTGGAAAGGGGAGCATCTTGGGGGTGACTGCCACGAGACATCTCGCTACAGCTTCTGGCAACCACCTGCAAGTATAATTGTAATTAACCCTAAAGACGATGCAGGGAATGGGGATCTCAAGATTAATTGCTCTGTTGCGAAAAAAAAAGTCTGACAAAATTGAGCTCGTTAAATCGACATTGTGTTCTGTGACATCGTTGCTCATCAGGCTCAGCCGAAATTTGGGAGGCACAGGACATTCCCCATATTGTGCTCGCAAGGACAATTAATGTTGCCTATAGCTTTATGAGCTTCTTGAGCACTGGGAATGGTGATAGAGCAAGCGGCAAAAGCTCTCGCTGTAAATAGGTGCAGGTCAAAGTAAGGAAACCGTAGGGTTGTAATTGTTCTCATAGCTGCGTTGAGAAAACAAGCTGCATTCTGTGCAATGCATCCAGTTACTCGTATAGCTCTCAAGCGGAGCTACTGTGAGCACAACATTCGACGTAAACGTCGCTCTCGTCTAGTGGTTAGGACATTTCGTTGTGGTCGTTTGAACATCCCGAGAAAACCTGTGTTCGATTCACAGGAGGTTAGTACAGCCTACTACTTCTTTGGAAAAAGTTCAGTTCTAACATCATAAAAGCGACAAACTCGCTCTCCCAATCTTTTTATTCTAATTTTATATTGTATAAAGAATAAACTTAATGGGTCCTTGATTTACCTTGTCTTTTTTCTTTATTTTTAGTTTAATTATATCTGGGATTTGTCTTTTCTTATTGTTGCACAAAGCCCTTGCAGGTACCTAGCTGGTCCTGTTGACCCACAATGTTCTTATAGTTCTGCGGTTAATATTATATGATCGGCGTTCTTCTTTCTTCGTAGGCTGCAAATCAAGCGCACAGTCAGAGGTTTTAAGATGTTGTATGCTCAAGCTTACTATTATCCGAGTTGAGTCCAGATGGGAAGAGCATTGTATATGACGATTTTGCTTCCAAGCACTGGCGCACAGAATGGTGGGTGAGGAGAACTTCATCGTTGTGGTTTAGTACAATAAGGTTGGAGCACTGTTTTAAAACGTTAGGTTGCGGTAGCTGACTTTTGTCATAGCGACCAGTGTCAACATTGATCGCAAGAGCCTCTCTTAATTGGGCAAGCTTCAATGGCGTTACTACTACAAACACCCAGCACACTCGTGGATATGAGCTGTTTATGGCACAGGCCTTGACCAATGAAAACTCCGTGTTTGACTCTGGGTCTGACCTCATCAGTACCAGTTCATGTAGCTGAAGAAAATAGCCCAAGATATCCTTATGCCAGAAGACATTTAATCCCTCCTGTTTACTGTCCGTGAGGGAGTGTGGGCCTAAGAGGGTGAAGGGTGTTGAAGGATATCGTTCTATGATCTTGGGTATAAGAATCTACATCTACCCAGGTAGGAGCTTCTCTCCACTTTCAATCAACACACATTGTGTCATTTCCGTTCTCCAGCGAATTAAGCAACTTTACCCTCCCAAGGGGCCTGCGCTGCCGCGCAAGTTTGGAATAAGGCGTGGGGGCTGTGCCCATGAGTTGGCCGAGTTGGTTTTGCCATTTGCGGACCACGAGTCAGTTACCAATCGGTTGAGCGAAGAAGTGCATTTTGGTCAACTATTACGGGCTCAGCCGGGAGGGCCAGCGCCACCAAGGCAGCAAATGCATGTCAGCGCGCAATTGCTCCAAAGATACGGTGACGTGTTTTCTATCCATTGGCTAAATATCAAGGCATATTACAAGGAGAAAAAATGTCTGTGTCAGTCCGATTACCCCCTCTCCTGAGCACCAAAGGCTCCTCCCTATAATACTCTGGAATTTCCACACGAACGAGGGTCGCCGGAAATTCCATATCAGTTCCAAACGCCGCACATAAAGCACTGCATTAATCACAAGCTGAAATATTAGCCAGACCGAAGACAAAAAAGACCAGCACAATATCTGATCAAAAACGTCAACTTAGCATTCATGAATACACTGTCGGCTGGATCAGCGCCTTGTCCATCGAATATGCCGCTGCCGTTGAAATGCTTGAAGAGGAACATGAACAGATATCTGTACTTGATAACGATACAACTCTATACACCCTTGGCAAGATTCATGGTCATAATGTCGTTCTTGCCTGCCTTCCGGCTGGTCTCATCGGAATTGCTCCGGCAGCGACTGTTGCAACACACTTAGCCAGTCGTTTTCCCAATGCCAAGATCGGACTAATGGTCGGTATTGGAGGTGGAGTTCCATCAGGATCAGATATACGATTGGGAGATGTGGTTATCAGTCAACCGGGCAATGGTCATGGTGGAGTGGTCCAATACGATATGGGAAGGTGGCTTCTCGATGGCCAATTTGAACAAACGGGCCATCTCGATAAACCTCCACAGATTCTCTTGAATGTATTAAACAAATTGAAAGCCAATCAAATTCGACAAATTAGCAACTTTGCCACATCCCTTTCAAAGCTAGAAAAGATTTCAACATTCCGTCGGGAAAAGGCAGGACCAGATTGCCTATTCCAGTCGACTTATGAACACAAAGGAGAATCCGATTGTACAAAATGCCACAAGGACCAGATTCACAACAGAGAAATTCGTGATGATGACGAGTTGGTGAAATTTCATTACGGGACAGTTGCGTCAGCCAACTCGGTCATTAAAGATGCAGTTGAACGTGACCGAATATGTCAGGATCTTGGGGGCAATATCCTTTGTTTTGAAATGGAGGCAGCAGGACTGATGAATAACTTTCCGTGTCTTGTCATTCGTGGCATTTGCGACTATGCTGACTCTCATAAAAACAAGAAGTGGCAAGCGTACGCGGCGGCAACGGCGGCAGCCTATGCCAAAGAAATTCTCTCAGTAATACCACCAAAGGACTTAACAGGTTTACTATCGATGAAAAGCACGCTTCATGTTATTCATCGCATAGCGCCTCCAGGACAGCAGAGAAAAGATATGAACTTACTAGAGGGGTTACAACACCGAAGGGAAGATGACTATCAACAGAGAACGGGGGAATTGGTCGAAAGATAAATCTTCCTGCACTGCAGTAAGGACTGTGTTCTATTGGACTAGGCTGGTTGTGACATTGATAAAAACCAGATGTTACCCACGATTGGATTGGAAGCCACCTCCAGGACTTATGAGCGATCTATTGAGGTGTGACTACCAATATGGTCGGAATGGGCACATGTATTGGGGTTTTAGAGCAATTAAATGACACTACTACATTGACAAATTCAGTAGCATTAAGGTATCTCAGACAATCAGTTTCATATTTGTCTGTGATCAAGAATCTTCCGTCTGTTGGGTCTATCAAATGGCCAAGGTGCCTACCTAAATCCTCACTGCCACGCCGAAGCCAGACTCAATCGACTATTGACTTGGCAACGTAATATATGAGCCTGATTTAAAATCTTCCAAGTGAATCCAATAAGCGGTGCATTATTCTGTCTATCAATTTCGGTCTTTACTATTCTAAATGCAAGCTGCCACATTCAATTATCCACTTCATGGGTCCTGCTTCAAGAGACATCTCTTAAACCTTTGCGACTTGGAGATTCTTTGAGCTCCCTGGTGCTGTTCCCATCGCGCCTTCTTAGAAGTACGACCCTTAGCTATGCGAACAGTAATTTTACTGATTGCCTTGGCGCTGCGAGCAGCAGCATTGGCCGCAGCTACAGCGGTTCTTATAATCGCTGCTACAATAGGTATAAGAGCTGCCCAAAATGCTCGCTCTACAAGGTCAGCTTCATCATAATGCTCAATAAGATCCGTGGTATTGACTGCATCAGGTGAAGTACCATGAGGTTGAACTTCATTTTGGACCTTGTTTCGGACTTCGTTTTGGGGTTCATACACAGCGGGAAGGGCGTGTATCTGTCGGGCATGAACGCGTTTGGTGAGGCCTTCAGGAGAGTCATCTCCAATCTTGACCCACTTGTCCATGTACTGGTCAGATTCGAAAATTTCATCTGATGTTTCTGCCTCCCAAGCTTCAATTGGTAGTTCCTGGGGCCACAGGTCGACGAGCTCCATACTCTCAAGGTAGTCCTCGTCAAAGAACTCGTTACCCCATTCGGCCGCAGCGTCTCGGCCCATGCCTATAGCAACAAGGGGTAGGCATCGGCCAAGACGACGGACCATTTTACGCTTGTTGTTGTCTTGCTTGTCGCGCCACTCACGCTTTTTGGGCTCAACCCTGTTCTTGAAGCGTTTCTCTTTGTCAAAGTAGTCCTTTCGCATGGTCTCGCGTTTCTTTGGGAACTGTTTGCGCTTTCCATCTCGATCTGGGACGCAGAGCTTGTACTGAGCATCGGGCTTGGTCCCAACTCGGCAACGAACGCAGTCGGTGCAATCGTCAGGGTCAATAATCTTGCCCCTGGGGCAACGGTCCCGACAACGAGTGCACGATGCAGGCTGCTCTGCGCGAGCAAAGAGACTCGAGCTGGGCGTGGAACCGACACTTGATACAGCTTTGGATCCAGTACCTGAGCCGGAATCCCATAGGCGCCCATGGAGAACCACATCAGGAGGAACGTGGGCGGCCACGAGATGGTTGAAAATGAGGCCAATGGCCTTGACTGTTTTGGAGAACCGCATGATGTTCCACGCAACCTGTAAAGAAAGGAGGGAGTTTTCAAATACCGAAAATGTGTAGCGAGATATCAGTTGAAAAGACGATGAGAGTTGTTAGATGCGTCAAAGAAGACACGGAGAAGATGCGAGATAGTTCTCTGATATTTCAACACAATTTACGCGAGGTGGAGACTAGGTCACATCTTCAGTTTAGGTAAAGCGCAGAGGCGAGGCTGTACATGCCCTGATTGACCAAAATAAACATCCTTGTCAGTCTCTAGGAAAACCATTTTTCGCATTTGGGCGCTTGAGTATGGATCCCTCCCTATTCAGCAAAGGCCGAGCCGCTCAGCCATTTGCATTTTGACCGCTCGGCAGGATCCGATCTGAGTAAGTCGCTTTTTACGCTTGAGAACCCCGACTAGCTGCATAGAACCTATTGGGAGCGGGACAGCCCTGCTTACTGTATCCAGCCGCCAAAATTTGCAAGGTTTGATGTCTGCAATGTAGTTCGGTAGTTTCCAGGAACGGTTTTTTGCGGGCCAACCGATTCCCACCTAACCTTATCTGGTGGAATTAAGCTTACGCCAAGGTTACGATGTTATCTTACAGGAAGGAAACGAAATCAATTCACAACACTGCCTCTGTGGTTTATTTTAGAGTTGTTTTAGGCTTATTTTGCGGATAGAGGTTGTTTTTACTAGGCGCAAGCCTCTATACTTGGCAACAGGTGATAAACTTTCTTTTCGTATTATTCAGCAATCAGCCCAGCAAAGAATCTGCTCAGTGATCACTTATTAGGAAATTGTGGACCTCAATTTATGGATTTGGCTAAAGAGAGTAACCGATATGCTGAATTAGAGGTAACACCGGCCAACGGTGGGATGGGCTTGATCTGGGCGACCAGTTCTTGAGACACCTCTGTTGTAAAATGAGTCTGATTGTGTCGTGTCATTGCTTTGAGTTGGAACCGTATAGAGCTATGCCTCTCATTTAGGGAGGTAATGGAGAGCCTTTACAAATTTTAAAATTACTTTCACACGGAAGAATGAGATGAGTTGTAAATTATAGTAGATTGTCAACTATGGAAATGGTTCTCTGGCTACTACAGCATTGCTAAGATCGCTATACATGCATGTCTTATCCTTTGGTTGCAGGCTATTTCAAATTTCTATGAACCCTACTTCCCATCTAAACGCAACAATTTAGTACAGTAATATTCTTATTTGAGTCGGGACTCACCTTTAATGCTGCAAGCTACTCCCAAAGATCCCAGACTTGAAAGGATTTGAAATCTTTGCCCTCTGGTGGGCTCAGGCAAGGGTCGTTTTCGTCGCCGTTGGCTATAATGGTATCCGGATTGCAATCATTGGACTCAAAGAGTACAACCATGAAAGGGTCATCCACAGGACCAGTGCTTTTGATGACCACAGAACGAGCATTTGCAGTGGCACCTCCGAGCGATACACAGTTTCTTCCCGGGCCTATGACTTCTTCGTGAAGCTTTGCGCCGGTGCACACTCTGGAGTTGAAAAAGTTGAATTGGTAACAAGTTGCGCCAGAGAGAAACAGCGGCAAGAGGCACAACAGACGCTGAGTGTTATTGAGTAGAGTCATTGTGAAGGCGGAGTGTATCAAAAAAGGAAATGACTTTGGTAGGTAATTTTGTCTTGAAATTAAGATCTTTGCAGTGTTGTTTAAAGGACAAGGCCAAGATGGTTGAAGTTATGTATTTGAGGCAAAATCAAAAAAGAAAGCTCATACTATATCTTTCGGCGAGCCTCCAAAATTGGTAACGCCGAAAATCTGTTGCGATCAATCCCGGAATGGATTGGGGCGGTAACAGGGTACTTTTGAATCTTACCAATGCCAGAGCCGAATGTAACCCAAGACTTAAAACCAGGGATTGTCTAACCTGAAAGATGCGTCTTTATTATAGCAGTTGCGATTTTAGTGGTGTTTTTTCTCCGTTGCATGGATCGTTTGGCCGACAACACCATGAAGGCGCAGCCAAAATGATCCACCATAAGCCTAGAAACACAGCCACATCTCGACCAAGCATGAGCCTATTTCGTATACTCGAGCTTCCATATCAATTGGGGGCAGTGCTAGACGGCAAAGCAATATTTTGGGTGATAGCGAAAATAGTTTTTGATCCATGGCAAGGTGCTCATCGTCATATCCCTTCCACAGCTGGAGACATGCAATTACGGTCACCGCGGTGCCAATCAATGTATGGAATATATAGCAAGCCTCCAATTCCATAAAAAAAAATACTATCTTGTCCAGTTCTCCTCAGTCTTTTCACTCCTGACCTGAAAGGGTTTCACCTTTTACGTTGACTTTGATTTGATGCATCTTGGCTTTGATTTACTACTCTCTCCCCTTTCTTAGTCTTCGTTCTATTTTTCCAACATTAAGTCGAGAACAATCAAATCAGCATCATGCAGTTGAGGCGCTTGTTGTTGAACATAGGCCTCATCGGCCTCGTCGTTGCCAGGACATACCCCGACTTCAGGCGGGACGCTGCTGAGGTTGTCGTGCGTGACGATGCCTTCAAAGTTAATCACGCTAGGTTTTCACTCAGTCATCTATTTGGCCGTGCAGACCAAATTGATGAAGAAGAAGATGATGAGGAGGGTGCCTGTCTTCCTAAGCCCTGCCGTGGCGATACCAATTGCCGTGCGACCCCCAGCAAAAAGAAACCAAACACAAGGGACGTTTTATTTAATGTTACAGATGATGGTGCACTCCAGTTGTCTAAAAGAGCACTCGAACGACCTCAGCCGGGTGGCTTGAATGCCTGGTTTGCGCAACAATGGGCAAGCGATGATTTGGTTGAGGTGCCCCGTGAAGAAGACGCAGCGACCGCAAGAAGCCCCCGATGGGGTGATTCGCCTCGGAAGCTCGGGGTAATGGGGATGTGCGGCTGCACTTCAGTACTTATTGCGGATAAGTCAGGAGCCTACATGGTTAGTCAAGAAAAGACTCTTTGCCCATGATCACGACTAACAGTTCCAAGAGTCATTTTTGGGAGAATCGCCATATGAAAGCGTTCGAGGGAGGGACTGACCGTGAGTTCATACCCGAAGTTATCCAGCCGCTTGAGAATGCCATTTCCTGTGGCGACTTCAACAAGCAACGCGACCGCCATACCAAAGTAGCAATCTACACAAAGGCTTTACTAGAGACTGGCAACCCGCGCTTTCCCAAATCAGTGGAAAGGATCAAGAAAACACTCACGGAGAAGATCCCAGGGCTTAAAAATAAGCATATTGTTGTCATCCCTTATCATGCTACAGAGCAAAACTCCCTGAAGGAGTCGGTTGCGGACGGCAAGTTCATCGTCATGTACGATCCCGCCGCCGAGCCGGGCAAAGCAGGCTTTGACATTTGGGCCGGGACCATTTTTGAGAATGGTAAACTTGTTAAACCCGAAGATAATAACTCGCCAGTGTTGAGCACTAGGTGGAATAGCGATGGTTCAGAGGATGAAGACGGGGATGACACGAATAACGGGTTGTGCGGATGGTCATGGTGCAACATTCTGTAGAGGTTTTCAGATAGTAACTTAGACAGGGTTAAGCCAAGTACCAGTCGCTAAGCAAATGTAATTCGTGTACCTCGAATCATATGATAAATGGTAACCAGGTGGTCTGTGGTGGCGCAGCATCGATCAGTAAGAAGATTACTCCCCTCTCCTTTACGCATTATTTAAAGACCCCTCGCACCCGCCAAAAAGCTCTTTTCCCTGCGCCGTACTCCAACCCCTGTCATAATGGGTTCCGTTTTTTCTACCAACAGAGCTCCGCACAGCCCCAGCCCATCAGTGGATGCCGCACTGCATCCAGACAACCCCAACCAGTACGAATACCCGCTGCACGAGATCGGTCAGATGCTGCATCCAATCGCCCTCCGTATTGCCTGGGCAGAACAAGCGCTCGCTGCTGGCCACAAAGTCAATGGGCTCCAGCTAAAGCCGCACTCGGAAACCAATCGTGGTCGCCCACTGCACGCCGCCCTAGACCACCCGGGAAACCGGAACATGGGAACAGGACCAGTTGGACGCGCTGAGAGCCTGGATCTCATCAGGTTCTTTCTGGAGCGCGGTGCTGATCCAAGGCTCAAGGATTGCCGAGGACAGCAGACACCGGCTCAGTTGGCCAGATCAGAAGCGAAGATTAGCCCGACAGCGCGGACCGAAAGATTCTACGAAGATGCTGCCGAGATCTTGGAGTCTGCAGAGATACGCTTAAATCGTACGTATCAGTCATTTGTCACCCCTCCCCTTCCTTTTTTTTTTTTTGAAAGAAAGAAGGAAAAAAAAAGAAATCAAGCACTGATTCGGATAGGCATCGAGGAGGGTAAAATAAACACTACTGGTGGCGTTGTCGACGATGAAAAAGTGGATTGTTTATTTTGCAGACAGAACATGAGCCACGATTGGCATTACTGGTGCTATAAAGGAACTGAGGAGGAGTGTTTGAAAAGGCTTGAGTAGAGATAACATCATTAATGTCTGAGTGAGTTGCTCTTTTCTTGAAATTATGAAAGTGATTTATCGTGGTGCCTACACTGCGCCAATAAATCTTGCGGTGACTCCATGGGCGAGTCATCTTTGCACAGGCAACTCCATCCCCTGCATTCCGACCCGTTCACATGTATGTCAAAAACGCATCCTCACTTTTCATGGGCATTAATTCTTCTTCATTCTCCACTATGTACTGAATCAATCTAACCAAGCTATTGAACAGCTAGCTTATTGCGATCTCTGTACGGACTACCTGAGGCACGATGGTTTGATCACTCAATAGGATGGTTATAGTAGATCGGTGCCTAGAAAATACGCATCCCAAACCATCACCCTTGATACAAAATTGCCCCTTTGGTCAATGTATGTTTGCCAGTCATGTAACCCGTACTGATGGCTGACGTACAGTTTTTGGCTAGAGGAAAAATGGCGTTTGGTTCGTTCATGAAATTGGGTGTGTGGTGTGCTTTATATTTGGATAGGAGCAAGCACTTCTGTGGCGTCTCTGCAAGGGGCGGGGAGTGGAGAAGCGGTCAGTTCTGAGCCACCATGTTGCCTGCAAATCCGGCAGAAAATATCCATGGGTGGGTAAGGGCCATGAAAAAAAAATGTTGGAACTTTATCCCAAAGCTCGTTATTGGATCTCTGGGTGCCAATTGACCCAGGCCCGTCGCATTCGCCACATGTAATCCCTAAACAATGCTTCGGTGGCACTTACGAAGCTATAGATACCGAGTTAATTTTACTCATCTAACAGAGGACCATGGCTCAAACGATTGTGGTTCTTGGTATGTGTAAAAATCATTCAAAAAGCGCGTGGAGCAAATATTTTTGATGGGCATGCTTTGAATTGGATCCATAAGAGAAGTCACCAGCTGCGGGGTTAAGTTGTCTATAAGATCAGATCAGATCCATGACCATATGATGCTGGTTATTCTAATATGTAACGCAACTCTCTATGGTTAAGATGAATTTCTATTTGACTTAATCCTCGAACCATGTCAGGTGTACCTCAAAATCCATCTTCACGGTCTACGAGAGTCATTAATTACCATGGCTCGTTGACGCCATCAAACTGCAAGAACTTTCCATTGTCCTCTTCCTTCAGCCCGCTCAGTGTCTTCAGGATGGACCCGGCACTAAAGTCAACCTCCATAACAGCTGCAGAAGTACCCATGTCCGTCTTGACGTAGCCAGGATCTATGCAGACCACGATGGCTTTGCCTGCCAGGTCCTTGGCAAGATGCACCGTGGCCATGTTGAGGGCTGCTTTGCTGATGCAGTAGGCTGGGTTCGCTGTAGGGATGGTGCCGTTGGAGAGCAGTCCCATGCTGCCCATTCCAGAGGTGATGTTGGCGACGATAGCACCAGGTGCAAGGATGGGAGTCAGTGCCTGGGCAATAAGGATTGGGCCGACTGTGTTTGTGGTGAAGTGGTCGTGCAACGACTCGGAGGTAACGGTCAGGGCTGTCTCGGTGCGGGAGCTCTCGCGGAGAATGCCAGAGTTCTGGATAAAGGTGTTGATGCGCAGGTCTGTGGGGAGCTGCGAAGGGAGGGAGGCGATGGACTCCGGCTTGGAGAGATCGCACTGCGCAAGCAAGATGGTTGCTTTTGTTTCCGAGTTCTTGATGACAGCCTGGAGAGATGCATTATCGTCGTTGACGTTGCGGACCACAGCGACGATGGTGTTGTCGGCTGAGCCGGAAAGCTGGCGGACGTACTCCAGACCAATGCCCCGGCGGGCTCCAGTGATAAGATAGGTAGGCATTTTGAGTCAGGTATAATAGTTGGCAGTCTAAATTTGCGCTTAATGGCGCGGGTTTGTGACTATTTATCCTTTGCGGGACATATGGGGGAGTCATGTTGGTTGCGTTCTTACAGTGGGGAAACAGGATCAGCGTCCGACGTCGGGGTTTCAATTTTTTTTTCTTTTAGGAAGGAGCCTTTCGTCCAATTCGGGGGCGAATATAAAGCACATGGCTACAATTATGTTGGCTTGCCAACAACCCAGAGACTTGGGCCCTAAATCCTTTTTGCCTTGTCTTGACTATTGAAAGCATGATGAGGTTCATTTTTGCTGACTCATGCGTCAGCATAATCCATCATTCGCGCTAAACACCATCCAAAGCACCTCTTCCGCCACCAGAACAACTACCCCTCCACTCTCACTCAGAGCCACCTTGTACTTTTTGATGAAGAGTTGCTTTGTTCGGGTCCAGCGGCTTCGTAAGCTTCGATTGGTCCTTTTGCTATTTCCCGACTTTTGTCATTGAAACATATGCTCCACTGTATTTGCCTAGACGGGCAGGTCAAAAACAAATCCGCTCAGATCGGGCCCGCAGCTCTCCGCAGTTATGCGAGATGCGGGCCGAAATCTCCAATTAGACGCGATTTTATTAATCATTATCTTGGAAGAGTTCCCTCGAGCGCAACCCCGTAGGTTTGCCTTCACTTGTTACTCGAACCCACCTTATAATCCTTCGGCCCATCCGCTCAACAAGGGTACACAAAAAAGCATAAGACAGTGCCCAGCAGCCCCCTGACTTCACTAAGTGGGTGTGAGCACGGGGTGAGCAGCTCCAGATTCAATACCACAAAAGCGGCGACAAATTGCGTTCATATTTACATAGCACAAATTGATATATATATTATACATAGTCATGTATATAATGCATACCCCGCGGCCATACTCGGCGATGCTTGCAAATTTTGATCACTTTCTATTATCCATATATACCCTGATGCCCTAAAAAAGGCCGATATATTCCTGGAGGACACTTCAGCCGGCTTCTATGCAGATTGGCAAAGCAATCTGAAAGCGTTTAAATGTGCTTTCCGGGAATCTTGTGAGTCAAAGGCCTAATCAAGACTTGAATTTCGATTCCGTAGAATTCCCGGCATCCTGGGAACTAGATGACGAGCAAACACTAGCCTGAGATTAGGACTTTCTCGAGTTCCCGTTACCACTTAAGTGCTCGACTATAAGATTTAAATACGTGAAAAAGAAAAAAAAAGAATGGGCCGAGCAACTGTTTTTAAGATGCATTGAACTGATGGAATTTTGAAGAAATTGAAAGGAGAAAAACGACCTTTGACGAAAGACAGTGTTGGCTACAATTACATTTTAACTGTGTGGTTTGACGCGATTACCCAGATCCACTCGAAAGCTAAGCCTCGGCCGTGTACACAATTTTATTCAATCTTGGATGAGAATTTCGTAAAAACGAAACATCCAACCCTTGTTGGTTGAAATTGGGGCAATTTGTGATGGGGGTTGCTTGCGGCACCAGGCAAATGATGTTTGGATTTGTAGAGGTACGATCACATGGTAATTATTTACTAAACAAGTTGCGGTCAAAAATGCGAGAGAGTGATGAGTTTGATAAGATGGACTAAAATTGTGCCCCTTGCGCAATTGTTGCACACTTTGGCTTCAGGTCAGAACGTGGCTTTCCAACCGCGTAGCGCTCGGACTTGATCACCTGACGAGCGAAACGCTGATCTTTTTTTTTTTTTTTTTTTGAATGCTCATGGTTGGGCCCGCTTCATTCCCGCCCTGTGTCTCATCGCTACTGCATAGCTCTTCTCGTGCGTGCCCACTTGAGCTGTTGGTTCCAGCCTCGACTAGTGTGCCTTTGAGACGGGCCATGACATAAAACCCAGCTGTTGCTCAACTCATTTTGTGAGGGGTCACTCATCCTTTTCAGACTACTTAATTCTATCCTTGCAACTTAATCATCCACCAAACTTTGAACACATTGTCAAAATGACCAGCCGTGGATCAACACACCTACCGAGGCTTCCTCCAATGGACCCTTCTCTTGAGTCTCGCCCTGTACCGCTGACTCGACAGTTTACTGTCCGTTCGTACAGCCCAGGTGCGGATGCGGACATAAAGGAAAAGGCGGTTACCTGCAAGCAACTTGATGCTCAAACTGGCTTTTTGAGCAAGAGTCGTCCACCACGGCCGGGAACTCGAAGCCACGAGGATATGAAACGCTACCACAGCCAAATAAGGCAATTTGAGCTTTGCAAAGAAGTGAGAAACATTTTTGTCATGGTTCAGAGAGAGGGCCAAGTAAGTTGGAGGGATGATCCGGACACTGTGGACCCAACCTGGGGCCTTTGCATCTTTGTCACGTCATATACAGAAGCAGCCCTAGAAAAGATCGATGCCGCATTTTAGACGTGTGTTACTGCGGTGCAGCGTTATTTTCTCCGAAAAACAGACTCGCACTCTGAAGCATACGCACTTCAAACCTTTAAGATGTTCAGACTGGATCTGATATTGGACAAGGATGCACTTGATGGTGCGTCAGATGACCGTGTGAGAGAGGAATTTAACGCCCACGTCAGGCACTTGCACCTCTGGAATGAGTATACTGAGGCACGTCCTCATCCCAAGGGCTTAAACCGTCCTTCTGGTCCTACACCACGATTCAACTTTTGCATCGTTTTGGACGAGGAGGCAATTGTCAAGTTGGCAGATATTCAGTTTCCTTCCGACATTGGGAAAGACCAGGGGGTACTTGCAGCTGTGACTGTGAAAATAGTTAGTCGCGATTGGGATTATCCGGACAGGCCTGATGCGGAATGGGAGCAAAGAGTCAACGGAGTAAACAAATTTCCAACTGGGGTAGATGAGTGTCCAATCTGGAAGATTGCCCCCATCTATTATTACGCTGAATCTGTAGAGATGGAAAGAATGTTCCCTGTAGCTTCGTTTGATCCAGGTTGGTACTAGGCACAGAAAAATGAATTCACCCGATACCGACACCTGCGTGCCCGGAGATGGATCTACCAGGGCTCTTTCTTTCAGCCACCATCGATGGTCAAGGCGCTGTAGAATAGTGTAGTTCATCCCTGCAGAGACCGAGTGTACGCCACCGGCATGGCCATACATCCAATACATGCATTGATTTTTCAATACCTCCATCCTTCACCTCTATAATTCTGATATTAGGTTGAATGAGGGATCATTTCTTATATCGGTCAAGGAACCGTTTTTAACCGTTATCAATCAGACAATTTCGACGTGTGCATTGATCCTAGTGCATAACGATCATCCTATGTATTATACATAGTTATAAAATGCATCCCCCATAGCGATACTCGGTAATACTTCCCAATGTCGATCACTTTCTAGATATTGACGTACATGAACTCTCCATCGCATGTACGATGCAATCTTTCAGGCTTAAAGAGAGAGAAAAAAGGCAGCAGAGGTGGCAATAACCAAAACCTTCAAGGGAAAAGCCGGTTCGTGTTTCAGAGCACTGGTTTAACTACCTAATAACCGAAGTTTCCATTAAACAACTAATAGCTTTATATCCCTTCTTAACCGCCTGGTATAATGAAGTTTTACCATCTTCTTTATCCTTTAACTGAACACTGGCACCCTTGTCAATGAGAAGCCCTGCAATTTTCTCATGTCCTCTATCAGTCGCTAACCATAGTGGCGTACGACCGTGGGCGTAATCCCTAGAATCGACAATACAATGGTCAATGACAAGTTTGACCACGGCCTCGTATCCATTTTCTGTGGCCCAGTACAAGGGTGTCTTTCCATTCTTGTCCTTCAGGTTTGGATTGGCATTATTGTCGAGAAGGAGCTGGACAACACCAGCATGCCCGTTTGCTGCTGCATGTGAAAGAGGCGTGCGACTTTCGGTATCTTTTGAATCAATTTTCGCGCCTTTGTCGATAAGAAAATGTACAAAATCCACGTGCCCATTCTCAGCTGCACACGAAATCGGTGTCTGACCCTTTTGGTTGGTTGACTCGATGTCCGCCTCGTTCTCCTTGACGAATTGGACCAAGGACCCCATTCCATGTTTTGCGGCCCACCACAATGGCTTGTCAGAAAACGTCTCAGCGACATCGAAGCAGGCCCCTTTGGCTAAGAGAAGGCTGACAACACTATGGTGGCCATTCTTTGCCGCCCTCTCTAGAGCTGTGTGATTTGTGAGATAATTAGGTCTGGCTCTACAGTCCACACCTTTGTCAATGAGAAATCGAACCACCTCAACGTGTCCACTCTCAGCAGCTAAAACGAGTGCAATTTGGCCACCAAGTTTATCCAAACCTTCAGGGCTATTTCTTTGTCCTGAGATCAGCTGCACAACGGACAGGTGACCCTCCCTAGCAGCAAAGCAAAGCGGAGTATCCTGGTAGAACATATTCTTTCGCTCAAGATCGGCTCCATGATCCATTAGAAGCTGGACGGTGGCGGTATGCCCAAATCGTGCGGCTTGGGAAAAGGGCGTGTAGTCGGCTTGGTCCATCCCGTCCTCAAGCCCAACTATACCCCTCTCGAGGAGAAGCTGAACAATAGCTGCATGCCCTTCCTCGGCAGCCCACATGATAGTTTTCTTCCGAGTGGCCTCTTCGCCGTACACATCTACCGACTTGTCAATTAGACGCCTAAAGGCGGCTTTATTTTCACTCGATGCGGCAGATTCTGGCTTGATGTCGTCATCATATTTTATTTCCGCGCCAGTACTAGAACCGTTGTAAATCAATGCTCGTAAAATGGGCTGGTGGTTCTTGAGAGACCAAAAAAGGATTGTTCTGCCGTGGTACTCTTTCATAAGATCTACCTTGGCTCCTCTTTGGAATAAGAAGTCGGTTGTAGCCCAATGATCACTCGCCATGGCCTGGAATAAAACAGTCTCGCCGTTCTTGTGTCGGAAATTGATGTCAGCGCCTTCTTGAAGCAAAAGCCCGACTATATCAGTATGGCCTTGTGATGCTGCCTGAAATAGAGCGAACGACGTATCTTCCCGCTTACTAGAGGCGCCGTGATATATGAGAAGCTGAACCACAGCCATATGCCCCTTTCTTGCAGCATAGGAAAGTGGCGTGTAGTCACCTTTACTGCGGGACGAGACATCTGCGCCATTATCAAGGAGCAAGCCAGCATTTGAAACAAATCCATACTCAGCCGCAAGTGTAAGCGGTGACTGACCAAGGCGGTTCTTTTGTTCGATATTAGCGCCATGCTCAATCAATAGCCTGATCATTGGCTCATTTTGTTTTGTTCCAACAGCAATCGCCAGTGGGTTTTGTTCCCGCCCGTTGTCATAGTTCACATCTACGCCTTTTTCCAGCAGAAATTCAACAAGGTCTATGACGCCTGTGCTTACTGCCAGCAATAATGGTGTCGTGCCATACGTTCCATGCTCATCATTGAGATTGGCTCCGCTGTAAATCAGAGACTGGATAATAAGTTTATACCCCCCGCTCACCGCGTAATACAGTGCTGTGCAGCTACTTTTGTCTTTTAAGTGAATATCCGCGCCTGAACTGATCAACAGCTGGGCAATTTCGAAATGTCCGTTTTTTGCAGCAAGGGACAGCGCCGTTCGCCCATTTGCTGTGTCCGTACGGTGAGTATCGGCACCTTTATTTAGAAGAAGCTGAACAACGGTCGTATGTCCATTTAAGGCAGCCCACATTAATGGAGTACGACCATATACACGGTCTGCTGAGTCAATATCGTGGCTGCCTAATGGCAGAAGGTGAATTATGCTCTCGTGTCCATTTTCTGCAGCCCAGGATAGAGGTGTTTGACCATAATTGTCCTTTTTAGTGACGTCAACGCCTTCATCTATCAAACGTCGTAAAACGGTGATATTTTCATTCTCTGAAGCCCAAGTTGCTGGTGTCTGGCCATTATGATCCGCATGTTCAAGTGTTGCACCATTATCCAGCAAAACCTGAACGACATCCTCATGTCCTCTGTCTAACGCCCACCAAACAGGTGTTCGTCCGTGTGTTTTGTCTGCGCAGCTAGTGATCGCACCCTTATTGAGTAGTAATTGAACAATTTCATTGTATCCTTCCTTCGCAGCATACAAGAGTGGTGTTTGGTTGTTCTTATCGCGATGCTCAAAGTTCGCTCCATGATCGAGAAGAAGTTGAACAATGCTTATGTTGCGATGAGATACTGCGTATAAAATCGGTGTCCAGCGACGAATATCCTCAAACTCAGGCTTCGCACCCTTGTCAAGCAAAAGTTGCACAACAACATCGTGGCCATTCTCTGAAGCCCATGACAGGGGTGTTCGAAACTGTGGCGTATCCTTGGAGTCAACGTCCGCCCCGTTTTCAAGTAGAAGCTGGACGGCAGAGTCATGACCCCCCGCCGCCGCGTGCGATAGTGCTGTACGTCCATTCTCGTCTCTTCTCTCCATATCAATGTGTCGTTGAAGCAAACGCTGCACTCCTGTTCTTAAACCATGCTCAGCTGCGAATATTAAAGGCGTCAAACCCTCTTCTTCCATCTTCAATAACAGATCATTATCAAAGTGGAACAACTGCTTCATCAAGCCCTGTTGTGTGTTCAATGCGATGGAATGCAATATAGTCCAACGGTCTTCTGACAAGACGATTTCATTCTCATCATGAAGCAAGTCCATAGTTTTTTCATGCCCATTTATTTCCGCAAAATGGCGTGGCACCCAGCCATATTCATCAGATGGATTTCTCTGAGCTCCTTCGTTGAGTAAAATTCTCACCACTCCGTTTTGGCCGTTCAATGCAGCAAAGTGTAATGGCGTCCATCCGATTGTAGGGTCCTTCGCGTTGATCTGTGCGCCATGTTGAATCAAGACCTTTACCAATTCTTCATTACCAGTTTCGACTGCACAGTGAAGCGAAGTCCAACCAATTCGATCCCTAGCTTCGACGTCGGCACCGTTATCCGTTAGGGCCTGAACTACTTCCTCGTGGCCACCCATCGATGCATAGTGTAAAGGGGTGAAATCGTAATTGTCTTTTTCGTTAACTAGTGTGCAGTCTTTAATTAATAGCAGATCGACGACAGACTTAAATCCCATCTTCGCTGCAATATGGAGTGGGTTTCTTCCGCCTTTATCAGTCGCCGATAGATTACTTCCATGACCTAGTAGTATGTCTACAACACGCGTAGAGCCTGCCCAAACAGCGAAATGCAGAGCGGTTTGTCCATTGCTACCTTGTGCCTCCAGATTGATGTTGCCACCCGATTTTGCCAAAAGAAATTGAATGATTGATGTTTCACCGCGTTCAGCTGCCAGATGGAGTGGGTATCGCTGCAACCGGTCCGGTTTATTTGGATCAATCGAGTCGACCATGTTGAAGAGACTGGTCATATTGCCTTGCCATATCGCATCACAGAGCCTGCTTTGCTTACTTTCTGACTCTTCGTCAGTCGCAAAATTTTCAAGAGTAGTTCCGTGATCCTCATGAAATGCCTCGCCATGCTCTAAATCATAGCTCGTCACCGTTTGCTCGGCTCGATCGCCCGAAATGATCAACTCCACTCTGTCCCATTTTTCATCTTCAAAACTGGAACGAAGATGAACCGCCCCAACGTACTGATAACACCAATGATTACCAGCGGCAGTGCGCTTTAGACATTTAACTAGAAGAGCTTGCTGCACTTGTTGGGCATCAGGGTTGGCTAAAAGGCGGCATTCGTGCGGCTGCTTCAGAGCATTTTTAAGTTGATGTTGTATCAGCGGATGCACCATATTCCACAAAATGTCATCATTCAATTTCAAGGTGATCGGTTGGCGGTACTGGCGCCATACACCCCGTATGTCGCCGTTTTCGGATATGATTTCCAATGTATGGTTTGAGGATGCTACTATAGGCATGCTGAATAAAGTGGTCGGGCACCAACTAAAACCTTTGGACATAGTTGCGGCATTATGAAATAAATGCTCGTGCGACAGCCACCGCAGCTTGCGTAGAATTTCCTGATAAGTATCCTGAAGACCTTCATTTGGTTCGATGCCAATTAGAAGAGCAGAAATGACGGCCATATCCTTGGTCCATGACGTGTGCCTTGGGCCCAGAACCTTTAACAGGCTATTCAGTCCGCCATCGCCATTACTTGTCGATTGTGCGCCAGATCTAAAAGCTGTCCGGAGGAGCTTGATGATCTCAGTGGCGCCCTTTCGAGGACCCTCTGGTTCGTTGCATCCAGCAAGAATTTCCTCATCAAGATCCTTGATGACTGGTCCGTAACGCCCCTTGAAAATAACTTTCACTTTCCGAGAGTTGGCCAACTCTAGAGCAGTCCAGCCCCTGCTGAACCAAGGAGACATGAGAATCCCAAAACAGGCTGTTTCTGGATCCCACTCCCAGTTCCGAAGAAAGCAATCGTGCACCAGGGTGATTCGAGCATCGACATAGTTGTTATGCATATTTTCAATAGCTTTGTTGCGCGCAATTTTATTTGTTGGGATACAAATAGTATCCCACCAGATGCCTTCGCATTCAAACAATTCCGCGATGCCTTGGAAGAACTCGTATAGGCATCCGTTGACTTGGCCATTCTCCCAGGCCCCAGCTCCGGTCCCATCAGACCAGACGTGAGATACTGCCATGTACGGTCGGGGAGCTTGAAGTATGTCATGCCCACTCAAGCACCATACGCTAGGCCCTCCATTTTGGAGACTAGCTTCAAGAACAGGCCTTGGGAAGTGGCCTCGCAATTGCGCGCA
Organism: Calonectria hongkongensis; assembly: GCA_017140755.1. Lineage (NCBI taxonomy): Eukaryota > Fungi > Ascomycota > Sordariomycetes > Hypocreales > Nectriaceae > Calonectria > Calonectria hongkongensis. The sequence continues at coordinate 1,043,434 of JAACJA010000014.1, forward strand.
TGTAGCATCTTTGCACTCATGCCGCTGTCGGACAGCCGTAAAGTTGCGCAGAGATTGTTCGCAAAAGTCAAACGTACACAACTCATGAGTGTTTCCCTGGTTCTCATGCCGTCCTGTGTTCTGAGGTTTGGGGATGGCAGTAGGTTTGAAAGCGGGGAGCAGGTTAGGTAGTTTCTCACCCACCACAGCCCAAACCCGATTTGGGCAAAGCTGTAGTTCCACGGTAGCCTTGTGGAAGTATTCGAGAAGCTCTTCACTTTCCATATTCATTTCGGATATGGTCGCGAATATTGGAATCTAATCGAATGATGAGATTGATTGTGATCATGTCGTGAAATCACGCTCCGCATCTGATGATTGTCAGCAAGCATCTCAATTGGGATGAGCTACTAATCTGCTATAGTGGAGCACACCCAGGTCTTAAGATTGGTCAACTCATGAATGCACTTTCTGAAAAACGCTTACACACGTGCTCATTGACTCACTGTCCACACATCACAGTATGACCACCCATAACCAAAGTAATAGTAAGATACTGGAAGAACAAAATACAGATAACTCAAGTAACTGAGCCAGCCCTATCCTGTCTTATTTAGTATGAAATTCGACCCTATGATATTTTCTTTTGCCCAGGTCGGGTTGTCGGGCGGTCGCTCTGACGAGTTATGAGGACGACTGCTACTCTCCGACGAGAAAACTGAAAGAATGAAGCGAATTAGATACTGCTCCCGTTTTTGAAACAGCTGTGATAGACTGTTATACCGCGGGGCAAAAGATCGGTCAACAATCGCTATTGTGGCAATTAGCTTAGCACGTAACAGCACCTAAGAGCCCTGGACGGTGGATCAAGCCGTAACAATTTTCTCAGATCACAACCATTTAGTTTCGTGAAAAAAAATTAATTAAAGGTAATATATGTTAAAGCTTAAGAGAGAGAATTTCTTTTTCATTATTCTATATAAATATAATTAATTAATTTATTATTTATAAATAATTGGCCTGGTATTATTACCTACTCCCCTAACCAATAGATTTTCTAGAAATCCAAATAAAAAGATTAAAGTATTCTCCCAACTCGCAGCCGAGCACTTTCAGCTAGCCACGGCTACTACCTAGTCTAAACCTTTTCAGCCAGCGCCAATCAGGGGCCTCCCAGCCAGAGTCCCTGGCAACAGCCGCAGTGGCTGGCATTAGCGACCGCCAGTGGCGCGCGCGCGGCCTTCAGCTTGCCAAGTAGCCTCCCACATCTGCAGTATCACATTGCAGGCTTCGGCTAATCGGCACTGAGATCATTCGACATGGCGGCGGTCATTTTGCGCTTTTACCATGCAAGGCCTAGCGTTTTCAATGTTGGCTTGTTTTAGCAACTCTTAGTCTGGAAACTGAGAAGCTTGTCCAACTACAAGAGCACAAGACTAGTTGCGTTGGCTGTCAGCTTGAGGTTTGAATGGTCAAACTTGCATTTCAGCCAGTGACTAAAGGTGTCAGGCGGGAAAATTACTATCCTATCTGCGGCGGATGTAAAGGAGGCATTTCAATGACCTTCACTTTGCCACCACACCTTAGGCTGTGGTACTGTACGATAGCCATCCACATATCATCTCACTCAGCGTGAAAAAAAAGAGGGAAGGAGCTTTAAAAAATGCGGCAGAACAACCATGATTCATTAAATAACGTAAATAGGTGCTCAGGGGTTTTTTTTCGTGGTTCCAATATTCATCCTGCGGTCATAAATCGCATGCAACTTACGAAATATGGAGCTTGACGCAGGTAGTGAAACCAGCAACAGAACTGAACGCCTTGCCGAGAACGGGGCTGAGAGCACTTTTGCTAGCACTAACAATGAGAGGGGTGCAATCTTTGATAACGGCCGAAGCAATGGTGGGGACGAGACCGCAAACACGGCTCACAATATCGGCAAGGGTAGAGAAGCTAATCTTCAGCAGAGATTTGATCTCAGCTCGAAGGCCGACAGCGACGACAAGCTTCTTAACACAGGTGATATATTTGGTGAGAAGCTTGACAAGAAGGTTGACGACAGTCACCTGAGACGTAGAGGAGCCACTGATATGGCCAGCGGTCTTGATCTTGGTAGATAGACCGGTGAGAACCATGTTAATACTCTTGAGGCCAGACTCAGCAATAATAGCGGCAGTGTCGGCGCTGATTTGGTTCTTGCCCTTTCCAATCTTGCCAACAGAAGCATCTGGACATTTGTCAGTCTGATCCAAACTTCGGGGTGTATTCAACAAATAGACTTACCGATAGCGACAGTCAGGTCAACAACAGCAGAGACTGCAACCTCGAGAGCAGACACAAGATCCTTAGGGTTGTTGATGGTACGCTTTTCCACAATTTCAAGATCGCGCTCAACTTGGTTCTCAGCGACGAGAGGGGCGGCAAAGGCCGAAACGGCCAGAGCAACGACGTAGAAGAAAGCAGCTTTCATTTTGAACGATTGGTTGGTTTGTTGGGATACTAAGTGTGAGTGAAGGGTAAAAACGACATGCACTGATTTTGGGGGATTTGATGAGATATTTATCCTTACTTTTGATGGTCTTACCCAACATGCCTTGAGTGTTCTAGACTCATCTTAGCGCCGTGGTGAATTGGTGATGACCAAGACTAACCTATTAGGGAGTTGTTGGCTGTAGGGGTAGTCAATAGTAGCTGCAAGGTGGCAATGATTCCTTGGACAATAGTTTAAATAATTTAGCTTTCCCTGTTTTAGAAGAATTGTTTAGCTTTGTATCCATAACCCGCACCTTTTGCGGGGTGCTATTTTTTCCCTCGCAGTTTTCCTCGTAGAGACACGAATGCGTGGAGCATCACCTTTGTCACCAGTGCGACCATACCTGTATAGCGCGCGCTAACTTCTCAATACATTGATCCTTTAAGTCTATAATTACGCTATTAAGTGGAGTATGGGCCAAGTTCCCGTTGTTAACCTTAATCAATCGGGCCATTTTGACATGTGCGCCGATCTTGGCACATAGAGATCAGTGCAAAAATTGGCTGAGTGCTGGCGTTTTCACTAACACACTCGATCAGCAGCTATCTATGTAACAAGGAGAAATTAGTTTGTGCGCAATGCGAAAATCGTATTTTTTCAGCGGTCTCGAGCTTAATACTCACAAAGATCACAAATACAGTGACAAGTTGTGTTCGGATTTTAATGGGCATCATAAAAACGGGGCTGGATCACGGTGTTCTTTCTAGGCATTTGGTTTCACAAGCAATAGTCAACAAAGCTCTTTAGTGAGGCGTCAAAGTATTTTTCATTTACTTTAATAATATCTGTAGGGTATTATGCCTTCTATGGGCTTGTATATCCAGATGCATGTCCGCCTTGGTATAAAAACTCAATCTCCAAACTCCTTTTAAACTCTCTTCTCATCACCCGCATCATGCTCAGCAATGATGTCCTCCATCTTTTCGTGAGCGACGGCACCCGCCGCGGAGTCTTCGCCGTCGAAGATGACGGCCATCTGTTCCAACGAGTAGCCGCGAGTCTCGGGGTAGAAGAAGTAGACGGTGATAAGCATGATGAAGAGCACAACAATGAAGACAATGTAGTACTTCCAGTGGATGTTATCCATGGCAATCGAGGTAACAAAAGTGTTGAAGAAGATGGCGGCGACAGTTGAGACCCAGGTAACGGTGATACCACGGGATCGGAGGCTGTATTGCCAAATCTCGCAAGGGTAAGCGGTCATCATGGGAGTCCTAGAATCATATAGTTAGTATCAACAATTTCTTGGCGGCAGCATTTTACTTACAAGGCAATATCGTAGCCCATGAAGAAGGTGAACAAGAATGGGATGACGGCCAAGCCAACGCTTGACGAGCCGGTGTTGGTAAAGCTAGCGCTGAGACCGGTAACAATGATGAAACTGATCAACATGATAATGGCGGATGCAAGGAAGAGGAAACGGCGACCGAGTCTGTCGACGCTGCAGGCGGCGGCAATGGCCCAAAGCAAGTTCCACACGTTCAAGCAGGCCGAAATGAGAGTCTGATCGGTAACCGAAGTAACGCCAATTGAATCAAGGATAAGGGGCCTAAGTTTGTGTTAGCAACTGAACATATCAACCGGACCAAAGTACCATAAAGGATTAAAAACGTACAAATAATAGCTGACGACGCCGTTTCCTGCCCACTGGCCGAAAATACCAAGCGAAACGGAGATAAGAAGACGGTGGCGGTTTCCGGGGGTCTTGATCATGTCAAGGTACGAGGCACTGGCGGTGGCCTCCTTCTCAGCAGTGATGGTGGTTTCGATCTCGCGCATCTGGTAGTTGACAAGGGGATCGTCGCGGTTACCGCCAGCATGGTACTCGGCGAGGATTTCTCGAGCCTCCTCGTTGCGGCCGACGCTGATGAGCCATCGGGGACTCTCAGGGCACATGAGGAATCCGGGGAGAGCGATAAAGGGCACAGCAATCTGGAGAATCACGGGGATGCGCCAGCACCAGTCGGAGTCGATGTTGCGAGTGCCAAAAGTGACCCAACCGCAGATGGTACCACCAACGTACCAACCGCACATGTAGAGCGCGTTGGCGATGGATCGGTGCTTGGGGTGGGCAACCTCGTTGATCAGGAGGGGAGAGCCGTTTCCGAGCCAGGCAGCGGCAATACCCAGGAATAGTCGAGCATAGGTGAAGCTCTTTTCGTTCTGGGCGGAGCCCTGCATGGCGACACCGACGACAAGGAAGACATAGCCAACGTAGATACCGGGTCGGCGGCCCCAGCGGTTGGAGACCGCAGCTGCGATAGGGAAAGCAACACCGTTACCGAGCCAGTAGATAGCTGTGATCCATCCCAGATATGTGCCAGCGGGATTGCTCATAAATGTGTTCCAATGAGGCAGGGCAAGGACACCGGACATGACACTGCCGTCGAAACCGTTCGCAGACGCTGCGAGGAGAAGTTAGCAAGGTTTCTAAGTGTTGAAGATGCCTTCGAGGAATATTTCGAATTGCGCATGCTCTTCAGGGGGGTTTGCGGCGCTTACAGAAGAGGACAAGGGATAGGATGATGTAGTTTAGCTTTCGCAAGTGCGCGTGCTTGTACCACGGCGCATTGTCGGCTGGCAACGCCCCAATGGGGTTCACCGGAGCAGTCATTGTGACTTGATTGAAGTTGCAACTGCAATTGATTTCGAGAGCCTGCCTGTCGAGTCGCAGCCGGTGGTGCAGTTAGTTGGCTTGGTGGTGAGGAGTGATGCAAAGCTCTGCCCGCCGATAACAGCACAGACCTGGGGCACGGGGGTCTATATAATAAAATTTTTGCCAATGTACGGCGGCGGAAGCGAACGCGGCGTTCCAGACCCGCCAGAATGGTTCGAACGATCACCTGGACGGGTGGAGTTGGGGATGCTGGAGCATGCCCGCGTGGTCGCGTCGTAAGTTGTTGGTTTGAATTGACAACCCTTACCACATCAATAGCCGAGAGCATACGAAATGTTCCATCGGGGAAAGGAACGTCCCTTCTCCAACTATGCTTCCCCGTGGAGAAAAAATTTAGCTCTCTTCCCCCCCGAAAGGGACCCAACGCGGAACCGTGGGGCTGGCCTCGTGAACATGTCCCCTTGTCCTTTTTTTTATTAGTTTGCCCCAGAGCTGCCGCGCAGGCGGAGAATTGAGTCAGGGACCCTGGCGCGGCGCTTGGCCGACGCGGAGAAATAGATGGCGTAGCGGACTTGGAGGTTGGCATGTCGCCACTCCTTTGGGGGTATTTCTCCGCCCTGAAACGGTAATCATCGTAAACTTGGTCCTTGGCCCGACTCGTGTTTCGCGTCAAGTGATGGAAAGACTTCTTGCTAGTGAGCATTTTTGGCAGTTTGAAGCGTCGATGCTGTGGATCGGAAGATCCAACAAGGATAACCGGTTGAGTCCATTTTTCATCGCACTCGGACGACACCGCGCTGCTGAGTTGAAAAGTCGCCGCCGTCACCTTTTTTCATCTAATCATTTCTGTTCCCTTATTCCCAACTTGCGCTAGTTTACTGGGTGTTTTGCTTGTACAACGACGGCACTTTTCCCCGTTGCATCTGCCGACACACTCACATCTGCGCTCGCTCCGCAATTCCAGACACAATGGACGTCGAGGCCTTGATTGAGCAATTGACGCTCGAGGAAAAAGTCAAACTGACTGCGGGTAAGATTATTTTGGCTAAATACGCAAGAGACGATTCTGATTTGAATATCCATCTAGGTACTGGCTGGTGGCACACGCAAGAGATCGAGCGGCTCTCAATCCCGGCAATTCGCCTGTCTGACGGGCCCAATGGAGTCCGAGGAACAAGGTTTTTTGACAGCACGCCGTCTGCATGTCTGCCATGTGGTACGGCTCTAGGCGCTACCTTTGACACCCAGATCGCGGAGCGAATCGGTCGCTTGCTCTCGGACGAGGCCCATGCCAAGGGCGCTCATGTTATCCTTGGACCCACCATTAATATCCAGCGCAGCCCACTCGGCGGAAGAGGCTTCGAGTCTCTGTCCGAAGACCCCATCTTGTCTGGTATCATTGCTGGCCATTATGTTCGCGGTTTACAGGAGTCCGGGGTGAGCGCAACGCTCAAGCACTTTGTGTGCAATGACATGGAGAGCGAGAGAATGGCGGTTGATTCGCTAGTCACGGCTCGGGCGCTGCGAGAAATTTACTTGCTACCGTTCATGATTGCCATTGAGATGGGCCAGCCCCGCGCTGTCATGACATCTTACGGCAAGGTCAACGGTACGCATGCGGCTGAGAACCACCACATCCTCCAAGAGATTCTGCGTGATGAGTGGAAGTGGAACGGACTGGTCATGAGTGATTGGTACGGAACTTATAGCACTTCCGAGGCTATCAATGCTGGCCTGGATCTTGAGATGCCTGGCCCAACCCGCTGGCGTGGTGAGGCCCTGAAGGCCGCCGTCACATCAAACAAAATTAAGAAGTCGACCCTCGATGAGCGGGTACGAAATATCTTGAAGCTGGTGAAGCAAGGCATTGAAAACACATCAATTCCTTCCCATGCGCCTGAAAAGCAACTCAACACTCCTGAGCATGTTGCTCTCCTAAGAGAGGCAGCAGCCAAGTCGCTTGTCCTCTTGAAGAACAATGACAATGTTCTACCCTTTGATGCCAGCAAGAAGATTGCCGTCATTGGACCCAATGCTAATATCGCAACATACTGCGGTGGTGGCAGCGCCAGTCTCCGGGCATACAAGGCTGTCTCACCTCTTGAAGGTATCAAGAGCCTGGCCAGCGATGTTGTCTTTTCTCAGGGTTCATATGGTCACCAAATGCTGCCACTTTTGGGCAGATATCTACGAACCGTGGATGGAAAGAATGAGGGATTCACTCTCCGCATGTATAACGACCCTCCAGTGATCAAGGGCGAGGATACCCGTAAAGTTTTAGATGAGAGGGTCCTTGACGCAACAAACCCTTGGTTCGTCGATTATGAACATCCCGATTTGGACGAAATCTGGTATGCCGAGGCGGAAGGCATCCTCACTCCGGAGAAATCGGGCGAGTGGGAGTTTGGCCTTTCCGTTCATGGAACTGGCGAATTTTTCATAGATGGAGAGTTAGTCGTTTCCAACGTCGAGAACCAGCGACTCGGAACTGCCTTCCTCGGATCTGGCACTGTGGAGGAGATAGGCACTAAGACGCTAGAGGCCGGCAAAGAGTATCGGGTTCTGGTCAAATGGGGCTGCTCCAAGACTAGCACGCTAAAGGTCTCGGGTGTCGTTGATTTTGGCCAGGGCGGCCTTCGCTTCAGCGGCTGCCCCAAGCTCGATCCTGCTTCCGCCATTGAGGAGGCCGTCCAGGTCGCCCAGTCAGTGGACCAAGTTGTTCTCTGCATCGGCACCAGCGGCGAATGGGAATCCGAAGGCCAGGACCGCACCAGCATGGCTCTTCCCCCGGGAACCGACGAGCTGGTCGCGGCGGTGATCAAGGCTAACCCCAAAACCGCAATCGTGGTTCAGAGTGGAACTCCCGTTTCCATGCCCTGGATCGACCAGGCCAATTCCGTGCTCCAGGCATGGTTTGGCGGAAACGAAGGCGGCAACGGCATCGCCGATGTCCTCTTCGGAGTGGTTAACCCGGTAAGTATCCGTCCCGAGCCTCATTGCCAATTTTTTCCTCTGCTAACTCCACTAGGCCGCTAAGCTCCCCATTACCATGCCTCGTCGCGTGGCTGATAACCCTGCCGCTTTGAGCTTCCGTTCCGATAACGGCAGGGTTCTGTACAGCGAAGATGTGTATGTTGGTTACCGCTGGTACGACACTCTGGATATTGAGCCTCTTTTTGCTTTTGGGCACGGCCTGTCGTACACTACCTTTGAGCTGTCGGGTCTTGATGTGTGGGAGTGCAAGCGCTTGCCCAACGGCAATGTCAACGGCAACATCAACGGGCATGTCTCGGATGCTGAAGAGTTGATTATCAAGGTGCAAGTAGCAAACACTGGCTTGCGTGCCGGTGCCGAAATTGTCCAGGTCTACATCAAGCCTGCATCTTCAACACCGTTAACAGCTTCTACTAGAGATGCTGTTACCCGCGCAGCCAAGGAGCTGAAGGGTTTCGCCAAGGTTCAGGTTGAGGCCGGGGCCAGCGAGATAGGCGAGATTAAGTTGGACGTTCTGCGCGCCACGAGCTACTGGAGCGAAATGGAAGATTGTTGGCAGAGCGATGCTGGCACGTATACCATCCTCGTCGGCACGAGCAGTCGCGGAACATTCCTTGAGAAGGAGTTTGTTCTTCACCAGACGAAGAGGTGGAAGGGTCTACGGGCTTAATGTGCTGGGTTAATAGATGTGACACTGTAAATATAAAAGAAGGCGGCGAGTACATGAATGAAATGCGAATAGGCGCTTGAATACAAGGCATGATTAGATTTAAAGGGGGTGAGCTACACTCGTTTTTACAAGTTGTTGCACTCGTTGATCCGACAACCTCCCAAAAAAGAAAAAAAAAAAAAGGTACAAAATCATGCACCATGATATGAATCTAGGGGACGGAATCATGATGTGAATTAGTTGTACGTTTTATTTTGGTTTCCGATTCTCCTGCTTGACCTGGGACAAAAGGATTTTTCGAATAATTCCTAGAATCTATGATTACTTGCCCCCCTTGATGCGGTATGACACCCCTGCAAGTAAAATGACCAAGAATTGTTTTAATGACCCGGCTCCGCCCGCCAAGAAGACAATTTGTCCAAAGAGGTCGCAGCAGTGGGTGACGTTTTAGCATGGTTCGGACATGACGTGCCGTGCATAGGTGGGGGGGCAGCTGGGTGTTGACAGCGCGGGTAAATCCCACGTTAGCAGCAGATTCTCCGATACCAAACAGAGATTAGATCAGATCTTGACGATCAGTCAGTGTGTGCCGGCAAGTAACTTTTTTTTCGAACGCAGCCGTTAAAGATGGGCACTAGCGAGGACACAGAAAACCCCGCAACGGGAAAAACAGAGTTGTGCGGAGTACAGCGAGAGTCTGGAGATGGATGGGACGGAGAATGTCGCTTTGCATTCGGCCCTTTTTCCCCGTATTCTCTCCAGTCGTCTGCGGTGCGGTGACCTGCGGGTGCCCTTGCGAGTGCCCTGCGAGTGCCAGAGCCATAGCCGCGGAGCACTAAAAAATTGGGGTGTGACCCCCCCTGGGGCTGGGGACCAAAGCAGTAATTTTTCTTTTCTCCTCACGCCACCAAATGGAGAATTGCGCACCACCTCCAAACCAGTGCAACCACACTCACCCTGGCCCTCTCCCATTTCTCCGCCCGCATCTTAATTCTCCTCGTCGGCAATTCCATCCCAACTGACACAGATCGACGACCGATGGCTCACAGCAGCAGTGACATGCGCCGCTCACCCTCTGCATCTCCGCATTCCAAAAGAAACGGTCCCGATGGCTTGGTCACCGTCGACGCCCTAGGCTCCGGAGCGTCCACCACAGCAACCCCCGGGAAGAGGTCGCAGACTCTGGCGAGACGCGCTTGCGATGCCTGCAGAGCCCGCCGCAGGAAGTGCATATTCGCCGGCGGGCCTCCGCCTCAGGCCCAATCCGCCGCCCAGGCGCTGTCGGAAGCCCAGCCTGCAGTCCAATGCCGCGATTGTCTGAGGCTCGGCCTCACATGCAGCTTTCTCGTCCCAACCCGCACGCGCGGACCAAAGCGCAGGTGAGTCGACACCGCCACCAAGACCGGCCCATCTCCATTACGGTGTGCTTGCTGCCGCTCCTCATGCTCATTCTCGTGCTAGAAAGCGGCTCCCTTCAACGCCTCGTGACAGCGGAGACGAGCCATCGACTGAGCAATCGCGGACCGTTGACGAGCAGCAAGAATGGCAATTCACGCCAGCGCCATCGGACGAGCGGAACCATGTTCGGCCTCTTGCTGTTGCCATTGTAGATGATTCCTCGCCTTATGTACCATCACCATCCCATGTCAGCGCCAATGGAAACCATCAGAGAATGTCACCTGGCACTGCGGAACAAAATGCTTCTCCTTCAACCGCCCATCGGTTCCCAACCGATGAGCTCTGTTCCCGAGCCTTACTTCACGTCATCATGAACGACTACCTTGATCTGATCTATCCTCTTGTGCCTGTCATTCACCGCCCAACCTTTCGCGCGAATCTCGCCGCAAATAAGGACATTGAAGACTCGGAGTTCCTGACTCTCATTGTTGCACTCACTGCCCTAACCGTCGGTCTTTTGCCCTCACGGTATCCCTACTACCAGTCCATAGCCCCAGATGTTGCGTCTCGCTTCAAAACGAGGATGGCTATGATCAACTACTGCATTGATCTATGTATGCGACAACGAACAGCCACATACTGGGATGAGGTCAGTCAGCGCAAGTGGGCAGTTTGCTATCTGCTGTCGGTCGGCTGTGTTCAAACCGGCCAAACGAACCGCAGCCGAATGCTCGAAGTTGAGGCCATGCAAATTGGGCGCCTCCTAGGTTTCCATAACCTGAAGAACTATGAAGGACTAAACATGATTGAAACCCAGCTCCGTAAGAAGGCTTTTTGGTTGTTGTTCTATTGTTTCGCGTAAGCCATGTTGCAGCCAAACCTACTCATCCCCGCAGCTTAATCTGACTGTTTTTCTAGACATGCATGGCACCAATGTGGACGCCAGGAACGACTCACCTTCCTAGACCATTCGATGCTCCACGAAGTCAACTTTGAAGCCCTATTCCCTCTCGAGGTGGATGACGAACAAATTCTGGAAAATGAAATCTTGGAACGTCCTCCATCCCCAGTTGCCTCTCCATCCACTTCCTCAAATGGAGATGCTCATCCGAAACATTCCTTCAACCTCACCAGTGGATTCAATCTACATTCTCGAGTCTTTTACAGAAGTTCACAAATACCGCTTTCCCTCGGAAATTGTGACTGGATACACAGGCAATCGCCAGAGGCTCGGCTCTCGAAACTACGGCAACTTCTCCAAGAAGTCCGTTACATGCTGGACGACGCACCAAGCCCAATGCGACAATGGGCCTCGGTGGGCGATCACCAAGCAGGCAGCCATCCATCCCACACCCTGGACGGCTTCCCGTCCAAGCCCATGTCTGATGATTGGGGCCCAGTGGACAATGGGGGCGAGATGGGTGATGCAAACGCCAAGGCGCTCCCGGGGCAGGTGGAGATTATGAGAGCCAATCTTCACGGTACACACTTGTGGATACAGAGCTCATTACTGGATCAAATTGATGTCATTCTGCAAGAGATTACGCAGCGAGCAGAATCGCTACAGGACCGCGATTCAGCAATGGCTGCGCTCAAGGCAAGTTGGACAGAGCGCGAGGATGTTTGCCGCCAAATGCTGCACCTCTTGCATAGTATGCCTTATGCCTACCTGGAGCCAAATGGGCTCTACCTTGTACGTCATTTCTTTGCCGCACGATACATCAAGGGAAAAATGCTAATTTCTTTTTTAGACATACAAAGTACGCGATGTGGGCGTTGCACTTCTCAACTGCCCCTTCGACAACCAAGAGCGCCCAGCGCGGCGGGCTGCAGAATACATGCAGGATTTCGCCCGGGCATTGTCTCGCCTCGATCGCAGCGAGATTGTAAACACAAGCAGTCTTAGGAGCTGGGTAGATACTGATCGCATGAAGGCGTTTCCAATGTGAGGAAACATTGAAGACAGCCTCATTTGTATAAATATTATAGAGAGTTAATTCTAATCTTGCATCATGATACCCATAACGACGGTGTTGAAACGCATGGATTGTGATGAATGATCATGACTTGAACAAGGTGGTACTACTGCCTGCCTACTCTTCCGCGAATTATTTGATCATAAAAAAATTAATAAATTATTTCATCAATTGACAGGCATTTTTCCAAATTCATTTGATTGATAACAAAGGAGAGCTAGCTAAAGGATTGTCTACTTGATCTCTGCAAGCTAACTACAGGGTAACCAACGTCCCTACCCAAGGTTTACCGAGGACGCCCTCCTCACTCTAGAATATTTGACAAAATACCACCACCTGCTATTGAAGTCGCCCATTTTCCATATTTTTTTTTCTTTTTATTCTGCCAAAAAAAAAAGAAGGCAACTCATCTGAGATGTCATCAGACGAATGGTTGTTGGCCAACCATTTGACCTTGGCCTCAGCTGCCCCACATCACAAACCATCGCAACCCTGGCGAAGAAAGCGTCGCACAACAGCAAAAAGAAAGCCTCGCAAATGCTCGCAATCGTAATATAGGAACAGCCCGATGCGGGGGTCGAACCCGCAACCTTGAGATCGCGTACTCGTAAGAGTCTCACGCTCTACCGATTGAGCTAACCGGGCGTGGCTCTAATTGTTGGGATACGCCGGTCCCAAAACCGCCTCATTCACCACCAACACGGACCCCGGTGGGTAAGAGGAAGAATTTTTTTTTCGACGGCATGTGGGTCATGGCAAAAGAGAAGCTTGGCCCACTGCGCGGATAATGGTAGACTCCTTTTCCTGACCCAATTAAGGACCCTTGCTTGTTCTGAGAATGGCAAGTCGAAACTAGCTGAAGCCTGTCTTGGAGACGATGCTGGAAAGAGACCGTCGATCCGGGGGCATGAACACCTCTCTGGCTTCCGTGCTCCACCAGCGCTCCGGCGAGTAAAACAGCAAGGGCAGATCTTCATACGCTAAATGGGGAGTCCTTGTGATGAACTCCTCAAATGTCATGGGCCCGTTGGTCTTGGCCAAAGAGATCTGGGCTTGCTGGACCCAAAACACGCCCTGTGTAGAGCCCAGCATCTCGGATAGATCCATGGCTACTTTGGCGGCTGCTGATCCGGAGGGACGATTATCCTCACTTTGTGCTGTTTCCTCAGAATTTGCGGATAATCGACGATACAGATACTGAAGCAAGCTGGCGTGGCTTGCCACGTTCAAAGTGCCCTCAAGATTCGCCTCGTCAATCAACACAGCGGCGGCGAATTCAAGCTCTTCCTGGGAAGGTAATTCGGGGGGCGCGATAAATCTGTCAGCCGCAGCGTTGACCATGCGCAAGCGGGCCAGGTTCTTCTTGGCTGGTGAAGGGCTCGCAAACACGTTGGGGAGCGGCTTTCGGTCGGGGTTCACGAAGCTCATCCGCGCGGGGACGCTTTCCCACGCTTTCTGACTGTAGTAATCTTTCCATTCATTTCCGGAGAGATCAAACAAGGTCCTAAATGCTTCAAATGTGAGAACTGTTCCGGGGACATCAAATCCGGAAGGTGATGCTTGTGAGCTATTGGGGTTAATCTCTAGAGATTTGAGCAACGCGTGGATGAGCTGCACCCAAAAGTATGCCTGTGTCTCTGAATATGGTGAAACCGATGGGTTCGAAGCTCGGAGCCGTATTGTAGATGTTTGCAGAGTTTCAAGCGCTTGCTTGACCACACCGCCTCGCCTAAGCTTAGAAGCCAGTGACTTTTGCACAACTGCAAAAGCGAATCGAGGCAGTCTATAAGCATCATCGCCCCCGTTTTGAGCGTCTTGGAGTGAATTTGAAGCTTGCTTCATAAATGAGGGCAGAGGTTGGAGATCTGGAAGGTGCCAATTTTCGCGGGCTTCTGGGCTAAAGAGTAAATCTTTTGAGTAGTAAGATCTCCAAAGACCTGAATTCATCAACGAGGGAGTGAGGAGCAAGATCTCCCCAAAATCTTCTCTTGATGGAAATTCCTGGAGACCCTTGTGTATTTTGTATGCTACTGCAGCAAGTTGAATTTGGTAGAGCCAAAAGGCCGTCATTGTTCTGGGGAGGAATTAGTCTCCCATCTCATTGTATCAGGGCCATAAAAAAGGACCACATACTTATGAGATGTGTTGCGGAACCTCTCTGGATTCTTTCCTCTCAGCTCATTTAAATACGAGAGGAAAATGGTGGTACAATCGAGTAAGCTTGATCGTCGCGAAAGTCCTTCAAACAGGACAAAATAGCCCGCTCTAAGATGGCTGTAATGATCCCAAGAATCGAGATCGCCCCGGAGAAAAGAATCCCAGAAGTCGTCAGCCCTAACGCTCTCCGAATTAGCCTTTTGAATTTTTGAAATCAGTTCCTGCTCGCTTGGACCTTTCTCCGCTTCTGCAATCTGAGTCTGCGTGCTCTTCTGAATAGCCTTTGGTATCTGCTTCAGTGTCTGGCGGATTTCCTTCATGGCGAGGTCGAGTTGAGCGCCGGATGCGGCGCTGAGGCCGGGAGTGTCCATGATCTTGATGGAAAGCATGTCTCGGTATCGTTGTGCCTCCGTCTCGAATTTGCTGCGGAGGTCACTGACAATTGTTTCCCGTTCAGAAGGCCGGAGGAGATCCTGTTTGTTGAATAAGACCCATACGTAGCGGCCACCTGCTTCGGCTAGCCATTGTACTCCAGCGTGAAAGTGCTCGAGTGAGTAGTCCAGCCTGTCATTGTCCGTGCAGTCGTGGACGAAGATGATGAATCGGTTCTTGTCAATGTAGTGCCGAATGAGAGGTCTTATCTTGTCGCAGCCTAGACAGGTACAACCGTCAAAATCTCAACGTTGACAGGTTCAACCCATTTAATGAATGGGAAATATTCAAGGTGCAGCAGTGTGGCAGATGCCGTAGAGTGGGATACACTCCGCCACAATGTGTCAATTAGGCACATACCTCCGACATCCCACAGGGTAATTTTGCCTCCATCGGAATACTCGATGGTCTCGACATTGAACCCAATGGTTGGAATCGCTTGCACCTGCTCTCCTAGCTTCAATTGATACAGCATAGTTGTTTTCCCCGCAGCGTCATTGCCCATGAGGAGGCCGACGTTTTCGGGCCCACTACCTAATACCCAGCGACCAATGCCTGGAGGGAGGTTAGCCAAAGATGGAACTATATGTGAAGGGATAATGGACTTACGCATTTTGGCGATTTGTGTGATTGTTCGATTGCCTGATCGGAGGAATCAGCGCAAATCGATTGGGGGGAGCTTGGTAGTTATGGACGCTGATGCCTCTGGGAAGTGGGGCAGCGTAAGCGGACAAACTACGTGGCTTGAATCACCGCCTTAACCTCGCCACAAACCATGGAACGTAGCTCTACACAGGGGAGGCAATGCTGACGAACTACTCAACTAGCGGCACGTGGCTGCCTTGGGCCTCATTCAGCTCACCGTCGAGCCCAACCGGCTGGAAACCGGTGCATTTGTTTCTGGAGCCGCGTAAAAATAGCTTGCATGACATGACACCTGTCAATGCATCCTTCTGATACAAGGGTGTTTTACAACCAAGGCTATGACAAAAGTTCTTTTCTTGTTTTTTTTCTCTTTCATTTGTGTGTGCTTTCACTACATGAGAACATAATAATGTGCGGAAATGTCTCAGACATTGTGTCTCAGCTCTCGCTTATTTCTTTACCGACTTCTGCCCACCACGCCCGCGGGAAAATACCAGTAACCCAGTAACCGCCATTTGAATCCTTGCCCAGAATGTTGAATACCCTCCTGGCAACAGGGCTTGGAACCATGACTTGCGAGTGTTGGTAGACTACTTTCCCAGGTCGATGAGATTCCTTGTCCACCGGGAAACTCTGAACGACTGCGGGGGAAAAATCGATAATGTTAAAAAAGTTGGCCTTGGTCCAGTTGCTGATTATCACAAGCCTGGAATTAGGTTCACCGTACATTGGCGGCGACCCGAATTTCCCCGTGGCCCGCAGCGTTCGTAAAAAGGTTCTAAGCTGCGGATCTGTGACTTGGTGGAGAATGTCGTTGCGGAACTTGTAGGCAACCTGCCCTAGAGATGTGCCCGAGACTTGATTGGATGAAAACAGTGTGTATGTTCCCAACGCCAAGTTCTGTATGTAAGCGCCTCCAGATTGGAACACGGATTTGAGGCGGGACCGAATGTCGACCGCGTTAATGACAACAATTGGTTGGTCCCCTTCAGACCTTGCAACCATGCGTGTTGCCCACGCAGTCAAAACATCCCCTTCACTCACGAATGGCGGCTCAACGGATTCCGAGATGGCCTTCAGATCATTTGTTGCGTTTTGTCGAAGCTGCGAAACAAAGGCAGACGGCAGATACAGCATCTTGCTCTCCATTGACGGCCCGAGGGTGAGGTCCCAAAGAATCTTCAGACCAAATCTTAGCATGCCGAAACCTTCAAGTTTATATGGTTCCAAAGAATAAGGTTCTTGATCGGCATCGGACAATGTACCGACGCCATCAAGAGGATCTTTACACGCGCCCAAAAATACCGGCACCTCACTTTTTCGGCCAGCAAGAACCAACCCCCACGCCTTGACTAGTTCAGCACGGCCCAGAGCACTCGTCATGGTGTGTGGCCATAAAAGAGACACTAATGTAGCATCTTTGAAGGATGTGACGTGAACGGAAATCTGCGGCTCGTCGCTGTAAATAAAGTCTTCAATGGTACTTGGGGCATTGTCTCGTGCTGCAAAAGGCCGAAACTGGGTTACATCGGACTGCAAGGACGGGCCCGAAGTCGCTTTTGGCAGCTGGCTAGCGAGCGGGTGTTCCTCTAGAGTTGTTTCGAACACCTGATGAGAGAATCGGACAGCAGGCCTCTCGGGCGTGAACTCCTTGGGCACATGGATCTCAAGATCTCCATTGTCCTAGGCGAATTAGATCACTAGTTTCGAGAAAATAAACCGATACCTACAGTCAACCGCAATCTACCACCTAGCTTTCTCCAGTCTCCAATTTCCAGGAGCTGGCAAAATGCATCATTTAGCATTTCAGCATCGAGCACATCATCGAAGCGCAGAGTCCAGCTCAGGACCATGGATCGGTACGTTTTGGTGTCATCGAAGAAGTGCACAGGAAACACCTCATCCGTCTCAACCTTGTCTGGCTGCACCCGGCTGGGTTTCAACCCGAGCAACCACCTTAGAGAGTCCATGACCAAATTATCGCGACGAAAAGAAAGAAAGGACGCAGATGCGATCGACAGTATTTACGAGTAAGCAGTAATAAATTAGTTTGAAAGCCCCTGATAGCGGAAATGTGGATTCCGATGAACTACAAACGGTTAGCATTGAATCCTTGCCTCGCTAATATCGTATTCGTATTAGCAGCCATGAGCTAGTGCGAATTCACAATGGTTCGATATTGATCCTGACTTGGCAGTAATACAATTGATTTGGCTTTAGGAAGAGAATTGCAAATATCATGTCAATATAGGAGTTTTTGTCGAACCTCAGCAAACGGCATCGGGATCCGCGGTTCCCGATGATTCCAATTGACTCGAAATACGAGCACTCGCCACAAAGCAAAGACTGAGCATGTGGTTGGTATTAAAACTGTCTATATCTTAATCATCGTCAAGAAAATCGGAAATTATAATTGAGTGGAGAAAATCTATGGCGTGGTTCCGAACTGTTATGTGGTGTTTGTGGTGGTAAGCATTGCTTGCCCAAGAAAAGTATCACAGCAATGTGACCAACACTACGCCTGCAGCATATTATTACAGAATTCAAGCAATATTTTCAATAAATATATTATGTAGATATAATACAAAACCTGATGTAAGTGCATTTTCCCGAAAAACTTGATTGCGTATCCAGCGCTAACCATGTGGTTTCCTGTCAGATATCACACCGCCATTTTATACCGGCTAAGCGAGTAAACTTTCATCCCTTCTTCTGGCCTGCTTATACGGAAATTATGGGCTCAAGGTTCCAGCTAGCTTCTGGCAAAATGGACTGCGCTTCCTCATTGTTTCTCCATATTTGAGGAAAACGAAAGGTATGCAGCCCAGCACCAAAGTAAGGAATGCAAGCAGAGAGCATGCCCACTGAATCCCCAGGTCCCCATACATCCGAGGTGCAGCAAGAGGTAAAACGACTGCTGTTATTGAACGTAGCGTACTTGCAGCTGCCTGAGCAGGTGCAGAAAACTGTCTGTACGCATCGGTCATATAATTGAGCAGCGCCATAAATTCCACGAGGTAACCCGCACCAAAAAGTAGTCCAGAAAGCGATGGGACTGCTGGGTGAATTCCTGGGTATGACGTCCACCCAAGCCAGAAGAGGGACCCGACGATCCTGGAGGAAAGTAAGTTTTGGATCTATTCGATAAGGTTTAATAGTTACTCACAGGGGACCCCCAGCACATGCTAGAGGGAGACGGCGATACTCGATTTTGTTAGCCCAAGCAGTGCCGGATTTCATAGCCGAAGAGTGATATGAACTCCATGATATGAAAAGGCCCAAAGCGGCGACAGAGCCAGCGCTGACTGGTAATTGTTAGACGGTGTCGCTATCGTTTACAACTAGTTCACTTGCCTGGTATGAAGACTAAACCAACTTCGCCAGACGACAATCCATAAACTCCTAGAACTTGTAAGTAAAATTGATGACTGGTAGGATGGCATACGAACCTTGGAATATGATGGGATATGCCTGGAAGAACAAGTATAGCGTTGCATACACGAGTGATAAATACAACGACGTGAACAGGACAACTGGCTCTTGGACAATCATAACAAATGGTCTTGAGAAGACCACCTTGAGCTCTTGTGCAAGGCTAGGTTGCTCCTTTTCGGCACCAATCTCCGGATCGGCGTTGTACTTTTTGCGTAGAACAGGGGCATATGTTTCTGGAAGAGTGAGCACAAGCGGCAAGAACAAGCCAGAAATAGCCAAACCAATCCAAAAAGACAGGCGCCAAGAATATTTAGTAGCGTATCCGGATATCAGGGGTCCAATCGGCGGCGTCATAGAGGTTGAGCACATGTAATAGGCTGTTGCCCGGCCCCTAGGCTCTGGCCGATCATATATGTCTGCCATCATAGGACCAACCACAGCGTTTGGAGCTGCAGCAACGGTGCCACAGAGAAGACGAAATATTAGAAGTGCAGTAAAATTTGGGCTCACTGCGCAGCCAAGTGTAAAAGCCATGTACCCAAGGTAAGTGCCGATCAAGACCAGTCGGCGGCCGACATGCTCACTCAGTGGCCCAAATATTAGCGGTCCGATGGCAAAACCAAGCATATAAAGTGAGTTTAGTAGAACAAGCTTTATTGAACTGTTGACATTGAAAGCTTTTCCAATATCGCTCGACGCTCCAGAAGGTAATGAGGAACCTAATGTGGCATTTGAGATGACCACAATGCCTATGGCCACGACACGCGCACGTTTCGCCTAGTTGCACGGTTAGAAACTAACGGGAGATCTACATATGCACGGATAGTAGTTACACGGGAGAATTTCAGAGGATCCTTGTTGTCCGGCAGATCATTCGAATTTTGAAGCCACGGGCTTCCCGCCACGGGTGGTGCAGCAGCCATTGCGACAGCGATGGCTCTGGGGAGGAGATGGTCCCGAAGAATTGGAAAAAACGAAGCAATAAATTTTCGAATCCATCACCGGATATTTTCACTTGTAGAGCGGTGACTCCAACCCCGCTTCCGCAAGCAGGACCTCGGGTTGGCGATCCGGGAGGGATGGGATCCACTCCGATCCTCATCCGATGCTAGAAAATTTAGTTCTGCGCCCTACATCCTGCACCACGCGCCTTACGCCTGCACCTATCAGATGCCTCTGCGAACTTGTCCCCGGGGGAGAGCCAACCGCGTTGCTCTTATTTCCGCTTAAGGCGCAGGCCCACGCGCATGTTGAAATATTTTCTGGGTCCCGCGCCCTTGGGATCAATCCGCGCTAATGGCATTCGTCCACAGGAGAGCCGTACGAGCCGCAAAGGAACTATGGCTCTCGTCTACCGACGCCACCTCTTGGCCGCCGCTTCCCTCGTGATGAATGACACATAATGTAGTAATGCGAGGATGCCTCCGGTATCGAAAGTTTCCTTGACCGCTCAGTGGGGCGGTTCTGAAGAGATTTTAGTATTGTGGGACTTACACAAATCCTTCACTTCCCCTTCCCAAATAGAGTATGAACATCGTAAAGAAGCAATGCTGAACGCTCAATGGCGTATAGGCGGCTTGAGCTAGGGCAAAACACGATGGATCGAAAGCTGCCTGTAACAATAATGGTCCAATCTAAACTTACAAGGCAAGCAAAACACAGTACACGACTATTCGTGGGTGAGGTAATCATTTAATAGAATTCAATATACAATACTAAGTACATGCTGATAAAGGGAGCCCCATCCGCCATTGCATAGGCAATACTTGCACAAGTCATATCCCGGAGTCGTGTACAGGGATCTTAACCTTCATAATTATAATTGGTTCGTATGCGGAAATGCTCGTTTTTCCCCCTTTTGCTAGCCCATCGTGGAAGCATATTTGAATAGATGCCCGGGAAATACCGATTTAACCTAAAGTCACAGCGTAGTCTAGTGGCCGTTGTCTAGATTTGTTCGGGAAACATTCCTCCGATATCTTAGGTGGCATACTGCTCTAGGTTGCATTGATTAACAAGGTTTACCTGTACCGTGTTATATCCGACCCCACAGAAACTAGCGTGTCCGTAGGGCGCAACTTCCATACAGCCAATGGTGCTTTGTGATTGTCATTGATATCATTGGCACCGCAACTCTGTGTCCCCATTATGGTGACTTTGGCAGAAGCGAGTATCCGGGGGAAATTATATCAAAAGCCGTAGACTACCGTCCCACCAATACTATATTGACAGAGCTTCATGCTGATGGTTGTCTCTGCTCGCACAATAGCCTTCATGCTGGATACTATGACTAATCTTGTATCTTCGGTGATCAGACAATGGCGTTCCCTTTCAATGCTGGTCTTAAATATATTTTAGTATTTCTTGCAATATGTTGATACCGATACTCGTGTTGGATGCGATTTTCTTGTCCTTTCACCACTTGAGCATCAGGCATGTCATACTCTGCGTGACAAGATTGTTTTTGGCGTGTAGATGTGTAAGTAGACCGCATGCATTGTTTGTTGCTTAGTTGATTGGTTTCACTTTATCGTGTCGCTGTCATTGTTTTCCCTTTCCCTTCCGTCGGTTCGATCCCGCTCTTCAGTGATCTTGTTTTCCGGTTTCCCCCTTGTGTCCGTTCTCTCAATTCCCTCCACAATGCGTGGAAGGTTCGCTAATTGGATATCATAAACCGGTAAAATCATTTTCAGACATAAGAAAACCGTGGCTGCAATATATTAAGACGCACGGGTGTGGAACGCAGCCAATATCCTTTTAATGATATCGGACTCGGCGTGGAGGGAGGGGTGCGCTTCATGTAGACAAGGGATTCTCTCCCAGTAATCAAATGCTCAAGTTGATTCTGAATCTGAATCCGTTTATCCCAAAAGTTGGCCCGCATCGGGATCGGTAGCATTGTCAAAAAGGGCTTGGGACTTGGCCCGAGGCTTAGGACATTGGGACTCTTGTAGCTTGTCTATCAAAGGCTAAGTCGTGATGAAATATCGTGGTTCGTAGGAATTATTATTAAGTTTAGTTGACTCTTCTGTCGCTGGTCTATCTGATATCAAGGTCTGGTCTGATTCTGTTGGGTATGTAAATATCGGAGTTTCATAGGCATTTGTGGGCCTATTTGGACAATGAGCTAACCGTTCCTAGAATATAGAATTAGGCATCGTTTGATGGAGAACTCACCTTGCTTCGAAACTGCTATTGCTTCCATCACTCCGATCCTCTGCGCATTTAGAAAGTCCTTGCCAATAAGCCTTCTTCCTCTTGCTACAAGATATATAACTATCCAGGTTAACCGGATGCGCGGGGTCAAGCGCCGGAGAGGACTGGTTGGAGGGGACGGGGAGAGATTGGCCAATGGGCGGCGTCGGAGGTGTACAACTGCGCCACTCATTCTGATCTTGCTTTTGTTGCTCAGCGGCGACCGTGTCCTGATGGACTAGGTGACAAAAAAAAGCGGCAATATTGTGGATGAACAATGGATAGAGCTTCTCAGTGATTCTCTCGTCGTTGGCCAAGTCGAGTGCTCGTTCATAAGGGACCCTTTGTCTTGGTTAGCCAATGTTTTATCTCGACGGTCAAGGAGCGTACCAGGCGCCCTTCAAGTGTGCAGGGCCAATGTCGACGATATATAGAACTCTCTCCTTCTTTAAGATGGAATTTCGTTCACTGGGAGTCTTACCAGCTGCATCTAAAAGCTTTGTTCCATTGACCATGTCGTTGTCTAAGATAAGGTTAAATATAGAGTCATTGGTAAACTTTGGTCTCGAGCTCTCACCTTCACGACGGGCAATGCAAACACCTTCAAGCTCAACCTCATAGCAATTGGTTCCGCCGTCTTCCCATGGAGTGCAGGTGAGTTTGAGTTCCATCTCAGGAGGATGGATCTGACCAGTAAGGTCCAAGAACCGATAGACAGGTGGCATAGCATCACCGGGGCGGGCGGCAGGCATAGGAGGAACACTTGGTGGATTGACCAAGTTTGATATGAGAGGATTGGTGGAAGCTGAGCCATGATACATCGGGACGGTTGGCCGGTAGGAAGGCCGTGATCGTGGGACCACATGGATCAGCTGATCAGCATTTTGTTCGTCCTGTTGACTGGTTGTGGCTGGCAATGCGTAGAGACACTCGATGCGGCGCCTTGTGCAGTTCTTGCAGATGGGCCGCGCCTCATCGCACTGGAGAGGAGTCAGTCGCCGTCAGCATCATGGTTGGGTTGTGGGTCAGGCTCCAAACAGCACAGCACAGCACAGCACAGCGGATTGGCACATTGGCACATACCTTGATCTTGCGTGACTTGCACGTTGTGCATCCGTCTTTGGTTTTGGTGTGTCTCCGGCGCTTCTTGTACGGACGCGTCACATACGCGGCATCATCGTCATCATCATCAAAATAATCATAGGGTGGTGTTTTTGGCCCCGCCGCCGAGCTGTGCTGGGCGGACCCGTAGTGTTGGACCTCACGCTCGTTCGCAGTTCCGGACATGGTACTGGACCTGGAGTGATGATGCCCATGGCCTATCGAGGTGCTGACGCCTACATCGAGGCAAACGTGAGAAACTAATCTCGTCGCTGCTGGTAAAAATAGTCGATGGACCTACCTGGGCGGTGCCTGGGCTCCATGACGGCCTCCATGGCGGCACAGGCTACTGAGCAGCAAGCTGCGCTATATTCTGGAGCTTAAGAACCAAGATCCGTCCCTCGCTAGTCAATGGACCACGGCGGTATAGGAATGAGGGCGGTTATCCCTATCTTGTCAGGAAAAATCAGGAAGGGAGGGGACACCCGTTAGCGCCAATTTCGGGCTGACGCCTGGCTAGCTGAATGCGAGCGCTCATTTGTGCCCTCACTGCGTCCGTAACCGCCTCCAATGAGGACACAGATGCGCGCGCTTGCGTGACAAGGGTACCAGCCACATACATGTGTTCATCGCTACATAGTCTTGTTAATCCGCCATGGTTATTCAAGACATGGGTTTTCGCCTTGAAATCGCACTATTTGCGTGTACGGGACACGAACCGTGGACAGGAATTATCACAGCTCCATCTCTAGCCTCAACAACCCCGGTTCCAACATTCGACACGGCATATGCAAGCTGTATATTTTCGCATTCTATTGTATTGAACTTTTTTTTTTAATCTCATTTCATCATCAAAAAGAAACGACTACCATCCATTGACCTTCAACTGCTTGCCAATTCGCCGTTGGGCTTGGAATGGAGTGGAATCACGCGTTTTTCATGAGACCCACGATTCAGCCTCAGTTAACCTCATGACCCTTGCGTCTTGGCACTACACTTGGCCCTAAGGCTGAATTACACCGCCACAGTAGTCACCCCTGGGGCCAATCAACTATCGCAGCGTGACGCCACTCATTCCGAAGTATTGCATCGCCACATCCTTCTTATGCTTAATCATTGCAGCCTTCGTTGATTTGGGCGAAGCAAGGCGGCATCTCAAATGCGAGTGGAGTAGAAACGAAGAAACGGCAAATTGTTAAATAGAGAAGGACGCCCAGTAGAAACCATCAATCGTAAATTAATTCGCATCATCTGTGTCGCACCTCAAATCAAGTCTCATCATCAGCCCATACCAATACGTACCTTTCAGCCTCCAGACCTCGGCATGGCCACATTAGAACATCAGATACAGCAAGCTTCTGTCAGAAACTCAGAGCTTCTTCGTATCCTTGCACAGACAGATTATGCACCGGTCGCATTCAAGGAGCAGACCAACTTTATCACCAGCCTACGCGCCCACATCGAATCCAACGATTCGAAACTCAAAGACCTCGAGCGCCAGCGTGTAGCCGAGCTCGCCGACCATGAGAAGTTCCGAGACAGCCATTTCCGCCGCTTTATGTTCAAGGCCACAGGCAAAAAGGAAAAGTTTGCCGCCATGGCTGCCAAGGAGGAGAAGGAATTTTACGATGTGCTAAGACGGCAGCACGAAACCACAGTCTTCAACAACGGTCTAAAATACCAGCTCGAGGAGGCACAGAAAGTCCAAGTCGAACTTCAAGAGGCCGAGAAACTTCACCGAAACAGCCAAATAGAGTTGGATAACTTGTATAATACTATATTTGCGGGAGAAACGCCCAATTTCCCCGAGGAGGACGAACTAGAACGGCAGAGCGACTCTGCGCTCCAGTACTACCACGATACCCGCGTTCAGCATGAGGAGCAGGCCCGGGCCCTCTCATTACTCAGCGATAGTCTTAAGAAGATAGGAGAATCATCAAACCACATGGGAGAAGCACTCAGGGCTTCGCGACTCGATATTTTTGGCTTCGACGGCCTCGCTGACGCCATGGAGCGCAGCAGTTTAGCCAAGGCCGAGGTCGCTTATAGAGAAGCACGCAGTGCTGCCGAACGCGCCAACGTTACTGGCCTTCCCACCGTCAATATCAATCACGGCCACATCATGCGCGACGTCTTCTTTGACAGCATCATCACCGACCTACAATTTCACGAAGAGATCAAGCGCGCCGAGGTAGAGGTCAAGAAGTTCAGAAACGCGATCCTGCGACGCATTCGTGTGCTAGAAGAAAAGCAGAATGCTGTAGCAGATCAGCTTAGGAATGCGGAGAAAGACTTGGAAGATAAGCGTAACAAACTGCAGGCCGAAAGACAGAAGCTCTTTGAGCGCATCGCCCGAGAAAGAACATAGGTTTTCAAGTTTAATGTCTTTCTTGCTATTAATATGTAATACTACAATATTTCTGTAGCGTGTAGGTACTTAGAGATTGCCATAGCGAGTTAATGAACGGATTTGGATTGCAAACACCAGTGGCATTATTTAGGGTTATTTATTGTTGAGTATTTCTATTCCTACACATACATTTTGCTACTTGCACACACAAAGCACCTAGCTAGGATCTTTCTAAGGACTTTTTATTTTTAATAAATAAATAATATTTTTTAAATTATTATAAAATAAATTATTTACTATAAATAAATTATTTAAATAATTTTTACTATCTATATTAATAATAAAAGTATATATTTGATGTGTACGAATAGGATTACTCTTATTGTTATTGATGGTGGTAAAACATCGGCTGTTGCATGCTCTAATTACTCTTTCTCCGACTCTGTCCTATTGCAGCCTCGTAATCTTACGCCACGTATTTGCTCAAAAGTCCCTCATCTTCTTATTATTTCCCATTTGCTGACAACTTGAACACGTCAACCCGCACCAATATTAATCAGCGCATCGACGCCTAGCTGTCAAGAGGCCATTGAGGCAAAGGAGATGGGGACGCCCAGCTTTTCGACCGATGCAGGGGATAATAACCTAACCCAAACCACGTCGTTCTCTGGCGTCGGAATCCAAAACACAGGTAACATCAGTGTTAATGGGGATATAAATATTGGTAAGGCAGTTAAAGTCAGCCAATAACAGGGCGGAGATCTGACTCGTGAAATTCTAGGACACCATCCAAATGCCAGCTTGCTTGCCGACCTCAGAGTAACAGATCCCCGCTATGACAAGGAGCGTATCGAGCGCACAAAGGGGGGTTTACTTGCCGACTCGTACCAGTGGGTCCTCGGCAACCCTGAGTTCAAAAGCTGGCGCGATGACGCCGATATACAGCAATTATGGATACGCGGTGACCCTGGAAAGGGCAAAACTATGTTGCTATGCGGCATAATCAACGAATTACAGGAATCGCACGCAAAATCTCACAATATTGTATATTTCTTCTGTCAAGCAACAAGCTCGGTTCTCAATAGAGCCACAAACACACTTCGCAGTTTAGTATTTCTACTCCTTATCCAACAACCATGCCTCATCAAATACGTGAAGCACAAGTATGATCAAGGGGGGAGGAAAATATTCCAAGACGGAAACGCCTGGGATTGTCTTTGCAAGATTTTCTATGAAATGTTGCAGGATTCAAACTTGCGAGATACATTCATCATCATTGATGCCCTAGATGAATGCGACGACGGCCTTCAGCCACTGCTGGCCTTGATTCAAAAAGTTCACAAAAGTACCAACTCGAAAGTACTTGTTTCTAGTAGAAATTGGCCAGAGATCGAGCGTGGGTTACAGCAAGCTCCATGCCAAAAAGCATGCCTTTCCTTGGAGCTTAATCAGAACGCCATCTCATCTGCTATAAATATTTACATCGAAACCAAGGTCAATGAGCTAGTACACAAAAAGGATTACGATGAAGAAACACGTATAGAAGTATACAACTACCTTGTGGCAAATTCAAATCAAACCTTTCTCTGGGTAGCCCTAGTGTATCAAGAGATTTCTGCCTTTGATGTTGAAGGTTGGAATGCTATGGCGGTTCTACGTCAATTCCCCCCAGGCCTTGATTCATTGTATCAGCGCATGGCGCACCAAATACTCAAACAGAGACAGTTGGACCTATGCAGACAAGTCATTGCCGTAGCGTGCGTGGTTTATAGACCTGTCAGTTTACAGGAACTCATGACTCTTGTTGAGTCACCCCAGGATTTCCCCAAGAACATGCGTCATGTGGAGACCATCATCGGCCATTGCCGCTCTTTTCTGACGCTTCGCGATGGCATAATCTACTTTGTGCACCAATCGGCGAAAGAGTTTTTGTTGTCTAAATTTCAGGCAGACATTCTTCCTCAAGGCCGCCTTGACCGCCAGCATCAAATTCTCTTCAAGAAATCACTGGACAGCATGAGAAGCACTCTTCGACGAAATATTAGAAGAAGCCTTCACTCCAATCTGGGAGACACTCTTGGTAGCAGGAGTTACGGACGCCTTGGCCTTGGTGTACCCAACATAAAAAGCAAGGAACTTGAAACAGACCCGCTGGCAGCGTTGCGCTACTGTTGCGTTTTTTGGGTCGATCACGCCGAAGATGCGAGCCTCATCAACGCCAGCGTCCAAGACGGCGGGGACGTGCACGACTTCTTCAATAACAAATTCCTCAATTGGCTAGAAGCACTTGGCGTTATGGACCGTACGTCAGAAGGTATTTTGGCTATGAGGAAATTGAATAGCATTGTTGCCCAGTCGTCTGAGAGCATTGGAGATGCGACCAGGCAAATGGTTCAAGACGGGCTTCGATTCCTCCTATTCTCTAGGGCCATTATTGAACAAGATCCCCTTCAAGTATACAAATCAGCTCTAATCTTCAGCCCGACAGCCAGTTTAATACGACAAAGGTACAAAGACCAAGAATGTCCCGAATGGGTTATCTCTGAGTGTGGGGTGGAGAAAGAGTGGAGTGGATGTCTTCTGACATTAGCAGGTGACACACGTCGTGGACGCCCGTTGGTCTTTTTACCGTCGCGAGAAAGAATAAGAATGGTAACGGGCTGGGAAAATGGGAGCGTTAAGATCTGGGATCCATCCACTGGCACGTGTTGGCAGACCTGGGTCGCATTTGAGAACCAAGTTTGCTGGTTAGTTGCTCTAGCAGATGGCACCAAGATCGTAGCTGGGTCAACAGACGGAACCGTTAAAACCTTGGAGATGGCCACTCGCAAGTGTCGGACATTGACCCGAAACGCGATATACGGAGGGGTATCGTCAGATGGTGAACGGCTTGCGCTCTGGTCGGACCCCGACGTCAGGATCTGTGATGCGATAACAGGTATATGTCTACAAACTATATCTGCTGGCAGAGGGGTAAGGCTAGCCAAATTTTCACCCGATGGCACAAAGTTAGTGACTGTGGCGGATTGTGGCACTTGTATCTGGGACATAGCTACAGGAAACCGTCTGTGGGCCATGGATCAAGCTACAATTGGAAGCGCTAAATTTTCGCCGGACGGCACACAATTCGCAGGTGTGGTGACTGGGGAGGAACTCCGAGTCTGGGATACAACCACCTACAAATGTACCCACACTTTTGGGGGACGTATTTCCTGTGTGGAGTTTTCTCGGAACGGTGAGCACATAGCATTTGCGACAGACGACGGCATTATCTACGTTTGCCATGGTAAGCATCGAAAAGCGTTAACCGTTGCTGCCGGCCCCGTATATTCCCTTGCTTTTTCACCCGACGGTGCCTGGCTTGCCTCAACATGCCTGCATGGGATGATTCGTGTCTGGGACACACAGGTAATTGTATCCGAACAGGAAATTAAACCCAGGCCTTCTGATCTTTCGACGCTAGTCGTATCTCCCGACGGGACACGTTTAGCCTCTTCAGATAAGGACTTTGTCAAAATTTGGGACGCGGCTACAGGTGCGTGTTTACGAACATTCAAGGCTGACTATGTCAGAGAATCGACACTATCCTTTTCTCCAGACAGCCGATGGATCGTTTTCCCACTCGATCATAACACCCTGCAAATGTCGCCTGTAGCCGGTGACTACAGGTCGCTCATTTTCGGGGGGCAGGATGACATACCGACGTCTCTTGTGTTTTCACCAAATGGTAGGAGGATTGCTTCAATGTCAGGTCGTGGCATTACCCAAGTGTGGGACGCATCTACATGCGCGTGTCTAAACACTTTTGCCAGAGGTCATGAACGCTGGCAATCCGGGGCTGGGCTATTGACATTCTCCTCAAATGGCGCTCGGCTAGTGTCGGGATATATATCGGCAAACGATTTAAAGATATGGGACCTGGCGAGCGGAACATGCCTATCCAATCTCACTGATACTTCATACCATCTTTCATGGTCCCCTATACGCCAAATATGCCTTCACACTACTTTTGGTGTCTTTGATGTGCAGCGGGAAATGATACCCGAAACATCTCTCGAGGCTATCAAAGGGATACCAGAGCTAGGCGTTAAGGATGAGAGATGGGTTATGAAAAAACAGGGACCCAAGCTTTGGATCCCCCTAGAATATCGTGCTCATCTTATAACACTTAGTGGAACAATGCTCGCATTCGGTTATAACTCTGAAAAGGTTGTTGCCATTCGGATCCCACTAAATGACCTAGATTAGATATGGAATCAAAAGTTAATTGCAATGGGAAAATAATCTGTCTTTGAATATTTACGCTTCATGAATAGTATCCTTTGGATTGGGAAGACGCTGATTGCCTTTACTCGCATACTTTGAAACGAGACAAAGTGTTACTTTCGCTCATGATCGACGATTTTCTATTTTTTACAGCGCAAGGGCAATAAAAGCCCAGGCAGTTGTCGTATCCAGCTACATGTTCTTTACCATCAAAATATCATCTAATAGAACACCAGGTCAAATGGTTATGGGTCACATAATACAAAAACACCCAACTGCAGTCTAAGCAAACCAAGGAAGTCTCAATCAATTAATACATTTATTCCGATGCAATCTGGCATACCTAAACAACCTAGAATGATTCTACAACGCTCAACTTCGATTATTGCCGCGAGATTTACCACCCAACATCTTTGCTTCGTGTGAGATTTGCGCCAATTCATCAGCCTCGATGATTTGTTTCTCATATCCGTTCAAAGCAAGGCTAACGAACGCCCCAGCAAGATCGTCAACCTGGATAGCACCGTACAGTTTGCCCGTCAGTCTCCCGAAAAGTCCTGCGTCCGATGGCAATATACCACTTGGACGGGCACACCAAACTTTGAACCGGTAGTTTTTCTCTACGAGCCCGCACAACCCCTTTTCGACCTGACCCTAGAGTAAGTGTCAGCACCAGCCATTATGCATGCAGATCAAATAGGCGAAGATAGGTACTTTGACCAGTCGAGTATCAGCCATGAACGACAAGGACTTTTGTTGGTCCCATTCAGCGTATTTCCCGCTGCAGAAAATGAAGCGGAAATCTGTATTTGCTGGTAGGCTTGGAGCCAGATGCTTTTTGAATGCAGTTGCAGCGGCAAGGGTATAATCAACCTGGACTTTGCGGTATGTTTCCATGTCAGGAAACTGTGGTGCACGCCCGCCAATAGCCCTGGGAGCCAGGAGTCAGTGCAAATCGTGGATGCGGGCTTCACTATACGCACCAAATGCAAGCCTCACATCCAACAAGCTTCTGTAGCACATCGGGTGGATAGGTTGAGAAGTCCTCATGTATAATGACTGTGACTTTTGTGTGCTTGGCGATTTCGTCAGGAAGATTCTTTCTCGAGAGAACGAAAACGTGAGTGATGGCAATATTCGCGATGCACTCGCGAATGACTGCTTGGCCTACAAAGCCTGTTGAACCGGTAACCACGACCTTCATGTCTCAAGCTGTGTCGAATCAAATTGCTTTGATGTAGGATGACTGGAAAAGATGGGATCGGACTGGCTGCCTTATAACATCTTGTTTTTGTTGCTAGATATAAAGTCACATAAATCATTGAAAGTCTAATTCTACAATGAGACTTAATTTTACAGCATATTATGCGGAGTTTGCGAAAAAGTCGTATCTTGCATGAACGACGCGGAGTTCTCGATTAACAAGTGAACCAGGCTCCGCTCAAAGCAAAAGCCCAAACTCCGCAACTTACACAGCGCTCCGAGCAGTAGCCACTCTTCAACCTGATTGGAAATCACTGCTTACGATATCTGATACAGGTGCGTTTCTAGGAAACGGGAAACACGCGACCCGCGCGCCATTGAGAGACTGCAGCTTAGAAAATCTCCAATTGGGGGATCCTAGAGCAGAGCGCCCGCTCATGGAAGCCACGCTTCCCGCGCGCGCGTGGGGGGAGTCTTTTGCGGATAAGGCCTAAACTTGCACACAGTGGATCCACAGTCACAGCAACGCCGTGGGTAGCCGCCAGCAACACAACCAGGATTATCGTAAGTTTACTTGCATTATCGATCTACAGCGCAAGACTAGCAGGGGTTACCAGTTTCCTGGAAGAGATGGTCATGTTGTATGAATACATGAAGTATACTCTAGGCAATATCACTTCATTCTTGGAGATCATGTAATCGGTATAAACAGAGCATCTTAATCTTCATCTAGTGCAAAATCAACCGCAGCTTGAGCGTGTATGATGCTGGTATCCAAGAGCGGGACAACGCTATCCTCTGAACCGACCAGCATTCCAAACTCCGTGCAACCTAAAACAATTGCCTCCGCACCGCGAGTAACCAAGCCTGATATTATTGACCTAAATTTCGCACGGGTCTCGGGATAGAATATGTTGTTGACCAGCTCGTCGAATAGAGCGTCGTGAATGATATTTTGCTCCTTTTCTTCTGGTATCAAGACCTCAAGTTCGTACTTGTCCTGTAGGCGGTTGACAAAGTAGGTGCCGGTCATCGTATATTTGCTTCCGAGCAAGGCTATGGTGTGATATCCTTGGTCCAGTATTCTTCTACCCGTCACGTCGACAATGTGCAGCATTGGAAGGTCCACGTTCGGGGTGATGTACTTGTCAGCCGCGTGGACCGTATTGCACGCCAACAAGAAGAAATCAGCTCCGGCGCTTTTTAATTTAGTCCCTTCGGCAGCGAGTATCTCTCCGATTTCTTCCCATTTTCCAGCTTTTTGGGCTTGTCGTATGATTGAGAAGTCCGTTTGAATAAGAACAAGTCTGGGTGTTTGATCGCCATTGCCTGTGCGGGTTTTGTAATATTCATGGATCGCTCTATAATAGATCAAGGAACTTGGCCATGCTATGCCCCCAATTATCCCAATTGTCTTCATTTCAAAAAGAATAAAGTTGCAGGTTTTGTAAGAAAGGCACTATCGATTGTGGTCGTGAAAAGAGGATGTCAGGTCTTGGTGGCAATTTAAACTCCCCTCCCCCTACCCTTGCCATAAGAAAGGCCGCCAAGTGGCCAGTATCTACGAGGGTTTTGTTCATTCTCATCGCCCCGCTTTGTTTCAAACTTCTCCACAGGCTAGCGATAATCCTGGAGGGCGGACTGTATCGTATCGTATGATGACACCAATGTTTAACGATGATAAGAGCCACTAGAAATTCGAAATGCCTGCCGTTCAAGTTCCTTCTTCAAGGCAATGATCGACTATATTTGAAGGCCGTGTTATCTGATTGAAGGAGCTTTTCATAATACTGCTGAGACCACTCTGGAGGTTAGGAGGTCTCAGGGAAGAACATCTGCATCATAGGTTGAGATTGCCATGGATGGACCGTGGCCGGCTGAGCTGACTAAGAGGAGGATTAGCCGCACACACCTCGCTTGGATATTTCATCGCTTAATTGTGGCTCGGTGCCGAGATGTCGGAGTTGATCCTCGTTTAGAAAGCCGAATCTGGGGTTTTCTGGCGTCGGCAGGCCCGATGGCCCCAACGTCAAGCGCTTATTGGTTTATTTACAGTAAAAAAAAACAGGGTCCATTTCGCAAACTAAGCCTGATACAGCCATTTTGACGCTCTGTAATGAAAGCCGTAAAGTTGCAAATAGCTTCCTTGGATCCTCGGACAATAAGTCCAATAGCTTACAAATTTAATCCGCGCATTCGTATAAGGCTTCCTCCCGCATTTGAATCTTAAATATCAGCCTTGATAGGTCAAAAAACGATTTTTTTTAATAAAAAAAAACCGCTCATGAAGTAGTCAATGGATTCGATTTGGCCATGAGATCCAGGCTAAAAGACTCAGGGCTTATCGGTAAGCCAGACATTTCTTATTCCTCCGGCGCAAATAAATCCCCGCGCATGTATTTCAGACCAGTATCGCAAGCCACCGTCACGACTGTCTTTCCTGCTCCCAGTTTGCTCGCCAATGAGATCGCGGCAACAACATTCAGGCCAGTCGAAGTCCCGACCAGGATACCTTCCTCCTTTGCCAATCTTCGGCACATAGCACGTCCCTCAGCTTCAGAAATAGCCCATGCCTCATCGTATAGTGATTTGTCAAGCAGGGGAGGCATAAACCCAATTCCGATGCCCTCGACACCATGTGTACCGGTTTGACCCTTCGTAATAACAGGAGCAGATTCAGGTTCCAAAACCACAACCTGGCATTGCGGCCACTTGGACTTGAGAACCTTTGAAACGCCCATGACCATACCGGCACCGCCAACAGCACCACAGAAACCATCAATGCCATTCGGCAATTGTTCTGTTAGCTCGCGGCCAAGATTTCCGTAACCAACCAAAACATCTCGGTTTTTAAATTGGTCCGCGAGGTATGAGCCAGGGCTTTGCGATATCTCATTTGCTCGTTCTCTCATGGATGGTATCAAATCTGCAGTAATCTTACCGGTAGGGCTCTTGATCAGATCGACTGTAGAGCCAAAGGCAGACATGGTGCGGAGCTTTTCAGCAGCAAAGGCATCAGATGACACCACCTGGAAATCATAGCCTTTTATCCCACAGACGAAAGCTAATGACGAGCCAGTACTGCCACCTGTTGCTTCTACAACAGTCATGCCGGGTCGAAGTTCACCTCGACGTTCAGCCTCTTCGATGATGGACCGCGCCATCCGATCTTTGTATGATCCCGTGGGATTTAGATTTTCTAGCTTGATGAACACTTTAGCATGCCCTTCTGGGACAACACGTCGTAGTTGGAGGCATGGGGTGCTTCCGATGGCATCAAGCACATTGTCGATTGGAGGTGGAGTCATGATGCAGTGATTGCCAACGCTCTCTCTCTCTTTTGTTCCAAAATGAGCCAATTCAAAATGAGCCACACTTGTTCTAATTCATCAGCTGTTGAAAAAAGATTTCTCTAAAAGACGAGAACGCATATGGTAGTCATCTCATCTTCACAAGTCAGCTGAAGTGATTAAGTACTCTCGTCAAGTGGGGCCGCGGAAATCCCAAAGTCATTACGTTTTAGGCCAGTGCAAATCTAGCCATAGGCACGTTATGGCGGAAGGTGGGGGTTAAGCGGAAATTTGTAACGAGAATCTTTCCTTGGCGATGGTCTGAACTCAATTGCATAAATTATGCCCTCGGTTATTGAAGGTTGAGCTAATAATTGAAACCTAATATGTAGATCAAGTCAAAGAAGGAGATATATATACGAAGTATCATATTTACTCCTTATGCTGGACTTCCAAGACCTTCTCTCCTGGCCTTCCGAGGGCTTCCCTATCATCCAACTGCTTCTGCAATCTGTCGGCAACAATACGTGCGGATGTTCCGTGTTCGGAGTAGAGCAAATCAACCTCTTCGAGTGAAAGTCTTGCGGTTTCGGGATAGCAGTAATAAACTAGGGGCACGAATGCCAAGTTCAGGCACATGAAAATGAGGTACGCCTTCCATTGGAGGTGGCTGATGAGTGTGGGTGTGACCATGACGATAAAAAAGTTCTAGAGATCGTTAGAGACAGCACAATTACCCTTGCGTCATTTCAAACTTACCCAGATCCAATTTGATGAAACAGCAATAGCACTGCCTTTGCTACGGACGTGGAGGGGGAGAATCTCTGGAACATATGCCCAAGGGACACAGGCAACAGTTGCTCCGTAGATCAGCATGAACTGGCAAATTTATCAGTATACAAGATCAGTAGCCAATTTGACGAACTTACCAAGAAGAAGAATGCAACACTGGCGATAGATGTCGAATGGGAAATGGAGGTGTTCTTGAAGCTGAGGAGGATGCTAATGCACATCATTGCCAAGCCACATCCAATTGAGCCCACGATCATGGGCTTGCGACGACCAATGCGGTCGGCTAAAGTAGCAGGGATCAAAGATCCAATCAAGAACATAAGATTAATGCTATCCACGCAATCAGCCTCGTTTACTTGACCAGATGTGATCAGGGCGCCAGAACTTACGTTGCACTCAACAAGACCGACATTTGGTGAGACAAGCCGACATTCTTCTGAAGGACCGTAGGCATGTAATATCTGCCAAATAGTGTTAGCTGAATCCTCAAAGAAGTGATTTCGTGGTTCCTAACACGACGAGGTTGATGCCACCAATCTGGTTCATAAATTGCATGCCGTACGCAAGAAGAACTCGTTTGCCGGTTTGAACCTTGTCCTTTTGGAAGATCTTTTTCCAAGAATAATCGCCAGCTGCTGACTCCATGCGCAGAGCATGAAGAATCTCGTTCTGTTCTGTCAAAACCTTCTCGTCTTCCGGCTCTTTGTCGTAAACATCACACAACACTTGCAGCGCCTCTTGGCTTCGGTCTTTTCTGTAGAGATATCTCGGTGATTCGGGAAGTCCGAGTGTCATCAAAGTGACGATCTTTCCTCGCATGTCAGCTAGTTTTCCGTGAATCTTGAAAAGGGCGATGCATACCAGGACGAAAAATAGTTGGAAACCCACGGGAAGTCTCCATCCAAGAGGGCCGTTGATACGAACCATGCCGTAATCAAAGAATGCAGCTATGCAACTTATTAGACCTGAGAATATAGAGCAGTTTCCAAGTTCTTACAAATGACTAGTCCAAGGCCAACAAAGACTACTTCAGAGCATACAAGACGGCCTCTCTTTGAAGCCTCGCAGAGCTCGCTTTGATACACAGGGACCGTAGATGTCTCAAGGCCAGTGCCGATGCCCGTGACGAAACGACCAACCATGAGGTGAGCCATGTTTACTGCTGAGGTTTGCAGCGCTGCTCCAACCTATTCCATTATTAGCCGCGAGAAATCGGGCAGGCCAAAAGGTGGCTTTGCTTACCGTAATCCAAGCCATCGCAATGTAAATGACATTTCGTCGACCAGTTCGATCACCAATGAGCCAACACAAAGCACATCCAGCGAAACATCCCAGATTATAGATGCTGAGCATAAATCCCAATTTGGCATCGCCAGGCTGGCCCAATACTTCCAAGAGGTGAGTGTTGGTGACCAGACCACTCATCACTCCTTGATCATATCCGAAAAAGATGAACGCGATTTGGCAGGTGAATGTTATCGCCCAGAAGGGACCGACCCCTACCAAAGGGACTGAACTTCATGATGGGAAAATATTATCAGATGTCGTGATAGTGTTGAATGGTTGTGGACGAATCTGGGGAAAACCTGGGGTCCGGGGTAGCATGAGATTTATGTATTTGATCATGGCCCTAAGCGACCCCGAGCCCCAAGCGTTGGACATGGACACCATCATGAGATCACGCCACTCTAACCAAAGTATCGCCCGATTGATGTTTTACTCGGCTTTGCTTGCCAGTATCGCTGCGAGTAAATGACAGTTCGAGTCAAACTCGGCGCTATACACGGAGCCATCAGCATTCCCCTGTGACCGTTGTAACACGATTAAGCGAAAAACCGGGATGAAAGCGAAGTCAATTTGAAATGGCGCGCCTAAATTCCTTCAATTGGATTAGCCACCTCTTCTCCGCACTCGAGTGACACTCCTCCCCACCAAGTTCAATGGTCATAGCGCATTTAGCTCTGACCTCGTTTACCATCTCCAAGTTAAACTGGCCCTTTCTTTTCCAGAAAGGGAGAATTAAATACATATGCGAGTGTAAATATACGAGATATCACATCAATCCGATGGCCTTTTGTTGAAAGAACAAGGGAACGACAGGTTGTGATCCTGTCAATCTGGGCTGAGCTGTGCCCAAGATGCCCTGTGAAAATTCATTCTCTCCCATTTCATGTGCGTAGGCTTGAGCGAAGCATCAAGGCTTCCGTTAGATCAGATTTCATGTGTTACCTTTGAGCTGACAATGCCAAATTGTTGTCTACTGAGCAGTCTAGCCAGTGAGGACATCATCTAGGCGCTGCACCAGCTGGTCTTGAGATGCTTTCCAATTTAGTCAATCCGGTTCAAAGTAATCCAAAGCTTCTTAGCCTCAATAGTCGCCTTAGAGAATAAATATATGATTCGTTTCAATGGTAAGGCACATGAATTCTTTTCCAAAGATAGGTATAATAAGGAGCGTATTTTGGTAAGTTCTTTGCGGGAGCCCTTCGATTGTAGCAGTTCTCCAGGTCGACAAAATCCATCATTAGTACTATCGTAGCGGTACCTACTTGACCCCAAGACGTTGTATAAAACCATCTACTCTCAGCTCTGTTCAGTCCGTATCAAACCCAGTAAGCCAGGCATCGGAAAGTTGTCTGGTCGGCAAGATTTCCTATTTAGGATATTTAACCTCCGGCGGTTTTCGTCACGCTAACTTCGGGTATGATCCAACAGGAATTAAATTTTGCCAGCCAGGAAGTACCCAGCTAAAAGCGGGGAAATAATTAATGAGTTAGGGTCCAGAAGCGAGAGAAACCACTCCGTAAACGACTTTTTAGAGCGCGCATTAGCGAAAACTCATGTTGTAGCGGGCGACAGGAGATGACCAAGAACTTGCCATCAACTGAGACTATTGCATTATAGTGTAGCAGTCCGGTTTTAATCTGGGGGTGTTTGACTCGCCATCATTGCCAACTAGCGGCAAATCTACCTGTTTCGGTATTTTTAACGACTCTCAAAGCCGCGTGGCCAGTTTCAACATGATTGACATCATAGCATCGATTGTGGATACACAGTTGTCATGACACCGCATTTACGGCTCATCGCTTAGGCACAACGGACCAGTTCGTGATAGATCGGGACATTATATTATTTAAGTAGGCCACCAGGCATGCAGCAAGAATGACCCCATGCTCACATGCACTGTTCCCGTTCCTGCTCAATGGATTCTTTTACTGCAAGACTTAAACGTTCTGTACAAATGGAGGTTGGTGGAATCCTGGGCAATTCCCCAACTGTTACTCTTCAAGTACCCAGACGGCGACTTGTTTAATTGAAATTCTCAGAACTAGACCAGAGTGGATGCTTACCCCAGAATCCACGTTCATGCTAATCTTTGACGCAACGTGGAGTGCATGTAGACAGCGTTCGTTGGACAATTTCCCCCGTGCCTCACTAGCCTAATGATTTGCAGGGAAGAGGGGACTTTGTCATTGGGTGTCAAACCTACGTCTCTCACCTTAGGTTCGGCACCGGGCACAGCCATGTTGCGTATGGTGGAAAATGTCAACTTAGCTGGTGCATGTCATATCCTGTGACCCGAAGCTCATGCACATCCCCACTGCTTCCAGGCACTCAGAAACATGACGATCGATCGCCTTTGGCGAATATCCACTGAAAATAGTGAGCGCCCTGAGATGCGGTGGAGCCGGATCTGTTAAGAGATTATATACGCCATTATATCCTCCTTAGATATGGAACCTTTCCCAGTGACTATTCACTGCGCTTCCGGCACCCACATGCTCATATTAAACTGCTATGCAAAAACGAGAGCTGGCTCAGATGACTACATCATAATAAATTCGACCCAAACGACCAGGGAAAACTTCCCTGTATCTGCATGAGCCTAAATTCGGGGCAATAGCCCTAAACTAGCCCATCTTGGAGCGTTGCCATGTCTGGATGCTGAATATTACCACCGCGGGTGACATTCAGTAGTCAAGGCTGTACAAAGCTGTTCAACATTGTGTCAATAGGCTAGTACACCAAACGTAGTTCCATGTTATAAAAGACATGATTCGGTTTTAGAGAAGCATTTCCTGATTTTCGTGAGGTAAATAAGAATATCCCACACGTCGGCGCTACTCAAAACAGCCCTGGTCACTAGTGCATCTACATGGTTATGGACCAACCAGTGTATCTGAGCAATATGGTAGACATGTCAGCCCTTTCCAACAATCGACAAGCCTTGCACCCAAACCAATACTGGGTTGTTTCACAATTAGTCTCCTGTATAATACACCCACATCCCCAACCACAAAACCTTCCATCTGAGGCGGTGAAAACAGTGAATCCTGCCAGCACGAAGCTGTTGGTCTTACTGACTGCGCCACTTAATTACCTGAATGCTTTAGGCCCACATTATCATGCAGGGGGTTGAAGAAAATGTTGGACGCGCAACTCACGACGCAATTGAATCGGTCCTTCTCTTTCTGAAAATCTCGCCGCCAGAGATCAACATGGAACGAGCCGTTTACTCTATCGGCGCCCTTACTATCGCGGTGCTGGCCCTGAGAGCCATCAAGTTCATCAGCATCTACCTTCTCCCTTCGAAACTCCATCGCTACGCACATGCTTCGCCAGATGGCAAGCCACCATGGGCCTTGGTTACGGGAGCCTCGGACGGAATCGGGCTCAGTTTTGCTGGCGAGCTAGCTAAGCGGGGCTTCAACGTTGTTCTACACGGGCGAAACCACGCCAAGTTGTCCCTTGTTTTGTCTCAATTGCAAAGGGAACATCCCGAGCGATCGTTTCGGATCCTGGTTGCCGACGCCAGCGCTGTGCCGTGTCTGAACTGTATTCACCAACCAACTGAGACAAGCCTAGATTTTGACGCTATCCGAGCCGCCGTTGATGATTTGCATTTGACCGTGCTAATAAACAACGCCGGCGGTGGCTTAATCGGACCAAGATTTGTACCCTTGGGTGAATGCCTGGCAACTCCGGTCACCAACATCATCAGTCTCAATGCTCTGTTCCCGTTTCATCTGACACGCACACTTCTCCCTAAACTCACTAGAAGCGCACCAGCCCTTATACTCAACATCAGCTCGATGGCCGATGATGGCTTTCCTCTGGTAACCACGTACAGCGCGAGCAAGCAGTTCCTTATGAACATGACCCGGTCAGTAGGCCTTGAGATGAGTCTTCAGGGCAAAGCGGGCGAGGTCGAATCACTAGGTATTCGAGTAGGTGGGGTCACAGGAGTTTCGGCGTTGAAAGATCCGCCATCCGTGTTTACGCCAGATGCCCAGACCATGGCTCGGGCCGCTCTAGATCGGGCTGGCTATGGCCATGGAATTATTGTGGGATATTGGAGGCATGCGCTTCAGCAACTCGGCTCCAGTTTACTGCCCTCGTGGCTGGGTGACAAGGTTATTGTGGCAGTAATGCGAGAAACGAGGGCGAAGGCACTCAAATCAGAGTCAAAGCACGCCTAAGCGAGCAGATATTCTGTGCCCAGATATAAATTTCAGAGGTACCGACTTTTTACCTCAATAATGTGGTGTGAGAATCACATACTTGTACGAGTCAGCAGTGATATCATTTCCGCCATCTTTACTTACGTCAGGCCAATTCAAGCGTTCAACCACATCCAGAGGTCTCCGTTAGATTATACACGCAGTAGAATAAACCGCTTAAGGGATCCCAACATCAAAAGCGAGGCAAAAGTGGTTTTGCACGTCGATTTATTCCAGGCTATCAATACAGCCTCTATTTATCATCTAATTCTAAGTTCCCTGAAGTTGGGTAATAAACGGGCCTGGCGCTCCATGTCCTTTCTCACTTCAACCGATTGATCAGTTACTTGAAATAATGTGATTACTTCCATTGAGGCTGGAAAGAAATCAATCATAGCAGGAGC
Source organism: Calonectria hongkongensis (assembly GCA_017140755.1). Taxonomy (NCBI): domain Eukaryota; kingdom Fungi; phylum Ascomycota; class Sordariomycetes; order Hypocreales; family Nectriaceae; genus Calonectria; species Calonectria hongkongensis. Next base: position 1,084,372 of record JAACJA010000014.1, read on the forward strand.
AACGTTGTTGTCCCCTCCGTCCGCTCTAACATAGAAGCAGCATTCATTCATCGACAAAGATTTCAATGTCGAAAATTCTTTCAATGTCGTAATAAATGCTCCTGATCCAATCTTGTTCCGCAGCACAGCAAACCACTCCGTCTTGACTTCTAAGTGCTTCAAAGTGTTCTTGCAGGAAGAAAGCTCTCCAACCAAGTCGCTCGGGCTTAACAGGGATCTAGAAACCTCCGTGCCAGGGTACATGTGGTGAATGCCAGAGAATTCGTAGCTGAAGCTTTCCAGTGCGTTACAGGTCTTCAACAGTGTCCGGATGTCACCTTGCTCGACAGTAGAGTTCTTGAATTTCAGGGATGTAAGATTTCCCAATGGGAGATTTGCAGCAGCGCTTGCGCATTTGCTAAGTTCCAATTCTTTGAGGCTCGGCGCTCGCTTACAAAGCTCTTCAACATCACATAGACTAAAGCCCTCGCGAGAATCACGGCCAATCAGAGTCAATCTGTGCAAAGAGTCCAATTGTGTAGTCGAGTGCAGATATTCCCCGTACTTGGTAAATTCGGTCATCTTCAGTAAGATCGTCTCCACATTCTTCGCTGAGCTCATAAGCAAATCGGCGAGAAAGGCATGTCGAAGCGCATAGTCGCTCTCCTCTGAAAGGTCTTCGAGCTTTTCTTCCTCCTCTTCTATAAAATCTTGCTCATTATTTTCATCCTCTTCTTCTTCGTCATCACTTTCTGAATCTTCAAGGAGATAAGGTCTAGGCCTCCAGTTTCTTGGGAGATACATTCCCAGGGTCTCGACAATCTCATTGATGATAGGCATCTGCGCCTCACGAACCATGATATACTTGTCCAAATTCAACTGTCTTACATGAGTGGCCAATTCCGGGTGATGGATGAGCGTATGGAGGAATGAAAGTGGTCGTGGCTGTACGACCTCGTCTCGTTGAATGGGCCCGTCTAGCTGAATTGCATGATACAAAAACGGCGTCGCAATGGCATGAAGCCGGCGCGATACTAGGTTTAACTGGCTCAAATCTACCTGGTTGGCCCAAATGTAGTTCCATCCATTTCTTGAAGAATATGGGTCAATCGGTGTGCAATGGAAACACAAAAGACTGCATATTTCGCGAATTATTTCGTCGGGGAGACTGGAAAAAGACATGATGTGCGTGGCTTGCAATGGAGAGAGCTGTGCCGAAATCGATGCTCAAGCGGGGTAGAAATAACATGTTTACATCACGTGCGTGCAATGGCGATGGATGCCCAATCATTGGTCACCATATATTCACATGCGAGCATGAACTTCAGCAGATATTTGTTCTATAAGTGCATTCAATTGCTTCACTTCAATCTCTACAATATATCAAGGTCCCAAATCCCAAATTAATGCAACCGAATGGTAGTTGTTACAGCTGCATCTATAATGAGGCTCGTGCCATTGATGTAGCTTGCCGCAGGGCTGCACAAGTAAGCAATCGTGTCAGAAACTTCATCAGCTTCAGCGACTCTCTTTATGGGAACAACGGCCGCTATCTCGCTTTGCACGGCTGGGTTCTCTTCCAGCTCCTTGTCTAAAAGCGGCGTTCGAACCCAAGTTGGACAAACTTCGTTGCAACGTATTCCTTCGGCAGAGTGGTCAAGTCCTAGGCAAAAATCAGTCGTGCGTCCGCATTTAATCTCCACTTAAAGCAAATCTTGCCTGTCATTTTGGTGAGGGCATTGACGGCATGCTTCGACATGGTGTAGGGCGCCTTTCCAGGAAGCCCAACAAAGGAATGTGCTGATCCAACATTCACAATTGCCCCGCGTCCAATATCTCGTTTGCCATTCCGGCCCTCGAAGAACTTGGGTTCTTGTTTGCGCATGGCAGCAGTTTCAGCACGGACACACATCATGAGGCCCCTCATGTTAACACTCATTACATGATCGAAGTTGTCCATATCAGTGTCTGAAATGGGGCGAAACGTCCCGTTGGCCACCTATGTTTAGTTTCATATTGTTAAATTTTGTATCCCAGATGAATTTCTCGGTTAATAGATAGTTACTTACACCAGCGCTATTGACGGCATAGTCTAGGCGGCCAAATTCACGCACAACAAAGTCAACCATCTGCTGCACTTCATCGGCGTTGCGAACGTCCGTCTTCACGAAGGCCACTCTGTACTTCCCATTTGTAGCGTATTGCTTACTGTCCGCTACGGTCTCCTCCGCTGCCTTTTCATCTATGTCAGCAATAACAACGGCCTCTGCGCCAGCATTGGCGAGGGAGTAGACTGTTTGTTGGCCAATGCCCTTTGCTCCCTGCAGCAGTCTCAGTTAGTAGGCGCGCATCTTCTAGAAAAAAGGATTTCTTACACCAACAACTAATGCAATTCCATCGAGCTTGGTGCTGGGGATCATTTTGAGAAAATTAAGAGGCTTCTTCTCGGTCCAAACAAGGGATCCAGGCTGGTGTTTGCCCTCAATTTATATCTAACAGGTTGACGGTGCTGACTTGAAAATTTAGCCGCGATGAGCCTCAGGTTTTGGAAGCCAGTGCGTCAGAATCTTACCATCCAATACAGCATTCGAATTCGTTGTCGAATTCGTTGAGATCGCCATGCGATACGTCATACGAAGAATTGAGCTGTAGGAGACGTCCCAACTATAAATCCTTATTTGAGAAACTGAGAAACCTCTAACCACTACTCCAAGCCCATTTTCTGTTTCTTCTTTTATTTCGTCAAGATCAGTTCCCTGCGCCCAGCCAAGATAGATGGGATGGTCCTCTGCTGTGTGCTGTCACTATATGTATCTGCATGTCAGACAGGACGCGAACATCATGACCAAGTCCAATTGTTGTCGATCCGACAATGATTCGTCATGCCTAAAGAGTCGGGTATTCTCGTTCGGGTTGTGAGGTTTCATCCCTCACGTCGATCTGGCTCGGCGATTCCTCCATGTGTGAGCCACGGTAACCCTACCCCACAGATGAGTACGCTCAGCACATAAATTTCCCTCTCAGGACAGTTGTTAGAAATATCGGAGCTGGATATAAATAAATCCAATACCAAATCAATTGACATCGTAAGCCGTTGGCTTGGTTTAGCTCTTGATGAAAGCCTTTTCTTTTTTTTTCTTTTAATTCTAAGATACCATGCCCTGTTTTTAATCATCTCCGGGGCAAACATCATCTTGTGATGAAGATCATATTGAAGAATGGCTTTAAATCTGACTCATCCACACTATACGCACCTCCTCGTCCCAATGGTACACCCCTATCTCCCCATCTCTTAATAATATGCTTAGCACTATTCGTTTTCATTCGTTGCCGCAAATATCGTGGTCATTGCAGGTTTATTAAGATCCTCGTCTAATTTCTAAATAAAGTCGAGTAATTTTAATATAGATACAAGTTTAATAGTAATTCAACAATGGGTGGATAAATGGGCCAGTTTCTCAACGAAAACAATCGCAGTGTTTGGTTGCAGAATGCTGGACGTCCAGTAAAAAAGTTGCAGCCGAGTAATTATCCTGGGTATCATTTTATTTTAGTTTGTCGCTAGTCTTCAATTTGCCCATTATACTGCGCAGTATTGGACAAGGATTCACGTTATGACGTGCTTGTAATTTGGTAACTACTTAGTGCCTAATAATTAAAACTTAACACATGAAGGAAGATGCACATCAACGACACCGTTTAGTAATCGATGAAATTCAATACTGCAATACAATTTTATTCAGAATGTCCTTTTCTTTTCTTTTTTACTTATTTTAATCCACTGGGACCGGGTTTCCAGCTCCTGTTTTTAAGATGTGTTGACTCTAGGGTAACTCGCAAACGCGGAAAAGTCCAACTGAAGTTGGGAGTATGGCCTTGGGCCAGCTAAACCTCTAATTGCGATTTCTCATAGTGATACATGCTTCATTACTCATTCATCCTCGAGCCAACTAGGTATTGGAGCAGTCATCCTTGGTCATAGGGATCCCCGTCAAGGGTGAATGTCGATCTTTTTTTGAGGCTCATCTCGGGATCAGCATCCGGCCCCAGTCCCATTAAATGGATGTCAGTGTCATCATTTAGTTAGTCCATGGACGGAGCCAAAGCGACAGCACTAAACCTTAGATCTCCACCCTCTCGCTCGAGGAACTTGAGAGGGCCAAGGCTCAAGCTCTTGGAACTCAGTACATCTTCATCGCCGTTCAAATCCCCCCGTCTGATCGGGCCCCTTCGTCGGCCATCGAGCTCCCACAAACCACCGTCATTTCCCTTGGCGAAGCAAACGTAGTGCAGCTCAACATCATCGTTGGCGTCGGGGGCCGGGGTGTCGCCTTGAGAAGCAGCCTCGAGATGTGCTGTCGCGAGGGCCGGGGTCTCTTCAAGCACCTTTGCGCGCTCCTTGCGGCCTAGGGGTGTGCTCTTCTGGATGATTTCGTCGAGGGTGGAGCCCTCCTCTGTCAAAAGTGGGTGGTTAGCATAGCGCAGAGAATATGTCATGGGGGGTTGGAGGACGCACGGATAAAGCTCTTGGCAGCGCCGTTGCTCACGGCGTGCAGCAATCCCATCAAACCGCAGGCATTGCGGATCGTCTGTTGCCACCAAAGAACCGGCTCGTGCTCGCCTTTGCCCTTGTAATCCTCGGCGAGAGTGTCCTCTGCTATGCGGGAGCTCTCGTAGGTGGCGCTGACCGGGAAGACGAGCAGCAGGGCGTAGGCAGGGCGGGGGATGAAGGAAAGCAGCTCCGGATCGGTCAGGGAATAGATGTCGTGGATCTGCAGCTTATTGCTAACGCCGAGCTTGTGGATGAGCGTTGTCATGAGCTCGGGGTTCGCTTCGAGGGGGATGAAGGCGGGGCGTCCCTTGGGGACATCGGGGTTCGTTATGGCGGACATGGCTGCAGCGGGCGTGAATATATTCGATGTCGTGCTTCGGGCGTTTTCTTAGGGGCAGCTCGGTTATGCCAACACAAGCTTGATGATGAATGGTTAAGATGTCTCAGTCCCAGACGCCCTTTGGTGCTCGATGGTGGGGTTCTGCTATGACGTTGCGGCCCTGGAGCCTGTGGTGCATTTAGCTCAGGTAAGCTCGCTCTGTGTGGCGGGGCAAAAGCCGACAGGCACCGAAAAAAACGCGGTTGCGGACCGCTTCATGCCGCTCGAACGCGTTAATCGGAAGAAGCGATGGAATGGCAGGCGGATTATTGTTATTGCCGCTCCATGTGTGCAATCCCTGTGCTAATTACCCATTGGTGGGCTACGTCAAATAGTCTACAATTAACCCAAGTGCTAATACCGCCCGGCCGACTTCTCGCCCTCTGTATGGCACCACTTGTCTTTGGGCTTAGCTCTGCGTCGCCAGACAACGGAGTCCAGACCTAGAGACATGATCTGACGAGCTAGCTGAACTTCCACTTCGTCACATGAGGGTTTGAATTGGGATTACCATGCTGGAGGGCCAGATGGGACTAGCTCCTGTCGTCAACACACCCACAACGACCAAAAAAAGCCGGGCCCTTCCTCGGAGGTTTTGCTAGCAACCTCACTACGCTGGACCAAGAAGAGGCGACGCTGAGTTGCGGCATCTCGGCCAGATCGTTTCCCATCGATCTTGGTCAGTGCAATATATTCTAGCGGCACGGAGCTGACCGCCCATTAAGTGTCCATGCGTTCATACTTACGTGTTGGTGTCCGAGAGGCTGAGGTGGCCTCATGGCGGCAAGCTTGAATATTCCCCGAGTCTGGAGTATGTTGTTGTTGCATTGTCGTGGCTTGTCTTGTGGCTTTGCCGGACTGGAAGCATGAAGCCCAAAGGTTCCCTCCCTTCCTACCCGGTACCTAGGTCTGTTGCACATTCCAGACGGCGGCGTGTAACACATGGTTTTCCTGCCAAGAAAGCCATGTGCATCATTTTTTAAATAACGGGAGGGGGGGGGGGCGAATACGGTGATTGCGATGCCTATGTTTCTCTCATAATCAGGCCTAGAGCGACAAGGCTAGAGGACGTTGGTGGTGATGAGGTGGTTTCCCAATTCGGACAGATAATAGAATCGTGTAGTTTGCTGACATGTTCTGTTCGCTGCATCCAACGTATAGTGCATAGTGCATATTGCAAGCGGCGTCCGCACGACCCTGTTGATGATCCTCTCTCTAGCTACGACTGTAGGTTTTGCATGATGGTGCTCGTTCCGAGCTGCCATCTTTAACCTCAACTTGCGTTACCCGTAAGCAAGTCCACTTTAAGCTAATAGTCGGAAGCATCCGAACTACCCGCCGTTGCACACAGACACACTTGCATGCACACAGACATGCACCACCAAAAATCATGGCCAATTCCCTGTGGGAAAATGCCCCTGATCGCCGCCCGGTCCTACCTTACAGTCCGTGACACCTTCACCCTTCACCGATAGCGTCAGCACCAAGGCTTTTTGGTCACGGCATGGCCACACCGAGTGTCTGGCAGGTGCCGGGTGATCAAGACAGGCCGTTCCCAGCGATAAACTATCGCAGTCAATTACTCTGAAACGCGCTGATTCTGACGGGATTGCACGGCCTCCCTCACCAGGATGGCCTTGACGGCATAATGCGCGCCGGGCCTGCCGCTGTCCCAAGAGGGTGGCCGTCTGCGAACAGGTCCACCGACGCACGTTCGTACGCACGCACACACACGTACATCGTCCTCAGTTGGCGATGAGATTGAGATTTAAATTTGACATCGCGACCCCCGATTTGTCTAAAATTAGGCCACGATTGTGAGATGAAGGGAGATGGCTTTGGACACTGACCACACGTAAAGTGGCCCGCCTGGAGCGAGCAAGTTGAATTGATTCAGGCTGAGAGGCCGGCGCACCGTAGCCGGCTTTTTTCAAAGTGCCCTTATTTCCATGATTCGATTTAGCCACGAAAAGGGCATGACTCGTGGGACGAGAGACTGGGCTTGCTCGCTTGCTTTGGGAGGGTGGTTTGTCTCGGGAGCAAGATGATTGTTCACGGCCTTGGCTCGCTAGCTGGTGGAGCGATGCTCGCTAAGTGGGCTGCAAATCGGTTTTCTTCATCGATTAGATGTGGCGAGTCGGACAATGAAAGACATGTTGAAGACCAGGGGACCCCCGTAACGTCCGGCCATGACAACTCGGCCATCGACGGCCATCAGGGCACTCCTTGCCACCGTCGACGGTGACCTCGATGGCAATCTTTGACGGCCATGGGCTCGGTTGCCCGCTGGCAATTGGACGATTTCCCATGTCTCCCACGTGGAAGCGAGACATGACTCGCTGGGGAAGGAAAAAAAAAAGCTGGGGAGGGGAAGAAGGGGCAGTGAGGGCTCTGTCGCCCATCCTATCCTATCTCATCCCATCCATGTCTGACCGCAACCGGTCACAGTGTCAGGTGGCCCAGCAACAAACGCAGGGAGAAGAAGGTTCAACAAGATGCACGCTGCACGCAGCAATAACAACAACATGGGTGAAAAAAAGAGGACGCGACGCAGCAGCCGGAATGTTACCAAGGCCGAGACCCGGGCTGCGGTGTCTCTGCAGCCTTTTCTGGTGGTTGTGAACGTCAGCCCCAAATCTGGCATCTTGAACTTTCTTTCCTTTTTTTTTCTTCCTCGCCGTCCTGTGCTTTGCTCCACGCGCATCACAGACTCATCATCGCCTGAAAGCATCAGCCCAGAAAACTCAACGGCGCGCGCCCTGGAGCCAGGCACTAGACCGTGTTCTGTCGAATTGGATGCAAAGAATTGAATCCAGATCCAACAGAGTCTAGCGACACAAGCCTGAAGTTCTGTCAAGCGGCGTCATCTTGCTCCGTGGCACTCTGATCGTTGGCCACGGTGTGCACCCCTGGTCCCTGCATCAGCTCCTGCGTTCCATTGTCGAGTTCCACGCCTCCACACCCTCATCCTGCGAGCCAAACAAGCACCCCCGGACCTGGAGTTGATCGCTCCTCCCGCTTCCCTGATCCCCCTCCGTGCTCAAGGGGGGGCCTCATCCTCGTCTTGGTCGTCACCGCCAGCCAGCCACTTGCAGCAGCGCCAGCGAGTGCAGGCAGACCAACAACAGGCAATTGTGTGCTGCTACTGCTGCTGCTGGTTTTGCGCACAGAGAGAGGGCGTCGATCGACAAGGCGCTTGTAGCAGGAGGCGCGCGAACAGGCAGGCCAAGTGGAGGAAGGGCGCTGGCTCGTCTGGACCTAAAACGTAACATCGGCCAGGGTTTCGAGGACCGCGTCTAGGAGGCGTTTTGCAATCGACAGCGAGCCACAAGTGACGCCAGCACCAACGCTGCTCCAGATCGAGACACAGACTCCGAGCCCAGCCAGACGCAAACACGACGCCTCGTCGCAGCAGAGCCGTGCAGCCAGTCGCATTCAGCAGCGTTGTAGCCAGTCCAGTCAACCACGCATTGCCTTCGCCCGACTAACCCCTTTCGACTCCATTGACGCTACTGCATCTCATCCTTGACTCCTTTTTTTTTTCTCCTTGGGGTGGACCCCAGCCGCCTCCCGTCATCCCGGAATCGTGTGTGCCCCCTCCATTCCCCGTGTCCGTCTCCGTCTGCCGTCCAGTCACGCTCGGGCGGTTTGACGACTGCAGCCGCAGACGCAGACGCAGCCGCAGACGCACTGCCAGACGCAACCAGGCCTCGACCACAGGGTGCTAGTGGCCGGTGGACCGCGATCGACGACGCACTGCAGCTTCTCTGGCCGCCAGCGCCGGGCTCCCGCCGCAGCGCTCCAGCTCCAGCACGCAAGCACTGGGCAGCGCTGCCTGGTACCTGTACGCAACCGGTTCGACTCGCTCGCTAATCCTGCCCGGGGGTGTTGCCTCGAGCGCCCCGTGCACTCATCGTTAGCGTCGTCGCCCATCGGCACTACGCCGCGACGTCGGGTTGCTGCCCACCTTTTAATAAAGGCGGGACACGCCCATTTTCTTGCACAACGACTAGCCGTCTTTCTTCCTCGCGTGGGCGTTCACTTGCTCACAGCGGGTCCATGAGGCCTTCCATTGCGACTTCGTGAAACCAGACATCTTGCTGGTCCATTGCCCGGTATCGAGAACCACCGGCCTCCTTCCATCCTCCCTCCGAAACCGCCTCTGCTGTATGGCAGCGCCATCGCAGCCGCCATCATGGGCTTCCTCAGCTTTCTAACCAGAAAATCCAGCGACCGGCCTGGGCAGGGCATCAAGACCCAGGCCTACGACTCGACCGTTGCTGCACTCCCGCCCGTCCAAGGTAACCATTCTTCGCCGCAGCTCGCAAGCTCTCCAGATACCGTCCCAGACCCAGACCCTGACGCCTCCCCTTCTCCAGGAACATTCCCCGTCGCTGGCAACGGCAATGTCCTCGACAAGCTGCAGCAGGCCGCAAGGAAGCGCAGCCTGGCGCAGCTCAACCTCATGCAACCGCAGTCAACAACAGCAACAACATCAAATCTCACAGACACGGCACCCTCCCCCGTGGTCCCCAGATTTCCGGAGTTCCTCGCAGGCAGACCGAGCTCGGCACCTGGGCCCAAGTTCAACCCGCGTCCCAGATCGGTCCACCACAGCTTCCATTTGCGTCCTGCCAACCCGCCAGTGACGCTTCGCCCGGACAATGACTTTATCCAGAAGCAGATTCTACCGCCAATTCCCGGCGCCGCTTATCAGCACCGCCGGCGCCGAAGCTCTCTCGACTCGACAAAGACCCGACACATCGACCTCCTCGACGCCCAGGGGGAATTCCGGCCCTCAAACTTCCGCTCCCGTGTTGAAGCCTCGGGAGCACGCGAATATGGCGAGGATGTCGCCGAGCGAAATATGGGCATTAACGGATGTAACGTGCATAGTTCGGCCTCGCAAGCTTTCTATGCCCTGTCGAATAACCCTCGCCCTGGCTCCAGAACGGGTCCCACCCCCATCGCCGCGGCGCAAATTAATCGCGATAGGTCCCGTCATCGTCAAAGTCTCAAGCAGGAGGCAGCCATGTCCCTGGCAGGCGCGTCGGATGCTTCAGCCTGGCATCCCTTTGCGGGCTTCAGCCAGTCGTTTGAGCCCGACACTCTGCGCGGACGACGCAGCGAGAAGTCTCGCGAGAAGCGCACCGAGCACCAAAACGCCCTTTTCATTGACCAGAACAACATGTCCGCCGAGGATCGCAGGAAATCGTTCCACGCATTGGCTGCGCCGCGCAACAAGGATAAGCCGCGCCCACGGCCTCTGAGCCTGTACGATTCGTTTGCCAACTTCGACGATGCAGACCTGCTCCCACCACCTATCCCTCCTCGGGCGAGGCCTAGAACAAGTGGAGGAGCCTCGGTATCCACCAAGATCGGCACTGTTGGCGTGGAGAGCTCAGCAGAAGAAGCATACGACGAACCGGCGCCTTCACCGAGTACGTTCACTCCCGAAACTCTCTTTTAATTGCCGCGCATGCTAACCCTAGGAAAAAGCTATTCATGGTCCCGCCAGAACAATGCGAATGATGTCGCCCATTCAGTATCAGCAAAACGACTGGCTGGCTCAGTCCAAGAACACTCGCCCGGAACATGCCTACCCACCCCTCTCCCTCTCGCGCCCCTCCAGCTCCTCGTCTGCCGGCCCGAGGTCGCGGACTCACTCTGTTGGTAACACATCGGTCAAGCGACTGGGTGAGATATCCGAGAACATCCCCGTCCCGGTGAGGACCTCCTCATTGGGCGTTCAATCCCAGTCGTGTTTCACGCCCACAACCATGTCGTCCGGGGTGTCGAGCAATCCGTTTCCTCGGCCAGGTAGTCAGCACACCCAAACCACGTCTGTCGACATGCCCATGCTGGGGTTGTCCGAAAAGCTGGGCATCCACCGCGAGCTTGGCGTCAGTGATGTCAGCGTTGATTACGCCAGCCCGGTTTACTACACTGCTGCTGAGGACGACTTCTCAATGGACATTCCCATGTCGCGGCGAGATCGAAGCGAAGACACACACCGTGACCTGCCGCCTGTAGACCCTCGCTCTGCAGCAGACCCAATGCCTGGATTTACCGACGACTCAGACGTTGATTCTTTTGTTGGCGTCAGCACCTCAGGGCGAGGCAGTCCTCGTGGAGAAGAGGGACTTTTGTTCGACGAAGGCATCTACACCGGCACAGCAGGGGGTCTTCCTGGTCTATATGACGCATTCGCTATGGATGCCCGCCACACGGCAGTCAACAGGGTCAAGGCTGTGGAAAGAGGTATCTATGGCAGCCCCAAAGCCTCGATCCGCTCCTACCAGGAGCCTTCAAGGCCACGCCACCAGACTTGGGCCCACAAGCGGGAAGAGTCGCACGGTCTCACGTTTAATGAACAAGATTTTTCATCCTTCCTAGCTATGGAGCACGACTTTCTACGGACAGCGGGCCTCATGGGGCCCACTGACCCCAACCACGACAGCAGAAGAGCGAGGAGGAGCATGTATTCGTACGACGAAGAGGAAGAGGCTAAGGTCGACATGCGCACGGCGATGCGCCTAAGAAAGGAGCTCAGGAGAATGGATACCGCATCATCCACGAGGAGCCGCCGATCGAGGAGAGAGCTGCGATCGCGAGCCAGAGACGACGAAGAGGGCAACACAGCCGACTACGAGAACTGAAGCGGAGGTGTGACGGAGGCGACAAAGGGTTTCACGACGTCTTACACGATTTCTGACATGCCGGAGCATATGACGCCCCCTTGACGGAACGGGCTTATTATCTTTTTGCTTTTTTGTTTTGCTCTTTTTTTTTTACTACTTCTCGTGCTTGATTCTTGCAGGGAGTTTTTGGGTTTCGGAATTGGCACGCCGCAAAGCAATTGGAGTTTTGTGCTGGCATGCGGATTGGGAAACGGGACGTATAGATGACAACCGGGTCAGATTTTCCTATGTGTAATTTTTTTTTTATTCCGGGGGTGGTACACCCACACACTCGCTCTCACACAACGCCTGCTTCTTGTCTTTTTTTTTATATTTTCGGGCGCAAGAAAAAAGAGTGTGGTGGTGCCACCAAAGGGGCGTACATACATAGAAAGAGAAGGGAATGAAAGGGAAAGGGGGAGGGATCTTACGAAGTGTATGGAGACGCAGACGGATTGAAGTGATGCCCGGGGCTTCTGTGCCGACCGCACACATTTTTTCATTGATATTTACTATCTAGTTCATAATGAGCCGCGTCCAATTGGACGCGCAGGGATCATCGTTTCTCTCAACTACCTGGACCTTGACCACTAGCTGTGAATTGCCTCTTATTCTCTTTTATTTCCTTCTTGAGATGGTACCACATTGAATTTCCTGCATGTATGAGCCCATTCCACCCTTTCTGGCCCACCCATTGAGTCCCCTCTTTTGCCTCGTATTGTGCAACTGGAGTTGCTTTTGCTTATTGCTTATGACGCTGAAGAATATGATGTCTCAATTAATTTTTTTCCCGGGCTCTATTTTTTTCCCATTGTTTTTTTAGACTGCGAATACAATATACACACACACCCTTCAAAAACTGTGCCGTGTTTTAGTTTTGTGTCTGTACTAATTTAATTCATAGAATAAACATGACATGAGTACATAAATAAAACACAATGAATTAGCAACACAATCATTGATTAATTTTTATTTCTTCTGCTTATTAAACTGGCTCAGTTAGGTTAGGTGTGCGATGACGGCAGAATCCTTCAAGGGGGCGTGTATTAGCAGATAAACACCAATGGTGAAACGCAGGGCACCCCTTGTGCGGGAGAAGAAGCAAAAAAAAGAAAAAGAGACCACCCTTCAAAACAAAATGGGGACAACCGAAACTGGAGAAATGACATGTCAATTTCTATTTAAGATCGGAAAAGAGTCCCGAAAGCTCCGAGGGACGATTTTAAAAAAGCAAAAAAGACAAAAAAACAAACCGACGTATTTTGCCCACTGACGGAATTGAACCATCGATCTTCGCATTACGAGTGCGACGCCTTACCACTGGGCCAAGCGGGCTTACGTGATGATTTGATGTTAGTGCAGTTAGATTGCTGTCCCATATGCCTTTTCCAAATGACCCTCACCATTTGTGCCATTTGCGCCCTCATCCTTTGCGCCGGCGGTCCCATCACAACTGCAACCCAGCAATCTCTTGGCCGCGTCATTGGCAAGCCCGCCCAGTTTTTCCAGCGCCTTTTTTGCTACCCCAATTTTGGCATAGCGACTGCTCTTTGCCGTAGCGTGCATCAACACCTGCCCGTGCACTATAAGGGCACAGACGACGTCGCTCTCAGTTAGAACACGAATCCCCTCGTCCATCGCGCAGGGCACGTTGGCCGCGCAGATACGCCACTTCGTGCATCCGTAGTTTTGCATCTTGCGCGCCAGATAGGTCACCGGGTGCTTGTTGGCAAATGTGTCGTACAGTGCCATGTCCTCAAAGTACGGCTGGATGAAGCGCGCAAAAAAGCGCCGCACCACGTCGTAGTCGTACGCCGCATCCACAAACATGGCTCCAACTAGTGCCTCCAGAATGTCAGGCAGCGCCTTTGGCGGCATAGATGCGTCAAGCCAAAAGTTGTAACGCATACCTATCCCGCTCGTCTCGGCCTCCTTCTCGGCATCAAACTTAGCCTGCTTGAGCTCGCCGACATAGTCGCTGATTTGGCCGATCAGGGACGCTGTGGTGATCAGCAAACTCTTATGCAGCTCCAGCTTTACACAAATGCAGCCATAGAACTGGTTCGAGGCCATGGCCATCTTGTGCTCTGTAAGCCATTGTGGATCTGCCTCGGGATATTGTTTGAAGAGGTAGTCAACAATGACCATATCGAGTAACGCATCACCAAGGAATTCCAATCGCTGGTAGTTTGGGATTGGCTCGTAAGGATAAGAAGGATGCTTGAGAGCGCTCCGAAGAAGAGATGGGTGCTTAAATTTGTACCCCGTTTTGTCGGCCACCTGATCAGCAACGAATCTCTGCGCCGCTGTGCTTGGGCCCATCTGCCATGGGGGGGCATTGAATGCCTCGTAGTAGTCGGAGAATCGCTGCATCTTGTGGTTCTTGCCCTTGACCATCTGAGTTACCGCTTTCACGGCCATGTCAAAGTCGCCCTCCTTGCTCGACATGTATGCCGCGCCAATGAGAGCCTCGCAGACGTCTGCAATCGACTTGTCGGCCAGGTGGTGTTGCAATTCAGTTTTGGGCGCCTTCCCCTTTTTCAGCTTCAGATCAGGATACCAAGTGCGGCGGTCGAAGGACTTGGACCGGACATATTCTTGGAGCTTTCGATCGACAGCATGGTTGAAGAGGTTTTGGTTGCAGATGAGAAGCATGCGTTCGACGTGGTACTCGAATTCGTTTCTATCGGGAATAAGAGTAAATAGCGATATGGTTGTCCCCATTTTGAGGAACGAGTCCCCTAGGTATTCCAATCGCTCGTAGTTCTTACCCATGCCACCTTGGAAGTTAACCTGTTCATCGTCATGGTCGCCCGTGTTGTCGCTGTCCTTGGTAAAAGCCTCAAGGGCAAGATCGGGCCTGATGTCGAGGCCAAACATGGAGCAGGCATCTAGAGCAATTAGGTTCGAGTCGATGCGATGGATGATTGCGGGAAATGCCATGGCCATGAAGACAAAGTCAATGCGTAGCTGGTCTTGGTCAGTATCCACGTGTCATGTGAGGTCGGCATTTACTTACTGGTGACACTCTCAGTGGCTCCAAAATGATGAAGCATTTATTGTTGGCATCTTCGTCGATTTGGAACTCATCCAATAGGTTCCGACGCAATGGGAGCAATTCCGCATTCAAAACTGGCTGGTCTTCTCGCCATTGTACCTTTTGACGGGTCTTGTGCCAGAAGCTATTGCTGTACTGCTTGATGGTCTGTTCGACAAACCGGTAGCTTCTACTCCGGTGCTCGGGGACGCCCTCAGGCGTCGGATCTGATGGTCGCAGTGATTTGTTAATGCCGTCAATGATGAGCTTTCTGGAGCCATCGAGCGGGTCAGTGATGAATTTGTCGTAGAAGAACTCCTCGGGCGCATTCTCCCAGTCTAGACTGTCATTTTCTTTGACAATACGGATTTGGGCCCAATCAACATCTGCCCTTGTTTGGTCGATTACTTGCTGGTGAGTTTGCACACAAGGAGCAAGAAAGTACGGGAGCTCTTCTGGCTTCGCATCGTATTCCTTGCTGAAAACATCTTCAAAGACTTGAAACGTAAACTTCGCGAGTCCTTCAAACTCTTCCGTAGTTACTTTGAGCGGCTCATTGATGTCACAGCATTTCGCGAGACACGATTGACCGTTGCCGAAAAATAGGGGGATATCTGGAAGCTGAATAATTCTCTTTCTTGAGAGCAAGAGCATTGGCCGGCTTTGCCGTCCTGGCGCATCAGGCTTGTCGAGCGCAAGGGTGGTCACGAAAAGTTCCAATGGCATCTCGGAGCTTACTTCGGACCAGATCGTTGGTCTAAGTAACATGTTATACTCTGACTTCTTGTTCGCACTCACGGCCAGTCGAGCATTGCGCATTGCGGGTAGCTTCTTTGCAAATACGGGCTGAAAGTGACCGTCGATGTACTTTTTTCGAACGAGCTCCACACAAACTTCAAATGCGGCGGAGCATCGTGCCAGCATCTTACTTCGCTGCGGGAATCCTTGCATAGTCTTGATAGGAGACGAGTCTGGCAAGATGATATCCGCCTGAAACTTGGACCCTAAAGAAGTCACAATGTATTCTGGCTTGAAATTCATATCCCCAGATGAGATTGAGGAGACGAATCTTGAGAGAACCTCAAGGCTGTGAGAAAAGGTCAGTCGTGCGCCCGTGGATGGCACTTCGTAAACTTTCTGCCCAGCCAGCTCATGTCTGGCGGCTGCGTCAATGTCAATGATCTGGTCTTGAAGCTTCCTGTCGGCGGGCAGGGCGGAACAGAAACGCCGCAGAGAGTGAGCATCACGGGTTGCTTGGTGAAAGCTCCTGAGGTGTCTCAAATTGCCAGATTCGAGCATACTGATGTATCTCGAGTTGTTTTGACGGGCTCGGCCTTTCGATTGGAGGTACTGGATGACCGAATTGTACAGATCAAATCGAATGACGAGGTCGCATTCGGGAATATCAATGCCCTCTTCAGCAACAGGTGTGGCAAAGAGACAGTTCGTTTCTCCCCTCTTGAACCGATGGAGGGCCAGAACTTGGTCGCGAAACGACATGTTGCCGATATTGGAGGCGGCCGTGGCCTGATTACCAACCTGTCTACAGTTAGTCACGGTCTCAGATCCGACACTTGGCTGGTTAGCTTACCATGAAGGCGGGTATCATATCTTTGATCATCATATTCTCTTGTTGGAAGAGGTCTGCCAAAAGGCTGGCGGTATATCTCTTCTCCACAAAGACAATGCACCGGCTGGTGCTGTGGCGGGTGAAGGCATCGTGCAAAATCTCGTATAAAACTTTCACTTTGGAGGACAGTCCCAGTGAATATGGGCTAACTCCGCCCATTTCATGCTCTCTAATGATCGTTTGAACTTCTTGGATTGACTCCGCGGCCTGCTCAGCTTGGTTCGATGCAAAGTCGGCAGCAAAATCACGGCCTGTCCTTGCGGTAATCTTGGCCAGCTCGCTGTCAGTAATGAGCAAGTGCCAGTATCGGTCGGCGCACCAGGGCCCAAGAGTGGACGAGGCTTCCTTTGCGTATTCGAGAGGGGCGCGGAATTGAGGATTGGACGACACCCGCCTGGAAATCTTATGCCACAGCTCAGTCGTGGCCTCATCCGGCAACACCAACCTCTCGTATGTCTCCTTCGTCTCAATCACCTTTTGTCGGTAGGCATGGGTCGCCATCATGACCTCGTCGGAAACGGTCGCAATCTCGCTGCAGAGCATGCTTTCTAGTTCGGCTGCTGCCATTTTGACGTCTTTGGTTTGACAATCAACAGGCGAAGCCGTCATGCCCATGATGCGGGGTCGCTGATCCGGGCTCAATCGAATGTAATGGTTCTTAATTATGCGTGCGTAGGGATGATTCTTCTTGGCGTGATGCGCTTCGTCAAAAATGAGTAGGTTGATCTGATCCATACTGACGAAGCCTTCGTGAAGGCAATCGAGAAGAATTTGGGCAGTGCAGACGACGACCATGCTCTTGTCAAACTGCGTATCCCAGAACTCCTTCGTCCGCATGATGCCTTTTATTTCACCAAAAAACTTGTCGATGGGATATTCCAGGTTGCAGTTGAGCACGGCATATTGCTGGAAACAAAGAGCGACTTTCTCGACCAGAAAGAAAGCGACCTTTTTGGGTTTTCCTGCGGCACGGTCCTCGAGCTCTTTCTCAAGCGTGTGCCTCAAGAGTAAAGCAGCGATGAGAGTCTTTCCCGAGCCCGTGTCGAGCACGACGATGGTGTTCTTCTTCTTGGCTCGCTCGAATAGCTCGACTTGGTATTCTCTCGGGGCCGAGATGATCTTGTTGCTCTCATTCTCCTTCACCAGGCTGGCAACAGACTTCTTGGTGGCCTCCTTGGATGATGCAGACTCCCTGGTGACCTGGCGCTGGTTGTCGGCGACCCAGGATTGGAACACGGCCGTGTCTTGTCGCTTCTTTTCGGATACCCTTTTGGCTCGCTCAGGGTTGATGTTCAGGCGGCGGTAACCGTCATCTTCGTCGTCTGATTCGAAACGAGACTCGGGCTCAAGTTCGAACTCGGGCGTGGGCTGGTGCCCGACGGCTTCGCTGGAGGCAGGATCCATGATCAAACCAGAACAAAGTTGTCTCGAGCTCGTTTTTTTAACGATGAAAGGTTTCGGGAAGGGAGGGAATAAGGGAAGAGGGACGATAATAAATATAAGGCAAGCACCACCACCTAAGGTCTTAGGAAGAGTTGGTTGGGTTAAGCCTTGGGTCGAGTCGGTGAATAACAGGTTGCTTAGAGTTTTGAGTGTTCGGAGTTCGCTCGTCTGGAAGGCGAGAGAAGAAAAATCTCTGCTACGGGACAAGACGGGAGGTTGCAGAAGCGGCACGTGTTGGCAAACGGGACTTGCTCTTCTTTGTTTGTTTGCACCGGAAATTTTTCTTCTTACAAAGCCTGTATAATGTTACATCTGACCTTGATAAACGCTTTCGCACCATAACGTGGCATGTCCTCCCCTCCATTCCCTTCGTCGCCCTTATTTGTTGCTGTAAATACATCCTTCAAGGTGTTTTCCAGTCCCACCACGCATGAACAATTATTTGTCTGTAAAACACACGATTTTAATGAGATTTTATAATATTGCATGAGAACCTTCTGGAAAATTAGGGAGCTGGATAGCCTGTTATCTGCCATCATATCGTATCGTGCCGTCTCAAACCAATAACTAAGTATCTCGAATGTAAGACTTGTGACCCAAAATCCCCGACTACTGAACTGCAAACAAACCACCATCCTATCCAGGATTTCAACTCCCTGAAGAAATAATAGCATCAAGATCCATATGCATGAAATAGTAATGAAACCAATCATTGCACATCAGGCATGGGCGCGTCACTGTCTGTCACATCGTCCCCATCCACCACAAGGTCGTCTGGTTCGCCATACCTTGCATTCGTGCACTCGTCCAATGTAAACCAAGCTTCTTCGGCCTGCTCCGCGTAGATGGCAAAATCCGCGCAACCCGCAAATTCTGCCTGCTCGGCATCCTGTGCGACCTGAGCTTTCTGCACCGCCTCCACCTTGGCAAACTGTTTTCGGAGGAGGTGTAGCCTTTCAAGGTGCTTCGGAACATCCTCAGCTTTAATTTCAGAGTTGGCCACGGGAACGATGCGATCCGCCGTCCCCGCAAAATGAGCCCTGGTTGACACAGACGCAAACTCGGCCGTTTCCGCCGACTAGGCGTAAAAGGCTCTGTCGGTCCGGCCGAGGGAACTAACCATGGGCGTTTTGCGATCAATCCCAAAGAGCGGTTCGTTCTTCCCCGGAGTCAAAGGAATAGGCGGGCATTGCGGAGCATCCTTGAAACTGGGTGTATGCACTTGAGGGTGACTGGTGTCTGCTGTAGGTTTCGACGTCACAATCTTGATGCGCGTTGGTGGTGATTTGTTTGTTTTTGCGTTGCGGGTAGATGTTGGCCGAGCCGAGGGCTTTGTGCTACCCTGTGTCAAACCTGCATTGGCTTTGGTCGTAGAGTTATTACCCTTCTTCTGCCCACATTCCCCCAAAACCTTTCTGGAAGCCGGTTGCTTCTTCCGCTCACTGCTTGGCCTGTAGTCTGAATCGTACTCCGCCTCTGCTGGTACAATGAAATCGTCTATATCATTGAAGTCAACCGAGTCACCGGACTCTTGCTCGGGTACGCCAGATACACGATCTGTCTGTATAACGACATGATTCGGAATGTTGTCAGTTGGGTCAACAGGTAGCTTTCGGATGCTCCCTGAAAAGTTGGCATTCAGAAGATCACGAAGCTCACTGGGCGGGGTGGGTTTCGGAGTTGGGGTTGGGTAGGGGGCTGGCTTCCGACGTTGACTGGCTTGCTTCTTTGGTGTCGTCTTCATATACCGAGGTCGAAAAACTTCCTTAATTGATTCATAGCCTTCGGCGACGGAATCTGGGATCGTGGTACCTGTACTTGGCTGCTCATCCTCCGAAAGACTAGCAAAAGAGGTTGCTAGTGAGAGCGACCGTTCCCTCGATGGTCGAATCAGGTCTGGCAGATGAGCGGTAAGTGCCGCTCGCTTTCTCGGATTATGGTCTTCGGACGCTTGTTCATCTGCGACTATGGACCGCTTTTTTCGAGGCGTTGCCTGTTTGCGCCCTTTCTCTGGCGACGAGGTTTTCTGCGGCGACTGTTGATTCGAACGAGCTGCATGAGATCCCCGGCGAGCCGAACGTGGGGTTGTGTCTGGGTCTTTATCAGGGTTCACATTTCCCTTGAGTGGTACATCAAACCTCTTGGTCGGCGGCGGGAGAGCTGTTGCAGTTCTGGTGGCCACGGGGTCGCGGCCTTCCTCGACCAAGGTCCTTACAAACTCGCCGCTAACGTAACGATGCTCTTCTGGAAATTTTCGCTGGAGCGCGCTGCGAATCTCGATAGTTTCGAAAGCAGTCGGTGCCCGCCAGTGTTCTCCCTAAGTACGCTGGCGACGGCTGCTCGATTTCTCTTTGGCGCTTGTGTTACGTGAACTCGGCGTCGACGGGGGCAAATCGGAACCTGGGTTGACTTCCGCCTTTCGTCGTCGCCCAAGAATGTCTTGAAGAACCCCCATGAAGGGACTTCCAACTCGTGGCGGCGATTCATCAGCTTCGTTCAGCGCCTTGACTCGCTTGCTGTAGGCATCAAGGTTGACCCAGCCTTTCCTAGAAGCTTCGGCTAAGATCTTACCGTCGAGGAAGTCTTGGAAGATGTCCCATTCAACGCACAAGTTGAGGAATTCCTTTCTCCCCACCTTGACCCAGTCTTGAAATTTGCGAACATATCTGTCCAGATTCATCTTGGACAGAAATTGACATCCAAGCTGGATCGCTTGTTCTGAAGGAAGGTCGGTGCACAGTGAGGGACGGCGCTCGTAGATGAGCTCGGCCACGCTGATGTTTCGCTCGGCCGCGTGCCTCTCGAGCTCTTGCACAGGAATAATGGAAACATTGTGGTCGTAGACCCTCCATTTTTGGAACTCTGCTGCGTAGACGTTGAGGAAGTCGTGGATCTGCTTGCGATTGAGGCGTAGCATCATTACCACGACCTTGGCGACACGGTTATTGTTTACGACGAGCATCTTGAGAATGCTCCAACGAATACCCCAGCTCAGGTCCTCCCATTTCAAGTCTTGTGGTCCAATCCCATCTGTAGGGAGCCCGTTTGTTTGAGGCTCACATGGGGTGTTGGAGGGACTGGTTGTCTGGACATTGACACCAGGGCTGGAAGTCCAATCAACCATTGATGGGTCAAAGAGGATGCGCGCAAGCTCCTTTTCTGTGAGCGACAGGTTCGCAGCGAGCAGTTTCGTCGTGAGGTGCGAGTCTGGCGAAACGTTGTCGGACAGGCTGACATTGTTGAAGGTGACTCGGAAGGTGTGGTCGCTGTTAGGCTCTGCGATTGGCTCAAGGCGGTAACTATTCTCTGGTTGGAAACGATGATGCGCTGTCTCGCCCGTTGGATCTCTGAGCATGGAGTCGCGTGCATTTTGGAGATGCTGGAACAAGCCCTCGACGCCGTCCTCAAGATCCCTCTGCCGATGGCGCGCCTCGATAAGGCTTTCGATATCTTGGCTTTGGATGCGCTCAGGCCACGGCACTGCATCAGGCGACATCTTTGGGGAAGAAATCCCCATGGGATTGGGGGGCTCAAATCTCGAATCGCAATAGATGGTCCCGAACGCGACAGATGGGCTTGACAAGACGATTGGTTGCGCGGAGACTTGGTTGTTCGCCATTCTTTCGAGCCCGTTGCAAGGGTCCTGGGGATAGAGGCCGATATTTAACGATGATTGGGTCATGTGAGTTAATAATGAAATATAGCATACTGTGTTCGGGGAGTATGGTGTGTAGTAGACGCGCGCGAACGCGCGAAAACAAAGGCGACCGGGCAACGATGTAGTTTGCTCGCATCGAACGATCATCTGGACAGAAGACGGTCGCAATGACGTAGATTGATAGGTGGACGCGTTGACAGCAGCTGCCGGCAGTGAATCACGTACCTGGAGACCATGTTCAACACTTGCTCAGGGGAGTGGAGATGAATGGGCTTGTAAGCATAGAGGCAGCATTGAAGAACAAACGGCGCATTTCCCTCTCACGATAGGCGTTTGGTAGAGTCATGGTTTTTATTTAGATCATTGTGCGTGCGACAAAAAAAACCGGCATGCCAACGGCCCATTGTAATTGCCATCTTGTGCTACGAGGGTATGAGCATGATGAAAGAGTACTTGAGCTCCAGCCATGCATGGTACAAACCGACATGTTCTACTTGACAAGGGACATCGAAGATTCACTTGAACAAGACTTGCACCCAAGATATGGCACACCATTCAACTTGGCCAACAGGACAAAGCTTGTGCAACCAGAAAAGTTGTGTATTCTTTTTCTAAAAATATTCACTCCATCATATTAATAGTACCTCTTACCCACCATGGGCAGTTTCATCCAGTAATTTTAACACACAAGCAACGCCCAATGGCTCTCTTCAAGTTCCAGCATAGTATCTAATTGATACAGGGTATCTAATGCAATGTTTGGCTGCAACCAGTCCTTCCTAAAACGCCGATAAACCATGTAAATCCCACAACGCCGTGTGGCGGGCATCTACGACTGGTCCATAAATGGTGCGAACGATTCGCGTCCCTCAAATCGATCATGATCGATGCTGTCCACGGAGCCCTCGTCAACATCCATAAAGTCGTCAATCTGACGCTTGCCATTTTGTTGCTGAGGCTGGGCCTGAGGCTGAGGCGATGCCCTAATGGTTGCGGCAACTTGGGATCGAGCCTTGAGCAGGTCTTCCCACGACTGCAGCTTGCGCTTGATGTCCTCGTCAAAACAGCAACAGAAGCGCTGGACGCAAATGAACTGGAGAGTGGTGATCATGTCCTTGCCAAACACGGCCATCATGTAAGCGGCGGCAAGAGCCGCAGAGCGGAGATTGCCCGTCTCACAAGCAATGAGCACCTTGCCAGGACGGAATGAACTTGGGTCAAATGGCTGATCTTCGTTCTTAATCTGATCGTGATATACGGTGAGTAGGTGGTCGTTGATGAGACGGATGGCGTTCGAAAAGGCGCTAATCATCTGCTGGCCGTCGTCGATGTTGACGTAGGCTGTCTGGATATTGAGTGCCTGGCCGGCCTTTTCCAAGCTGGCGAGCGGCTGAGAAGCCATGCGGGCGTCTCGGGCAATGACAATCATGGTGATGCACTCGCGGCGCAAAAAGTCGAGGTCCCGGATGACGCTGTTGGGACCAATGTAGAGGAAATCGAGTAGGGCCTGGGCCTCGCGGCGCTGCTCGTAGGACCACTCAGCAGCTCGGTCCACAGCAACGTTTTTAGAGTTGCGAGTGATGATTTCCAAATCCCGGCTAGTCAGCTGGGACGAGTCGACGTTCTCAAACGAAGGCACCATGCTGATCATGGGCTCGCCCGCGGCGTTCTGGCTGGTGGGAGGGATGTGGATAAACGGCGGGCTCGGCGGGCGGCGGGTGTAGGGAGCAACGGCGACGGCATTGTCGCCCACGGGCTGATACTGGGGACTGGCGTGCATTGTGAAGCAGAGTGATGGATGGTGTGGCGGCTGAGACGCGATACGCGAGGCACGATGGCGAGAGCCGAAGGCGCAGTAGCGGGAGGGCGAGTGGTAGATCGGCAGAGAGAGGAAGAGAGAGGCGGGGAGAGACGAGAGAAAACGGCAGCGAGGCAGCGCCTTTTGAGCGGGAGAGCAGGATAGAAGGTGGCGGAAGGAGATCGGGGAGGAGGGGTTGCTCTGCTGGCCTCGCGTTTCTTTTTCCTGTGTAGCCTTCTTTGTTTGATGCCGCCGACGTTGGACGTCGTTTGGTAAGCTGATGGAAGCTCGCCCTCTTTATTCGATGCAGTGGAGGGGCAATCACGGGGTCCATGGGCTGCAGGGTCCCCACCAGAGTACCACCAGAGGAGCCCTGGCGTTGATCCCAGCCCAGCACCTGTGGGCTGCTGTGGCCTGTGCCCCGAGGCTGCCTGCAGCCATTGTCAAATGAAGCAGCTGACACTGGCGAGGAAATGAGGCTAAGGTGACATGGAATTGGATTTAGGCTGCACCAGGTCCCGGTACCACTCCCGGAAATTAGGGCTAGATTTGCTGCCTTAGAGGGTAGCCGGCATAGGCACGAGGTACCAAGGTTCAACTCCCCGAGTGCAGCAATCAACTCGTCGCATCAGCAGATGAAAGATGAATGGGTAAGGGGGAGAAAAACGTGACGCTTGCTTTCTTTTTTCGTTTCTTTTTTCTCACCAAAACTATCCGACACCACCTCTGCGACTCGTTGGAATCTCACCGTATCCTGCTTCTCGTCGATTGTGAGTGCCGGTATCTATTTATAGAAGGCGGCCTATCAGTTGCCCGCTGCATGTTGGCAACTCGCTGCCTCTGCGATGCCTGCTGCGAGCCCCTCCCTTTCAGCCACGTCTGGAATCGCTTCTGTTGCAGCTGCAGTCCTTCCAGCCGTATAGTCGAATGGTTGAGCATAGGGTAGGCCAGCAGCGTCTCCCGAAACTCCGTGTCCATGGCCGACCCATCGGGGCTAGACATGTTCCTGCGCCTCGTCTCAAGCACAAACGCTGAGGGATGCGAAACAGCCACAGCGAGAGCGTTTCTAAGCCAGAGTGGCCGTGCAGGATCCATCATGACAGCTTGGCAGGCGTCGCAAACCCCCGTGCAGTCTGCGTGGGCGCAGATGCTGCAGCACTGAAACCCCGCAGCAGCTCGGCGGCTTGCGATCTCCGCCCAGCTGGATATGCCCTGAGCTGTCGCTTTGTACCTAAAAAAGAGCTCCTCGGCCACAGGTGGCTGCTTCACCCGAGGATCTCGCCAGGGCTGAAAGTTTGTCTCGTAAATGCTTCGTCCATTGCTGGTAGATTTCTTAATTGAGCCCAGGCAAGTTGCGGATTGCAGCAGCCGGGGCAGGTCCTTGAAGGCCCTGTAAGACACCCCATAAGTGTTTTCCAGATTCCAAGGAAAGCACCCCGAAAACTCTCGACGCTGCTGCGCTACCCGATCGCTTCGGATGGTGTGGTATATCGCAAGAGTTTCAATCGTCTTGACTGCAAGACGCCTGAGGTCGTGGCGCATCGGGTATGCTTGAGAGCCCTCCACAATGTACAAGCACGTGTTTGGTACGTCTTCAGTCATGCTTGGGCCCATGGCGTGAATCCACACGCATCCTGCCTGAGAGACTTGCAGCGTTTTCTTGTTTGTGGGCTCGAATGGAGCCTGATGCAGCTGAAGTCGATCTTGCTGGTCAAATCTTGTAGACATCCTCAAAAAGGACTCTTGGGGTTCTAGTTTGCCTCTTTTGAACGATTCATAGATTTTATGAATACCGTAGCGAAGGGCGCCGTCGTTAGGAACCGGTACGCTGCAAGGAACGATTCCTTCATTTTCACCGTCATCTCCAGTCAGGTCAATCACACCATTATTATGGATGATGAGGCACCTCCGGGTAATGGCGTGAAGTAAAATATCGGTAGGAGAACCTGCTAGCAGACGCTGGATAGTCAACGCAATAGAGGCTTGGGAGATGCAAGGGCCGCTCCCAGCACGGATTCGGGACGACCCCACAAATATGTCCCAGGCATCCTCGTCCACGGCCATGACATAAAGTTCGCGGACTATGCGCCAATCGGTTGAAAGATACGTTGTGCAAGAAACCACGGTGCGAAACGTGACGCCAGAAAAGGGCGTCTGGGTCGCAAACCGGGACGTCCCAGTCCACTGCTCCTCCATTGCGTTGATGGTTTCAAAGTCGAGCAAGATCGGTGTCTGGAGCGGTTGCACCATGACACCCGACTTTGCATCTTTGGAGCCAGAAATGGAATCCAAAAAGGTTTGCACATTGTCTCGCGTGATGAAAAGGCAACAGTATCTAGACTCAACATAGTTTGCATGTCGACATAATAGATCCGGGAAGCTTGGGTTGGATCGTTCGACAAATTCTCTCACGTATGCCTGGTAGCCATCCTCATCTGGGTTGAGAGTTGATGGTTCCCTTTCAAACGGCTGTGCTGTTGAAAAAACGTCTGTATCTGCGTGTATGATGGTAGCTGCATCATTCTCTCCGGATGCCAGGATTCGTAACTGCTTAATGACACCTTCGCGATATATATCCCGAGCCCAGTCGAAAACGTAGTCCACTAGCAAGAGTAACTGAAGTGCCCCGTCTAGGGTGTTAATTGACCCTCCCCAGACCTGCACAACTTTCTGGGCCCAGTTAGTGATTGCTTTCATGTTAAAGGCTTTCAGTCACTTACATAGTCCATTTCTCCAATGGCACCAGGCCGTTCCTCGCCTTTTTCAGCATAAGCGACAGACAATCTCCAGTCTTGGCCCCGGTTAAAAAGAAACCACACCAAGGGATTTAGCTGGCGATGAAATGCAGCTCCCGACTTGGCCTGTAAATCTAGTTGTGCGTCCAAAAATGTCTTGATCGGGAAAGCGGTTTGTAGTTCAATTGAGCTCCATTCGGCTCCGGCTTTTCCAGACTTTGCCTCGAGAACTAGAAACGGGAACAGTAAAGGATCTCCTCTGCGATTTAATGGATGCGAAAGCAGCTCGTGGACCAGCCTCGGCTCTTCCCCAGTGTGTTGGTGTTGTGTCATGGCCGTGTCGAATAAGAGGTTTTCGATATTTCTTGTTTGGCGCAAACCAATTACCTTGTCAGGCTTTTGGTGATCCTGGCTCAGTTTGCGCGAAATTATTTCATCGAGCTGGACGGGGTCCTCTTCTCGGTGACCAAAGATTGGATTTGCTCCCACTGCCTCGAGGCTGCTTGAGTCAACTATATGTCTTGGCAGAATTAAATAGGAAATAATCTCCAGAGCGGGAAACCCCCCCCCCGTGCATCTAAGAAATGGAAAAATTGAACGTACTAATCTTGTAATCGCTCTTCTCTGGGACACCGGCATGGAGCTCTGGCTTGTTGTCGGTTACGGAGAGCTTTGGATGTGTTGGATTCATTGGAAGGCTGCGCTTCAATTTCCGAGCGCCAAATCCGTTTTCGACATTTCCGGCTACAACAAAGCCCGAGTGTTAATCCAAGTAAGAAAAATAGATTTTCTAGAGAACTACTACTTGCCAGGCTACTTCGGCCGAAAGTCTCGAAAACACAATGTGCTCGCAGGCGCCCCTCCAGCTTGCTTCATTGCGGTCGGTGCAGCGCCGGGCCTTCTCCACGAGCGATTTTGCCGTGGCCTTCACCTCCAGCTTCCACGGCTGATCGCGAATCGCCTCCGGGTGGGTTGCGTACGCAGCGAACTTGGTACCTCCGAGCTCGGAAACATTGTCCACGATGCCGCGGTACGGCTCGGGCCACCTGTCTCGACCCAGCTCGCTCAGGAACTCGATGCGGTAGTCGCGGACCAGGCGAGCGTGTGCCAACTCCCTCTCGTGGGTCGACAGCGGCATAACAGCAAACAACACCCAATTGTGTGTGGAGCAGACTGTTTGAGAGTTTGATGGGTTCCAGGCAATTTCGTGAGAAACACGCTCCAATTTAGGAGGTTGGAATTAAAAATGGCCGCTAGGCAGCTGCTCCCTTCAGCTGTCCTGATTCGTTTGGGGTGCAGGGTACTGAGCCGCCAGTGAACGCCACTACTGCAGGCTCGTTCCACTGCAGTCGGTGAGGGCTGAATAGTAGCTAGCTTAGGTAGCCATTGAAAAAGAAAAGTACATTTGCGATTGAATCCACAAAAAGAAACACCATAACCTGCGTCTGTCCATGTTCCTTTTCTTGTATCATGTGTTGCATGCATTCTCTGTTTTCCGAAAGTAATTTAGGGCTGAGTTTTAGCTAGTGGAGATCCGTCTTGGAGTGTGGAAATTAGGTCCCGGCCGTTCAAGTCTATTTTCGGTTGGCTTCCCTATAATACAAGATGATCTTGGTACACATTGTTTTTTTTCTCCCTCTAATATTACATGCAAGATATCAAGAAATCCCCGCCTACCGGTATGCTTTGTCGTTTTATACAGTCATTCGCGTTGAGGCCTTCCCAAACGCCATGTAATGCTCATGATTTTTGACGTCTACCCCCAGCTTTTGTTCGTAAACTTGACATCGTTCATAATACACATCTCAGCGGGAAGCCTGGGCAGAGGCTGCTTGAGACTTATTCCATTCATTCGCCTCCTGCTCTGCAATAGGCGTGTACTCCTCCTCCGGGGCTGGTGGTTGCGAATACTCCGTGTCTTCCTCCTTGTCGAGATCCTTAAGTTCGGCGTCTCTTATCTCCTCTTGCTTCATCCGTGTGTGGGCCTGAAGTCGTCGGGACTTGCGGCGGCTCTTGAGCTCCTCATCTGTAAAGTCCATGTTTTCCAACGTCTGGATAAGTCTCTCCTCCACTAGGGATCGTACGTGGAATGCTAGAGCCTGGCTTCTGAACATACCCGAGTAACGGTAAGACAACCAAACGTATTGGTTGATCGCGACATGCAAGAGTTCCAATGTTGACAAATAATCTTGCGGGGATCCGTGGAAATCCTTCTGTTGAACATCTAAAAACTCGAGTGGGATTTCTTTGATCGAAAGCAAGTCTCCGTTCTCATTATGGGCAATGATTCGGGCAAGAGCGCGAAGGACTTCCAGTGATTTTGGGTTTCGAACCGATACAGGAACATGGCACAGCGTCAGTCTGTCATAAATGGTCAATGGAATGTCCTGTATCGCATCCGCAATCTCCAGCATGTCTGTCGGGATGCTCAGGTGGTACCGTCTGCCCAAAGTGGCAAGCTCTCTAATGCGCATCAAGATGAAAGATAGCGGTGTCTCCGGGGGGAAGTAGCTGTAAAAGCGCTCGATGACGGCTGCGGGAGGGCTGATGAATGCAGCGTGAATGTCATCAACCGGAGAATCAAATGCTCGATGAATGGCCCTCAAATCTGCCCGTTCCATGGAAGTGACATATCCAACTTTTTGCTCTTCAATCTCACCACTGGGTGTGGATTCTGTGGCGTTCCGAGCTGTTCGATATCGTCCAGCACGACCACCAATTTGCTTCAATTCAGGAAATGTAAGACCGCGGTTTTGGCTGCCATCAAATTTGGTGACGGACTCGAGAATGACTCGGCGGATCTCCAAATTTAGACCCATGCCAATAGCATCACTGGCGACGACATAATCGTAATCGTTATTCGGATCATTAAAGAGGGCGGCTTGTTGAACACGTACTTCTGGCGGGAGGGAGCCGTAAATGATGGCACAACGCCGCCCCGTGTACTTTTCGACTTGTCGTTTGAGGTTGTGAAGATTTAGGCGACTAAATGCAACAATGGCGTCGCCTTTCTGAAGCTTGCTATAGTCGTTATTGATCGCCTCATTCATAGCCTCGAGAGGGCTCAATCGCTGGTATCTGTGGACGATGCATTTGTCGCCGACACTCGCGCAAAGGGACTCGATTAAGTTTACGGTCCTTTCCTCGCCGCACACGTGAACTTCCTTGGCCTGAACTCCAAGCAGCGCTGCCGTCCAAGCTGAGCCACGATCGGGGTCGCCAATCATCTGGATCTCATCAATAACAGCCACATCGAATTTCTCATTGAGGGGCGTCATTTCCACGGTGCAGCTGGAGAAGAACCGATCAGTATCCTCAGGGAACCTGACTTCCTCTCCAGTCAGCAGAGCGCAAGGGACTCCCTTGGCTGTGAGTCGCTGGTAGATTTCGGTCGCAAGTAGACGGAGGGGTCCGGCGTACACTCCACGCTTGGAGTTTTCCAACGCTTTGAGAGCGCGATAGGTTTTGCCGGAGTTTGTAGGCCCGACATGGACATGAACGGTACGTTGCATGGCTCTCGTGGCGGGGAACCATTCGTGCGGGAACCGAAAATCGAGGAGTCGCTTGTGGCTCTCCTCCAACCCCTTTGAGAAGCGCTGTCGGATCAAAAATGACTGGAACGAGTACTGGATCTCGTTGGACAGGCCTTTGAGATCTTTCAAGATGAATGCATCTCGAAGATTCCAGAATAAAGGATTTTTGTCTCGTCTAGTGATATTCTGGTCCGCCAGCTTGAATGCCTGGTCCAAAACATCCATGAAGAGGACGGCTTGCCGATTAAGCTCATCCTCGCCGACTCCAGCAATTGAGGTTTCCGTAGCAGAAAGACGTTTTAAAACATCCTGGAAACGCACCAAAACAGTGGAGCGAAACGATGCATGCCGTCCCGAGTACTTTGATTTGACATCTAGGCGGAGGCGTGATTTGGGATCATGACCTCGGCTCACGAAACTGGCTCGAGAGCGGAAGCCATTCTTCCCGCCCTTTGAGTTGGCACCCTTATGGGGGGTTCCCTCTGGTTGCGGTGGTTTGGCATCCTTAGAGTTCTTGTCGCTGGGTGTCCTGAGCAGGCGTGGCGTCGTTGAAAATGTTCGTTGGCATGCAGGGTGAATGGCGGCTCGAACAGCCCCAGTCCGGAGAAGAAATCTCATGGCCAAAGCCCTTCAACCCCGTGCGGCATGCTCTTGTGCAACGAAGCGGGCAATTGTTTCAACGAAGCGGGCAATTGTTTCAACGAAGCCGGCGCAATTTTTACTGTAACCTACTGGCGATCTGCCCATGCACACATGTGAAGGCGACTGAAATTTCGAGATGTACGGATCATCCATTTAGCCGACCCCAGACGCGCGTGGCAGGATGCATTAATCCACCAAGTGGGGCAGATCATAGATGACGCTGGGGCGCTTCAAGCGTCATTGTACCTACAACAAGCTCCCGACGACATCCCGTTGCAGCATCCCTTTTGACCCTTGTCCAGCACCTAATCCGCTCTCCGACCATCCTCCGTTCACCTCCAACCAGCGCGACCGCTTTGCACCTTTGTTCGACCTACCCAGGCCAAATACACAACCATGGCGTCGTCGTCGACCCCAGCTACTCCCCTACTTTAGTGAGTATCCCGCTGCCTGGTCATCAAATCAGGCTGGAGCAACGAGCCACGAGCATTGGCATCCAAAGGCAAATCTAACGTTGGGCGACAACCACAGCTCTTGTATCGCGCACAACACAACCATCCTCTCAGAATGCACCACTTCCGCTTCCTCCCAGACCTCGTCGCTCGCTTCCTTGATCCTGCCCAAGATTGAGCACCACTCATCGCAAAAGTTGACGTACACGCACGGTCAACATCAAATCCACTATGTCGCAGAGTCGCCCTCTGATCACCCCGACTCCCCTGCTGCGGGAGGCTTGACGTTCCTCGTTATCGCCGATTCGTCCCTTGGCCGCCGCGTGCCTTTTGGTTTCCTTTTCGAGATCCGCAAGCGCTTCTTCTCTCAGTTCCCCGAAAGCAGCGATTTCGCCGATATGCCGAACTACGGTGCTGGATCCTTCAACTCTGAGCTTAAGAACCTCATGGTTGAGTACGGCACCACAGCTGGTGGCCGCGACGACGCCATCGGTAATGCTAAGCGGGAGATTGATGACGTTCGAGGCATCATGACCAAGAACATCGAGAGCTTGCTGGAGCGAGGAGAGCGCCTGGATCTGCTTGTGGATAAGACAGACCGCCTGGGCGGCAGCGCGCGAGAGTTTCGAGTGCGCAGCCGCGGCCTAAAGCGGAAGATGTGGTGGAAGAATGTGAAGCTTATGGGGCTTTTGGCACTGGTTCTCACGCTTATCATTGTGGTTATTGTTATCGCGGTCAAGAATTAATTGAACTGAGGTCGACCGGGGGTGGAAAACGATGGAATGAGTGATGTGGACGGACCCTGAGGCCCCCATCAAGGAAAGCAAGCCCTTCTTTTTGATACATTTCCTATTATTAGTTTTTTTGATCGTCTTACTATGGTATACCTACGGCGTCGCGATTCTGGGTGGGCAACTTGCGAAACCGAGGCAAACGGTGTATCAACGCAATCAGGAGCTCCTTTCAATTTACCAAGATTAAAAAACATGCTTCGTATCCAAACCAGCTGCATCCGCGTTGATATGTGCCCCTACAATAGCTCACAATCGCACTTCCCTCGACGTCTATTTAGCCTGATTTCGTAACTTCGTCCTCCCTTTTGTTGAGCGCCGAGCTTAGCGCAGTCCCCCCGAGCCTGCCGTACATGCCGCGGCGAAATCGAAATGCGGGCAGCGAGTGTGCGCCGCCGATATTATATGAATGAGAATAGAATGAGCGCGAGCCTTTGATTGGAGCGGCGATGCATGCTGGCCATTTTTTTTCATGCGCCTCCGACTCCGCTCACCAGCCTCCCACGGTGAGAATTCATGGTGATGTGTCAATCAAAGTCATTGACCGATAAAGCGGTTGGGGGAAATTGAATCGGCAACCAGTCCGAAACATCATAGCTTGTTTCCTCTCTTCTGAGCGTCCTGGTAGACGTAGCCATATGTCACCGGGCTGTCAGCAGCGCCAATTGCGAGACCTGCTGGTGATCTCCTCAGTCTATCGGTGAAAAACGCCGGGTGTCGAGTGGAGGAGTTGTGCTGAACAGGCCGCTTCCATGCAACAGGCATGGGGAGCATGGCCGAGAGATTGTCGGCGATCGGGGCCGGGACACTGGTACCCATTGTCATTGGCATGGGACGAAGCGGGCGAGAGTAAAAAATGCCACAAAAAACAAAACCACAAAGGCGAGAGTAAAGTTACATTCTCCAGCTACTGTTGCCAAGTAAAAAGATATGAGGAGCAGAGGCGCTGCGTCTTATGCTTCCACGTGCCTCGGTGACCCGGGGCAGAAGCCGATGTTGATTGACTGTGGTGGGGGATGACGGCAGTTTTCCCCCGCATGACTAATGGTAGGAAGATCCGCCGGGAACCACTACAGCGACGAGTCCCGTCACCTTTCCGAAGACTGAGCTTTTTGCTCAAAAACACATCACCTTTGGCCTAATGATACTTTATTTTGAATAAATAATTTAAGTTTATTTAATTAATTATTAATTTATTTTTATCTTTATTTTTTTGCCATAGGAGTAGTTTTATTTTATTTTATGTATTTTTTGGGAAATTTATTTAGTAAGGGATTTAAACCTATTATAGGCGAGAACACAGTGACGGGCCCTGTGGATGTAGTGGTTCCCAAGATCTCCGCCGTCTTGATTCGGAATGCGGAAGCAGAAGCTAGCGCCGGAATGTCGCAGGCTAGCGGCCAAGGGCCAGTATCCTGCAGCAAAACGGGAAACGGACGGCGAGACTTTCAAGGGAGATACACAAAGATCCACATTAAGATAGGACTAGGCCTTTTTAAAGGGCCAGCTTTCCGATACAGACATATTTTTTACAAGCGATGGCGACGAAGCGACGTAATATGGATTTTCATGAATGCGCAGACCCAAGGGGGTAACACGGAACATTGTGGCTGCATTCCCACTGGGTGGCTGATTATTGAAGTAATGACCTTGACATCAATTGCACCAACACTTGGTGTGGTGTGCTACTTGATGGCCTTGGCGATTGCACAGTAGACGAGGAACAACGGACAATGATTGCAACTCAAGTTTAAGTAACGGATTCTTAAAGGTATTGGTGTCGAAGCATCGTTCAACGATATTCAATGCGGTCGGCCTCGCCTGAACGTCGAACGTTGAATAGTCGAAGCAAGCGGTCTTGCTCGATTCTTCGTTATCGCGCACATTGCGACATGTAAGTTATGGTGTTTTCCTAGCTCTTATGGTCCAATCTTCCCTCTTCAGCTCTCTTCTCGCCTCCCCTTTCCAATACTTTGTTGTCATTCTGCCCACCTAGGGAGGCTTCTGCTCACGACACTCCATTATTTGTTCTCCTCACTTGCTTCCATACTGTTGCTTAGTTATCATAGATACAGCCGAAAAGAATACTTCGATTCCATGTAATCTAGGATTCAACGAAAGGAACGAGGTTCACACCCAAAAAATGGTAGCCGGAAGGGACATATGGCTGCAGGGTTATGTGATGGATGTCCGCTGTTGAAGCGCAAGATACATACAAATGCCAGGTTGAAGCCGCACGTTAGATTAGAATGGTTGCATTTGCAGAATCACCTCGGAGCAGGACTCGTCTTGCCCCTTTGGCAATACAATCAGCGGTAGCGTTTACAGCTGCCAATTCTTCCCACACATTGCTCGAGAATCCTTTTTTCCGATTCCAATTTTTTTTTATAATTAGCTGGTGATCTACCACATGCTGGAGGCCTGCAGTACAACATCACTGCCCTTTGGAGTTGGGAAGTAAGATCGCGACCGCCACGACCTCCACTATGGACAAGGTCTCTGACCGCAGGAAAGAATATGGGACTTCAACAGCGCTGGCATTATCTTCAGTTTAAGTACATGTTGAGATTCGAATGATGATGTTGGAAATCATCAGATTGCTTCTCGTACTCGGATTGCCTCTGCTCTGGTCAACTCCTTCCCAACGAAGGCGTCGGCTCTGTCAAGAAAAGTTTATGAACGTCTTGTCGTCATTGTCCTGAACTGTGTTGTGCCTTTCGTAGACTCCATGTGCATGGAGAGGCATATCAAATTTCGCGTCCAACAGTTTGGAGTTCTCTTCTCTCTTCTCTTCAACGTCTACCCTATTTTCCTCCATTTTTTTTTTAAATTTTTTTTTTTAAATTTTTTTTAAATCTTTTTCGAAATAGTAAGTTTATTCAATCACTTGTTGCGTTCTCGCCCGAAGTCTTGCTCGCGGGCAAGGTGGCGCTGGGAACCAGGGATGACGGATCAGCCAGCCCACGACTATCCCTGGCACCTTCGGGTCCAGCCAGGGGCCCCAACTGCGGCATTATGGGTCCTGGAGGGCCCGGTGGGTGTTTTGGTATGATAAGTCTGTAGCCCCAAGTGTAAATCAGCTACTACCCGCGAGTCCTCTAGTTGACTCGGAGTGACCTTGTCTAGCACATCGACCTTGTCTGGCGCACCTAGCATTGTGTCTTGTCGATAGAGTAACCGGCCCCAACTGCGGCATTACTGCGTTTGGTGCTGCCTGTTGTAGCACATCCAGCCTTGTTTATTGTATTGGCCTTTTCTTTTGTCGATATAGTTCCGGGCCCCAACTGCGGCATTACTGCCTCTGGCGCGGCCTCTTGCAGCACATTTCCGCTTTGTCTGGCACATCTGGTACGCCGGCTTTGTCTCTTCTTTATACAGCACCTGGGCCCCAACTGCGGCATTACCACCTTTGGTGCTATCTCTTGCAGCAAATCTAAGTATTCTCTCTTGTGGCACATCTGGCCGAGTGTCTTGTCGGTGTGGCGCCCGGCCCCAACTGCGGCATTACTGCCTCTGGTACTGCATTTTACAGCACATTTGGCCTTCTATGGCATGGTGGCTTTGTCTCTTGTTGATACAGCACCCGGCCCCAACTGCGGCATTGCTGCCTCTGGTGCTGCATTTTACAGCACATTTGGCCTTGTATGGCACGACGGCTTTGTCTCTTGTTGATACAGCACCTAGGCCCCAACTGCGGCATTACTGCATTTGTGACCGTCCCTTGCAGCACATGTGGCCTTGCCTTTTGCTAATAGGGTACATTACTGCCTGCGGCACTCTACTTGGGAGACAGAGACTAAAAGTAGATTTTGTACGCAAAACAAAGGTTCTATTTTGATGTCAGGCACTGCCGTGGAACCTTGCTAGTCGAAGCTTACCAGGCAAATCAGTCAGGGTTCGCAAAAGCTTCACCTCAGCGATTCGAAGATAGTCCTAGCTTTGCCACAGAACCGCAGATAAAAGCCTCGTCCGCTACGCGCAAGAGCCCGGTACTTCACACTCTCCATCGTCTTGCTTGCAAACCACGCAACGGATACTTGACCAACGCTTTGTGTTTCGATCGCCTCAATATCCCGGCTCATACAGTAAGAGTACTGGACGCTTAGTTGATATTAGCAGCTAACCGCATGCATAGCTGTGAAGCAGTACTTTGGGCTTAGCTGTTACAATTCCAAGTCACACATCGCAAATCATCAACTTTGATCTTCGCTCAGATTGCAAGATCGTTTATCGACGGCGCGGTCAACATCAGTCGACTTCAAACATAGTTGCAAAACAACATTTCGATTCAAAGATGCTGGGCACAGTAATCTCGATGATTGTTAAACTCACAGGGCCGCGGGTATTTGTCGCTGTGGCATTGCTGTTTATTGGAATACGAGGCAAGGGATCGGCCCCCCTCGCTCCGTCAGAATGGAACTTCTTAGCCCGTGTTCGGTTCTACATGTTTCACAGGCGTTGTTGGGAAATCTTCCAAGGCGCGTTTTTGGGAGCATTGGTGCTCCAAATCATCATTGTTCTTGTTGATCTGGATTTGGAGGCTTTGGTCCCTACAATGGGAGAGCTAGTCCTCTATTTGGCAATATTCTATGTTGGTGCCGTCGCGGGCACTGCAGTCGAAAACCGCCCTCAACCCAAAGTGTTGACAGATAGTGGCAAACGGAGGATGATTTGCCGTCTATTCACTCCTTATTATAAGGGTGAAAAAATGGACTGAATTTCGAATGACAAATCAACGCTTACCTAGCTGCGACTTTTGCAGTATAATGAACCTTTTGCAAAACAGAACCATGATGTCGATCTGTTGTGGTTATAGGAGGTGCGGTTATAAGAGGTGGACACGTTGGCTTTGGGGTATACTGGGTGTTTTTTACGGGCGCTACATAATTCCATTCTGGGCTAGGTAGAGAAACATGTTCCTTGGCGGAAATGCCGGACAGGGCAGACAAATGCCGGCGTCGTGTAGTCTGATTCGCTACTTCGCCAGCTGGGCGTTGGCGTGCATGGTTCAGATTGAGGGGGAGAAGCGATAGATTGAATTGAATGTTAGTTTCATCTTGAAGGATCCGGACCCTGGGCCGAAAGGGAAGCCGAAGGAGGAGGAGGCTCTGCGTGACCTTGGCTCTGGATCGACTTTTTTTTCTCTTTTGTTCTCTCGGAATCTTGGTTCCTCGGAACCCACCTGCCGGGATCGTCAGTGAGGCCGGAGATGAGCCGGCGGGAGAAGACTATCGATTCGAAGACCAACAGTTCACCACCAATGCAATGTCCCCGTCGATCCCCTGTCATGACAGATGTCGGGCGGCTAATCCAATTAGAACAGCTCCGCCCCGCCTGCATCCTGTCTCTGTTCCAGGCGACTTCTCCAGCCCAATGCAGCGCCAGAAGCTTGCGGTGGGCCAC
Organism: Calonectria hongkongensis; assembly: GCA_017140755.1. Taxonomy (NCBI): domain Eukaryota; kingdom Fungi; phylum Ascomycota; class Sordariomycetes; order Hypocreales; family Nectriaceae; genus Calonectria; species Calonectria hongkongensis. The sequence continues at coordinate 1,121,084 of JAACJA010000014.1, forward strand.
GCCCCGTTTCATGGCCCGGTCTAGTCTGTAGAGACGGACGAGAGAGCCAAAGGAGCCAAGAGGCCCAAGGTCTTGCTCGCTGTGCACGGGGCCAATGAATCCCAACCCGTCTCCCCCCAGATTCTTTCAACTTCGTCGGCGTGGAATACCAAACGGTCACGTGTCGTTGCTCTCCCGCCCCAGACCTTCTCGATCCCATCTACCGAGTGTTGCTTGCAGGACAGCACGAAACTGCCATCGCAGCCTCCCCAATGCCCTCCCGCGCGCTGCGTTAGCAACTGTCCCCCCCCAGTCCCCGTCGCCCCCGTGATTGCCAGAGCCCCTGCCACCCGCCATGTCCGAGGTTCCCGTGGCGCTGCTCAAGACGTGCCAGACTTGCTTCCACGCCAAGATCCGATGTGAGAAGACGCAGGACTCGGGCTTGTGCGACAGGTGCCTGCGGCTCGGGAAACCCTGCGTCTTTGCCCCGTCGCGACGCCGCAAGGCCAACCGCACTGTCCCCGTTGTTCCCGTGTCAGCCTCCTCGTCTAGTGCCGTTGGCCCTGGTGGGGTTTCGGCGACTGCTGCGTGAGGCTGAGACCCATCCCCGGATGCTACAGTTTGAAAGCTGACCGCCACAGTAGACGAACCGAGAACCTCGATCCAGGCCCGTCTCCCTTCCCGGGAGCCTCGCCTTCAACCGCCTCGGGTTCTGGCCCTCTCCTGCCAAGTTCCGAAAATGCCTCCGTCTCATCTGGTTCGTCATCGGCTCAGCAGAATCACATCGACAGGACTCACCCAACCACTTATAGCCCATTCACCCGCGGTCTCTTGAGCTATGACAAGGGCCAGGAGTTCCTCGACCGCTTTAGGACCAAAATGGTTCCTCAGTTTCCCTTTGTTCTCATCCCAGACTCAATGAACATTCAAGATCTGGAGCGAGACAAGCCGTGTCTCTGTGTTGCTGTCATGTGTGTGTCAGCTATTTCAAATCCGACCCTGCAGAAAGCTATCGGGGCTCTCTATAATGAAATGATTGCCATGCGACTTTTAGCAAAAAAGGGCTGGTTCACTTCTTTGGATCTCTTGCAGTGTATGCTTGTTGGTTTAGCTTGGTATGCAAAACGCCCGGTCCCATCAACCGCCTATATGTAAGCTAATAAGACTCAAGGGCTCACTTTCAACCACGGCCGCTGAGATATTCTCAACATCTGGCTATCGCAGCCAGCATTGTAGCAGACCAAAGACTTGACAGGCCACGAATAGCCATCCTCTGGAGTCTCAATGAGGAGCTCGTCAAGAACGGAGGCCCCAAATTGACACCGGATGAAATGAGAGCGCTGGCTGGGACATACTACTTGACTTCAAGGTACGAATACATCCAGTAATTCAACGACAGGATTTGTATTGACTAGAGTTTAGCGCATCAGTGCTCATGCAAAAGGCCCGCTTCCTCAACTACACACCATATATCCTAGAGTGCTCCCGTAAACTCACCGTTTATGGAGGCGCCCCGACGGACAAATACTTACCATATATTGTATATTTACAAAGACTCATGGAAGAACTTGACGATGCAGTTTCCACATCTCAGTCTTCCATCTACCTTAGTGCAGAACTGGAGCGTATCAAGGACAGGTATTTTGAAACCAAGTCAACCATACCCTTCGCCTTGAGTGAAAGTCGTGAGTTTAAATATTTTCTGCACAGACCAACGACCCATACTAATGCAACCTTAGCAACCATTCAACTACAACTCCATGTTCTAGAACTACTCATATGTCAGCCATTACCGGATAGTGTCACCCTTGGACCGAATGGCTTCCAAAATGTCCGAGGTGCAACAACCCAATCTGGACTTCTTGACTGGTTATCACAAAGTCTCGCGGCCGCCAAGTCTCTCATCAGTGTCTTGGTTCTCCTTCCTCCCGGCGAGGAGGCGTATATGCCCAACATGGGCTGGGTCACTCTATATAGCAGCGCATCGCTTGCGGTGAGACTGGATCTCCTGGCCGCTCATTTTAATCTGGGCCACCTCCGCCGCATTCTTGATTTGACTTATACACTGCGGCAAATTACCTTGCGTTTAGAACGATTGTCAGAGTATGACGAGAGCACCGATACCCCCAAGGCCAAAAACGCCTTCTACCACCTCTCCCTCCGAGCACGGCTGGTTGAACGATGGTATAACCATCATACTGCGCATGAAAATTCACAGCAGCCTCAGCAGCACTCACAACCGCCGCTACATCAACCTTCACACCAAACACTTCACCAATCCATGCATGCCACCTCTCCTGACATGTCCATGTTTTCTTCCTCCGGGTCCTCGCCCAACAGCCACCAAGCCGCGAGCGATGCGATGAACCCCACGGGCTTCATGTCCTCTGCCACCCTTATCCCTAATATTCAGGTGGCCAGCGACCCCGGGGTCTGGACGGCGGCAAAGGCAATGGAGTTTGACCCGGAACTCTCCATGGGCAACATGCTCTTCATGGGGTCAGGGTTTGACTTTCTCCCCGATCCATCTGGCGGTTTCAACAGCTCTCCGGCGGACGCCACTTCTTTCCAATTTCAGGATACGCACATGGGGACATCGGACTATTAATACAGGTATAGACTTACAGAAGGAAAGAAAAAAACGGAGTTTTTATGGCGCGGTGATACAAGACGAAGCGATTCATTCATGATGCATGACGTGGTTTACTATTTTCATCTATGAGTCTATAGTCTAGTTGTACAGTTCATAATAAGATCATGGCGCATGGCTCGAAAAACTCATTTCGCCTTGCCCTTTTTCTTCTTGCCCTTAGCAGCCTCGTTTTCCTTGCCCTTCTTGATGGCATCTACCAGGCCCTGAATCTCATCAGCCTGTTCTTTTTCCTTCTGTTGCTTGGCCTTGATGTCGTCCTGCGCTTTCTGGGCGCCCCTCTTCTTGGCCTGGGCCCGCTCCACCTTTTCAATCAAGGCGTCCGACTCTTCCCAGAGTTTCTTGGCAATCTCCTCGTCCTTGATTTCGCTCCGAGCAAAGTCCACTTGCATGCACTCCTTGATAAGCTTTCCGCCCTCTCCGCGACCGAGACTAGCCTCCATGGCTGCATACATGATCGATTGCGCAGCCATGTTGGGCGACTTGAGGAGGAACCACGGAAATATATATCCAATCAAGTAGAGAGCGAGTCCCCAGAGGGATCCTCGTGTCAGCCATCGACGGGTGCTGGGTGTGCGCGCCAAACCAGGATCCACAAAGATAACGCGGGCGTTCATGGGACCGCCGTCAGGTCGCTTGTAGGTGCTAAGGTGTTTCTGGAAGGCCTGGCCAAACACGTTCAAGGCAAGCTTACTTCGAGCATAAGCTGTGCCTGGTGACCAGCTCTCCTTGGTGAGCTCCTTCTTGAGCGATGGCGAACCAATGTACGAAGAGCATGTCGCAATAATGACCCGGACGTCTCGATCGATGGGCTGGATTCGGAGCGCGGGGCTGAGAATTCCCAGGAGATGGAAGTTGGCGAGGAAGTTGACCATCCAGGTCTCCTCAACGCCCTCCTCGGACTCCTTTCTCTTGCCGCCGGGGGGCGTAAGCGTCGAGGCGCACAGGACGACCATGTCCAGCCGGCGGGGCGGGGCGTTGTCAATCCATTTCGTCGCAAAGGTTCGGATGCTGTGGAAGCTGCGGAGGTCGACCTGTTCGGCGTAGATGAGCTGGTTGTTGGTCTTGGTCCGCAGGTCCTGGATGTACTCGACGAGGAAGGGGTCGGTGGCGGGCAATTGGGTGAGCAGAACCAGCTGCGCACCGCGGGTGGCAAGCTGGAGGGCAGTCTCGGCGCCGATGCCCGAGGTGCCTCCCGTCAGTATCACGACTTTGCCGTGGAGGTTGCGCTCGGTGGGATTTGAGCGGCCGGAGGTGTAGCGCTTGACCAGGTACAAAAAGCTGAGGGTAAGGATTGTGTAAATAATGGTCTTGAAGTTTTGTGTGATAATGGTGGGAAGGCCATTGTCGAGAATGCCCAAAAGTAGGACGATAGCCATGATGGAGGCGGGAAGGCCAAGGCCTCAGCGAATTCGGATGGGCGAAAAGAAAGAAAAGAAATTAGACGAAACACATTCCGGAAAAAAAATAATGTAACAGGTTTGCCGGAGGCCTGATGAGGCTCAATGCGCTGGAATAGGAGTTGCTAGCTAGTTGGTGTCGTGTCCTGCACTTCTCGCCACGCGGCTTCACGTGACATCAGTGCTTCCCAAGTCCAACACTCGAGCACGGCATCACCACGATTGCAATATAACAACCAAAACTCTCAGCGCCTCACAAAAGCAGAACCCGAATTTCCATGTCAATCGGGTGGATCATTAATCAAATCTAGCTGACTATAATAATATACTAAGTTTCAAGAATCGCCAAAACTACAATTTGTCACTGCCAGGTTACGAAATACACTTGTTTCCTTTCATCTGCTCGCACTTAAAGCTCAGGCTGCAGCAGTTCGCCCGTATCCTTCCTCTTCCTCACCCAAATTTCTCCAATTGGATCACCTTGGTTCTCAATACACTCCCACTCACCAATGCCGTGCTCCTTGCCTGCTCTTCTAACACCTCGTCCACCACCACCGATGATCAGGTTACCTGGACGGTAGTTTTCGTCCATCTGCATGCGGCGGATGACACTGCCGTGGACACGCACGGCATCAGGGATATCTCGCACTTCACCGCAAGGAAGAGGCCATCTGATGGGCTTCCATGATCCGTCGGGTTGCAGATCCATACGGCGGAAGGGGAGGTACTCCATGAACTTCCAAGCCGTGACGGCAATTGCACCAAGACCCTCGCCGTACTCGAGCGAGTCGTGGATCTTGGCATTGGACGCTCTGTGCATGATGTCGTGGAAGCTTCCGTGTGGGTGACCAGACTCGGTCTTGTCGTCTGAGCGGAAGCTTGGCATAGTTGGTGTTCTACTAGACCCTCCACCATTAGTGAGGCGGATATCTGGTATATCCTTCTCGTCGATGTGATGATCCTGGTTAATGATCTCCTGAAACTCTTCAGCAGCAGCGCATCCCATCTCTGTAACCTTTTCTTCGTCGAAAGGAAGGCCTGCGCGGATGGCTTCCCTCACCATCCACACCAGGGGGATGTGACTTGCGCTCTTGCTCTCTTCGAGCATTTCCCAGCCACCACCAACATCAGCGTGTCCTCCGGAGAACCAGATTTCGTCAATGTCTTGAGTTTCGTCATCCTCATCGTCAGGATCAGCCTCAGAAATTGGGATTACAGAGATGTTGGACATGGTTTCAGGATCGCCTCGCTGGCGAGATCGGGAGGCTGTTCTTTGGCCTGCTGATTTGGACCGAGGTCTATATGGCGTATGCCCTGGACCTGATGCTTGAGATGCTGCCACATTTTCTTTAGGCTTCAGGTGGCTCTGTCGTCGGCCTCTTTCTTTTTCTCCGGTTGTTTCGTCAAATCCATCCTCTTTGAAGGGCATGCCATCACGCAAGTCGTCGAGAAACTCGCCAAAGTGGCGGTGACGCCTTGGATCCTTGGCAGGGTGGTGTTGGTACATCAGATCTTGACGGAACTTTGCACGTCGCTCGTCAATGCTGACAGCGTGACGGATAACTCTTGCGCTGCTTCGAGCTGTGTAGGGGAATTTGCTGCGCTGCATCCAGGCCGCCTCAAACCGAGGTACCGAGTTGACGGTGTCGAAGAGACCTAAGAATCGAATGCGACCAACAGGTCTCGAGAAAGTCTCACGGAATCCCTTCATGAATCGGAACATTTCCTCCCTCTTCTTCTTACTAGCTTCAGCCTCCTCACCAGAACCTGAAGCTTGTTCTCGAGCCTGCCATTCAGCAAACGCCTTCCAAGCGAATTTTACCATTTCCTCATTGCCGTGGGAGAGTAGCCCGATGTAGTCGAGCATTTCCGCGAGGAAACGCGCAATGTATGCGCCACGACTGAAACCAAACATGTAAATCTCATCGCCGGGGTTGTAAAACCGCATCAAAAACCGGTAACCCCCCACGACATGCTGGTCAAAGGAAGAGCCAATGGCCGAGTCCTTGGCTTTTTGGTACCATGACTTTATTCTAGCGCGCAGACCAGTGTGTGTGAGCGAGCCAGAGACGACATAGGTGCCAATGCCAGCTTTGGGAAGAGGTCAATACACGAAATCAAGCGGATAGGATGCCCACTTACGTTGGTAGTAATGGTACTGGTCGTCGGCCGTACGGTCCAGCATACGAAAGATCTTGAGGATGTTGCTGTCGCTGTCATCGCCATGGAACTTATTACCAGTACCATCGAAGCAGAGGACAAGCTTTCTGGGCTTGCGGGTAGGCCCGTAAACTGGGGCAGCGGTGGTTGTTGCCATGACGGGTGTGGATGGTCGGGTTGAAAATTCATGCGACGAGGGCCCCTTTGTGTCTTTGACGGGCACCCGTTGTGCGGAGGTCGGGGCTAAGTGCGATGCATCCATTGTGACACAGGCAGACAGACACGGGCCGTGCGGCTGCAAGACGAGAGAATGAGAAGTCGCCTCTCCGAATCAACAGGTTGGGTGGCTGCAGGATGTTGCAGATGTATCACAACACACCAAGTCGGGCGGATCGTCGCTTGCAGGTGTCAACCGAGATGAATTACAAACCCAACGGCACTCGAGCACGTCGGCAAAAGGCTATCCTGGACCAAATACTCGGGAGCGGGCATCGTCCCGTTTTTAGATCTTTGAGGCTGGTCTCCCAAGGCTGATGGGAGAACGGCTCGAAAATGAAGCACTGATGTCAACTCGACCATGATGTGGACCCATGCGGTGTGATGAGCGAACCACACCCATCATTCCGGTCTCACCCCGTCGATGAGGATTGACCAATCCCAAAGGTTACAGAGACATTACGCAGAGCCGGTCGGTTTAATCTTGCGCGGGGCCAAAGTCAGTGGCTGACTTAGGAGCCTTTTTGGCGACATTGGTCGCACGCATGTCTTAGAACACAGGCCATTGAGAGACCGAATTGTGGATGCAAACGCAGCTCGGTGGGCCACAATACCCGGTCGGTAGCCATCTAAGTGACCGTGTTTAAGACCCAGCTGTAATGGGCAAAGGCAGATCCGACGATCTTTTACTCTATCGGTGACGACGACGCAATGGCACACAGCTTCGGCGTCCCTTGAAGTGGGTCTTATGTCCGGAGGGATCAGCAAGATCTGGGGTGTGGCACTTAATTGACCAGTTACCAAAGCTCATGCGGCTTGTCTGATTCGAAGCTGAGCTCTAAGACACGCGACGTATGTATCAATAAGCCGCATGATGGATCTGGTCTTGGTCAGAAATGATGAGTGTGTTTAGGTTTTTTTGAGTTGTATCTCCGAGAAACATGGGGCATCTGATTTCCCATGTCAGAAGTTGCTTTTTCCTTGCATTTAGCTGGCGGCCCGTCGTTCGCCAAGCTAGCATCGCGTCCCCAGTCCGTCCCTCGGATGGGCAAACAACCGCACCCGACGGAGGATAAATCATGACGGTCGCTCGCCTGAGTGGCTAGCGTGCCAGCCGCACAGCGGATCGGCTAACCGCTGTGCACCATCAAATTTTTTGCTTTCCTTGGAATGACGGCAGGCCGGCGTAAACGCGGCATAAGCTAAGGTATCGAGTGCAGGAGGCAAGAAGAAAGTGGCGAACATTCAGCTCGATGAGAAGTAGATGCAGTTCCAGCTTCCCAACGAATCAATGTCGCAACTGAGTTGGACTGGCGCTGGGCCCGTACCAATCATGCCCCCCCCCCCCTGCTCTAGAAAACGGGACGCTACATGAGGCCCGTCCCTAGAAAACCGACTAATCGCAGAGCGGGCCTTGAGACGAGGGGGGGGGGGAGCAAAGTCTGCAGAATCACGCACACCCAGCCCAGACATGGTCGACCTGATAAGCCGGGCACTGTAGCCGAACCAGAGGTGCCTCGTGGGCGGAATGAGCAGTTTATCTTGCCAGACACAGCGGCAGGCGTTGCGACACCAGCGGAACCGATGTGCCGCCTTGCGTTGCTGGTGTCAACGGGACTAGGCTATTAGCTCGCCACGATACATGGCATCGTCTGTGTGCAGCGCAGCAAACCGGTGGAGTGAGCGGCTGTAGGCTTCAGGCAATAGAAATGGCTCCGGCATGGCTAGCGGGTTCTGAGGGGGTAATGAGGAACGCATCTAAACGTTTCGGGAAATGCCCATACTGCGTCAATGGCTTGCGTTGGAAGTCAAAATTTATCGATCGTCACGACGGCGGCAAAGCAAATGCAAAGTTTCCTTGGCCGTTATTTGGAGCTCTTGGTATGCATACGGCTGTCTTATCGCCACGAGAGAGTGGCACGTTGATAGTCAACGGGAAGAGCTACATGATGCAGGCCATCTCTTGTGCTGCTTGGCAGGTCCGGCAGCATCTTAGACAGAAGTGTGATGTGATGATGGCGGGTGAAAGAAAACCGACGTGTTCGGCTGCTCGCTGTGTAACACGAAGGAATATTGACGCCCACACAGAATGTCAGGTGCGAAGAATACACGATAGACTTTTACAGCTTGCTATCCTTCCAGACCGCTTTTCTCTTCTCGACAAAGCTCAAGACGCCTTCCTTCATGTTCTCTCCGCCATCCAGCCCCCGATATATGCCCCTGTCCACACGCTTAGTGCTCTCCTGGGGGTCTTGGGCGTCCCACCCGCCCATCAAGCCCTCCCGTGACACAATGACGGAGTCGGGCGAGTTGTCGGACAGTTCAGAAGCCCAGGACAGCGCCTCTTTGACAACGGCGGCGTTGATTTGCTCTTGCTCCTGTGGCGATGGTTTGGACTTGTTCTTGGCCTGAGCAGGAACCAAGGCATTGGCGATTCCCCACGTCAATGCCTCCTGTGCCGTGTACATGCGGCCCAGGAGCGCCATCTCAGAAGCTCTCTGGCGTCCAACGGTGCGGATGAGCCGAGGAAGGGCACCAGCGATGGCGACGACGCCGCGCTTAACTTCGGGCAGACCAAACTTGGCTGTCTCACTTGCCACGATCATGTCGACATTGAGCACCATTTCGAAACCCCCTCCCAAACAGAGTCCGTTGACGGCGGCAATGACTGGCTTCTTGCCCCGGCGGTTGCTGAGTCCACCGAAGCCGTCTTCAGCCCATTTCTCTCCCGTGTCCTTGGTGGCATGGTTCGTCTCGTTCCACTGCTTCAGGTCGGCACCAGCGCAGAACGCCCTCCCCGCACCTGTGATGACGGCGCACCGCAACGACGGCTCGGCGTCGTACCAGTGCCAGAGATGGGCCAGCGTGAAGTGCATTTGGCGCGGGAGCGCATTGAGCTGGGAGGGCCGGTTGAGTGTGACCAGCAGGACATGTGGCACGGGAAACGAGACAATGACGTTAGGGACGTCCGGGGGCGGGCTTGAAAAGGCCATGATGATCCCAAAAAGGCGAATAATGTGTTAATTGATTTGGTTTGAGGTAAGCTGAGGGTGAGTCGAGCCAAGTCAAGGCCAGATGAAACTTGTAATGATCAGACGAACGACCGGAATTGATATCCCGAGTGTGACGATGACGCTGCTTTCAGGGCGCGTCCAAATCCGCGTAAACACGGTCCTTGTGCAGTCAAGCTTTTTGTCTCAATTCCAAGATGCTGCACTGATACACAGATCACCAATTGATAATATGATATGCTATAAAAAGAGTATTCGGATGGAGAAGCAATGCTGACTATATCTGAATCCAAAGAATGGGACCCCGTCGGTGGTTCGTCACCCCCAGGTTTCAATATCCCCGGTTTACCGTGTGGGGAACCTCGGTACCTCGGTTGCCCCAGGCCAAGTCCCACCGATGCGATTACATATCAATGCTCAAACAATCGATTAGGACTTTTTTTTCCATATATATATATTTCAATACGCGTACTATGCAGGTATATTTCTCTTTTTTTATCATTAGCAACACCTTGGGAAAATCAAACCAAAGAGAAGACAGAAGAAGAAGAAAAAGAAAACTAGCTACCGAATATCGGCTCTAGCTTCCCGACTGCTTGCTGCTGGTGTTCGTTCCCCTGCTTGCAGCCAGTAAAAGAATAAATAATGACAAAAAATCTTGGTCGTGAACTAGTATCAATATCCGCAACAGACTCTTTTGCAACTCCCCCCAGATTCCAATGTAATAATCTGACCATCCCTCCCCTTGTGCTATTTATTGTAATGGTACAATTCCATCATTTCAATACATCTTCTGTCCCTAGTTGGTTCCTCTTTCGGTCCTCACTCAATCAAGCTGGCAATCCCCTCTTCTCAGACTCGGTAAAGAAGATGACCATGCGCCAGAGCTTCTTAACCAGATCCTCTGCCTCGTCATCCAATGCCTATAAAAAGAAGAACACAGGTTAGCACAGTCACAACAACTAAATGGGTGATGAAAGAACGGGGTTTGAAAACTTACACCTTCCAACTCGTCCACCAACGCCGCCGCAGTTCCGTGGCCTCTGAGATGCTCCTCGACGGCCTCGACCAGCATCTCCTCCTGCACACCCAGATACTCGACAATCTTCTTTTCAACGAACGGCCGCAACTTGTCGCGGACGATGGCGTCGTCCATGTAGTCCCACTTGACCTCCCATCCCCACAAGCCGTCCTTGTCTGACGGGATCTCGTGGGCCAGAGCTCGCACTGCTTGGGAAATCTCCTCTTCCGTCATAGATGCTGTCGCCGATGTGGGCTCGAATTGGATCGGGATCAGCTGTCGCTTGGTCGAGGCATCTGCTTCCTCGTCGTCCAAGAGACCCTCCACCTCGGCAATGGTTCGTCGCTGAGGAGCTGCCCTCGAGGCCTGAGCCTTCTGAGCAGCTGCTCCCAGTGACAGCTTGAAGGGCTGTGGCGCTGATACAGAGGGTGCCTGTCGCTGCTCCATCTCCTCGGCCTGCTTGTCCAAGAATGAGTCGGCCATGCCGCGAGCCCGTTCCACAGCGGCTTGCTCACGACGCTCCTCGTCACGCTCTCCCTTCCGGTCGCCTTCGTCTCTTGACTCCTCCTCCGCTCGATCAATCGCCCTCTTTCGTGCCCAGTCACCGTGGTCGCGGTAGTAAGGGTGCGACTTGCGACTCGCCTCCTTTTCGTCATCCCAAGACTTTTCTCTCTCCAGCTGCTCCTGTTTCCTTCGCTCAAGGGACTCTGCATCTTGTCGCTCACGCTCTCTCTCACGTTCAAGAGCTGCCTGTCTTGATCGCTCTCTGTTGCTCCACTTGCGCTCTGCTTCAAGGTACATCTTGTCAGCATCAGCCTTTTGTTTTGACATATATCGCTGATGAAGTTCGTCGTCCTCAGCGTCTGTATCCTCATCTTCCCTGTTGATGGAATATTCCGTGTTAGAGACACCACCGTTGACAAAGGCAATGCGGTTCTGTCCATTCTGGCCCTTTGGTCCCGACGGCGCATTAGGCACGTTGCCCCTGGGTCCCAAGGGGATATTGTTGGCACCTGGGGGCGGCGAGTCGAGGCGCGATGGCCTTGACGCACCGTTTCGTAAACGCTCCTGCTCCTCCATCTCCTCCTCCCTCTTGAGTCGCTCCATGTCTCGTCTATTGCTGCGCTCGCGGAAGGCTGCAATCTCCTGAGCCACAACCTCACGCATCTCAGCAGGGATATCCGCGAGCTCATCGTCCTGTGCCAAAGGGATGTTAACTACTTCGACATTCTCACCAGACTCGGTGTTGCCCATAGTAACATCTCCGGAGTCGGCTGTGGTGGGGGTAGTAGGGTAAAACAGCTCTCGAACGGCGTCCTTCAAAGCAGCTCTGGCAGCCTCTATCCTCTCCTTAATATCATCATCGTCTCGGCCTTCCTCATGCGACTCGACATATTTGATGGAGCTTTCGTCGACTGCAACCTGGAGCTTGGTTTTCTCAATTCCTTCAAACGCATCGTCCTTGGGGACGTCGGCCACGGCCTGCTGTCGCTTGACGGGCACCTCGATGCTCTCGTCGTGAAGGAGCTTGATGGCAACTGCGAGAGAGTCATTATCCTCAAACTGCGCAAATCCAAACTTGGAGCCCTTGTGCTCCTCGGTCACGCTGACGGAAGCATCCCACTTTCGCAGCTTGCCCACGGCACCCAGGAGCCTCTCGATACCCTCGTCGCCACCCACGCCGTCGGGGATCTGGTGTATGAATATCGTTCGCAGCTTCTCTTCGTTGGTCGGGGGCACCAGGACCTGCATCGTTTCCCTCGCCGCTCCTCTGCCCTGCTCCGAGCCCCTCTCCATGCCGAGTCCTGGACGACCACCGCCACCAGTCGATCCGGAAGGCCCATCGCCTCTGCCGCCCATGGCAGGGCCGCCAGGCTTGCCAGCTGCAGTACCGAGGCGAATCACGGGGGCGTTGAAGTTGATGTTGGGCATGTTCGCGGGCGCCTGGAAGTTGGGAGGAAGGCCGCTTGGACGATTAGCTTGCGCGGTGCTAGACTGCTGGACACCCGGAGGCGCCATTCCCGGGGCAGAGGACATGCCTGGAGGAGGTCCTGCAGAAGTTGTCAGTACGGTTGAGTTGGATCATGAGGGAGAGGAGGAGAGGCGCGCACCTAGACCAGGTGGAGGGGCCATTCCGGGAGGAGCATTGTTGGATCCGGGATAGCCTCCGTAGGCGGGCGGCGCACCGTAAGGGTTATCTTGCAGAGCAGTAGTTAGCAGTCTGGAGGCCAGGTCCGGGTGGCATGAGTGCTTACTTCCATAGGGATTGTATGCCATGGTCGGCTGCCCTCGGCGCAAACGCCCCTCGTCGCAATCGCGGGTCGCAGAAGATCTCTCGCCGTAACGTCGCGTGCTATCGTCGAATCGGGGATGGCTGTGTCCAGGCAGTGAAACGGTGTGCAGAATTACGGTGTCGAGCTTTGTCGGGAAAGAAAAAAAAAGCAACAAGAAAAAAAAAGAAGCTTCCTCTGGGCGCAGACAGTGTGGACGGGCGGCTCTGGGATAGAATTTCCAGCTCGACGAGGCTGAAGCGATGGTCCTCGTTGGTTGGGTGGAGCGGCGGCGTGATTGGCTCCCGAGATGCCGACACCACCAGCTTTGCCGGCCTTGGTCGCATCAACGTTAACCCGGGGCAGGGCGACTTTTCTGCAGCAAACACCAGCTTCTCTCGTGAGCCCATTGCCCGCCCCGGTCGACGGAAAGCCTGAGATACAGCCAATTGGGCGTGCACCGACACAGCTTGCCCGCCAAAATGTAGGTCTGGCCCAATTGAGTCCGTCCCAACCCGCATGCTCACATTTTTTCGCAGGGCCACAACGCCCAGAGCCGGCAGCGCCATGCTGTCGAGACTATCGACCCAGACCACACTATCGAGGAGGGCCTTTTCCACCTCTCTGGCCCTCCGCGCCGGGCCCCCCAACTCGAACCGCCGCGCCGCTGCGCCAGCTCCCGTGCGAACCAACCCTCTCGTCGGAAACCAGGTCCGCCAGGAGCCCCCCAAGCAGGAGAAGAAGCCCGCTGCGCCCAAGCCCGATCTCGTCAAGCCCTCGTCGCCCGCCGCCAAAGCTGCCGAGCCCAGCGCCGACGCTCCCCCTCCCCCTCCTCCCTCGCTCGCCTCCATGCTCCTGGGCTCAGATCCCGCCAGCGCCGCCGGCGAGCAGCAGAAGCAGCACCCTTACACGGCGGCCACCGGCGCCAAGCCCCTCAACATCGACATCGCCTCCATCGTCGCCAACAAGTCGCTCGCCTTCAGCCAGGGCGTCGAGAGCAACCCGCTCGTCCGCCCACAGGTGCGCGCCAAGCCCGTCACCGGCCGCACCGTCTTCATCAAGGACCGCATCACGCCCACCAGCGCCCCGACCCCGACCGTCGCCCTCCGCGTGCTCAACAAGATGGTCCGCGAGCAGCAGGTCAAGAACAAGTTCCACAGCCAGAGATTCCACGAGCGAAAGGGTCTGAAGCGCAAGAGGCTGGCCAGTCAGCGCTGGCGCTCCCGCTTCAAGACGGGCTTCAAGGCTACAGTGAATCGTGTGCTAGAGCTGAAGAGGCAAGGATGGTAAGACGACGAAAGAAAAAAAACCGTCATATCATGTCATGTACAATACTTTGGGGATTGTGAAGAAAGAAGTAAAAAAACATCTCTGTACATTATATAGATGTGAACATGTATGAGACTACAACGAAGACGCATTAAGCATTGATGTTTTACGTTTTTTTTTTTAAACCAGAAAAAAGAAAATTCATGTTCATTCTCATCTATATCTAATCGAGCTCGTAAAAATATAAAATAGCATATCGCATATCACATATACTCGTCAACATTCCATTCCCTCGTCGGGCTCGGGATGGGGCTGGCCTTGATTTTGGGGCGAGATCTAAACACCGCCTCCATGTCCTGCTCAGCCATGAGCTCCTCAGCCAACAGTGTACGGTCCTCTTCACCCTCATCCAGGCTGGGGAAGCTTGAAGTTTCAATCTTGGGTGGAAGCTTGGACTTTCTCAACGATTTTCGCCTCTCCAGCTGTGCTTTTTGCCTTGCCTTTTCAAAGCCGACCATGCTCTTTCGAGTTCGGCTTGACAAGTCCTCGTAACCATCCACATCGGTCGTCTCATCAGACGGAATAGAAGCAGTCGGGGTCGGAATGGGTAGGTCAGGTTCCTCGTGATCAGGGAATGCAAAAGACCCTCGTGTCATGGTAAGGCGAGTGCGCTCAGCGAGCGAGAGCGTGTGGCGGGGCTTTTGCCGTTTCACGGGCGAAGGAGAGGCTTGTTCCATGGATTCCAGAATCTGGTCGGCAAGCTCCTGTGTTGGTGAAGGCGATATATCTCGCGGCGTAGGGTACTGGTTGTCGTCATCAAAGTGGTTATCCTTGTCATCGTCGTAGCGGCGCTCGGGGGAGCCTGCCACAGGTGTAGGGCCGTCGTCATTAGAGGAATGACTACGCCTCGAGGAGAGGTATCGGCCAGCGTTGGATTCATAAAGAGGCTCATCATCATCATCATCCACAGGTTCGTTGGAGCTGCGTGATCCCGACACAGAAGCAGTGTTGGCAGCAAACCACTCTCCAGAAAAGGAAATCTTGGTCCTTAGCATCGGATGTTGCTTTGACTGAGCAAATTTGGATTGGAAAGTGTGGGCCTTCGGCGACATTGAGAATTCTTCATCATCCAGCTCGCTGACTTCAGAGACATGTTCTGATTCTGGGGCTGCTAGGATCTTCTCCTGTACAGTATCCGATGCCACGGGTCGTTGCAAAAAGGCCAGGGACGAGGAATACTTCGGTCCTCTGTTCAAGAGCCCATCCTCCAGCCCCTTGACAAGGTCGTGATACTCGTCGTTCAGGTTGGACTTTGTGTTGCTGAATGTCGGCTTTCTTGGGCTCGCTCGTCCCACTTGAAGGGCTTCATGAGCCCCGAAACCCAAATCGATTCCCTTCTTCTTCGATTGCCGTCGCTTCTGCTTCGAAGGAGAGCCCTGGGGTCGCTCTTGACAGAGCCGGCGGTGGAAGTTTTCCCACTTCTCCAATCTCTCCCTCTGGGCCCTGACACGGTCATCCAGCTGCTCCAGTAGGCCTGTTCCTTGCTCTTCCAGCTCTGCAAGCCGACCTTGCTGAACTCTGCGCCAGACTCGATCATAGGGCATGTCAAGAAGGCCATCTTTTTTGGCGCCTGCGTCACCCGATATCAAAGTCTCCATCCATCGCTCGTTGCCGGTCCAGTTGTTTCGTACCATACGTCGCATCTCCAGTTTGACATCAGCAGACATGGTCTTCCCTCCATTTTGTCGGTTTGCCTGGATGGCTTCGTACTTCCTCGCGATGCCCCGCTCCTTGATGGTCAGTAGCTCGGAAAAGTCACGGAATCGGGCCTTGTCGGCTTGTTTGTCTTGAAGCACACCAGTCAAGGCAGCCTTGTGTGCCAAGATCAGGGATACCAGCTTTGTATTGTCGCTGCTGTAACCGCGATCCTGAACGGAAAGCTGGGCAGCCAATGCAGGGTGCTCACCGCCAGCGGAGCTCTCCTGTGAAACAACAAGCTTCAAAACAGCTGACGAAAAGGCAGCCAAAACCTCCTCTAGCCTCTCTCCTTTGCATTCATCCAGCATCGTCTTTCGGACAATAGCATCTCTTCCCAAGACGCCATTTTTCTTGGCCTGCTCGAGAGCTCGGAGGAGGGCGGCGCGGAGGTTGACAGATTGAACCTGGTCAAGCGGTGGGAAGAAAGGCTTGAGTTTCTATGCAATCGATTAGGTTAGCTTGGATGTGGATGCAAAAGAGGTGATAGATCCTGGGGGAGGCAGGGCAACGCACATTCCGAGTCTCGTCGGGGTCCCAAATGGCGAACAGGTGGAACAGAGCCCACTCGACACACTGCACCCGCTTCTTCTGGCCCTGGGCGGCAGTTGCAAACGTCTCTGCAGTGATGCCAGGCCAGTCAGAGCGCAGGTCCAGGTCTAGGAGGCGCAAGTTGGTGAGGAAGAGCGACAGGGCAGAGGGCCCGCGAGGGAGGCTGTGTGCCTGGGCGGCATTGGAGGCGGGTGGAGCTTCGGGAGCGGTGTTGCCATGTCGAGATCCGGACCTCGTGAGATTGGCCATCAGACGGGCAGACCGGGTGCGGGTTTGTTGGACAGCAGCCATTGTTGCATGTTTGGGTGTGATCAGCAGCTGCAAGTGTGCGGGTAGGGCGCAGGGAGGCGCAAGGCTGGGCACCCAGAATGCAGCGTCGTGTCTTGTCTTGGATCTGTCTTGGTGTTGCGTTGGGAATTATTGAGCGGTGCAGTAAACAGAGGGGCACGGGTCATGCGTCCGGCACAGGCACAAGCACACAGCAACAGCCACACTTGAGCAGCAGCCACAGGAACAGGGGGAGCCTGACGCAGGGCAGCCCCATAAGCCTGCCCCATAAGCCTGGCAGCCTCAGGGCGCGACCGGCCCGTTGCAGCGCAGCAGGCAGAGAGCGTCCAGGCTCCATTAAAGCTCCATTAAGGCTCGTAAGGCTAACGCAGATCGGGTAAGAACCGAGACCTGGGGTGATGATCCCACAGCAACCACCACAACCAATCACGCAGATGCCACCAACAACTCAGAGTGGATGTCAACCCTTCATCTCATTTATGCTTAGCCCAGGCCTTAGCCTCCTCTGCGATGTTACCCATCGCCAAATGACTCAACTGCAGGGTCCTGCCGCCGGCTCAATGACTTGAGGGAGCATTGCATCGAGGCTTGAGTCGCCTGACTCACGGCCAAGCAACACCGCCGACATGGCAGCTTCTGTATCGAGAGATATCATCGTATTCAGCCCTGGTTGCGAAAAAGAAACACGACAATCTAGATGGAACGTTTCCATCGGTCTGACTCCAACGCTACGTCCGTGCCTGCAAATTTTATCACTCTGCCGTCCCGTCTCTCGACACAACCAACATCCAACGCCAAGAGAAGCTATTCCCGCCATGCGAAAACTCCGACCAACATGCAATTTCATCCCTGCATATCCCCACCTCCTTCAGTTTTCCTGCGAAAAACCCCAGCAGATGCGGCTGAGATGGCCTAAGGTTAATTTCAGCCCTAGCTCGCTTTCACGGAAACAGTCGTCGTTTAGGTCCGGTTAGCCTAATTTTCGGCACCCCCCGAGGTACATAAGCAACACCACTCGCGGCCAGATTCTGCCCCGAGGAGCCCCTGGCCAGTCACTCGTTTATCATAATAAGCCATCGTCGCGCTCCCGCGTATTCTTGATCTGACAGCATCAAACTCAAACCGTTGTCAGCACTCAATTCTCCGCGATGGCGCTCCCAGTGGCGTTCCTCCGCGCCTGTGTGGCTCAGTGGCTGCTCTTCATCGCCGCCGTTAACGCCACACAATGGACCGTCACCTCTTACTATGCCATCTCAACCTCTGTCACCTCCTACAGCGAGTACACTTACGCTTACACCTACCGCGATGTCGTGACCGTCAAGCCCTCGGCTACAATCACGGCCCAGCCTGCTTCCACTGAAATCACAACCAATACCTACGACGACGTCAAGATTGTCGAGATCTGGTACGACGCTTCCGACGTCGACAGCGATGATATTGTTCCCACGTCAACCTACGACTATGATGACTACAGCTATGCCTACACAAGCTGGGTGCAGGATGTCGTCTACACTGCTCCTTCCTCATGCCCAACTCACTTCACCGTCAAGACTTACACCATCCTGGACATCCCCACTGAGGTTGAGGACCAGATCACGCCCACGAGCAAATCTACCAGCATCTACTCATACAGCAGTGACGGCTACACATATACCAGGGTGACGGCCTATCTCTCTGAGAATCAGGTTCCTCTGCCCACTGAGACCACGACCAACTACATTCAGTCGTACTATATCAACAGCTGCCGTAACCCCACTGCCACCGACGACTCATACTGGGGACCCAGTGGCGCTCCCAGCTCTGGTGGCGATGATGATGACTCCTCTTCCTCTGGCTCCAGCAGATGGTCCGTTTGTTCCTATCTCACTGGCTGCACTTCGCTCAAGACCTGGGTCATTGTCGTGGCGTCTGTCATCCCGGGTCTCTTTGTCCTCGGATTCATGGAGTCATTCTTCTGGTTCAGGAGGTTGATGCTGGGAAAGAGCGCCTTGCGATTCGGAACCGTGTGCTGGTGTCTTATCTCTCTCTGGGTCATCTGCTTCACAAGAAACAGTCCCGCCAGACACCAGGGCGACCAGCCTGCGCTCCGCCAGCAGTGGAATGCACTGCCCATGGGCACACGCTTCAAGCTGTGGTTCAAGTGGGGTTTCCGACACGCCTACCCCGTTGATCTCTTGGGACCTGACCCTCGAAACGGCGTCACGGCCCCTTCCGCACCACCTCCCAAGCTGGACGCAAACGGCCAGCCTGTGATGCAACCTGCAGTGGATGCCAACGGTCAACCTATCATGGTCCAGGCGGGAGTTGATGCCAACGGTCAACCCGTCATGATGCAGCCCATGGTGGATGCCAACGGCCAGCCCATGATGATGGCTTACAACGGTCAGCCTTTGTTTAATGGCCAACAGCCCCAGCCCGTCTTCTTGGGACAGCCGGCATTCAATGGCCAGCAGCCACCCTACATGCAGCCTCAGTACAACATGGCACCTCCAGGCACAACGCCTTCTCCAATGCCAACTGATGCATCAACGCCGCCACCAGGTACAACGCAGCTTCCTCCTCAGGACAGAACTGTGAGCCCGCCATCAACGGACGCCCAGCAAACTCCTCCCCCTAACAACCAACAACAACCCCCTCATCAGCCTCCTCAACAACCTCCTCAACAACCCCCTCAGCAATAAAATACATCTAAGCAAGAGTTAATTGTCGGATTCTAATTATGGTCGGTGTTATCTTAATCATAGGCTATGAAAGAGTTTTTTCAATGGTGACTGATAGATACCCCTTTTCTACGATATGGTTTACTGCTTATGACTATCATCTTTGCAACTTTTTATGTACTTAATTATTTTCACCTCATACCCCAAGTTTCAATTCGAACAGAAAAAAGTATTCATCTTTTTCCGTCCACAAACTTGTCATTCTCACTCCCGTGATATCTTGTCTAAGTCCAAAGACTAAATTCCCCCTGGTATCTAAACCTGACAGGTGCACCCTGTCTCTGCATCTCATTCTGAAACTCCACCACGTCTTGCGGGCCTTCGGACTCGCGGATATAGCCCAACTCACACTTGGAAAAGCTCACCCTGGGCTGGGTTTCGTAAAACACGTCGTACCGCGGACTCAAGCTGTCGAGCAGTGTCGTCACATCCCCAGCTGGGTGGAGACTGCCCCAGGGCTGAACGCACTCGCCTCCTTTGCACGACTTGAGCACCATAGTGAGCGCATCGAGGCGCGGGATGATTTGACCAAAGGATCTCCCTGCAATGCTATATTCGCTGGCTAGGTGGCTAAAGGCAGGGTCGACAAGGTTACGGACCTGGCCTGGGTCGGACTTTTATTCCGAGCTTGTCAGTCACAGTGATGAAAACGAGGGCGAAAGGGGGTATTTATACACTTACAGTCATGTCGTAAAACTCAGTTTCATTGGTACACCACACGGCATAGTAGAGATTGTACTCCCCGCCGATGACGCGAATGGCCTTGTACGTGTTGTTCCCCACAGCGTGAGCAGAGTTGTTCTGGGGATCCGTCATGTTCTGCTCGCCGTAGTACCCGTAGATACCCTCCGGGATCGCAAGCCCCCAGTACTCAATCGTCACATGCTCCTGCTTTGCGCGCTTCTCCTGCGCGGCCGTCAGTGGAATAGGCGTGCCATCCGAGTCGATTGGCGACCCTGCAAGCTCCATGATGGTGGAGGCGATATCGGTGTGCGAGGTGACGGCTTTGGAAACGTGGCCGGCGGGGACGCCTGGGCCGCGGATGGCGAGCGGGATGTGCACGTCGGTCTCGAATCCGCATTCCTTTCCAGGGTGCATGCGATGCTGAGCGATGTGATAGCCGTTGTCTGTGGTGTAGATGATGTAAGTGTCGTCCAGCTGCCCGCTCTCCTCAAGTATCTTAATGGTCGTTTCCACCATCTCATCCACGGACTGCAGCGATCGCAGCCTCGCCCTCTGGTACTCATCGCTATACGCAATTACGGTATCGTTGAGGCGAGGCAGATCCCGGACCCAGCTTACACCACCTTGGACCTCGGGGTTGAAGTTTTCGCCGCGAGGAATTTGATACTCGCTGAACAGGTGCGCATGCCTCTCTGCGTACTTTGGCATGTCGGCAACAAGGCCATCGACAAGCTTAATATCTCCATGAGACGCAATTGGCGCATGAACCAGAAAAAAAGGCTCATCGTGGCTCAGGGCCTCGCGGAGGAAGCCATACGCTTTATCGGCGGTGATGTCGGGCGAGTACTCTCCAGGGTAGTTAACGGGCTCCTGGCCGTTGCGCGTCATCCAGGCATTTCTGTACTCGTACGTGTAAGGATCGAGTAGAAAATCCGACTGGTTGAACCCGCCTGCGTAAGGATTGTTGTAGTTGTCGATTGAATGCTGGTTCCAAAGCTTTCCCGAATAGTATGTGTTGTAGCCAATGTCTTGAAGCCACACGGGGAGGTAATTTTCGTTGATGCCCTCGCGCACAATTTTTGGATACCCGCCATATGGTGCCCAGACATCGGTGACCTAAAATTGAATAAGCCACTAATAAAGGAACGAATATTGAACAAAAAAAAAAAAAAAAAAGAAAGAAATCTTACATTGGTGTTGTGAGCTGCGCGCCCGGTCCACAGATTGACTCTTGATGGACAGCATAGCGCAACGGTGCAGTAGTGGCGTGAAAAGAGGGTGCCCTCGTTGATAATGTACTTGTTTAGCAATGGCATGTATTCGAGTGAATTCATGTGCCTGAATGCAAATAACTAGCATTAATTATGAGTTTCAACAGTAACTTGATGGTTTCTTACCAGTCCTGGTCATCCGTCAAGATAAAGACAAAGTTTGGCTTTTTCGCCGTCGCCAGCCCAAGCCATGTCAGACAAAGGCTAATACCGGCAAAAAGGCTCCAACGTGCCATGGCGATGCTTGCAACAGATTTTGTGCTGGTTGCAGATGTATCCAGATGCACTTTTCTTTTTTGTTAGCAGCTGTCTCTTTATATCTATATCTATATCTATATCTACACTTACACATGGCGCTTCTACTATGGGGGCAGCACTTCCCGATAAGGCAAGTCGCTGACTGACGCCATCGCCATGGTCTCGCTCGCAATGGAGCTGGGCCAAGATTCAAAAACCCACCTCGACCCACGGGGGAGTCTGTATGGAGACCCTAACATGACACTGCGTCCATCTGATCCTCGACTGCAAGGGCGCTCCATCTCTTCCCATTGGGAACCGGCAGATCCATCGCCGTCACATTGACGTACCCCGGCCGCTCTGCTTCCCCAATGGAGACTTACATGACCTCGCATCCCCCGCCCGACGACGGCAACGACAAGAGAATCATGTCCGAGTACGCGGCCAGGCGGGCGTCGTTCAACGCCAGCCGGCGGGTCGCCAACATGACGGCGTCGCAGATTGAGAGCAAGCGATCCATCGACCGCGCGAACCAGCGCTTCTGCCGGGCCAAACGGAGAAGCCAAGTAGAGCAGCTGCAGAAGCAGGTCGAGTCTCTGTCCTTGGAGCTGGAATCTGCAAAGAGACAGCTTCAGGCATATCATGAACGTGAGAGGGCGTGGAATAACACGCTACCAGCCTGGGGAACTCCGAGTGACAACTCCTACGACGACTCCTCAAACCAAAATCGATTGTTATCTGTTGGATTTCCTTTAGGAACCTCACCGCCCCAAGTCGGGGCTGAGCTTGTCGTGTCTGCCCAAGGTTCAACATCAACCAATATCTCTGTCGATCTCGATGCATTTGGCGATTCCTTTAACCCTTCCTTCTATCAACCAGCGTCGCCAGATTGGACAACCAGCATAAATATCAGCCTCCTCGACACGCCATGGGACCTTGACTACTCTTTGTCTGGCATCGACAGGTGCACTTTTGAGGAAAACATTTCACCCTCGCGCCCACTGTCCTGGTCAGGACACTTTCTGCTCGACAAGTTTGACCCGCCGTCTGCCACGTCCGAGTCAGCCGAGTGGAAGTTGATACCTCCCCTCATGGCTGCCACGACGCAGCTCGACCAGGTCATCCTCAGCACCACCGAGGCTCTACGCCTAAGCGGGTTCAAGACGTCGAAAAAGGCATCTGCGTTCCCCAGCATCTCATCCCTATTAAACCCGACAGGGAGCCAGGATAGGCCAGGGGCGTGCTCCATATCAGAGGCGGCGGCGGCGCAGGTCGGCAGGTCGCCCGTGGCCTCGACGTTGGCCCGCGTGGGCTTCATGTATATTCTTTCACATCTCCTGCGGTGGTATATTTGCAGAACAAAGGAGAGCTACGATCAGCTGCCCAGCTGCATCAGGCCGACTCTCCTTCAAAGAACCATTCCGCATCCGCCCTGGATAGACGTCATTGTATGGTAAGGTTTCCATTTCCACCTTCATTCCCCTTTCTTCTTGTAATCTTTCCCGCCCGCTCAAACTTCCTCTAGGCCTGAAATCCGTGACGCCATCATCCAGCACATGGACTGGTCGCGCTTCCTCGATTTTCGCGCTGCCACGGCCGGGTCGCTGTGCGTGGGCTGGCCGCAAGCCGACATGCACACCGTCTTTGAATCAGCCGACGGCAAAAACTACCGACTCACAGGCGCATTCGAGCAGCACCTGCGGGACCAGCGCAACTGGACGGTGGGCGCCGACGCCGCAGATGCTTTCCCCTTTCTTAAACCGGTGTGCCGGGGTGGTCCGTAGAGCAAGCAGGTGGCTATGATTTTGATGTGAATCTTTTTGTGACAATACCAAGAGCGTTTCTTTGGCATGTCTTAGCCTTTGGGGTATTTTTGGATGTTGAAAGAGCCTCCTGAATCACCCGTCTAGCCAAAAGCGATAACGTGAGCCGTGGGCGTGATTCCTTATATATATTTAAGCACGAGTTGCGTCAGTATACATAAAGACTCGATGCGCCGTCTTTCAGACTTGGTTCATGAAATAAAAACCACAACCACAAACCAGCAGCTAAAATGAAATATACTGCACTCACTTTTGCCCTAACGCTCGGCCAACTCGGCCTTGCAGCACCGGGTCCCAAGGAAACTATCCAACTTCAAGTCATCGACAGCGGCTGTAAGGCACTGTAAGTTGACACCCGCATATTCACATTTCAAAGACCCTAACGGGAGTTCTTAGTGCATATTCCAATTGCTGTGTACCTACGGTGTGCCAATGTAGAGATGGCAAGACGCACCGCTTCCCCTCTAGAGATGCTTGCAACTAACATTGGCTTTTAAAAGGACACTACTATTTATTTAACCGGGACGACGCTCGGACTGGGGGTGGTGGTTGCAACCCGCCATGGGGATATCTCGCTGACACTATGGGTGGGATCTCTGAATACTGCTGCCATGACAGGAAGGACATTCATACCCCTATGAACTAAATATATTTCCAATCTCTTATTAATTTAGTCTTCTTGATTGTATACATAAGGATTCTCCAAACCGCAGCTATTCAGACCCCTAGAAATCGAAGCCAACTCCGTCCAGCTCCCATGGTAGTCGATAGTGCGGTTCGTGTCGACGGGCGCGTACATGAACCACGCGCTGCTCGGCTGCGCCGTCACCCTGCCGTCGTCGCCCTGCGTCCTCTTCACGCCCACGTTGCCCGCAAGCAGGTACGCCGTCGTGTTCTCGCCGGGCCCCGGGTAGTCAACCATCTTCAGCGGCGCCTTTGCGTAGCCTATCATGATTTCCGTGAGCTCTTCCGGCACGTAGATGACGTTGTCCAGCTTGATAGACTTGGGCCCCTCGGAAATCTCCTCGTCTGGGAGGATGCGCGGCTCGCCCGCTTTGTTCCAGTGCATGAAGCCCGTGATCCAACCCGACACGCTGTACTCGCTGGGCCCGCCGCCGCACGAGAAGTGCTTGGAGGCCCGCACGATCTGCCCCCAGAAACTCTTGACCTCGGCGCTGTCGGGCTCGTCCCACGTCTGGACGAAGCGCTTGAGGATGGGCCGCAGATTGTTCGCAAACTGCGTAGGCTCATCACCCCATTGGTTAAGCTGTTCCAGCTTGCCCAAAAGTTTGACCCAGTCGTCACGGGTGCCGAGAAGGGTGACGTTGGGTATACCGCAGATGACGGTGCCGCTGAACTCAAAGTAGTACTGCATGAGGCCCATCATGAGCACCGTGGCCGTCAGCTCGTCATTGTCCGTGGACGTGCTGAAGCCGGGCATGATCCAGCTCAGCAGCCAGTCAGTCTTGACGCGCTTCTGAATCTCAGAGGCGAAGCTGGCTACGACACTGCGCCACGAAGTGGCCATGACCATGATCTCCTGCTTACCCTCGTGATCAACAAACAAGTGTCGAATGTCCTCAGCGTGAGCCGCCATGTAAAAGTTCAGCTGTGCCAGAATCTCGAACCAGATCTCGTCTGGCCGGAGCACGAGGGCTTGGTGTTTGGCCCAAGCGTCTAGAGCACCGCGGATGAAGCCATCCGACGATGGGTAGAGGCTGCCGTTTGGGAACGGAGCGCCGTCATATGAGGACAGTATCAACTCTGGGCTGTATCCTTGCTCATCGTCTACCTCTTCTGGGCAGCTGCGGCGAAAGAGGTCATCTGGCGACTTGGCCGCGCCGTCTGGCTTCCAAGGCAGAGGATCAACATCAGCGATGGAGACTGAGATATCGGCAGCGGACAAGGCTGCGAGAGCCAAAAGGCAAATATGAGCCAATTTAGTCATGAGTTCAAGATACTTATCAGTGAGGCGGTGTATGATATATGAGCTTGGCTATGTCGAGTCAAGTCACGATAGCCCTGAAAAGGCCTCAAGCTCAATATATAAGTCGTTAGTCCTCAATTAAAAAAAAAAAAAAAACAAGCGTAGCCACTAAGCTTAACGCAAGCTGTCTTTCAAAAGTCCCAGGCCATAGCTGTCACTTCAGCTCGTACCTTCAGCTAGAAAATGCCAAGGACACCGTGTCGAACAATGGGCCATTCCAAGATGAAGAAAGCCGTGTCGTGTCATTGCGAAAAATGGACTTTTGGACAAGGGTTGCTAAAATTAGCTGGCTCCATTCTCAATGCTTGGCGAGGCTAGCAGCTAGCAGCGAAGGATATACGGTTCGTGCATAATCGTTGCTCAGTTCGTCGCCTCGCCGGTTTGAGAATCTTAAACGTATTCTCAAAACGGCACGGGGGTAAAAAATACGGTGAGTTTTCGGCCGGCAGTTGAGGCGCTTGCCCAAGGTAACCTCGGTGAAGGTTGTCTTGTAAGACGGCCCGACTTACACGTGCGAGCATGCCAACCACCAATGCACATGCATCGCATCATGTCGCTTGTGAAGCCACCATGTAAGTAAGAAGACAAAAAAAGTGTTGGGCATGCGCAGTCGGTAGTCTCGGGTCATGCGGTCAGAGCAAAACGCGGGGTACATGTCATTGTCGCATGTCACTGTCGCATATCACAATTCGAGCAGTCATAATGTGTGGGAGCAAGCCAAATGTATTGAGGTGCTCTACTTTGCTAAGCTATCAATTCAGGACCTCCAGCTGGAGACCGATGCAGGCTTACCCATGCGTGTGTAAAAAGAGAAGCCTTGGCAAATTCCAAATCCCATCCTAGCGCCATGCTGTCCCAGTGTGCTAAATCATGTCTCGTTAAACGCCGTGAGCCAGTCCCAATGTATCTGATGCCGGGCTCATGTTCCATTCTCTAGGGTCAAATGCATTGCAACCACACTTAGTCGTCACGGCTGTCCTCCTGGACAGTCTTGACAACGTTGACTAGTGAGGAGTAGATCTTCTCATTGGCCTGGATACCGCAGACCTGGGTGACAACGTCCTCGGGGGTGTTCTTGGCCATGATCTTGGCAAGCTCGGCGGACTCCTCATCACCCTCAACGTCCTGGAAACGGAAGCACATCTCGATGGCGTCGAGGAGGTACTTGTATGACATGTCGTTCTCAGCCAGCTCAGCAGCGGGGCCGATGAAGCGCTCCTTGCGGGAGAGCTTTCGGAGGGGAGCACGGCCAACACGCTCGACAGCATCCTCCAAGTGGGGGTTGCCAATGCGCTTGATGATCTTCTCGAGGTAGGCGACCTGCTCATCCTCGGGGATACCGTGCTTCTGAACCAAGAGGTTCTTGGTCTCCTCGACGGCACCGCGGACCTCGGTCATGATCTGCTTGTCCTGGAGAGCATCGTAGACGGTGCGCTTTCTGCGGTTGTAGCCGTGGTAGGCAGCGGTGGCGTGGCTGGTGTTGACGGTGTAGAGCTTGCGCTCAATGAAGGGGGCGAGGTTGTCGACCCACTTGATGCCCTCGATCTTGGGGATGCCAATGTCCTCAAAGTTGGTCTTGTCGACAACCCACTCGAAGAACTTCTCGAGGGTCACGTCAAGGCCGGCGTTGGGGTCCTGGGCAGGGACAATTCTGTCGATAGCAGAGTTGGCGTAGCGGGCGCGGAGGTGGTGTGTCTCGAGGCTCTCGGGGCTGCTGTTGTTCTTGATGAAACCGGCGAGGGTGTCAGTGGCACCAATGGCGTTCTCGCAAGCGATGACATGCAGGGGAGTGGCGTCGTTGGCACGGCGCTCAATACCCTTGGCAATGACAGGAGCGATGAACTTGAGGATGTTGGGGCCGACGGAGCAGGTGACGACCTCGGCGGTTCTGATCTCCTCGATCAGATCCTCGAGGTGAGTCTTGGAGTTGATGGCGCGGTAGTTTGTGATGGTGTTCTTGGTGGTGCCCTCAGCACCAACCTCGATGACGTGGTACTCGGGTGTGGAGTTGATCTTGTCAATGAGAGCGTCCATGACATCAGCGAAGACGACCTCGTAACCCGAGTTGTGAAGGAAGCAGGCAACAAAGCCACGGCCTGGTTGACAGTTATGTTAGCGATGCCGTTGGGGGAGGCTCAATGCCATGCAGATGGCTTGTATGGATGGAAGAGAATGCATACCGATGTTGCCGGCACCAAAGTGAACAGCCTTGGGAGCCATGGTGATGGATGGAAGACTGGTGGTGGTATGGAGGAAGATGGTGTAAGTGGAGAGTGGAGACTCGAACAAGTAGGATGTATCGAGGTTCAAGTCTTGAAGCTGAAAGCAAAGCTGAAGATTGAAGTGAAAACGGTGACCGTTCAAAAAGTCGAGTTTGGAGGGGGGAAGACGATGACTTTATATCCAAACAGTGAGGTCAATAAGACGACGGAGAACGGCCGAAGGCCCCAGCTGCGATAGGAAGGACAGGGTGTGTGAGGCGTGCGGCGGGAAGGCGCAACCTCCCTACGACGCAACCTGCGCCAACAAGGAATTCCCAATGACGGTAGGTACCTGGCGTATGTACCTGCCACAAGTACCGTACCGTACCGTACTGTGCCGTACCGTGGCTCCCTTCAATCGCGCCCCAGGAGGGTGGGTGGGGCGGGACCCAACATCATCATCGTGCCTGCCCAGTCAGAAGGTGACGACAGGCGACAGGCGAGGAAGTCGCAGCGCAGCGGTAAAAGGCGGGGCTTGGCATCGGACCCATGGCCCGTGCGCTGCCTGAGTTCACCCTGCACGCATGCTGTCCAGAGTCGAGCAAGTAGCTCTTGCCGCGCCTACCGTCTCGCACCGTCTGTCCTGGGCCCCTCCTTCCCAGTGCATTGCCCCCCTTCCCCCAGCGAGGTCGCCAGCCAGCGTCATTACGGTGGCCGGTACTGTCCGAACGTGGCATAGCCCAAGGGTCCACCTGCGATGGGTCCGCCGGGCTTTACCCAGCTGCTGTCGGCGGCTTCGTCAGGCCTCCCAGGGCCAAGCGTCTGGTTCTGTGACTCTTCTCACCATGGCGAGACTGGCGAGGTGCGAGGCCGGCGGGTGGGGAGAGAAAAGAGACAAAAGCAGCAGAAACACGTCAAGCATCGAAAGGGGGGGCGTGTGCGTACGCATGTCTATGTCCCATCATCACAAGCGACATGAGCAGAAAAGACAAAAAGCCAGGGAAAAAAGTGACGATGCTGTAATAACAGAGGCAGAGCACAAGTCAAAATTGCAAGACCTGCAGCTCGCAGTAGCAGGAGGCATGTCAGACTTGGTGTTTAGCGGCCCTTGGTGTGTGTCGCACCTGCGAAACCCTCCCATAACCTTCCCTACACAGCGGCGCAGTGCGTGCTGTTGGGGGTGTGGTGGCACCTGCTGGCCACTGGCGACTTGGAGGGAGACCTTGGAGGGAGACCCCGAGCCGGAGGGAAGTCCACCGGGGTGACAGTGGACCAGGCCCCACCGCAACCTGACCTCAGCAGCCATTTGCGGTGCTGGGCTACGGAGCCAAGGCAAGCTTGCCAGAGGCCAATTACAGCGTCGCAATGCAACGCTGTTTGTGATGGTGCTGGATGGAAGCAGAACGAAGCATGGAGCATGATGACATTGTACAGGCAAGATGAGCAGAGGAGCAGGGCTTCCCCGGGATCGAGAAACAGACAGCTGACTGCTCGAGAGGGCATGAGGGCTTGCAAGGTGCCTCAAATGCACCCGTTGCAGCGCACTCGCGGAGGTGTGCATGCCAGCTGCTACAGAGCGTAATGGGCGCCACGGCACTAGACGCCGAAGCGCATTGCAGCAGCAACTCTTTCAGAGGGCAACGTGCAGAGCGAGCGCAGAGGGCAGCGTGCACCCTGGACCCGACCGCCCTCCTCCCCAGACAAAGTGGACACCGCCATGGCACCCTCCATGTCTCACGCCACCACTGTCAGAGGCTCGATTAGGACGGATGATGAGGGGGAGGGGTCTGGACGTAACCCCTCCCCCTCCCTTTGCCATATCAGCCAGATTCAACACTTGACGCCCACGCCCACGCACATGTACCGTTTCTCCTTTGCACTCAGTCGTCTTGCCTTTCTGCTCGCATGCTGTTGGGGGCAATTGCGCGCTCTTGCGGTGAGGCGACGGTTGGGCTGTCGTGCATCGCGATCCAGAAACCCGCATCGTGTTAATGGCCCGTTGACGTAAACCATGATCCAAGAGTGATAACAAATGTCGTTACTCCCGCCGCTGGCCCACCGTTTCCGGGTTGGGGCAGCGCCCGCCGCCACCGTCAGCGATCCGTACTGCGGGCACCGTACGGGGCAGCACCGTCAACGATACGATGCCCGCCATTCCAGGGCACAGCGCCAGCCTGTGACGTCGGGTGCATCGCCATGGTTTCTTGGCCTCCAGGCTGGCTCGCTCCAAGCTAGCTCCCAGCGCTGGCCGGGGCTCCCTCTTCCGGAAACTAATGGGTCCCTGGATTGCACTGACACCTCGTCGCGACGGCGCCATCTGTTAGTCCCAACCCAATGACTCTTTGGCAAAGGGTTGCGGCCCCGTGGGTAGCATTCTTGTCAATGACGTCTGCGTCTGGGACAGATTGAATGGATGAGGTTATTCACCGGGGGTCACGAGAGTCCGTTCCACCTGGTCTCGCTGCAAATTACACCGCCATCATATGGTGGTGAGAGACAGAGGGGGGCAATCTCGCTCTATGCCTGACATGATTCATCGTGACTCTCTCAATCAATAACACAAAACATTCTCAGCCATCGGATTCATTCCCGAGGTGGCGGATTCTCGGGCAATCTAAAAAATGGAAGTGTTGTACCTGGGTCCAGGAACCATGGACCCCCGTCGAATCGAATTGCATCGCATTGCATCGCATCAAACTCAACTCGGCGCTTCCATCGTCGAACCCTGAAAAACCTCACTCACGATAATGGCTCGTTGTGGCGCAGGGCCGAGACAGGGTTGGATGTGCGCTTTGCGCCCGCGGGTCCCTCCCCCCCTCCACCCCTACACTTTCCGATAGTCCACGATACGGGGGCCACCACTCAGACGCCCAAGACAAGGATCGTGAAGGGCGAAAAAAAAAAAGGATCGTGGTGTCTTTTTGTTGGTTTCATTGGGGCCGAGACTCACCACGACGGATCCGGGGCCTTTTTTTCAGCCCAAAGAGAGCCAGCCCCCTTTCAAATCTCCACTACCATGAGAACGCCCAAAGCAGGCATTCCTACGCGGTCCTGCACGTCGTTTGCATCAGGGGTGGCGGAAAAAAAAAATGAGGACTAAGTGCAAGGCGCAATACACAAATGTTGGCGACATTATCAGGCCCGATAACAACCAATTGCGCTCAGACAAGAGAGCAAGCTGAATTGCACACCTGACCGCAGCCAAGACATCACAAGGGATGTTGACAAAGACAATGGTTAAGAATCAACAATGAATAGATAGAATGCAACTGCACCCGTATCCAGTTTAACATGCTATCGAAGATCTACGGTTGCATGTACATGCAGCCACTCAAAGCAGAGCCAAGGCGACGCACAAGCCTGGCAAATGAGGGGGATAGAGACATGAGTAAACAAGAGACATGGGGCAAAGACAGCAGGGGAAACAAGGTCTTACTTCACTCAATCGGCCGAGGAGCAGGAAAGATTGAGGCCCAACAAGACAAGAGACATACATGTCAACGTCAAGACCGACATTTCGGGCATCTTCGTTTCCCCAGACTACGATAGGCCCCAAGCGAAGCCAGCACGTGTGGGGATGTCTCAGACCTGATAGGGCGTTTCTGCTTTGTCGACTAAGACGGTCGACAATGTCTCGGATTTCTAGCCGCACTCGTGACAACGGCGGGCATCCTTTTTTTGTTTTCACGATAACATTGGAACACGGGCATCACAAGCTTTTTCCCTCTCTCCATTGCTGCATGCATTGGCTTTGATCCCTCTTTTCCTGTTCCTCGGCAGTAATACACCCCGTGCGTCAGGACAGGTCACGACGGAGGCAAGGTCGCAGCCTAGACCAGACTAGCATTGACAGGCCCCCTCTTGAAGCAAACGGCCCGTAATGTAGCAGCAGTTTGCAAGGACGATGCCAAAGCCGAAATAGGGTCTGGAGCACATCCATTGCCTCGCTTCTTCCCGCTGGGAAAAGACGTCATTTGCCTGCCGGCTGTTGTCGTTCAAACCAGCCCCCCCGCCCCCTTCCCGTTCTCCATGCCTCCCACATTCATCCGCCCAAGTTTGGTTTCCCCAGAACAACTACAACCCTCTCCGCCTTTGCGGCCCTTTTCTTGGGGCTCGACCCATGTCCTTGTTCATTTTTAAAACCCGATGGGTCATGTAAAAGAGGCTCTCCGGGTTTTGTTCACTCTTTTTAGAGGAAAAAAAATTAACTTAGCAGAAAGAAAAAAATTCATCCTGGTTACTTTCAAGTGCAGCGCAGCATCGGAGAGGGGCCTCGGCTGGAGGCATTAGTTTGACATCGCCCAATGCGGGTTCCTGATCTGATGCTCCAAGCGTCCCTCTGATTCAGCAACAATGAATGGTTGGATTAGAATAGAACCCAAAAAAATCCGCATCATGATTCCCCCTTATGTCTCCATATTCCCATCAGAAAACGATCAAATCCCCGTTATACATACAGGCTCAGCGGTATCCCGTAGAAGCACCGAGGCGCGGCTCGGGACGGGGACAGGGCTTAGGCTGGGCGGCGGAAGGGCCATCTTTTTTCGCCTCGCTTACACATCACATCACCTCACCGTTGTGTGTTATTGTTCGATGCCGTATTCTGCCCGTTCTCGGCTTCATTTGATCTCATTTCAAAATTTTAATTCCCTCAGGAGATAATAGCCTGACTCATAAGCATGGATTTGCTGCAAACATGCCATGCAAATAATCTGCCAAAATGAAAATTCAAAAAAAAAAAAAACGAACGGAAAAAGAGAGAGCCGGAGGGTAAAAGGGCTCACAGGTATTGGCGGCTGCTAATCCCTAGTGGGACTTCCGCATCGTTCCTCTTTCTCGCTACCATCCGGAGTATTCTCCCGACGATGCCGTTTCTCGCCGGGGTACGTGTTATGTGTGTGGACACACACGCAGCCCGCGACGGTCCCTTTGGGCTATGTAATTTTTTACGTTTTCCGTTCGTCCCACAGTTATTCATTCCTCTCGCTGTTTCTCGATAACGCCCGTTAACTGACCCCCCGGTCAGCGTTTTCCCCTCAGTGGGGACCGGCGCAAAGAGTGAAGCGTGTGTTCCTCTTGGCGTCGAACCTGGAGGTGCATCGTGTGTTGTGGGCAAATGCGATGCATCCGTCGGCCTGGCCGGTGGGAGGATGCGGCGCTGCTGCTCGCGTATCGCGCCAAACTCGTTTATTGCTTTTTTTATTACTGCTGCTGCCAATGCTGCCATACAGTCACCAACACAACACCCCCCGTCTTTGCCTCGGTGGTGGATGGGTGAATCAGACGGCTGTGCCTGTGCCTGTTGATCGGTTTCGGGAAAGACGTCACCGACGGCGAGTCTCATCATTGGGAACTCAAATGATCAGAGCTGGGCTGAGGTTTCTGGTCCTGCGGCACTTATTTGGCGCTAGCCGATGAATACTTTGTCTACATGGCCCGGCCAGGTACACGGTGTACAATACACGCATCGAAACGATGATGCTAACGACGATGGCGATGATGGTTGAAGGTTACAGCTCATCCATCCATCCGTCCAAACCTCCACACACCCAACCCACATGCTCCTCATTCCAACGGCCACAGGCCATGTTCGTTCGTCATCGAGCCAGCGCTGCGTCACCCACGCCTCCCATGGCGAGGAGCCACCGCGACCCGCCCCGGAACCGTCTCCAATTTCCGTCCCGCCGGCGTCTCGCCGTCTCGCCGCCCATCGTGAACCCACCTCGGTGTGTGGGCGCCCTCTTTTTTTTTCTGTGACGTTAACGACCCTTTTCCCTGTAAAATTGGGCGGGCGCTGTGAGCGTCACCGATATTCTGGAGCAGAGAGCATGTGTTCTGCCCCTCCAACCCCCCCCTCATTCCTTTAGCGACTCATAACAAGCTGCCTTGTGTCAAGTGTATACCACTTACACGTGCTTACACCAAAGAATGAATGTGGGCTGCGGAGCGCGCAGGAAATAAGAACGTGCTGAGCAATTTACCACGGAGAGAGGCTGGTTCAGCTCCTCCCAGACACCCTCGAGTGTGCACCCTGGTTCCCTGTCTCTCTCTTTACGTCTGTGTTTGTGCGTTGCAAAAACACCAAGATTGATTGATCATGACTACTATATCGCAATATCCCAGTCCCGCATCACCAAACAGAACAACACATCTTTCCCCGCGCTCCATCCCGCATTCCCCGTATTTGCACCAATGCATGCTCTAAATTAAAAACCCCAGGTTTTCGATTTTCAACACGTCTGCCTATCTCTCTGTCTCTCTTTCTCTCTCCTTTTTTTTTTCAGCTCGGCTACACTCCGAAACGACCCAGTCCGTTCCCCCTCAGTTCTCCGTTTCCCCGCGACCCCAAAAAGTTCGCCCGCCCCACACCCACACGCAAAGGCGGCTGGGGTAATAAATCAGTCATGATGGCTTCCTGCTGCTGATTTCTGATTACGGGGGTTAGGCTACAGCTGCAAGGTCCTTTGCTGGCGGGCGCTCTCCCGAAGCCACAGCATGTACGTGTGTGGGATTGCATCGCCTTTCATGCTTCATGCCCGTGCGGTTACACTTACGCGGACGGCGTACATGACATCGGCCCTCCTTCTCCTTCTCCTTCTCCTTCTCCCCTTGCCGGGTCCAGACACGTGGGTTTGGATGCCCCCCGGAGCTTATGGGGTGCGTCTTGCATCCTTTTGAGAAGTCTCAAAGGCTACCCGTCGGGCCGTTGTTGCAAGATATGACTCTGCGCTGGATTCCAAATCACCTTCCTACCAGGACCGCACGCATATATCCATGTCCACCCCCCTTTCAGACTCTATTTCCCCGACTTCACCCGGTAGTAGCCGTGGCTGGCTGAGAGGCAGAAAGAGGGAGAGAGAGAGAGAGAAAAAAGCCTTATCAGGAAGAACGTCGGGCTAGGCTGTGTACTTCATGACATTCCCCTGACGGGCAACCCACAGATGCCCCTCGCCCCCCGGCTGCATTGGGAGGGCGGGTAACCTTGTCAGAATCTCACAATCTCCAGGTTCCTACGTCATGCTACATGGCACGTACATGATCGAACATAAGTCTCGATCGCGCCCTCGGGGTAATGCCGATTGCCCCTTCCGAGCCGGGTGTCACTCACATTTGCTGCGGTCTTTTGTGGTTGCTTTGCTTCGCTGGATATGGGCTGAGAAATCGGCTGTTGGGCTGTCAACTAACCAATGGTCGGCACTTAATACACATGGCCTCAATATCAACTCTCAACTCGCCTATCCAGAGGCAACCCTCCCTAAGTCGAGGCAAATCTATAACCTCGGTTACGAAACTCGACGGGTAAATGGCAATCTTCCTCCAGCACTGATCGCATCGCATCAGCCTTTGTCTTTCCTCGAGCACGCAGTTTACTTTACACAAAACGAAACAAACAAGAGTCAGGTTAGAATTAATCAACTTTTTTCAATTTAGGACTATTCGACTTCAAGTCCAAGCAGTAGCTTTTTTGTGTCATTTCAAACATTAACATCATCTTAATTCTCAATCCTCAGCCTCTGTACCCATGTTTGCGAGGCATCCCAATCCTATAGCTCCATCTCTTTAAATCTTGGCGTACTTCTTGAAGGCACCGATGAGACCGCCGGTGGAGGCGTCGTGGCCCTGGCCGTTGCCGGGCTCGTCGAGCTCCTTGAGAATCTTCTTGGCCAGGACCTTGCCCAGCTCGACACCCCACTGGTCGAAGCTGTTGATGTCCCAGATGGCACCCTCGGTAAAGGTCAGGTGCTCGTAGTAGACAATCAGCGCACCCAGCTCGGCAGGTCCAATGGCGCCTCCGACCAGGATGGATGTCGTGGGGCGGTTGCCGAGGAATCGCTTGTGAGGAACCAGCTCCTCGGGGGCACCCTCGGCACGAACCTCGTCGTCGGTCTTGCCGACCATGAGAGCCTCAGCCTGGGCGAAGTAGTTGGAGGCAAGCATCTTCTGGTGGAGGTTGTCGGTGATGGGGTTGTGCGACTGAGCAGCCAGGATGAAGTCGGTGGGGATCAGCTTGGTGCCCTGGTGGACAAGCTGGAAGAAAGAGTGCTGGGCGTTGGTGCAAGGCTCTCCGAAGAGGATGGGGCCTGGTAACCACATGTCAGTCATTCCTTTTTTTTTCTTTCCTTCCGCTATACACGAAAATTATGACATCTACTTACCAGTGGTGTACTTGGCCGAAGAACCATCAGAGGTGATGGCCTTGCCGTTGGACTCCATGGAAAGCTGCTGGAGGTAGGCAGGGAATCGGTGGAGGTATTGGTCGAAGCTGAAATATGCAGTCAGTACACCTCATCTCTCGCCCGATGCTATCGAATTCTATCCATGAATTTCACTTACGGAGCAACCAGGTGGGTTTGGGCCTGGAAAAAGTCAGAGTACCAGACGCTCAAGAGACCACCGAGAACGGGGATGTTGTCCTTGAGAGGAGTCTCGCGGAAGTGCTTGTCCATGGCGTGGGCACCGCTGAGGAACTTGTGGAAGTTGTCGAAGCCAATGTACAGGGCAACGCTGAGGCCAATGGCACTCCAGACGGAGTATCGGCCACCGACCCAGCTCTCGAAGCCAAACATGTTCTTGCTGTCAATGCCAAACTTGGTGACCTCAGGCTCATTGGTAGAGAGAGCAACAAAGTGCTTGGCGATCTCGCCCTTGCCGCCGGTCTTCTCGAGGAACCAGGTCTTGGCAGTGTTGGCGTTGGTGGTGGTCTCGGCAGTGGTGAAGGTCTTGGAGGCAATGAGGAACAGAGTGGTCTCGGGGTCGGAGGCCTTGAGGGCCTCGGCCATGTGAGTGCCGTCAATGTTGGAGACGAAGTGAAGAGTCATGTCGTCGGCACCGTAGTACTTGAGGGCCTCAGTGACCATGACAGGGCCGCTGTGTCATGCGAGGTTAGCGGGGCACCATCATGGGAGCGGCGGTTGTCTCCGGAGTAC
Source organism: Calonectria hongkongensis (assembly GCA_017140755.1). Classification (NCBI taxonomy): domain Eukaryota; kingdom Fungi; phylum Ascomycota; class Sordariomycetes; order Hypocreales; family Nectriaceae; genus Calonectria; species Calonectria hongkongensis. Next base: position 1,157,505 of record JAACJA010000014.1, read on the forward strand.
ACAACACAATCAGACCAAAAAAACTTACAGATCAGAGCCGCCAATGCCGACATTGACAATGTTGGTCAGTTTCTTTCCGGTGAATCCCTTCCACTCGCCGCTGCGGACCTGCTCGGAGAACTCCTTCATGTGCTGCAGGACCTCGTTGACACCGCCGGGAGTGTTCATGACGTCAACGCCATCAACCTTCATATCCCAGCCGCCGACATTGCGCAGAGCAGTGTGGTAGACGGCGCGCTTCTCGGTAAAGTTGATCTTCTCGCCAGCGAACATGGCATCGCGCTTCTTCTCAACGCCGGCCTGCTCGGCGAGCTTGACGAGGAGGTCGAGAGTCTCCTCGGTGAGGAAGTTCTTGGAGAAGTCGAAGAGGATGTCGGAGCTGACACCGGCGGCCTCGAAGGTGCGGGTGAACTTTTCGAATCGGCTGGAGTCGGAGGCGAAGGCCTCCTTCAGCACAAACGACTTACCCACGCTGTCGCGGTGGGCTTGGAGCTCTGCCCAGGCGGGGAGGGTGTTGGCGGGGGCCATTTTTTCTGGTGGTGCGGGGGGAACGGAAGAGAAGAAGCTGTTGGGGGGAGAAGTTAGAGAGAGGAGAGGAGGAGAGAAGAGAGTGGATAGAGGATGGGGGATGAAGAAGAGAAATAAAAGAAGGAAAAAGAGGAGAAAAAGGTGAGGCGGAAAGAGGAGGTGATATTGAAACGAGCCAGGCCAGGCCAGGAGGACCAGGAGGTACCACGACAGCCTGCCTCTCGAGACGAGACACTGGACAAGGGCCATTCAGTAAAAAAACGGCCCTTTCTGACGTCGGGAAATGCACCCAAGCACCACCCCACCCCATCTCGTCCTGTCGGCCGTGGCGCGGACGTTGCTGTGCGCCGCGTCGGCGTCGGCGGGCCAAGAAGATGGGAACGTGGGGCAATTCATGATTCCACTGAGCGTTCGATATTCACATGATTTTTGATATGACGTACCTGGGGGGTGGAAATGAAAGGGGGGACGGGAGAAGGGGGAGAGTTTTTACTTGCCTCGAAATCAAGGGGATTGAAACAATGATAGAAAAGAGGAAATAAGAAAAAAAGAAGCTGAAGGGAAGATCTAGGACTCTCGAATGAGGGGGGTATTTTTAAGTGAGAGGGAAATGCAAGATGAGACAATGAGGAATCATTCACGTCGCTCCCAAGGAGGGGTAGCCGTTGCTGATGGACAGGCAAAGAGGGGCACGCCACCAATAGACTCGCCGTCAATGTCGGTTCAACCTCCAATGCCCCCTGCGCGGTCCCTCGCTCCCACGCGCGCTGTAAACCTCTCAGCTGTCTCCGTATTTAGCCAGCTTCTTCTCTCAATGACCCAAAACTGAAACTTGTTGGGATTAGGATGCTGCTGCTGGGTGCTGTGCAGCACGTACACACACCCCGCGCCGCCGCGCCCGGAGCTCCCAATTTCGCCCACTAGGTAGCTGCTAGCTGGCCCCTCCCCCTCCAAAAAAAACCGCCCGCGCCAATGGCCGTGGACCAACAAGCTCCCGCCATGCGCTAACGTCCAGAGCTGTATGCTGGAAATGCTGGGTATGCTGCCCCCACTGTCGTTCCACAGCGAACTAGCTAGGTACAGTAGCTAGTTAGTTATCTGCTTCTTGCTTTCCGTCCGTATCAGAAATCCGTCTCTGTCCGTCTTGTCTTGTCTGACTTGCTTGGGCATCTCTCACTCAGCAGCCCTCAGCCATGACCAAGACATGCCTCGTCCTTTGCCAATGGCTTATTCACTTGTGCCGCAATTGATTGATGGCCCAACCCCGCTCTATGCTGGCTGCCCGCGTGCATCATATGTATGTACGTCGCCGAGTTCCACCATCCATCATCCATCACCAGTCCAGTCCACCACCGCAAAAACACTCTCCCTCACACACGCACACGCACGTACACACACTTCTCCGGTCTCGACCCCGATTCGGACATTGCTTTTCCGCTCCAGCGAACCTAGCCCCCCATGACACACCGCGGTGACCATGGCGATGGCCGAGTTTCCACAAATCAATTCGGTCATCTCGCCGAATCGGCGCCCACCATGGCCCACCCGCTGTCTCGAGCTTCACCTTTTTTTGCCCTTGGCATCTTCTCGAATTCTCGACCCACCCCCAAATCTTTGGGCATCCCAAACAGAGAGAGAAAAAAAAAACTGCTCGGCATATTCGCTCGTATCCACTCACTTACAAACCCAGTCTTGAATATCTGACAAATTCACTACCTACTGTACCTGTACTTGTACTCGACCACAGATGCCAAAGGCCCAGGCATGGGGCACGCACACACATACACACAAACAGCGCAAATGACGACATCCCAGCCCATTGCAGATCCATCCACCCCAAATCAAATCAAATCCCAATCCCCAGCGAACGTATACATCCTTGTTTTTGTACTCAAGGCCCCGTCTCGGAAGGCTTAGTCCTATCTACCTCTTCTAGCCTTCTTTCTGCTTGCTCGCTCGCTCGCTCGCTTCAGCGGCTTGACTGTGCTGTATCCATGAACCTTGCTTCAACTGCACCACCGCCCCTCAACACCCCTGCCTCAAGCTCAAGTCCCATCATGAGAGCATGCTCGCCTTGGCTCGTTTCGCTTCCTTAATATGACAAGCCGCCTCCCAGACTCGAGCCCGCTCGCCGTCTAATGTCCCTTGTGGCCTTCGTTGGTCCTCTCGTCCTCCGAGAGACGACTCATCTATCGCTGATCCCGCAAGCTTCCCACAAACGATGGGTCCTTAACACTGCCGCCAGCATCTCCAAGACCCGCAATTGGTCGGTTGTAACTGAATCCCTGGAACTGGTTCTGCATCGTCTGCGACAGCATCGGGCCTTCAACATACGAATCCTTGGGTTCTTCTGACGTGAATTCGGGGTCAAAGTTGGCCGTGTCCAGTGCGTCCGCCTATTCAACATGTCATTAGTCACTGCGCATTTACACATTTAAACAAACAAAATGCAGGGTCCAGTAAATACTTACCACATTGGGCTTGAAAGCCGGCTCATACTTGCGCTGGAGCAGCTTGCGCCAGTCAATGGCATGGAAGAAGGGGTGCGCCTTGATCTCGGCAGAGCCATTGGCTCCGAGACGCTCCTCGGGGTTGCGGTTCAAGAGCTTCGTCAAGAGATCCTTGGCCGCAGGAGGTACCACATCCGAAAAGTGAAGGGGATCTGAAAGAATCTTGCGGTACATCTCGTTGGTGTTTTCGTCGTAAAAGGGCGGTAGACCAGTCAACATTTCGTAGAGTAGCACTCCCAGAGTCCACCAATCGACTGTCTTATTGTAGCCCTGGCCCATCAGCAACTCGGGGGCCAGGTATTCAGGGGTACCGCAGAAAGTGTTCGTGCGGTCCTCGTCCTTCATGTCCAGCTTGCAGAGACCGAAATCGCACAGAGCAATGTGGCCTTGGTAATCGAGCAGGATGTTCTCGGGCTTGAGATCACGGTAAATGACATTGAATCCGTGAAGACACTCTAAGGCACATAGAAGCTCTGCTGTGTAGAATCGTGATCGGTTAACGTCGAAACGGTGCTCCTTTTGCAGGTGATGGAACAGCTCGCCTCCGTTGACGAATGCCAGCACAAAGTATAGCTTTTCCGGTGACTGGAAACTGAACTTGAGAGGCACAATGAAGGGGTTGTTGATCTGCGCCAGCACAGATCGCTCCGCCAGGGTATGAGCCACTTCGGATCGAGAAATGATGTGTGCTTTGCGGATGGTCTTGAGAGCGTAGATTCGGTTTGTGTCCTTTTTGCGCACTTGCATAACCTTACCAAAACTACCCTTGCCCACGACCTTGAGGAGCTCGAAATCCTCAATCTTGAGCTTGCCCGCGCGGGTCTCGACGTACTCGACACCAATCTTGAGCTTACCGGTACCGTACTGCACATCAACCCACTCGACGCCGCTGTGGCCATCACCCTTGTTGTTGCGAGCGGCGTGCTCGGCAGCAGCCTTTTCGCGATCCTTCTTGCTGGCCTTGGGATCCTCCACAAAGGGTTGTCTCTCCTCGAATCTGGGGTTAATTCGTGCCACGCCCAAAAAGATGTCCTGACTACGCCCCGATCCTGGAGGTGCGTTGGGGTTACGCATATATAAGTGAATCACGAGCTCCGTCACTCTTGAAACATCAAACTTGTACTGAGTGTTTCCGCCCGCCCACAGGGGGTTCTCTGGGTTGCCGTCCACCGAGTTGACAAAGACCTGGACCTTGTCGAAATCCAGGAGAGCATAAGGCATGTACTTGCCAGAAATTCGGCCGTGGTTGGTTGGAAGAGCGCCAAAGCCGCCAGCAGACGAGTGGGGTCGATTGGCACCGTTGACGAGAGATCCTGCGACACGTTGTGATGAACCCGGCCGCACAGAGCCCGCCATGCTAAGGGCGTTGCTCGAGGAGAGCGATCCTTGGTGGGACGAGGTGAATGCATTTCGATGTTGTTCGGGTAGGGAGAATCCTTGACCTTCGTGCAGTGTGACGACAAGAATACCGGGCTTGGGAGGCTTGACAACTGGCGCTTGCGTCATGCTCTCTGAAGCAGCTGGCGTACAGTCAGCCTGGAGTGCATGAGTTTTGTGTGGTGGGATAGATACTCACCGATGGCGCTTTCGGTGGTGGGAGTGATAGCGCCGCTGGGTTGGCCCTTCTCTTCCTTATCTGTGATGGTAGATGTCGACGGAGATCGAGAAAAGGGGCTCAAAGGACCCAGGTGGGTTTCCTTTAACTCTAGATGCCATGGTCAGCGTTCATGGAGCATATGCCAGGGCCCGGATGCAACGGGGGGAAGCCAGGTGTGGTTTGGGAGGGAAGGATAAATGGGTGGTAAACATACTCTTGGTGAGCTTCCACGACATGGTTGCGACTGGGCGAGCGAGGTATTTGCGAGGGGTCCGGAAACGGTGTAATCAAGGAGCCAGGTCGACGACGGTGTCGAAGACTCGGTTCCGAGGGGAAATGCGATGTGAATGGGACAAGAACGAGTGCGCAGTGCCGGCTAAAGCACAGTCGAGCACCGAGGCGATGGCGTGGCGGATGAGATGCAACCGTTGTTGGGCTCAGCCGAGTGGGTGATTTGTAACCCCGCAGACACGGGCAACCTGGAGGCGCGTGGTCGGGCCGCGCGAAGGATGGAACAGGAGGGACTCGCGGGGACGTCGATGGCAGCGGGAGGATGCGGAATGTGGTCACAGTCGATAAGGGGTCGAGACGATTCGAGATTTGCAGTTGAGGTGAGAGGGCGAGAGCAGAGCGGAGAGAAGTAGTTGGCGGGTGTCAGAAGGAATACCTTGGCTTACTGATGTGCAGCGCCGCGCAGCGCTGTACCTACTACCGGGATCCTGAGAAAGGGATGATGAAATTCAGGGCCCATCAGATTGCGGCTTAGGTGGTTTTGGGAAGCGTGGCAGTGACCAGTAGTGGCCACAGAGCCGGCGACCAGTGGGCTTGCGGCGCACAGTAGTGAACCTAGTGGGCGCTGTGGGCCTGGCAACCCCGGAGAAGGGGGGGCCAGTTTGGAAGGGGGGAGGGACAGGGGCGGGGCACATTCGCACTGTGGCTGACCTGCGTTTCAGGGCGGCGGCCGGCGGTGGCACCGGGCTAGGGCACAGTGCCGGGTGCTAGCCCCGGCTTGAGACCTCACTGTACGCCTGGTCTCGAACGCTGTGGCCCTGGCACTCTCGGTTGAGCCGCCACTATCCAATGCAATGTCAGAAGACCCCGTCCACGAGAAGACGAGATGAAAACAAGTAATTACAGCTCGAAAAGTCTCGAGAGGGATAAGATTTGCGTGGCTCGGCCCAGGGGCCTCATCAATTTTCGGTCCTGATCTGGGACTGGGAGGGGGAGGTGAAATTTTTGTAAATGAGCATGGCATCGTATCTGCTGGATTGGGTCCCTTTTTTTTTTAATTGTGTGGAGGTGCAGCCGCAGCCCGGGGAAAGAAAGTCAAATTTAGATGTAGAGAGACGCTGCGGCGGCGAGGGCAGATGGCTAATTGCAGATCGATTACGGAGTACAGACTACGTTTGGCAGTACGCACGCCGTTCCCCAGCACTAAAACCACTGCTATATCTCTGACAAGCAATCGAGGTGGGGACCCCTCGGCGATGGTGGAACACGGTCCTTCTAAAAAATTAAGTCGAGCGAGACTGAGCGTGTGTGTGGTGCATTGCAGCTAAGGCCAAACGCCTTGTGGACCACGTGTGAGGTGCGCAGGATGCGGGCAACGCAACTGTCAACTAAGGTGGCTCAGCGTGACGACGCTTGGCGAGAAGCCATCTCCAATTCAGCTGGCGACGGAGTCCTCGGTAGCGCTGCACCACCAGGACGAACTGCCAAGGTGCATTGTGGTTCGTTCGTGTCTATTTTTGGGCACGAGGAGGCATCCAATAACACACCCAATGCATGTCTCTGGCTCGACCTTTTCGGTCGCATTGGTGTCTGGATGACGACCTCGTCCTGGGTCGTGGTGGGGTGTCATGTTACAGGTCGTTCGTGTGCTGTCTCTTGCACAGTGGATTGATTGCAGGCGACGAGAGTGAGTTGCCGGCCTGCGGAGCAACGCACTCTATACAAACTTTATAATCTGCAAGACGAAAATTGCCAATGCATCACAAAACACATCCTGGAAAAACCAAGAACCCACAATGACATAGCCAACACGCCCAGGGTTGGGTTGATCGACAAGCAGTTCTGTGAAACAGGATTGATGCCATCTTGATGCTGTCCTACCCTACAGGAGCCCCCCCCCCTCCCCCCCGCCGGATCCAAAAAAGGGGGACTCTCCCTCTCAGGGGAACGGAACCAACCAGCCACTGCCGCCCATGAGCCACCACTGCGCAATAGCCACAGCAGCCCCCCTGGGACAAGTTGTGGGGGCCTGACACATCAGGCCGAAACCTCGTGGCCAGCCTGGCATGAGCCGCAATAGGACACATTTTCGAGAAGCTCGAAATTCAGGTGCTAGAGGAGCTCCGAGCTGCTGCTGACCCGGGCTTGACGATTGATGCGGTAGACGGCGTCGAACACTTTTGCGTTCCTCTCTAAATTTGATATCTGCAATTCTCTAGAAAAAAATAAAAAAATTACGGCGACACCTCCGCTGCAACGCCGCATGGTGGACGCTATTAGGAACTCCTGCCGCTGACCCCACTACGTATCCTCTCGACATCACCGCCCTGGCCTGGACAGCTTGCATCTTCACCTCTGCGACAACCCACCGCCAAGATGAAGTTAGACGTCAAGGTCAGTACTGCGCAGCACCCTCTCTCAGTCGCTATGCCCCCTTCGCTGCCCATTGCTTTGCGACCCCCCAACTGACCCAATCGTGCGACAACAGCGCCAGCTCTATGCTCGCAGCGAGCGAGTCAAGGGCATCGACTTCCACCCTCAGGAGCCATGGATCCTCACCACCCTCTACAGCGGTATGCACTGCACCGACGTCGCCTCGTGGCCGGTGCGCATTCAAGCTGACCCCGTCATATAGGCCACGTCTACATCTGGTCCTACGAGACGCAACAGATTGTCAAGACCTTTGAGCTTACCGATGTCCCTGTCCGTGCTGGTCGATTCATTGCGAGGAAGAACTGGATCGTGTGTGGTTCCGATGATTTCCAGCTCCGAGTCTACAACTACAACACAAGCGAGAAGGTGGCGGCATTCGAAGGCCACCCCGATTACATTCGAGCCATCGCCGTCCACCCCACGCAGCCCTTTGTGCTTACTGCCTCAGATGACATGACCATCAAGCTTTGGGATTGGGAGAAGGGCTGGAAGTGCGTGCAAGTATTCGAGGGCCACGGCCACTACGTTATGGGACTCGCCATCAACCCCAAAGACACCAACACATTTGCTTCCGCCTGTCTTGACCGAACCGTCAAGATCTGGAGCCTAGGATCCTCAACCCCCAACTTTACCCTTGAAGCCCACGAGACCAAGGGTGTCAACCATGTCGACTACTACCCTCACTCCGACAAGCCCTACCTCCTCACCACCTCAGATGACCGAACTGTCAAGATCTGGGATTACACCACAAAGTCCCTGATTGCCACCCTCGAGGGCCACACCAACAATGTTTCGTTTGCTTGCTACCACCCCGAATTGCCTGTCATCATCTCCGGTTCCGAGGACGGCACAATCCGAGTCTGGCACGCCAACACGTATCGATTTGAACAGTCACTCAACTACAGCCTTGAGCGAGCTTGGTGTGTTTCATACCAGAAGGGAAAGCAGGGCATTGCTGTTGGTTTCGACGATGGTGCGGTTGTCGTTAAGCTGGGCCGAGAGGAGCCAGCTGTGTCAATGGATACCTCTGGCAAGTTGATCTGGGCCAGACACAACGAGGTTGTTTCCGCTATTATCAAGGGTGGAGGTATGTTTTTGATGCTGAAGTACGGTCCCTGGTTGATTGATATGCTAACAAGATGAAGATGCATCCATCAAGGACAACGAGCCGATTTCCCTCCCCACCAAGGATCTTGGCACTTGCGAAGTGTACCCCCAGACCCTCATCCACTCTCCCAATGGTCGTTTCGTCGCTGTGTGCGGTGATGGCGAGTACATCATCTACACTGCCCTCGCCTGGCGAAACAAGGCCTTCGGTTCGGCCCTGGACTTTGTCTGGGCATCCAAGGACAACAGCAACGATTTCGCTATCCGCGAGTCCGCCATGAGCGTGAAGCTCTTCAAGAACTTTGTTGAGAAGCCTGGCGGTCTGGATGTCGGTTTCCAGGCCGAAAAGCTCCACGGTGGAGTTTTGCTTGGTGTGACAGGACAGGGCGGCGTCTCCTTCTTCGACTGGGCCACTGGTGGCTTGGTGCGAAGAATTGAGGTAGAGCCTAAGCAGGTCTACTGGTCTGAGAGCGGCGAGCTGGTCACAATTGCTTGCGAAGACAGCTTTTACGTATTGCGATTCTCTCGAGAGGCCTACGTCGAGGCTGTGCAGTCTGGCCAGGTGGAGGAAGACGGTGTTGAGGCCGCCTTCGAGGTCATTACAGATATTAGTGAAAAGTAAGTGGCAGGAGACTACGCCGTTTGAGAGCTTTTGACTAACAAAGACAAGCGTGCGAACCGGCGAGTGGGTTGGCGACTGCTTCATCTACACTAACGGCACCAACCGACTGAACTACCTCGTTGGTGACCAGACTTACACCGTCTCTCACTTTGACAAGTCCATGTATATCCTGGGCTACATCCAGAGAGACTCCCGAATTTACCTTGCAGACAAGGATGTCAATGTTACATCATTTGGTCTTTCACTACCGGTCCTGGAGTACCAGACGCTGGTGCTCCGAGAGGATATGGAGACGGCTGCCGAGCTGCTCCCTACCATTCCTCAAGACCAGCTCAACAAGATTGCCCGCTTCCTGGAGGGCCAAGGCCACAAGGAGCTTGCCTTGGAGGTTGCTACTGACCCCGAGCACAAGTTTGACCTTGCTCTCGGACTTAACCAGCTCGACATTGCGCTCGAGCTTGCGCGGGAAGCCGATGCTGACCACAAGTGGAAGACTGTTGGAGACGCTGCTCTGGCTGCTTGGGATGTTACTCTTGCTGCCGAGTGCTTCACCCACGCTAAGGACTTGGGTTCTCTTCTCCTCCTGCACTCATCGACAGGTGACCGAGAAGGTCTGGCTGCGCTCGCCGCTCAGGCCCAGGAGGCAGGTGCTCACAACGTCGCTTTCTCATGCCTCTGGTTGCTTGGTGACGTTGAGGCCTGCACAAAGATTCTGACCGAGACTGGACGACATGCTGAGGCGGTCCTGTTTTCGCAAACTTACAAGCCCAGCTTGACGGTACCAGCTGTGCAAGACTGGAAGGAGAACCTCGAAAAGAACAAGCGGGGTCGTGTGGCTAAGCTGATTGGTGTACCAACCGAGGACGAGGATCTCTTCCCCGAATGGGACGCATGGTTGAAGGTGGAGTCGGAAGGTGGTGCTGTGGAAGAGGTTGCAGCAGTGAATGGAGAAGAAGCAGAGGAGGCTGAGGAGGCCGAGGAGGAGAGCGAGGATGACGAGTAAGGAGTCAGCGTCGTTTTTGCAGGCGATTGTTAGAAACGGGATGGGTGTAGAAAAGGATGGGCTTCATTTTCCGTTGGTGGGATTGCCATGGTGCATCAATGAGTATAATGAGAGATAAGAGAAATAAACCTATAAGCTACCCACGGGTCGATGAGCAGCTGGAGCATGTGAGATGCGAGATGAAATGATTGGCGGGAGGCCTCTGTCTCTGTCCAGCGCAGTGGCGTGAGTTGGATTAGGCTACTGGGTTAAGAAACAAGGTTGGTGGATAAGCTACGCGCGGAGAGCGCATCCGTGTCCATGTGCCACAGCTTAGCACACTCCCCACAGCAGGTTTCAGCGAATGTCGAGGGCAGCTGAGGACGGGCGGTTAGACCGCTTCCCTGTTCAGCTGGCTGGTGGCTGGCAGTTGCATTGACGTGTACGGACGTGGGATGAATAAATAAATACGGAAGACGCACCCGGGGTTTAAAGAGGGAGATTAAGCTTGTTTTCTTCCCTTTCTCCCCTCCTTCCCACCCGATTGATCAAAACTGTTGAATCTCTCCCTCGCCTGCGTTGACACACCTACACCGCGCGCAAGATGCCTACTGTCCAAGCCCCCAAGAAGCAGGCTCCTATGGAGATGACTTCTTCAATGCGCCAGAATGGCGAACAGGCTGGGATTGTTGACCAGCAGCCTGTAAGTGCTTTCCCCCTTCAAGGCGTTTGATTGTGTTCTGTTGTGATGCGCTGTCTTGGGTGGGTAGCGTCTACCTACTCATGTTTTCCCCCCTCCTCATGGTGGCATGTCAGCCCCTCATTGTGGTTCGTCGAGCACATTTGAACACAATTTATGAACTCGGGCGGCTTTTGTGAATTTATGATTTATACGCACCCGGCGCATTTTAAATGCATTTTGCACAACAGTGCTAACTGCTGTTCCGCTAGTCTGCTGAGCCTCGACCCGAATCCGAGCCACAAATGTCTCTGCGGGGCGGCGGCATGAGCCTTGGCTTCGATTGCTGCAACGGATCATGCCGCTTCCACAAGCACTGCTGCTAAGCAGCCCGCGAGCCACGATGTTAATGACGATGGACGAGATGAAATGGATGCATGACGAAAAAAACGGATCCCAATGCTGGGGCATCCATTGAATGATGCTTTTAATGGTGGATGAACGGATCAATCGAGAGAAGGAGAGATTTTTGTCAGTGGGGACTTTTTTTATTTCAGCTCGAGTCAGACGCGTTCCTGAGAGATGGAGACTGCCGCCTGGTCGAATGTGGGCCATGCGATTTGACCTGTTCGGGTTGCTTGTGATTCTTGAGACAATGCACAGGGAGATAGAGCCAATACGTCACATGGGTTTACAAGTCATATTGCTTTTTGGCCAAATTATCAAGGGCCGAGGATGTGGTGGTGGTGGCTGCGTGTGTTGTACATGGCGATGAGACAAATTAATTGCCAAGTACAGGGTATGGGACGTCAATATCAAAGTGCCGCCACCTGTCATGACACGATATTTTTATTAAAAAAAACTCCCCCCAGTCCCTCGTTTTAATAGATTGAGCATAATTCTGTATTTGATTTGATGATTGATGGCTTGGCACTTTTCTCCAGGAATCAATTCTGGATTCGAAGCCACAGTCCTTGAGAGCAATGTGGGCGCCACCTCGGGATCACCATCGTGCGTGTCTTGGAAGGGTCCTCCCGATTGCCCGAAGCGGTGCCACTCCCTGCCAATCCCGTCTCTCCCGTCCCTCATCTAGCCAAAAGATGCGGCTGTTCCTGGATGCAACGTCTAAATTGTCATCTGCTGTTTGGGGTTTTTTTTTTCTTAAACAGTATTCAACCTGTCTGTCACCTGCCAACCGATCTGCGTTGGAAACAAAAACGGGCAAATCCTTCAGCGCACGGCCGGTGAATCTCAAGTGGATCGGGCCCCATCACCCCCCTGGGATCTGGGCCTGTAGTCTCCCAAACGTGGCGAGCTAAGCAGCCGAGTTCCGAGCTATCGCAAGCCGCACAGAGCCAAGACTTGTAATCACTCATTGGCCAACCTCAACTCTCTCGAGCAGCCATTTTTTCAGGGGTAATTTAACATATCACAACACATTCCTAAAGACAACTGATCATTGGTGTTTTTTCTTTTTTCGTGCAAATAGCTCATGATTCGAGCGTCAATTAAATCTTCATGTTCATTTCAGTAACTATGTGACATGAAGCGTTCAAGCTTATTCCCATGTATCGGTACCCAATTATATTAACAAAACAACGCTCCTCTGAGAATGCCCAACACCAGAATTAAACAACTTGGAGCTCCCGCCGAGGTAGATGATTGCTTTACAGAAGAGCAACGGCGAAACCGGCAACGGCGATGGCGGCAGCAGCCATGCCAGCGTTGCGGGTGGCGCCGCTGGTGCCCTTGTCGCTGGAGCTGGAGCTGGAGGGAGTAGAGGCAGAGTCCGAGGAGTCGGAGGACTTGGAGGAGGAAGAGTCGGAGCTCTTGGAGTCGCTGGAGCTGGACTCGGTGGACTTGGAGTCGCTGGAGCCAGTAGCAGTGGCCTTGGCATCGGAGCCACCAGCCTTGGTAGAGCAGACGGGGACCATGGACTCGTACTTGGTGAGGATAGGGCACTCAGAGGTGAGGGCGTCAATCTCCTTGGAGTGGGCAGAGTACCAGGACATGATCTCGGAGCTGTAGCTGGCGTACTCCTTGCTCAGGCTGGCGGGGACAGAGAAGGAGCAAGGGTTGGTCTGAGGGTGCTCGGTGAGGTCCTTGACGATCTCGGCAGGAGGAGTAGGGATGGCAGTGTAGACCGACATGACGGCGGTGGCACAGTCGCCGCTGAGGCCGGAGCCGGCATCGCCAGTGGCAGTGGCGCGGGCCTCGAGGTAGCTGCGCTTGCGCTGCTCGTGAACCATGATGTTCTCGGCAGAGACGACGGAGGCCAGGAGGGTGGCAGCGACGGCAATCTTGGCGTGCATCTTGAAGGATGTTATTAGGAAGTTGTCAAGTGGTGGTTTGAAAGTATTAAGTTGGAGACGTTGCTCTGAAGAAGATGAAGTGGTATTCAAGATGTTGTAGATGTATTGAAAAGGTTCTTCTATCTCGAGGGGGGGGACAGGAAGCCTCTTTATACAAACTTCCTGCAAACGGGGACAGGAGAGAGACAACCCACATCAACGGTCGGTTACCAGTCCTGCCTGTCCGGAATGCAGTACGGTTTGGCGGCGCCGACAGCAGGTCTGGATGTCTCAGCTTGAACACAATATGGGCCCGCAGCTAGCGCTTATCCCGAGTCGGATCAACTTTGGCGCCAAGGGGACCTGCGCTAGTTCGGCTGCCCTACGGCGAGCAAATTAATGTGATGGAATTGCATCCAGTAGTAACATGAAGCAATCAGCTAAAGGGGGGAAGAGAAGGTTAGCTCCGCGACGGCCATTTCCTAACCAGGCACAGCACTGTCTAGAGAGTGTGATGAGAAAGCCATGACGAAGGGGAGCCACCCCTGGCAGCATGAATATCCATGACGGTATGATTGCCATGAGTCGGCAGATGGCATCCGGGTGACATTGAGTTGGGACGTCAATTAGTCTTGCATTGCATATGGCTGTGGTTGATCAACAGGGGAGTTGCACATCATCCTTCATCCAGACACAGAAAAGGCTTGAAAGAAGGTTACAAAAGTGCCGATCCAGTGAGACGGATCTGGAGTCAAACGTCTCGGCTGTCATCTGTACCTGCAGCAACTTTGCTTTGTCGCCAAGGCCAACCGGCTTTTCACATCTCTCTCTCTCTCTCTCTCTCTCAACATGCACCAGCTCGGGCCAAGGCTCAAGCATTAGTCTGGACGAGCTGAGCTTCTAGCGGCTTGGATACGAAGGCGAAAACAGGTGCTGGCGGTGGTCATCACACAGGCGTGACTTGCTTGGCATAAGGCTGAAAAGCATTCCACGGGCTGTGTTCTTGTCATCCAGACAGGCATTGCAATCATTTCCTCCATGGCAAACCCCGGGAGTTGGGGCGGCGCTAGCGGCAAACCTGGGCCGAAGCTCTGGACTCGGTGCGGCTTCGACGATCAGCCCTGAAACTAAGGAGAGGGAGCTGAAGAGGCTAGCGGGCCAATCGTCTGGTGTCGTCCGGACAAAAAAGTGGTCTTGGCCCATGGAACCTGACTTGGCCGTCAGTCACGGGAGTCGGAATGGCTTAAAAGTCAAGATGAGTTCTGGATCGAGCAGTGCATTTAGGCCCGCATCGCGACTGGCGCGCGGTGGAGCTGCACTGCCAGGATCCGGCCCTGGGAAGAACTGCGCGACTTCGGAATAGGCAAGGTAAGGAAAACGCTTGTTGTGTTTCGTTTCTTTGCCGCAAGGGAGGAAAGGTCGACGAAGAAACAACAAAGGTGGGGTGGGGGAGCTCGGGGACGATGCTGCGAGGGAGAGCAACAGGCGTTTCATTCTGTGCTCACTTGATGTCAGTCGGAGTAATCAACTCCCGTCGATGGTCTTCAGATGGACACATTCTGTGGGGATGACAGATGGCAGGACAAGAGAGAGAAGAAAAAAAAAGCGAAGCCATGGCCCAAAGAATCGTAGTATGTCTTGCCCCTGAAATTGATGCTCCCCGCGCATCCCTGCAGCCATAGCCATGCGAAAAGCTGCAATGCTGAGAGGTTCGGCGATGTGATTGGGGGCGCTCGTCAAGCCACGGCTGAAGGCATGAAGAAATTGGAGGAGACGAAATGTTAGCCACACGGCAAACACTCTTTAAGCGTAACAGGTTAAGCTGCAGTTAGCTGCAGCCATGCGCTCAAAAAAAAAAAAGGAATATTTTGAGTTGAGACCGTTGATGATCAGAGAAATGCTTTTTTCAGCTTTCATGCACCTAAACTTTTTGAAATAGATAGGGAGGAGCATAAGTCGCGAGATGATTTCATGCCCACAGGATAGGTCCTGCTAAGGCGAGTATATTCAATTAAACCCCATTATCAATTACCGAAAAAAATAGTTTGTATGTTCATGAATCTGAAAGCAACCCCCCCTCCTCCCCCGCTTCCCCTTTTTCCTTTTTTATCATTAACTAGTTTGATGATCCGCAAGTTCCGTAGGAGCTCTGGCAACCTGTTCCGCAGTGAGCGGTTGTGTTGCCACACCACCCCGCCGAGGAGCAGCAGGTCGCGCCGGGCTCCTCGATGCAGGTGGTGCCGCCGAAGTTGACGCCGCAGCGGCCGTTTGTGCTGATGGGAGCGCTGGAGCTGGCGGTGCTCGTCGGGGCCTTCGAGGTTGAGGTCGAGGCCTTGGACGTAGATTTGGATGTGGTAGTGCCACAGGATCCGAAGAGAGACTGGCAGCCGGTGCCGCAGTGGTCCGAAGTCGCACCACACCATCCGGCAGGAGAACAGCACTTGTCAGTGGGCTCCTCCTTACAGCTCTGGTTGCCGAAGTTGGTACCGCAGCGGCCGTCAGTGGTGGCAGGGTAGGTGGCACTGGATGTCGAGGTGGACGTCTTAGTTGACGTCGACGAGGAGCCGCCGCCGGTGGTGGTAGCGCCCGAGGAAGAGCGGTACCAGTTGGCTTTGTCGTCGCCGAGGCACTCGCCGACGGTGACAGACTTGAAGCCGTTGGCCTTGAGAGACTTGAGCATGTACTCGGTCAGGTTGTACACAGACTGGTACACGGGGTCGTGCTCAATGCCCAGCCACTTGGTGTCGGTGGGATCAGCTCCCTCGACGGCTGCATCCCAAATATCCTTGGACTCCTGGATAGTGGAGGCGTTGTCGTGGAGGTAACCCTCGGTGTCGAGGTTGAAGTAGGTGACGTGGTAACCCAACTCACCGAGCCAGGCGTCGGTGGTGTCGTTGCTGGCCGAGTAGGGAGGTCGCAGGTAGGTGGGGAAGTATCCGAGGAGATCCGAGAAGGCAATCTCGTTGTAGATGACCTGGTTCCAGAACTTGGACTTGCTGAGAGTCGTCAGTCGCTGATGGGACCAGGTGTGGCTGGCGACCTGGTGGCCGTCGGTGATCATGCGCTTGATGATGGCGGGCCAGGGAGTGCTGGGGTCGTTGATGGCGCCCTTGCCCAGGTTTCTTCCAGTGATGAAGAAGGTAGCCTTGGCATCATACTCCTGATACTGAAGTCAGTATATTGTTGTTGCTACTGCTATTGTGTATGGCTGTTGGACAACCAGGCATTGAGACTTACCGCAAGGAGGTCAAGGAGATCCGAGGTGTAGTTCCATGGGCCGTCGTCATACGTCAAGGCAATGTCGCCATACTCCTCGCAGTGGTAGATGGCCTCGCCGTAGGGGACGCTACCTAGCTTGGGGCGGGCAAGGTTGGTAGTGTCAGGACCGCTGGGCTTGACGTTGGCATCACAGGCTGGACCGTAGTCGATCTGGCAAGCCGGAGCCGAGCAGTACTCGTAACCGTTTCCACACCACCTGTCACGGCATGTTAGAGAGATCTGGACCCCATCTCTTGGCACACGGTGCAACATCTAAACTTACCCAGCGCTGGAGCAGCACTCGTCATTTTCACACACGGTACCGAAGCCGGTACCGCATCGTCCGTCTGTTGTTAGCTGCCGCTTGGTGAGGCCATGGTTGTGGCCTGCTCCATGATCCATTGCGATGACATGGGCGAGAGACTCGCCGGCCATGGCGAGGACCAAAGTACTGAGGCTCTTCATTGCGGCGAAACGAACGACTGTGTATGGTTAGAACGAATGGACAAGTCTGAAGCAGACCAGATGAGAGTGCGACACGGGCGTGGTGGGATCAGCAACAACATGATGTTGGCGCGCGCGGAAGCTGGACATGTTATATACATGCGATGCGGTCTGCCAGAGCCTTGTCGCGACCTGCAGTAGGCAATATGGACTGCTTACTCCGGCTCGCAAGAAAAAAACAATAAACCTCTCATCTACCCACCTCGAGGAAGGATTCCGTCCCCCTGACCCCGGCAGCGATCCTGGACGGCGGTGACGCTCCGCACCCGCACGCCCTCGACGCCGACATGATGATGAACCAGCTGCGCCAAGCCAATATCTGGACGGCACTGTGGCACGTCCATACAAGGGAAACGTGGCGGCGGCGGGCCGGGGTCGGACGCGGCGCGCACGCCAACAATGGCGTCGATCGTCCAGGTCCGGGTCCCGCTGTCAGATGGGGAGCATCACATCTGAATCTGGGCCTCATCTGGTTCGGTCTGGAGGCAGAGGAAGACGAAGAGGAGGAGGGGGACAACGACTAGCCCGAGCTGGTCTTGTGGGCGGTTGTCCTCTGGCCTCGACCTTGTCTCTCTCACCCCCCCCCCCTTCAGCGCGCATTAGGACCGACGCCATACTGCAGCTGGTTCCTGGTGCCTGAGTGAGAAAAGAAGAGCGGGCTGCAGTATGCTGAGCGCTGGCGTGCAGCGGTCCTCGTATTCCCCCAAGCCCGCAGGCATCATGCGCGCGTCCCTTCTCGGCATTTTCGGGAGGAACGCAGCAATCCGCTCTCTGCGCCATGCAATCTTGGGTTGCGTTGTGCGCTGTGTGTGCTGAGTTGCGAGAGAACCCACAATAAGCTGGTGCTGTATGTAACGCTGGGATTACATCTTGAAGCTGCAGTGTTGCGCCAGTTCCGAGTGACAACTGGCCGGGTCATTTTTCCCAATTTCCATTTACGTACGGCACATGCAGATGCAGCCCTGCTGCAGCTACTGACTTACTACTCCAGCACAAGGCGGGTCCTGGGCTCAGGTTGCGCGTATGTAATGCGCGTGTGCTTCATTTCAATTTCAGCGGGTGAAGCGAGCCGCCTCCATCTTTCTCTCACACACCACATTTTTGTGTGTCTGCGATCCCGAGTCACTCTGTCTGATACGCGCCAGGTCCCGTTTTTCATATCTCAAAGGGCAAGCCAGCAGCTCAGCTCGCTATGTCGTCCGGGGTCGTGATTGGGCACGTTCCGCATCAACGTGCATCGGGAACAACGTTGGGCCCTCCCGCGTGCGCCAATCTTGGACTATATCGGACTTCGGGTTCTGTGTTTCCACCAGCAGGCACGCTGCGAGCTTTTCTCGGTTTAGGTTGAACCTGCAGGCAAGGGTGAGAGGAGGGGGGGGATGTCCCAATGGACTCTTTTCTGGCGAGTCAGGCCACAGGGAAAGAAGAGCGATCTGCGGAGCGTGTGTCTTGATCTGGTGAAGCCATTTGCTTCTCTCCTCAACTGAACTATTTGGGGGGTCGCCCCTCCTTCTTGCAGCCTGACTGGCAGGGATTGGGAACCGGCCGGGCCTCTCTCGCCTCCCCCAGGACCTTTTTTTTGGGGCCCCAAAAAAGAAAGGACAAAAGGGGAACAAAACGGAAATACAGCCGAGGAGGACGTGCGGTGCGCTGTTCGTCAAGCCCTCTCTTTCTGTTCAAGCGAGCTGCGAAGATGACTGCATGACCAATCTCGGCAGCCGCCCGTGTAACGCCATTTCTTCGTCACACACACACACACGCACGCTCTTTTTCGTTTCTTCTTCTTCTCTTGAGTCATGAGTTTTCTCAGCTATCAGGACCAGGGTGTACTCCTGTTCGGAGACTTCTTGATCCTGTTTTCTTTTTTCTTTCTTTTTGTTTTTTTTTTCGTGGTTGTTCGCTTCGCTGGGTGTTGCTGCTCGACGCCTCCACTCTTAATGGTGATAAGCTCCCAGTTGGCTTTTGATCTTCCAACCGACTGTGCTCATCCCGGATCGCCCTAGCTAGGGGCTGGTTGCTTATTTTTATCCTAATGTTTGTTTGCACAAGAAAGCAAAAAAATTCTCCGCGGTTACATTTCGCGTAGCATGTAGAATTCTCGGCTCGAGGAAGCGTAACGTAGCTTCCGGGAATGCATCTGCCAAAAAAAAAAAAGTTTGCCGTTACATTCATGTCAAGTTTCCCATGCTGCCTGCGAACTCGCATTTGGTCGCATTTCCCAACGCCTGCCCTTCCCGGCTCCAAAAGAACAATCGGGGTGTGTGGTGTGTCCACCGCCGATCGTTCAGGGCCAGGGGTGTCGCTGCTTATGCGGGGGAAACGAGTGACTCTCTCCACTGTGAACCAGGTTGCTCGCCAGTTTTTTTTTTTTGCTGATGTCACACATTTTGTTCGCCATGTACCGCACAGGGATATCTCAAAAGGAATACATCGCGGAGTTAGCCCACAAGTAAGCCCTAAGTCCTTTTTCTTTCCTTCTCTCTTTCCCTCTCTCGTTGCTTTAAGCGGTGGCACCACTCCTCTCAATAATGGTGACGATAATTGGACGGGGGAAAAACATGCCGTGATATCGTTTCTCAGAAAGGGATACGTCTCGCGGCGTCGTGTATGTGAAACCCGGACGAATTCTTGCCAAGAAATCCCGCCAAGAAAAGCCAATGCTTGTCTGGCCCACTTGTTGTCTTGGTTGATGCTCAAATACGACGAATCCTTGTCAGAGAAAGGCCGCTCTCGAGCTTTCTTTTTTTTTTTTTTTGGCTCTAGGGTAGCATTCTCGGATATATTTGTCGATGTTACCTGATCATGTAGTCTGTATTTCCGTCGCGAGCAAATGCTGGACTAAACTAGTAAACGCCACTCATTTAAGCATCTGACGTAACGCAATCTCCTTTTGTTGATGCTGCTGTGCGTTGCTTGCGGTGCTTAGTGAGCGCCTCAACGTTGATTCTGGCTTGTTTCAGAATACGCGTCTGGTCCAAGTCCGGAGGAATGGGTGGAGCCTTTGCGATCTGGTAATCTCCTGTTCTTATCTGAAGCGAATAGAGACGAAAGCTATTAATACGACTGGATGGTAGGAATTAGCCAGTGGATGTGGGTCCCTTGTTCAGCTGGATTTCTTTTGAATGTGATAAACTGTGCCATCGAATGAATTTATTATCTATGGAGAATGAGTCGCAGTAATCGTCCATTTGCTGAAGTCTATTAAACAGACATTGTGTTCAGGAGAGAGAGAATCTTGGAATACGTTAGCAATTTGAACAGTAACATACTCTGGAGAAGAATTGTGATACCTTTTCAATATATCGCACACCAACTTGTATACCGTCATCATCCATAAACTCTCTTTCGTCACCGAAATCAAGATTATCAGGATCAAGACAAGTTAGACAGGTTTCAACTACTTTGCAATACTTCTGGCTCATTTGCCGGGGCAGTCGAGTGCGACATAGATTGAGCAAATACTCCTTGGAATCAAGGTGATTGGCCCTTCCAGTTTGACAGTCTCTTGCAAATGGTGTTAATAAAGATGATGTTACGGGGTTCTCGCCTTCATTATCGTAGACGACGAAAGAATCCCAGAGTCCAATCTCCAATAAACATACGCCGAGACTGTAAATATCATGCTGCATCACGTAATCCTCTCTTGGCGTCAATCCCTGTCGTGAAGGATGAAGGTATAGATTCTTCTCCCATTCGTACTTGCCTTGTCGATATGTTCGCCCTTCTTCCTTTCGAAAGTTATCGAAGCCTGCTAGGTATGCTGTTAAGATTGAAGGGTTCGATAGATCCTGAAATACAAGGATATTTTCTGGTCGAATGCTCTTGTGGACAAACCCAAAGATATGGATATAGGTAATTGACTTTGCTATTTGGCAAGCAAAGTTGACCCTGTCCCCCAATGTAACAAATCGCTCTTTAGATAGTAGCATGCTCCTCAAGCTTGAAACCTCGGATTGATTATCTGGAGAACGGAAAACGAGGGTGAATATGGTCCGTGGCGGACCGTCTGCATTGTTGATGTCATGCCTCACCACCCCCTTACAAGACGGGAGCCCAAATGTCTTGGGGTCGTCTACGGTTAATTTCAAAGCGAGCTCTTTCACCTCTTTAGCTACCAGATCAACTTTAGCGCCCTTAGGGCATTCCAGAGTCGTTAATATGAGGTTTATGGCACCCCTGCTGGAGCTGTGCCTCTGAGCCATCTTCGCTGTACATAATGGAATGTCGAATATAATCATGTTTTCTAGCTCATCAGGAAGAAGGAAGACAGCTTTCTGTCCTTGTCTATTTGTGTCCCGTCTTGTCCCTCTGATAGTCTGGGCTACAGAGAAGGTGGGGTTTGTGCTATTTGCGGGCCGGTCGAGGGTCTGATCAATCAGTGAGTTGGACATCCTGAGGATCAAGTACCAAGTGGGATCGGCGGTTGAGTGCCATCGGTCTAGCTCTTCAATTGCCATATCAATGCTTTCCTTGAAGAGAGCAAACTTCCAGCGACGAGATTTGGCTCGAAAATGATGGCGTATACCACCACTATCGTCTCCAGGCATCTTAGAGACACTGGATTTATGTTAAATAAAGGCTTCGTGTTTTTGGACAAGTGTTCGCTAGCGCTGACCTCTTAAGCTTGTCGGATGCAATTTTGAGACGAACCTGCAACTGCTCCGTTATACGAAGACTGATACTATGATAGTCTTCGTCCATCTCGGAACTTATTTGCTTCAGGAAGTCTAGTTGCCTCTCTGTTTTGAACCAATTAGCCTCGAGGTGGATGGAGCGTGATTTGATCTCCTCGTCATAATGCCGATAGCTATTGGAGATATCAATCAATATTCTCCCCCATCTAGAATGTTACAGATTAGCCGTGCTTAGGATGTTTGGGGTTCAATGTTCCCACTTGAAACACACATCTATTGTGCCAATGATAGCAAGTCCCAAATCAGCCATAGTTCAAGCGTGCTTGCGTATAGCAGGCTGTCCAACCAAAGGGGCACAATAAACTTGACGAGGAGGGTGTAGCAACTTGAGCGAATTTTTCAAAAGGGAATGTAAGTTACGAATGACCTAAATTTAGTGGGTATTTGGAAGCCTCGAACAAAGTCTTGGGCGATTGAATGCGTGCATCTGACCCAATCAGGCTGAGAAAAAAAGCGCCACCATCCAGCACCTGGACAGGATTGTATTAGCGAGTGCAGACTAAATTCCGACTAAGTGAGAATTTCTCTCCTGAATTTCAGATTACGTGTTCAAACTTCCCCTGTACTGGACCTCTCAGCGTTTGGCCTTTTGCTTACGGTTGTGCCCAGCACCCGGCTTTTAACCTTCCCACCAAACCTCCAGCGCACACCGCTGAAAGGATGGACGACACTATTCCGGACTGGATAGCTCTCCTACCAGATTTTGTCGGCGAATGCATGCTTAATTCCGATACAAGCGATACTTGTACCACTCATGTCCGCTTCATCTCCGACCCCGGGAAAGGCATATGGCAACAGCCTGTTTCGGAGAAATGGATAAGTCACAAACGACTAGGCCGCGGCGCCTATGGGGTTGTCGACCTCCAGCGCTGCACAGAAGGCCCGTGTGATGGCATGGTTCGAGCGGTGAAAAGAATAGAGATGGGATCATCGCTCTCTGAGCATGATCGCAACATCTTGGTCAGGGAACTCGCCGCTGTTTTCAAGTTCTCTCGTAAGCAGGTATTTTACGATATCCAAGTTAGGAACTTGCATTGTTATTGAAAGCTCATGGGTGATTATGACAGTATCGGGAGTTTTTCGTTCGGTCTTTTGAATGGTACTACACGCTGGATTCGATTTTCATCACCATGGAGTATTTTCCCTTGGGTGATTTGGAATCACAGGTCCAACAAAGACAGGGAAATCGCCTCCCTGAAGCTGAAGTTAGGGGAATAATTGAACAAATTTTACACGGCGTAAGATTCATGCATCATAATAAATTCGTTCACCGTGATTTAAAGCCTAGAGTAAGTTCAGCATCAACCCAATACACCCGTCTAGTACTGGATTTGCCGTCCCTATCTAACAGAAGTCGGACTCAATTAAGAACATTCTCGTCCAGAATGCAGGACCCCATTGGTCGGTGAAGATTTCCGACTTTGGGACGAGCAAGAAAATTGACTCTACTATCCTGCAGTCGCTAGCCGGCACAGATGCATATGCTGCACCCGAGATTGGAAACATCTACGTGCAATCGGAAAGAAACACGAGAAGATCGTTTGGCTATTCATTGAAGGTCGATATCTGGTCAGTTGGCGTCATCACCTTTCGCATCGCCACTGGGAGATGCCCTTTCCCATTAGGTCAAGACTTGTATAATTACGTCACCTTGGGTGATCCATTTCCCATTGAGCCATCGCTGACTGCTGAATGTACCAACTTCATTGTGTGGCTGATGAATGGTTCTGAAACGCTTAGGCCAAGTGCAACAGATGCCTTAGCGAGTTCGTGGGTGCAAAACCCTCTCCTGCGCAGCCAAGAACAGGTGTCTTTTCTGCCCGCTGGCCAAAACCACAACCCCTCTGATTCAACCGCTGGTCGCGAGGTGGTCTTTTGTCATGCCTGCTCTAATGAATGGTATAGAGATGACCACGGGCTAGAATGTCCCAAATGTGGCAATGACATTACTGAAATAATTGCTATTCGCCATCTTTCTCGCCCCAAACCAAATCCTCCAGCTTTAACAAATCAATCCCTGGCGGGTGTTGAAGGGTCACAAGCTTTTGCACCATGGTCCTCACGAAATAATTCACCTGATGTTATCCTTCGCCCCAAGGCATCCCCTGAAAAGCTCGGTAGTCAAAACCAAGCATATCTATCGAGAAAGGCGACAGCCTCAGCTCCTGAAGCTTCAAGCGCAGATGCTCAAGGCGGGACTAATGGGGAAGAGAAATTCGCTTCATGGTCAACAAAAGATAGTCTTCGGGAACCCGCTGTTGTGAATTCCCAGCCCAACAGGGTTAAGGACGAGAATGATCCCAAAACTTACAGAGCAACCCAAGAGTATGTCACCCTATGGAAACTCAGGATTATATTTAGGCAAGTAAATACGTATTTCAAGGAAGCTAACAAATGAATCTTAGGAGTGAGAAAATTGTATCATCTACTCTTGCGCACTCTAAATACGGGATAAAAAAGGCTGCTTTTGCCAACTATGATCCACTATTTGGCAACAAAGAGTACTCACCAATACTCGAGAAGTACATGCGCGGACTCGAGCCACGAACAAATAAAGAAAGAGAGCTCTCTAAATTAATTCAAGCCATTGAAAGTTTGAACCTACCTCCTTCTGAAGCAGAGCCGCGATTAGATACACAAACCCAAGAAGTCCCCAGTCGAAGACGGCCGACCATGTTTAAACCCACTCTCGAGGATATCTCCGATGAGTCGCAAGATCCTCATACGAAACCATGTTCCGAATCACCTGATACCAGAAAAAAAGACTCTCATAAGCTTGATTGGGAAAATTTGCACGTGATTGAGTCTGTTGATGTGAACGATATGGCATTTATAGATGACCGAACCTTGGTCTTGGCCAATAAGGACTCAAGAAGATTGAGTGTTCACGATATACTTCAAGGTGACAGCAGAAAATTTATATATGTGGGTGGTGAAGTGGCCCAAATGGATTTCAATTTAACAGACGGCTCGGGACTCGCGGCTTTCGTCTTGAAAAAAGGCATAATTGTCTTATGCAAACTACCAAACTGGGAGTTTATCAAAGGAATAGGAGACTTACTGGATGTCACTTCGGTTTCATTTCGGCCTAAAACCAACGGAATATTGGCCGTGGTTTGCCGTTACGAAGTTGTCATGTTTTCAATCCAGAGGGATTTGGGCACTCATTCACGTTTGTCAACCATAAATTTGGAAAATAGAAGTATGGAACAGATCAGTTGTTTCGCCTTCTCTCATCATGGAGCCTGCTTAGGTATCGCCCAAGGGGGCGACATTTGGGTCTGGAGAGCCAACTCCAACTCAACTTGGTCCCAGATAAATCACCTGCCTTCTCGGGATCTTGATGAGAAATTTTCTGTCGAACCAGCCAGTTATGAGAACTTTTTTGGCAAACCAATCAAGGGTATGCTTGTTGACGAGGCTGGTAACTATGTGATCGCATGCGGAGAGAGTGGGTCAATGAAGATTAACTTTGTTAAATCCTCTATTCGCCTGAAAACCAAGGATTCAGACGTGATTTCGCTTCATTGGATGAGTTCTAATCGGTTGGCTATTGGTAAGGGCGACAGGATCCTATTCTTTGACGCAAAAGGCCACCGTCAAGGGACTTTGTCGCTGAAAAAAGATTTGCAACTCATTAAATTATCTCCATGTGAGAACTCTGTTGCTATCGCAGCGGATAATCTTGTGCTTGTGTATAAATACGAGAAGTCTATAAAATAAAATACAAGATATTAGGTTGTCATGGGGCCGTGAGGGAAACCTTAGAGACGATCTGGTAGCACCGCAGAGAACTTTGAAAATAGAATCGGAATCCCGCCAAGGCCGCCATTCCTCAGCTGCCTCAAGCTTCCTCTTGGTCTTGACGAGATGTACGAGTCTCGCATGAATCTTTTGCCAGTTTTGGTTCGCACAGAGCCTGAAGACTGTGGGGTGAATACAGGAGAGGAAACTAACCCACCCTATAATATTGGATCTTCAGCTGCTTCTAAAATTTCCCTGCATAATTGTTGATGCCACTTTTGATGTGAATCATGGCGTGGCGAGGCCAGTTGATGTTATCTAGTCGGATGACAATTTTCGATCTAACAGACTTTACTTTTAGAGATCCGCTGTTCATCAAACTCAGGAGGGAATTCCAAAAGAATGCCCAAGCTGTGAATGGGCCCTGATGTCATTTATATAGTATTTTCCAAGTTGGATAGACCGGAATGAAGCGCTCTGGCAATCACGAAACACGATTAAATTTTGCTCAGAAAAATGAGCTCTTCATTCCAACTCGCTGCTCATGAGGAGTAGTTCCTCGGTCATATCTGAACCAGAGCTGGACGGCGTGGCATTATCATATGACTCAGTGGCAGATGATGAATGTAAATAAAAGTCTGGGACAGACTCGAGGCCCTGGTAAAGTGACAGATCTTGTTTGAGTTGGCAAAACATGGATGTGATGTCTTCGAAAAACCCGTCCTTTATGTGTGGTATTTCCTGCCCGGTGGCATTATTTGTATCCGGTCGCTGGAAAGCAGCCAGAAGCAAGCATCCGGCTTGAAGGTGGCGAAGTGACTCGGCATGGCGGCCTAGAAAATGCTCTATGCAAGTGAAGATGATGCAGCACGTGAGGATGACTTCGTTCTCTTGGTCAGGTGGCAGACCGCTGAGAGAGTTGAGTGCTTGGATGGCTTGGTTGTACTGCTGAATGCAGGTCTCTTCCATATTTTGGGGAGAGAATCTACCGGCAGCTGAGAAATCCATAT
Source organism: Calonectria hongkongensis (assembly GCA_017140755.1). Classification (NCBI taxonomy): domain Eukaryota; kingdom Fungi; phylum Ascomycota; class Sordariomycetes; order Hypocreales; family Nectriaceae; genus Calonectria; species Calonectria hongkongensis. The sequence goes on from JAACJA010000014.1 coordinate 1,183,695, forward strand.
TCTGGTTTTTAAAACGCATGTGTGCAGCCCCAAGAGCACAAAGTGCATGCTTGATGGGCACTATCGCATATCCAAGAGCCAGAGCGTGAGTAGTCCAAAACCGAGTTGGAGCTGCGCTTGTGGCGAGGTCTGGAATGGTGCATGTTTGGAAATAGTGAAACAAATCGGATTCAACGAATGACGTGGAAATGGCTTCATTAGAGCTGATAAAGCTGGTGATTTGTCCGGATATTCTGTCGTGTTGTAGAGTGAATTCGTTGTTTGTAGGCTGGTGTACTGGTTGATGTGGCTTGGTTTTCGTACGTTGCTTTGGGATGGTTGGGTAACCTTCACAAGCGAAACCTGTCTTCACGCATCTGAGACAGAACGGCTTCACTTCGTCGCATTTTAAATGGCGGGCTCTGCGTCCGAGTTAGTACGTAAGAGCTGGATGCGAGATTTGGTGAGTAGACTGACTTGCTACGGAGAGTGTTAGCTGAATGGATCTAACCATGGCCTGGGGAGGGGTTTTGCGTACCATGTAGCACACCCGGTTCTAACCCTTGGTGCTTTTGCTCGGGTGCGTTTTGTGTGCTTGGTAGTCTCCATCATTTGCTATGACTGTCGCTTGGGTTGTGGGTTGGTGGTGGATGAAGGGAGAGGGCGTCGTTGGCTGGTTGGACATGGTTCCTCACCGAAAGGGGCGAAACCTCCGCCTTTACATACAAAACCGCGCATCTGTGAGCAGACGTGGCGGGGCTTGACTGTGAACGGCCCCGTGTTGAGGCTATCACGGTTGACGGCTCCGCAAACATGGCTGTGGGTGGGCCTGGCGCACCTTAGTGCGGTGCATTGGCGTGCTAGAAGCCATTTAGAAGAAGACGAAGCATGTGGGAGTCAGAAAAGACCCCTGCTTATACGCCGCTCCCGGTATGATTGGCTGATCTCGAGCCAAGCAGGGACCATCTCCTATTTCGCCGCCATGACACACAAAACCTTCTTCGTAAAAGTTGGCCAATCAGCGGAGCTTTTTCACTCACGGACGGTGAATTCTGTGCCGCTGGCTAGCCGTTGTAAGGCTGACGGGCTTCAGGAACAGCCTCTTTTGCTTGGTAAGTGGTAACGTTTCACGGCGATGCCAACTTTGTTTTCGGCTGGAGCAACTGTGATTCTCGTAAAAGAAAAAAACACAGATACTGATGAGGGGCAAACAAAAGAACTGGCGCAAGGTCCTTTCGACTACGTATCGCCATGACAGGAACATGCTGCAAAGGTGAGCCTGCAATTTTCGAGAAAATTACGCGAGTTTGAGCTCGCCCTCTGTTGTCTGAGGGAAAATAAATACCCGTGCGACCCAACTTGTTCCATGCCCACTCACTTCCGACGATGGTCATCTCCGATCGTGCTAAATCTCTTTCTGCTGTCTGCATCAGGCCCGTGCCTGGCACGTCCGGCAGGCCCTCCGGGGAAAAAAAGGGCCGCCCCAACAATTGTCACGCCCTCCTCAGTGCAGGCCACTTTTAGAGCCGAAGCAATGTTCTAGATAATAAAAATTGATGTTATGTAAATCTCAGGCTTTTGATATGGTACCGATTTTTTTCCTTTTGTTTTTTTCAATCTAAATCTGGAGCCTTGCAGCCGTTGGGGTATAGATAATACCAACGTGGTGGTCGTCTCTTGTTGGGTATGTGCGGCCCTTTCTTTCCCCATCCATCGGCAGTCTAGGCTAGACTAGGCTTCTTTATGGCCTTGAATCGTACCTGGGCACCCTTGAGAACAGGGCTACCAGGGTTGGCGCTCGGCACCTTTGCCGAGACTAATTGTTTCCCCACCATGGCCATGACGCAGGAGGCGCAGGATAGGAAATTTCTCCATGTAGGACAGAATGGCAATTTGTGGGATGAGGCTAGTATCATGAAACAAATATTAGCTTTCTTGCCACATATTATTTTTAGGTTACTTTTGTGTTTCTTCACGAAGTATAATATCCAAATTAGATCCCGATTGGTCCCAATGTGCGCAACAATGTTGCCTTTGAGCCTAAAACTAGATAGCGGTCGTTTGCCCACGTGTAGCTTAACCAATTGAGTCTTGAATTATTAGTCAAAGCAGATAAAAGCAGTTTTGATGCCACCATACCTGAACTTGATCCAGGGCTGTGCTGGTCAATCCGTCGACTTTGAGGGTAGGATGAAGCGAAGCCCACCCACTTCTGAAATGATGATGTCGACCTCACAGATGTCTCAGAATAAAATATTTTATTAGGGACTTCCGTTAAACAGAACGGAGCCTGCCTAATTATGTCGGAGCCGGTTTCCAGCTTATCTCCCTATTAAGCAAAAATGTCTGATCCCTATCTCTTTGATCCCGTCCACCATGGTGAATACGCTACTATTATGCCTTTTATTATTTTTAGCCCTAAAGTACTCTGTTCAATGAGTAATACTTCCGTGTTAAATGCCGATGGGTGACTTTATTCGTTGGATACGAAATCAACCTCAAGTATGCTACGAGCATTGTTTAATAACAGAGTCTGTGAACAAAGAAAACCATGGAATAACGTGAAATATTTTAAATTGAGCAAAGGTGTACATCCCCATGACGTTGAGAAATCATGGAGTTCTTGACTAAAACCCGGTGTTGTGACATGTTGGTACTGACCCTGCCTGGTTCACCAAACTGACCCTAAGATCTTCCAGAGCCCCCTTTCGCAATAGAGTCCCAGAAATTCTCCAAAGTTTCCTTAATCGGTTTTGTTGGTGGCCTTGGGAGTGCTAGTGGCATCTTTCGCATCCGCATTAGGGCAATCCTCCGACTCTGGGCAGCACAGACTCTTCTTGCCAGTCCAGCACTTCTTTCCATCACCCCACTCATTCTCGTCGCAGGTGAACCAGCCCTTTGGACAGAAGCCATCGCAAGCAGGCGATTTGCCTTGCCAGATACAGCCCTGAGGCGCATCATAACCCCCATTGGGGGCTCTAGCAAAGATCGTTTTATCTGTGCCAAATGTTAGCAAGAACGAATGAGTTGTGTGTATTTGCAGCAGACATGCCGGCAAGTGGTTGAGGAGTCGCAGAGACGATGACTCCGCAGGCAAAGAGGGCGAGCATAGAGGAACGCATGTTGATAATGCAGTAGGGTTGGGTACGATTGATACTGGTGGATTGTAGAAGCTGATGAGGAAAGAAAGACATTGTCATGCTGGAGAAGATGCCTCTTAAATAGATGTCTTGATGCAAGAACACTTGTGAAATTGCCATTTTTAGACCTGTACCTGATCTGAATTAATGATTGCAGGCCTTGAATCGGCATATCGGTGTCTCCCCGGACAGATTATGCCAAGGTGAAATCCCCAGCTCGCTGCGCTGCAAAACCTAAGGGAATGCGTTGTGATGCCATCGCAGGTAGGTAAGTTCTACAAGGCACAGGTGGAGGTTTCACAGATTGAGATAGATGATATATCATCATACATTTACTTATATTTATTCTACTGGTTTCAAGGCATGAATCAATAGAAGACTGCCGTTTATTTTTATACAGAACAAGTGCTAATAAATATCTGAAATATGTTTAAGAGAGACACTTGGAGGTACTGACATGGTGTAAATCCAATTCTCGTCACATTCGGAGATGATTCTGCTTCCATATCGCAGTACGTCATTATGCACTAAAGCTCGGGGCCTGGAAAATAACTTCCATCGCGAGCTGTAGGTCGAATCGTGCCCAATCTCCGTTACGCCACAAATTCGAGGATTAATTTTGTGTTGAAACACTTTTGGTGTGTTGCATTGACGGCTGCGGCAAAGGTGAAGTGATACTTTGCTAATGCGTGATGCAGCACTAGCATGTATCTAGTTTTCAATTGTGCTGCATTTGGGTCCATCAGTGTTGTGAGTTTCGGTCCTTTTACAATTTAGTTTGAGGTTATGCAATGCGAATAGTCTAAATGGTGGAATATGCAGATATTGCATCATATTTACTTTCAAGTATTTTAGCACAATGGGTTGGATTTTATTCTATTACACATTGGGTCCATTCAGCTATCCAACTTCAAACAGAAGGCGCTTTGGCCTTGCGGTGCCCTTGCATTGGCGAAAAAAAAAATAAACTCGATCAAATCGCTCTTTTATATTTTTGCCCGCCGCCTGCGCTTGTCTTGGCTTGCAGTGGCCTGAGTGGCGATGCTGTTCCTTCGGCGTTTGTTTTCCTTTTGAGTTGATACACTACTGCGGGCGTTTTGTATTTCGGTGGATGTTATTGCACCTTGAGGCAGAGGGGAAGTGATAAACAGTTGAACTCGTAGAAAGTGAATCTGATAATGATTGTGCTTATACAAGTCATGAATAATTTTGCATGATTTTTATTCGATATCGTATTTTGTAACGGCGCAGATCATACTTGACCGGTCGCCCATTCGATTCCAGAGGTAGCAGAAGAGTGCCTTTTCCGCATGTATTGGTGCACAAGTTCTACTATTGTCAAAAATAGAAAACTGATATAAAGCTGGCATCCTGTTATTTGGAGCCAAAGGCTGAAGTAGATTTCGAACAGCTTTCTTGAATAAGCGAGCCACGAAACATGATCAGCCTTGAATGGTGATCGGCACCGACGCATTCGCATTCAAGAGAAAACCCTGGTCGGGCAGACCGATGCATTATTTGGAAATCGGCCAAGACATGCTCCTGGAGAGAATACAAACGAGTTTACTTAGGACTCAAGCGGGGTAGTTATATGCTATAATTGCTATGAAATCCCCTATTTTTATTATTACGGGTAGCACTTATGCTGCCCCAGAACAGTTATCTAGAGCCTCTCCCAATCAATTGAGCCTTGTTATGCTTTTTTCTGTCTTACTTTGGCAAGGCATTTCGCATCATTTATGCTTATATTTCTCGCGTCAGGGATAATGGTGTATAAGGACGTATGATTTGGAATTTCATTTTTTAGTACGCCTGATAGCAAATCTCAGGCAAAACTGTTAGACCAGTAGAGTGACTTCAAGATGATCATTGCTCTGCCTAGAGACGATACCAAGCAATTCCTGGGGCTGGGATGTGCAGTTACTCTCTACCTTCTAGGGGCTAGACTCTGTGTGCTACGTTGACCGCGACAATGGCCCTAGTATTGATTAATTAAGAGATCGCCCTTTTTTGTGCCGTCTGTGGAGATTTTGTGACACCAGCTAATAACCATTGGGGCCGGATACGCCGCATAAAAGGCGACTGCCGTAACTTCGTGACTTGTAACAGCCTTTGTCTTAGGTTCCAGCTGGCCGTCCTAAAAGTGAGAGTATTGCCACGCACTCTCAGACATGCCAGACCTTGAGATCGTAATTTTCTCTCAGGCGGTCGACAAAATAGATTCCAGTCATAGTGTGGCGGCTTCCAAGAAGACCAACGGTAGTAAAACCGAGCTGCTTCACTTTTTTGGCTGCGCAGTCAACAATGTGTAGCATTGGATAATCTACATTCTTCAGAATGTAGCCATCCGCTGCATGGACCGTGTTGCATGCCAAGAGAAAAAAAATCTGCACCAGCTGCTTTGAGCTTATTAGCTTCAGCAACTAACAAACGGCCGACTTCATCCCAGTTGCCCTCTTTCTGGGCCTTCTGGATCAACGCAAAGTCGGTTTGGGCCAGGACGAGTTTTGGTGTGTGCAGCCCATCACCACCCATTCGTTTTTGAAAATACTCATGAATAGTCTTGCAGTAGACTAATGAGCTTGGCCAAGCCAAGGCACCAACGATACCAATAGTCTTCATTTTCTTTTTCTGGGAGGCCTGTTAGAGATTTATCGAGGATAAGGCTTGGAGACTTGGATAATACCTACTTGAATTTTGCTCTTGGCGTGTTAGCAATGGGGCAGATAAGGCTAAGGAGAATTTAGAGAAAGAAGTATAGATGTTATTAGGATAGTTTTTCAGATTGTGTGGGTGGGAAAGGGAGCTTGAAATAGCAATGTCTGTGGACTCAAGAACTTGGCCATTGAATTGTCGGAACTTCAAGTATCCGACGACACCACCACCGATGTGATCCCCACTTGGACACTGGGAGTTTTGATCGGAGATTCAAGGTGCCGAGTATGGTAGAAAATTCCAGCCATGCAAGGTATCGTAACGTCACAGCTGTGGCAGGGTATTTTATTTAATAACCTATGGCCCGAAGCGATTTCCGAAGCTCGGAGACAAAGTTTGTTGGAGTGCGAGAGTGCGGTCTTCCAGTAAAATTGACTATGGGGACATTTTCTATCCCTAATATGTCACATTTGAAGAGTATAGCTCTCCACTACGGGTAATTGTGCATGAATTAAAGCGAATGGCTTTTACAACACGAAAATTGGGATTGCCGCCTGGTGAACCATTTGCGCGCCAGAATGGCACTCCACGCAGCTTCTGATGCGAGATAACGACCAAAGACCCAACACAGACTGGATGATTGTAGGTTAGTTTAAAACAATATATCTGAATGTAAAAGTGCAAAAAGTGTATCACCAGATAGCTACAATTCCAGGTGCATTGAGAAGCTCTTGATTTCTGTAATTACGGAAGGGATCTATCTGGGCCTCTTATAGCTGCCGTTGAGGGCGGCCTCCGGCTTCGGGGTCATGGGGATCGATGAAAATGACGATCGCGAATTGGCCTCGATGTTCCATTGGCCGGGCCTGGTAGAGTCCGTGGTAAACAGATTGATAAGGAAGACTCGTGTACTATTTAGTATGGTGTTTTGGGGCTGACTGCCGCCGTGACCATTTTCCTTTTACCTTTATCCCGATGCCGGCTATTCCAGGCATCTTACCTACATAAAAACCGTCTGTTGAGGCGATTGAGATCGCTTGTGAATGTGACAAATGGCCTACATGTTAACTCTAGTATTTATAAGATGAACAACGATAGACGACCGTGGTCAGGAAACCAAAGCATCAATTGTCTATAAACTATTTCGAGAGCACATTAAGCTATAGATTCTGATGGTTTCTCCAGTAATATAAGTAGACTCATCGCCCAATGGAAAAGCTATAGATGCAGTCGGTCCTTTCAACCTTCAATAGCGCAGGATCTCATATCATATGTATGACCCGAATTAGACAGTCTTCGAAAAATAGAAGTATTAATAATGCTTCTATGTAATAAGTTTGTTAGTAACAGAATATTATTGACATGGCAGATGAGATACTGACGGACAAAATGTATTGGCTCTAATCTCGCGGGCCCGCGTGTGTTCCCGCTTCCGTCGGGGCCTGTAGCCTCCGTGCATTTATGCGTGGAATCCGCGGCAAATCCACTTGGAATTATTTTGGGCTGACCAAGCCTTCAGGCCTTGGCAACCCTTAGTTCTCTGAGAACAATGAACACTAAACCAAATGATACGCTCGCGATGTTGTGATGCTGTCATGATTCGCAGTACCGGGTTGGGATTTTAAGGTTACACGAGTTCCCCGCACTCCATCGAAGCCTGTAGTTAAATCTGAGCTACGGAGTCCGGCAGCCTCACAAGCAGCGGCGAGGTGGTCAAGTAGCCTCGCAGGCAAGTGGGCCGGTAAAAGCGCCCCAGATACGCACTGAACCGATCTCGACCACCATCGCCATTGCTCCCATTGTGATGCAGTGACCTATAGACGCTGTCCTAAATTGGCTGGCCGAAAAACAGTTTTCACAAGAGTGGCAGGTAACATTTAAAGCAATTAATATTGATAGAACACAGTTTCTGGAGCTCGGAAGGAGCAAGAATACCGGTCGTGGTAATTTTTCTAAGATGCATCAACAAGTATATTCAAAATTTGTTGAATAGTGTTTGCAGAGCGGGATCGGGTGGGATTGGAGGCCAGAGCAAGAAGAAGGAAAGCGATTGCGCCATCTGATTCGGACTTTGGACACCAAGAGATATCCAGCTGCTTCCAAGACATCAAGTTCAGGGTAATGGGCGGCTATGGTGGCAGAGATATACTAACTCCTTTGAACCAAGTAACCAGATGTCAATGTTGATCACGGGTGTTTCCCTTTGCGAAAGTCGCGCGGTGCGTACCTTGTGCGCCATGCGCGCTATAATTAACTAACATAATTCAAGAAGATTCCGAATCTCTTTTTGGTATTTAAGGACTTGAAACGATTGCAGTCATTGAACAGATTTAGATTTGCACTAGATAGACCGGGATATGATACTTGTGGTTGGATGCGAGGTGAGATGCAAAAGCTGACCGCGTGGAATCCGCGGACAAAGCGACCCGCACCAAGATGAGGATTTCTATGACATTATACGCGCCTTCCACGGAAACGGTAGCCGCAAGGAAAATTAAACAATGCCTAATTTCGTCATGACCCGCAGACTGAATCAATAATATATATTTTGTACATACTGATTGCAGTTGTAAGGTTACTTATCCTAGCCCGTCCTCCCAAATCCAATTTTCATCGCACCGACTAGACTTGTTCGTTTTGTTCTCGGGAAAGCTTTTTATAACCTTGAATCTATTGACTATAGGAAAACCACAAAAAGCAAAGTACTGCCTAAAAGCACCATCACTATGTCTCTTCCTGTTATTAAAGTCGCCATCGTTGGAGCGACTGGACGGATTGGGTCAAGTGTTGTCCCTGCTCTCATTGAATCAAAAGAGCCCAAGTTTGTACGTGCAAACCAGTCTATGATATTGCATAAAAGAGATGATTGATAATAATCAAATAGGAGGTTTCCGCTCTGGTAAGGCCCGCCTCTTTGCAAAAGGCATCAACAGAAACCTTGAAGAAGAATGGTGTCAAGATCTTGCCGGCTGATCCACGAGGACCTCAACAAGAACTTATTTCTGTTCTGACTGGCATTGATGTCGTCATGTGCATTTTGCCACCTGACTCCACAAGCGATCAGATCCCACTTGCAGATGCTGCTTTAAAGGCTGGCGTCAAGCGCTTTGTTCCAAACATGTGGTCAACATCGTCACCACCTAGAGGAGCCATGCAAATAAGAGACTGGGTATGTTGAGTTCCACATTAAGATACCAGATACCACCTCTAGAAAGGGGCTTTATTAGGCTATCCTCGCTGACAATTGAGAAGAAAGAGGATGCGATCGAACACATCAAAAGAATCTACCTTCCGTATACAGTTATTGACATTGGTTTTTGGCATGAAATTATGATCCCTCGCATCGATTCTGGAAAATTGGATCATATTGCTCTTTATTCAAAATACTTCTTTGTGGATGATGGCCTAGCTCCTTGCGCTACCACCCATATTGATGATGTTGGCCGTTATGTCGCACGCATTATATCCGACCCAAGAACCATTAATCGAATGGTCTTTGCGTATGGTGAAGTCACCACTCAGAGCGAAATGGTAAACTTCATTGAGGATATCAGCGGCGAAAAAGTCACGCTCTCAAAGGTGACGTCGAAGCAAGTCGTCAAGACCATCGAAAGCCGCGTACTGGAGCAATGGCCGCAAGTCATTCTTGAGTATGGATATGGTGCGTGGAGTAGAGGTGATAACAACCCTGAAAAGGCCCAATTCCTTGGTTACTTGGATGGAAAGGACCTGTATCCCGATTTTCAAACACAAAGCATAAAGGACAATATTCGGCACGCACTTCAGAGCGGCGGTGTCAATCCTGGTTTTGGATGTGAAGAGCAATGCTCAAGCATAGCATCTGCACTGGGCAACTGGAAATGATTCAAAATTTCCTTTTGATACTTCATTAGATTTCCTTGAATTTATCTCCAAGTCTCTCTCTTTATGATTTCGTGGTTGTGTACGGTTTTTTCGGCTCCGGTTGTCAAATTATCAACTGCCGTTAGAATCCACGCTGAGACTTGTCCTAAAAGCCACTGACTCGACACCTAGCCAGCACAATTGATTTGATACCATGATTAAATTAAGGAGAAAGAATTTGGTGGGAAACAGTATCGCTATCTCATATTGCAAGGTTCATGGCAATTATGAAATGCATGTAGGCGTGGATTTAGCCTTTGCGACCACGTGGGTCATTAAGTGCGACGGTTCCGGTTTCCCCACACGTCGCAGCAATATTTTTTTTTCGTCCTTAGGATTCTATAACACTTGTTAGGTTAATTAGAAACTCGACAAAAAATGGTCGACTTGAGCCTCTCATCAAAAACTGGGAGAAGGCAGCCAAGAAGAGGTCTGATAGATGACACCTGCTATGCATGTGCCAGGTGTCGACGGAGAAAGGTGAGGTGTATGGTCCAGATCTGAGAATATATATATTTGCTCAATCGCTAACATTGTAAAAGGTAAAATGTGACGGCCGGCGCCCTGAATGTAGCGTATGCCGCCTAAAAGGCCAAGATTGTGAATACACGCAAGATGCAAGAACAAGCGTGACGCGAACCAAAAAGGCAGACGTGGTTTCACTTCAAAGAGAAATTGGAGAACTCAAAAAGCAGATCAGCAAGCAATCGCTTTGTCAAAATTTTATAGAAACGCCTGAAGCCATTGACAGTGCTGGTTTCAATAATGATCACGAATATCTGGAGGTGACAGCTGATGAGCCGATGTCGTTGGGCGATCAGCGAGCTACACACCGCCAGTCTCGGTCCCAGGAGTATACGCCACCTATCCTAGAGGCTGATCCTGAAAGTCAACTGCATATACAAAGCTCTTCCATTGGTAATTTACTAGCGACCGCACAACATGGGGAGCTAGATCTCGGCAATGGTATACTATCACCTGAGCCAAGTCCCGAAGGGCACGAGATCAATGTCTACGGCGCTACGAGTCTTCTTCACGATCAATCGTCGGAACACATTTTGGCCCACTCTCAAACTAAAGAGAATATAGATGATACTTGCTCAACTACCGCGACACGAAACCACCTAATCGCATATGCTGCCCTGCGTAAGCAGGAGGAAATCATCCTATTCTCTACACCAAGTATAGCATCAAAAATAGATTTTGATGGTGTTCCAATAGATACAGCAATGCATTTGCTGGATTTACACTGGAATCGGCGGCATTTGTCTTATCTTCTTACTTATCGTCCCGCGATCATGGATAGCCTTGTCAACAAAGGGCCGTATGTCAACAAACTGCTATTGAACGCCATTTATGTGCAAAGCAGTCTATACAGTGACCGCAAATCATTGCGCTCAGATCCCGAAGACCCTCAAACTGTTGGAATGGTATTCTATAACAGATTCAAGGCTTTACTTGCAGATTATATCGACAAACCAAGCATGCCAACCGTGGTAGCCCTCTTGACGTGTGGGGCTTGCCTAGTCCCCCATGGCAAACAGAGTGCCGGCTGGGTATTCTGTAGCATGGCGTATAGAATGATGATCGACCTCGGGTATCACCTGGAAACCACAAAACAGACTCAGAGAGGCCCGGGAATAAATTTATCACCAACTAACATCGAGATGAGACGCAGGTTATATTGGGGAGCATATGTCAGCGACATATTCCAATCACTTTTCCTTGGTCGATCTCCTGCAATGCGAGGGTTGTTGGCAAATATATCCAGCGAATATCTTGATTCATATGAAGAAATAGAGGAGTGGAGGCCATATATCGACCCCGTTTCTCAGCGGTAATTCGAATGGATATCGAGGACGCCCAACCTACGCTGTCAGCACATCCAAGTGCCTGCTTCAGCTTTGTCGGATCGCCTCCCGCATTATTAAGGCCTTCTATTCAATCAGTAGCTTTAAGCAGGAAAAAGTCTTACTCATACAGACGCGGTACGAGATCAGACAGCAGTTGCACCATTGGAAGCAGACGCTGCCGGCACATTTACAATTTGACCCGAGTGCAGATGATGTTCCACCTCCACATCAAATAACACCACAGTAAATCTCTCCAGGACTTGATTGCTGCAATGTACTAACCATGCTGTAGTACAACTTACTGGGACCTAATTATTCTTACAGAGCAAGCTTTTCTTAATCGCAGTCATTTCGAGTCACCTCAGGATACAGCGACCCAGATCGAGGGAAAAGATATATGCATCAAAGCTGCTCTAAAAATCTGGAGACTTGTGGAGGCATATAAAAAGACCTTCACGCTCAGACGTGCTCAGTATGGCATATCATATGCTACCTATTGTGCGGCCCTCGTAATGCTCCAGCAAGAGTCAATCGAGCACATTGAGTGTATACAATTTCTCTGGTCTGCGCTGTTGCAGTATCAAAAAGGTTGCAGCATCGGACTTAGCAGGCCTCTCAAATTACTCGAATCACTCTACCGCAAACTTGAAAAGGTTTCACAAAACAACAACCTGGACGAAACGGAAGCTGCAGGAGAGGGGCGGAATGGAAGTGGTAAGCACTTGAGGCTTGCTTGATTGCAGAAATAAAACAGTAACAATGACTCCAGGAACCCAAGCCGACGCAAAGCTCGCAGATGAATTTTCAACTATTTCTCAGAGCGAATTAGAATGCTGGAGTGGCCAGTGTGCATAGGTGATTTCATAGGTGAGGACTGTTTTGTCGACAATACAATTTTTGGAATGTTCATGTCAGAATGATGCATGTACACAGGAATTATGGCCTTGGAGGTAAACCAAACCAAATTTGATGCATAAATAGAAAATTATAAACGAATTCAAACTCGCAAAGACACTGAATTGCGCAATAGATGATTCTGCCCATACTATACAACCCTTGCAGTTTTGGTTGCGGACCTCTAGGTTAGCACAAAAGTTTTGCCTCACTCAGCGGAGATCCAACCTCGGCATTTGCATGTCCGAAGGTGTCATGATCTACCATATCATTCTCGGTACTCCGAACTGCCAATGTCCGCATAATGGTAAAAAGAAGGGGATGTATTTTAACAAATTCTTGTATATATAATCATATAACATAATTGTGCTGTGTGTATTTGGAATAGCGAGACCTCTTCAAAGACGATTATCGCATTCAAGATGATTGGCACAATTGTCGGCTTAGATGAAATTAGGGCCATGTTCGTATCGGCCTTGTCGAACATGTACCAAGCCGAAGTTCCTCAGTATGGAGCCCTTCTGGAATTGGTATCTGACATCAACTCGCGAAAGAAGGCCGGATTGCCCCATGATACTCAATCTCGAGTGGAGGTTGAGCGCCATAGGGCAATCCGTCTGGGAACTGGCGAAGAATTGGGCATGATGCGCCGCCTATTCTCTGTCATGGGAATGAGACCAGTTGGATATTATAACCTCACTGTCGCTGGCCTTCCAGTTCATGCTACGTGCTTTCGACTATTGATCAAACAATCACTTGCATATGACCCTTTCCGGGTTTTCACTTCTCTCATTCGACTAGAACTTATTCAAGATGAAACTCTCCGCGAGAGAGCTAGAAGAATTTTAAGCCTACGCCAGATTTTTACGCCACGGTGCGTGGAATTGATCAAGGAGTTTGAGTCCCATCAATCTTTTGATAGAATGACAGCTGAAGTTTTCCTTACAGAGGCACTGGAAACCTTTCGCTGGCATAAAATATCTACTGTCGACATGAAAAATACCTGTCGCTTCAAGAAGAGCACCCTTTGATTGCAGATGTGGTCTGCTTCAAAGGGCCGCATATCAACCATCTCACGCCCCGCGTGCTAGACATCGAGACAGCCCAAATTGAGATGAGGAGACGCGGTCTTCGAGCAAAAGATGGCATCGAAGGGTCACCGCCAAGGAGGTGGCCAATTTTGTTGCGTCAAACCAGTTTTATTGCACTGGAGGAGGAAATTGCATTTTCCGACGGCGCTGAAACTGGTGGCAAACACAAGGCGCGATTTGGGGAGATTGAGCAACGAGGCATGGCATTGACGCCCAAGGGGCGCTACCTCTACGACCAGTTGATTTCCAGATCGCGTGGTGCAGGTTTCCAGGGCTCCACCGGGTCTAGACCTTGCGTAGAGCTTGACCGTTTGGTTCAGTGCTTTGAAGATTTCCCTGATGACTTGACGACTCTCCATCGAGAGAAGTTGGCGTATTTTACCTACTCCGTCTCCGCGAACAAGGTTCCGCCCCCGAGCCAGACAGGCATCGATCAGCTGGTGGATTCCGGACTGGTCAAATTTGAGCCCATCACTTATGAGGATTTTCTACCTGTCAGTGCTGCTGGAATTTTCCACTCAAACATAGGGAAGATCAAGGGAGCAGGGCCATCACTTGCTTCAGACAGGGCCTCCTTTGAAGAAGGGCTTGGTTGCAAAGTGCAAGATGAATTTGAGCTGTACAGCGCGATTCAAGAGGCCTCAATTTCTGATTGTATGAAGGAGTTGTCCGTTGCATTGGGCTAATTTGAGGCTCCTTTGATGGGGCGATGGTAGTTCACGATCCAAGGGGCTACTTACGCGTCATGCGCTTGATGGATTCTATAGCCTGTCATTGTTCACCAGAGCGGGAAAAAAATCCACCGAAATGTACTTTATTGCCTCGGTCTAATAAAGCTCGGTATTTTTCGCATCACGATGGCTCGGACTAAAACCATTCCTGATTTGCGCAGTCATCAGGTGAAAATCTGATATCGTCAACGTGATGAAGGCGTTGTCTTCACCGACTGAAATTGTCTACCAAACTAAAGATCGGAGCTATTGGATATTATTCCCTTGCGCCCTTTCCCACTGAAATTGTCCGCCTAAGCCGTTTCTGAATCGCCTCCCGGCCCAGCCTTATGATTCTAGACCCACTGCTCGGGGTAAGGCGTGGGGGGAACACGGCTTGGAGCTGGTTAATAAAATTTTCAACTACTAGTCTGTGCGGCTAACAGGCTACTTTGCAAGTCATGTTGGCTGTTTGTAGAAAGTGTTCTTGTGAATGTTGACCTTGAGAAACACGCCAGCCATGCTTCGCAAAACATCCGGGGCTAAAACGTCCAGGGCAGGGGTTGTTGATCAATATTTTAACTATGAAAAAATCATCTGATCCGGCCAACCTGTCAAATGTGGACAAAACCGTGCTCGTTTAAGTCTCCGAGACACTGGTGGAGTAGAGTTGGGATGGAACTCGTACCGGTGATGATTCTTGGCCAATATCCACATTGCCACCGTTGATGGGCCTTTTTTTTTCTTTTACGACCGATGGGAAAGGCTTGATTTGTATCGATTCATTCTCATCCAATTAAGCATTTGCTAGATGGGTTCGACGGGGCTGTTACGAGGCCCAGAATACCGGTTTGCGACCCACGAGTTCAGGTCCGATGTAACATGCAGAGGTGATTTGCTCCTCGGGGCTCGCGGGATGCGCACGGGAGTGACTGTGCCAAGGGTCCAGCATCGAAGGCGTGACGCCACGACTCCCACATACTGCTGTGGAGTATCCCACACCCCCGGTACATCATTACTCAGGCTGAGGGAGCCCGCGTGGGATGTCTTGGCAGCAGAGACTAGATCGAGCATGAAGAAATGGCGCTGGCGGCCAAGAAAAAAAATAGGCTAGCCAAAGGAACCTTTGGATCTAATCTAGCATAGAATCGGGACTTTACGGCCATCTGATAACCCAACTACCTTCACCGTTTCTCTGCCATAGAGGAGCTATTGAAGCCTCACTTGAAGCCAAATTGTGGCCGCGCCAAAGCTCAGGCCACGACTGGCTGCCGCTCATAGGAGGAGGTACGAACTAAGTGTTCCCACCGAAGAAGCTAATCTGATGCCCCCCATGCTGACAAAAAACGCAGTAGGATCGTTTGGTGGAGCAAGGTCACGTTGCATCCACACGAAGCACCTTGCATTTCGGTCAACATCCCAATACTGGGTTATCGCTAGGCATCCATTTAGTTCAACGGGCGGAGGAGGCTGAAGAGAGGTTGAATCTGCGGTCTGGTTGGTGAGCTACGGGAATTTTCGTGACGCTAATGGGCTGGGAGGGAGAGTACGAGCAACGAGGGAGAGATCCTTGTCGCAGTACATTTTGGGTGAGGCATTTGAAAGTTTGGTGAAGACGGGACTGGGCATAGACTTTTGGTGATCCTTTCGAAGCAAGGCCTTTCTTCCACAGAACCAACTGCTGAAACTGGCCCCGTTGGCTTGGCCCAAAATTTTGTACATGGACTGTATCTTCGCTTCGGTACTTGTTGCTGGGAGAAGCAGCCACTCAGCTGCTAGAGCCGGCATGTCCTCACATGTTGGAGCGATAATCATTACCGTTTGCGTGGCGCTGAGCTTTGGCGCTAAGACGAAAAGGCAACTGGGCAGGGGTCCACGCCGACCCCAAACCATGCTGATGCAACCCAGAAGGGCATGGATGGTGAGCCCAAGATCAAGATCAAGTCGCTGGTTGCGTCGGTGAACCCGCGCCGCTCCCTCCTCAGCGTTTGAGGCTACGGGCTTGTGGCGGGAATGGAGGGAGAAAAGCGCTCACCCATCTGGGATCAGCATCATGCCAGCGAGCACAAGCCATCCCTGAGCTAGGCAGCTACTTAGCAGCAGCAGCAGCGTCATGCAACTGCACAGATGATGCGGCTGGGATGCTTGCGGGGAGTCGGGCGCCAATGGCGAACCGCTGACAGGGAAGCAGACGCGGAGGGAGACCTGGTCTAACGGAGTCACGCAGTGTGGTCAGAGTGATCATTGGGGAGTTGATACACGGACTAACTAACTAACGCTTTGCTTTTTTCCCATCTAGATGGCTAAGATGGAGTAGCCAAGAGGCTGAACTCAAGGCTATCGAAAAGTTATTTCGTGCAGCCAACCTGGTCTGGAGATTGATGGGAGGAGAGTGACGTGCCCGCCCAAACGCGTCCATCTCTCGAGAGGGAACCGGATCCTGCTGAACCCAAAGGAAATAAAAGAAGCAAAAAACTTCGTCATTGAGAAAATAAAAGGAGCAAAAGCGGAAATAAACAGACGCCCGAATGCACTCCATACAAAATCCTTTAATGGGCTAGCATTCAAGTCATTTAATTAACTGTACCGTAGTGTAGCGGCCTGGCCCCTGTCCTGTCTCCCTCGTCGCCACGCGAGGCGGCCGAAGGATTAAGAAAAATGGATTGACTTTTTCCTTGCCCACCCACGCCAAGACCGTACGGTTCGACAAATCAACGTTTTTGCCATGTCCGAGCTCGGTCCTTTCGTTAGCAGAGTGCCATCGGGCGCACCGAGCTTGTCGTCTCCCGCTTGTGGCTTGTGCGACCGGGACTTGTTGGCTGCTAGTTCTTTTTAGTGAGCCGATGCGGTGGTCTTCTGATCTTTTTACTTAGTTCCATCTGATTAAGGGAACGAAGCAAGCCACTGACACAGAGCACGAAGGATTCTTTTGGGCCGAGGCCAGGAAGAGCAAGGGAAAAAACAGCGGATTTATCTAATCAATCTCGGCGGGGCCATCGGGCAATGATCGTCCATATCAACCAGCCAACGCCCACCTTTTGAACAAGCCTTCATCCGCTGCATTCGAGCCAAGCAAGCCTTGTCTGTCTCATCCAGCAGAGAGAGAGAGAGAGACAGAGAGAGGGATCAAATCAATTCTGAGCCGCATCATCTGCTCTTCTTCATCATGTCCGTCCTCAACGAAGCCGAGGCCAAGGAGACTGGCGGCGTCGTCGACCGCGAGGTGCCGCAAACGGCTGCCGATGCTGTCCGAGACATCAAATCTCCTGGTGTTATCCGTGTCGAGGCCATCTCGTCCGTCATCACCCCCACCGACCGCATCTTCATCTTCCTGAGCGTCTTCCTCGTCGCCTACGCCTACGGCCTCGATGGAACTGTTCGATACGTCTACCAGCCCTATGCCACCGCCTCCTTCGAGAACCAGTCGCTCGTGTCGACTGTCGCCACTCTCCGTGCCGTCATTGCTGCTGCTGCTCAGCCAACCTCGGCCAAGATTGCTGATGTCTTCGGTCGTGTTGAGCTCATCTGCCTGTCCGTCTTCTTCTACGTCCTGGGAACGATCATTGAGTCCGTCTCTGCCAATGTCTCCCAGTTCGCCGCCGGTGCCATTCTGTACCAGATTGGTTACACCATGATCATTCTGCTCATCGAGGTCATCATTGCTGATATCACCTCCACCCGCGCCCGTCTCTTCTTCAGCTATATCCCCGCTCTGCCCTTCATCATCAACACCTGGGTTAGCGGTGACATCACTCAGGCCGTCCTTGGTGTTACCACCTGGCACTGGGGTGTTGGTATGTGGTGCATCATCTACCCAGTTTGCGCCATGCCCCTCATCATCAGCCTTCTTGTTGTCGGTCGCCGTGCCAAGAAGCAGGGTCTTCTCGATAGCTACAAGAGCTCCTTCCAGCAGCTTGGCGCTCGTAACTTCACCATTGAGCTGTTTTGGTTGCTCGATGTCATTGGAGTGATCCTGATGATTGCCATCTTCGCCCTCATCCTTGTTCCTTTGACCGTCGCTGGTGGTTTCAGCAACCAGTGGAAGAGCGCCCATGTCATTGCCCCTCTCGTCATCGGCTTTGTATGCATCCCCGTCTTCGTCGTCTGGGAGCTCCGCGCCCCTCACCCTCTTCTCCCCTTCACCCTGATGAAGGATCGTGCTATCTGGGCTCCCATGGGTATTGCCGTTTTGCTTAACTTTGCCTGGACCCTGCAGGGTGACTACCTGTACACCGTTCTCATTGTGGCCTTCGACTTCAGCATCACCACTGCCACTCGAGTCACCTCGCTCTACTCATTCTCCAGTGTCATCATTGGAACTCTCCTGGGTCTTGTTGTTTACAAGGTGCGCCGTCTCAAGGTCTTCATCGTCTGCGGTACCTGCCTCTTCTTGGTTGCCTTCGGTCTGCTTATCCACTACCGTGGCGACCCTTCTCCCAGCGGCCGATCTGGTGTTATTGGTGCTCAAGTCCTTCTTGGTATCGCCGGTGGTATGTTCCCATACCCCGCCCAGGCCTCCGTTCAAACCGCTGTCAAGCACGAGCACTTGGCCGTCATGACTGGTGTTTACCTTGCCACCTATAATGTTGGTTCTGCCCTAGGAAACTCCGTCTCCGGAGCCATCTGGACCCAGGTTATGCCCAAGACCTTGTCTAAGAACCTCGCCGGCATCAACGAGACCCTGGCTGTCTCTGCTTTTGCCAACCCCTTCGGTGCCGCCATTGAGTGGCCAATGGGCACTCCAGAGCGCGAGGCTATTGTCACCTCGTACCAGCATGTGCAGCGTCTCCTGACCATCACTGGTATCTGCCTTTGCGTTCCCCTCATTGCCTTCTCTCTTTGCCTCCGCAACCCCAAGCTCAACAACAACCAGACCTTGGCCGAGGGAGACAAATCAGACAGCGAGAACTCTACCAGCGCTTAGATTCAAGATGCTACCTCTCTGGACTTATGGATATAATGGAAAAAGATATTACATAATACCCTAATAAAAATACCCGTTTGAATTGCTCTGTCATATTTTACCAGTGCCAAACTGCTTTTTATACGTGAATTGTGATGAGAAGCTCTGTATTTAATTATTCCATGATAACTATCACTTTTGCCTTGCATCCACCCTTTGCATTCCATCTCTTTATGTGATGTATTCAACTTGTATCTACTAAAGTTGATCCAATGGATTTGCTTCTACAGGCCTTACTTTGTGTATTGACCTGCTGGCCTTGTTGGATAGCCAGACTTGCTTGGTAAAAAGAAGATAAGGCTGATCCAAATCGGGCCAAGAGCCATTACCCTGGGTTAGGTGTTTTGTAAACCAAACATCTACTGATAGCCTAGAACTTGGCCTATAATCGCATATAGTGCAAAATATAAGAATCCTTTTCTACAAGACTCCTCACCACCACCCATAAGGACCCAATGGCTTAAGCAACAGCGGGGAAGATAGCCTTTGACTTGGCCTTGGCAGCTGCAATAGCACCGTGAATGCCGTACTGCGAGTGAGTTCCTTCAATACGGTGAGTCTTGTTGAGGTTCTTGACAACGACAAACTGGAAACATGTGGCAGAACCCTGTCGAGAGGCAATGGTGGACCAAGCCAAGAAGAGTTCCCAGATACGGTACCAGCGCACGCCATACTTGGCTTTGATGGTGTCTGCGTTTCCAAGCCAGTTACGGTACCAGCGCCAAAGAGTACCACTGTAGTGAACACCCACAGTGTCAACGCTACGCTTCATGTTAGTATTGCTCGATACAATGGATGAGAATGTCGTATTGGGCAGGTTGCTTACCTCTTAACCTCAAATCCAGCAGCCTCAAGACACATGACGTAGTACGAGAGGGGAGTGGAAGCATCAGCACCAGGGAAGATGTACTTGTTCAAGTAGAGTCCCCAAAGGAAGTCCTCGTACTGCCAGGCACGGCGGAGACCGGACAACTGAACATACATGCTACCGTCATCCTTGAGCATATCGGAGCATTGGCGGAAGAAGTCTGTAAGCTTGCGGACACCAACGTGCTCGCCCATTTCCAGCTGAGAGATCTTGTCAAACTGCTGCTTGGGAATGTCACGGTAATCGGAGTGGAGGATTCGGCTCTGAGACTCGGGTACACCAGAGCGGCGAAGGCCATCATTTCCCCATAGAACCTGGTTGTGGGCAATGGTAACTCCAGTAACCTTGGCACCATAGTTGACAGAGGCAAAGCGAGCCAGAGAACCCCAGCCACAGCCAATATCGAGAAGGGTCTGGCCTTCCTTGAGCTCGAGCTTTTCACACACAAGGGCCATCTTGTTATCTTGCATCTCCTCGAGAGTCTCTTCGCGGGAAGGATCAGAGATGATTCCGCTGGTGTAGATCATGCGAGGGCCGAGGAAATAACTGTAGTGATCGTTGCCGGTATCATAGGTGGGGCGGATCTGCTCGTCATCCTGCTCGCGTGTGTGGAAGAGAACACTGAGGCCGAAGCCAGTCAAGATGAACTTGAAGAGGGGCCAAGTGAAGGCCCAGCTGGCCCAATCATGGCGGTACTCCAAGATATCGAGGCAGTCTCCGTTCAGATCCAGCTCTTGATCGAGGTATTTGTCGATGAAGGTCTGCATAGGGATCTTGTTCTTGTTGCTCCATTGCTCGCGGTCTTCCTTGTTCTTGAAAGTAAGGTATTCTTCGATGGGTCGATTGGGAAGCTTGACTTGCTTGTCGAGTGGGATTGTCGGAGGGGAAATGCGGGAGGTTGTGAACCAGAAGGCGATGAGGATCGGGAAAAGGAAGATGGGGATGAAGAACAAGGTTGTCCAGAAGCCACCATATAAGCTCCAGGCGAAGAAGCTCGGGACACCCAGCAAAAGGCCGATAAGGATGCCATTCGGGAAGGACAGATTTCCGGGACCGTCAAAGGGGAGGGGAGGATTAGGGATTGAGGCCGCCTGTTGAATCAGATGAAGTTAGCTCCAGATTCGTATTGCAATTAAAATTCGCCAAGAAAAAAAAAGAATAAAGTTCTTACGTCTGTGGTCTTAAATTCGGAATCGGTGATTTTGAACTTGGACGGTTGGGCAGGTGGTGTGGCGATGAACTTGATATCGCCCTCAAGCTCCTCGCCTTGCTTCTTTGCGGAAGCCATGGCTGTCAATTGCGTAAGTTAGGTGGATTGACGAACCAATTGCTCCAAGAATTGGCGGTGGAAGGCAATAAATAGGGGTTGAAACAGGACAGATTATCAAAAATGCAAGCTCCCTTCGAGATGGTTGGGAAGTGGCGGGAGGTTAGGCACCTGAATTCTTTGACCCCTCCTTAGCTTGGCGACTAGGGTCCTGGTTGGTC
Source organism: Calonectria hongkongensis (assembly GCA_017140755.1). Lineage (NCBI taxonomy): Eukaryota > Fungi > Ascomycota > Sordariomycetes > Hypocreales > Nectriaceae > Calonectria > Calonectria hongkongensis. The sequence continues at coordinate 1,205,239 of JAACJA010000014.1, forward strand.
TCGCGTGGCTAGCTTGGTGCACAAATTGTGCACAATTCCCACTATGCTGAGATATTGTTTTATACGCGGGGAAATGTGGAAATGCACAAATAATTGAAAATTGTGCCCTCACTCGCTACAGCAATATTCCAATTGAAGCTCCATTCGTTATAAGGAGGTACAAGCACCAGGGAATTAGAGAATTGAGCACGGGCGATCTTCCACGCGACACAGATACCCGCTTTTACGGCCCGGGGGGAGCTTCCGCTGTGCTGTTTAGCGCTTTGACTGCCATGATGAAAACCACAAGGTAGCATCTAGATGGCCGCGATCAAAGCACCATCGCGGCCCCAGAAGAGCTATGAAACCAATGAAACCGCTGAAACCATGTTTTAATTATCATAACAAAAACAAGATGAATAACAAACAAGCTGAAAACATCATGCTCGATACCCTTGGACCTAAAATAAAAAGGAGGACGAAAGCACGGGGAAGAAGATTATTTCCAGGCATCATTCCACACTTGACAGGAGCAAGTGCACACTACTTGAGTAACTCGTCGCCTGGGCATACTCATGTTAATTCTTTGAAAGATCTTCTCATTTTACTTCCTCTAAAATGGACATCATGAATTTCGCCAACGACAGCATCACAATGCTTCCGTCGCATCCTCAGCCTCCGCGCCCAACAAAGATGTTGAGGCTCGCCCGCAGTTTGCGGAGCATACGGTCATTGAGTCAACTTCTTCCGCAACAAGAGGTCAAAAATGTTTTCCTAGACTGTGACATCGCAAGTCCTTCAACAATCATCCTTGACGATTACGGCATGTCAAACTCGCTGCTATCTGGAACCTTACGTCTCCAGGTGCTGAAGGACTTTGCCGACATCGAGAGCCTGAGCGGTGCTCTGCACATGCACATCAAGTATAAGCGGCCTTTTCGCAAGGGGTGCTCGGACTGCAAACATAAAAGAGTCGAGATTAAGGACTGGCACCTTATTGGCCAGGAGATCCGACTGCGAGAGGGCAACCACGCATTCCCATTTCATATCGACATACCAGCCAACTGCAAAGCTTCAGTGCACACACCCATTGTATCCATCTATTATGAATTTACAGCCGAAGTCGTATACAAGTCTGGAAGCGCCAACGCGAGATATGGAGGCAGCTCCAACGCCACCTTCAAACGCATCATTCCCGTCAGGCGTCGGCTCTCCATTCCAGACTCTCCTCTTTGTTGCGTCAAGACCTCGCCCTCTACAGGGATAGAAATCGAGTGCTGCTATAACTCGATACTAAGCCCTCTTGAAGTCAATAAGATACAACTTCGCTTCAACCAATTACGGAGCCCATATCTAGGTCGCGATTCCCTAGTATGGTGTCTCCAGAAGGGTTCTTGGAGGCTAAAAGAGCACATCGTGACTTCCATAGAGCCATGTCGGCATCATCGCCATGATCATGACGGGCAGAGAGAAGAGTCTCGTGCAATGACGCGGATACTTGCCGGCAAAGACTTTTATGACGGGTGGGAGCTGGACAAGAGCCAGGGAACAGGAAGCATGGAAATCGACGTTGCTTTGAGCCAAAAACCAACCAACGATTGCGAGTTATTCACTCGAGATGCCTACAAGAACGAAGATGTTAAAGTGTCACATTTTTTGGCCATCGAACTAGTCTTCGTTGCAGAAATTCTTCGGGACGGAAACCCGAACAGCGCGAGTCGCATTGGAGCCGTAAGGATGCTATGCACGGAATTCCGCATTGCCATCGACGAGCCCACAACAGAAAAGTCCAATTGGATGAAGGAGATCCCCCCATTTTACGACGATCTATGGCCCAGCCCCCCAGATTACATTGAACCAGGAGCAAAGGCGGAGAGATATAATTTATTAAGGTAGATCTACTGCCTTGACAGACATACCACTTTCCTTTGTATCATTTTATTCTGCGCTGGCGCAGCTTCTAGTCTTATACTTATTTATATCTTTATTCATGATCAAAATATTTGGAAAGCGAAGGCAGCAACTTATTCAATGTAATCCATCCATTAATTGATGCGCATCGAGACCGTGAAATAGCCGACCCTCGCTTTCCCAGAATGCTACACTTCCTTTTGCGGCTGACAGTCTTGGCATCGCGAATTGACTGATTTGGAAGGTGGGGGAACGTAGCGCCTTCGCAACCACACCACATGCAAGTCCTATGTTCTAGAAATTTAGCGCAACCAAACTTGAAGAATGGCAAGTGTAACCGACGGTACCAGATCGTACTGTAGAGGGGTATCGCTTATGAAGGAAACTTTTCCCGACTTTTGGTCCTATATTTAATTGCCATTGAACACACGAAGGCTATTGGTAACATACAACTTGGTGAATAAATTTTCTCCAGTGCTATAATTATACAACAATTAAATCGCAAACGAAAAACAAATCATGAATCAATCAACACAAGCAACTAACTTATTTGATGTTAGTGGCATCGTTGCTGTTGTTACCGGTGGTGGTAGCGGTATGTTTGGTTTCACATTAATTTCCAACAATGCCACATGGTCTCCTCTCTGCTTAAACCTTAATGCTAATGTGATACACCCAGGATTGGGCCTTTTCATGACTCGCGCTTTAGCAGAGAATGGAGCAAAAAGGGTTTATATCCTTGGTAGGAGGAAGGATGTTTTGGATGCAGCTGCGAATGCCATCGTAAGTGCAAGTTCCAACAAAACCAAAATTACATTCTAATATCGCTGTAGGGTTTAGATAATGTTATTCCAATCCAATGTGACGTAACAAACCGAGAGAATCTCAAGGAAGCAACAGCGATTATCGAAAATGATGTGGGGTATATCAACCTGCTCGTTGCAAACTCAGGAATTGCCGGTCCATCTGGCAGCGTCCCCCTAGGAGCAAGCATTTCGGAATTGCAGGATACCTTGCTGAACATCCCCATGGAGGACTTCACAAACACCTATCACGTAAATTGCACCGCAGCATTTTATACAGTAATCGCATTTCTCGGGTTACTTGATGAGGGCAACAAAAGGTCGAATTATCAAGGCGGGAGGAGTCAGGTCATCGCGACAAGCAGCATTGGAAGTTTTAACAGGAAAATCACCGCTGGTTTCGCATACGGCACAAGCAAAGCTGCTACAACAATGATGATGAAGGTACTGGCCACGTATTTAGTGCCGTACAGGATTCGTGCCAATGTCCTCTGCCCTGGCTGTGAGTACTACCCTATATCATTTTACAATAACTAGATGCTCAATAGACCTAGTGTTTCCAACCGATCTTACTACGAATTTGATTCATGGAAAGAATCCAACGGAGGAAGGGGCATATCCCCAAAATGAGATTCCAGCTGAGCGAGCTGGTTTACCCGAGGACATCATGGGTCCCCTGCTGTATCTTGCATCGCGGGCGGGAGCTTACTGCAACGGCAATTGTGTGCTTACAGATGGAGGCCGTCTCAGTGTGACACCAGCTACATACTAATTAGTACTAAAAAGCGTTATTTGACTTGTTTGCTTTCAAGTCAAAGCAAATAGAAACTCGCCATAAGTGTGTGGGCCGCTTGTATCGCTTCGAGAGTCATGTTGGGATTTGGCCAAGCAATCATTGATGGCATAAAATGAACCAATGTGCGTACCTACCATACACAACCAGCATGCATAAATGGATGGACAAGTGCAGTGCATAACTACGGTGGAGACCGGGTCTGCATTAGTTGTTGTGCTATTGGTGGCCCGGGTTGACGCGGGTGGCCCCAACCATCTGCCCGGCGGACGTGGGGGGTTGGGCTCAGGAGGATCGACGGATCATCAAGGCATGCTTCAGATCTGGTTGGTTTAGGGATGCGGCGATTGTTTTCTTCGGTAAATCGTTTTTAAACCCTCTAAATGGCAGAATATTGATTAATATTTATTTGGCATTTGAGCCCCGACTGGCTGGTTTGTTGGGCTCGCCTCTACAAAAGGGGTTTTTAGCGATATGATGCTAATTGAGGGTCGCATTCGGTAAATTTATAGCTGCAGGCCAGCTGACTCACTAATGGTGCCCCTAAATGACGTGAACGAAGAGCGGAAAGAACATCAACAAAGTATTCTCCGTTTTCCCCAATTCGGTTTCATTTTTATCAAATTTATGTTCCTAAAATGCCTCTAGAAGCGTTGCCAACAGAGCTCCAGTGCGCCATCATCCGCCTTCTCGACCCAATCGGCCTCATTTCAATCAGCCAAGCCAACACACATTTCCGCCAACTCATCAATCCAAAGAAGAAGCATTTTGTAGAGCGACTACTTGCTCTTGAGAGCTTGGAACAGTATGGGGGGTGTAGCCCGATTCTTCGGTCTCGAGACGACGGGGTGAGCCCTTCCTGGACTTCGCCAAAGTGGGAAACAATACGCTGGGCCTGCACGGACTGTCTTCGTCTGCTTTCCCACGCGCATTTTCATAGCCATTCAATACTTAGACTTCGCTATCGTAAGCCTATTCCTGGCTCTCCTGCTTCCCACTTGATTACTACATGGGAGCCTGCCGAGCGCACCGGGAACTTGAGAATGGACGAAAAGACGCGCAGAGCCCAAGATGTCCTCAGCGAAAGAGTGGTGCGCCGGCGATACCTTTTTTGTGTCACCGCTACTAGCCAAACCGATGCAAAACTTCTTCAGGAATATGGGATAGGCGAATTCCAGAATATGAGCCTGGACCAAATTAATCAGATGGACGATAAGCAAGTGCTCCAAATTATTGATAACGAAGCACGCTCTATTGAACTAGAACGTTGCGGCGACAGGCGTCGATTCCGCAGATGTCATGAGTGTCGATATTTGCGAGGCGAAATGAGGTCACCTACCAGACCTATTGGCACCCCGATATTCCCCATCGTTGCCTGCCGAGCATATGTGTTTACCACTGGCATTGATCGCTGGTTTCCAGATTTCACTACATACCTGGAGCGCAAGAGATCGATATTCAACACTTCCGCGCCGCTGGCAAGTGTGAAAACCTACGACAGTCTCTGGGCACAGTCTTGGCCGATGTACATGGCGCGTTGCCCTGGATGTGCTCGTTGGAGAGAGCTCAGAGATTTCCGATTTGGCGGGCTCAGCCATCACTTCAAACCCCGCACAAACCCGCAAGAACCAGGTATTACATGGGAAAACAAGGAAGTGACTAGTGAATTATTGAACGGATCACGCTGTAATTCCTGTTTTGAAATGGAAAATGGTCGCCAGGCACTTACCAACGTGCTACAAAATTGGATTTTGCAACTCATTGACATGCAACTTCGTTATCTAACCTGGCGACTGCGAAGCAACTTTGATACGCTTGCAATGTGGTGGCCTACAGACTTGCCGACCAAGCAAAGATTGGAAATCAAACATATGGTGCGACACACCGCCTGCATGCACAAAGCTGATGACTATTTACTCAGCTACGCTGATGTCGCTCTGCTGAAGCTTCGTCATACTCAGTGGAATGACATATGGGAACAGATGAAACAAAATGACAAAATTAAACACAAACTGCAGAATGTAGATGGTTGGCGTGAAAATTGGACGCGCGAATTGCATGATTGGGAGTTTTATTGGAGGTGGTGGATGATGTGTAAGGAGGAGCTGAAGGAAAGTCCTGGTATCCTGAGGGACTGGGCATTTGACAGAGAAGGCGAAGCGCTCATCTTATCAGACGGTGCATGGAAATTAAAGGATTGATGAGAAGGCAAATAACTCTTGTATTCCGATATGAAAGAAGAAAATGAGGGTGTGTATTGTAAATGAAGCACATAATTAATAAAATGTTCTCACTGCCTCCAAAGGCTCATACTAAATTAATGAGATGGCCAAGAGTAGAATCAAATTCTATACATGGCAGATCATCTTTCCCCGTGGGCGACCTAAGAGCTTCATAACCTGGCTCAAAAGCTTTGGTCTCCTCAGAAACACGGCCCGAGAGGAAAAAATGCCCGCATCGGCGATAAGTGCCGGGATTCTCATGTTCGCCCTGCAAGAGAATACCTCGGATTTCTGAATAAACATTCCATTTGTCTTCAAGTGACATCGGTGACTGGAGGTCGAAAAGCGGGATAACAAACAGGCGCTCAGCACCTATGACGTCTGGGGAGTCGACCCAGACCTTGACCACATATTCCATGTTTTTGCCCTCAAGATTGGCATTTTCAGCAGTTCCTTTCACTTCGACAGGATTAAGAATGCAGCGAACAAGCAATGAACCCGTCATTGCCATGGAACGGTTCTTCCACACTTGTTGAGTGCTTGCCTCGGTAATCGTAGCAAGTGGGATAATGTCGTATCCTTCATAAGAATCAATCTGCTGCATCGAAACCGCGTTGTTAACGGATACCCAGGACCATGAAGGCGCAAGATCGTTCCTGTAGTAGTCCTGAGGCTTCAGGTTAGGGATGAACCACGCAAGTTGTATTTCTAGTTTATGCAGGTGCCACAAACCGGCGCAATACTGCAGTTTTGAATGGTTTTGCATGTACTCCGCCATGCCCGCCATGGCAATCAATCTGTCTCCGATAAAGGTAAGACTGCAATCCGAATAGGTGTTCACTATCCTTGCCCACTGAGTCACCGCTCCATCGAGCGTCTTTGGCAATGTCAGGAACTGCGCCCGTTGGTTCTTGGACCCGACCTTTTCATGGACATGCCACATGGACCAGACGTTTGTGCCTAGAGGCATGGATTCCGTGGCTGTTAGTTCCGAACAATCCCAGATAACTTGATCAGATGCAAAGTGAATTATACGCCCAGAAAGAATACGTTCCTGTACGACCCAACAACGCCGATTTAAAGCCGCATTGTCAATCTCTTGGGTGAAGTACGTTTTATCAGCGAAGCGAAATCGTCCTTTCAACGGACCATTGTCAACATCAACCAAGTTTCTTGTCACTAAGCTTGGGTTTCTTTCCTTGAAGAATCCCCGATGGCTGTTTTTAGAGGTGGTGGCAGCAATGTTGCATAGGGCATATTGGTATACTTTGATCATCGTCATTGCTTCCCTTCTCCAATCCTCGTCCGAGTCTTGGATGATGCACAGAGAGTCGATCCAGATGTATCTCAGCCCCAGGCCACGCATGGTCGCTATCGCGTCTTGGAAAGTTTTTGGAAGCAGTGACGGAGGAATGTCTTGTTTGAATGCAGAAAGCGTGTCCATTTCGAGTTTCAAGATCTCAGCGCCTCCCCAGCAGTGGCTGAGGCTTGCGTAAGGCTCGGACACGCCAACCTCGGCAGACTCAACCACTCTCACACTGTTTGGCTGCACTTCTACAAGACGAGTTGGGCACCAATATTCAGACGGTTCCGCGGCAATACATGATTTGTGGTGAGTGCGGCAATGATCAAGCCAGCCCTTCGCTCTCTCAAGCGTTTCGGTTGAGCTAGTGTTGGAACTGTAGACGTTGACTTCGTCTAGGAAGTATATAATTAGCATGGTATTTTGAAACAAAATAGTATGTATCCATACCTTCGACTCCCACTCTTTCGAAGAACAGCCTTCGTTTACTAAACTCAAATTCCTTGACGACTGCCCAAGCATCCGACATGATGTGGCTTTTTTCTTCATCAGTTGGTACTGTAAGCCAGTGTTTCACCTTTAATGAAGTGTTTTCATAAATTTCGGGAACATTAGGTCCCTTTGTTTCCCTAAGTTTGCGCAATATGCCGCGGCACCCATAGCAGTAATCGGCCTTTTGTTCAAGCCCAAAAAGGGTCGTGGAATATTCAAACAGAGCTTCCCAATGGTCCCATTGCCTTGGGTTCTGTATAAATTCTAAAGGTTGTTTAAAGATGGATTTGCAGTCACCGCACAGCATCTTGCAGAATGTTTTGAGATCCGAAAGCTCTACGGAGGGGGATGAGGGTGAGGTTTTCAACAGCCCCAAACTTAGTGCCCAACTTGTTCAGCCACCCTTACGTCAGCGGTTCTAACCCACATGACTGGTATGTTGCATTAGGCGCCACCGATGGCAAGCTAAATATTAAGTAAGTCCAATAGAGTGAGGTTTGTATTAATGTCTCATATGCTATTGGGTTCGTGGCAAGCGTGTCAAAAGGGCAAGGCACTATAATCTGAATCCCTTCTAACTTCTTGACCTTGAAGCTTAGTATGGCCAACGGTTGACAGGGCTGCCCTAAAAACAAATGGATATTGGAATGACGTCAAGACGGGCCTGAAATAAAATTATTGACCGAGCTCCGATGCAATATGGATATCGTTGCTCCAATAAGATTGAGGGAAATGCCCATACCACTCAAGAGCCACCACTGGACAGAAGCTCACGCACAATACATACCACTAAGAGCAGTAAGAAATAAAATATGCAGAAATAGAATAAATGAAAATATACATTTATGCTTTGGGAGGTAGCCAGAATAGGTGCAAGTATCTGGATGCGATGAAAGTCTATCTGTTCTGCCCTTCTGCCTTGGAGACAGCCACTTTGATCAGTGAATCACCTCCGAATGCTATCAGTGAATCACTGTATAAACTGACCAATAAAACAAAAAAAGAATATTAGGTCGGGTCAAAAGTCAGTGAATCAGGGACAAAGATGGTAGGACAGGTTCCTGGGATTTCAACAGATCCATTGGAGCAAGTAGGTTCGGGTTACAATTGCACAGAGCGGCTGCGACGTCAAAACCCCGCGATCCAATGAGATCAATATTTTAGCGACTTGGCATTCAAGACGTGTAATGGCTTGAAGAGTAAGGAGAACAGTGTTGGTAACGTCTCGGGAGCACCCTGACCCTCATGGCAAGGGAGGGCGCCGGTGAGCTACTACCAGCATGCTCATGAACTGAGATAAATGCAATTGATGCCCCCCAGTAATAGACATTATAATGAAGAAAATTAATTGCAATTATTAATAATTTTGGCCTTCTTCTTTTTCGAGAATCTTTTCTCAAGAGATCTCTACTCATCTGAATCCTAGACAACTCCGACCTTGTGCATCGACATGGATCGGAAAGTCTCCTTCGAGTCATACCTGGTCAAACACAAACTCAGTCTTGATGAACAGTTCCAAAATGAAATGAGTAACATCATCATGTGCAATGGAAGAAGTATCCTATCAGAGTACGACTTCCAATCGCAGGAGGCGAAGAAGCGCGACCCAAGGGACATCGGTAGACGTGATGATTGGACCGACGAGATGATAGAGGCACATGCCTCTTACAAATCTCAAGTAGAAGTTCTCAAAAAGGTGAAGCAGATTCAGAAGGATTCGGAGACTCGTGCCAAGAAGTGCAGACATTCTGATATCGCCACTCAGGAGATGGTTCGCAATGAGGCCCTGTGTGATGCTAGAAGATGGCTATTAGCCGCTATTTGGCGAGTGATAAAAGCACAAAAGATTTTGGCATTCAGGGAGAGATTTAAATGTGTTTGAAAGGTCTGTACAGCATTCATGTCTCAGATTACTGCGTTGTGGGACGAAAGGTTGGCGAATGATTGTGTGAATTGCAGCTTCTATCGCTGTCTAGAATACGGAAAGACTGCCACAATTCACTCAGTGATGTAAAATTTTAGAGTGAAATTTCTTTTTGACACGCTCGGCTTTGTTTATTCTCATTCATCCAATACACTAGGTTAGATCCCAATCCAAAAATGTCTTGTATTGACTCTCGGTATCAAATTTAGCGCTGCAGCTGGTAGGCTGAATTTCATGGCCATGTACCCCAATGCCTTCGATACAACCAGCACCCTGGGCCATATCAAAGCGGTCGAGTCAAATTTGAACTCTGCAAAGCGAGCGTTAGAGGAAATCAATATCCAAGAACAGAGTATGTTGAAAATCTCGGATATTTGAAGGCTTTCGTAGAGGGGAACAAAAAAGAACAGAAAGGCTTACCAGTTTGGTACGAAAATTAGAAATCGAAAAAGTCAGGCAGATCCAGGAAATGAGAGAGCTTGGGGGTGTATGAAGCACAAGAATGTCTCAGCAAGTCGCACCATAATCGCACATATCGGAGGTTTTTAGATATTAGTGATACCCTGCTTATATCTACAAATTTGAAGAAGAGTATTTTTATCATCGGGAAGGGAGTTTGATCAAATAGTCTTGGAAAGTACCCAAACCTGGGACCTGTACTGACTCATTCACATCTCCGCTATTCATCAGTTTCTCCTGGCCAGATGTTTGATAAAACTCGCGTTGGAGCAGTCCCACAACCAAGTGGAGCTGAACCGAGCTATGAAACCCATAGTTTACTGCTATTTTATTTGAGAAGAAATTGAGGCTCATTCAAAGCTCTTGTTATGAACGAAGATGTGACATCACCAGTGGTCAAGATACATGATGGCAAGATTGACAGAATACAATATACCTGCGCACCCTACCGGGTAGATTTAGACACCACTAGTGGCAGTAGGACCCGCCAGAGCTGAAAATTAGCTGCATTGCCAAGAGTCAGTGCGAGACCGGCAAAATGTTGGGAGTTTGCTGCCCAGGAATCAGTTATAAATTGTTGGTTGCCCAACTGGGAAGTCCATAAAGCACCCATACGAGTTTCCCACCCTTTATTTAGCATACCATCCAATATAAATTTGGTCGTCATGGACATCGAATTTGATCCTGTTCGATGTGCTGAACTTCACAATGAGCTACTCGCCAAGGCCATTTCACATATTCTCGATGGTGCTCCAATGGTCCAGCGCGATGTCCTTATTAGATGGCGTTGGCTACCACCAGAAGAGAGCCCAAACAATGTCACCATCCCGGAGGGCTCGCCGTTGCATACATTCTTATCGTTGAGTGAATCATTCAACCCCGATAAAATTCCACTCACAGCCGAGTTTACCCAGCCTGAATCGGCCTGGTTTGATAGCGAAATGCACGGACTTGATGGCCGGGAATTTATTCTTTTATATAGGGACGAGACGGAGACTCCAAACATAAATGGGGAGCTTTACTTCAAGTGCTGGGCGCGTTTGCGCGGCCAGGAGCTACCACCAGATAATCAATGGGTGTCTCTTTAGTTTGCTCTAGAAAAGGCACTGCAGATGTGGGAATGTGGAAAGTTCTATTTGGGTACCCCGGAATATAGCTGGCTACCTCGAGAAGATCCTACTGTTTGCTACAAGAGCTGGGTAGCCTCGGATCTTCAAACTGCCGTTTATAACTAGGACCACCTCCTTATTGCAATCCAAGAGCGAATCCCAGCCCCCGACGGCATAACTATTCTCCTTCTTCTTGAGCCCCTCCTCGCTGCTGTTGTGGAAAATTTTGATCTGAGCAACTTCGCGAAAGCTTTTCTCTGTGCTGCAAAGCGCCCCTCTTTCACATATGTCACGCCTGGGATTGCAGCCTTTACACCGGAATAATTTGTAGCTATTTACGGAGCAGAATAGTCCAACAGTTTGCAAAAGCAACATGCTTCGCAGGAATTTTGCGAGCCTCTGTCACTAATTCTTCCTTCTGTCGCAGTTGCCATTGGAAGAAGAGGAGGAAAGATTGTTTTTGACAGTGAGAGCAAACTAGACATTGTCAATCCCGCTCAATATGAATATACAGGCCTCTTCACAGCGCAAGTGGAGACCTAGATCGATAGTAACGGTGTGACTCTCATCACAGATAGACGCGCTCAGGACCCTATTCGAGCGGAAACGCCTCGGTCATGGGGACCAGCACACTGCGAGATACGACTTGCAGATCTACTTGACATCTGGGTTGAGTATGTAGTGAATGAGTATTGGGAAGTCGGCATTGATGGTGTATCTACACCAAATGTTTGGTTTACCAGTAAAGAAACGGTGCACGATAGAAGATACGAAAGAACTGAAGAGAGTCGTTAGTATCTTCGATATCCTGCGTTTAGACCCAACAAATACCATAGAAATATTAATTAACATGGCTATAATCTTGTCACTAACTGGCTTCCTTTGAAAGGTCTAGTGTCTCTAATTAATCTATCACTTCTAAGCTCTCTCTAAACATCGTTTTAATCTAATCAAGCCTGTCGGCTTTCGGCGGTCCAGAATGGTAGACCGGCCTGACTTCGCAAAACTCCATAAAGCGCAGCCCCATCGAGATTTTGGCCGCCGTATGCCTTTGCGCTCAGCATATTGTTCGTCGCAATGTCCAATGCTGGCATTCTAACATCCAATCCCTGAGCAATTCGCAGCGCATGCTTGGCGTCTTTGATGGTGTTAGAAACGGCGAAACCTGCCTGTCCTTCCTTTGGCGCGTAAGCCCCGGTTGTCATGCGCTTGGAATATCCCCCTAACACGGGCCCAAAGTTTTCGAAGATGATCTCTTCCATAACTTTGGTACCGACTCCATTCTTCTCGGCAAGAACTTGGGCCTCTGCAATAGCTTCCAAGAATACCACGAGAAGCACATTTCTAGACATTCTATCAGCAAATAAACTTAGACCTTGATCTCCGAGACACGCTTACCCAGTCACTTTAAGAAGCGCAGAATCTTTCGGGTTTTCGCCCAAGTTGACAACCTTTCGGCCCATAACACCAATGATTAAAGGCTCCAGCCTCTGAATCGCAGCTTGATTGCCCGCCATGGCGAAAAGTAGACGTCCAGTTTCAGCGACGCTGTTCGCTCCGAAGACAGGCGACGCCACGAAGTCCGCACCAACGGCACTCAACATTACGGAGACTTCCACAGCTGTATCGGGATGGGTCGTTGAGCAGTCAATAACAATCTTTCCCTTCAGGTTGACGTCCGAATTTAACATGTCCTGGACCAATCCCTTTAGAACATCATCCGTGGAAACCTAAAAATCATCAGCAACCACAAAACACCAAAACATGATATCACTCTCACCATTAAGAATATATCGTCACATTCCCGAGCCAAGTCAACAATCCCATCCTTGGCTTCTGCTCCATCTCGAGAGAGGGCCTCGCCTTTAGAAAGTGTACGGTTTGAGTACACGAGGGATCTGCCTTCAGATTTAAGCTTTTTGTGAAGGTTGATGGCCATAAAGAAGCCCATCGAACCTAGGCCGTACTATAATAGGATGGAGATTAGTAAAAGCATCAAAGACTTGCAAGGACAACTCATACCCAGCCGATCTTTCTAGTGTCCATTGTGTTGTGATATTGTTGCGTTGACCTCTGAGGAACTGAACTTCAAACTTCATTTTCACCATGGCTAATATAGTCTTTAACACTGCCTTGCCTCTCCTTCGATTCAGCCGATGTCGGCGACTTCAAAGATTGAAGAGATATCGCCAGCTCCATACCTGGATGCCATGACTCGACTCCGAGTTCTGTCCCTATCTGAACTACACAGCTAAGATTGCGTGTTAGTGTAGGAACTTGCCCCTCGGAGCTTTTGTCCGAGAGGCGTGCCGAGATATGGCTCCCAGTATTATCACTAGCACAGTGATCTAGAGCTCAAACCATATCACAAGACGAGGCTCCGAATAAGTGGAGCTCGGTGTAGAACTACGAATCGGCAACGGGCCGCTATCTTCTCCGAAAGTCGGATGCAGTTCCGATATTTTTGTTCTCGGTGAGATTTGCCTCAAAAACGGCACAATCGAGATTTGTGCTATTTTAAACAGACGAAATCAAATTTTTCGCACAAAATCAACGCCAAAACTGGTCGGATCAATGATACGATGGCCACAAACCCGATGTTGCGACCGAGCGCTACACTCATAGCTCCACTACCCTACTCACCAGACCACCAAGGGGTCCGCCTTCGGCCGTGACTTTCAAACATTCTTGAATATAAAAGATCTTTCAGGTATCTGTATAAGAAAAATCTTGAGCAATAATAAACCCCACACATGGCATTCCCTGCGATGCAGCCCATGTGGCGATCAGCCGCTGTGAGGTGTGTGACTTGCGACAACTCCACGCAACAATCAACCCGCGATACAAGTTATGTTACCTTTCAACGTGCTTGACGTCGACTATTAGCTTGCACCTCGAATTTCAAAGGCAGGTATTAAATGGTTTTAGTGTCCCTGCAAAGTCAAGATTTACAAACACTTCAGAGACATCAATATTTGGTTTACTCACATCTATAATCTGTTTATGCTGCGCATCTTAGGCATGCATGAGTAGTAATATGTAAGAGGCTTTGGCCTTGGGAATTTACACTGCGTATAACAGACGGACCCATTCTAAAACTTGAAACCGATGGCTTTGTTTCAGTTTTGGCTTAACTTCTTCATCTTCAAAGTCGCGTCCCGCGGATCCCGTAGATCCCGCAGAGCCCGTTCAACCTTTTTGATCGCCAAACTCACCACCAAAAATGATGCCCAGTCTTAACAGGGTCCTCCTGGAACCTGTACTTTCCTATAAATTCGTCATCGGCCACGTAACCACTTTATTTTGTCACCAATCAGAAGTTTCCTCATCATGGCTATGTGAAATTTTCTCACTTGATCAAGATGCTGTCCGCAAAATTCATCACTAGGGTCGCCTTGAAACCACCGTTGGTGCGTAGAGTGAAAGTATTTTGTCCTGTGCATTCGGGTCAAATTGACGGACGTAAGGGACGCACACTTTTGCCAACTTCAGACAAATCTTTGAATCTAATTAATCAAGATCCAAGGGAACCCTCGGTAGTAGACCCACTTAGCGGACTGGCCCGTCCGAGTCTGAGCCCGCGATAGCCCCCCTTGCAAGGCTGATTTACTCACAGTGCACTTTTTGTACGGAGACGCTAGCAGCCTCACGGACTTAAAGTTCAGAATAGTGGCGCACATCATCCACCCTGGAATCTTCAAGCACTGCCGCTTAGGCCATTACCCCGTACGCGTATGGTCTCTAGCATATGCTAGCTCGCACTAGAATGTATCAAAATTCTAGAGAAGGAGGCCTGTTCGAAGCGGCCTGTCTGAGCATATCGGGTAGGTGGCGCCTCGTTCCCGTCCACACGGGCGAGGGCTTCACTCTTATTTGGTTTCCTCGACTTGTGTCATGGAACCACAACCACTAACAGACGTGAGATATCAACAATGACTTGATTTTACTGATGTTGCTATCTAGGTCTTTACTTGACTAAAATCATCATAGTAGGCATTCAGAGCCTTCTCCGCCTCGGCGAAATTCGCCTTGGCGCTGCCAAAGGCCTCTCGGATTCGGGCCAAACTGACGTCTTTAGGCAGCTCGTTTCCTTCATTATCCATCTGTTTACCGTAATTTTGCATATTTTGCAAATTGTCACGGAGACGCACCAAACCAACGGTCGCTGCAGCTCCTTTCATTTGAGACGAAAGTTGAAAAATATCGAAGAGATCATTTTTATCCCTGTACGAGAATCAATTCACGGCTCTTTCAGTCGGTACGAATTATTACTGGGGTGAAGATAAGATGATCTTAACTATGGCTAGGCCAAGTTGCCAATGATAATGCAGTTTGAATGGTACGGGTGCATGATTACTCACAATAACTCCTCTATTTCCTGGAAAGTCCTTGTTAATTGCCCGAAAAAGTCCAAAACGATTGCAGAACTGAACTCCTTATCATCCGTATCGTCCATTTCCAGGATCTGTGAGAATGATTCCATTTCAATACCATCAAATTCACTGAGGGCCTTCAGTTTTTCCTGTTTCGATGGTTAGCGCGATGCGAAATTCTAGGTTAGTCTGGCGCCAAAACACTGGCCTCGGCGGTTGGCATGATGCACTGCTACTGTGAGAATCAATACCGTGGGATGTCGAACTGGGTTCCAGTAGGCGAGAAGCTTTGTTGGTTCTCAGTCGGAATGTCTGGTGGATTGTGATGGCTAGTGAAGGTATGGCAGGCTTCTGCGCGATTTTCTTGAGTGGGTGTAAGACGAAGAGGCTGATCTTAAAACGCAATCCTAATGCGCTTATAATTACCAGATTCTACGTATCTTATTTATATTCATTTATAAAAACACAGCCAACCACATTTAAAACAACGGGAAAAGAACATCGAGAAATAAATATTTGAATTTTAAAATAAAAGAAATTTAAAAAATAATTGGTGAACAAATGTCTTTAGTAAGGCAGCTGGGGCAAATAAAGGAGCCGAAGACGCTTGCGATGGATCATCGCCAGTTTGGAAGTTTAATTGAGACGAGAAGCCGTTAATCCCGTATAACATTGGATGAGCCCTGGCGCCAACAACCTGAAGCTGAGGGATTAGTTAATTAAGGATCCATGCCTTGTATGATGTGGCTTCAAGAGTTGAACACCTGCGCTAGACTAGGACTAGCTTAGTTGCATCTGTCTGCTAACTGGCAGTGGCGAGGCGGCGGGGTGGCCGAATTAGTTCCATCCAGCCAGCCTTTGTGACAGGTTCCTTACTGCCTTCCAATCCATCCTTACCTTGAAGATCTTGGTTAATCTATACAGAGTTACTCAAAACCAAACAAATAAATGATGAAAAGATTTCTCGACAATTTTGCAGATCTCCTTGGTGGCTGCGTGGTTGACGCTCAAGCCCCATCGTCAGCCAGCTTTGATCAGCAGCCGCCATGGTACGCATAGGTTATCGCGAAGGCAGGAAATGTAAGCTTAGGCGTCATTCAGTCAAAACGGCTATCCCTGCGAACGCATACTGCGATATACTAGACCCACGTGGCTTCTTGCGTCATATATCTTGGTATGCTATCCCACATTCCGCCTGTGATGTTTACGGATTTGGAGTTGGCAATTATATGTGATCTCACAAGTGCTTAACTGGCATTCTTTAGACGACAATGAAGTTCCAGAAGCGTTCTTTGGTCAATGATATACCTGAGTATGACCGAAATGGTTCTCTAGTTGGATGTAGCAGTCTCTGCACGAGCTGGACTGATGAACAGTCGACCTTGTTTTTTCAGACGCCCACCTCCCGATCTACTACCGCCCCGGTCCTTGATGGTGCCGCGGTAGAACTATAAACCTCCTACCTTAGTCTAATGCACGGCTGTCGTTAATACCGAGTACCACCATGGGGATTTTACCAACAGCAGTCAGATCCGTGTTTTGTAAACTTCACTTGGCCATCAAAATTTCTCTTTTTAAGACGGCCTTCTTTCTCGTTCTGATAACTTCCCCGAAAACCGATGGTCATCTTCATGAATCCATCGTCCAAGTCACATCACATATTAATTAGTCCACTAACAAATTGTTGGCTGAGCTCTTTAATGGCAGTTTGACACTGTTCTCGACTTTTTAATTCTCGCTTTAGTAGTGAGCGTTACCTCCTATTATCATCACTCCTTTTCATTATGCCAACTGATGAGCCCCGCCGCCTAAAACGGTTTTGGCTGTCCTTTTGTTGTATTCCAATAAACCCACTCGACGACGACGAATCTTGCGGCCAATTCCCCTTAGTTACTGTTTCTGCTAGCAACAAACTTGAAACGACGCCCATTAAACAGGGGGCTACCAACCAGTTATCGATCAAGGTAGACACCGAGTTTACTTATCAATCCCATACGATCAAAAGTCGAGTAGAATATCCTCGTCCTGCAACCTCGCCATTTACAATGGAGAGAAATATTTGCATTGGGGACAGATTTCATCATAACCGACCAGCATCGGCTTGCCTGACACCGTTTGCACCGATGGTGTCAGAACCGTACAAAATTAGCCCTACGCCACCACCCTCCCCAGCGGGGCCAATTCTTCCTCTGGCCCAACTTCGATTATTCGAGTCGTTGAAATCTTCCCCTCTTGGAAATAATGACTTCGATCACCAGACACATTCAGTCTCGAACGATTCGCCCGAGTCTCATATCCTGGTCTTTAACCCAGCCGATAATAATGGAGAATTGGGAAGAGATTATCCAGACTCACCCACCAATATTTCAAGAAAACCTTCAATAAATCAGCCATTACCCTCATTTCAAACAAACTTAGGACAGCACTCAAACATTTTAACAGCTCGATTTCAATCATTAGAGCGCCCGAAATACTTTTCTCCTTTGTCATTCCACTTCCCTCGCAAGCGACCAGAATTCACGCACGAATCCATTTGCAACATCGATGAAAATCTATCATACCAGTCCATACCATCAATCCTTACAAGGCGACCTTCTACAGATATACGGTCAATATCACCTTCTCTACCTACTATACTTTCACCACCCCCTCGAAAAAGAGATGCTCAAATACCAACCCTACTCGATACGAATTCCAAAACTAGTATGAACAATAATATAGATACGGTTATAATTGGTTCTCGCCCATCTACAGCCAATGGTGGTCTCAGAAGGGCTATTTCAATCGCCAATCCACATAATAGACGACATAGCTACGGCGAAAGTGACACGCTCAGTGATTGGTTCGCGGATGATGAGGCTACACCGCAAGTGCAAATATTCAGAAACAAGCCGATGGAGATGTTCGCTTTAGATAAGAAACCCATGACTTTTCTGCTCGAGGAAGACGAAGATTTATATTGAAACTTTCATTACACATTTATCTTACCTACTAAAAAAGTATTTCAACTCCATATTAGAAAATAGATTCTTTACTTAGGCTTTATTTAAATGCCATTACAAAGGCCATAACATCAATGAAGGATATTCTCGTGTGAAAAATTGCCTCCACAAAATTTAAATGTGCATCATACAGGAAATTTTGATTCTGCTCAGGCTCTAGATATTCTTAATTCAATGCTTAGGCACGAGGACCAACTATCAAACATGCTTAAGATCAAGGTATCTCTAAGCACGGATAAGACTAAATGGGCTCAGACCCGTGCCATCATCTGTCAGAGACGTGCACAGTTCAATTGCACCGAGCGCTGAAAGTAATCTCGGCGGGAAGGGCTCTAGTGCAATACCCCGTTGTATCATCATTTTGTGGCTGAAATAGCGCAACAACACAGCTCACTACTTAAAAGAACCACAATGCTTATCAATTAACTCCCCAAATTCGAGCTGGAGCGACTGATTTTGTTTGGCGATGACGAGCATGGACTCTGTTTTCTGGTTATACTTTGGCCATTTGAAACCCTGCCCGTTTTCAGGATCGGATGACGGATTTTTAAGAAAGTGCAGCCATAAAGCTGTATCCCATGTCAGCAAATCCGAGGCTTAAATATATCAAGAGGATTCTGCCATAAAATCTGACCTTGCATATCTTGAGAAACCTGTCGCTCGAGGTTGGTAAAGCTCCCATTAAAATACGAATGCGTCCCGAATACCATCGGCATTTCGGCTAGAGATTTGTAAGCAGTTGTCGGGGAAGACGTGAAGATTATCTTTGAGGACCTACCACTACGAGCAGCTCCAATGAATGGGAGAGGTGATATGTTGGTGAAGTTCCCTTCATAATGATATCGATATGTGCTGTAACCATTTTCGACGCGGTTGCTGCGAGTGACGATGTTAGCGACTGAGAGCAGGATTAGGTGATGAATAAAAAAACGAAACAGGTCAAGTCACTTTATTTCAACCATATATGGGCAATTTATAGCATCATATCCCACTTGATACTGCTCTGGAGTCATACGCGACACTGAGTAGTCCAAGACGAGACCGTATGCCGCAGCCTCCTCACTATTGGCCCCGCATAACATAGGCTGTGACTGTCAATTATTGGCTTCTGTTGATCATTTGCGACGCACTCACGATATTTGCGACTTTATTGGACGCGATTCTATCTTTCATGTTTGTATAAATGGTTTTGTTGTCGGCTGATGGGACAAAGCTAAATCGAAACGCGGCCATGTATTGACTCAGTGCGGCTGAGTTAATGCGCTTCATGCACTGGAACTCCTCTCGGGGTTCCATATGAGCGCAACCTACATACTGAGCTAGATATGTAAAAATTTGTTTTGCGTGATCCTCATTGGTAAGAGAATGCCCAACGCCCGAGTGTGCGATCAGTCCTGTCACAATGGGATCTCTGTAATGTGTATAAGGCCAATATGCAACTGATGCGCCGCCGGCAGACTGGCCCCAGAGCATCATACGAGCGGGATCACCTCTTCCATGGAAGTTATAACGTTAGCCGGACTATTTGAAGAGAACCGATGCACAAAAACACTGTGTTAAGTGGCCAGAAAAGATGGCAAGTAGAAAATCCACATACCCAAATTCAGCAATATTATCACG
The DNA here is from genome assembly GCA_017140755.1 of Calonectria hongkongensis. Lineage (NCBI taxonomy): Eukaryota > Fungi > Ascomycota > Sordariomycetes > Hypocreales > Nectriaceae > Calonectria > Calonectria hongkongensis. The sequence goes on from JAACJA010000014.1 coordinate 1,225,229, forward strand.
CACCCATTCAACGCTAAAGTTTAGTCAGAATCTCGGCTTTAGCATAATAGAAGGGGGACACTCTTACGCAGATCTCTGATCCAACAATCCGTAGTTTTCTGTCCCAGCTGCCGAATTCGGGAACCCGAAGATGTTCAGCCGGTAGCTAATCTTGTCAGTGATCGGAAGCAAGAGCATACCGGTAGGGATTTACTTTATGAGGACTACAATATGGTCTTGGGTGTCTTGAATCCATGGGCCAGGCTCTTCATACGGAACATTTGCTCCATCGGCTGCGAAACCACCTCCAGGCACGAAGATCAGAACAGGCAACTTCTTGTCCGGAGAGATGTGAAGTGGAGTAAAGACATGTAAGTGCAAGCAGTCTTCACTTTGTGGAGCATCTCGAACGTTAAAATAATTGTAGACGTCCATGTAAATCGTCGGATCAGGTGCTGTGGCTTGATAACAGTTGTTGCCATGGGAGGTCGCATTGAAGATACCTCCCATCAAAGGTTTTCGCTTTGGTGGCTCCCATCGCAGATCGCCAATGGGCGGCTCCGCGTACGGGACACCCAAAAACTGCCTCACATCTGGAAATGTGGAGTTTATAAAACCACGCAGAGTGCCGGAAGTGGTCTTGACTGTCAGAGATGCCTCCGTCGGATATGCCAGTCCAACACCCATCTGCAATAAGCAGACCGTAAGGCTGAAAAGAGACTTTGATTTAATCCAAGATGCTGTCATGGTGCGCGAAATTGATGCATGTGTGCTGAGATACAGCGTCAGCAGGAAACACGAGAGTATCGGCTCAATTTATGCTATGAACAGGTCCATCTTACATGATATGGTGATCAGCATTGATCTGGTTAGGACACTAGGTTGTGATTTATTGGACATATTTGGTGAATTCACAGACCGGCGCTCCGGGGCATGAGCCCAAATTGGCATTTGAGATCCTCTGACTAGCTATCTCTTGGTGATGTTACACGATCGAATCGATGATTTTAGTTATCCTACAACCAACTAGAAAAAGTGCATATACGTCTGAGCCTATCAGAATGGCCTGGACCTCAGACAGATCTGGTTCATCTTTTGTAATGAGCCAATCGTAGTTTTAAGCTTGGAATCCGGGGGTGTCTAATTGCGATAAGCTCTTCCTGCAGGTCCTTAGCGTGGTTCTGCACATGCCTTTCCTGGGCTATTGTAAGCGAAGGCATTTGCATCGCGGCCTATCTGGGTTATTATTGGCGACCCAGTGCTGCAAATGCATCTCAACTGCTTCATCGGGTTAGTCAGCCCGGGAGAGATATTGGAGGTGGACCCATTTTCTTGATATATTGTTGTCAACCATAGCCAAAATCGCTTTTAGAGAAACACCTCACTCTCAGACGATTTTGGGGTCTAATGTGGCGATTCAGTGCAATACCGGCTTTGGTTAGCCGCTCTGGCACAAGGTCTGTTGCGCCATAAACGGTTTTCTCATCACTTTGGCCGCAGCGGCGTTTAATGGGAACCCCATTGAGTTTACTGTTTTGAAGATTCACCAACCGTTCGGAGACGATATCTCAACTGGATAGGTTTCATTTTAGCTTGACCTATTTCGGATCTTGTCTGGGCGCGTTCCTGGCGTGAGGATTTGGCGTCGTCAACGACGTCATTGCCCTGTTTAACAGGGTGAGATCCCGGATTAATGTGGGGGGCTCTCGACACACGTGTTCGTCTTCCCGGTTTCATCAGAATAACTGACAGGTCAAACCCACCAATGTATTCTTTGCAACCAGACGAATCATATAAAATACACTTTATTGATACCAAGTCCTCACCATAGTACGATGGAGGTCACAAACCAGTGAAATAATCAGCATACAGAGTCTTTTCCAACGCAAAAGTATGGATTAATGGCAATATGACCCATGAGATGCCGTGGTGACGTCGTCTGATCATCACAAAAAATATGATGAGAGGACCATTTCATGGAACGCGCTAAAATTACGTCAGGATAATGAACCTGTATCGAATATAAGAGGAAGTGTAGCCGACCATACTCCGTTCTCGGCCCGGTGCTTCACTTTGAACACGCAAAAAGAGGGAGCCCAACAGCTGTGAAAATGTCTATTCTGAAACGAATTAATATTTTTGGCCTTACCAATATCCATTGTGCGTTAGTCTGCTGTACGTGCAAGTTCAGTGATTGGCTCATCCTACAGGGTGACATGGGAATGGGATGCTTGGGCCCCATGATGGCTGTGGTGCTTCCCGACAAGGCCAACTGCTTTGATACAAGCAATTTGTTATTTTGCCATGCGCTCATCTCCATGTTGGCTCTGAGCATATGTCAAAACTTTGGCTGTACCAGAAAGACAGGATAGATTTGCGCTATGTCTTGCTGTGCTTGTCCAAGCGGCTGACATTGTCAGTCAGAAAATTTTGGGGAATTAAGTGACTGCTTCACTAGCGCAAATTCTATACCATATGTTCAATCACTCAGGTCTGTGGGCCTCGTAAATACCGCTGATAAATTCAGGTGGCCGCTCACTCAGTTCATGGAGAGTGAACTGGATTACGTTGGCCAGCACAGGTTTAATTGGAAGGAATAGGATGCAACAAAGCCACGAATGAGCCGACGTCACTTGAAGGGAATACCAACAACAGCGCAGTTTGACATATGATGCTGTGGTAAATTGTAGGATCAGGATTTGCGATTGGCCGTTCCTGATCCATAATCTGACATGCACAGCTGATGAATCCCTGTGGGTGATCGACTCCCGATCATCAGCTCGGCACGGATAGCCGGGCTGAGACACGGTCCCCCACTGGGCGCACCGGGCGTCCGGTGAGATTGAGGCGCTTTGGTCGCGGCTTCTAGCTCACAGCTGAGGCGCCTTAGTTGGTAAGCCAGCCCAACTAGCCCAACAAGCGTGTCGCTCGCGAGAATGCAGTGATCAGGTGGCGCGTGGGCGGGCGAGGGAGACGAGTCACTAAAGCCGGAACTTTTGAGCCCTTATGCACAGTGCCTGGATATTAATAGACTTAATTAATTTCCCGGCTCAATCGGCATGGCCAGTCTACTCAACACCTAGACTATGTTTTATCAAGGTTATTCGGCCTTATAAGACACTGGCGCACCCGCAAATAATTCCCGAATGCATCTCATCCATTCTGCCAAGCCCAACGTTCCCCCACAAAACCTCAATTGCCGTAAGCCACCTGCTTGCCCCTTGCCACATGGTGCAAGAAAGCTAATTCATGAAAAGCATCATGTTCGTCTCATTCCGCAACGCTTTTGTCGCCATGACCCTCTTGGCAAGCACCGCCCTGGGAAACCCTATGCCAGAAGCGAAGCCTACCGCTCAGCCCACTGCTTGCACAACCACCATCGCCGTTGTGCACCCCTTCACATCTGGCCCAACCAAGACTGTCTGGACCAAGACCCACACCAAGACGAGCACCGTGGACTGCGGCACCTGCAAGGCCGTAACCACCTCAGTGCGAAACCTCGGTGTCGGCCCTGTTGTCCACTACACCACAACTGTCACAGCAAAGGAGGCTGCCACGACCAGCGCCTATGTATGCAAGAAGAAATGATTTTTGGTTCTATGAAGCTACGTGATACTGCCTGCCTGGCGCGCGTCGCAATGATTAATGTCGAAGCGAGTAAGGATATTTTCGCTATGGAGCGATTTAAAATTCTCTGAACATTTTTTTTTTACGAATAAAATTCACAAAGTTTCTTTTAATTTAGCCGACCATATGTTTTGCGTACTGGAACGTGACTTTTAGAGCATGTGATGATTATGGTGGTTTAAGCTTGTAGAAAACTTCCTTTCCCTAAGGCCGAGTTAAAATCATAGCTTCGTGCCCGTAAGGTACTCGACCAATGTGGCCATTGCTATCAGCCCCCGCTCTCAGCCCTCATGCGCCCCATTCTATAAATATCTCTCAACCATTGTCGCTCTACGGTGCCCGAGAACGCTTCTTCAGCCAATCAACTGGACCTGTGTCTAATAGCCCATATATGAGGTACTAGCTCCCATTCACCTACATCTAGATTGCATTTTAAGCTTCCTTATGGTGTAGTGTTCTCAGCAGATAGCCAGCATCTTGCATCAGGCTCGCACGATTGCACCATAAAGATCTGGGATGTAGCAACGGGCAAATGCAAGCAAACACTCGAGGGCCATAGGGAATGGATAAAATCAGTAGTATTCTTAGTGGATAGTCAGCGTCTTGTGTCAGGCTTGCACGATTGCACTATAAAGATCTGGGATGTGGCAACGGGCGAATGCAATCAGACACTCGAGGGCCATAGGAACTGGGTGGCATCAGTAGTATTCTCAGCGGATAGCCAGCGTCTTGCGTCAGGCTCGGGTGATCGCACCATAAAGATCTGGGATGTGGCAACGGGCGAATGCAAGCAAACGCTCAACATGGGGAGAGCATCATATCGCCTTTCATTCGATCCAATGACCAACTTTCAACTCTCTACCGATATTGGACTTATGAACTTGGATCTACCGAATCTATCACCTGCTGTTGACGTGTCGACTAAAGAGGCTATTTTACAACGTATCAGCCACTCTGGTTACGGTATAAGTACCGACAGGGTATAGGCCATGAAGGACGGAAAGAACATACTTTGGCTAGCTCCGGAGTATCGTCCAGTGGAATCAGCCGTGGTTGGATCAACAGTTGCTATCGGGTGTGCTTCAGGTCGTGTACTGGTAATGAAGTTCTCTTAATGCGAAGGCCGGTGAATTTACATCTTGGTTAGTCAAAGGGATAAGACTCAGTGTGACTTGATCTCCCATACTGCGGCTCTGTCCGAATTGATCACTCGTATAGGGCCTCAGCAAGTATAGATAATAGATAATAGTGGCTGGGTCTCTTACCCCGCAGCACGCCACCTTTAGCCTCTTGTAAAAGCAGCCTTGGTTCAGGACAACTCAGGATAGCTCAGGATGTCTCAGGATGGCTCAGGTAACTCAGGTGTCAATGACAAAAACAGAAACTGTGAAATGTCCAAAGTAGCCACTTAATTTAGCTGTAGGCAGAGAGTGTATAGGCTATTAGCCAGTTATTTGTAATTCTAGCTCCTTGGGTAACTAAGTTACTGTCACAGGCTGAAGCCTGGCAGAGGATTACGGCTATACCGTATCTACTTAGATTAAGCTTCCTGATTACATTGGTAGCGAGGGCACACTAAGGCATATATAATTAGAAGAATGCGTTCTTCTAATTATTTTTTTTTCTTTTTTCTTTAGCTTTAAATAGACTAATTTAGAATATTCTTTAAGTTAAATAAACCTAAAATTAGCTCTTTATATACCTAAAGCTTAATTAATTTCTATATAAACTATTAGTTAAGATATTTATAGGTATAATAGTAGATTAAGGATTTAGTAGCTTAATATTGGATAAGGTGATCTAATAGTAGCTAGTGTAGTTTATATAGTAAGGATTAAGTGTGGCTTTGGCTTTAATCTAGGAGTAGATTGTGTAGTTAAGAGTGTTATGACCTGGGCCGGGCCTGCCCGACCTACCCTGGAGGTCATGTGACAAGTACCCACTTTTAGTGCTAGTCAACATCGTTATTTCCTGCTAGGCCCGGGTGAGCACGATCACTACAGTCAATACCAAAAGTGATTACCGCAATCACTCTTAATATAACCCAAGAGCCCTCACCTTTGCCCTAACCTGCCCTAATAGAATAGACTATTTAAACCTCTAGCTGTTGCTGCTACCTAGGGCACAATTTAGCTCTTAATATAACTTGGTTACCTTTAATTGATCCTTTAATTAATTGATTTATTACTAGATATAATAATCTTTCTTTATTACTTTAATTAATATATTTAATCTTTATTTATTAATATAAACTATTATATATTAAGAGCTTTTATTTAAAAGGATTATTTGTATTAACCCTAAGCAATATTATTATAATATTAGCCTAACCTATATCCTTAGGAACTTCCTATTTTAAGAGAAAGGAGACTGCTATCTTTAAAGCTTTTACTAATAATAAAAGTATAAAAGAAGCTAAGTCTAAGGATAATAGGGATAATAAGTAAATTAAAGCTCTTTAAGAGAAGAATAAAAAGCTTTATAAAGAGATATAATAATTTAATATTAACTTTTAATTTTATATTAAAGAAAGTAATTAATATTTTATATATATAAAAGAGATATTTTAAAATTCTTTTAATATATAAAATATTTAGGTAAATAATTTATAGTTTATTATTATAATAAGATTAAATCTATTAATAAATAAATCTATTATATAATTATTAATAATTATATTTAAAGTTATATTAGTATTTATAAATTACTATAAGGATTTAAGTAAGATAATTAAGCTCTTAGAGCTCTTTAAGTAGAATAGTTTTATTGTAATCTTATAATAGTAGATTATATTATTAAGATTTTACTTTTAATATTTTTTATAATATTTTATATAAGAAGATCTTAAAATTTAATATATAATTAGATAAATAGAAAGTAAAATATTATATAATATAAAATTATATTTAAATAATTTTATTTATAATCTTTTAAAGTCTTAAAATAAAGAGACCTAGAAGCTATTTACTAGCTTTAATTATTTTAAAGAGAAAGTTATTAGCTTATATAGAAAGTATAATAAAAATAAGATACTATTCTTAAGATTTAAACTCTTATTTAAACTAGTTCTTATAGCTTTTATCTTTTTAACTTTTAGTATTATATTATAAAGCTTAATTAAAATAATAAAGTATTAATTAATAAATTCTATTATAATCTAAAGGAAAATATATAGAATAAAATATATAAAAAACTTAATCTACTAATTTACTTTAATAATTATATTATACTAGCTATTTAATATAATATCTATTTATATTAAAAATATATATAAAAGAAGTCTAGAAAGAGGGCTAATTAATTTACTAATATTAATTAATAATAAAACCCTTTTATATTCTATAGAATTACTATAAGACTTATAAAACTAGAGAATACCTAGTAAAGGAAAGATTTCTTATAAATAATCTATTAGAATTATAATATTAAAGGGCACCCCTTTTATAAATACTCTAAATCTAATATTAATTAGAAATTTAAACCTATACCTAAGAGATAAAGATAAATCAATATAACCTAAGCTAATATAGAACTTCAAATTATAATTTAAATAATTAAAAGAATTATTAATTAAATCCTTATATTAAAAGGCAAGGATTAATCTACTAAAAAAAAGACTTTTATTATAATTACTTAATCTTATAATATAAAAAATAAATTATATCCCTTATATTAAAATAATAAGTATAATAATATTTAAGAGAGATAGCCCTTAAAGTACTACTTAAGAACTCTAGTTTTTATAATAATAAGTAAAATTATAATTTTTAAATATTACCCTATATCTAAAGCTATTAAATAAAGAAATTATTAAAAGAGCTATTTATTAAATTTCTATATATTACTAATAGTATAAAGCTATAAAGGCTTAAAATAAAAATAAGAATTAAAGGGAACTAATATATTATTATAGTAAATAGTAGAGTTAAAATAAATTATATTTATTTAAAAATTATAAACTAACTTTAATTATTATAGAAAAATAAAGTAAATCCTTATATTATATTAAATCTAAAAGGTATTATATTTAATTATAATAATAAAGTAATAAGCTAAGAAATTAATTACCTTAAAGTTTTTATTAATAAGAAGAACTATAGTATTTTCTTTAATATTATTAGTATTAGAATAAATAATCTAATCCTAAGATATTTATAATTATATTAATATAATTTATATATTAATTAATATATTAACTAAATATAAATACTCCTTAAATATAATATAATTAGTAATATAAATAATAATAAAAAAAGATCTTAAATCTCTAGCTTTAATTATATAAAGGCTATATATAATAATAGTTTGCTATTTAAAGGAATATAATATAAGTATAAGGCTAGTTAAAAGAGAATATAGTAAAGAATTATTATTAACCTCTATATATAATTCTAATAATTTAATTAAAATCTTAAAAAGATAAAGAAAAATATTAAAGATAATTAATTAAAGAATATATTATTAAAATATTATATTTATAAATAGCTATTTATAAAAAAACTTAAGATTAGATTACTAGAGTTTAATTAATAGGATTATAAAATTATATTAAAAAATAAATGTAAGGGTTATTGACCAGGGTGATATGGTGAGATATAGAACAGGTTGTATTATAGTATATAGACTTCAATTTGGCGAGCATTCCTAGAATATCTACTGAATTTCTCTAATAAACCAAGTAGGTTATATACTATCTCTAGCTATAGTAGTGCTAGGACCTATTCTTTTATAATTATCCCCCTCTCTTTAATACTTAGTTCCTAAGTATTTATTGGTAGTTTCTCCCTTTAGGATGTATCTATATGCTTGGGCTTTTATTAAATTATAATTATTATTTATTTGGCTATTATATTATATTGTATTATAATTGTTGTTATTTGTGTGGTAGGTGTTTAGCGGGTAGTTGCTGTAGGGACCTTACTTAGTGTAGGGCTTGTATTATAGTATACCTACTGTATTTAATTAACCTATAACTATTTGTAATTCTTTATATGAATAATATTTTTTATATTATCCTTTGTATGTATATATATTTTTTCCTTTTTCTTTATCCTTACCTTTGTTACTCTTATTGTATACTTTATAAATAATTATTATATTACTTCTCTTCTAGCTTTTTATTGTATTTGTTTACTATAAGCAGTTTGCTAGCTAAATATTTGCTGAGTAATTGTTAGGTAATATGCCTTGCTTTTATTATATTATATAAAAGTATAACAACCTTTTTCTTATCTATTACTAAGGATCTATTAATACTTATTGTATTTATTGTGAGAAAGTTAATTAATCTTATAGTATAGTATATTTATATTGCTAAGTGTTCTTTGTATGTTTATTGTTAATTTAGTTAGATCTTCTAAGAGCTTATTAGTATTATGGTCTAGTACTAGAACTTTTTGATTGAGCTGGGTATATATAATATTAATGAATATAATGAAGATAATAATAATACCCCTAAGCCTTTAATAGACATTAGCTACTAGTACTTTAACCGGGTTATATATACTGCTACCAATTCCTAGCATTATACTAAGAATAATATTAAAAGTGTAGCTAGCATTTATAAAATAATTAACAAGTAGCTATCTTTATACTTACTATAGGAGGCTATTACTTAATATAAGTTAATAATATTAGACTTTTAAATTTAAGTAAGTATCCTTACTTTATATTTAGCAAGCATTTTACTTATTTACTTATAGTATAATCTGATTACTATTAGTGCCAATAACTTACACCTCTACCTAGCTTTTACTATCCCTCTTTATACTTATAATAATAGTATTACTATATCTATTAAGTACTTATTAGGTACTTTAAATTAGGCTAAGTTTATTTATATCTAGGATATTAAAGAGAGTACTTTGCCTTATTTTACTATTATATAGGAGTATAAGGTCTTGCGTGCTCTTATTGCTACTGTGGCTATAGGCTATTATAGCCCTATTTATACTATTAAGTATACTAGGAAATCTTCCATTTAGCAAGGAACTATTAGCATATCTTTACATTATATTTAGGAGGAGTCTGAGGATATATTGCCTTCTTGCTCTTCTTCTTGTCCTGAGCGTTTAGTGTCCGAGTCTAAGCCTAAGTCTATGTCCAATCCTAAGCCTTTGCTGCCTGTTATCTGTAGTTAATGTAGTTGTAGTAGCTATGGCTATAGTGGCTGTGGTGCTGCCTTTTAAGTATTTGCTTGCTAAGCTTTTATTGATTGCCCTTATGGGCTATTACTTAGTGTTTCTTGTGTGTTTATGCCTATAAGTATATTAGTTAGTAATCATTTTATTAATTATTTATTATTTTACTTATTATATTTTTATACTATTATTTTATTTCTTGTATATATATTTGTATTATTTGTAATATTTTTATATTATTTGTGGAGTGTTCTTTAAGTATTTAGTGGGTTTTTATGTATTATATTCTATTAGCTAGCCTATTTACTTAATTTAGTAAAATAATTACCCTTTATCTTTCTTGTAACTTACTATCTCTTTTACTTTCTATTCTTTGTTTTCTTCCTTTAACTTGGGGAGAATGGTTATACTTTTGCTATCTGCTTATTAAGGCTGTAGCTATAGCTCTAGTAGTAATACTAAGAAAATATTATATATATATTAGTATTATTCTAGTAAGTATACTCTATATACTTACTTTCCTATTTTCTTCTTAATAGCCACTTTAATAAATTATAATATTAGTTTTCTATTTTTAAAATGAAAATACTTAATAGATAGTCTAATAATATTCTCTAGTTGATATTCTATAGCCTGGTAGTATTAGTTATAATATTTAGCTTGTATTTCTATAGTAATTTGCTAATATTCTTATACTTATTTATATACTTAGCAAAGGGTTATTAAGTGTTCTTTAATTTCTTATACTATAGTCTTGGTATGTTTAGGGGTATAGGCTATTATTCTAGGGTAGTATTTATAGAGTGCTTATATTAGGGAGGTACTAATAGTACTATATATACTATTATTATATATAAACTCTACTTTAGGTAATTGGACTACCTATTAGCTTGGCAAGGCTTTTATATATACTTAAAGATATCTTTTTAGTATTTAATAGGTTTATTCTATTTATCTATCTATTTATAGATAGTATACAGTGGACAGTTAGCAAGCAATTACCTATTCCTTTATAAGTTCCTCCTAGAATTAGCTAGTGATTAGTTTGTCTCTATTACTTATAATCTCTTCTAGTATTCTAAACTTATATTTGATATTTTTGTAGAGGATTTGTGCTAGTTAGGCTATATTGAGTGTTTTCTTTGTTAGCAAGAATATAGCGTACTTAGTTATATAGTATATAATAATTAAGATTACATTATATTCTTTGCCATCTACTTAGGCACTACCCAATAACTTTATAATAAAGTCTATACTAATCTCTTAAAAAGGGTATGCTAGTAGGGGAAGTGATTGTAATTGCTTGTATAGCTTGTGCCTTAGCGAATGCTTGCCTTAATATACTTAATATCTTATTATATAGTCTTTAATATTATTAGCTATACCTTTCTAATAAAACTTATAGCTAATTAGTTCAAGTGTTTTATATACCTCTATATACCTAGATCTTGGGTTATTATAGTATTTTCTTAGAATTTCTTCTTTTATTATATATTGGTTAGAGATAATTAATCTTTCTTTAAAAAAGAGAGTGCCTTGTTTATTAAGGTAATACTTCCTTGGTTTGCTAGCTACTTTATGAACCTTTTCTACTTGCTGCTGATAATGTAGGTCTTTAGCTTATAGTTCTCTAACCAAGTCTTTTAGCTTGTATAAAGGTTATGATAGAAATGTTATTTTGCCTTATATAAGTTCTTTTATAATAGGGCATAGGATATATTGGTTTGGGCTAATAATCCTAGCTTTAAGTAAGTCCTTATAGTCCTTTATGGCTACTTCTTACTAAGTATTCTTTAAGTACTTATTGATATAGTCTATTACTCTTCTAGCTTACATTGTGATCATAGAGATGTATATTATATATTATGTAGGGTTAAGGGGTTCTAAGGCCTGACTGTGATCTAGGGGTAAGGAGGCCCCTCTTAGGCTAGCTCTAATAGCTTATATGTATGCCTGGGTGCTTTTGTGCTCTTCCTTAAGACTAGCAATCATTTGCTATATATCTAGCAATAGTTTATTAACTAATACTAGTTTCTTTACTAAGGTAGGCAATATATTATGGTAGGCTATCTTGCTTAGTATATAATTAGGTCTTTTAGAGAGCCTGTTGGTAGGGTTGGTTTTCCTTGGCTTATATTTAATATTGAAATCAAAAGGTATAAGCCTATATACTTAGTAGGCAAGTCTTCCTTGAAGGTCCTGTGTAGAGGTGGATATTACTTCTGTTAGGGCTGTATAGTCTATTAATAGTATGAACTTATTAGATAGCCCTAATAGATAGTAGCTCCAGTGCTCTAAGCTTTTTATAATAGTAAGAAGTTCCTATTAGCTTATAGCCTAATATTACTTTATGTCTATAAGCTTATATAACTAATAAGCAATTAATTGCCATTGGTCAGCCTATAGTTAGACTAGAATACCTAAGATAGCTTTAGCTAATATATCTATCTTTACCTATATAGGTAATGCTAGGTTTTAGTACTAGAGAATAGTTACTAAGTAAAAGGTATGCTTAAGTTCTCTTAGGGCCTCTTATACTTCTAGTAGCCAAGTAAACTCCCCAGTCTTATAGCCCTTCTTATTCCCCTTAAATAATATTATAATAGGTTCTATAATTTTTAAGTATTTGGAAATAAACTTCTTATAAAAGTTATAGAAGCCTAAGAAGACTTATACTTTTCTAAAGCTATTTGGCGCTAGCTACTTGGCGATTACTTAGACTTACCTTAGGTCTATCTTAATCTCTTTCTAGGTAATAATATACTTAAGGAAGTTGACTTCTTATTAATAGAATGTGTATTTTAATAACTTAATATATAGCTAGGCTACTTGTAGCCTTTATAAGACCTTCTTGATATCTTTTATATATTAATCTTAGTCTTAGGAATAAATAATAATATTATCTAAATAAGCAATATAGTATATATCTAATAGCTTGGCAAGTATACAATGGATATATACTTAGAAGGTTATAGGTATGTTTATAAGCCCAAATAGTATAACTATATATTGAAAATAGCTATATTTTATATAAAAAGCGGTCTTCTAATGGTCGGTGGGTTTAATGCTAATATGATAGTAAGTATCCCTAAGATCTATTTTAGTAATCTATTTTGCTCTAGTAAGGTAGTCTAATAAGTTGCTAATTAGTAGCAAGGGGTAATGGTTTTTAATGGTTATTATATTTAGCCTTTTATAGTTAATATATAGTCTTAAGGTACTGTTCTTTTTGAGTATAAAAAGGACTAGTGCCCTGGCCTTACTTATAGAGTCTTCTATCCGCCCATTTACTATATTCTCTACTATATAATCCTATAGGACCTCTTATTACTTTCTATTAATTAGGTAGATTGGTCTATATAGTGGCTTCTTTCCTTCTTAAAGGTTAATAGTATATTTTACTTCTTTTAGTATTGGTAGTTTCCTTGCCTTTTCTTTATTAAATGCTTATATATAGTTCTTAAGCTCTATAGATAGGGCTACTTCTCCTTCTTTAACTTCCTTATTTAAGGCAGCTATTAGCTACTCATTTAGTAAGAGCATACTATAGATATATATAACTTGGGCTTGTTCTTGGTTCTCTATTAGCTCCTTTGTAAATGTTTTAGTATTTATAATTATAATTAATTTATAGCTCTAGAAGCAAGCCCTAGTATTTATTATAATACCTTCTTTACCTATAGAGCTAATAGATAGTAAGAGATTATTAGCCCCAATAGGTCTAGTTGCTTTGGTAAATGCTTGCTGGATTTTCTATAGAAACTCTTTAGAATTAATTAAAAAGAAGATTAACCAATAGACTTGCCCTAGTAGCTTTACAATTCTATCGTAGCTAGTAAGGCTTAGTACTTTTTTATTAATTACTTTCTTTAAGTCTAGTTTCTTTACTAGCCTAATACTAATTAAGTCTACTTATAAGTATATATCTATATCTACCTAGATTACTTCCTCTTTAAGCGCTTAAAGAACAATTGCCTTGCCTTTAACAACTTTCCTAATAGGAATTATCTCTAATCTTGGCATTAGGATACCAAGCTTAGCCCCTATGCCTTCTCATTTCCCAAAGAATCTAGCTCCTTAACTCTAGTATTAATAGCTTATATTTATACCTTTAGTTAAGCTAGTTTAGCTTATAGCTGCCCTATAGCTCATTAGAACTAAGTATACTTAAAACTAAAGTAGTCCTGCCTCTTGTTATTAAGGTACCTTATAGTAGAGTAACTCCTTATTAACCCTTCTCTAAACATTCTCTACTAATTAGTATTAAATATAAGAGAATTTTATAATCTTTTACTCTAAGATCTTATTTTAGTTTTTTAATTATACAAGTACTAGCTCCTTAAGTACTTATAATATTAGTTTAAGGGTTAGAACTTTCTAGATCCTTTCTTAGTTATTTCTAGGTATAGTCTTTTATTCCAATTATCCCTCAATTATTTAATGCTATTATATATATAAGGCTATAGCCTTTCTACCTTATAAGCTACTTTCCTAACCTTTTATAAGAGAATATATAGTCATCTCATTTCCTTCTTTAGGTCCCTATTCAGCTTATAATAGTACTAATAGGCTAGATTAGGTCTATCTTCTAGACCTTATATACTAAGAGATATATGTATTATGCTCTATATATTAAAATAGTCTATTAATAACTATTTACTACCTTATTATAAATCCAGAAGGTTATCTCTTAATTGGATTTCCCTAGATTCTAAATCAACATACTTTTTATAAATAAAATCTAGAAAATCCTACTAAGATAAATTATTAAGGCTTATAGTATGGTTTCTCCATTAGGTCTATAGATAATATAAAAACCTAATTATAGCCCATTCAATTTTTATAGGTCTAAATAGCCCCTTTATAGACTATTCCCCGACTCTATCATACAAATCCAATCATCCACTTATACACTTATTACACTATCTTAAAGAATAATACAATTATATATTAAAGGCTTGTCCCAATCCTTCCTTTATATATATTATAGTTAATCTATTAGCTTTTATAATAGCTTGGTTTGGGTAGACTATTATTATACTATAATTTATAATAAGGTTTGAAAACTTTTTCCTTTAATTGTACATTCCTTATACAGAGAAGGCAATAAGCTATTATTATAACCCATAGCCCTATACAATATCTCTACTCTTTTATAAGTTTCTAATCTTCCTCTCGAGAAGGGTCTAGGGCTATAAGGCTTATGCCCCCTATCTAAGGTATAATTAGTAGGGGTATATTCATATTATTGCTCACTAGGTCCCTTAAATCCTTACTTTAGGTCTAGGTCTAACACTTCCATTTACTATATATTCCTTACTTATTTTTTAATTATAGCTAAAAGCTTGATTATTAAGGCTAATTGGTCTTCTATAGTACCTTAGTATTTTAATAGAATACAATTACTTATAGGTAGCTTAAATAATTCATTTACCCACTGTACACTCGGAGAGTATTTACTAATATTATTTATTATCTATACATCCTTAATAATCATATTAATTACCTAAAAGATATAAAAATTAAAGAATTATAAAGGTTATTAACTAGGGTAATATAATAAGATATAGAATAGGTTATATTATAATATATAGACTTTAACTTGGCAAGCATTCCTAGAATATTCACCAAACTTCTCTAATAAACTAAGTAGGTCACACACCACCTCTAGCCACAGTGGTGCTAGGACCCACTCTCTTACAATAAAGTAAATACTTATTTCTTTCTAATTTATAATCTTAATTAAGTAGAATTAAATACTTTAAAGAAGTATATTAAAGATATACTATAAAAAGAATATATATAAGTATTAAGCTTTAAAGCTAATTATCTAGTGATATTTGTTTTAAAGAAGAATAGAAAACTTTGCTTTATTATAAACTATTAATAGCTTAATAATATTACTATTAAAGATTATATACTTTTACTATTTATCTATAAAATAAAGGATAGGCTATATAAAATAAAGGTATTTATTATAATTAATCTAAAGAAAGTTTATAACTTAATTAGAATTAAAAAAGAAAATAAATAGAAAATTACCTTTTAAATAAAATTTAGATTATTTAAGTATTTAATAATATTCTTTAAATTTATTAATATATTAATATCCTTTTAAAGGATAATTAATTATATACTATAGGAATACTTAGATATCTTTATTATTTACTATTTAAATAATATATCTATCTTTTTAAAAAATAAAGAAGAGTATAAGTAATATATTTATTAGATTTTAAAAGCTCTTTAAGATATTTAATTGCTAATTAAATCTAAGAAAAGTATATTCTATACTAAGAAAGTAAAATTTTTAAAATATATTATCTTATATAATAAGATATAAATAAACTTAAAGAAAATTATTATAATAAAGAATTAAAAGGTATTAGATAATCTTACTAAAGTATAATTATTCCTTAGATTTGCTAATTACTATTATAAGTTTATTAAGAACTTTAAATAAATTATAAAATCTCTAATTGCTCTTATAAGAAAAGGAATACCTTTTAGCTAGGGATTAAAAGCCTAAGAAGTATTTAATTAATTAAGAGATATTATTATAATTATACTAATACTTATAATATTTAATCTTAATTAATTAATTAAATTAGAAATAGACTTCTCTAATTATACTATTAGAGCCTAGATTAAATAAAGAGATAATTAAAAGAAACTATACCCTATTATATTTTACTTATATAAGCTATAAAAAGCTAAGCTTAATTATTCTATTTATAATAAGAAATTCCTAGCTATTATTAATACCTTTAAAGAGTTTTAATAATATCTCTTTAAAAATTAATATAAGATTATAATATTTATAGATTATAAGAATATCTTATATTTTATAATTATTTAAAAACTTAATAAATAATAGCTATAATATACTAAATACCTATTTAAATTTAATTATTATATTATATATATTAAAGGCACTAAGAATACTTAAGTTAATACAATTAACTAATACATTAACTATTAAAAAGGAAAGAGGGTAATTATAGAAAAGCTACTATAATACATGCTAGAAGAAGACCTTAAATAGGCTCCTATTAATAGAATAATAATTAAAACTAAAAAGATTATTACTACTATTTAAAGAGGGCAATAGTACAAAGTATATACTACCCTTAAATATTAATTACTATATAAGATAGCTTTAAAGAATTGTAAGTAAGAAGGCTCTAAGGTAGCCTTAAGGACTTATAATTTGGAAGCTTTAAAGCAATTATAATCCCCTAAAGCTACTATATATAACCTAGCAATAATAGAGACAGGCTCAAGCTAATTATAATCTCTTAAAGCTGCCCTTTAGTCTAATAGTATTTAGGGAAAAACTCCTAGAAATATATATATAATAAAATAAGGTAATTTACTATTATAAAAGATTAAAAAGTATAATAAGTTACTTTTAAAAGATAAATAGATTATATATTTATAGGTTCCTAATAAATTATAGGATAATCTAATTAAAGAGGTTTATAAGTACTCTTTAAATAATTATAAAGAAATTAATAAAACTTTTAAGTAAATTAAATAGATATTTTTCTTTAATTATATAAAAAAAAAGATAAAAGTTATTATTAAATAATACTTACTTTACTAATAGATAAAGTTATTATAATATAAACTATATAGTAAATTATAATTTATTTTAATTACTATAAGATTATAGGAATTAATTACTATAAACTTTATTACTAATCTACTATTATCTATAGATCTTACTATTAGTAAATATTATAATACTATTTTTATTATTATTAATTATTTTATAAAGTTTATTTATTATATTTCTTATAAAAAGGCTATAAGTAAAAAGCAATTTATATATCTTTTCTTTTAATATATAATTATAATATATAGACTATTAATTAAGATTATTTCTAACTATAAATAGCTATTTATATTTAAGTTTTAATAAGAATTAATAGCTTTTATAAATCTATAGTATAAGCTTACTATTACCTTTTAATTCTAAATTAATAGATAGATTAAGAGATAAAATTAAAAGATTAAGTATTATTTATAATACTATATTAACTATAAGTAAATAAATTAAATAAAAAAGCTTTTAATTATTTAACTTACTCTTAATATATCTTATTAATTAAGTATTAAAATTATATTTATATTTACTAACTTTAGATTTATACTTAATATATTCTAATTTAAATTAAAAAGATTATTAAGTATAAAGGTATTACTAAAATTTAAATAAATATAATAATTATACTTTAAAATAAAGATAGAATTTAAATTTATTTATATATAAATAAAGAAGTATTATAACCCTAAATAAATAGAAGGACTATTCTTTAAGAAAAGGGATATAGTCCTTCTAACTACTAAAAACATTATTATAAAATAATAAAATAAAAAACTTAATCTTAAGTATCTAGGGCTATATTCTATTAAAAAGAAAATCTCAAAAAATAACTATAAGCTTAACCTACTAAAGAATATTAAGATTTATTTAATCTTTTATATTTCCTTACTTAAATTAATTACTAATACTATTATAATAAATATAAGATTATATATTAAGCTAGTAATTAAACTATAAAAAGAATATACTATTAAAAAGATCCTAAAAAAAGGTACTATTAATAAAAAAGTATATTATTATATAAAATAGACTAGCTATAATAAGAAAATCTAAAAACTACTATAAAACCTTATATATTACTTAAAGAAATTAAATAAATTTCTTTAAAAAGAATAATAATAAAACTTACAAATATAGAACTAAAGTTAGTAAGAATAGCCTCCCTATCTACTACTAAAGCCTATTCTTTATCCTCTAACTTAACTAATACCTAATTAATAAGGCTAATCCCTTTTACCTTTAATAAATACTTCTATTTATATAATCTTATAAAATATACTAAAGCCTTATTTATTTTTACTTAGATAATAAGTAGTTCTTTCTTTGCCTCTTCTTTAATATAATCTAATTTATTAATATTATTATTATAATAATCTATTATAAAAATTATTAAATCTAAAAAATTATATTTTAATAAGAGAGATATTACCTATAAACTATATTAAAAATATAAATACTATTATAAGTATAAGTAGCTTTAATATACTTATTATACTTAATAGAACTTAATATATATATAATATACTATAAACCCTTAAAGAAATATTAAATATAAGGTATAATATAGCTATTATACTAGACAATTTTCCTTACTAAAGCAAGCTAATAATAAGAGAAATTACTAAATATAATATTAATATATAAAAAGAAAGAAAATAAAAGCACCCTAGATACCTATACCTAGTATATAGACCCACTAGCCTTAGGGACAAGACCTTCGAAGAGAAGACATCATGTTATGTGTAACGGGCCGGTCGGTTCCAACTATATTAAACCAATTAGAGTGTAAGGTTTATTGTTAGCAATGTGGTCAAGTATGTATTGGTAATTGAGCAAGTATAAGGGTATTTATAAGAGGTATTATATCTAGTAATAGTTAAAGATATTTAAGGTAATTAAATTATATTGAAAGTTGATTAGGATTGTTTTTTATGGTAGGCTGTGATCTGTTTATATACTTTTATATTTAAGGTTTTGTTATTGTAATAGTTAAATGGAGTTGGTTTGATCTTATTTTTTGTAGTCTTTGGCTAAGTTAAATGGGGTATATTTGACTTTGTTTTTATTAGTTAATTATATAGGTCTAGGGTAGCTTTAAGTTGATTGGTTAGGATTCTACCTAGGGTTATTATCTTTAGGTGCTTGGATTATAATATAATATTCTCTCTTTATTAGTTTTATTTTAAGGCTAGGTAAATAGGCTGGTTTTCTTATTTATAGTTACTATATATTATTTTTATTTTTATTTTTATTATTTTAGATATTAATAGGATATTAGATTATATTACTAAGGTTATATTTTATTTTAAGGTAATTAAAGCTTATTAAAAAGATATTATTAAATTAATTAATAAATTTGGTTTTAAAATACTTTATTATTTAGCTTATTTTTATATTAAATAGCTTTTTTACATAATAATTAAGGGAAAAAATTATTATAAATTTTATATAAAGAAGAAATACTTTAGTTATAATTTTAAGGGTATTTTTACTTAAGTATATAAATATACTTTTTTCTTTTATTTTACTTTTAATATTTATTTTACTTAATTAAATATATTTTTTATAAGAAGAATTAGATTAATATAAAGAAAAAGAAAACTAAGGTAGATTTAATAAATACTTTAGTATAATTATAATAATTATATATTTAGAAATATTATTTATATAAGAAGATAAAGGAAATAATTTCTTAGGATTATAAGGATTTGGATAAATTAGAGAAAAAGAAATAGATAAAGGTATTAATATTATTAAAGGTATAATTGCTTAAGGATTATAAGATTATTGATTAGAGTGGCTTGCTTGAGTTTTTTTATATTAATTTTAAAGAAATGCTTTTAATAGCTTTAAGTAGTATATAAGGTATATAGGAGGTTTTTATAAATTTTTACTTTTATTATATTTTTTTTATTTTATTAGGAAATATTTATTACTTTTTTTTTTTTTTAATATTTTTTTTATTATATATTCTTTTTTTATAGGAATTATTTTTAGTTTGATTTTATATTTTATATTAACTTTAATTATATCTTTTATTAGTTTAAGTAAGGAAATATAAAAGATTAGATAGATTAGTATAGTATTTAATAATTTGAGTTTATAGTTATTTTTTAAGATTTTTTTAATAATTTTATAAGATCTAATATATTTAAAATTTAACTTTTTGTTTTATTAATTTATAGTAAGGTTTTTTATTATTAAATAGATTATATTTCCTTTTAAGAAGAATAGTCCCTTTAGCCTTTTAAGGTTATAGTATTTTTTTATTATTAATTTTATAAATTCTAGCTTAGTTTTTAGATTTTTATATAGTTTTTATAGTTTATTATTTTTTATTAATACTTTTTTATTAAGAATATTTATTTAAAATAGTTAGAAGATATTTAAATTAAAGTTAAAGTTAGTAAATATAGGAGTCTTTTTAATTATTAAGTAGATTAAGATATTATATATAAGTATTATAATAGGTAATTTTTTTATTTAATTTGTTTATTTATAGTTAATATAATATTATAGGTATACTTTGATTTTTTAATTTTATTATTTAGTCTATTTATTAATTAAAGGTCTAAATGTAATAGTAAGTTTAAAGTTTAATTCTATTAGTATTATAAGGCTTTATTAAAACTTTAAGGTAAATATTAATTTTTTATTTATTAGGATTTTATTAGGTAATCTATATATTATTATAATATATTAAAAAAAGATATATATAAATTTCTTAACTAAAGTTATTTCTTAGTAAGAAATATAATATATTATTTTTATAAAATAATTAATAATAACTAGAATACTATTATAGTAAACTTTTATAATTAGATTTATTAAGAGAGATAGTTTTATAATAAAGTTTATTATAATTAAGTCTTATAGTTATTTTACTATTAGTAATAGTTATAGTTCTTTATAGGGTTTATATTATAAGGATCTTATTTTTTAATAGAGATTATATTTCTTTATAAGGTTAATAATTTTTTATTTTATTTTACTAAAGGAAAATATTTATTTAATTTATTTAAGGGTTTTATAGATTCCTTTATATTTATATAGTAAGTATTTATATATATATTTTAAAAGGTTTTTTTATTTCTCCTTTAGTACTTATAGTTTATTAGTTTTTTTATTATTTAATAGAATATTATTATATTTTTTAATTTCTTTTAATAAAAGTATTTTTTATTTTATAAGGTAGATAGTAAATTTTAATTAGATATATTTTTTAAATAGTTTTATATATATAGTAATAATAAGTTTCTTTGTTTTAATAGTTATTTTATTAATTAGGGCTTGTTTTAGGTAATTCTTATTATTATAGATAAGTAATTGTTTTATTATTTTTATTTTTTTTATATTATAATTTAAGTAGTGGCTAATTATATTAGTATATTTATTTTTTATTTTTTTAATATAAATAATTTAATAATTAAATTTAAAAAGGTATTTAATATATTTAAGTTATTTTTTATTAAGTTGTTATATTATTGTAAAGTAGGAGATATTTTTATAGTCTATATATATTATAATTTTATAATTATTTTCTAAAAGATAATATTTAAATTTTTTAAAAGTATTAATAATTATAAGAAATTCTTTATTATAAATAAAGTAATTTAGTTTTAATTTATATAATTTATATAAGTAAAATGCAATAGGATATAAAATACCTTTTTTATCTTATTATTCTATTTGAGCTTCTAATATATAATTTAAGAAGTCTATTTCTAATTTAATTAGTTTATTTAGGTTGAATGTGGCTAGAATAGGTTCTTTTATAATAATATTGTAGAGGGTTTTAAAGGCTTCTTAGGCTTTTTTATTTTATTTAAATATTTCTTTTTTTTTTATTAAGGCTATAAGTAGTATTACTATTTTACTAAATCCTTTAATAAATTATTAGTAGTAGTTTATAAATTTAAGGAATCCTTAGATTTTCTTTATATTCTTAGGGATTTTCTATTCTTATATTATAGTAACTTTCTTAGGATTTATATAAATTTAATTAAAAGTAATAATATATTTTAAAAATTCTACTTTATTAATATAAAATTTACTTTTTTTAGATTTAATTAATAACTTAGTATTTTATAAGGCTTTTAAGATTTTATAGATATATTTTGTATATTTTTCTTTATTTTTAGAGAAGATTAGAATATTATTTAAATAATATATAATAAAGATATTTAAATATTTATAAAGTATATTATTTATTATATATTAAAATATTATTAGTATATTTATAAGTCTAAAAGGTATAATAAGATATTTAAATAATTTAAACTTTATTTAAAAAGTAGTTTTCTATTTATATCCTTCTTTAATATATATAAGATTATAGGCTTTTTTAAGATTAAGAGTAGTAAATATTATAGTATTATATAGCCTATCTTTTATTTTATTAATTAAAAGTAATAGAATTTAATCTTTAATAGTAATATTATTAAGCTATTAATAGTTTATAATAAGTTATAATTTTTTATTTTTCTTAGATATAAATATAATAAGGTATTTAACTTTAAAATTTAAGATATAAATATATTTTTTTTATAGTATATCTTTAATATATTTCTTTAAAATATTAAGTTTAGTTTAATTGAGATTATAAATAGGGTAAAATTAAATATTTAATTTATCTTTAAAAATAATTTTATAATTTTATTAATTAAACTTAAGTAATTCTATTTCTAATTCTTTTATAAAGAATTATTTATATATTTTATATTAAAATAGTATATTTTTTAATTAATTATTTATTTTTTCTTTTATTTCTTTAAAGCTATTATTAATTTATTAAAATTATATTTTAAGTAAAGAAATAGTTTATTATTTTTATTATTTTTATTTATTCTTATATTTATATTTTATTTCTTTAAATAATAAAATTACCTTTTTACTTAAATCTTTTACTTAACTAGGGCTAAAAGGGTAAGATCTCTTATAATACTTAGAAATATTACTAATTATATTATACTTCTTTAATATTTATATTTAATTAATATACTAATAGATATTTAGATTATAATAATATAATTATAAATACTTTAAAATAATTTTATTATCTTTAATATTTATAATATTAAAGGTAATTTCTTAATTCTTTTCTTTAATAAATACTTTAAAATAATTAATTTCTCTTTATATAATTCTATTATTATAATTAAATATTATATCTTTAATATTTATAATATTATAAGGCTTTAATTTTATTTATTATAATAATTAGAGTTTATTAACTATTTAAAAATAAATATAATTTCTCTTAGCTTTATTATTTACTATAATATTATATTATTTCCTACTAATTCTTATATATATTTTTAGTCTATATTAAGGCTATTTTATAATAATAATATATAAAGCCTTAGTAAGGAGTTCTTTTAGTAACTTTATAGATTAATTACCTTACTATTCCTATTACTCTTTTATAGGGAGTGTTCTTTTTTTAAAAGTTCTTTAAGATTATATTAGTCTTATACCTTTAAGGTAGTATATTTATTATATTTAGGGTCTAGGTATTAGTCTTATAGAAGGTCTTTGTAATTTAAGGGGTCTTTCTTATATTTTATATAGGCTATAGAGTTATTAGGTCTTTATTAGCTTATAAATATTTATTTATTATAAGGTCTATTTAATACTTATTTAATAGGCTTGTCTATTAGTCTAGTAGGGAAATATTTATTACTTTACTTCTTTTTTAGGTATATAAGGTATATATTTTAGTAGTAATAGAATTATATAATCTTAATATATTATTTATTTAAAGGGTCTAATCTTAGATTATTTTAGTTTTTAAATTAAATAGGTATAGGTTTATTTTTTGTAATTACTTTAGATTTTATTATAAGGTAAATATTAGGTTTTATATTATTATATTTCTATAGTAATTAGTTGAATATAATATTTTACTTTTTTTAGTAGTAGTGGCCTTTCTTATTGCTTTCTATTATATCTTACTATTTTAGGATATTTATATTAAGATTAATATTAATATTAAAAATAATTATAGGAATACTTATTTTAAAGGCTTATTTATAATTATCTAATTATAAGTATAAGATTCCTTTTTATTTTATATTTTAATATTATTAAATATACTTATTGATCTTTTATTAATCTATAAGAGGTATATTTTAAACTATAGTAAGGATAATCCCTTCTTATTAAAGTATATTTCCTTCTAATATTAGGATCTAATCCTTAGATATTTTATTTTTTCTTATTATAGTTAGGGTACTATTTATTATTCCTAGGATTTTCTATACTTTTAATATAGATTTAAACTTATTCTCTATTTTTAGCTTATTATATTTAAAGCTCTTATACTCTTTCTTATTATAATTATAATAGGTAACCTTAGATAGATCTAGTTATTATTATTAGGTAGTTCTAAGTTCTATTACTCCTAAGGTAATCCTATAGAAAGTTAAAGTATTATTAATTTTTATAAAGATATTAGAGGTATATTTCTTATTTAATCTTTTCTCTAATTTTCTTTTAAATTAGTAATTATTAATTCTAATTGTATAGGCTATATAAGTTTTAAATTTCTTAGGAAGTTCTATTTATTAGCTAATTTTATCTTTAATATTATCCTTTAATTCTTAATAGAATTTATTAATTAGGGTTTTATTATTCTAATTAAGTTTAATAGTATAATATTAGAAATTAAATAAGTAAGTACTATAAGCTTTAGTTTACTTAAGCTCCTTAAGTTTTTATAAGGCTTATTATTATTTATTAATTATATTAAAGTAATTAATTAATTCTTTTTTAAAATTCTTAAAGCTATTAAATACTTTATTAATCTTAATAGATTACTCTATAATAATATTTTCTATAAATTTCTTAAGATATAATTATATAATTTAAAGTACTTTTCCTTTTAACTTTCCTATAATATATTATATTTTAAGCTATTCTTACTTAAAGGTACTTAAATAGAAAGTATAATAGCTCTTTATTTAGATTAATTATTCTTAAAAGGTAATTAAGCTACTATTCTATATTAGAGGTTCCTTTAGTTTAAGGATTTCTCTATAGTCCTTTTTAATAATTAAGAAATTATTTATTTCTTTAAGGTATTATTTATATTAAATACTTTATTTAAATTACTTATTATTAAGATTATTAATAATATTTTAAAGATTATTAATTTTATTATTCTTCTAGCTTATAATTATATTAAAATTAATAATAAAATAATTAATAGCTCTTTAAATATACTAATTGTCCTTTTCTAGCTATTTAATCTTTCCCTTTAAATTATCTTTCTCTTTTTCTTCTTTTAAAAATTCTTCTATTTTAATATTTCTATTTATATCTATATTAGGGGAAATCTTAGAGGTTTAATTCTAAGATCCCTAGGTAGAGGATATAGCTTTAAATATAATTAATATTGCTTAATTATTAATATAAATAACCAATTAAATAAGAGCTTTTAATATATAATAGGCCAATTGGTTTTAATTATATTAAATTAATTAAAATATAAGGTTTATTATTAGTAGTATAATTAGGCATATATTAATAATTAAGTAAATATAAGGATATTTATAAAAGGTATTATATCTAATAATAATTAAAGATATTTAAAATAACCAAATTATATTGAAAGCTAATTAGGACTGTTCCTTACAGTAGGCCGTGATCTGTCTATATACTTCTATATCTAAGGTTCTATTATCACAATAGTTAAATAGAGTCAATTCGACCTTGTTCATTATAGTCTTCGGCTAAGTCAAACAGGGTATATTCAACTCTATTCTCATTGGTTGGTTATATAGGTCTAGGGTAGCTTTAAGTTGATTGGTTAGGATTCTGCCCAGGGTTACCGCCTTTAGGTGCCTGGGTCATAACATTATGACCTAGGCCAGGCCTACCCGACCTACCCTAGAGGTCATATAACAAGTACCCACTTTTAGTGCTAGTCAACATCGTTATTTCCTGCTAGGCCCAGGTGAGCGCGATCACTACAGTCAATACCAAAAGTGATCACCGCGATCACTCTCAATGTGACCCAAGAGCCCTCACCTTTACCCTAACCTGCCCTAATAGAATAGACTATTTAAACCTCTAGCTATTGCTGCCACCTAGGGCACAACTCAGCTCTCAATACAACTTGGTTACCTTTAATTGATCCTTTGACCAATTGACCTATTACCAGATGTAACAATCTTCCTTTGTTACTCTAACTGACGTGCCTGATCTTTATCTGTTAACACAAACCGTTACAAAGAGTTTAATAGGGTAGTATGTAACGAACTGGATTCACGACTGGGGTGGCGTAACGGTCTGGTCAATTCCCAACTATGGTAAACCAATCAGAGTCGATAGGGTTTATGTTGGCAGAGAAGTCAGGCGCGTTATCGTAATACTGAGCAATAAGGTTTCTTCACGTGGTGTTACATCTAGTAATAGTCAATGGTAGATTGAGGTAACCAAGTTGTATTGAAAGCTGATCGGTACCATCCATTGCTGTTGGAACCGATCCGTCTATATACTTGTACTGGCTTACGGGCTCACGTTGGTGATCCGTATTCTTGTTGGTGATCCAGTTCTTGGATCACACTGGCTCACGCCGTGATCCAAGTGATCCTAATCTAATTGGCTAGAATATGTGGGTCTGCGTAGGTTCTGCCATGGCTTACTGCCTGGTCTCCTGTGTGGTCGGGCATGGGTCATGACATCTTAGGTTTCTAGGTAGCTTCTACTTATAGAAGGTTAGTGTAACGGTTCGTGTTAATAGATAAAGATCAGGCACGTCGGTTAGAGCAACAAAGGAAGATAGTTACGTCTGGTAATAGGTCAATTGGTCAGGCAGATCAATTGAAGGTAACCAAGTTGTATTGAGAGCTGAGTTGTGCCCTAATGGCAACAACTCCTAGAGGTTTTAAATATTCCCTTCTATTAGGGCAGGTTAGGGCAAAAGTGAGGGCTCTTGGGTCACATTGAGAGTGATCACGGTGATCACTTTTGGTGTTAACTGCAGTGATCGCGCTCACCCGGGCCTAGCAGGGAATAACGATTTTGACTAGCACCAAAAGTGGATCACTGTTACATGACCTCCAGGGTAGGTCGGGCAGGCCTGGCCCAGGTCATAATAATTGGAAGCTATACGTGACTCGTTAGTCTTATGTATTTAAAGAAGAGTTATAATAAATTTATTAAAATAATAATCTATTATAAAATTACTTATTCTTTAAATAATTATTTAATATTTATTCTTTATATATTTTACTTTAAATAATATTAAAAAAATTATAATAATTCTTATATTATTTTTATATAATTTATCCATTAAATATTTTACCTAAATTCCTTTTATTATACCTTCTATTTCTAATTATAATAAAATTGCTATAATAATCTTATTATAATGAAAAATAACTTTATAATAACTTTAGTACAATAATCATTCCTTCTTATTATATATATATTCTCGGGATATTATAGTCCGAGCATTGGGATTATCTAATCCATGCCAATCTAATCGTGGTCCGTGCGTATTACTGGACAAGATCGTAGTATATCCCTTATAATTAAAACCAATCTATTTATATACTTATTTTTAACTTATAAACTTACATTAATAATCTGTTATTAGTATTAGTAATCTATCTTAGATCACACTAGCTCACACCATAATTTAAGTAATCCTAATCTAATTAACTAGAATATGTGGGTCTACATCGGTTCTGCCGTGGCTTACCGCCTGGTCTCCTGTAGTCATGACATTCCACGACCCAAAGAAAACCCCTGATTCTGATTTTGACCATACTTGGCGTGGCAAGGCTTGATCAAATCTCCACAACAGCTGAGACTCAAACCAATAGCTTCAAGTAACTAGGCTCTAGCGCTGCCCATAAACCGGAAAAGTGTTCAAAAGAAGTAAGCAGGTTTGTTGGTCGAGACTAGCGACCTTGCGCTATTCCTGATGAGGAACACGCCTGTCTTTCTCGCTACACATATCAGGGCCGAAGGCGATTCTAGACTTCGCGGATGTCGGTGGCGGAAGACTCCACTATAAATTTTGTCAGTAAATAAATAAGCCATTGTTGCCATTGTTACCATCCGTCATTGTTGCTCCACGGCTGATCCATTCCCAGTACATTCTATTAGTCGCAATGGTGTCTTTCAAAGGCCTTCTTCTTGTTCTAGCGTTGGGAACAAATGTCCTTGCCCAGCCCGCACCAGATGTGACCTGCTCCACCAAACTTGGTGCCAAGTCTACTAAGTACATCCTCTCCAAGACTTCCACCAAGACCAAAACCATCACCCAAACACAAAAGGTCTACACGAGCAAGGATACAACCGTGACCCCAAAGCCAAAGACAGTCACAATCAGCGAGACCAAAACGATCACGCATACCTCCACTGCCTCTGGGGAGACAGACACTGCCACTGCCTGGGACACTAGTAAGATTGAGCTTATATGTTGTGTTACCGAGCTTGCCGCTGACAGACCCTAGTAACGTCTACCGATTTCACCACCAACACGGACACTACAACATTCAACGAAGTATCCACAACAACCATAACATCTACCTCGACCACCACCATCCCGACTCCTGCCGGCTTTACACCCATCAAGAATGGTGGTGGTTGGACGGCCAAGAAGCGCGATGCCGAGTCCCTCGTAGGTAGAGCTGTGAAGAAGGACACCATTCTGGTCCAGTGCCCCAAGAACTCTAAGCCCCAGTTGTACCCTCCTCAATACCCACAGAGTGTTGATTGCGTCCGCACTGTT
Source organism: Calonectria hongkongensis (assembly GCA_017140755.1). Lineage (NCBI taxonomy): Eukaryota > Fungi > Ascomycota > Sordariomycetes > Hypocreales > Nectriaceae > Calonectria > Calonectria hongkongensis. The sequence continues at coordinate 1,254,330 of JAACJA010000014.1, forward strand.
TCCAAGACGGTAACCAAGAAAATCACTGTTGCTGTTAAGGGCAAAACCACAACCCTTGCACCTCAAACTAAGACAAACACTGCTACTGTCACGGAAACCGCTACTACCACTGAATATCCCCCCAATGTCTCGACCACAGTGACATCGACCACTTCCACCACCGTTACAAGCACAGTGAATACCCTTGAATCCACCACAATTACTGCTACATGTAAGTAATAACCCTCCCGGGCCTTCATCTACTCAAATAACTGACAAGCTCTAGCTACTGTCGAGAACGTTGCCAGCGAAACATTCGTCGCAGCTTGTGGTAATGACAATATCGCTGGGACTGTTAATGGAGGACAGTTAATTAAAACCTTTGGTTCAACTGTCGGCCCTCCTCAACTGGCCGGATCGACTGCATCTCAATACGACTGCTGCGTCCTCTGCATGAACACGCCCAATTGCAAGGGATCCTTCTCTTGGGGCAGCTCTTGTTACGTTTATGCCTCTGGCACCTGCACACCTGGACAAACTGGCGGAATTTCATACTATACTGGCAACACAGGCTCACCTGCCCTAGTAAGCAATGGTCAGTGTGGTATGTTCTCGTATGCTGGAACCTCGCCTTTCGGTTGAGCTCATTGCGAGAAAGACACTTATAAACCCCATTATGGGAAACCCAGTTATCTAATTATAATCTTTACAATAAGTTTGCTTGAGAAATGGCAGCCTCAAAGCCCTAGGTACCAGTCGTAGGGAATTCTGCCAGAATTCCACTTGGAATTATTATATAAAAGCCATTATATACATTATATAGAATTCCATTCGTACTAGATTCCATACTTAATTAACTACTTGACGCAATTTAAGATTGTTCAAGGTTAATATAACAGTCTGGTCAGTTCCTAACTGTGTGAACCAATCGGAGTCGATAGAATTTATGACCCAGACCAACCTACCCGGGAGTCAAACGGCAACACCAATAAAAGGTCAGCTAGATCCATATTATCCAGCAGTAGAGAAGGCCTCAGCATAGCCAATTGAAAGGCACAACTTGGAGCGAAATACCTTAGCATCAGGGCACTATTCGCTCCAAAAGCTCACTTAGACAACCATACATATATTTAAGACTTCTAAGAGTTACTGCCATCAAGGGCACAAACTCATCTCTCAATACAATGTGGTTACCTTCAATTGATCTGTCCGACGAATTGACCTATTACTAGATGTAATATCTTTCCCTTATTGTTCAAACCGGCGTGCCTGATCCTGCCTGCCAACATAGACCGTTGCAGCTATTAACCGCTGTACCATAGGGTAAAAGAGAGGTTAATAATCGCTATTGCAGCAATTATCACAGCATACAACAGCCCCTATAAAGGTATGATTGGATAGCCTAAAAACTAAAACAAAAAACAAAAAGGGTACAACCTCAAACTAAGTACACCAAGATAGACTATTCTTCTATTTTTTTTTAAATAAACTTTCAAAACCTATTTAAAATAACTTAGAACTCTACTTATTAAGCCAATTAATACAGCTAAATTTATCTCCACCGGGCCGTAACATATTACTTACCTAACCCACTAAATTAACTAAAGCTAACACAAGCACAGTGACTCAATACAAAGCACGCAAAAGAGACTCAAGTAAGCTATATTATAAATTTCAACGGTTAATATTGAAATTTTATTACTCAACTATGTAACCACTACTTAACTCTGGTGTCCTTCACTGTATCAAGATATTTGCGACAACCAATTGTTCGTAAACCGACTCCTCCTTTACAAATTTTCCATACTTCTTAAGAATAGCATCATAGTCAGTTTGATTCATATGGTCTTTCTTTCACCCATAAGCCGCAATCATCATACTGATCCCACTTCCATCTCAGTCCAACAACACTGCTATTTGGATTTTCTGCCTCATCTCTCACAAATTTGAAAACCCCCACGGTCCAGTAATCCCAATCTATCATACCTTTGGCCAAAATCTCATCATGATTTGCCGGAAGAAAAGTAAGAGAATCCTTATTGAACGGCTCTAGTTCACATAGCGATTCTTTTTGGTTAGCAAAGACGACAACGAGTCCAGACTTGGAGGTTTGACTTTTAACAATCTTAATTGTGGATGCCCCAAGGCCACGATAGCTTCCCAAAAGCTCATCCGGACGACAGTCATATCGATGAACATCTCTATGCTTATTCCAACTGGTGATCATGTCTTCGTGCATCTTGAGACGGTCATCTCGTGACGCTTCCAATGAGGGTATCAGGTTGATCTTCGGTTTGAGGTCAAACAGAGCCTGAAGTAAAATTTGCGCTGTGGTATCAGATGCATCACCTGCATCTGCTGCACTACTCAGGGCCACTACAGCGGAGCGTGACTCTGGAATCAAGTATACTGTTGCAACCGAGCCATTGGTGCAGCCAGAGTGTCCATATACGACTCTTGGCGTAGACTCTTTTCCAATGATATCTTTGATTGGGTGCACTGAATTATAAAAAAATAATCCAAGTGCGAATGTTGGCATTGTAGTGCGGAGCCAACCTAGAGTGTAGGCAGTGTCATTGTTGAAACCGTCATCATTGGGCCGACCCCACCACCAATTCCAGATGCTAGAAATTTCTCTTAACGGGTTCTTGGACGAAGTGGTAGGGCTTGAATCATTCTCGGAGTTGTCGCTCGTCTCAATCTCGTATCTATTCATGACAGCAGCGCAGAATGATAACAGATCATTGACAGAGGAACGAACTCCCATGCAGGCAAGCAAAGGTCCGTGTATCCCAGTCGTGAGACTGTTGTTTATTCTGCACCAACTTCCATCACGCTTCTGTACATATGGATATGCCACATTGGTGTTCATATCCACATCGGCCTCGGTCAACAGGGTTTGATTTAGACCCAGCGGTTTGCAAATACGATCTCGAAGGAAGGTGTTGAATGGAACACCAGAAGTAGCTTACACTATGTTGGCAAGCAGACCAAATGCAGCATTGCTGTAGTACCACCAGTTATTAAAGCGCTGCCCGGCATCGTTCGAGGTAGGCAGGGCGTTGGCCATTTTTATGTGATCTTCTGCCTTAACTGTGATTGTGCCGCCAGGACCGATAAAGACTGCATTAGGATTGGCTAAACCGGTTGAATGTCTTGAGATATCGACAATAGTCGCCTCTTTACCTATCTCGAGATTCTCTGTGGGATCGAAATCTGGAAGATGCTTTCGAACCGTATTGGTCCACGACAGAGCGTCGGAATCGACCAGGACCCCAACCGCCGTTGACGTGAATAATTTAGAACATGATCCGATATGGTAGGATGTGTCACAATCGGCAGGCTTATTCTCCTCAACGTCTCCAAGACCGATGCTCTTACTATAAAGCATCTCGCCCTCGAAGAGGACTCCCAAGGAGATGGATGGAGCCCTGCAAATTTTCTGTACTTCGACTACATGCTGCATGGCTTCCTCAAGGCGTGCTTGGGCATCTCTGCAATACACCCGTGGTCTTAGCCCTCGTCACATACTGGAGTGAAACATTCGACATACCTCCGGTGTGCTGTCTGATTGATGGGCGTCATTGCCTTTCGCTGACATGAAAAACAGTGAATTGAAAAGCGGGGAAGGGTTAGCATTCAAATAACGAGGAATGGTGAGAACAACTGATTCTGAATAGGCTAGTAATTGAAAAGGATGGAAGTTGAAGTGGGTGTGGGAGCGGGGAGAAGATGACTTTCTTTTCTTGTTTGGGAATATGCATCTATGCGAATGAACACAGCGGCTCTGCGGAACTCTGCTGCCGTGTGTGTTTGCCTTGTGCGGGGAAGTAACTAACACGTCATGTCATTCGGTGGGCTACTCTAGGTACAACCACCCTCTGAGATTGCTCGCATATTTGGATGCCTTAACATGGTCATACCTCTCTTTTCTGGTGCTGAAAGCTTGAAATTCATGATGGAGATGAATCCGAGCGCAAAAAACACAGAGGAAGAGCTGCAGACGGTAAAGAATATTACTGATCGCTTGGGACACCTACCTCTGGTGCTCAACTCCATTAGCGCCTATGTGAGAACCACAGCGCGTGCTCATACCATCGCTTTATTCAACACTACCAGGATTTTGAAACAAACGTTCTTTTTAACACGACAAGCGATATGGGAATTTCGTACGAGAGGTCCATTCGAAGCACATGGACTATGACATTAAGTAGAATCGATCAATCGGCTAAGTCACTTATGGAGACGCTTGTTCTCCTTGATCCTGATGGAGTCCCAGCAGAATTGCTGGGATATATGGAACTTGCTGCTAAGTAAGTTTCGAGTCAGCATCTGATTTCGACTACTAATTCTTGTGGCAGGAATTATAATGGACCAAGCGACGAGTTTCCAAGACTTGGTGAATGTATGGAGAATCGTTTTTCAACACGTCAATCGTAAGCGCTTCTCTGCAGGGAATTCTATCTATGTGTTAATATCTTCTAGGATTGACAATGCGCTTTCTGCTCTTCTGAGCGGTGCACTCATTTCTCGGAGCCCGGAAAATGACCGACTCAGCTGTCATCGTATCATCAGAGAGGCAGTATTGTAGTCATTAACACCTGAAGACCTAGCATTTAATTTTGACTGGATAGTGTTCTCTTTGAACGCTTCATTCCCCCAAACCCCCGGCAGCACCCCACTTCTCAAAGATTGGGCCAAGTGTGCGATTTTACATCCTCAAATATCAGTGCTTCTAGATATATATAACAGATTCTCTAATTCTCTTAAACCACCCGTGATGCTTTGTGAAGTGATTCGTCGATATGCCTGGCAAGTCAAATATAAATTGAATTTAATTATTAATGACTAATTTGTTGTCACAGGTATTTGGTAGAACGAGGAAATTTTGACGGTGCACGAGACATGATTTCAAATGCATGTGAGATACTTTAGGAAGGAGTTTCAACTAATAACCACCTTGGGTTCTATCCTCAATACATGTGTCGGTTAACAGCTGAGATGTACAGTACATTTGGAAGTATCGAATATGAACAAAACCTACCGAACCACGGAAGATATTGGTTTGACAAGGCAGATGATTTAAGGGTACAGCTTTTAGAGGACGGGACTGCTGAAGTTTGGGACATCGAAACTATGGCCATGGTTGACGGGAACATTGCACTTACTTATTTAGCCGATGGTATTGCGGGACCTAGCATCACGGTCTATAGCATGCTTCTGGATACATTCAACAACACCTATTCTCGAGGCATCTGGGCCGCAAATCTATCGATCGCTTTTCATACCAGAGGGGATTTCAATCAGTCTTTACACTGGTGCGAGAAATCGTTTACCTGGACGATGGAAGCGCATGGCGAGCAAAGCTTGAGTATGGCGATGTACGTTGCTCAATCAAAGAAGTTCAAAGGAGTTCTCTGAAATTTTTTGACTTAGTATACATTTTAACACGGCAAACACACTTCTTTCAATGAAGGAGGACCAGAAGGCCCTCGAAGAATTGGAAAAATGTCTTAAAATTCGTCAAGATAAATCCCCAATGCATCGATACTTAGGGTTTACTTACCATAAGATGGGTGAATTAATACAGGCGAGAGGAGACCTGACGCGTGCAATGTATGTATAGTATATTCTTTTGTACACTCTTTAATGGCTTTACTAATATACAACTCTTGAAAGAATGTTTTTTCGTTCAGCTATTACTATTTTAGAGAAGTGTGAATCATGTGAAGGAGCTACGATCCGTTCTAAATACTTGATTACTATAGCACTTGAGGACTCTAGCGCTTTTAATGAAGCAAGAACAGTTTATACAGAGATTACTCACTTTTTAAGTCAGATTAATGGGGATATTATTAAAGAAAATTGGAGTAAGAAATACTTTGAAAAGTATGTATTGTATTGTCATAGATAATATCTAGATAGTAGGGGCTATACCGCTCTTATCCCTAATTGTATCCTTCTCCTCTCTTAGCCTCTAAAAGACTTATAGTAAAATTTGTTTACTTTCCCTTTGTTATAACCTGGGCGCCAAAAGGCGGTAAGACCAGGCAGAACCCCAACCAATCACCTGCAGCTACCCTAGACCCGCACTGAGAGAACCAATCAGAATCAAGTCGAACATGTACTGTTCGACTTGGCCGAAGATCGCAACAAACAAAGTCAAACCGACCTCGGTCGACTACTGCAATAACAGAACCCTAGATATAGAAGTATATAGACAGATCAATACCAACTGTAAGGAACGGAACTGACCAGCTTTTAATAGAACTTGGTTACCTCAATTGCAATTGACTATTACCTAACGTAACACTCACATTGCTCATCCTGCCATAAAGTGCCTGACCATCCTGCTAACATTAACCCTTCGCCCTGATTGGTTTACCTAGGTTGGGAAATCGACCAGATCGTTACACTTGCTTTTTCCTTGTTTGTGGCTAATACTAGTGTCTTAGCAGGACAAGACTTTTGAAAGGCTCCTCCGTATTCAGACCCGACACAGAACGACACGTCGATGGCGCTAAAACTATATAACCAATAGCAATTGGGATCGGAGCTTGTACGGATGACACACGGCTGGTAGTGATGTGGGGTTCGGTTCAGCTGACTATGGATACCATTCGTATGCCACCAATGCATACGACAAATTGTGATCTAGCTTCTTTGTGCCCTTGCACTGGCAAAATTCACTCTCAAATACCTATCTTAGTCAGTCATGGTGAGATGCTTTTGAAGTCATTTGACGTTGTTCTCTATTAGAGATTTGGAGTATTTTCAGGTGTATTAGGTGGAGCAATTGGCGTTATTCATGTGCTGAAATAACTCTCTATAATCTTCCCTAGGCTCTCTGATATTTGCTATTTCAATATGGCCAGTCCTTATTGATGTTCGGAAAATTTTGGCATTTGAAATTATACAATTACAAGAGGGTCGAAATATTGTTCATGGCGGAGGCTTGCTTGCCCATTCCGACTATGAGGAGTGCAAGATCACGGCCAGCCATGGCAAATCTACACAGCCCGTTAGCATCCAGACACTTCATGAAAATGGGGAATCTTACCTAACTGATGGATGGCGCTTCGCAAATGTTTCAAGAAGGTCTGGGCGAGGTTCTAGACCGCCAAGGCCCACAAATACCTTTTTATCGCCATCACTGGCTTTCTCAGCTGCAGTGGCAATCTTTCCAACTGTCTCATGGAATAACTCAGAGTCGTACTGCCCGGGAATTCCCAGTCTTGTGGTTCTTAGCAGATTGTGAGTTGAAAAGATATTTCAGTTACTTACTCCATACATAAATCGGCACAGCCAATTAATAAACTATCGATACCAGGAACAGCAGCAATTTCCCTGCGAGCGATGAGTTTAAGCCTCTAAATTTAAAAGGGATGTAGAATAGACTTACTCAACATTGCTAACTCCCTCTTTAGTCTCGATCATAGGCATTATCATGATTTCCTCGTTCACCACTTCTGCAATGGCCGCATAGGATAATTGTGTGGTGTATTGTGTCATGGGTTGGACCATTGTGACGGATCGGTGGCCCTAAGATTAGTCAGTAAAAAAGCTTTGATCTGGTGCTTTCATGATCAATAAGATCCCGGCTTACCATAGGCGGAAACTTGGACGCGTTTACGCACATCATTGCTTGCTCAACGTTGTTAACATGGGGCACGATAATGGCCTGGGCGCCGGAATCTAAGCAACGCGAAATCCATTCGGGCGCGCACGTCGGCACCACTACCATTGGGGTAATTCTGGGATAGTCAATTAGCCGAAGCACAATGCAGTACAGTAGTATTCATGGAAAGGAGTTATTTACCCGACATTCAAGCATGACACCGCAATGTCCCTCATCGTCTCCATTCCGATAGCCATGTGTTCCAGGTTCATCATAATAGCCGAATACCCCGCCCTCTTGGCTACCAGGGGCATCTCAGTCGAGAAGGCCACGCGTAAGCCAAATGAGTGTGCGAATTTATTGTTCAGCATGAGATTTTTGACCACATTTGGTCGGCAAAGTTCTCGCGCCAGCGCGACTTGCTCGCTATGGTTGGCCGACATTTCGCTTGCTTTGGGGACTCTGAAACACTATCTGGAGAATGGAGAATGTCGAAATATATTGACACGTCATACAAAGATGTTGTATTTTATCACGCCTTGAAGGGAGCTCAAATCACTGCAGAACTCGGATAGTATCTCGTTTTTTGTACTTGATCTACATTCCCAAATTGGGATGCATAGCAGCATCCTGTCGGCGTCGGCCCCACCAGCTCCTAGCGCCCGATAACGATACAGGGTCTTGCGGTTATCTGTCGGCGATAGAGCGAGCCAAGCCCGACGATAGTGCTCGGCTTCTATAACAGATCTCGATAACACATGATTCGCTATCTTGATTGGAGACGTACGAGTTTCCGTTATCAATTGGTCCGCGTAAATTTAAAGCTTAGACGGTCGAACTACAACATCTGAATGGAGAAAGACGTTCCAGCCCCACCACTTTGTTTTCTAACAACAAGACAGTTGACGGTATTTCCAAAGCAGAAAATGGATGAAGACAGCAAAAAGACACTTCATGAGACACAAAATGTTGATGTGAGAAGTGGAGTTTACGAAGATGAAGCGCCCCAGAAGACCGCCTTTTTGAAGAAGCTTCTCTACCATCTATGGGATGCGGATGCAGAGCAAAAGAGCCCCGAGGTACAGCATGGCCCGTGCAACACAAAAAGAGGAACACAACTAAACGATACTGTCAGGAACGCAAGTTGGTACGGAAGCTTGACTTGGGGATTCTCATTTGTGCAACCTTGGGCTGGGTCAGTTCTATCGAACCTCTATTCTGCAAAAAGTGATAATTGCTAATACCTAGGTAGTGGATGAAATACATTGACCAGAGCAACATTACCAATGCCTGTGAGCAGCTCCGCAGCCTAAGAATGACCTATTCCAGAAAGAACTAACACGATTCATTCGCAAAGACGTCAGCGGGATGAAGGAAGACCTCAACATTCAAGGCAATGAGTACACCTACATGACGAGTAGGCTTTTGACAGTTTTGCATATCCGAGGTTCTCTAACATTCTCCAGTGTGTTACACCATTTCATTCGCTATTATGCAAATCCCTTCGAATATGATTGCGCTAAAGATCCGACCACGAATTTGTATTGTAATCTGCGAGCTTGGATGGACCGCGTTCACGTGAGCTTTTACCTTCCTATGCATGTTTTACCTGAAAACAAGGCTAATGATGTGCTCTGACAGCTTCGCTCAAGCCGCTGCTCAAAACTCTGGACAAATGTACGCGTTTCGATTCATGATTGGACTCTTCGAATCCGGCTTCTCCCCGATCATAATTTTCCTTCTCGGATCATGGTATACAAAGACAGAATTGGCAAAACGCATTGCTATCTGGCACATTACTGGGTTCTTTGGGCAGGCCACGTCCGGTTTTCTTCAAGCTGGTATCCACGCATCTCTCGATGGTCATCTCGGCCTCGCAGGTTGGCGATGGATGTACATCAGTAAGTTGGATCGATTAAACGAAAAGAAAGAAAGAAAATCGAACATAAATTCTAACGCCTCTTAGTCTGCGGGTGCATGTCCCTTCCCGTTGCTCTCTCGGTTTGGTTTCTTTTACCTGATTACCCGCACAACACGCAGGCATGGTACCTCACGGAAGAGGACAAGGCGCTAGCTTTGCAGCGAGCAGCCAATGCGGGCAAGGCAGGAGTAACAGGCAAGCTGGATCTTAATCTCGTCAAACGCATGTTTGGCAGTTGGCGCTGGTGGACCCTTTGCGCCATGTACATCCTGGTAAGATTGGCCCTGTTCGCCCATGGCTTTACTTCATCACTGACACCCATCACAGTACGGCAATTCTTGCCAAGGAAACAGCTACTTTTCCATTTATCTCCGTAAGTCTATATTATTTGCTTGACCATTAGAACTCATGACGTTCTAATCTTGCACTAGGCGAACAAGGGTACTCGGTTACTCAACGCAACATCATTCCCGCATGTGCCAACCTGGTCACCATGGTTACGGACTTCACTTGGGGCTTTTGGTCAGACTACACAGGGAACCGTCTTTGGTGGATGGTTGGACCTCTGGTATGCCATTTCTTCATCCCACTGCTTTGACCATAGTAGTATGCTGACTTCAGCTTGTCTTCAGTTGTGTACTACAACCATTGGCTCTTCAATTTTGACTGCCTGGCCGGCAAGCGATTCCGCAAGAGTCGCCGCATTCTTTCTTCTTTCTGGAGGCTACGTCACTGCGGTTACATGGGTATGTACATTTGCTGAACTTCAATTAAGGAACTTGCTGACCACCATGTATTAGACTTGGGCAAATGAGATCAACGTTGGTAATGCTGAAGAGCGAGCGTTGACTATCTCAAGCATGAATGGATTATTCTATGCTACAAGTATGTTAATCGTTGTATATGAGTCGCAAAAATTATACACCTGCTGACTGTTTCCTTAGACTCATTTCTTCCTATTCTCATTTTTCCCCAGACTATGGCGCCCAGGTTTGTGCGGGGTTTCCCGTCAATCCTCTCGTTTGCTCTTGGAGCGATCGTTTTGATGTGTAAGTCTAATACACTCCCCCAACCTCGCCCCATGACGTGCTTTAAAAAACAGTTGCTCACTCTCTTGCCCAGTCATCACCGACTTTCTACATAAGCGTCAACTCCGGCAGGAAAGCGCAATCGCATCAGACCAACCATCCTCTGAGAAGGGTTCTAAGGGTGCAGTGGTGGAGGATTGTATGGAAAATGACAAAAAAGTCACAGCTGCGGCGGCTCCTGTGCGTTGTTCCGCAACTATCATGTAAATTCTTCAAGCCATAGTTACCCCGCAGCACTCTCCTTACGCATTTAACCTGATAATTGTTTTGTTTGCTTCATATCAAATCTGGATCCAAGCCCAAAGTGTGGGTAGGTACGAAACTCCCTACTTGATCTTTGGACAGCTAATGGACTGGAAACTAGGTTGTCATTTCCGGAGGTCCCATGATCACCAAACAATAAACCTGAATTCTAGCACAGCGTTCGCTCCATTTGGAGTTGCTCAAAATTTGTTCTAAATATCAACATTGTTGCTCCTCAGGGCAACAGCCGAAGTGTGCCACAGCTGGCTTGGATTCTCCGGGTCGATCCAATATTCGTGAATATCTCCATCCCTCATGCCGTAGAATGTGCCCTTGTGGTCCGTCGCAATCCTTGTGAATCTCGGATTCCGTTTTGAACCATGAAATTTGAGCCGCCTGTGCGAAACCCAGTACTTGGTTATCGGGTCCCAGCATGTGGCTGACACGGCCCCCATATGTTCCAATTGAAGCAGCATGATAAAGGAGGCTGGTCCCAAAAATGGTTTGTCTGATGGGAACTTTGGTTTTACAGCTGGAAATGTCGTTGCCGTGAGTGTTTGTCCGACGAATGTTTTGTCTCTTTGTATCGACATGAAATCATCTGCAAGCGTTGTAAGTATAATCCGTAAACCAACGTTGCATTTTAATGCCGTTCGACTCACCATCCAGCTCCCAACCTGTCTGCTCTCTCCACTTTTTCATTCTAAGTCTGCGTGATTTGACGTAAAATAGGCCCATCTCTCTAGAACCCTTAGGCGGCATATAAGATGTCATTGCAATATCTGAGCCTGGATCCATATCGGTACTGAAATTTGCCTTTGACCATGGCAGAGTGGTTGCGCTATTTAGCCTGTTAGATTTCTGAAAGAATACATGTACTTGATTGTTTCCATCTATGCTATTCTCGCAATATGGTTCACATCTGTACCAAAGTGCAGCTAGTTGCGAGTAGTAGTCCGTATGAAGATGAGTCTGATTCCCTGGGCCTGTCTCATTAACGAGGCTGGTATGATTTCTGAGGGGGGCCTGATCTGCGACAGTTTGATTTCCCATGCCAATCTGATTGATCTCGTTGGACTGATATCCCAAGTCACTTGGAGTCCACCAGCGCAACTTATGATCATGTGAACGAATTTCTACCGTTTTGTTGTCGCTGTCAAAGAAGTACAGTGAAACCCCGAATGAGGAACCTGGAGAAATAGTCGCGGCCATTGGAGTTCCCGGTCTCGCCGTGATCGAGTGGTTTGATCTCTGCAGCTCCTCGGTGATGTTGACTGTGCTCCATTCCGTGTATGGACGAATTCGAGAAGATGCAATTATGGCTTGAGAAGGATCCTGATAAAAAACCAGGCTTTGCTCTACCTTCGATCCTCGGGTCCAATCAACTGGTATTGTCCAGTCAGATGGAGGTGTCCAATTAGCTGGTGATGTCCAGCTAGTCGCCACTATTTCTGAATAGGGGTGTATCAGGAGCTCTTCTCGTTCTCCTTGTTTATTCTTGGTTTTGAGGTGTATCATTTCAGCGCCATCGTATGCGACACCATCAACAATCGCGGGAATGGAAGTAGTCGCATCGACACCCCCCACGGCGATATGAACGCCCAGAATTATAAGTTCAATTAACTTTACCATTGTTATGAAGACAGGAGTGAATATCTTTGAAGCAGTTCATTGGTATGAATGAGGGTAGTGTGTTGCAGCCATTTGATTGACGGAAAATTCGTTCTTATACTGATAGAGTTGATAGATTTCAGCGCTTTTCCGACCCCACATTCACGTAACCAAATTAACCAACACTCAGCGCCACACCTAACCAATGAATAATAAAATTTTATTCATATAAGGCATGTTCAATAAAAACCTATTTCGTTTTTGCTTTTATCCAGAATATCACAACACGAACCAGTTGCTGGCGATCATCGGGTTTCTACGATGCTTGGCAGAATAGGTTGAGCACGGTGTAAGGGCACAAGTCGCCCCAGAAGATTTCCCAGCGTCATTAAAGCAAGGAATGCAAAAATACGCGTAATATCTAAGTGCTATGCTATCTTACAGTGCGACATTCGTCGGTAAGACACAATGGCTTTGGTCTAAGGTATTCGGTCCATACAGGCGACGGAACCTCAGCGGCCGCTAATTATGCACAATATTCAACGGATTTAATATGTCTCGGCCCAAGTAGCAAGAGTTTCAACGTGGCTGGGTCGAGATATTACACACACATTGGAAATGAGTTAAACGCCATTCCCTTGGAGCCACCGCTCTAACTCCTGTGGGGGCCTGGTTGGAGTAACTTTTTACCCAACCGGATGAACGCAACGGTGTAGTTAACTCTATCATTGACCGCGTATAATTTTCATCGTTACATGCCCCATCCAACCGCACAAATTCATAGCCTCGCTATATTGTGCTGTTAAGAGTAGCTGTGATTCAAAAAAAGCCGTGGCGAGGCCACAAGAGGTTCATACGGCATGCCAGACAATTAGCCGACCATAGCAAAGGTGGTGCTTTCAACCCCTCGGGATTGATTTTTCGGGCTACATATAGATCCCTACTTTGTTTAAAAAGTTTGTAATACGCGCATATTGCATCAGATTTACTTTTGGGTATTACTTATAGTTCAATGGGTTTACACCTCTTACCATTGCCCATTTTTAGATCTTCAAACTTTATTGATGCAATGTTGCTTATCAGGTGACGCCGGCGACACGCGGTCTTGGAACCTGAAATACTCAAGACGGCTGGCCGAGAGGATTATCGTTAGTGAGTTTTCTTCGCAGGATGCAGCCAAGGAAAGGGGGGGAAAGGCTCCTTGCGGAGTTCGAGTCGACTTATCCATAGCTCGAAACTGACACGCTCTCAAAATCTTTTATGCAAGAAGGATTTAAAAATAACCATCTAGAACAATTAGGTTTATTTGTTCGGGGCTTTTCTCGCTGCACTTTAGGCCTGCCGAATTATCCTGAACTATGTCACTCTTGATCGATGGAACCAGCGGTAGGGTTTCGGTATGAAAAGAAGCAGCGAGACGACAACTCAAATCTCATCCCCTGTGGCCCAGTTGGCTAAGGCGTATGACTGTTACCAAATGGCACATCATAAGATCGGTGGTTCGAGCCCACCCGGGGGAGCTTCAATTTATTTTTGCTTTTTGTGGAAATCACCCCCAATCAACAAATCCTTCTGGACTTTTGCATGTTGGAATCTCTGTGAAAAAGTATTAAACTCATAAATTATACTCCACATGATCTAAAGGATCAGCCCTTGATTGATACTAGTTATATCGCTGGACTGGGCTACTTCTCTGGCGCCATTCCCGATACAGTCGCTATGAAACAATAGGGAAAATATCCAGGTTCTCGTGGGTGTTATTTCATAACTCAGTGACGTTTAGCACGTTCGTGAACGCTGTGCTTGTCATCAAGCCCGCTTTCATCCAAACTTTGTATCGGATGCTGATAAATTGAGAGAGCACAATTTCCCCACAATTCCTAAAGAAAACCTCTACTGCCATTGAAATCGGTTAAAAGAGAGCAAGAATAGGGGAACTGATTGTGGTGATAATACTTCATCCATGGTATCATAACAAAGTGCCAAGTTAACCCCCCGTCCTGTCAGTGGATCATCTCCACATGCTTTTCCAAGGGACCCCTGTTAGACCATTACAGCTTATCGCCTGAATTCATGAGCGGGGAAGATAGGCAATGGCCAAGTTCCCTTCGCAAGCAATCGGGGAAGTGTGCAATTCCAATCGCTGAAAATTCCATCATTATGAATGAAGTTGGTCTTACTCAGGCATACTATGAGTCGGGGCGTCCGGCTAAGCGACAAAAAACGCTAGCATGCACACGCTGTCGCAGACGCAAGGTTAGATCTACCAAACACACGAAGCAGGCGGATTTAGCTGACCAACAAAGCAAAAATGCGACGAGAAGAAGCCATGCAGCAACTGCGTCAGATCAAACGAGGAATGCTTTGAAGCACCAATGATGTATCAGCCGCAGCACATATCTATCGCCAATGCGCTAATGTTGGTACTGGATGAGATTGCGGTTGGCCAGAGGGGCCGAGAACTGGGTCGTGTGCTGACTGACATTCCATAGGCCAAATACTCCCCCGCTGGCTCGCCTGACAGACCTTGCCTCACTGGAAGAGAGAGTATTGGCGTTGGAAAATAGGGACAATATATCGGCATCTCGATTCAGGAACGAGCCTGTATTAGATACCGCGCCCATGGATCCGTCAATGCGATGCAATCCCTGTGTCACATCATCTCGATATGAAGACCGGGCATTAACTCGGAGCTCTCCAGCAATGGGTCTCTTATCCACATTTGCAAACTATTCAGATCATGCCTTATCGCTCATTGAGCTACACGGTGACGACGAGGAAAGAAGCGTAGCAAGAGAACCAGAGTATCTGCTCGACAGTGCTGTTGAGGAGGCGCTGTTCAATATATACAACGACAAGGTTCAGTGCAGGTATCCTTTTCTAAGGTATAACAAACTTCGCGACATCAAGAAAAAGGCATCTGCCCGCCGCCACCAAGCTTTCTTCTTGAACATGATATTCTCAATAGGATTACTTCTGGAGAAGAACAGCAACCATACACCTTCCACACACAACCACCAAGACTTTTACCGCATCGCTGTGACGAAATATCTATCGCATGTGTTCGCTCGGCCGGATCAGATCCTACACATCCAGGCATACTTAATGCTCGCCATGCACGCAGTATACTCCCCATCTACGGAGCGCATCATCACTATTGCATCTGCTACCATGCGGTACTGCGTCATGGCTCAGCTGCACTCGGCCGCTGCAGAGCCCGCTGGTATAGACGCCGAGACCAAACTGCGCGTGCAGATGCGACGCAGAGTCTTCTGGTGCGCGTATATGCTAGACCGGACTGTCGGCGCTACCTTTGACCTCCCATTTTCTATCCCCGATGGACAGATCACAGTCAAAATGTACGCAAACATAAATGATTGGGAGCTGGAGAAGCGATGCTCTGAGGCAGGCCCAGACGATCTGCAGAACATTCCTGGTCTGACCGATGTGTCTGCCGCTTTGCATGTTGTGTACTGCCGTCAAATCCAGAGCGAAATCCTCAACACAACGCTCCACCGCGATTTCAACAAGTATTTCAACAGGCATCATCGGTGGCGACTTCGAGTTTTGGAGAAGCTCGACAAGTGGCGATCGCTGTGCCACCGGTACACGGATGTGCACTCAAAGAATTTTACGAGCAGCGAATGGCTAAACATGATCTACAATTACAGCCTCGCGATGCTTTATCAGCCGACAAAAGCGTCGGTCCTCGATTCTGCGGGCGACTGGACCGTCAGAGCTTGTGTCCAGGCGTGCCTCATATTTCGCAAGTTCCAGCGCGAAACTCCAATCACAGAACTCTGGCTCGGTCTCATCATGCAGTTCAAGTGCGGTGTCGCGCTGCTCTACTGCTTCTTCGCTACGCCGCCGCACAAGCGGTCGCCTGTGTACGAGCTGCCTGATGTGGCCGAGGCGGTGAGAGCGTGCAGCATCACGCTTGCGATAATAGCGGAGAGGTGGGTGCAGTCGCGATGTCTTCGCGATGCATTTGACATTTTAGCTCGCGAGATCCCGCTTTTTGAGCCCGTGCCCAAGAGCGGCGCGCCAGAACCACGTAGAATACGCCGGGATTCCTCAACGTCTCTGCTGTCATTGCTCAAGCAGCTAGAGCCTATCGTCGTGCACCGAGACACACTACGGATGATTAGAGAGGTCGCTTCGGAGGACTTTCCCGGTCGCAAAGTTGATGAACAAAGTGAGCTGGATCATCAGGAAATCTTAGCGGAAAATATGGATCAAGCGGATGCGGAAGTGTCCCCCTCTTGGCACACAGGCATGACGGAGGAATTCTTCCAACCATTCGAGCCACATTTGAAGCCCCTAGAATTAGAGGGAGATGATCTAGAGAGTACCTCCATTGGATTCCCTGGCGATTTTGACTTGACAGGACTATTTTGAAGTAAAATCACAAAGCTTGGTGTTTGGTGGATTAGTACGGGTTCCGTTTTAAATTTCCATATTATTCGTAGAAATGGATTCTCTTGTCTGTGTTTTAACCTACATTGAATTGAATCTGATTGAGGTTCGAGCACAAAAAATCACTAAACAAGTACCTTACATACCCTTGGCAATCTCCTCGCCAGCTACCACATCGAAGAAGGCGTCTGCAAGATATCCGCCACGAGCAGTCGGCTTGCCATACTTGTCTGTGGGCATACTTGCTATAGCGGGCGCCGCCACATCTCGCATATATCCCGCCATACCCTCCTTGCTGAACTTTTCGGCAAACTGCCTTGCGTGCAAGCTGAGCCCCTGCGTAGCCCAAATAGGTTGAAACTGCCATACTACGCCCATTTTTGCAATGTCAGAGTGGAATGACTCCACCTCGGCCGGGGAGTAGCCACCCTGACTGAAGTCGTATGAGCCCATGAAGCCGAAAGCAAACAGCCTATCTGGGAAAACTTCACGAACTCCCATATGGAAGTCATGCATATCTTTCTTGTCTGCAGTCAAATGTTAGTCTGAAGGGAGACCTAAGATTATAAAAAGAATTGGCTTACTTGGTTTATCCTGACGACTCCACGTCACGTCACCAAGTGGTGCAGCAAGGATGCACCGATCAATGACCTGTTTCGTACTCCACTGCCACATGTATTGACCGTACGGTGTCCTGGGCAACTCCCAGTCGTATAAGATATCCTGTCCTGTAATTTTCTTTGCCAATTCTCTACGCTTGTCTAGCCGAACGGTATTTCCGTTTAGCTCTGTCACGTACGCGGAGTATTGCTCGCTTGTAGCTGTTGCTTTAACCGCATCATCAAAAGTCATTAAACCAGCAGATGCCTTCCATTCGGCTTTGATGTCTAGGTATTCTTTTCCGGCTTGTCTCCCTTCTTCAATCGCTTGGATAAATGGGATTGCTAAGTTTGTCGCACCAAGTACATATGGGTGATCGCGAGGGTCAAGCACGCTAATCATAGATGATGAGTTTCCATTGCCTCACGCCACGTAGGATGGACGACCTACCTGTCGATAAATTCAGCGTGGTCGCTATCACATCGACACAACAACATTGTGTCTACTCTTTTCAGCCAGATATTAGCGACACAAATCCTGATTTACCTATATAAAAAACTTACCCCATCATGTCGAACGTCATCCTAACAGTCGTTAGGCGCTCCAAATATTCCGAGGTCGAGACAATTGTCTTCCCTTCACCGTTAGTGAACTTCTTGAGTCCCATAGCTAGATCATCAATATGAATCATTGCAGCACCGGCCTCGACGAAGCTTCGTGCAAGCTTCATACACCCCGTCAGTGTACCGAAGCCCATGTCGGCATCCGCGATAATTGGCGTCATGTAGTCAATACAATCGAGGGTTTTGCGATCCTCCTCACTATTGCGCATCCGGAACTGCGTCTGCCTTTGATCATGGAACAGCTGTGTATTAAAGACACGCTTCACGACTGACGGAACTAAATCAGCGGGGTAGTCGGCGTGGTCCTCTCCCGGCCACGCAGCTTGCGAGAGACCGCAAAGTGCTCCAGAGACATAGACAGTTTGCACTATTTGTATTAGCCTGCAATAATTATAGTGCCACTGTCGCGTTAACAGATTTCAACCTACTGTATTTTGCCATCTCTTTAACAATGAGAGGTTCAGTTGTTCCAAATGTCAACTCGTAGGTGCCTTTCGTATCATGCTCCCGGAGTATGCGCCATAGCTTGCGACCCTGAGCGCTGGAGGGATACTCGATATTGTAGCCAATATTGCGCAATGCTGCAATCGACTTGGCTGTGTATGGTCTGGAAATATTATTGTTCAATGGGATTGACAAAATTCGTGCTCAGTATAGACTAACCGCTTGATATGCTTTTGTCGATCCGTCTGCCACCACTCCTCAATTGCCTTAACTTCAGATGCAAAGGCCGCGCTCTCGGCGTCGACGCTCTCCCACTTTTGAGCCATCACAAATAAATTGATAGTCGATTCGGTGTAAAATCTACGGGCAAATGTAAAGGGCTTTCCTGATCGAGATCCACATTTATTTTACTTATATCATGAAACCCTTCGAGCCTTTTCAATCCCTCCTCGCCGATGGATTATCGGGACTGCGGCCGCATTCCGACCGTCGAAGTGGAGGCTTCTATCAGTGTGCTCCCTGTCTGAAAATGGCCGGATGCATACAGAGTCGCAATCAGGTTTACCCCGCCAACAGATAAGCGGCGTCGCCGGAGGGTCGCCTAGCGCCCGATCGGAGTCATGGGGCTGGCTCCGATTAATCCGACATCTTCACGGCCACAGTGCTGCATATTAGTTGGGTAACATCCAGAGAGCCTTTCAGTGAACTACCAGTCTTTGGCTATCATATTTACTGTAACATACCACAAATAAACATGGGAAGCGTTCCAACGTCAGATGCAGCCAAGGCCACAAACCTTATCAATCTGCAGCTTGGGTGGCCGTCTCCAAGACTGTGCGCCACGAGCGGGATTCTTGATGGCGCCCAACAAGTCTTGACTTCGTCGGAAGAATCTGCAGCTGCTCTTGTTTACGGTCCGCATGCTGGACATCTCCCGCTCCGGCAGAGCATCGCGGAATGGCTCTCAACCATTTACTCTCGACAAATTGACTCGAAGAGGATATGCATCAGCAACGGCGCATCGGCGAACTTGTCCAATGTGCTACTAAAATTCACTGATCCGCAATATACACGGCGAGTATTTATGATAGAGCCAACCTACTTTCTCGCTTGCCCCATATTTGAGGACAATGGCTTCCAGGGTAAGTTGAGAGGCGTGCCAGAAGATGATGAAGGTCTGGATATTGCCTTCCTTCGCAACGAGCTAGAGAAAGTGGAGAAAGAAACTGCAGATGCGCTCAAGGCCGACAACATTCCAGATATTCCCAGGCTGAAAACAGGCAAATCATATCCTAAAATTTACAAGCACATCATCTATCTAGTGCCGACGTTCTCAAATCCGAGCGGAATGACTATGTCGCTCCGCAGACGGAAGGAACTTGTCGCATTGGCTAGGCAGTACGACGCGCTCGTCATTAGTGACGATGTATATGACTTCTTAAGCTGGCCAGAGGACCCAGAGGGGCCCGCAAGCGAGGTGGGGCCTGTGCCGCCCAGATTAATTGACTTGGACTACAAAATGGAGGGCGGCAATGATCAATGGGGAAACACATTAAGCAATGGTTCGTTTTCCAAGATCATCGGGCCTGGTGTTAGAGTTGGATGGTGTGAGTGCGCTCCTGCATTCGCATTGCAGTTGGCCGAAGTGTAAGAACTGCCAAATCCCTACATTCTCTGGGACAATGAGAAAGCTTTTGCTAACTGGGTTTTTCTTCACTAATTCCAGGGGGTCCTCAAGTTCCGGTGGAGCACCATCCCATCTAATGTCTACTTTTGTAGATAAGATGCTGCGGAGTGGTCAGCTGCAGAGCCACATCCACGACGTTCTCATCCCAACATATCGCGAACGTTATGGAGTACTCATCAGGTCAATCAACCTCCTTCTCGTTCCTTTGGGTGTAAAAGTCAGCTCCAGGGCCGTTGACGGCGTTGCCGGCGGGTTCTTTACGTACCTATGTCTTCCAGAGGACATGCCCATGGCTCGCACTGTCGCATCCATAGCACTAAATGAGCAGAAGCTGAGAGTCGCATTTGGGCACATGTTCACAGTTGCGGGAGACGAAGCCAGCATCTCCAGGGCGGAGAAGCCAGCTGGTTTTGCCAGAAACATTCGATTATGCTGGGCTTGGCATGAGGAGAAGGAGATTGAGGAAGGTGTTCGGAGGCTGGCAGTCACGATCCTCGAAATAAGAGCAAAGCTGAAGCGTGGCGAACCACTCAGTGATGGTAAAAATATTGGTATCCGATAGGAAAAAAGCTTAACGCAAGGCTGGCTTTTGTTATCACGATGCTGAAACACCAGCGTTTGAAAGCTCAATAGACTAGTATATAAACTACAATAACGATGCACAGCAGTGACCACTGCAGACGCACTGGGTATCTATCAGCTCACTCAGCCTGTCGGCGATAACTTAAGCAACCTTAGGAAATGGTTAAAGGATTCCTCTCTGTGATAATTCAGTTCATCCTATGATCCCAAGTCACGTGCACTTCGTAAGGTTGCATTTTCTCATCATGCATCATTGGCGTAAGCAACAACTTCTCCAGTGGAGTAGCCATCTTCCTACACCCTAAGAACGACAAACATTGAACTTTTCGGTTCCATACCTTGCTATTGTATGAGTCTGAGAACTATTATGACTTTAACCTTTTTTTGCTGATCATCGCTGTGTTAGCAATGGATGAAGGCCGCGAGTACCATGAATGCGACTTTTGTCGAACTATGAGCATCAATCCATTACGACCACATCCTCCATCCAAGGGAAAGATACCAAACAATTTGTTCTTTTTTGAACCTAAAATCGAGGCACTTTTCTCCTCTACTTCAATATGCAAGTTATCACAATGGCTCGTCAAGGCCTGGACAGCACACTTTTCGCCTGACTGGGAAGATCTGAAAAAGAGAAGTGAAGAGGTCACAATCTGTGTGTTTTGGCTCTCTTATAACTTCGATGGTTTTCCAATCGGCGAGTTAGATTCTTTCGGTTTGTGGGATGAACGAGAACCTTTTGACTCAAACCTCGGTCAGTGCCGAATTCGAACTGGTGGAGATTGGGACGTGTTCGCAGCTGCAGGTATGTGAAGGCATTCTATGACTGCACCAAAAATCACAATAAATATAGAATTTTTAATAACTCAAAGAGTATTTTGGACAGTCCTGCTGCCAAGTTTGTTAGAACACGCCCGATCAACCGGAAACTCGGATCACCGGAAAATTACATACTTGGACGCCGTTGGATAGCAGAGTGTTTGGATAAACACGAAATGTGTCCTGGGTTGCAAGAGAGCTTCAATCCCCGGATCTTATTGAAGTTGGACCAAACTTCTGATGGCCAGTATCACGTCGCTCTCCATTTCCCAAAATCCCCTGAACCCTACACCGCACTTAGCTATTGTTGGGGAGGCGATCAGCCTCACAAGACAACTAAAGACAGGATACGCTCTGGGAATCTTACTTTGAACTGGAGTGAATTGCCCAAATCAATACAGGATGCTGTCAAAGTTACTGTGGGTTTGGGATATGTTTATCTTTGGATCGACTCTTTATGTATTGTGCAGGATGACGACGTCGATAAGACAAAGCAAATCGCGCTAATGCCACAGATTTATGCCCATGCTGTTGTCACAATCATGGCATCCAGATCCAACAAAGCGGCTGACGGGTTTCTCCACGACATCGATGTGCGCTCAAATACAAGCATCGCCGTGAAGCTTCCGTTCGAATGCCCGGATTCATCAACGCAGACGACAATCCTCATCACGAGAATGAAGAATTCTGGTGATCCGGAGCCTATAGACTATAGAGGTTGGACACTCCAGGAACGTTATCTGTCGCCGAGAGTTCTTGAGTATACTAGTAATCAACTGTTGTGGAGTTGTAACGAAAACCCACGCAATGCATGCCACACTGATGGATGGAAGTCTGGTGGGAGGGATGAAAATTCAGGCCTTACTTTTCCACACAACTTCTACCGTGAGCAATCAATAAGCAGGACAGCGAATGGTAACCATGGTGCCGTGAATGAATGGAGAAGTCTGCTGGAGGTATACACCAAACGGAGCCTCACTCTTCCCGAAGATCGGATCCTCGCTAATTCGGGTGTCGCTGAACGATTCTCAACCCTTATCTCTGATCAATATCTTGCAGGGCACTGGAAAGAGACTCTTCCATATGATCTGCTATGGTGTATCTTCCCTAGCACATCTCTCCAACCTCGACCCACGAAATATCAAGCTCCCTCCTGGTCGTGGGCAGCAGTTCAGGGCAGGATCTGGTTTAGATATGCGGCTAGCACTAGCCCGTCTCATTGGAAACCACCTGAGCCGGTTATGTCTATGTCGGAGATCTGTACCGATTTGAAAGAGGACATGGCGCCTTTTGGAGCAGTTACTGGAGGATCCATTACAGCTCGCGGGAAGATTCTACGAGTGACATGGTTCGGAAATCAGGAAACTCCGGATCACTTCCATATACTCCACAAACCTGACCGCGACGGAACTCCTCAGCCGATACCACTTCTCAGAATGTTACCTGACGCTCGGGAGCCAGAGTTTGAGAGGAAGGCGTCGGATCGCAGCATCTCTATTCGAGTCTATCTGCTTCATCTTGGGACTTGCACGCGATGGGGGCCGAAGAATTTGACTAGTGTTGTCTTGCGTGAAGCGCTCACTAATCCTCAACCCTCAGCAAAACGGTGCTTCACAAGGCTAGGGTTTTTCTGGATGAATTGTGCAAATCCTAAAAATAAGGGTTTTCTCAGTAACCCCCGGTCCTCAGATGGTTTAATTACTGGAGATAACAGTGACTTTTTTGAGAACTGCGAGATGCAGGATTTTGAAATCGTATAGGACGAGAACTGGCATTTTAAAAGACGTACAAGCACGAAAACATACCTTTCTCTGCATTTGCGGGTATCTCGAGAACAGCAGCTGTGAAGAGATCCACGAGATCTCTCCACGAGTGGCATTGAATAGCATATAAACAATAAAATCTAAAGAGCGCGTAAAACCCGCCTTGGCTTGAAAAAAGACCGCTTGATTTTTGAGAAAATGATACCCGATGCTCCGAGTGCATGTTTATTTCGAATGATGCAATTGACCTCTAGAGCAAATCAGAGGCGGCTATCACTAAAGGAAAAATATCGGACCATAGACTGGTACGACGGCGCTGGAGTGGCCCAATCCTTCTAGAGAAGTGCCAAACTGGGCCAAAAAAGAACGATGCATGAAGCCACCGATGTTCGGACTGACCAAAATGGGAAACCTTTTTCCCGATTTAGGTTCAAGGCGCTGTTCTTAGTGCAACACTCCAGGTTGATCCCAGGTCCCCGGTGCGGCGGGCGGCCTGTCAGTCAATGGCGCGGTCCAAACCCACAATACCCCAAGACTCGACCGAGAAGGTGGGCTAATTTGGCAAAACATCGTCTTGCTGGTTCATGTGAATGAATGGCGGTGTGGCAAGCGTGCACTCAGAGCGACAATCTGAGCCCAAGATGGTGATAGTGGCTGGGACTCTTACGATCGTGTAGGGACTAAGCATGGGACAGACCATTGAGGGAGTTAATACACATTGGCAGCTCCGGTGTTCTCCGCAATTCCCGACCACCATAGTTTACGACCCCAGGAGAATACTGGGCCGATCTGCTGATGTGGGCGCCAAAACCACAAGGGTTTTTAGCGGCCCTGTGAGGCGGGGGTTAAGGACCTGGAGGGGTAAACAAAACATCATATGACCTTTAATCCCGCCATCCGTGTCCTTGTTGTCGATAGCGCACGAATAGACACGTAGCTGCTGAAAAAGAAGATTGGCAAGATCGCTTGTTGACTATCTTACAAGAGCATGATTAAGACACGGCATAAGATTGCTATTCACCATGATCTGACTCTTGCAGGCAGAATGTTTACTCATGGACAGGCCTCAACCAGCAAAATAATCCAACGGTACTGCATACAGCAGGGGTCATCCTCTCCCTGCAGGTAGCTGTCACCGTCAAGAGGGTCGAATAGCCTGTCATGCACTAGTGCTCAAGGACCCTGAAGCTTCGCTTGGCTGCGGGGTGAAATACGCTCAACGATCGTCAGTGGTGTGCGTTGCCATCGTTCGTGGAATAACTCCATTGGCCAGGCTTGCGCGCGCAAAGTCCAGGGAGCAAGGTTTGATGCAGATTCCTTAGTGGTGACGACCGGTCTTCTACCGAAATGTCGCATGAGAGGAAATATACCCTGCGGTACGCGAATGTGGCGTGCTTGGAAGCAAATTGTTGTAAGTGAATCGGTCGAGAATGCCATCCTTGATGCAAGGTGTGAATGGAAATATAAACCTTGTTGTCTCCTACCTCGAGCAAGAAGTGCATCTATTACTTCAGATTCGATATTCGACACGAGCGCACGATTTGAACTGGCAGCAGCAATATACCTTTCCAATCAATAGACTCTTCCACTTACATTTCTATTCACAACATGGCGTGGTTCGACGATTCCTGGGATGTTCAAGAAGCTGGTATGGCTGCCATCTTCCACTGATTTTTTTATGTACTAATACATCTTGTAGATATCGCTCCTGCTGAGAAGTATGGAGATGTTGCCAAGCAGGCCGTTGCTCTCTTGAACAAGTACAAGTCCGAGGCAAAGACGGTACATGACCTATTGAGACACCTCTCGGCAGCAGCAGCAGAGATTGAGGCTTTGGAAAAGGCCAAGTCGGATCTCGAAGGACAGGTTGCTTCCTCAACCGAGACTGTCGATCAGCCAGAGGAGTCCAAGGCTATTGAGCCTACAGAGCCTCAAGAGGAGAAACCTGCCGAGGTCGAAGAGGCCGCTGAGCCCGAAGAGGCTGAGGTCGAGACATCAGTCGAAGCTGAGACACCCGCAGAGGAAGAGACACCCGCAGAGGAAGAGAAGCCCATCGAGGAAGAAAAGCCCATCGAGGAGAAGTCCAATGAGGTAGAGGAACCTGTCGAAGCTAAACCTGAGGCTCCTGCCGAGATTGAGACGCCTGCGGAGGTTGAGAAGCCTGCTGAAGAGGAGAAGTCTGTTGAAGCGGAGAAACCTGTCGAGGTAGAAGCTGAGAAGCCTGTCGAGACTGAGACACCTGCGAAGCCAATCGAAGAGAAGCCAGTGGAGGAAGAGAAACCAGTGGAGGAAGAGAAGCCAGTGGAGGAAGAGAAGCCAGTGGAGGAAGAGAAGCCAGTGGAGGAAGAGAAGCCAGTGGAGGAAGAGAAGCCAGTGGAGGAAGAGAAGCCAGTGGAGGAAGAGAAGCCAGTGGAGGAAGAGAAGCCATTGGAGGAGAAGCCCGCCGTGGAGGACACTCCGGTTGAAACTGAAAAGACCACTGAAGAGAAGCCCGCCGAGAAACCCGTTGAGGTCGAGACACCTGCGGAGGTTGAGAAGCCCGCTCAAGAGGAGAAGCCTGTGGAGGAGAAGCCTGTGGAGGAGAAGCAGGTGGAGGAGAAGCAGGTGGAGGAGAAGCAGGTGGAGGAGAAGCAGGTGGAGGAGAAGCAGGTGGAGGAGAAGCAGGTGGAGGAGAAGCAGGTGGAGGAGAAGCAGGTGGAGGCTGAGAAGCCGTCCGAAACAAAGGAAGTCGAAGCTGAAGTAGAATCGAAGCCGGTTGAGCCTGAGGTGGTTGAGGTTAAGGAGACGGAATCCAAGGGGGAGGAGCCCGAAAAGGTTGAAGAAAAGGTGGCTGATGAGAAGGTTCTTGTCGACGCCAAGGTCGAAGTCGCCCAGTTGAATAGCGACAAGGACGCTGTCAGCAGCCAATTGGTGGATGCAAAGGCGTAATTAAAAGGGTCAAACAAGGAACTGGTCGGGATTATCAACTTGAGGGGATCTTTAAATCCTCTAAGTATCACTAAAAACCAGGCCTCATGTCACAGACGACTGTATGATTCATGAGACAAACGCCGGCCTTCGGAAGGGTCCGTTACTGGTGCTTTCGGGCCTGCTCGTTAGGCTCGGTCAAGGAGGACCGGTACACAAAATGCCACTATTTTTCATATGTTATCAAGTTTAGTCTAGCGAATATAGCTAATTCATCACAATTGGTATTACAAGAATAATCCTCGGCCGCATGCCATTTGTAGTGAGTTCTATAAGCAAAAGCTGAAGTCCAGACGCCAACAGCTATTTCCAAAGTTCTATTTAGCAAGTAATACTAACCACTAGACTTGAGGTCAATTGTTCCTATATGACTGAAAACTGTGCAGAGGCCGCATTATCTCTGGTCCACAGAGTAAGATCGTAGCCCGGTTTTTTTGGGGAAGAATACCCTGTGCTTTCCTTTCATTTGCCTTAAGTCTATCCAAAAAGCCCAAGTCTCTGTGCAGCTAACGCAACGGCAGGAAGTTTCACCGAACCAAAGAAAATAGTATGGCTTCTTTAGATTAGGGTAATTTGGAGGATAAGTGTATTGAGCATTCAATCTTAAAACAGGTGAAATAAGCCAATTCTATAAAGGGGGAAGAGAGATTGAGAAAAATGAAAATTCACCTCTGGTTAGAAAATGAGTGTTGAGCTCAATCAGCTTTCCCAAGGAGCATGAGGGCCAAAGACGTGGCAGATACAATTGGTCATTCACACCATGTAACCTCTATTGTTTTCTATCAACAAAGGAGAATAAACTTTAGTCCTTCGTATAGCACAGCCTTGATCCACTCGTGATAAGTTAACTAATCATGCTTAAGATGGCGCGCCCTGCCAAGATCCGTGCATTCCAACGCAGATCTTTCCAGAATAGTATGCAATTCTGCAATTTATGAAGCCAAGCCAAGATTCACAGGCAATATTTTTAGGCTAATAAGGTTATATGATAATTATATTCTCGTAATGGCATCCTCCCTTCCAATTGGGCATCTCGTACGTTTTGGTGGGGCGGAATTGTTGTAGACCTTTTTTTAAACTTTAAGAATTACAGAAGCTTTAGTAACTTGCATTTTAGGAAATAGATAGAATCAAGATGAATATATAAATGTATGTAGATCTCGCCATTTTGTCTCATCATTCTGCAATCCATCATTATCCTCATTCGACTACTACTCGCCCCATAATCAAACAGCCACCTTTTATTCGACATGCGTTTTACTGCTGTTTCTATCATCGCCCTTGCTGGCGCGGCCTCTGCCGGTTTCGCCGACCCTAAAGCTTGCAATAGTGTGGGCGCCTGTGTCTCACCTTCGGGGTGCCAGTACGACTTTTCTCGCCTTGACACGCCAGCCACGGCTTATGACTGTGGTACCGGTGGCAATATCACTTATCAACAATCAGCGAGGAATCTTCTCAACTTCCAGACTGGTCTGAGCACCCACACCGAAGTGACTAAGGCCGAATTCCCTGCCAAGTGTGATCTTGGTCAGCCGGGCCCTAACTCAACTCTGCTTGTATGTGTCTTGGTGTCTATTCCACCATCTACCGCTCAACCATCCGAGAAATTTTCCTTGACTGATGGCTAACTGCATACTCGGCGATTTTTAGAAAGCGGTCACGAATGACATGACTGTCTATGGTTTCATTGACTATGATTGCAGCAAGAGAGCTCATGTTGGACGCGAATGCTTTGACAACAGGCCCGACATCAACACTGGCTCGTAAGTGGCCTGTTTTCTATGTCTACCGAGTAGTAAAAACTTTACGCTGACCTTGCTACGACACTAGGTCTACCATCTGCCAGGTTCAACGAAACGGACAGGTCTGCAAAGCCACCGTCGACACGGTCTGGACTAGGGACTCATGCCGTGTTAACTAAGAGGGCATTTATGTCCGATTGCTAGCCCATAGGTCTTCTCACCGACTCGATCTTCTTCTTCGTTTAGTAGTGTTAGTTTTTTAGTGGGTATAACTTACAGTAGTTCTAGATTGAATGGGCTGTCAGTAAACGATGCAACAATTCAAGGGGGGTCTTATTCCATGCTCTAGAAAGCAAAATCATTTTGTCTGTACCCAGTGATCTAGTTGACTCTGATCAGCTCCTAAGTTGTATACGAAGGCAAAATATCTATGCCAAGATTGCCTTTTCCGACCAAATGAATCCAACTCGTAAATGATACCTGGAAAACGCTTCAACATATAAAAAACATAAAGTGAAATGAATTGGACTATATTTGAATTTCACCTTGGAGTATTTCTTTTTGTTCTTGTCGGTTATCGATCGATGTTTTATGCCCACAAATGTATCGGTCAGTCGCGAGGTGGCTGGTGACAATCCTCACTAGCGCCGTTTCTGCCTAGCAGCCCCACGGTGCTAATATCAGCACCCATAAACAAGCGACATTGCATCCGGGGCACAATTATTTCTTCAGTCCTCATGAATCACGTCTCCGCTGATGGATCGCTCATTCCACCGCTTTCTCCAACTTCCGCCAGAAATCCGCCAGATAATTTGGCGTCTTGCGTTGGAGCAAGACTGGTCCTACTCCCAACCAAAAAGAGTAAAAGGCGGCATAAAACTCTTTGGCAAATTACATCGAGCTGTTGGTCAATCATGTCATGAGGCGCGGATTGTCATGCAGCAGGGGAAAACAAGCATCAAAGACTGGCAATGGATCAACTTCAGCCAGCATGTTTTCTTCTTCCGCGATGCAAGTTACAATCACGGCTTGTTGAGACGTGGACTAAATCGCTTTCAATTGCTGCAACATATTCAGCACATGATCATTTACCCTAGATATACGCCGAAACTATGGGATACACTTAAATTTATCAAAACCAAGTGTACTTCTCTCCGTAATCTGATTATTGTTGGCCCTTGGTTCGACCCCGGGCCCCTCATCGCCCACGGCAGAGATGACTTGATAGACCTTGCGAGCGAGCACCCATCGGAACGGTGGGATCCGACTTCCGACGATGCCTTCGAAAACATTGATGTGCGTCCAATTATAGAAGCTATTGAACGCGGTGATGCTGCTTCACGGTGTAGCCATCTACTAGAAAATGTAGAAGAAGGCTTGAGACGTATGCCACCCAACCTAGTGGGAGCCTATGGCTTGTATGGTACCCCCTGCGGAGACACGAAGAGATGGATTGCGAAGATAGATCAGATCGTGCAAAAGTTTCCTACTGCGATACCAAAGGTCTACTTTCACACCAGACAAGAGTTATGTCCTATAACGGTTTTCTACTACGGTCTTGACATGAGAATAAGAGTCCCCAAAGTGTAAAGGACTTCGCGTACTAGTGCAGAGTCAATGTTTTGCAGAAGTGTTTTCGAAACCAAGTGGCATGGTGGGAATGAATTTTTATCAATTCAAAATTTTCAACATTTGTATTTCAGTAACCTAAATCGGTTCCTTGTTGTATTTTATAGCTTCATATCTTCATTACAAAATCCAGTTTTGGACCCATATCTATATATCTGTAAAACTCGCATTAGGCTTTTTCTTTTCATCACCATTATTCCAACCCTTTTTCTAATCTTCTTATCGCAGTTCTTTAAGACGAATTCTTGGCAAATTTGCTCCAGCTTCTAATCTTTGGACCAAATTTGAAGAATAGAACTGGAAATGGCAACAGAACTAGGGAAAACAATGCTAGCGTTGTTGCAGTCCACTCGACCCCAAGCGCTTCATACATGGGCTTTGCCCAAAGCGGGAAGCTTGCAGCAGCAAGACTTCGGACAGCGATGTGAACCGAAACGGCAGAGTTGGGGCAGGTAATGTAGACATCCACGATGTAGACAAGACCGCTAATAAACATCAGCTGAAGAGCAAGGCCGATAAAGTAGCCAGCAAGGATTTGAGAGATCCAGTGCGTGTGCATTGACCAGCCAAACCAGAGCAGAGCAGGAGGGAGAATACAAGCTCCAAGTATCATTGGAGGAAGACGGTCTTCGGGCTCCGAGGCACCCCCTCTCTCCAAAAATTGCCTCTTATATACGGTCATTGTGAAAAGCGCAACCACACCTGGGGCAGAAATGACACCAAGGGATACTGCAATGAATGGAAGTGATGAGGTTGTCGCTGGCCAGCCCCGACTCTGGAAAGCATATGGAAAGAGCTGATAAGTAAGGTACAGTGTGCCGTACACAAAAGTGAGGTGCACCGTCAAGATTATCAGGATTGGCTCTTTGCAAATAAGCAAAATTGGCTTGGCAAAGTACTTATTCACGATGGTATCAATATTGACTACCTCGTCCTCAAAGGGAGCCCTTATTCTCTGTGCATCCTCTCCACCCTCTGCACGCAGACGCTTAGCTTTGGCAACAAGAATCTGCTGTGGTGATGATTCAGTGAGAAACAGGACAACCAAGACCCCAACGGCGGCGAACAAAATCAGGGTAACCCATGCTGTCCAGCGCCATCCGTAACGGGCCACAATGTAGCTACCGGCACTTGGAGCAACAGTGCTTCCGAGATTGATCATGGTCGCTCCATAGGCCAGAGCTATGGCACGCGGTATGGGCTTGTACAGCTCAGCTGTCATGCCAGAGCCACACGCAAGCATGGCACTGCCAAAAGCGCCAGACAAGAACCGACATACTAGTATTGCAGGCAGGTTGCTTAACAGAGCTATTGGTATCTGCAACAGACCACAAACTGTGAATCCAACAATAGATGGCGGCCTGTGACCCGTAATATCGGAAATCGGTCCAAAGAATAACGGTCCAACCGCAAACCCGGCCACAAATAGGGCTACGCCGAGGCTGATGACGGTATGAGAAACATTGAAGTAACCTTCCAATGTTGTAGAGGCTGTCCCAAATATGCTTGAGGTAAATGAGACGCCGAATGTCATGAAATTGGTGGCAACAAGAAAGCTAATTTTCTTGGCCATTGACCAATTGTGTGGGTGTTCTGGGTCATCCGGACCTTCGAAGGCGACATATATGACTCCTCCTTTCTCTTTCGTCTTCTCCTTCACCAGGCCTTGTTCTGGGTCAGCACCTCTGCCGAAAGGAGTCGGCGATGCATTTCGTGGGGTCTGGTATGTATCGTCGTCGGTTCCAGCATGGAACGATTCCGTGGTTGAGGATGCAAGAGACATTGCGAATTGGGGTTTTTTATGAGCTCTAATTCACTACTAAAACTACAAACTATATACGGAAATTTTACATCCTTTAATAATTTACAATCTCACCGAATTTTCCTCGCAATCTTCTAAACCAGCACAGAATCACGTATGCGGCTCCGCTCCCAGCCGATATCTGTGGGCCTTGGGTGCCCAGTACAAGGGCCGTGGAAAAAAGCTAAGCACTTGTCTCCATTTTTCACAGATAAATTGGATCTCGAGTTCATCAAAATCTTCAGATATCGCCATGCCAGGGTCTGCGGCTGCTATTATGGTGTGATGTTGGTTTAATCCAAGCAACTCCAGTAAGCAGGCGGGAGCCAGACCCGATTGTATCCGCCCAGAAGTGGGCTCGCGGCCATCTAACCGCGTCGAGCCGAGCAACGGCTTGAATTCCGCGAGCGGCTTTCACCATCAGATAATCGCAAGTTTCTAGGATCCCAATTAAAGGCCCGGTGACGAGCAGGATTTTTCTGTTTCTTTGATATCGTCGAAATGCGCACTTAAATTCCATGACTAAACTGATTGATATGAAGAACTGATGATATCCATACGAGACCGATCCGATGCCCCACAATACTCCGAAATACAAGACGGAAATGCTGACAAGACTGAACGAAACGCAATACTCCGAGCCGCATCACTCCGAAACTGCAAGACCCAAAACCAACAGACCCAGAACTAAGAGATACCCAAACGGAACTAAAAGAGACCCAGGCAAAACTAAGAGACCCAAAACTGAAAGACATAAACTGAAAAGGCTCCACAAACTGCCCGTAAAACGCCAAATCGCACACACTCTAGCAATGAAGCACCGATCTACCTACCCACCTAACTGTCCCAAATAGCTCCATAGGCAGGGACGCCTCTGGTCTCCAAACCATAAACAATCTTCTTAGTAATCTTCTCGTTCGCAATGATAATCACTGCCTCCGCCTTGAAGCTCTTGACCAGGTTGTAGCCCATCTTGACAAGATCGGGCCGGCCAAGCTTCTTAGTATCGTGGATCACGGCATTTGGCACCTTGCTCCTGATGACGTCGCACAGGCCTTCGCCAAAGGTAGTCTCTGGGCGAGAGGTGGACCAAATTAGCTGGGTGGGACAGCTGGGATCCTGGATGTGGCCCAGGCAGGGCCCGATACCAGATCCCGTCGCGATAAGAACCACCCGGTTGAAAAGGGTGGCGATCCGCATTACGCCGCAAGTAGGCACACCACGGGTCCAAATGTAAGTCGGAGCCTCCTGGATCGTGGACTTTGTCCAGTCACCTGCGTTTGAAACGACCAGGGAGTAACCTTTCGGTCTCCCGGCCGCTACCGGCTCCGGTGCCGGAATCGTCGCAAATGAGTGCCACTCAAATAGGGGCCTCTTTGACAGCCGAGTAAATGTGCCGTTGACAGGCACAGTGTAGTCAAAATGCAATCTGACAGCATGGTTTGAAAGGACCTCCGATTGAACCGGCACCTTTTTCAGGAAGACCCAGGATAAAGCGACACTGCAAGAAGCGACCGCAAGAAGCCAGAATGATGCCGAACGAACACAAGCACCACCCAATGACATGCTTGGGTCCTTGCTGTCGTTGCAGGTGAGGACAACCTGGGCCCAGAACAGCCCGAGCATTGTCCAACCGACGAATCGATGAGTCTTCTCGAACAGATTGTGGTGCGTCTTTCGCATTGACGGATAAGCCATTACCAGCATGACACAGAAGAGTGCAGAGAGTATCCAGGAAACAACCCTTGCAGCCACAGACTGATGACCCCAGTCGCTGCTACATTTTGAGGTGGCCATGCACGCAATATCGCCGACATTGGAGGCAAATAGCCAGGCACCGGCACTCACGGCAGCACCGGAATGTACGCCTCCAAGGTGAATGATCTTGGCACATCGGGATCGAATAAACATAGGCCAGGACTTTGGTACACTGCAGGTGATCGTGTAGAGCGCATTGATAACGAAGTCCTGTCGGATGAGAACAGCAACAGCAAGGTTGATGGCGGTAACGGTGCCCAGCCACTCCCTAGGGAATCCAGAAAGAATAACAGCAATAGCCGCTGCGATGTTGAAAATACCCACCAGGGTAAACAGGCGGCGGTAGACGATGAGGAGACGGTACCGCAGTCCTCGTATCGGCTTGCCGAGCTTCTTTTCAGGAATGGCTGCCTCAAGATCGGGAGTCTCCTCAACCAAGGTGGCTTCGGTGTTATCGGAAGCACAGCTGACTTGAGTCATGCTCGAAGTTGAAGACTCAGAGTGTCTGTGGCCAAGGAATGCAGCCTTGGGGTATGTAATGACATCGGTAGACATCTTCTTGCCGTCAGCGGAGCTTCGCTGGCTCTGGGTTCCGGTCGCAGCGAGTGCCTTCTTGTCAATCTTTCCATTACCTGTCAAGGGGAAAGCCTCTAGAAGGTGGAATTGGGATGGAATGGCGTAGTAAGGCTGGCGACTCTTGATGTGGTCAACCACCTTCGCAATGTCGCAGTTTTGAGGTGTGAGGAAGCCATGGATTTCTCCATTAATGAGGAGAGCAGATGCTCTCTGGACGGTTGGGCAGGAGTTCAAAGACGCAGCAACTCCATCAAGCTCTACTCGAAAGCCCTGTCATTCCCATTAGCGCGTGCATGAGGTTAAGATTTTTTTGGGGCAATTTTACCTTGACTTTGACTTGGTCATCAACTCGACCC
The DNA here is from genome assembly GCA_017140755.1 of Calonectria hongkongensis. Lineage (NCBI taxonomy): Eukaryota > Fungi > Ascomycota > Sordariomycetes > Hypocreales > Nectriaceae > Calonectria > Calonectria hongkongensis. The sequence continues at coordinate 1,288,553 of JAACJA010000014.1, forward strand.
ATGATCTCAATGGTGCCGTTGGGGTTCCATTTGCAAACATCGCCAGTGTTGTACATCATAAATCTACAACAGTCAGCATCATACCACTAAACCAAAGTGCGGGTCATCTTACCCGTCGCCCTTGAAAGGGTCAAGGATGTACTTGTCGGCGGTCTTCTCGGGCAAGTCAACGTAGCCGCGAGTAACGCCCAAGCCGCCAGCCCACATGACACCAGCAGTGCCAATCTCGGTTGGCTGGTTGTTGCTGTCAAGGATGTAAACATTGTTGTTTGGGGTGGGCTTTCCGATGGACAATGCTGTAAATGGCTCGTGCTTGTGCATTGTGTTGACGATTGTGGTCTCTGTGGGGCCACAGCAGTTGTAGTAAGTGCAGTGTGAGGCCCAAAGATCCGCAATGCTAATTGATTGTTAACTATCATCTTGGTAATAATTTTATGAAAGCATACCTTTGTGAAGAAGGCTCGCCAGCAGTGGCCACAACTTTAATGTTGGGATAGTCCTCTGGTTTGTATTTGGACAAGATGCTAGGTGTGCAGATGAGCACGTCAATCTGATAGCCAAGTTAGAAATGCACATCATCAGGATCGCGGGGTTCTTACTTCTTTGACCGCTTTCTTCCAATCCGAGCCTCGAAGAATGAGAGTTCCTCCATTTACAAGACATCCAAGCATCTCCCATGCAGCTATAGAAATTCAAGTTAGTGGCCAAGCAGATGATGACAACCTCAAAGCACGTACCCATATCGAAGCTAATGCTAAGCACTTGGCCAACGCGTGTGCCAGGTCGAATGCCTAGGTCACCAGGTGATTGGCAGAGAAGATTTGTCACGTTCTGGTTAGTGACATCGACACCCTTAGGTGTGCCCGTGGTACCTTGCAGATCATAGTCAATACTAATGCATCATCCAACGGAATATTCTCAGCGTACCGGAGGTATAAATCACATAGCAGCCGTCCTCTGGACTAGCCAGAGAAATATCAAAGGAATCATCTGAAATATCTTCTCCATCAAAGTCATCGATGGCAACCACGCTGAGTCCCTTAACATCTGATAGGCGAGCTCGAGTTGATTTTAAAGCCAAGACAGTGTTAGACTGAGTCTGTTGCAAGACAAATCGCAGAGTTGCATCTGGAACCACGGAACCGTCTAACGGCACGTACTGAGCGCGGCAGCTAAGCACAGACATGATACCCACAAGCATATCGATACCCCTCTTGACAACAAGAGGTACTCGATCACCTGGCGCTACACCTAGTCTCTGTAACTTGTGTGCAAGTCTAGAGCTCCTTCGGGCAAGTTCTCCGTAGGAAATCTCTGATGGGGGTGTAACTGATAGGTCTCTGGCAGCAATATCATTAGGCCTGGTGGCAACATGATGGTAGAAGGCAGCAGTGATGGTTGAGAAGCGAGGAGTGCTTGAAGCACCGTAGCTGAAGGGGTTTGGCATTGACCCATTGCTGGGTAGCATAACTTTGGAGGTAGTCTCCATTGTGGGAGTGTATTGATAGCAACAAAACTTGCTGAGTGTAAAGAAGACTAACGCAGGAACAGGAGGTGTTCTTGAGAAGAGGATGTCAAACTAAGTTTGGGGTGTACAGGTTGGGCTCTAAAAGTGACGGGACCGAATCCTTCAACGCCAACGACGCATTCTTAAGTAGTATAACCAATAATTTGAAAGCCCCATTCTTTTCCTGCGTTCATGCAGTTGCGGATATTTTGTCGTCGCTACAATGTTAGTACACGGAAGCTGAAAGCACTGTCACATACTACACAGCCTAGTAGGTGCGGGCCTACGTGTCCGGATTTCCACTTGAGGCTGCAGACTGGACGTTTACTGCCGCCCAAGACAGGTGATACTGCAGCCCAACAGATTCACAAACTGGCCCAGCTGATCAATTTCCGCAATGGTCATAGATGGGCCGACAAACATGCGCATATGACGCCAAGATTTGCCGGTGGTGAGCAGAGCCACTTGCCGTGGTTCTGGGCTTACAGTGCATTGCGGATCGTTTAAGTCGATGTTGGTTGAACATCAACCACATGACATCGCCATGGCTGGAACCACTATCCCATTGCACGGTTGGTAACCTGGTATGGGAGGGTTCGCCAAGTGGAGCCTACCAACCACATGGATCCTAGCTGCCCCGCGTAGAGGTATTCTAAACATCTTCAAGACCTGCGGCAGATGCAGAATCGTACATGTGCTGAGGAACCAACGTGCAGCATCTAGAGCTAGCGTACATAGCTTGACAGGGGCAGACGCACAGCGCGTCTAGGGTCATGATCGCCCACGGACGGGTTGCTGTCAAAAACCAAACTTAGCCGCTCCCGCACTTGACTAGGCACTCGCTAAGCCCCTTAGCGAGCTTGGCTCGAGGAAAGGCTGGTGATGCTTTTTGTGATTCAGCCTGTGATTAACAATCACAAGTGAGGCTGTATTCAGTCTCATGATGGTCCCAAGGGAGGATGCTGCGTTGCTTTTGCGCTCCCGTTGCCGCCGAGACAAAAGATTGATAGCACCGAGAGCGCGGTTTAGCCCCACGACCCATGGCAAGCCCATTGCGGCTCAAACCTCCCTGTACGGAAAGATCACCAACCAACACTTCCCGATTCGGACGTGGCACCCAGCCTCCTCGCCCAAAATGCCTCACTGCTAATGGTCTATTCAACACAGCCTTGGGGGGGCATATCCCACCATGTCGGTTTTATGCGGGCCCGGCACCGGGACCTGTCTCAGTTGGTCAGACTATATGTCCTCTTTGCATGCCGAGTCAGTCTTAGACATAGCTAGGCTACGTGTCAACTGATCGGCACGTCGAGCTCGATTTTTAGGACGCCGTGAGTATTTGAGCCAACGAGATACCGGCTGGCAAACCCGCCCGCCATGTGCCTAAAATCCTCGAATTGGCAAAGTCTTCACGTCTCACCCAAACGTCACTGCGGCCAACTTTTCCCTTAGCATTTCCAACTTGTTCTTTCCGATCTACAACCGTGCGCGCAGACAGACAGAAAAAAGATGACCGAAGAATTGGTCAAAGATAGTACCCCGGTCGACGGAGTGCGTGTTCTCGCCTTCAACCGGCCCAGCAAGCGCAACGCCCTCTCCGGCGAGCTAATCTCCATATTTCTGGAGAAGCTCTCTGTGGCGGCGGCAGACAAAGCCATCCGGGTCATCATCATCACCGGAAGCAGCTCCTTCTTTTCCGGTAAGGTCCCCCCCTCAAAAGCCCCCTCAAAGAGCTGCTGCTGCTGCTGCCCCTCGGCAGTAGTCTGAGGCCACTTTGCTGACAACACGTGTGTGGCAGCGGGAGCCGACATCAAGGAGATATCAGAGCTAGACGGCGAGGCAGCGCGACAATGCCGCTACCTCGGGAACCTGTGCGCGGGGATGCGTTCCGTGCGCAAGCCCATGGTTGCGGCTGTCGAGGGAATGGCGGTGAGTGGCTCAACAGCCTAGGATTCTCCACAGCGGTTTAGCCTTTGATCGACGGAACGACTGATGCGCCATGCTTGACAGCTCGGTGGCGGCTTCGAGGTTGCCCTCATGGTAAGACAACCAGCACAGTTTGGCCCTTGGCGGCCTAATGCAGGCAAAAGAGAAGTTCTCGCAGCTAACTGTCGAATCACCAAAAGTGTGACCTAATAGTCGCCTCATCCAACAGCCGCTTCGGCTTGCCGGAGGTTTCAATTGGCCTCATCCCCGGTGCAGGCGGCACTCAGAGGCTTACGAGTGCTGTCGGGAAGTTCAAGGTATCCATCGCACCACCTACCCGAGCCGCAAACCCCCATGTTGCTGCTCAGCGGGACCTTCGCTAATCCAACCATCTTTTCGGCATAGGCAATGCAGATGATTCTCCTGGGATCACCGATTACAGGGGTCGAGGCCCACTCCACGGGCCTGGTTGCTGAACTCTTTGAACCTGGCACGGTCCTCGACAACGCCATCCAAACGGCGTCCAAGTTGGCAGCTCTAAGCCCAACGGCGTTATCGCTAGCTAAAGAAGCGGTGTCACGATGTAAGTTTTGCAACCCCCAGACTGCCGGCGTTCCTTCCTCTTACGCTTTTCCTTCAGCGGATGAACTGGGCCGCGATGACGAGTTTGAGCGAAACTTGTACTATTTTGCTTTTGGCACCAAGGACAAGGAGGAAGGTGTGGGAGCGTTTTTGGAAAAACGAGCCCCAAAATGGAATTTTGAGTGATTATCAAGTTTAGTCTGCATCGGATTGGGAATTGGGAACTGTGTGATATGGATCAGGCGGTCAGGATTTTCATAGATGGGCGAGGTCGTGTGAAACATCCTTGATGTCCGACGACGCTACGGTTGTCACGAAGCGAAAGGTCCAGCGTTAGCCGCATCGGACATTCAGAGTAAGCGAACAACGATCGCTCTGCAAGAGTGACATTCTCAAAAAAAAACGCTTACCGTGTCTCAAGTCAACGTGACAATTGCAATCTCATGCACATTCTAGAGCCCGTTGCATGCACACTGATCGTGCGTCGTGTAGAAAAAAAAACAGGTTTGATTACGTGCTAATTTCCATGTGTGCATTAACCGCCGTTGATATTTCTCGAAATGTTTCAAATGAGAGCCTCAATTCTGACTCAGAAAAATAGTACCCCGCCTCCTAGACAGATCCCGACGCCACCTTCTCAGTTTTCCCGGTTTCATCACCATGACGGCTGCTAGCAGTCGATGAGCTCGGGGGTTCCTGGGCCAGAATAGTCTCCGATTCGACCCTCTTCTGCAGCTCCTCAAAAACCTCCCAGTCACCAATGTTCTCCTCATAGAATTGATCCAGATCCAGGCCACGCTCCTCCACTTCGTCTGACACGCGTAGGTGAAGGCCGGGGATGTACTTCAGGATGATGAGCAGGCACAGGGAAACCACAAACGAGTAAGATGAGATGGCGGTAATCTCTGCAAACTGTCGTCCGACCTGCACACCCACACCGTCGATGCCTCCGGAGGCGATCGTCGATCCATCGAGCGATGAGATAGACTTTGTGGCGAAGATACCGGTGAGAAACGATCCGACCATGCCTCCGATACCGTGCAGCTTAAACACGTCCATCCCCTCGTCAATATGAAGCCAGTTGTTGACGTCATCCATCAAGGCGCATACTACTGCAGTGAGGAAGCCAATCACTGCCGCAAGCCATACACTGACATATCCAGCAGCAGGCGTGATGCCGACAAGCCCAGCAATGACTCCCTCACAGGCTCCAACCACTCGGAATCGTCCCTTGTACTTGACCATGTCAACAAGCACCCATCCCAGAGCTCCCGTCGAGGCCGCCGTGTTCGTGTTGAAGGCAGCAAGCATGGCGCGGATGCTACCATTCAGCGCCGATCCGCCGTTGAATCCAAACCATCCGAAGTAGATCAAAACGGTCCCCAGGAAAACCAAGGTGATGTTGTGGGGCTTTCCATGGGCTCTGTCGCCGGGGTTCTTCTTGCGCTTACCGAGGACAAGGGCATAGGCCAAGGCTGCCCAGCCAGACGCGATATGGACCGGGCCTCCACCGGCAAAGTCAAGCGAAGGAAGCTAGTGAAATGTTTAGATGAGTCCTTATTGTGGTGAAATGCATGTTTAATCAATATGCTTACGTTATATAACCAACCGTTCGGGTTCCAGGTCCAGCAGGCAATCGGGCAGTACACAATAGTAGCCCAGCAAAAGCCAAACACGAGTGACGGAATGATTCTGCCGCGCTCAAACGCGCCTCCGACAACGATCTGAACCGTGCATGCGCAGAAGAATAGTTGGTACAAGCAAAAGACAATCTCGGGAATGTTTGGATTGCCGATGGAGGGAGCTGACATGACATCCTTCATGCCGAAGTTGGCCAAGTCGCCAATGAAGGGCCCGGCAGAGCGGCTGTATGCCAGCGAGTAACCCCAAAACATCCATTGGAAAGTTGTCACGGCACCGATCAAGATGGATTGGAATATCAAAGCCAGTGCCGACTTTCTCCGAGCAAGGCCACTGTAAAGAAGACCAAGCCCGGGGATAATTAGATAGACGATGAAGCCACAAAATACGATGTAGGTGTAGTTGAACTGGACGCCGTCATATTGTGCGTTGACGTCTACCTCGAGCGGGTTGCCGCCATTCGGCTCGGACGCATTATAAACGGGCTAGCGACGGACAATTAGAGCATGTCGGAGCACAAAGCCCGAGTTGTGTCATTGCTTACCGCTGACATGTCGAGTGCTGTCACTGCTGTTAAGGTTTATGGAGTAGTCGGCGGCGGTCGATCGCCAAGTTCCAAGGGGGCGCAAGCTTGGCGCTGGGGAGATATATTGGCGGCTGCAAGGGAGACGGGACAAAGCAAAAAAACAAAACACTCGAGACAGAAAGGGGCACCGAGACGTCAGCCGCGCCGAGATTTGAATGTCTAGCATGGTCTAGGGGTTTAAGACTGATACGGTCCCCATCCTTATCAGACATATACGACGCTGATACCGAGGATCAAAAGCCTGGCGTCGCGGCGGCCTAACAGCGATAAGCAGTGGATGGCGCGACCTAATTTGCAGCTTCGGCTCGGCTTATCAGTGGTCCATATGAACCGAAGAAGTTTTGAATAATACGCGTTCTCTAGTTCATTTCAACGTGGGCGATGGTCTTGCAGCAGTTGCGTCAATCTCCCAAGCGAGGACGCGCCAGCAGAGACAATTTCGGTCTCATCTCCTCCCACCCAAGCCCATCGAGAGAGACCTTCTGGACGAGTCCTGATCCCTTGAGACTGGATGTCAAAAAATCGTGCCTCTTTCACGTTAGCACGCCACCATATGGTGTTCCTACATGAACCCCCAAAACTAGTACCCAACCAACTTAAGCTTAACTCCCCTTATCTAGAACGTCGCTGTCGGTCGACTGGAAAATGGTTATTTTCGCCCTTTCGAGTGTCTGAACCTGGCTCTGGTTAAAAATTCCCAAAGGGGATTAGACCCTGACGGTGAGCGATCCAATCAGCGCCAGCCGTCGCAACAAGGGCACTGATAAGCACTCGCCGATAAGCACGCCGAACCATGGCCGAGATTCGGCAGCCCAGTCAGCATCTCGAGTATGGCAACGTTCCAAAATAACCGCTTACAATAGAGTCAGCGATTACTTCTCGCTGTGCCCCAAGGTTTAACCAAATGGCAGGTTTTTATCGGCGGGGGTATCGTGGGGGTTCCAAGGGAATCCGCAGACCCCGGATTTACCCCAATGACGAATCCATCGTGTATGTTCCCATCTCCGCAATCCAAGAGATCCAATGTGATAGCTCGCACCGAATCTATTACCATCCCACGAAAGATATCGTAGATACATTGTGCTTATATATCCCATGTAATATTTATTATTATTCCAAATTTTGATCATCACAAATACATTCCCAATTCTGACCATTGGGTCGTGTAGATAAAAAAAAGCAGTCAGGCATAGGGTAGGCGAAACGCGCTTGTTCGCACAACTTTACGCGCTTCATCTTGACACATGCACGTCCTGGAGATTAATCATTTATCAGTGCAGAATGTGGGTTCCACGAATCGCGGATTCCGCCAGGGTAGCCGAACCCAGGCGAGCCCTGGGTGATAAAGCGCTTATGCATGGATAAAATTAGGCATATCTAGGTGAACCGACAACACTTTAGTTCCAAAGCTATGCAATACCATTTCGTAATTCAAAAACACGTATCCTTATCGTTATCAATCGCGGGGCAAATAACTAGCCTAGTATTCCTCTTCCGTTGTGCTCACCCTGACCTTCTTCTCCCTCCACCGCTGTACCAGCGGCAGACCGAACCCTGTCCACAGTGTCAAAGCGACGACCCAAGCCAGTGCGCTTCCCCACCCGTGCGTCTTCTTGAACTCGGGTGCCTCACCGCTGGCCAGTTGAACCTGCTGGAAGGGAATGACGACGGCCGAGCCAACTGAGACCATGAACCCCAGCACGAACGCGCGCTTCTGCTGGTCTCCGCCACATGCCTCGTTTGCCCACCCGGCAAGCAGAGGAGTGAAACATCCATAGCATCCATGCAGAATGAACACGGCCATTCGCAATTTGTGTGGCACATCCCAGGCTGTAAGCACCGAATAGTTGAATATCATCAGCGCGCCAACGACGGCGCAAATTGGGGCGCGGCTGCCAATCTTGTCGGCAATGAAACCGGTCGAGACCATGAAGACGAAATTCACCGCTCCGATTCCAGTGGGAATGTTGTTGATCTCCGGGACTGTGTACATTTTGGTGGACTTGAGGTAAATGCTAAAGTACTGCATCACGTAACTGTCAAAGGGTCAGAAACTTGGAATATTCTGAAAGAGGCTGGGAAAGTGTCTCACCTTCCACACGTAAGAGACCAAAACGCGTAGGCGGCCGTGAAGCTGTACACTTGCCATGAGCCAAAAATGCGCTTGATGACGGAAAAGTTCATTTTTCCAACGGGCTGACGTCCCTCTTCTTCGATTCTGGTGCGAGACCTCTCCTTCTCCCAGTCATTCAGATAGAATGCATTGGTGTTTTCCGGGGTATCGGGGAAGCAGAACTATACAATTGTTAGCCATACCCCATGAGCTATGAGACAAAGGACTTACAAATCCATAGATGGCCACAGGAATAGCAAGAATAAAATCGAAAATGAATAGCCATCGCCAGGCTGACATGCCGCCCTTGCCGTGCATGCCACTGAAAAGGGCAGATTGCAAGTATCCAGAGAACATCTGGCCGAGAACGCCGCTCATGACGAAGAGGCCGCTTCTTCGAGACAACTCACTCCTTCGGTACCAAGACCCGAGACAATACATGACTCCTGGCCACGCGGCAGACTCAAAGACACCGATGAAGAAGCGCAGAACGTAGAACTGGTACGCGTGGTTGCACTTGTACAGCGCAAGAACAAACAAGGACCAGACCATGAGGCAAGACGGAAGCCAGATGCGTGGACGGACCACGGTGATGATCAAGTTGGCAACAATGCCGCCCAAGATGGTTCCAATTGAGAAATAGGTATTCATCCATGACAGTTCATTGCCCGGCCCGAACCCGAGCTCGTCAGACATGCCTGAAACATACGCATTGGAAATATTGTTTTGGTCAAGCTGCAATCCATTAGTTGCGTTCATCTCAAGACATCACAATCGCAAACTCACCTGCTTAATGAAGTAGGTCAAACAGCTGAAACTCAACAAAAACCAATCAAGTTTGAAAATGAGCCTCTTCTCTTCTTTGGATGTGCCCGGTTCGTGCCAATGAAACCACCCCGAGATTTCTGGCTCTTGAGCTTGACCATCCAATCCCTTGGCCGATATCGTCACGTTGGCATCCTTTGGACTGCGCGAGTCGAGCGACTCTGCGGTATTGGAGACGGTATGTTCTGGTGGAGCCATTGGTTCCGAGTGTCGGACCACACTCCAATAGGGCGAGTGACAGTCGTGGGTGAATTGATTGGCGAGGCTACAATGCACCTTGGCTATGACTGGATCCCTGTCTGAGGTGAGGGCGGCGCTGTCTGGAAATATCGAGGTGATTGACTTGTTTCATATACGGGGTTGACTTTTTTATTTTATTTGTATAACGTGCTTTGTTGGGGTGAGCACGTCGACCCTGGGGATAATTACCTCTGAGCTCAGCTATTCTCTTTCTTAAATAGCGAGTGGTGATAAACCTTGCCGATAAGAGGGGACTATCTCGTCCAGGCGGGGGCTTCTAGCTGGACTGGGTAACTTTGCCATCGGGGGCGCCCCGACACTACTGGATTTGCTCTTGTTCCGATCGGATGAACGCCGTGCGTGGCCCACATCGGACGCAACTATCTTGCGAGTCGGCCAACTTTGAGATTTCTAACGCACGGTTCGCATGCGGTCTTTAAGCAAAAGTCGGACGAATTTTTGGCTCATGACTGATAAGCAGCTTCGCTGACTCTTTTGGTTTTGAAAAAAAAAATAAAATTGATTGAAAGTTGTGAATATGGTGAAATTCGTTAGCGTCAACGGCGCCGAGCTGGCCTACGAGGATTCTGGGCCGGCTGATGGCCGCCTCATGATTACCCTTCATGGCGGAAGAGGAATGGGTATGATGTCAATTGCGTATCATGACATGCATCTGCTTATAAATCTGCAGGTGACCATAAGTCGGACTTTAGAATCTACAGTCAACTGGACGACTTCCTTCATGTTGTGTCTTTTGACTATCGCGGACACGGACAGAGCTCTCGTACTAAACCCTATACATTCAAACAAATTGTCGACGATATTGAAGGCATCAGACGGCATTTTGTTTCGCCTGAAACACCCGTCATCATATGTGGGGGTAGCTTTGGCGGGTTTCTGGCTCAGCAGTACGCGATCGAATACCCGTCATCTGTGTCGCATCTGATTCTTCGAGGCACTGCTGCATCGCATCACCGTGAGTTTGGTAGCCAATCACATATTGAACTGCAACTAACACTTGCATTAGATGAAGCGGGGGCGATCAAGACCCTGGAAGCCAGGCTGCACAAGGTGCCAAGTTTCTCCAAGGAGATGTTAGTCGGCAAGGTTTTCGGAGCCTTTGAAGACGACCAGGAATTCAGACTTGTGCACTTTGCCATGATGCCTCTCTACCGCGAAGATTTCGATGCCAATGCTGGGCTCTTGGCGTGCCGGAACACTGTGTATGTTGCCGAGTCTCACAGTAAGCATGAATTTAGGCGCCCGCTGCAGGTTCGTTCTAATGCAATGCAGATGATCTATACTCGGAAGAGGAGAAATATTTCGACTACACTGATAGGCTCGAGAGCATCTCAGCTAAAACATTGGTTGTCGTTGGCGATCAAGATTGGATTTGTCCACCAGGTGAGTGTCGTCATTGATAACAAATTATGCTTGTCTCTAACAATGAGTGCAGACAATTCGAAATTAATTGCAGAGAAGATACCCGATGCCGAATTATTCATGGTAGAAGGGGCGAACCATAGCGTCCACAGCGAGAAGCCTGTTCTGGTTTTAGGGAAAATCAGGGAGTTCCTTGGACATGCGTGAGAGGCCTCTCTGGGTGGAACCAGCCTTGGCGGGCTCTTATCGTCTGCCCTGCTTTTTTGTCATGGTCTCGCCACCAATGCGTAGGATTGGCACCAAATTCGAGCATTCGATACTTGAAAAAAGCCTGGATTTTTCGGGCTTATTCAGACTGTGATTGGATTGATGACTGACCAAAAAAATGATGATCTCTTCATTTGATGACCCGGCTCACCTCGGAATTCCGACCGTTGCAATGCCACATTGTAAATTTGGTGGCCCGTATTGGTTCTGCCGTAGGGAGTGTGGGCCCTGTGAGGTAAAGGGTTGGGCCATTCGTCAAGCCATGACGCTATGGCTAGACATGGAGGGTCCACGCCTCTGTTCAAAAGCCCGTGATTTTCGGCAAATTTGGCCTCGCCAGGTACTTGCGAGACGGAGGCGAGAGCCGCTGCGGCCTTGGTACCATCGGACTTTTTTCGTATCCCCGACCCAGCACCCACCCGCCACTGAAAGCCTCTGTGGCCTCAGCTGCGAATATCCTGTGAGAAAAATTGAGAAAAATAAAAGCACATTTCGCTTCCCAAGCGATTCACTATTTAATTCCTTTCTTGCCATTCATTCTGCTGTTTTCTGTACATTGTATTGTATTGCATTCGCATTGCGTGAAGATGCTTCAGCGCGTTCTCTCAGAACTGGGGCTGGTGGCCCTTTACCAGTCCCCGACCGATGTCAAGTTGCTGTGTATGCAGCGTTTCGTCAGGCTCTTTGCTTATGGCGCCTCGACTCTCAACCTTGTCATGTTTCTGCGCACCCTCGACATATCCCAGTTTCACATTGGCCTCTTCATGACTCTGACCCTGGTGGGCGATGTGTGCATGAGCTTGCTTCTCACACTGGTTGCCGATGGAGTTGGACGCAAGGCCATTCTGGGACTGGGCGCCGCATTGATGGTTGGAAGTGGAATGGTCTTTGCTACCTGCAGCAGCTTCTGGGCTTTGCTAGCTGCGGCTATTTTTGGAGTAATTAGTCCAAGGTATGACGCACTTCTTATTGTAACTACAATGTTCTAACAAGTATATTTTTTTTAAAGTGGCAATGAGATTGGCCCGTTCCGAGCTGTTGAAGAAAGTATTGTGGCCCACCTCACAACACCGGAAACTAGGAGCGACATATACGCCTGGTACAGCCTCTCTGGTACTGCTGGAACAGCATTTGGAGTCATGACATGCGGTTGGGTTGTTCAACACTTCACTCATGACCTTCACTGGAGCACCGAGCAAGCTTACCGGGCCGTATTTGTGGCATATGCTGCAATGGGAATAGTCAAGTTCATCCTAACACTCTTCCTGAGCAAGTCTATTGAAGCGGATGAGCAGCCCAAGTCCAATGGAGAAGCCGCCCCTCTTTTGGCTGACAGACCAGTGTCCGAGGCTTCCAAGCAGAAAAAGCGTAGCTGCTTTAAGGCGATGCTGCCCCAAATCAGCAAGGAGAGCCTGCCCATCATCGTCCCGCTTTGCGCCCTGTTTGCCATGGATGCCTTTGCATCTGGATTGGCTTCTATGTACGCCCCGCAATAATTCCTTCCCTTATAGCCTATCTACTCACACTATCACAGGTCTTGGGTCACATACTTTTTCCGATGGAGATACGACGTTCCCGATGGAGCTCTTGGTTCGCTATTTTTTGTCACCAGTATTATCGCGGCTGCATCGATGCTGGTCGCATCGTCCATCGCTAAACGGTTTGGCAATGTCCAGGTAAGCTACGCAATCAACTCCCATATTTAATCCATGCACTGACACAGAAAAAAAGACCATGGTTTTTACGCATCTACCATCTGCAATTTTCCTTGCCTTGATCCCGGTCCCTCAAAAGGTGGAATATTCCATGGCCTTTCTTGTCCTTCGCGCATGCACGCAGTCGATGGATGTGGCACCTCGCTCGGCGTTTCTCGCCGCCATCATTCAGCCACAGGAACGTACTGCGGTCATGGGTTTCATGAACGTGCTCAAGACATTGGCTCAGAGCGCAGGCCCGACCCTCACAGGCGCGCTTGTCAGCAACAATCTGTTCTGGGTTGCGTTTCTTTGCGCTGGTAGCTTGAAAGCCACATACGATTTGGGTGTGCTGGCTTTATTTAAAGGCCATGAGCATGGCCGCCACCGGGAGAACGGGTTGGTATAACTGTCCGGTTGTAAAAGGTTAGGGGGAATAGTTCAATGAGGGGTAAAATTTAGAGGGTGTCGGATTTGAAAAGCTCGTGTTTCACTGCGGGGGATAGGCTAGTGGTTTGAAGATTGAATTGCCATAATGCATGGCAAATGTAACAATACGAGATTAATTCTTGAGAAGAAATCTTCTAAAAAAAAAAAAACTATGTACAACGCTTTCGACCGCTTTCATATACAACCCATGATCTGATTTAGACTCCTCCCTGGAAGACGTCACCAGGGTGCGAACACCAAGCATTTACCAGCGGGGACCGCCGTGATGGCCGTGGTGGCCTTCGTGGTGTCCACCGTGGTGTCCGAAACCACCCGGTCCCCCGGGTCCTCCGGGTCCTCCAGGACCACCCCAACCACCAGGGCCACCAGGAGGAGGAGGACCGCCATGATGGGGACCTCCATGGTGTGGGGGACCGTCACGAGGGGGAGGGCCATGGTCATGGTGACCATGGCGGGGTGGAGGGGGACGGCCATAGGCGAGGTGCTTCTCGTCATCGGAAGAATCGCTGCTGCTGGTCGAGTCACCAGTGTAGGCTCGGGGGCGACCGTCTCGGTGATGCTTCCTGTTCTTTGACTTTTTGTACCTGTAAAATTCATGTTAGCCATTGATTGAGATGATAGCTGGAATAAGGTACTGACTTCTTGAACTGGTGCTCAATCACATTGGCGCCGATGGCACCAGCTGCGGCGCCCGCAATGCTGGCCAAAACACCTCCTCCAGCTTTGTGAGCCGCGAAACCAGCGGCACCTCCGCCGAGAACTGTTGCACCTAGACCGCGCTCTCCATCCTGGCCCTGTCCAGTGGCGCCTTGGTAGGCCTGAGCAGTTCCGTATTGACCACCCTGCTGCTGCTGTTGCTGGGAATACGAATTGTTGTCGTAGTTGGACTGCTGAGAGTATGGGGACTGGTTCTGTTGGCCGTACTGTGATGAAAAGAATATTAGCTACCAATTGCATGATACTGGATGGAGGGGTAGCTATGGTTACCTGTTGCTGGTTGTACTGTTGCTGTTGGTTGTTGCCGGACTGGCTGTTGTAGTAATCTTGAGCTGACATGGTCGAAATCCTTGTCTTCTTTAAGGTTCTTGTAGTATTTGCGTCTGTTTAAACAAGAAGAAAAGCCCAATGGAGAGAACTGGCTCTTCTTTAATACAGAGCTGATACAGCGATGTCGTCACAGCTCGCGCCATAGCATCCGCTCGCTTTCGCCTGTCAGTGGCGCAGGGTTCATCACCATCCCCACCTTGGCGCCGGATACATCGGCATTTCGCCGTACTCAGCCAAGCAACTGTGGCTCGGCGCTCAGAGTTCGCCAGGAATCCGCCCGTCAGGCGCTCGGGTGTTCGGCTTAGCCTAGGTGCTTGGCCTGAGACGGATCTGACCGCGTGGCTATAGCAAGCAGCCAGTACGCGCGAGCCGTGGGTTCGTCCCCGCCTTTTCCTAGGGCTGTGGCTGGTGAACACGCGGCTTTCAGCGTCTTAGGTAACAGCTCTCGACTCTAATTGAGTCGGTCTCGCCGAGCATCCCACATTGCCAAGCTTAGTTCCTGACGATGACCGCGTACAGATCACGCTTTCCGTTGAGAGCCCCGTTGGGCTCCGTTGTTCAGTCCCGAAACCGACAGCGGCGCCCAAGTTCGGCAAATGTCAAGGACTCCGATGCCTGGGAAGATCACTTGGCCTTCTAATTTTGGCCACTTGGCGAATTTGGGTACCAGATCGTAGAATTACTAATAAGCTTGGACATTGACATTATGCTTTGAGGAAAGATTGGACCCATGAACATATACGTGAGTGGAAATCTTGCATATGCAGATCGACTGCTTGGGAGATCACGGTATGTAGCAAGCCATGACCACGCCAATCCAACCTTCCTTGATTGGGAAAAATTGGAATAAGTGATATCCACAAACCCCGTACTTCCTTTTCGAGTCTTTTCCGTCATATTTTGTCGAGGCTCGGCGAGCCGCCCCCAGATGGGATGAAATGGGTAGCTCCACGTTTTCCCATTATTGGCTTTCTTGGTGGCTACCGCTCCCCGTGTAAGGCGAGGCTGTTGGATTCACACACGGATTGTACGGCCCTGGTCGTGTTGGGAGAAAATTAAGGCTGAATCGTCAAGGAGAGTCTCAACATGATTGAGAACGTTGGCGCTTGAAGCAAATTCATCGTAGCTCGCGTTCCAGTCGTAAGTGAAGACGCCAGCGCCAACCAAGGAAGGATGCCTATAATAAACAGCAATAAGAATTCCGTGGCGATCCGCGATTCACTATACCAGATTGTGCCGTCAAATGTGGCTAATCAACATATGTTTTACCAGAGAAACCAGTGGGGGAGAGATGTATGTTTACTAACAATCCAGACTGATAGGAGGGTGTTCTCTGGATAAATTCTGCGCTAATCCTAAAATTCATCTGTCTTTATCCAATCATCTTCGCCTATAAGCAAATTGATAAGGCAGTCTGCAAGGCTTACTCCAGTTCGCACAGCCCCGCAGCGTTTTCAACGGCGAACCAATTCAACAGCAGGCAGCCAAGAAAAGGTAGCATCTCTGCCGACAGTACGGCGGAAATTCTAAGAGAAAATCTTTCTTTTATATTAAAGTTCCTGCCGCCGAAATTTGGGCCACTCTTATTCCACGCCGGAGGCATGGGAAGTCCAGGCTCGATTATTGGGGGAATTGGTACCATTTTCGCCCTCGTCGACACACTCAGTGGTACTATCGAGTCACTTCGAACCCTTTACACAAAATGGCACGATGCTGATTTCGAATTGCTGAATCTCACGGTTCAGCTCTCGGCACTACGGGCTGCGCTTTCCAAAATTCAGCTTTGGATTGACAGTGACCTGTCTCGAACGCGTGATTATCAACTCGTCATAGACCTGGACAGTGCCGTCAAATGTTGCGAGATGCTTGTTACCAGGTTGGATAAGGAGGTGAATAAGCTTATAAAAATGACTGATGGCGATACATCTCTCAGCAAACGTCTTTGTGCCCTCTTTGGAAGCGGGTCTCTGAATGATGTTCAGGTAATGGTTGGAAGACAGGTCGCGGGGTTAACATTGCTTCTAACAGCCTGTAATTGGTGAGTTTTTTGTCGGAAAATTCTTGGATGCCCATAATGTTGATATGACCTTGTGCAGCACCAACACGGCCGACCAGAGATCCATTCTAGAGACTCCCGAAAATCGCAAGATCCTTGGTTCAATCAAGGATAATTCTACTTCGCTGGTTCCACTTCGTGATTCGGCTTCCTTAATCAGCAGATTTACAGACAACCTCTCGAAGCTTTCAATGATTTTCCAATTTGATTCTGAGCTTTTCAAGACCAAGGTTTATGATAATGTTCTACGAAGTTCCATGAAAAATAGCATCAGGAAGCGAGAAAACAGTCAAAAATCCCCAACTCAGCCGCCAAGTGATACGACAGACACTCATCTCAAGTTTACGACTGAGTTGAATCAAAAACATGAGATATATATTCACGGCGATATGATTGTGCGGGACCATATAATTTCGCATCTCCGACGTGGTTATTCTGGACCAGCAGACAACGTTACCGTTTTGGATCCCCAAGAGGCTATATTTCTACGATCCATAGCTAGGAGGCTTGCTGTCGAACGACTTTTGCAACTTTTAGAACTAGACCCCTCAAAGGAATATCATACCTGGATAGACCTTCTTGATCTCCATTGTGGTGTCGCCCAGCTAAGCCATGATCTCGAGGCTGAAGTCAAAGACATACTACAAAGACGCGATACCCAGACAACGTTAGAAAATGGAGTAATGAATAGCTACTTACCCGATGACACACACTAGTAAGTAAACTATTGTGCTAGTCCGCGAATATATCAATCTCTGTACTGATTCTGATGCCAGCTTTGTTGATAAATTTTGTAAATTTTATCAGGATGACTTTTCGTTCTCAGAACATGACATCACAATCCTCCGACATTACTCAAGCGCTCCGAATCGCCATTTTTCGCTGGGTCCCTTTGGAATTTACGTAAACTCCCCTGACATGACTGGGTTGAAAGGGCTGAATAATCATCCACTGGCCTGTCTATTTACAGTTGACAGCACGCGATACAGTCCATTAAAAAGCTGTCAGCCATACACACTCAAAGAGTCGCTGTTGAATTTCGCAGAACATCTCTCTGGCCCATACAAGGCACAACGGATTCCTGTAATTGTTTTGCTTGAAAGGCCTACGTTATTTGAGAAAATGTTGAAATCAATTTCTTTCTCTAAATTATTCTCGGAATACAAAGGCAATGATGACGATCCTGAAGAAGTCATACAATATATACTTGACTTGTTCAGGGATCAAGCGAAACCTTACCCTGATCAAATTGTTCACTACCATGTAATTGATAGTCTGGATGGAAACTCATTGATGAAACTGAAGAGCACTTTGAAGGAATTGCTTATAGATAAAGTTTTGACGGCTCTGGACCAAACAGAATAAAAATAGGAACCGTTTTAAATTGAGGTTACATTCATCCTAAAGCCAGCTTCACTACTCAACTATAGCTAGATCATTCTGACACTTTTTCGCCCTTGGCTTCCTCTCCCCTCTTCTGCGCATCTGTCTTATAGCTAGCAAATTCACGAACGCTGATACCCTTCATAAAAAGCTCGTCCAACTCCTCAAAGCTGCGACCAGCGGTCTCAGGCTGGTAAAACCACAAGTAGATGATGCACAACACTCCCAAAGCTCCAAATACGTACGCTGTCTTCGCTCCTAAGTTTGCCTCACTAGGGTTGAACAGGTACGGGATAACAAAGGCCCAAACGCAGTAAATGGTGTATTGGAGAGCAACACCAATGGAGATGGTCTTGACACGAAGCTTAGATGTGGCCACTTCGCAGAGAAGGGTGTACGCAGTAGCGCCGATAGTGACATTGTAGAAGAAGTTGTAGAGAATGATGAAAGCAACAGAGCCTTTGATCGCTCCTGGGCTACCCTCTGTTGCGAGACTCGCAGCGATTAGAAGAATGATGGTGATCGAGACGGTGCCCCACAGGGTAAGAGGCCGGCGTCCGACGCGGTCAACCAGATACCATGAGCAGATATTTCCGGCCATCGAGAGGCCGTGCTGAACAATCTGAAGCTTAAAGCTTTCGGGAGTGCTGTAGCCAGCTAGTTGGATGTAGTAAGTTCCATAAGACGAAATAAAGTAGACACCGCTTAGCGCCTGAATGGCAAGAGGCATGATGGAGATTATCGTGCGGCGGAGGTTCGATTTGCGGAAACAGTCGAGGTAGGTAGCACCGTCTGTTTCCTGTGCCGATTCTTCGATCAAGAACTGGATCTGGGAGAGGCGAATGTCAAGGTCTGCTCCGACATATCCAAGCCGTCTGAGGGAATTGATGGCAGACTGAGTTTTTCCTTTGCTCTGTAGCCACATGGGAGACTCAGGCATGAATGGTGCGAAAATTGAACAAATTCCAGCAAATGCAAACTGAGAACAGAAAACGGCTCTGTAAGCCCACCGAGAGTCAGATGTTCCTGTCTTGTCAATAATAATAGCTGCTGTCAATGGCCCAACCGTCATCATCAAGGCACTCAAACAGGTGGTAATACCACGAAGAGCAATCGGTGTGACCTAGATGCCAATGTTAGCCCTAGAGTCTTGTTCGTGTGAACCAAAGCCGACTTACTTCACCAATGTAAGTAATACAGACCGACAGAAGGGTTCCAGCAACAAAAGCATTGAGGAACTTTCCACCGAAGAAGACGGCATTCGTGGTGGCGACAAACTCCAAGGCGATGGCAGCAAAGGAAATGAGAATGGAACCAATAATAATGGGTTTTCTACCAATCAAATCGGCAAAATAGCCCGCTGAGAAAGTCCCAAGAACAGTGCTAGCAATAGGGCCACCGTATAGGGCTGACTGCCAGTTGGTGTACAGTTCATATGAGCCGTCATATTCTCTGCCGAAATCCTTGCGGAACTGTGGGATACTTAGAACCATGCCACCAGCCTGGCTCTCAAAGGAGACAAGGAGACAGGTAAAGACAGCAAAGCAGGCCCATGCGAAAACAAGGGGGCGCTTCTTGATTGTCTGGATGGGATTCAAATCGTGCTCTTCATTGTTGGCAATGGGCCCGAGATCGGCTGCAGCATCGTGAACATGTTCGATGCTTCCAGCATCATGCTCCTTTGCCTTGGGCGACATTTTTCAAGGAGATATTGGTTTGATAGAAGATGAAACTGCCACTGAGAGTGGATGTAGAAACAAATTGAAAGCTACGGTAGACGTTACCAGGCTATATATGCTTGGAGCCATTGCCCCAAAGCCTCGGGCCGGTTCGTCGATCCCAAATCTGGGGTCTCCAGCTGGGGTCCCCAGAAAGAAGCAGACCACAATTTTGACACTTGACACCCGTTTCCACCTCCAGGATCCGTCAGGTGACGGCATAAACAGGCATCGGGGAGTATCGGTGTGGGGATGAGAATAGCGCTGGCTAGCGTTGGCCGACGGGTGGAGTCTGGGCTAACACCAATTCAGGGCATTGAATGGAGCCCAGAGCTAACTCTATCACTTCACGGACCTTGTCCCCGCAAAGTCGTCAGGCTTGCATGATGAGCAAATTGGAGGCCCAGAGGACATAGAGGCTGGCAGTGCAATATTCACACAAATGGAGGGCTTTCGTCGAGGCCCTGGAATGCCACCGTTGGTGGCTAACTTGCTCTCAGATCCCTTGCCAGGTGCTCGCACCATGTCTCAAAACAATCCTCCTGGTCAATTCTCATCTCGTTCACCTAATGAACCCCAGCCGGGGCCAAGCCCAGCCTCCCGGGAATCAGGCTCGTATGCACGGAGACGTGCCGGGACGGCCTGTATTGTCTGTCGAGCCAGGAAGACCAAGTGCGACAACCAGCGGCCTGTGTGTGGCTTCTGTGCTGCCACTGGAGGCGCTTGCGGTTATCCAGACGATAGCTCATCAGACCACTCAAAACTCGATAGAGGAAGCCTTGCCATTCTACAGAGACTCGGCGAGATGGAGCGAAACATCACGGCTCTTCTCAGCCGGAATGATAAGGATCAGCAAAGCCAAGCATCTCAGCAGCAGGGGCTCCTAATCGAAGAAAGCCTCAGATACAACGATGCTGCTATATCCGAGGACGCGCAACAGGGTAGCGACCGACCCCCAGCAGCGGATGTTGTTACCCGAAGTTCTGAAATGCGGGTGGAAAAGCTGCTTCAATGGCCTATCTTCGGGATCCAACAGCACCCCTCCCTTACGTCTACTTTGGGACACGATGATGGACATCTCCAGGTTACCTCCAGAGAAGCCATTTTCGATCTGGATCCCGAAGTGGTGACCCAACTCGTGGACAATTTCCTTGAGAACAATCACATGAAAAACCCCATCTTTGTCGTTGACCAGCTATGGTCTGATGTAAATGACATTGCTGAAACCGGTCTTCGGTGGGATGGAACAACATGCCTCATTGTAAGTGCTAGTAAAAAAGATTCTATTCTTGGTCTGACCCTAGTAGCTTCTAGTCTGCGCCGTTAGTGTCCTTGCACCTCAAATTGGATCGGAATCGCAACCTGGATACTCAAAGCGAGCAGACCGGCTGAAGCGCGCAGAGCTCTACTTCCAAATGGCGCAACGTCGAATTGGAATGCTCTATCATAGTAACTCTCTTTTGGCTGTGCAATGTAGCTTCCTTACCGCTGTATATCTTATGACTACATTTCGTATCATGGCAGCCTGGAAAGCTTTTACCCAAGCTGGTACCCAATGCGTGGGCTGGCTAGCAGCCAGGGATCATGCAGGTGATCGAATGGACATACAGTCTCCAAATGCTATGGACACCTCTAGAGGCGACAATGAGCAGCATATAGAAGAGAGCCTTTACTGGAGTTGTTTAAAGAGCGAATTGTACGTTAGATACCCCCACCCCCATCCGAAATAGGTTTGCTAACTGGAAATACAGGGAGCTAAGAACCGAGCTTGGGCTTCCGGGATCGAGCCTCAATGAGATGCAGTACTCACACGTGTACCCATCCCCACCGAATCCCAGTCAGTTGGTGGGAGGTCATGCGAGATCCGAATCAGCCGCACAGCGAGAGCGTAACCGCCTCGAGACTAGCTGGTTTTTTTACTTGGCCGAGATTGCCCTTCGTCGCATCATGAATGAGGCGTTATCATCGCGATACCGGGCCGATTCCTGGTACTACAAGACAAACTGGTGGACTTCGGAAGGAGAGGAGCGGTTTCGGAACGATGTTGAGAGGTTTAAGTTGAAGCTGGAAACGTGGAAGAACATGCTCCCTGCGGCAATGAGATTTCCAAGCGATCCCCATGAGTATACTGGTGATGCTCTCCGGGGGATATTGAGAGGGCATCTCGTTGACATTT
Source organism: Calonectria hongkongensis (assembly GCA_017140755.1). Taxonomy (NCBI): domain Eukaryota; kingdom Fungi; phylum Ascomycota; class Sordariomycetes; order Hypocreales; family Nectriaceae; genus Calonectria; species Calonectria hongkongensis. The sequence continues at coordinate 1,310,147 of JAACJA010000014.1, forward strand.
TAGACGTCCTTTATTTTCCTGCTGTACGAGCTGTGGCATGTATGGAGCTTGCCGAAGTAGGACCTTACATTGTAGCTGCAGCCAAGGAAGCGCTGGAGAATGCCGTCTATCGCATCACGCTATGTGAGGAGGGATTTTGGCATCGCCACCAGGGTACATGGTTGATGATACGAACGTGTTCTAGGAGCGCATTGCAGCTCTTGGCGGTGGGGTTTCGGGCACAAAGGGAGCCCAGCCTGGCGGAACTATTACCAGAAGGATGGAAATATTCCGTTTCCAGGGTGATAGCCTTGATTGAATATTGGGAGTCCGAGAGTCCGGATCTGACGATTCTATTGGCGCGGCTACAAGAGTTGGTATCAAACCTTGAACAGGGGGGCGGGTGAAGCCAGTGGGTTCTCATATCCATGGATTCTAATGGTGGCTTGATTACGCAACACGGAGGTTGATTCTCGGGTTAATTATCGTACAATGCCTCGACCTAGAGTAGATCTGGTTCAAATGATTCGTCCAGCCAAAGTCACGTTTCAACCTGTTTCCTGATCGAGTTGGAACACAACGAGGAGGCTGACCACAATGCTATCCCCGGCCTTATTCCCCGCATTGCCTCGATGACAAGTCATGAACAGGTGCCGCACGGCAAAAGCTGTGGCAACCACGGCAACAACCGCCCCGGCTCGCCATGAGGCGGGGCACCGATATTCCCCGTTCGGCGTGCCACCGATAATCCCCGCTCCACTCTTCAAGAGTTAATGACCAAAGCCTATGTTCAAAAATTGTCGGTGTACGAAAATTAACAGGCGCGATAGTCGTTAAATTCAGTTACACATTCACAATACACCACAGAGTACGAGTTCTGCCTCTTCCGTTGACTCTCGTTCCTGCGGTAGTTGTTTAGCTAGGGAAGTAATTGTATTTTATCCTTGCAGTAAATTGAGTATACGTTAATTCAGAATATGACGAGCGTGCAGAGAGTTATCGTATTTTTCATCCTTAAATTACTATCTTGTACCTGTCCTGTCCTAGTAGCCATTTGGTTCCAAGTTCTGTACACATCCAACAAAAAGTGTATACTACCACCCCTGCAATACGGTTGAACTTGGCTCTTTCTTGCTATCTCTACTTGACCGATGATTAGCTGCCTTTTCAAAAAATGGAAGGAGCACCCTGAAACTATGTCATGGTTCATATTCCTCGCTTGGAAAGCATCGAACCAATAGCCTGATATATTGCCTATTGAAGGTCTTCTAACCAACCATCTGCATTAAGCACCTTCTTGTTGATAGTTGTATAAGCTGATGCTCCCAGAAATACGATTTGTAACGGCAAGAATTAATAGAAATTTCTTTTCAAAGATATCAGCTAAGCAAGTGCATCGTTTATTTATGGCAACCACCGTCCTGGCGCGATACCTAACATTGTGATGTACAGTGTGTGACTTGTGTCTCCATGCGTTCGTCGATGTATATTGACCCACATTTTGAGGCTTTCCTCCGAATATGAACAGGGCTGCGACGCGTGGATATAAGGATTGGGAGCTAGGTCTGTCTGGAATACCACTTTACCGGCCCTGTCAACATATCATATAGTCAAGCTGAGTTGATGAAGTTTAATGAGTAAATTTTTGTTGGGAAATTGTAATACCCTGTATGACCTAAGCATTCGAATTGGATTTTCGGCTTCGTTGTTCGCCCAGAAACCCCGCAATGGTTCGCCACCAAGATGAGGCATCCACGGAAAAGACTGGAACCAGTTCGGATACCTTAGCTGACAAACCAGATCTCTTGGTGATGAAAATCCCAGGAGCGGAGGATAAAAAAGTGGGGATGCCAAGCTGTGCGGCACTTTGATGATCAATGTTGTTCCCAACATTGCCACATTGCTTCAAATCGCAATGGTATCCTTTCAATCGAGCCATTTCCTTTCTTCGTTGATATTAAATAAGGCACATGCATAGCAAGACGTTACAGCATGTCTGAAGTGTTGGCGACCCTGCGTGTCGCAGCCAAGGTACTTCAATTCGTTGAGTACGGCTACCGAGTTGTGTCTCAGGCTAGCATGATCAAAACGAGCCCATATGGCGCCATAGCATCGAACTATGAGCTTGAGGTCCTTGCAAAAGACTTAAGCGCTATGATGAAAGCCTTGCAAACCACTCATAGCATTCCCCTCCCATCAACACTGTCCGAATCGATTGTGGTCTGTGCCGGCCTCTGTAATTCCCTCATCGAAATGCTTCAGAGCTTGAAACTTGAACCCGGGGATAAAAGGTTTTGGAATCGACTAAAGACATCTGCTCAAACTTACCAAAAGTCTGCCGAGATAAAGGACGTGACCCAGCGTTTGTCCGCACTGCGAACACAAATCTGTGTTCACGTTAATTTTGGTATCATGTTTGTTTGCTCCTGTTCTCAAGTTAGATTATGCAGATGATAATTCCTGATATTTATCTTTAGGAACAACCTTGTGGCCGAAGAACTCTCTGGAACCTCGTTTAATGCCTCTGTTATGGAAAAGCTAGGGGTTCTGTCAGACCAAGTCGCTAGCCTCGCCTTTTATCGCCCATGGGAAAATGCAGACACAACACCGCAGTCAAAGAAAGACGAGGTTTACCAAGGTTTCGTAACTGGAATAAAAAGTTTGCTGCAAAAGTTTCCACATGAAAAAAGAATTAACCGGGTTCTAAAAAGCCTTCACTTTAATCAAATCAAGGAACGATCTTCCTCAGTCCACGATGCACATCCAAAAACGTTTCACTGGGTTTTCGGCGATAGTCCCAAAGTGAATCTAGTAGATTGGATGTCTTCTTCGGAATCCAATGGTATATACTGGATATCAGGAAATGCTGGCTCAGGCAAGTCCACATTGATGAAGTTTGTGCTGGACCAAGAGTCTACTCTCATGGCGCTGAATAGGTGGGAGGGTCCACGTCGCCTCACTATTGCTGAACATTTTTTCTGGAGTGCTGGTACACAAATCCAGAAATCACAAGAAGGGCTATTCAGGACCCTCCTATTTCAGATATTCAAGCGAAATAGCGATCTCATCTGGATGCTTTGTCCAGAGCGCTGGGAGCAAGATCTGTTCGGACAGTTCGAACCATGGACGCGGAATGAGCTTTGTAGCGCGTTTCGAAAACTCGCTAGTATGGCTGATTGCCCAACTAAAATATGTTTTTTCATTGATGGGCTTGATGAATATCGAGGTGACCACAGAGAGCTGCTGATGCTATTGTTTGAAATATCCAAAGCACCTCACCTGAAGATTTGCGCGTCGAGCAGACCATGGATTGAGTTTAGACATGTTTTTGAGAACAGCAGGTGGAAAATGGCAGTCCAGGACTTGACTGCCGATGACATACAAAGATATGCGAGAGATAAACTGTGCTCCCCAAGTCACACATACTCATGGGTGGAACCGTGTGACCCAGCTATCGCGAGCGCTCTTGCAGACGAGATTTGTCAAAAAGCTCAAGGTGTGTTCTTATGGGTGTTTTTGGTTGTTCGCTCTCTGCTGAAAGGATTGGAAAATGGGGATAGCTTTCAAGACTTGAAGAGTCGACTTCAGGAGCTACCTTCAGACCTGGAAAATTACTTCAAACTCATGCTTGCAAATATAGACCCTGTTTATCAAAGACGAACGGCCAGGGTGTTTCAAGCTCTTGTTCACACAGCATACTCTTTGCCTGTTCTGGTGTTCTATTTCTTTGATCTCGAAGAGGAAGATCCGGAGTATTTTGCAAAAAGTTCGATAAAGCCAATGTCAGATTCTCAAGCTTTTGGCATAGTAAGACCAAAAAGACACCAAATTATTGCTCAATGTAAAGATCTTGTAAAGATCACCTGCGATCAACACGAGCCCGCAATCATCCGCTACCGTGTCACGTTTCTACATCGGACTGTTTCTGACTTCTTCTGCACCGACCATATGAATGCACTGCTAGATGATAGAGCCGGCGAAAGCTTTGAGCCAAGGGCGATTTTATCCAGGGCTTTCATATCAATGTTGAAATCTATACCGGTTTCGTGGATTCCGAGACGGACCATTGCAGCCGAGCGGATCCGTAGTTATGCACTCGCTATCTTGGTATATACCCGTGAACTGGAGTTAGAAGATATGTCACAGCAGACATTCTCAATTCTAGAGTCTCTAAGTCTAGTTTTAGATCAGTTGACATCTAATCCAAATGACACAGACCGATCTTATTGGGAACACTGCTTTCCGGGTTCTGACTGCCAATCTAGCTTGGGCATGATGTTAAGATATTATCCCTTTAGATATCTACTAGAGGTAATTCGACTACTAAATGATGGGGACAGAGAAAGAGTTCTCAAAGAAGCTTTGAGACCGAGGATAATTATCGAGATTGGAGAAGGATTTACATTTCACCTAGGTGATGATGTTAACCTTGAATCTTTGAAATGTTTGCTTGCTATGAGACTTTCCCCGAACTTTGCACCAGAAACCGATGATGAGAAATTTATGTGGAGGGAATTTATTGAATATTCAAACTCAAAGCACACGGAAGGTAAGTCTTAACCTCTCTGTCCTCAAGTCCTTCCTGCGTCTAAAATTTAAGGCTAAAAAAGTCTCTAGTATTGGTATCGTCTACCTCAAACTCGCAAGATATGACTGAAGCTGCTAGTTTGGTGAGTAGAAAAGCAGACGATGCACTACAATCCTTGGTATCGAACGAAGCTATCAATGATACCCCGAGTATTTTATTAGAGAGGAAATCAGACCTTTCAACAGAATCGTCGATGAATAAATCAGAGAACACCGAACCCTCCAGCGTACTTCGAGATCAGCTACTGCCAAATAATAAAAGATCAGAGGATGCAGATGCGGAACCTGGAGTCACAAATGTTCAACCTGCTTCCAGGTTATTAATTTATGGAATATACAGGGATATAAACCCAGACTTTTATATCATTGGCTATTTCTTTATTTTATTCTCTTTCTTAAATTTGTATATATTCTTTCTCTAATACTAATAATAATGAATTTTCATATCAAATACCTTCGTGGGCGCTTACCAAAAATAAAAAACCTCCATTAAATTGAAATGAGTATTTAAGCTCAGAATAAGACCGTGAATAGGGTTGTATTACGTGTCGCGTGTGATGTCACATAGAACCCAACAAGGTAAGACCGATTGTCATAAGTCTCATAAGAAGAAACTCCGCGAGCGGGGATGTCATACAAACTTGTTTTGAAGGACTGAAACTGGCCAATAGTTATGTAGGTAAACAATGTAAAGCGGATAGATTCATCCGCAGCTTATCGTAGAATATCACATGCGGCTATTTATCCCCATTTTATTACACCTCTCTCGCCCATTCTTTTCTATACCCATTGCACCACAGAACACAACAAGTATGACAGCTAACATTGCCACCTATCCCGGCCTTCGGGACAAGACTGTACTCATCACGGGCGGTGCAGAGGGGATAGGTGCCGCGACAGTTGAGCTGTTTGCTCTTCAAGGGTGCCAAGTTTTGTTTTTGGATATAGCCAAACCATCGGCGCAAAACACTATCGATCACATTGTTTCTTTGAAGACATCCTGCAACGGAGATCCAATTAAGGCCCCTCTGTTTTTCTACTGCGATGTCTCCAATCTGGCAGAGTTACAGGACACCGCCAACAAAATACTCAGAGAATATGGCATTGTTCACATCCTAGTCAACAACGCCGCTCTTACCGGAAGTCACTCAAGACTCGATACAGACAAGGTCACATCTAGCTCTTGGGACGATAGTATTAACTCCAACCTCAGACATGTATTCTTCTTGACCCAGGCTGTATTGCCAGCAATGAAGGAGGCTGGAGGAGGAAGCATCGTCAATTTGGGTTCCATTACATGGCGCATTCCGGCTACAGGAACGCCGGTCTATGCTGCTTGCAAGGCTGCAGTGATGGGTCTGACTCGTGTCCAGAGTAAGGAGGTAGGAGCCTCAAACATACGGATCAACAGCGTCATGCCAGGGGCTATTGCGACGAAAAGACAGAGGGATGAGGTTTTGACACCCGAATATCGTGCGGAAGTCATGCGGGGACAAAGCTTGCAGCGGGATTTGACCCCTCATGAAGTGGCCAAAGTCATTTTATTTCTGGCAAGTGATGAGGCCAGTGGTGTCACAGGCAGTACGTATGTTGTCGACGGTGGCTGGTGCAGCGATCCTTGATCAATGCGGAAATCATCCTGGCTTTTAAGATGGATGAATGTTGCGATATGTCAAGTGACTAAGCGGAGGGGAAATGCGCGAGTCGAGCGTGTGGGCGGCGGCACGCGGACCGACCGGACCGCACATTTCAGCTTGATTCCTTTTCGCCTTAGGCATGACAGGACTACTGCAATTTAGGACAAATTAAAGGTCATGGTTAAATCCCATTTTGAATTTCGGTTGATTTAGGCCATTGATATTTGTGCTCGGCATAAATTGTCTGTCAGTTCAATATGCCTCTATGATCTGTCGTTTTGCCTGCCAAAAACAAGACTTTCTAAATCATGAGGGACAAGGAAGAGAGTGCCCTGGTTCATATGTCTCAGAAGCAGCCATTCTCGAACTAATTGATGTTTTGACCGTAGCGATGCTGACCTTCATCACAGACCACTCCGGTTCATAGAAGCCATTTGTTCGGTTCAACTTTATTGCTTTAGCTCGCTTTCGCGCGATCAAATTGCTTCCATATCCCTTAGTGCATGTGCCGTTTTTCCCTAAAAAATTGGGTTGTGCCATAAGAGTGTCCTACCCTGCTGCCGAACTAAATTGACTTTATCCGGATGTTGGTTATCCGGTAATGGAGATCCCCAATTTCGCGTTCGCCCACGTCACCATCGCCCTCGGACCGCGTTCGGCTTCGGTCCGCTCCCATTTTCGGAGTCAGAGCAGCTGACTCAAGCGCAGCTTTGAGCTTTTGTCAAAACTCTTTCTGGTATCTCGCGAGAGCCGAAAAAGAGTCGTAAAATCTTGCTGAGATTGGAAAGTAATCAATTATAGAACTCGTGCATATCCATGATAAAGTACAAAGAAACAAATAAATAAATAAATAAAAAAAGCGTATAGATTAATAACAGTCAAAGACTTGACGAAAGGAGAATGAAATCATGTCTTCTAAGATACTGTAATGGCCAAGACTAGACTCATCACCGTCTCGGTCATAACTTACTCGCTTTGCCTCAATAGCCAATGATCACCTCGCTGCATTACCCCGCAGTCTGTGCACCACACCATCTATATCGACCGTTGATTAAGCTTGGCCAATTTGGACCAAGTAGGAAAGAGAGATCTACATCTGAACAGATGTGCTGGTATTCAAACCTAATATTGGAGATACGATATCATTATCTGTTGGTGATTGTGAGTGTTACGTTGTGGAGGTCGGACCGCCGGAAATCCCCAATAGTCCGTTTGTGCAAGAATTCTTGTTGAGATTGTTAGATATAAAACAATGGCCATGGCCCAGAACCTTTCCCTCTATTCATCTGCATAAAGTCTTTTGCCTATACCATCATTATCAATTTCCTCCCCACCGATCACCATGTCTACCCCTGATTATTCAGATATCAATGGCAAGCTTGACCTTGCAGAGCACACCAATGGCCGAACCGAAGCACTCAACAAAATACGCACCGCTGGAAGCGTCAGTATGGATGCAGAACTGTTTGAGAAGCTTTATCTCTCTCCACCAAACCAAGTGAAGGGAGATCTTAGAAGAACATTTGGCAATCCAACTCCAATGTAGGAGACCTCATATACATCTGAATCCAGATGGCCCCGGCTAATAGTATTTCAGGGCATTGGCAGGATTTCTTGTAACTTTGATGCCCCTTGCGTGTGCTCTCATGGGCTGGAGAGGTGCCAGTAACTTTGGGGCTGCTGTCATGTTTGTCCCACTTATTCATGCAACCAAGATTCGAAGCTGACTGAAGCGATATAGTCCTGTATACTTCTTTATGGGAGGTGTGATGATGTTTCTAAGCGGCCTTTTGGAGTGGGTCCTGGGCAACTCATTCCCCGCAACCGTGTTTGTGAGCTTTGGCTGCTTCTTCCTGGGCTTTGGGGGGATCCTAAGTCCTAGCTTTGGAGCCTACGCCTTTTACGCTCCTGCCGATGCTACATCCGCTGCTGTGGGACTCACAACAACCGGGTTCAACGCCACTATGGGTAAGTAAAACACACAAGTATACTATCAAACTAATGCTAACCGGATGGTGTTAGGCTTTTGGCTAATGGCCATGTGTATCTTGGTGATTGTCTATTTTATTTGCTCCTTGCGCACCAACATCGCTTTTGCCTACGTTTTCTTCAGCCTTATCCCATCGTTTAGTCTGCTTGCTGGAGCATTTTGGCTTCAGGCTTCTGACTATACTGGAAATGCTAGCAAAGTGCACGATCTTTTTGTGGTAAGGCTCCCAGTATAGCTGATACGAGAAAACCTTGCTGATTAGTGCATAGGCCGCTGGCGCGTTCCTTTTCACTACATGCTGTGTCGGATGGTATATCCTGTTGTCAATCTTGTTGGCCAGTGTGGACTTCCCAATCCAGCTCCCTGTTGGAGATCTGTCTCATGTAATCAAAGGGGCGAGTGAGAAAACGATGGTCTAATGATGATGTGAAATGTGAGTGATGGTTGGTATGATTTGGAAGCACCAGTTGTGCTGCTCATAAATTGGAATCACCTGTGGCCCGCACTACTGTAGGATGTATGGTACGCATGAAACAATGAAAGGGGTTTTGCACAGTTAAGCGCGATATCTATGGTACCAATGAGAGTAAAAGACTGGAACCTTGAACACACACATGATATGAATTTGATCACGAGATCAACGCGTCGTTGACAGGCGACGCAATCGCAAAAACATCGGATATTAGAGCGAATGATGAAAAGTCCCGCAGCCACGAGACCACTTACCCCAGCTTGCCAATGTGGGCCCCGATACTCCCCGTCGGCGTGCCACCGATATTCCCCGGCCCACATTTTAGTGAGCGTGATGCTTCACTGTGAGATTTGGTGGTCGGTGCTGCAGTAACACAAACTCGTACGTACGTCAGTCTCATTTCGTTCTTCGATTAAGTCCTGTATATCTTGTAGAATCCTTGGAAATATTTTTTACTCTTTTTCAAGTCAATTTAAACTCAAATCTTTTGAACACTGCGCCAGGTCAACCAATATTGAACAATTGCAACCATGACTTCACTTACGCTACTCTCCGAGGAGGAGAAGACCAAAACCTCGATCACCTTCAATGCTTCAAACACTATTAGCGATATTAACCCATTAATTTATGGTGGCTTCACCGAGTAAGTTTCCCAGAATATAGCCAGAGCTGCAGCTAATACCCTAAGACATATGGGCCGATGTATTTATGGTGGTCTTTATGAGCCGGAAAACCCGAATGGTTTGTCCGATGGAAACGGCTTCAGGACAGATGTTATTTCATGCTTCAAAGAATTGCAAGTCCCAGTGGTTCGTTACCCTGGTGGCAACTTTTGCGCCACCTATCGTTGGCAAGATGGCATTGGACCCAAGGACAAGAGGCCTGTCCGGCCCGAATTGGCTTGGGAAGGTATTGAGCCTAACACCTTTGGTACAGACGAGTTCATGGCGTGGTGCAAGGAAGTGAAAGCCGAGCCATACCTTTGCTTAAATATGGGCACCGGCACGCTCGAGGACGCACTCGCATGGCTCGAGTACTGCAACGGTGACAAGAACACCCATTACGCCAACCTCCGAAGACAAAATGGCCATGAAAAGCCCTATGGTGTAAAATACTGGGCTCTTGGAAACGAAATGTGGGGGCCATGGTAAGTTTCATCACTGATAGTCTATATCACCTCTGTTAATTTAGGCTAGGCAAGTTGAGCAACATACCAAGGAGGACTATGCCAAAAAGGCCATTCAATGGGCACGAGGTAAGAAAACCCTGTTTAATTCTTACTCTTCAACATCTTGCTCATGGGAGATTTAGCTTTAAAACTTCTTGATCCTTCCATCACTCTAATTCTCTGCGGCAAAGATGGTTACTCGGACTGGGATCGCTACATTCTTCAGCAATGCATTCGATCCATCGATATGCATTCTATTCACTATTATTCCATGGGTAAAGGTCACTACCCAAACATCTCTTCAGTTTACGGAGCTGAGCGCGCTATTCAGGTGTGCTCGTCTCTGATTGACTTGGCTCGGTGCGAGTTCGACATGTCAGCTTTCCCGGACGTAGAACGCATCTGTACTAAGCCGCAGAGCAAAAAGCGACCGACTATCTGCTTTGACGAATGGAATGTCTGGGATCCTGAGCGCGCGCCTGGAAACAAGGGTGCTGAGGAGAACTATACGCTGAGTGACGGGTTGGCCGTGGCCATCTGGCTCAACATTTTTATTCGCAACGCCAAAGAACTCGGCATGGCTACGATTGCTCAGAGCGTCAACGTTATCGCCCCGCTCATGACAACCCCCCAAGGCGTTTGGAAGCAGACGACTTACTTCCCCTTGCTACTATTCTCCAAATACATGCGTGGCAAATCCGTGTCTGTGCACGTGAAGACACCAACCTATGATGGTAATACATTCCCTGAGTGGATTCAAACTACAGTGGATATTCCAAAACTCGACGTCAGCGCTGCGGTTGATGAGGATGGCTGGATGAATGTCGCCGTAGTCAACTCGGATGAAACCGACAACTTCTCTACCAGCATAGATGGTATTCCTAGTGGAACAGAGGTTCGAGTCTTTTCGATGGGAGGAGAGAAATTTACAGCAACCGATGGGAACTCTGAGAATCATGAAAAGATCAATATCAAGGAATCAACGTGGCTTGCTTTAGGAAAAAATTACACATTTGAGCGCCTCAGCTTTACTTTGTTACGATGGAAGGTCTCTGTTTGGTCACACTAAAGATGTTGATTGTTGTCATCAAATAGCTAGATATAGATTATTATTGTTATTGGCTCGCTTTATTAAATTCATCACCCTTGCTATATTGCATCCACTTAAATATCCTTCGTGTTTGACTCATAAATTATCTTGACCATTGCAACAGCGTTAATTTGTTTAACCTCTGGTGTGGCTAGTTTGAGTGAACGACTTCTTCACAGTAATATTCCATCCCTGTCCAGCGCGGCTATCCGTATCATCAGTAGCGAGATTTACTTGGCTGCTATTAAGATCATCTGCCCCTGCGAAAGATTCCGAACCATCTGATCGATTGTCTCCCCGATACTTTTGGCTTTCGACATCATCTCCAGAACTGCCCTTGCCATGGTTGATGACGGTCGTGATTCCCATATGAGGTTCATTGTCGTCCTGAAGCTCATATGGATCATGTTTACTCTGAACATGGTTGCTCTTCGGCTGAGTGCTCCCTCCTGTCCTCTGCCATGTTGCACTCGAGGAACCATATTTTTGTGTCGTCGTGCCGCCAAAGAAGTTGCGCAAAAGCGGTCTCAAAGTCGCAAGACCCGAAGCCGTCATGCCGAGGCCAGTTTCAATAGTCGACCAGATAGCAACATCTGTGGTAGAATATAGAAAGTCTTTGAAGTCTGTTAAAGTATGGAGATAAGGCAATCGGACAATCGTTGCGCTCGAAGCACTTATACCATGTTAGCTCGTGTCGTGGGGTATAAATAGAGGGCGTGACAAAGGAGGAATTCATACATAGCACCAGCAGCCAGGACAATTATTACCGAAATTTTCATCTTTGAATTCATCTGTAGATTCCATACCAGGAACATTGGGAGGATGCTGTATGTCCAGTCCGTAAAACAACTGATTACGGAGTAAGTAATAAACGCCTTGGCAGTAATTGTCGGATCCCAGCAACGTCCAGGTGGGGGTGTTTCAGTGTATTGAAGCCAGAATAAGGACGTCGGTCGGCATTGTAGGATGAATAGTAAGAAGAAAGCGAAACTGTAAACCTCTGTGACTACAGTCACGACCCAAATGCTAAACTTGTGATACTTGTGAACGCACAGTCTCAATAAAAAGATGGCGATACTGGCTTTAAGTGCCATGCCACTCAATACGTAAAAGATTTCGCATGACCACCACGCCTGTAAATCCAGTCAGTGAAAATCTGGAGAAATGTCTGTGGCATGTCTCACTTTCATAGCCTTGGGAACATCTCCCGGATGGATATCCTTGAAGTGTTTTCCAGTTCCATAGTGAGCGCCTACGAGTGCAAACGAGCAGTATATTGAAAAGAAAATCTTCAATTGGTTAGTTAACAAATTCGAGAGAAAAAACCCAGCGACTTGTCGAAATACCTGGGCAATCACTGCAAGCCAATCGTCCAATGCAAACGCCTTGATGACCCAACCTCGACAGTAGATTCGGAGAAACGTCGAGATCCACGATACTACTAAAAAGGCGCAATTGACAGCGATGACCTGAGAACTGCGACTTTCGACTGCCATGGGGGAAAAGGTAGCTTTCGCGGGTGAAGGTGAAAAAAACAATGATGAGTAATTTCTTGGCTTTCTGTCAGATTTAAAGGGACGAAGATGGCGGAGGAAAGTTTGATCCAGGACTTTGGGTTGGATTTCCTTGTGAATGAGCTAATCAAAAGGGAACAATCGATGATCGGTTACCGGTGCCGTTCAGTAGGCCACCGAACCTCATCGCCCTTAGCGTTTGGGCCATGAGTCAGAAGCCCCTCTTCATCGGTTTGCCGCACAAACAGAGCTTAACAGCAGCTTCAAGCAGGTTTTTTAACTTAACATCCAAAGCTAAAGACACCACCACCTGATAAAAGAAAAGGCTGGCGGGTGGTTGGTAGTGAACGCACCGGAGTGCTGTCTCCGGTCTTCCCAAATCCTGGAGCTCAAATGATTGACATGCTACCCTCCCATTTAAGCCCATAAAATTACTTAATGCTTTAAAACGCAATAAAATAAAGTACGCCAGATAACTAGTTTAAGAGGGTAGGTTTAGAAGATCATACCATTGTGGCAATAAATCAAGGCTGTTGGTTTCCCAGACATGACGGCAATACAAGCACCACTGTATGTGATGAACCACGACATTCCTTCAAAGCAGAACACCGCCGTACCGTTGGGGACACGGAACCATATTTGTACTTCTACGAATACCTCTTCTCGATAAAGTTTAAACGAAAGCGTTAGGGAGAAGAGGGGCAAGGTGCGCCATGGCGTCACACTTTGCACTCAGCTATGGTATCAACATTCCAATAGAGAAAGCTGGACTGATGCAGATCAAATAGAAGGGTCCAGCCATACTGTGGAGCTCTAGCTTTGGACGTGAGCTACACACACCGACCGCATCTGGTCCGCAAACCAACTTTCAACATTCAGTTTGGTATCTGCGTGACGTTGGTGGCTGGGGGTGTTTGTAGATTACATTTCCAAAGGAATTTGGCATGAAAATGGGTCGAGAGGCTACAGCGGGTAGAACAATGAGCATGGGTGTTGGAGTTTTTGCAGCGCCTTCTCGCATTTGTGAAAGCTCCAATTTATTTCCCGCCCAGTGATAAATATTTCTTGCGCGCGAGCGCTCAGCTTAACCTATCCCATTTTATCGCGACTGTTTGAAGGCTTCCTCGGGACCTTGTCTGCATGTTCAAGGGGGTTCAAGTGTCTTTGTGCCGTGACTGCTATCGCCAAATATCAATAAGTCTGGGTTTGAGCCAGGATGAACAGTTCATTGCGGATTGCATTTGGAGATGAGAAAAGTAGAATGATCAATTTGTATCCACAATTCAGTGTCTACCAACGATATGGTAATATATGAGAAAATTAAACCAAACACAAAGCACAGGCGACAAATTGGTTTTGGCCCAATTCCTCTCCAGTTTGACATGAGGTTTTCTTCAAGTGACCTCCAGGGTAAGTTGACTTTGGAGTTGGCCGTGAAAAATATTAACCGAAATTAACCAAGCCTTTGCGACTTTGGCTCTGTTGCCACCAGACTCGGGTGTTTCCAAACATCAATTTTATACCCCAAAGAAAATGAGAATAACTTTACATCTAAGAGAATGCAAATAACTTTTTTATTTTGTAAATTTGAAGCAGCATTTGGGGGGTGAAGGCGCAGTGATGATGGAATCTTTCAGGGGTTGCAGTGTTCATTTTCTTGAAGGAGCTGGACGAGCTTGGCACCTGATCGCTTATTGCGACCACACACTGCTTCACCAAGAATCCCGTGCGCCCAGTAAATAATGCGCCAATGTGTCTTGGTCAATGGAAACATCAATGATAAATTGGAAGTAGACCTAAAAGAATTGAAGAAGACATCTAATTGAATATCGGGTATTACCTATTTGGGAAGATCCGACCGTAATTTCGCCAGTTATTGGTGCTCGGTTGACATTTTCACGTTTCTAGCTGTCAGGGCGCTGCTTCACCGTTAATCGCGAGTCACCAGCGGGCCCTGCCTAGTCTTATCAAGCTGACCCGCCGATTGGATGCTATGCGATAGCGACACGTGCGGTAAGCTGATGCCCTGGCTGTGGCCTAATGATCGCTCCACTCCATCGACAACCCCTGTAATCGAGACTAGCACCACCTGGTTCGATGCGATGGCTGCCTACGGCCTTGAAAGTGCTTGTATTAATCGATCCAAGTTATAAATTGACTGTAAAAGCGCTTTAAACGGCCATTTATCAAATCAACCAGTCTCTTCACAATCAATTCACTCTTTCACCCCGACAAAAACTTTTAAAAACTTTCCACAGTTGTAGCCATGATCAGCCTTCACAACATCCAGGATGGAGAGGTAGTGCACCAGCGCTGTATTCTCATCACTGGTCAATGCGAAGATATCAAGTCCAACGCCGAATTCATTGAGGTTGAAACCAAAGGCCAAGGCGAAAATGTCGACTTTCCAACACAGCGCTGGCCCCTGTGCCAAGGTTGGTTCAAGGCATTGATCATTTTGAACCCGGGGGACAATGTGATTAATGTGTCCGTCCCATCTGATGCCGCAAACTCCAAACAGGTAACTCGTCAATTGCAGTGTAGCCATTGTCTTCTAACATCATTTAGATCCGCCTTCAATACATTCCCCTGCTACAGACACCACCACTGCACTTAGCTATCATGGTTGCCAAGGATTCGCCACTTCTTGTTGACTGCCCTCCTCGCAAGTTTGGTGCTCTCTCCGGTGCGCATTCAAGTCTCGATTCTGCCATTGCCAAGCTCCGTCTGTCAGCATACATGTGGCAGGCCTTGACAGCAGAGGAACTTCGCTCAAATGGCCTTGGAAGGCGATCGTTTCGCTTGGAGGAGGAATGGGCTGCCGATACTCTGAGCCAAGAGTTTGCTCGCGACACGGCAATGCGATCGACGGCCAAGGTTTATCTCGTCCGTACAGAAAAGACGGTAGCTGAACTCAGAGATGTTCAAATCGCACAGCAAAATTCTTCTGCATCGAGACGAGACGAGCTACACGACATCTTTAGCAAGGCGCTGCGAGCTCATGGAGGTCCGTTTACTTCAGATGCCAAGCCAGTTGTCGCGGGCCTGATTTTGGACTCAATGTATGATTCTCAAAAGAACTTGATCCTCGCCCATGCTGCCCTCGGCGCACACAACCCCAATGGCTTGTCGCTGGGTATCTTTGGTAGCCACTTGACTTATTCGTGGCCACGATTTATGGAAGAGGTTCCTGATTGCCTCTTGGATCTGGCACCACCTGGAGACCAGGTCGGAAACGACAATGGAGAATGTGTGTCTATGTGGGAGGCCTGTGCCGTTGGCCAAGGAGCCTTCCTTCATGAAGTCGGCCATGCCTTTTCGGCACCGCACTCATCTGGTATCATGATGAGGGGATACTCGAAAGATTGGCCAAAATGCTTCTTGTCAAAAACCTCTGACAGCATTCATGCCGGAACAAAAGGCATCGAACCAGTGACACCTGATACTCCCAACGACTGCCACTGGGATATCCGCGACATGCTTCGTTTCTCGATGCTCCCGCATTTCCGACAGCCTGCGGATAAGAAACTCAGCACAACCCCACCGTCGTTCGACATTGAGGATCACGAGGATAGTACTTCCACATTGGTGATTAACTGTGAGGCCGGCATCGCACAAATTTTGTTTGATGGAAAGGCCGAGCCGACACCATCTGTGGCCAGCCCCCAGACCCAAATCAAGTACACCCTTGACTCACTCGAGGCGCGATTTGATCTCAACGATAGTTTTGACATGGAAGTCATCGCGATGAACGGAAAGCACCTTGTGCGAAATGTGGCCAAGTTGTTCTCGAACCGATCATACGTCCGTATCCCGGGCAGCACCATACGACTCCAGAAAAAGAGCGTTGGAAGCGAAAATGTGGAGTCGTCGCACTGGTCCTGGGGTGTTTTGTTCAAGAAGCGCAACCGTAACGGAGATCTTGTTTCCGTGTCCAAGCTTGACCTCAGAGTAGGCTGTGTACTTGATGGTGTCATTGTCTACTACAAGGACGGCTCGGCAGTTCCTTGCGCCCCAAGTGGACCGCGTGGAAAAGACGTAAACATGGGAGGACACCAAAGCAGGAAGATTGCCATCCCCAAGGGCGTCGATGTCACCAAAGTTGCAGTCGCTAGAAGCCGGAATGAGATGGTTGGTATCAGAGTCTGGCTCTCCAACGGCAAGGCCATGGGTGCGTTGAATAAGGATTGCAGTGATTTTGTGGAGGTCCTTGGTAAGTCAATTTCAAACCCTGAACGGGCAACTTCATACTAATAACTTCATCTGGCAGTTCCCGATGGAAACCAAAGGATTATTGGCTTCTTCGGAGCCAGCAAGATGGATGGGTTCCAGTCCATTTCTGAATTTGGAATCGTGACGGCGCCAAAGGATAAGGATGTTCCTGGCCCCGTTTGGGAGATACCCGAGCTTCAGAATGACCGCGATGGAGGAGCCAGGGCTTCCAAGCGTCGCAAGCTGGTATGTGAGAGACAGCTTCAACGTTGACTTGTACTTGCTAACCCATACTCTGGAATAGGATGACTCTTGCACTGAAGACGAGGACTGCGACACTTCTGAGGACAGTGACGGAGGATATGACAATGTTTCAGACATGGATTTCGAATAATTCTTTTCTCTTGGCGATATTTCTGTTATCCCTGGATCTCATGTTGTATAAACTTTTCCTGCCGCCATGCTACCCCATTTTTACAGAAGAATAATTTCGAGAGGAAAGAGATTATCGCCGGAAGAATATTTTACTTTTATTATTGTCTTTATTTTCAACTGCTACATTCTCTCGGATTGATAGCTTGTCAAAATATTTCCTACAGCCTGTTCTTAGTTTTGGCCATGGGGCTTTAAATAAATTTTGATGTTTATCAGCTCACCTTGTACATGATAATGATCAGTGAAGTCCGTATTCCTCGCCATAAAACCTCATATAACAGCTGTTGTTCGAATTCCGTCGCCATTCACTTTGATGCTTTGCCTATGATGAGCTGAGATTGGTTTCTTCAGCAAAATACCATAACATTAGCAATCCTACTCGGCAGAATATTCCGCCTGTGTCGCCAGCGATAACCCTAGTATGCCGTATCCTGACCAGTCGTATTATTGTTCATCAAATAAACCTTGAACATTCATGTTGACTCCCACCAACGCTTTTTTAAGATTTGCTCTCCCCAATCTATCATGCGGTGTTATTTGTACTTGGTTCTTTGAATATTCCAACATCCAACTTGAATTGCCTTAACCACTCTTCATTATCTGCCGGTGTTTGGTTCCATGGGTCATCACTGTAGTTTTCGTCAGAGATAGCTCGAAGACAGGATATAAAGTACTTACTCGTCATAAAATATAAATCTTGCTTGATGTTGGAGCTCTTCATCGGTCGGAACGTGCTGATTGGGGTTGTTGGGTGACATTGTCGATGCAACCCAGCGAGCCAACTCCACAGCTACCCAGCGGTGGAAATTCGTATTGTGAGTGTTTAAATGCCCATATTTGACTGGGGATTGAATAGTGGTCGGGTTTCCTATGTTATCTGGCATGTTTAATGGACTTTGGTCGGGAGTTGGTTCCAATGACTGTGCAGTTTGGGCCGATTTCGACAACAGTTTCCCAATAGGTGGACTAATCAAATGCGCAAAATTCCTCGTGGGCTGAGTGCTGCGGCCACTCGTGTATCTTCTTTTGAACGACATAAGCCAACTTTCGTTGGATGACGCAACACGCTTCCATTCCTCATCATCGAAATCTTCAATGATGCTCTGGGCCTGTCTCTGAAGACTCATATCATCTACTTCGATTCCATGGGCCTGGATTAGATCAACATATTCTGATAATCTTCTTTCCAATTCGCTGTAATTATTCATAATAGAATCGATTTTTGATGAGTTGGCTGGCCATTGTGGTGACTCCACACTAGCTTCCTTATAAGGAATTTGCGCCCGCATCCGGAAGCCAGTTAGCCAACCAGTGGAAGATCCAGCCAGCTCAATTAGCCAGTTGGCAATGAACTCTGCGGGGCATCTTGATTGATCCTCGATTCGGCGTATAATTCTGGATGCTTCCTGTTGAAGCTCTTGGTCGGTTAATGGCATTGATTGGTCCGCCCCCGCAAAGGCACGGAGCTGAGCCTCGAGCGGGCACGCCTCAAACAGTGTGTCTTGTCCGATGATTTTGAGTAAAGGAAGCCGACTCTCAGCGCTTGATCTCATGGAATTGAATCTCGCTTGGCGTTCAATAGTCTCCGATGACATGATCAGATCTCGTAGCCATGATATACCTGGTCCTTCATGCTCTGATAACACTTCGGATGCAAACACGATACGACATGCTTCTAGTTGCAGCTCATCAGAAGTCGGCAGCCTTTTCGATCGCTCATAGTCTACCTGAACGAAGTGCATCAATTCCACTTCGATCAGCTCATACGCGTTGCATGGTGACTCGCTCAGAGGGTTACTGGCTTCGAATGGGAACGGCGTGTTTCGCTCAGTAGCGATAAAATCTGCCCACGTTAGCACGTTGTTGTTTTATCCGGAGGACCCTGGTCTTACATGGCGGTATGGAGCTTTCAAGTCTCGCAAGAACATTCTCGTCAAAGCCCCAGTTGCCTTTCCAGTCCGCCATTGTGTTCCCCGCTTTGAAGTGGTCGGCCAGATGATCAACTCGAGCTTTCCACGTATCCAGCGCTACGTCGCAGAATCCACAGCGCGATCGAATATCCGGTGCTGGCATCTTCCATTGCGCCAATGGCCCATCAAGATCCTTTGGTTTAACGTTATGGACTAGTCGTAAGTGCTGCCCCAGATGATCTTTGCGGGTGAATGTCCGTTCCTCAGGAAGTCGGCCCCGGCAATCGAGGTAGTTGTGGGTCTTCAGATGGGCATCATCTGGTTCGGCTTCGCCACAGAACACGCATCGAAGTATTTGGTCGTCGTCCATTTCCCGTGGGCCATTGGGGGCACAAACCCATGTTTCCAGGGCTAAGTGGAGTGACTTTTCGTGTCTCTGCCAGTTGTGTTTCGTTCTAAAGGTTTCAGTGCAAAACGTGCATTGGAAGGTGTTCAGTTGCGTCAGCAAGGATGTTTTCGTGTGCATCTGCTTTTGAGCAGCACGCTTCTTGCGGCGCTGGTGAGCACTACTGAAAGCTTTTAATGGGCCAGTAGCATCGCGAGACTCATAGGAGTATACAGAGCCGCCACTTGATAGGGAAGTACCCCTGCTGCTTGCCGAGGAAGCCCGGGAGTACGGGGTGTTGGATCCATCATTGGAGTTGTGAAAATTATACGGGCTCCGAGTTCCTGTCACTTGTTAGGCGGCCGATATTCAATCAGATAAATTTCTGCTGTCTTGAATTATCCTCACCTGCAGAATCCGAGCAAGCAGCCATGGCGCGCGCAATGGCGCTGGCCGAGGCTGGTTCATATTCTGGAGGCGAGTCGACCCATCGCTGCAGTGGGTCAACCAATTGGCTTTTCATATCGTACGCCGGCGTCGCTGATCTCCTTGGAATGTCAATTGAGCCAGTCGAGGTATTCTGCGCCTTTGTCAAAGCTACAACATTGTGTGTTTTCCCCCGACGACGCGCGTTGGCCAACCAATTGGATATTTGTGTCTTGCTCAAGCCGGTCTGACGTTGGAGCAGCTCCTTCTCCTCCTCGCTGGCGAATGGATGCTGGCTATGGTTTGTGAGCCAGTTTCGCAACACCTTCACCGCATCTCGAGAGAACCGGGATCCGATCTTCGGCGGAGGCGCACCATTCGCTCCAAAGTTTGCTGGCGTGGGAAATGATGCCGAGCTCTCCGTAGGAGTGTCGTTTAGCACGGGGGCTTCTGTTGCGAATTGAGGATTGGCATTGCCTTGGACTCCTATCATCGGAATTCCCATTGGCTGGACATTAGCCTGGAGCATATGTAGCAACTCGAGATCCTGGAATAGGCCATCGTCGTTGTCGCTAAAAAGGGCTGGAAACTCGTTGACATCATTGGCGCGGATCCCGTCGGGGCCATGGCCCATTGGAACAGGCGCCATCGCTGAAGAATTCATGATGCCATCTGCCGCGCTGCGGTTCTGGCAATAGGCCATTGCTTCCAGACGTTGAAGGTGGCGCAAGCGAAGTTGATGATGAGATGAGACGGTCACGTTGACTCTGAATCCCCAACCATGTGGGGCGTCCTCGTCAAACACTCCCTACGAAGCCCACTAGTACAAATCGGGAACTAGCAGTACCGCAATCGGGAGCCGATAAAGAACATCTGACTGGAACTTGCAATTTTTAGAGTTATCAGAAGAATCTACGATATCTCAAGTTCTGTTGATCTGAATTGATGTTGTCAGGAGTTCACCAGCGCTGGGTAGCTCTGTGTTGCACTTGAAGGGTCTTTCAGATATGCTTAATGATACAGACGTGGCAAATCTAAATAGACCATGACTCCACTCCAATCCAATCAACTTTCGGTAGTTAGGCTGGGCATTACTACAATTACAGAAGTAAAGTTTATTGATGCCAATAATGGGGAAAGCATCGGGAGTATGGCCGAGGAATTGGATTCCTCTGTTTGTGGCTCGGGAGCTTGGAACGCCATTCTGATTTGACCAATTCAATTTTATTGAGACGGTATCCTATCGCCGGTTGCCCATATATCCAATACCATTCAGATAAGATATATCAATATTCGTAGGGGAAAAGTGAAAATATTGCCACGCTCTTTCTATTCATGGTAAATATCGCCACCTTAATGGCTGCTGATATTCTAGCCTAAATCCAGGGTAATGAGCATGATTGTGCAATTCCAGACTGTACACTTCAGATGGCCCACCGTGCCAATTGACTTCAATCGAGTAATTCAAAATGCGCAGGTCCATTGCACACATTGTTCCATGTTTTAACAGGTCCCAGCTCTTATCTTTGGGCTCACACTGTTAGCGCCGTACATCGGTGGATTGCCCCGAGGTTTCGGAAGTAGTGTTCACGTGAGATCTGAGAGCAGCATGACACAATCATGTCTTAACGCGGCAATGTGAAAAATGACGTGACAAATAATCATGCGCAGATGAAGGTAAATTTCCCTCACCCATTTTGTAGTGTAAAAAAACCTTTATAATTGAATTTGGATTGACCGACTTCTGCAATGGTGTTTTCAAGTCACCAACCTGGCCATCGCGGACACTTTCCTGTTGAGTCTAGCTATCAGAGATGCTTAGCTGTGGCTTAAGCCTCAATCTCACTAGCGCCACAGAGCAATTTGATTGGAACATCATTTCTGCGGATCTTATCATCAGCATGGACATCCTTGCACCGGTAAAAAGCAAAGTCGCATATTAGAGCCGGATCCTATCTATTGGACAATCCGTGTCACCGAAAAGAACACCAACTAGGCGACCATACATATTAGATTTCGAGATTATAGTATTCTAATCCCGAATATTCTTTTGTTCGAATGATCAGTGTAGTCCTGGGTCAATGCCTTGTACATTATTGTGGTGTGATGATGCTATAACATTGCCGTTTCTTACGAGTACACAGAGGAACTGGAGGTGATTGTATGTCCTAATTACGAAGAACCATGCGTTGTGGACAAGGTTTATAGATCATCAAGTTCAATTGACAAAGGCAAAGGTACATTATTTGGCCATCTCTCAAGAACGAGCGAAAATCCCACAAAACCTGGTAGCCGTTCCCAGTATTCTTCCATCGACTATGCCGCATCCGCTATTCCGAAACATTCCACATCCAGCCTTCCTTGCGCTCGATAATAGGACACATGATGTAATTCAAACAGCCGCTATGCGTCGAAAAATGACACTTGGGTGTCAACTTTTGGACACCTCATTCTACACTGGACGAGCTCATTCCGCACGTCGAGGTTCATCATCCAATCATTTTTAGTTGGTCTTTGTAGCAAGAGACATGTCAAACTCCAACTCCCAGCTGGCCTCGGGGTCTCCCTTTCGGGGCACGAAGGTGACTGTGAGAGCATCCTTGACAGCAAACACAGAGTCGTTGTCGAGGTATGCGGAATCAGAGTCGAAGATCTGTGTCACCACTGTCTTGTGGCCCTCTGCAATCACCTGTAACAAAGGTTAGTCTGACACGCTATCCGGCTGTACCTGACAGATAACTCACCATGAAGTGGAGATGGGCGGGGCGGTAGACATGTCTGTCGAGCATCTCGAGCAGCTTGCCGGCGGGGCCGTCATTGGGGACCTGCATGGAACGTCAGATAGAATCCTGGTTTATGGGTCAATTACACATACGGGGTAAGGTGTGGGCTTTATGCAGTAGAAGGAATAGCGGCCCTCGGCATCTGTGATGAACTTTCCTCGTAGGTTGTGCTCTCGCTGGTTAGAATCCTGCTGCTCGTACAGGCCTGAAGAAAACGTCAGTAAACCCATTCAAGAGATTGTTTAGGCTAAAAAGTGCTTACCGTTTGTTGAAGCCTGCCAGATCTCGACGGAAGCATTGGGAAGGGGCTTGCCGGTCTCTGCGGAGGTAACCTGGCCGTACACAAAGACGGGAATGACATCCTTGGGAGGCTCAAACGAGATGGTTGTGCCGTTCTCACGGACTGGTGTGTCGTGGCGCCAGAAGGGGCCAAGAATGGCGGACAAAGTGCCGGAGTTTGCGTTTTTGGCGTAGGCGCGGTGGGTGATATCATCCACCAAGCTGCGTTGTGTCAGCATATAAGCAAGCGATGGATCAAGATGGCTGACGACTTACGACTCGAGTCCAATAACGTCGCACATGAGCTGACCTTCGTTTCGACGATCATTGCTCATCTGACCGGCCTGGTTGATCATGTCAACGGCGAGAAGCCACTCGTCCACGGTGAGGTTGATCTCGCGAGCGAAGTCGTGAATGTGCTGGACGAAGCAGCCCATGACCTCTCGTAGTCGGGGGTTAGTCTTGGGTCCAAACGACTCGATAACATTCTTGGTGAATTCCTGGCCGAGGCCCTCTTCAGCAGGAGCGCCGTTTTGAGTCGCCATTGTGATCTGTGAGTGAGTTTGGATAGATGTGATGTTGCTTGGGATGGAATTGGAATGGCTGGAAGGGTGATGCTGAGGATTGATGGAAGAGGTGAAGTGATGTTTGAAGGGACGAGTGAGAGCCACCAGTGTTCTTATGTTGCTCGAAAGACGGATAGGCGGATTTAGATGACAAGTTTGGGAAAGGCAGATGCATGTAAAGCGACGATCCGGCTCGCGAGGTCTTACGCAGCACCGATTACAAACAGCGTGCTAATCAACGGTCGAGCTGGATAAAGAGGCACCCCGCAGTATCCCTGACATGGAGAGCCCATGGGGCAATGCGGGGTCTCAGATGCTGGCAGGGCGGAGGATCTAGATCTCGGAGGGCTCCGCGCACGTTTGTGACGCCTTCGGTACGCCATCTTTTTCGGCTACGGGGTGCATCTTTGGCCTCCATCCGACCTCATACCCGACTGGGCCGTGCATTACCCGCCGGAAAGTCGCATGACACGGCACGGCGGATAATTCCCTAATCGATCGAGTTGCGACTACGCGTCGTACGATGGCGAGATCATTTGGATGGCATTGGATTATCTGTGTAAACTCAAACAGATGTGCATTCCGTTAGGTGAGGCTGGAGGGGGGTCATGGACGCATAGAGGAGTGTACGGCTCGCCGAGCGCAGTCCAAATGGGGTCAATTGATGAACGAAAAAAATATAACCAAATGCTAACAAAACCTTAATGGCTTTTTTTCTAAAAATAATTTTATGATGGGATAACCCTACGGTCGGCTTCACTTCCTGTAGTCCTCATCCTGCCCAAAGTCCCATGTGGGCTTGTCGGACCCGTTGGGACGGCTAGCCCTGCGGAAGCCCAGATCAAGGCCCTCAATTTGCACGACAGGTAGCACGGCCTGCACGTCGGCCTTGTAGGCCGCCGAGTACCACGAATCCAATAGGCGAGGCTCGCAGAAGACCTCGGGGCTCGTCTGCCTGAGCCGACGGAGCGCGGTGCCAGAAATCTGATCGACGCTGTGACCATGTCGGAGCGACAGGAATTCCTCACCAATAGCCTCGCGCAGCTTCGCCTTGACGTCCTCTGAGTACATTCCAGCCTTGAACAACAGGAGATCATACTGAAGTAGCGACGCCTTTCCATGCCAGGATCCTCCCTTGGTAGCCCGATGGTAGAGTCCCGTCAATGCGGCAATGGCGCCAATGCATCCAGTGCCGTAGTCGGAAATGGGGAACGGTGGTACGAGGGGCTCATTCACACCCATGAACTTGCCCTGTTCCCATGCGACACCACTGACCTGGAAGGGTTGTTAGTTACTAGTTCAGGCAGTATTGTCTGATTGGGCTCGGAATCCGCCGAGAAACAACTTACACAGTCGGCAATTTGCTGCCAGCCAGGACGGCCGGCCCATTCTCCCTGGTATCCGAAGCAGTTCTCATTCACATAGACATATCCCTTGCCTCGCTCCTTGGCAAGCTTGGTCAATGCCGTAGCACCGTAGCCTAGACGTTCCAAGGCACCGGGGCGATATCCATCGACAACCACATCCGCCTCTGCGAGGAGGACCTCGAACTGCTTTCTTCCTTCGGGAGTCTTCAGGTCAAGGTCCGCGGCGTGCTTACCCATGTTTCCATCAACCTGGAAAAAGGGAACATCGCTAAGGTTGGGGCTTGTGATCTTGAGCACATCGGCGCCGTACTCGCCAAGAATGCGTGTGACAATGGGGCCGGCAATGATTCGACAGAGCTCAAGCACCTTGATACCGGCTAGCGGTCGTGAGGGCTGCCCCGAAACGTTGGCAGGCAGCGGGACTGCTGGCGTTTCAGCCTCAAGCTGGTCAACCGACCAGGGTGGGAGAACCATGTTTGCCTTTCCCTAAAAACGCATTAAAGATCAGCGGATTGTTTTGGGGACTTGAAATGTAGCTGTACTTACATGGGGAGTCTGTATAAACTCTTCATGCTTCAAGGCAGGGACACCAGCTTGGCGGTTTTTGGCATTTAAT
Organism: Calonectria hongkongensis; assembly: GCA_017140755.1. Lineage (NCBI taxonomy): Eukaryota > Fungi > Ascomycota > Sordariomycetes > Hypocreales > Nectriaceae > Calonectria > Calonectria hongkongensis. The sequence continues at coordinate 1,335,563 of JAACJA010000014.1, forward strand.
TCTTCCAATTCTTGAACCGTAAACTTCTTGACTGCAGCCTCGATAGTGTTGACAATCTCCTCATGGGTTTCCAAATCAGGTCTGAATGGCTCAAGGCCAATCATTCCAAGGGTCGTGTTGGCCTCGAGAGATCCGTGGATGTGGTAGTACTCTCCAGGAACCTTGGTTTCGTAGAGGTTGGCAGACATGCGCCTATACGAGTTGGACTGCGCCTGCAGCAGATCGGTATCTGTCATGAATTTAGCATTCAAATTTTTTAACGCATGATTTAAACAAACCTTTCAACATCTTCTTAACTTCAGGATCTAGTTTTCCGAGACCACCCACCTTGGCCAAGTATGCCTGGCACAAGAAGGCGGTCGTCTTTTCTAGGTCTACCACGAAACCTCGCTTCTTCTCCTCGCCATCTTTGAGATCCGCCAGAAGACACGCAATAGATCCTTCAATCGCTTTCAGAGCAGCTGTGGTCTCTGTCTCTTTAAATGGGATGGGGAAGTAGGGGAAATCGCGGGCAGAGGTGAACTTCACTTGCGATGCGATACCATGCGCAGCTGGGGGCAGAGCGACAGGGCCGACCTGGTCGCACAGCAATTTTAGGATGCGGCCCGTCTCTGCCACGGATGAATATGTCTGTGATGCATCGGAAGCCATGTTTGGGTATTGTTCGCCGTTTGTTTTGCACAGCGCTAGCACGGATTAAATGATACGAGAGAGAACGTCTATAGTAGTGGATGTATCTTTATACACGATGATGGCATGTGCTCCACCACCATACCCATAAAACGAGAGCGTGCTTTGGGGGAGCTGGGAGTGCCGATTGCGCTACGGCACGGAATTTCCATCCAATCCAGTCTTGACGGGAGTGCTGGGGCGGGTAATGATATGTAGGCTGATACGAAGCCGGTCGCAGCCGGGTCTTACATCAGCCATCTGGGCTGGCGTAAGAGCCAGGACAGTGCAGTTTAGTTCCTTTGTTTATGCCTCATTCGTGAACTCTGCCATCGTCATCGCGTCGCTTGTCCAATAATAGAGGCCAGGACCATTGGATCAAAGGCTAATGCCGTGGCCCAGCTTCCGACGGATATACAATCGAGAGGAGCCCCTTCACCCCGTTCCCGATCACACCCCACTCGCCTCATCCGGCATCCGATGCATCCACTGGCGCCACTGATGGTGCTGCGGCAAATGCCCACTAGCCACGACACATCTCCACTGCCAGTCCACTGAGACGCCCCATTGGCAGCGGGCCTTTTACTGGGGCACAGCACCGAACATTGGCGATTGACTGTTGGTCCAGTTCCCCTCGAAAGGCGTCATTAAATCATTCAGCAAGGCACTTGAGGACTTTGCATAGCTACAGCCATTCAATTAGGAAAAGAAACAATTGCGTGCGACAGATTCACTTCAAAATGCCCTTTTTCCTAATTAACGGTAAACCCCTCTTCTTCACTCACACCAAGCCCCAGGAGCCTCAAGATGACTTGACCACATTCATCTTCATTCACGGACTTGGGTCCTCCCACGCCTTCTATACGCCCCTCGTCGCCCAATTGGCCGACAATGGATACGCAAGCGTCGCCTTTGATACTCATGGTATGCTATCACGGCCCTTTATAGAATTCATTTCTAAGCAATAATTTAGGAAGCGGCCTCTCAGAATACTTGCCACCTCAGGCGCACCCGACAATCAAGTCTATCGCACAGGATGTCGAGGACATTATGAAGGAGCTCTCAATCCCACCAAGCCAGGCCATAGTGGTGGGCCATTCTATGGGCGGTATTGTGGTTGCCGAAGTCGCAGCCAAGTTGCAATTAAAAGGTGCTATTCTCATCGGACCAGTACTTCCCAAGGCTGCACTTGGCCAAGTTTTCATGGCGCGAATTGAGACTGTTGAGCAAAGTAAGTCATTTTCTTTCCTTTCAGTTGATATATATCACATTTTTCCCTGTACCAGTTGGAACCTTGTAAAGCTTCTCTAACCAGCGACTGTACAGAGGGAATGGAGGCTATGGCGGACGTCATTCCTGGTGCGGCTACCGGCACTAAGGCATCGCCCACTCACAAGGCATTCATCAGGGCACTTCTTTTGTCGCAGCAATCGCAAGGCTATAACGCATTATGCCGTGCTATTGCCGAAGCTCAGCGTCCTCAATACGCCTACGCCCACTGCCCCGTTCTAATTATTGCCGGCGAAGAGGACAAGACTAGCCCATTGGCAGACGCTCAGGTGATGCTCGATGAGTAAGTGCCCCTAGATTCATCACCCAATCATATTTTCAGGGCTAACTACGATATCTCTTTACTATAGATGGGGCTGCGAGCCTCAATTGAAGTCGATCAAGGTTTTGGAGGGCGTTGGCCACTGGCACTGCATCGAGGCTGCCGACCAAGTGGCCAGCAACATTTTGGAGTTTGCGTCTAGACAAAAGTAGATGAGGAAATCAAGATATAATTTTATTTTTATCTATTATCATGGCCATCAATTTTGCCTTCAAATCCACTTGCCCAAGTGATGGATCTTATTTCTTCATAGCACCAGTGTCCTTGGCGAAACCATTAGTTCGTGAATGCACAACGCAGCTTTTAGAGTAGCCAACTTACCAAATAAACCTGATAGAAGCTCATCTTCCATTGTCCATCAGACTCGTCCTGTGTCAATTGTGCTCTTGCGGCCCAGTCGACATCTACAGTTGACCCCGAACGCAGGCCAAGCTTGACAGATCCATAAATCATGACCTCTGTGGCATTGTCGCCAAATGGGAAGATCTTGTACAAGGTGTGCTTGCGAGATTCAACTAGTGTCCACATGCCATTTCTTACTGTGGTAATGTCTGCCAAAAAAGATTTTGGCGTTAGTATGGTCGGTGCGTTCACGCTGCGGACTGCTCTCGTGCACGAACCTTCGGAGCCCTTGCCACTCTTTGATGCCATGATAAAGGTGGCATCTTTGGTGAACATGTTTACATATTCCTCTGTAAGACCAGGCGTATCCGAAATTTGATAGAATTTGGCAAAGTATGGCTCAATGGCGGGGTGGATTTGGGCCCCTGCAGGGTAGGTTGCCTTGTAGTCGGTCATGGTGTCTGTAGGTGAATGGGGATGCTTCGGTTGTCCAATTGCCTTTGAAGACGTTTAGGATTCTACTAATAGTAAAATACTTGTCGCTACGGCCGTACAGGTTCAGAACTGAGTGCGTTTCCTAGATCCATCTCCATATCGTGCATCACTACGTCAAGATGAAGCATTGGTAAGCAGCCGACAGTGTCGGAAGCCGGGTGGCCCCTCTCTGCTTGCTGCGGGGGAAGCGGTGAGAGCAGCCAATTACAGGCGGCCTAATTTGTGCCGGGGCAGCATTCATCGGCAACTCGGCTGAAGTGTTACTTGGAGAGTCCTGCATTCCACGCGGATTCGACGCGAGCATGGGGCCATTTGGAATCTTCAACCTTCTAGTATTATCATTTGTGGTTTCATTTGACGTTTTATTCCAGGGTGAGTTTCCTGCTGCTCAATTGGGTGACGCGTTGCATCGCCAGTCCGAGCGAGACGACCCCCCTCCTCCTCGTGTGTCTCACTTGACAAAAAACCCAGGCTACTTTTCTGCTTTGCCGCAACTTGACTGATGCGACAGCCAGGCACAGAATCGGCGGCCCGACGACTGGGTGGCGCCCTCAATTTTATACCTTGAATAAGCGACTAGGCCAGCCAAAGAGTGGAGAAGGGCGCGCGCTGCACCAAACAACGACACGGACAACGGGGGCGGCGGCAAAGGGCCACAGAGCCCAGAGGGCAACATGCCGACCAAGAGGGTCCGCGATAGCGACCGCAAGCGCTGCGCCCAGGCATGTGAGAGCTGCAAACAGCGGAAGCAGCGCTGCGACGGCCAGCGGCCCTGTCGCCGCTGCGTCAGGCGCGGGCTCGGCCGAGACTGCCAGTCCTCTGCAACCCGGTATCCGTTGCTGGCCTCATCGCTCCCCAGCCCGGACCCCGATCACTTCCGGAGGGAGACTCCGCCAGGCGGGCCGGACCCTGAGCGGATGAGTCCCGGCGACCAAATACGCATAGAGGTCGACGACGCCGGCCACCCAACCCCTATCGCCGGCCAGCTCTCGTCCCATGCCGCTTCAGATACTCTGCTGGCCACCGAGGCTTCGCCGAGCGATCGACAATCAACTTCTTCCCATTTACTCGCTAGTGGCTTTCCAGCTAGAGTGCCTCAGATGTCCCGGTTGGTCAAGGACACTAAGGGACAGTACATGTTCATCGGAGACTCGGCCACGTTATCTTTTCTTCAAAATATCCGTCGAATTGTGCGAAAGAGTCTAGGAACATGCTCGTTCGTCGACGATCCTCTACGGCACTTGATCGTTGAGTCGTCGCCAGAAGCTCGACGGGGATGGATCATGACCAGTGCACAAAACCCTCCACCTAAGCCATCCCCAGAGGAAGTAGAGTACCTTCAACGCTGGTATATGCAATCAGCGAACTGTGTACTATTACTCTTCTGTCAAGATGAACTCGCTCGTTCAATAAAAAATTGGCAGGAAAATGGCAACGACAAAAACGACCCTGCTAGCCCAGTCTATTACCTTGTCCTTGCTATCGGGGCCCAGACTGGCCCTGAAGACAAGGATGAGCTTGCTGAGGCATTCTTCAATTATGCACGCTATCTCACCGTAGAGTCGCTCATGGAGGACCCTGATATTCCGACAATCCAAACCTTTGCTTTGATCACCATGTATCTTCTCGGTGCATCAAGGCGGAATTCCGCATTCATGTACCTTGGCATGGGCGTTCGCGCTGCATATGCTCTTGGCCTACATCGCAAAGACATATCTGCACTATTCCCTCCGGCAGAATGCCGAGCGAGAGAGAGATTATGGAAGGCGATTCGCATTCTGGATCTCTTCATGAGTGCCTCGTTGGGGCGCCCACCCTCGACTTCAGAAACGCGAGAAACAGCTAGCAAGGAAGACTACTCAGCATGCAACGATCTTTCCATGATATTCGAGTCTGTTTTATCACAAATTTATGCCAAAAGGATGATATCCACTGAAGTTATTGAGCGTATTAGCCAGCACCATCGACGCTGGTCGGCTCAGTCCCACGAAGGCTTTGACATTGATGGCATCCAGCCTGGCGAGGTGCTCGATTCATCTAATGGATCTAAGCGACCCAACATGGGTCTTTTGAACCTCAAACAAACAGCTTTCTGGACAATTATTTTGCTATCTTTTCCCTTTCTTCTCAAAGAAGTCTCTGCAAACGTAGACGCAAATCCTAACTCTGCCCACCCCGGCCAGGACGTACGAACTAGGTCTTCCTCAAACCAGGTGCTCGTCTACGCGTGTCTTGAAGCTGCAATACACGACGTTGAGATGTTGCAAACTATTTTCTCCACAGAACATGTTCCCAAAAGGCTACCCTTTGTGATCAATTCTGCTTTCGTGTCAGGGCTTGTGCTCGGTGTCGCAACATTTGGCGATTTTGACGTCACATTTCCAATAGAGCGCAGCTTGAGACTGGCGTTAAGTACCCTCTCGCGTTTTGCTATCCATGACGCCGTGGCAAAGCGGCATCTTGTCATTTTGGAACACCTGCAGGGTGCTTGCGATAAATACGTGGAGATGAGGGCGCGCTGGAAAATGCAGCGCCAGACTCAACTCGTTGGCGGACTCTTCGGTAGCATCCACAGCATTGGAGTTCCTAATCAGCCAAAGGAGAGTCAAGGCTGTGCCCAGAATGACCGAGATGCGACAAGCAGCTCACGAGATACACCGAATCCATCGGCACCGGGATTACAAACACCAGCCTTGGACGTGGGTTCCATGGTTGGACAGCATCAACAACAGGATGAGGAAATGACGAACAATTTTTCTGATTTGATACCCGCAATTTCGCCGAGCTTCTTATGGTTTGACACATTTGGAGAAACCGTGCCGCTTTATCCTACTGTGGATGCTGGCATGGTAGATATGAACGCATCTGGGCCTGACGCTGATATGAGAACGTCTGTAAATTATAATGAATTTGTCATGTAGCGAAAATAATATGCTTGAATAACATGGACTTTATATAAAATTCTCGAGAGCACGTCAATGAGATTCTTAATTGTATTTTGGTACAAAGGGAGAGATAGATTTTAATTTAGGCATCGTGTTGATTTTCCGATGTGCGGTCATTATCGCAACTCAGCTCGAAGACACCGTTTCGGATGACAAGCCTTTTCTTCCCCTCCGAACCTTCCTTTTTCGTAGAAAAAAACCCTGCGAGATATTCTTTCATGAAGTTAACAGGGTCTTCTGGTGGCTTATGTCCGGAAAGCAATCCCTCGATATCCTTATCCCGCATGAGCACAGCATGCTCAAGAAGCTGTCGCGTTCTTTTACTCTCAGAAACTTGCGCAATAGTATGCCAGGCATTACCAAGGTAGCTGAACTGAGAAATGCGGAGGAATAGGTTGCAGATAATGACAAACACCACGATGTTACAAGTGATCATTGCTAGTTTTGATGAGCCCATGGAGGATGACTGAAAAGGGGAAATGGTATGAAATAGCTATGTTGGGGAGATGAAATGTTAGATTTTACTCCCCACAGCGCAACAAAGAGCCAACATGGCCAGACTGTTCCACACCAATACAACGCTGTGGCGCCGCTCATCAGCTGGCCTTCGTCATACAATTAAAAATTACACTTTTGTAGCCAATTACCTAGAAGAACCACAAAAATACATCCTACTACCACCCACGAGCTGAGATGAGGTGTTAAAAGGACGGATTGTGTGAAGATGCCAAGACGACCACTTGTCTCCAGAATATACTACGGTGCAGTATACAACTAGGCTAGCCTGCCAGCACTCCGTGTTGTCAAGCCCCATACTGAGAGTCCAGCCGATAAAACTATGAGACCATGAAATTCCATGTGGCGATCATCTAGTTACTCTACTAGATACTAAATATTTCCATAACTTCGTCCATCTGGCTCTATGACATCTGGATCGAAGTGCAAAACTCGATAATAGCATCTTCAAGACGACTCCCAGCGATACCCTCGTCGAAGAATTCCATCAAAGAATCGAAAAGTGTGTCCTAAATTCCAAATCCACTGATTTCACTATCCGCAGCGTCGTCTTCATCCTCTACCATGATGCTTTGGCATTCGTGACACTCAACTGAGGTCGACCCTTGAGCCATGTTCGAAGAGAGGTTGACGGTAGAATTCATGTTTTCCAGGCCAAGATAAGTCTTCTGGAGGTCCTCTATCGTCTGACGAAGCTCGGAAATCTCGAAATCTGCCTGTGCCTGTTGGCGACAAAGAGTTTCCACCATCTGTGTAAGAAAGCCTATGAGCTAAGTGTTCGTATCGACAGTTGATTGAAGCTGCGAAATCCAATCTTGCACCTCATCTGGGTTGTTCGCAATCCGAGATAGAGTCCTCAATCGGGTCGAAAAGTCGAAATTGACTTTTATCTGCTGTTCGACCGAGTCAGGGTACGTCGTAGGGAGTGCCTGAATCTTCTCGGCCCATGGCTCTGAATAGAATTTACACCACCACCAAAGGCGATTTCGGTTCTCCTCATTAAGAAGTGCAATATGACTGTCAGATACCCAAGCCCTGACTTGAGTTCTGAGATCTTCGTCGATGTAGCGTAGTGGATGTGCAAGTTTAACAAACAGATCGCCAGCATCTCGCATCGCATCTTCTCGTGTTATGTCACGGCGCATTGTAATCCAATGATTTGAGAATTCAGCGTCGAGGTCAGATTTCGAATGGTGTGCCTCTGGAACTTCCACAAGGCGTTGGACGTCGAGCTTTTCGAACAGGGTAGGCTCCAGAAATTCATTATCTGGAATTCCAACCTCCAGGCGCCCAGTACGACCTCTTTTGTGCTTGATCTTTATATTCCACATACTGATGGAAATAGCTGCTTGAAAGTAGGGATACTAGGCGGCGATTTGGAATTGCTGGGAGTAACCTGTGTCTGTAAACCGAATATGGTACGCCTGGAATCCAGCAAAATTAGTGAAGACGTTACAACCAAGATGAAAGGATTGTTCCATACCGCACTTGATCTATACGGTGCAAGACTGAAAGATGAATGAAGTTATCCTCAAGGCCTTATCAGTGCAGGATCATAACTAGCAAAAGAGCCGTCAGCGAGGCACTACGAAGGCCCAGAAGCAAAATGGTACTAGGGCACCTGGAAAAAAACCGACACGGGTCTTCACTCGGGAGTTTATTCGCCATGTTATCGACTCCGAGAAAATAGAGTTATGTTCAGGGGTTTTTGGGACAAAAATATTCCAACGTTGTGCGAAATGTGTTGTGTTAAGGGCAACCAAATGCAAATTCTTTATGTAAAAGTGAGAAGCTTCCTTGATTTTGTTTGTTCGCACCATGATTCACTGATCATTGCGCCATAGGAGCATGATCTTGCTTTTGCATGCTCGCACAAAACGTGTGGTCAATGCGTGCACTAGCCACGTTACAGCTGTTTTCCAATGCCCACTCCTTCATTCCAACAGTACCAAATTGTGACCTCAATATCCATACAGATTCACATGCTCCGATGTCGATGCTCGGATTCGCCTATTTTCTCTGATGAGCAGGTGTCGAATGGCCCATGCACATAGGATCGAGCAAAATGCAAACCCAGCCGAAGCACCAAACCCAATGCCGTATCGAGGAGAGTCGCTGCTGGGCCACAGGTAGGCTCCATAAATGTAACCAATCTGCAAACATATTAGGCGACGGGGACTACACCAGAATTGAATCGACATACCTGACCACCAACATTCGTCATCGCAAGCACAACCTAAACATATGCAATCAGTATGTGCTGGCCAACATGCTTGAGTCTTGAAACTTACAGCCTTCTTCTCCTTCGTTTGTGAGAGTGTCGAAGAAGCCCAACCAATGATGACCGAATTGACCGCGTAAGCGCCAACAGGGAAAATGAAGCATGCAACATATCGAGCCGCCGTGTTGAGAGTTGACGCAGCCAGAACAAATCCGACAATCGCAATCGCCAAGCCAGCGGTAATGTGCCAGGTACGCTCATGGTATCGTCCGGAGCTCCACCCGAAGTAAATGCCCGCCGCACCAGCGAAAATAAACGGCGGGCAAGTCATCACCAGCGTGATTGTCGTGTTGAAACCCAAGGTCTTGACCACACTGTGTGTCCATTCTCATCAGTAAAAGAAAATCTTGGAAAGCTCCTCTTTGATGAGACTTACGTTGGGAAGAAGGAATTGAATGAACAAGCAGAAAGGTGAAAGTTCTGCATGAGGCAGAATAGCCAAGTCCTCTTGTCGCTGCACGCTTGTTTGAGTCCCAGCCAGGCGGAAGCTGGCTGGTCCTCTGCATCACTGATCTTATCCCTCTCCATTCGGGAATGGGCGAGCTCCTTTTCCCGCTCATTCAACCACCATGTGGTGAGAGGAGTGTTTGGAAGGAGAAAAAATCCAATGATTGAAACGAAACCGGTTGCCGCACCCTCGAGGATGAAAAGCCTTTAAATTAGGTTAGAATAATACATTCATCTCGGTTTGGGGTCAACGTACCATCTCCATCCTGCGATTCCGTTGAGGCCGTCCATTCCTGCAAAAATGCCAGCGGCGATAAGGCCAGAGAAGCCTGTGGCCAGGATTTGGGCACAGTACAGTAGTGCAATGCGGGCTGCAACCTCTGATAAAAGTGTCAGACTTTGCATCTTTATGAATTGATAGACGAGCATACCTTTTCGAGTGTAGAAAATTGAGAGAATGTAAGTGGCTCCCGGATAGAACTTGGAAAGTCAGCTGCAACACCATGTACGCATGAATGGATAAAAAAAAGAGCATACTGGTGCCTCGGTAATTCCCAAGAAAAATCTGCATGCCACAAGACCACCATAGTTCTTGACCAGTGCAGTGCAACCTGTGCGGTCAGCTTCGGAAAGATAAGGGAAGGGGACTGGGAACGCTTACCAGATACGACGCCCCAGACCAGCATCCATGCACTCATGTACATTCCAGGTCTGACTTTTGTGATGAGCATATTGCTTGGGACTTGCATCAAAACGTATCCAACAAACAAGCTAGCCGGGTGGTTAATGATTTTACATCTTTTTTGGTTGGATGGGGAGGCCGTACATAGAAACAGTGGTATTGAACTCAGTTCCAGTCATATTGAGGTCCTCCTCCAAATTGTTCAATCGGGCCTGAGCAATCGCATTTCGATCGACGTAATTGAGGAAATACATCACGCAAAGACAAGGCTGTCTTTTGATCAGTATGGCTTTCTGGCTGAAAGTTTGAGTGACTTACCATGATCCACCAGTCGAGCTTCCTCACGAGACGAATCTCCTCTGGATCAGTCTTCTTCGCGGTACCAGTGTAATCACGCTCTTCATTGTTGACGGGCTTCTCGTCCTCAAGGACACTATTGACGTGATTGACTTGGTATTCGTCCTTGGACGTGCGAGTCTTTTCAGGGCTCGCCATTTTGGACTGTATGTATCTGTTGAAGAGGAATGGAGCGTTGGATTCTGCCCCCAGGATAATTCTCACATTGCTGCTTTCCCATATTTATATCTCTCCACTTCAGTGCCGAGCCAGTACCCGCAGGGAATCTGGGGTAGGTTTGTGCGGGGAAGTCGGGGGTGCTCACAAACGCCCAGATAGCACGATTGGGGCCTTCGGTGTCAGATTTGAAGTCCGAAGGGTACTGTCGAAAGCCAAGACTTTGGGCTGGGGGTGGCATTGGTCCAGACCAGAAGGGCATGTTTGTTGGGAGCAGGCCGGCTTACAGCCTAGTGACTAATGGAAACGGGTTAGCGGGCTGAGATTCGGCACACTCTCCATTTATGCTTCAATTTAAGCCCGGAGATAAGCTTAATCCACCTTTCCTTCATTCGTCTCCCCCTGCCCGACACTGTCCATCCAAAGCGCTACAGGTGAATAACACTCTTCATACAGTGGTTCCAGTTATGTATGGACAAGGTTCTCTGTACAGGATTAGCCAAGCATGTGACTAGTCCTAATTATGAAAGGAGCGGGGTAATACTCCATTCGCAACAGCCCACATGACGTGGTGCTCTCCAATCAGTAGTAACCGATTAAAATGAGGAAGAGAGCCAACCGCTGTGGCGTTTGAACTTGTTGCTGGTGAACTTCCCTTGGTATGCACCACGGATAAGATGCTGCCACGATGAGATTAACTTGATTTTGGGCAATGTGAAGAAGAGTGAATCTTGGTTCATTTTCTCAACTTCCCCAAAACCAGAATATTCTGTCGCAAATAATGATTCACCATTAATTCTAAAGGCATCAGTAGAGAAGCAACAGGCACTTGATGCGTATCATTTGGCTGGGGTTCATTTAAATAGATTATATTCAGGCTACTATAATTTTTTCCCAGCAGGGCAATCATTCAAAGCACGCTTAAAGCCACTGCTTGTTTCCAAAGTGAGAGACAAAAGAGCCGCCATCGCCTGCTTCCACACTCTTGCTTTCAATGACTGACATAATGTGGCGCACAGAGGCTTCAGGCGTAATGGGCCCTGTGAAGTGCGGCGCGTACTGGGCAAATTTCTCTCCCATTTCTTGCAAGCCCACAGCTTGCTCCTCTGTGGCTGCTTCAAAGTCAGTATCAACTTGAGATCCAAATACTTTCAGGGGTACTTACGATCATTGTTTTTGCCAGTGTCCACCAAACCAGGCGAAATGCTGAGGAACAGCACTCCCTCCTTGCGATACTCGGCGCTAAATTTGGCCACCGCAGCGTTCATCGCCGCTTTGCTAATGGAGTAAGGCGCCGCGATGGCGACATCGAATTTGGCAATCAAATCAACATCAGCCATGCCGGTTGTTATCGAGATGACCTTTTTGATATTGCTCTTGAGGATCAACGGGATGTAAAGGTTGAACAGGTGGAAGTTTGCAACCACATTAACCTTGAACGAGTTCATAAGGTCTTCTTCCAGCCCCTTTGGGTCCTTTCCTCTGTTCGCTGATATTAGCATCATATTTTCAGATGAACTATTTTGAGGGAGCGAAAGCCTTACAGTACGCTGGGTGGGTCGTACTCGGACCAAGTGGAGACCAAGGCTGCGTTCGCAATGAGGATATCTAGGCTACCCCCAGTAATTTGCGAAACTTGAGAAACAGATTCCTAGAAAGATGATTAGTTTGAGGTTCCCTTCTTTTCACTTTTAGATACAAACCTTGATTGATGCATGATCAGTGATATCTGTCTCGATAATGTGGATGTTTTGCCTGTCCTTCAATTCCTCGCTGACCTTTTTATCGGCCGCGCTCTTGTCACGGACCAAGCCAATGACCACATTTTTAGGATCCTGAGATAATTGACGAAGGAACTCAAACTGTAACATGCGTAAGACTTTGTAGTTCTTCAAAAAGGAGGAATCACTTACGCCGAGACCCCGCGAAGCGCCGGTGACAAGGTAGCTAGCCATTTCTGCTTGTAGTGGTGGATTTTGGTTGGTGGGCTGGTGGGCTGATGGGCTGGGTAGTCTTGTAGTTGGAACAATGTTCACAAAGTGTTGTTGATTGTCTGTTTGATGATACTGATGAAACCAGAGGGTAGCTGCAAATTTATATACTCAATTCTTCAAACTATGGAAGCTATTTGGCCGATGATTTCGTCATGTTTGTAATCCAACTTTTCGAGCGTGCGCGTAGCATTTCCGCGCCGACTCCTCACTGTCAGCAGTACCAGCTGAACTGAGCCTAGCTCGCTCCTGCAGGGCACCGTTACATCAGCCGAGGTTTCCACATTAGGTGACTAATGCCATCGCTTAGCGCTTCGCCGTGTATCATTGGCGGAATCGCCAAAGTGGGCTCGCAAAAAGTTGCCCATGAATCTGTGGTAGCGGCGCCTCGCATTGGATGATAAAGCAGCTCGCCAGCACCCTCATGCAGCCCAGCAATTATTCATGGATCGAGGCAACTTTTTCCCGTCTTATATGCCGGGTTTCCTTCCTCGATCCTTCGGAACGTCACGATCGCATCAAGCCACATCGCGGCATCCTTCCCAATTGCAACACACTCACCATTGATCTTACGCTCAGCTAGGCACATGGCGCCGAACAAGGGGTGTGGGACTTGTAGAGGTCTGACATGGCATCGGCGGGGGTGTGTTCCAGGCTGACAGTGAAGCGCAGCCCGCAAAGTACTCTGTGACCGCACATTTCCAAAATGCAATCGTTGTATCGCAGCTGGTAAGGAATGCGCTGGATATGGCATCCGTCTCTCATGGCCCAAACCGGGTGACCCGAAGCGCGCAATGCAAGGGCCCACGCCGCCGAGCCAGGGCGGCTCTAGCCGTAGCCAGATTCAGTTGATGAACGTTTCCTCCTGGGACATGGAGATGCAGGATCACATTGCTACGCAGGGGATAGATCATAATCTCTCTCTAGATAGACGCGGTTATGGGGTGAACAGGCCAGCCATTGGACAGCATGCCACCACCACTACCACACTCCCTAACCTCCAACCCTTTAGCACACCGATGGCCTTGGCGTTCGGGAATCTGACGCCACAGGAGAAGGATATGTACCAATACTGTATGCCAGATGCCGCTAAAGCAGGTCCAGAACTGACAAATCACAGTTGTTTCCGTTGCCTCCTTCTCCCTGGCGGCGTTTGGTCAGAACGCGTCCGATATCCGAGATGTCATCATTCGCATGTCCCTGTCAGACGCCTCCCATTCGTCAGTGGCTGTACTGAAAGCTGCCATTGCTCTTTCCTCAGTTCATCGTTATGGCCCACAGCCAAGTGCCGATAGGTTCAAAATTGCTGCGTTGCAATCCCTTTCTGCATCCACCCACGCAGGAATAGATAAACCCCGCTCATTCCAGCACGTGGCCGCAGGCATGATGCTGTGTTCGTTTGAGGTAATGTATTTTAAAAATGGGCCGTGCGTATTTGTGGCTTACTCGATCATCAGACTCAGCAGAGGTCTACGGACACATCGAATCATTGGTTGTGGTACGTTTGTGGTTCCAAGAACATCATCAAAACCACCAACCTGGACGACTCAACCAGTGAGAGCGACTTTGCCGCGCTTATCAGCTGGGTGCAATACTATGATATCCTGGCTCGATTCAGCCTTCGTCATTGGAGGCGAAATCGTATTGGCGACGATATGCAGATCCCGGGTTTGGGGATTAGCGGATCTGGCCCAACTGTGTGTGGAGACGACCAAGTATGCACTCACGACAACTTTGGCTGCCTTTAGTTAATCTTTTTGTAGGGTGGTCGCTTGAAAAGCTTTTCTCACGAAGTCTTGGTATTACTCTCTGAAGTTTGCGATGTTGTTATGGAGCGATCAGATCCAGCAACCCGGACACAAGATTACCAGAACTACCTCAAACTTCTCGAGTGGAAAATTAGGCGCATCCCGGTAATGAACTCGACAGTTGACAGAAATTTGGATTACAATGCATGGGAAACGGCCACTGTCTTGGAACTCTACCGCCTGACGACCTTGATATATTTCATTCGCTCGACTGCAGACCCTGAATATCAAGCTACGAAGCTTGCTGAATGGATCGAGGCGGCCTTCACCATCCTAGGCCAGCTAGAAACATGCAGAAATCCATTCCCAATACTAATACTAGGTTTTGAGGCAGATAATGATGAAAAAAGAATGACGATGCTGGAACTGGTCTCTCGAACCGAGGAAAAGACCCACACAAGAACTCTGGAGCCCGCCATGGCCATCATCCAAGCCCTCTGGGCCCATCAAGACCTTTCAGATGGGGAGCTGGAGTATTCAAAGAAATTACATATAATATTCAGTTCGAGTGATAGCGTGCCGGTTTTGGTCTGATGAGAAATGAAATCTTGGAGATGGATCAAACGGTGGAGCAACTAATGCGGCATTCCTAGTCTGGCAAGCGGTGCGAATAGCGGATAATTAATTAGTGCTCATTCAATTGATATAGAAACTGCAAAATTCTTTTCAACCACTGGTTCGTGAATGAATGCAGTCTTAGAGAAGTTCCTGATTCGGCAAGGCCGGATCCTGATCGATGCGGCTGCAGGAAAAATACACTCAGCGGTCCAATCGAACAAACTGGATAACTTCAACCCCGGTATTTTCCCCTCGCCTAAAACTTGGGGTAAACTGGAGGCTGACAATTTTGCCGCATCTCATTCGATGATCCACGCCGCTGGCGTCTCGGCAGTCATTTCCAGGCCATGGGATCTCGGGTGTTCATATCCGAGTGCTTGGTCATGTTAGTGCCAACGCAAATCCCCATAAATTGGGCATTTGAGTCGCCAATGTCCATTCAAAAGCTTCGTAGGCCAGGCGTGTTTGAGTGACGTCCAAATTTGGAATCTTCGCTTGCCAGAATGGCCACAACACACGGCTTAATTTTTGGCCTTGCAGCCATTCCTGCACTTGCTGCAGGCCTGACTATTCTGGTGCGTAGTGTCAAACTGTCCTTATACAATCATCTAATACAAAACAGGCGTCTATATACCTCGTCTATATTGCGATATATCGTCTTTATTTCCATCCGTTAGCCAAGTATCCCGGGCCGATCCTCAATCGAATCTCACCCATTCCTCTCAGCTATGTCCTCGTCCGCGGTCGCCTTCCATTCTACGTCAAGAGACTCCACGATGTTTACGGGCCTGTGGTTCGCCTAACACCGACAGAACTATCATTCAATTCCGAAAAGTCGTGGAAAGACATATATGGAAGCAGACCAGGACACCAGAATTTCCACAAAGACCCAGTCCATGTTGGATCAATTCAGTCTGTTCCTGGTGTGGTCACCATCACCATGGCTGGAGACGCCGACCACGCACGTCAGCGCCGAGCACTCTCGCATGCTTTTAGCACCAAAGCGCTTCTCGAACAAGAATACCTTATCAAGAAGTACATTGACGTCTTCCGCGACAAGATGGGCGAATTTGCAAGCTCTGGCCAGGTGTGCAATATTGCAGATTGGTTCTCTTACACAACGTTTGACATCATCGGACATCTATCACTTGGAGAGCCATTTGGCTGTCTTACAAGCACAGATTTGAGATTTTGGGTTCCATTGATTTCCGAGTCCATCAAAGCAGGTGCCATCGAACAGGCAAGTCGCAGAATGGCAACAACCGGCAGTGGCCTTCAAAGCATACTTCTCAAGATGTTTGCCCCCACAGAATTGAGAGATCAGCGAAAGAAGCATCTTGAGTACTCGAGAGAGAAAATTATGAGACGAATCCAGCAAACTGGAAGCAACCAACACCGAGATTTCTTGTACTACCTCATGAACCAAAAGGATAAGGACAACCTGAACCAAGAAGAAATCATCGTAAACGGGGCATTGTTCATCATTGCAGGGTCCGAAACAACAGGAAGCTTCATGGCTGGATTGTTCAATCACCTCCTCAGACCAAAGAACAGGTATATTTTGGATAAGCTGGTGCAAGAAATCAGAGGCGCCTTCAAGAGTGATGAGGAGATCACCTATGAAGAATTAGTCAAGCTACCTTGGCTGACGGCAGTGCTCGAGGAGGGTCTCCGCATTTTCCCCAGTGCCCCAATTGGATTTACGAGAACAGTTCCTACTGGCGGAGATAGTGTCGATGGTCACTTCCTTCCAGAGGGCACGACGGTATCAACTTGCATGTGGGCAGCAACCCACGCAGAGGGCAATTTCAAGGACTCGTACGAGTTCAAGCCTGAGAGGTGGCTTGACAAGGACAATTCAACTGACAAACTTGGAGCCAGCAATCCGTTTTCCCTTGGTCCTCGAGGCTGCATCGGACGAAAGTGAGTTATCTCTCCCGAAAGATTCGTGAAAAATGTCCCGAACTAATATCTTCTCAGCCTCTCGTACATGGAACAAAGGTTGATTACTGCGAAGTTGTTGTGGCACAATGATGTGGCAATGACCAGCGACGAGACTTGGTCACAATGGGACCCTGTTGATGACCATAAGAACATGCAAGTGTTTACAAACTGGATCAAGGCGCCTCTAAATGTGAGGTTGTCGCCACGAAAGTTTTAAGTCATGGGCGGAGCTAGAATAGACACTCGGCATGTTGCCAGTTCGCCGAATCTTCCCCTGTGTCTCGTCGATGGTCGCAATGCCATTTTACATGGGGAAAACGGAGGTTTCTAGTGAATCGAATTCAATTAAAAAATTCCATCCCTTTTTTTTTTGCATAAACTTCCAGCAACCTTTGATCAAAATACACGCATCTCAAACGTGAAGCTTGATATTGTTCATCAGCCGCTAGCATCGTGGTGTGGGGCACACATCGTCAGCAACACCGGCATCTTGGCAAGTCACCGACACGACTCAATGGCGTAGAAACTCGTTCTGCAATTACATATAAATACTTCCTTCCCTGGTGACGAGAAAATGAAGGTTGTAGTCGAATTATTCATTACTCTCCTGGATTGTGCATCCTCCATTCTAGATCATCAAATTATCGCACCCCAACAAGATGAATGGCATTACAAAAGCATCCGAACGCGTCATTCATGAACGGCTGCAATTGACAGTCGACAACACAGCCTTGGACCTTGCAGTCGTTCGACGCGAAGGCCCACTTCTACCAATCTTGTTTCTTCACGGATGGGGAAGCACAAAGGAAGACTATACCGACATTGCTCTAAACAAGTCGTTTCAAGGACGGCCATTCATTGCTTACGATGCGCCCGGATGCGGAAAGACCATTTGCGAAGATCTTTCTAAGCCAAGTATTGAGTTTCTTGTAAAGACGGCTGAAGCTGTACTCGACCACTTCAAGGTTGAGAAGTTCCACCTTCTCGGCCATTCAATGGGCGGCCTGACGGCGCTGGTGCTGGCGGACAGAGCTCCCCACAGAGTAGCTAGTTTCATCGACATCAAGGGTAACCTAGGACCCGAAGATTGTTTCATCACGAGGCAGCTCTTCGAGTTTCCTGACCAGGATCCGCAAAAGTTTCTTGATGATCTCATTCAAAGGACCCTTCAGTCCCCATTTTACGGAAGCGGTGTCTATGCTGCAGGCTTGCACGATCGGGTTCGGCCAGAGGCCATCAAGGGCATATTTGAGTCCATGCTTAACCTCTCAGACAATGGCGACTTGCTGTCTAAATTCATCAAGCTACCATTCCCGCGCATATTCATGCATGGAGAGCAGCACGCCACGTTGTCTTACCTCCCCACTCTCCGCGCCACTGACGCCGAAGTGGCAGAAATTCCTGGAGCCGGGCATTTTCCAATGTACTCCAACCCTGTCGCGATGTGGCAGGTCATCTGGGATTTTCTCAACAAGGTGGAGAGCGCTTAATGAGTGCGCAAACAAGGAAAAAATAGAGGATATGAATAGAATTGTTCATTGGTTTGATTCATCATGTCAGTTTCAACCTGGATATATGTACAAATTCGTGATAGAAGAAGAAAATACATTTTAGACTCATTATTCAAAATCAATCGCTGGAGTGTAGACGTTGCCGTCAATCTGTAAAGCGCCGTGTCTCATAAAATTTGTCGAACATCGTATCTTTGTCCCCCCGCTATAGCGCAATGGCAATAGCCAAGCCCGCACCGACAACACCTGCAATACCCATGTCCCAAGTCATCTTCACCGCGCCCGAGCAAGAATCGCCATTCTTGTTCTTGGTCTTGCTGTTCTTGCTGCTGGTTGAGCTTTTGCTGGAGCTGGAACCAGAACTGGAGCTTGAGCTGCCCGAGTTTGAGTTGGAATTAGAGTTGGTGGAGCGTTTGCACACCGCTGCGGCGGCAGTGCTCTTAGTCGACTTCTTGGTTGTTGACTTGACGACGTCGAGGACTGTGATTGGCGTCATCCAGGCCTTGCTCTGGCTCGAATTGAGTGTCGTGGTACTCTCGCTTGCTGATGATGCAGTCTTGGTGGCGCATACGGCAGAGGAGGAAGCTAGCTTGCAGTCGTAGGTGGTTGCGTTGAGAGCTACGTCCATTTCGGAAGACGCGCTGTAGGTGACGGTAATGCCCTTGAAGTCGCCATCGCAGGTGTAGGGAGAGGCAAATGCGGTCTGGCAGGCGAGCAGGTACTCTGTCTTGGAGGAGTCCTTGGTAATGAGAGACGCGTAAATATTGGTCGCGGAACCGGTAGAGCGCGATGGGAGGAAAACCGTCACGGTGGATGTTCGGGTCGTGGATTTGGCAGCTTCAGTAAAAGGCGCAGCGGCCAGGGCAAGGAAGCCCAGTAGCGATAGTCCGTGATGCATATTTGATGTAGATGGAACCGGCTTGGCAAAGAATCAAGCTTTGTGGCCCGTCCCCAATTCATCGAAGTGCATCGAGCAGCTATTTATCCCTTCACGAACTACGCATCATGATCAGCCATTCACGGCTCGTAGTGCGGCGCTGTTGCAGTTAATCACAGCCACGTCGGCGACTCCACGCTCAGCTTACTCCGACTGCAGCGAATCACGAGGCGACAGGATGAATCGATAATTTCAGCCCTAGAAGCAGCGCAGCATGGGGCCCTGGAGGATGTCTCAGAGGGCGGGTCTGCCCCAATTGCAGTGAGAGTTGGTTGGACAATGCGCTGGCATGCCACTGGTCGATCCCACTCTGTGGCGAAGCATCAAGCTTTGTCCATGCTCTGCCCGTTTAGAAGGTGATTACCCGGTCATTGCTGATTTGATAGAGCGCGAAAAGGACTTTGACGATCCAATTGCGGTGTGTCCGTGACCAGGATCTACATCTGAGCCATGGGGGACCCATGGCAATCTTCCCAGCCAGCGCAGCACCAAAGTCCCGTCCCGTCCCTAAAGAGCAACTCCCGCCAAAATCTTCAAATCAGCCACGTGATCAGCCAAAAGCAAAGCTGGGCTCGGAGGCAGCCAATCCCAAGGCTCCCACCGCGGCATTAATTCTGCCTTGAGGATGTGGCGCAACAAGCTTAACCTTAGATTATCAATGAGCAAAAAAAAATAATTTCCATCCGCGGAAGAGGGAAATTAGTACAACAGGGCATTTGAGGCTACCAAAAATTAATTGTCTTTGCCAACCGTCTTCGTGTTTCACGGTACTTTCAGCGAATACCATGCGCATAGTGATAAGTACAATACTTAGCATGAAGACGGGGTGTTTGTTCTTTTTGCTAAAAATGCTGTGATGATTGAGGGTAGCTGAGTTCTACATTGCCTCAGGTGAAGGAGCCATTGCAGGGGGCATTATCTTTCAAGGGGCGGATAGTACTCGGGCAACACAACCCGGATAAGGAGGGAGGGAGCCTATCTAGCCTTAAAAATGCACCGACTAAAGCAGGGGACGTGATTTTGCTGACGGATCAAATCAACTGAGCGCAGCGCCTGAGGAAAACAATATCAAATGGACCGAAATTTTTGTCAGTGAGAGATGTGCGTTCTATTCAGCTTTTTCTACTGGTATCTTCGCAACTATCTGGGTATCTTGGTTTCGGCAACAGTAGGCCGACAAAAGTCACAACAAAATGGATATATGCCCATGGAGCCAGTCCAATCCTCATTCCGTGCCCGGAAAAATAGCATGTCATAACCTGGATGGCTAATCAGCCTGTCCTTTATTTCTCAGAACCCGAGTCGCCTGTCTCGTGGTTGTCGTCCGTGGGACGCTTCTCGAACACGGCACCGTCGCTGGCCTCGTTAATCAGGCCAAGTCGTCGGGCCTCGCGTTCAACTTCCTCATGAGTGAGGTATGGCAGCTCCTGAGCGGCCTTGACGTAGGAGATGTTTTCAGCGTGACCCTTGGCGAAGATGATGTCAATCTCTTCCAGAGAGCGGTTGGCGGTCTACACAATGTTAGCTGTGTTCTTATAGATATGCTGATCAAAAAGTTACTCACCTCGGGGTACCAGAAGTACAGGACGGGAAGGAAGCAAGCGTTAACAACGGCGAAAAACAGATAAGTTCCCCAGCCAATGCGCTTGATCATAATGGGCACAACCATGCTAAAACAGTAATGTTAGATCGAATTCTGGAACGAGTTTCGAGACTACTTACACGACCAAAAAGTTGAAAATCCAGTTGGTGCAGGTGGATACGGCGTTGGCCTTCGATCTGGTCTTGAGAGGGTTGATTTCGGCGGGGTACAACCAGGGAAGAGGCAGCCAGGTGGCACCGAACGAGGCAATGTAGGTGAAGAGACCAACGGCGGCACCCTTGGCAGCGCCGGGGGTTCCTGGGATCAAGCAAGCAAAGACAATGACCATGGAAGTCATCTGTCCAACGGTACCCCAAAGGAGAAGCTTTCGACGACCAACGCGCTCAATCACAAACCAGGAAAAGGTAGCGAAGATGCTGTAGACGATCATGTTGACACCACCCAGCAGCATAGACATGTTGTACGACTCTCCGATGGAATCCCGGAAGAGAATGGGGAAATAGTAGATGACGGCATTGCAACCACCAAGCTGTTGCATGAACTGGGACATGGCACCGAGCAGCATTCGGCGGAAGTGCTGAGTCTTTCCGTTGGTGAAAAGGGCCTTGATAGGAGTGCTCTTCTGGCCAACGAAGCCAGATGCACGGATGGAGTCGAGAACTCGGTCACGCTCAGCCTTGGTTTCGACACCATCGACCTCATAGCCACGGATGGCAGCAATGACTCTCTCGGCCTCCTCGTAGCGCTCGTGTGTGAGAAGCCATCGAGGACTCTCTGGAAGCCAGATCATGCAGACGCAAAGAATGAGACCAAACAGAACCTGGAAGGCGATGGGGAAACGCCAGGTCAGGTCGTCACTGCCGTAAGAGGCGCCATAGTCGATCCAGTAAGCGATAAGAGTACCAAAGGCAATAATTCCTCCCTCGATGCAAATCAAGAGACCTCGGTTGGAAGTTGTACTGCATTCGGCCTGGTATGTGGGGATGGTCGAAGTGTTGACACCATTTCCGACACCAGTGATGACACGACCGATAATGAACTGGGCGAGGGGGCTGTGGCCTTTCATGGCAGTAATCTGGATGATGACACCTAGAATCATAATCACACCGCCGAGAATCATGGCACGGCGGCGTCCGAGAAGATCACCAAAGCTAAGAATGAAGACGGCACCAGCAAAGCAACCAATTTCGTAGATGGCAGTGACGAAACCTTGCATGGTCTCGCCCTTTGTGGCGGGGAAGTAGTTGTTGAAGGCATCAGCGGAGATGATTCCACTCATGACACCCTGATCGTAACCGAACAGGAGGAAGCCAGTCGTGGCCACCGTCGAGATGGCCAGAGTCAGGCGCCGGCCGGAGAGACCTGCAAATGTTGGAGGAGCCATTGTTGCGACTGGCTAAACCATCAGAGAGAGAAGGGTCTGGTAACAAGCAGTAGTAGTAACAAGCAAGCAAGCCCAGCTATGCCTGATGGTGAACGGTGACGGACTCGGGGCGTGGAGCCAGGTATTGCCAAATGGATCTGATCGACAGCAGCAAAGCTCTCGGTTCGTGATTTGAATGGGCAACGGGAGTTCCACGTCTACTTAAAGGGCCAGACGCGGGTATTGATATACCCGAGACCCAGGAGCAGGCAGCTAAGACATTTGATTTGAAAAAAAGAACAGAGTCGTTTGAAAATCTCTATATTACCACATCCACGCACCGCGCACCGGCCCACACCAGCGTCCTTGTCTGAAGTCGATCTTTACCAGTGACGTTGGAGCTAGTGTCCACCAGGCTGCCTGTATCTCCAGGGTTCAGCTCCGTAAGTGGAAACCAGTTCCGGGGGCGGGCATGAATCGTGCGGCCCCGAGTGAAGCAGCCGGAGGCCCTGACCGCACGCCCAAAGTGTCGTCATTGCCCCGTGCCGCCAACCCGTCTGGCTCGACGGTTCGTTCAACGTCCGAAGGGCTGCCAAGTCGGAGGCCCGGATTATTTCCACTTGGGCAGGCTCCACCGCGATCCATAATTCACCACTTTTTGCTCGGCGTTACTGCTATCGCGAAATAGGGCAATGACGTAGCGGCGAGCTGCGTGCAGGGCCGTACGACGTAGCATTGGGCAGACCCTTTGCGTCGCCCAAATTGCTGCTGTCGCGTTGGGGTTACTGCTCCCCTCGTCGTGCCGACCCCGCGAAAACCATCTCGGCATCTCGGTCGTCGAGATCTCCTCGGCAAACCGAAAAACCAGATTAGCTTTTACGGGAGGACATCGCATGTGGCTCAAGCGCCTTGGACAAGGCGGCTAAAAAGCCAAGACACCCCAAAAGGAAAAAAAGTCAATCGCACGCAGGTTCGCCAAGCCCATTTCTCGATCCTCCCATCGGGATGCGGCATCCATTTAGTTTCTTGGCCTTCTTGAAATTTTCCCATTCCACGATAAGCGCTGATCCCTGACGGCCCTCGAGCAATCAACATCACAGCGTCGGTCCGTTGGCGAGGCTAGAAAACAACAAGTGGAGAATCGCGACCCTGAGCCGCTCGTACGCAACAGATTCATCACAAGTGTCTCACACCAGTGGAGCCCTCATGGAGCAACGGCTCCGCAAAAGTCCACCACACCTTAGATAGTGGAATAGTAAGCAAACGCTCGCATGGTTCGTTGGTTCCCTCGGTGGGTTGCCGTGGGTACCTTGGTTGCCAGCCATTAGCAAACTGCGAGTCCCCCCATGCTTGTATGCTTGTATAGCTGCCAATGTTCTCCAGCTCTGGTGGATATTAATTCAAACCAATGCGAAAAATGGCGCCACGCACGCGTCCTCCAGCGGATTTCGAATATGTTTAATCGTATCATTTTCCTTGTTACAAATTGGCAGGCGAAAAACTTTGCGCCTTTTGGCCGTTTCATTCGGTTCACTTCTCCATGCATGACCCTAGGCACATATGCATCCCACGATGATATACCCACTCTTATCACATGTGTGTCCGAGGGACGAATGCCACCGCTTCTCTACAGAGATTTCACACTTTTGTGTTCCGCCGGATGCGCGTTATTGGTCCCGAGGCCTAGATAATCTGATCCTTCCTTATGACGTAGTGCGGACTAAGCACATAACACCAAGATAGGATAGGAGCTGGTGAATGAATGATGCCCTTTTTTTCTGGCTGATACCAAATTCAAACAATCAAACATCTAGATATAATCCGACAGATATTCTTCGCCATGAGTGTTTTCTTCTTCTTCTAACACTGAAGAATTCGGACAGCTTGATTCAAAAGTTGAGTTACGGTATGAGTTTTAAGCGAAGATCTACAACCGCATTGGGAACTGTTTGCGGTCCATCCTTCTTTACTTCTCCACACCCCCCGGTCGGAGCACTCTGCATAAGCCATAAGCCGTGCTCACACTCGTTCTGCTGTCGGGTATATGGCACTGGGCTGCAGCTCCTATGGAGCCCACGCGGTCAGCCGGGTGAACAAGATCGGCGCCTTCTCCAGAGCGCCAATTTCGCAAAGCACCCGCAATGACATCTTGCCGAATCCCAAAGGCGATTAAAGTTTCGCTTGCAATAGCGGTTCCTCTTTGGTGCGCTTCTGAAAGTGCCCGGCGGAGGAAGAACTGGTCGACCGCGCTCTCCTGATGGCGCGAAGAGCTGAGAGGATACTGCTGAAACGCGCAAGTGGCACCGCTTTGTTCCAATTATTAAAATTCTCCACAAACTTAATTGTGAGGCTTTTTGTTTCTAATTTAATCTCTCTGTTAATGTGGATGAACCTCGGCAGCTTTGACAGAAGTAATCATTACCATAATATCAGTCATTGTGTTTGCTCGACGCCTTCGCTTCGCTCGATGATAAAAAGTCATAATAGAAATGCTAATAAATATGAAGGATCTATTTCAGTAGCCTACTCGAAATCTCTACACAATTGATTAACAATATTTAGCCAAGAAATAGTTCATGTTGTTCAAGGCGTTTCTAACATATCTTTCGTTTTGGACCTTGATACCCTATAGCATGTTGTCGAGTCAAATAGGAATGCCCTCATCACTCAAATTCTATCTTGCGTGTCTTATGAAGATGTAAAACAAACAAAGCGCAAATTTCTGAAATATATGAAATATTTTCCTGGGCAATTTGTCTCCCTTTCAGCTGTCTTGGTGTAGCAATTACTCGTGGGCAGTTGAGAAACGTTTTAGCTGGTGAATTTTTCCAAGTCCCCACTTTTATAAGATCTACAACACAGCGTTTTATGGAACTGATCATCATGACGAAAAAAAAAGCGCATCTTTGCAAGTGTTTATAGGCCAAATAACTCAACTATATTAAAGCATATGGCTCCTTGTGTTGTGGTCTCTGTTCTGATTGCAAGAGTTCTCATTCAGCATGTTGCTCGAAGTCATGTTTCTGACTAAACATGAGCCCCACCTGCTAAAAGTGGCTGTGCCTTCAGCTGAGGTCCAAAGTCGCGTCGCTTAGAGAAAGGAGAAAAAGGGCTAGTAAGGTGAAATCAGCCTTGGCGCACTTGATATTAGAATAGAGGGATTTCTGGAATGATCCCCTCTCAACTTTGGCTTCATTAATTTCCTGTCTGATACTCGATGCACTGGTGTGACGCGCTTGAGGTCGAGCTGCTCGGCACCAATTCTTACCCTCGTCGCGATGGCGACCCCGGTCTGCGTTGTACCTACCAAGAATTGCGTCTACAGGCCGATGGATGCGAATTCTGTGCTAATTTGGCTGAATTGATTGAGCATAGAGTGCACCACAGGTCGATACACACGCCAAGCTCTGATTCTGACGAGAGGCCAAAATTGACAGAGCAGAATTTGAGCGATGCGCTTTTGTATGTCGCTATCCGAAGTTACAGTGTTCGCAACTGGTCATTTGGAGGCGGGTACATCAGCTCCAGAACTATTTTGGATGTGTCAGTTTATCATCCTAAAGGGGGGGAAGGCATCGGGATTAAAATCCAACGGGCGGGATCGGGAGGACGTGTTCCTGTGACAAACAGAGCCGAAAAACAGTATGGAGATGTCAAAATATCTTACCTCCCCCCCGGGAACTGGCATCAGAGGAAGCCCGGAGACCCGTATCCGGGCTTTGATTTGTGGGAAGATCAGCCAGAGCAAGTGGTGGCAAGCCTGGAGTCGAATTTTGGTTGCCCTAGGCCCCTACTCGTCGATTTTGGCAGGTTGAAGGAGTGGATGAGCATTTGCAATCATGAGCATGAACATTGCCAGCATAACCCAAACCCAACCGATTTCCCTAGCATAAGGTTGATCGACATCGAAAATATGTGCATCGTCGAAAGCGATAAGGAAACTAGACCACAATTTGCGACTTTGAGTTATGTTTGGGGCTCCACGCCCTTTCTGCAACTGACCACGGATAACCTCGTTCAACTCAAAACAGCTGGGAATCTCAAAGACGCCGTTCTACCTCGAACCATTGAGGATGCCATATCGATCTGTAAAAGACTGGATATCAAATACCTCTGGGTTGACAGTCTTTGCATTATCCAAGACGATGATTTGGATATGATCTCCACCATTGATAAAATGGACCTGATTTACCAGGAAAGCATGTTAACGATCGTCGCAGCAACAGGCCGGGATGCACACAGTGGTATTTCCGGGCTTCATCCCGGAAGCCGGTCAATTGAACAGCGGCCCATGGAACTAAGAGGTGTACAGCTTGTCGACTCTGTAGATAGCAGACAATGGGAGTTACTGGGACAATTTGTGGAACCAGAGTGGATATCCCATACACCTTGGGCGCGTCGTGCTTGGACGTTCCAAGAGGCATATCTATCTCGAAGGATACTGTTCTTCACCGCCGAACAGGTATACTGGACTTGCCGCGAGAGGCTTTTTAGCGAAGATTCAACGGAGTCCATTGCGGCAAAGGATAATATGAATGCAGAAGGGAAGCGGTATACTGGTAATGGGGAATTCAGTTCCCTTGAGTACCGGAACATTGCCACGACCTTTTCCACAAGGAGTCTCACATATGAGTCAGATATTGGCCGCGCCTATCTCGGAACCCAAAAAGAGCTGGAAAAGAAATGGCATGGTCACAAGTTTTCCTGGGGCTTACCGCACGGCGCTTTCGGATCCTTTCTCATGTGGGAATGGCCATGCCAGATGGGTAGGCGACGACGCGAAGGATCGCATTCTATCAAGCAAACTGATGGGTCAATTGTTGAGGTGTCCTTTCCGACTTGGTCTTGGATGGCCTGGACCGAAGGTGGAAGGCTACTCCATTTTTTCGGCGATGAACCAAGTCCGCACAGCCCGTCATTTTTTGTGTTTGATTCAGACTCCCGCTTGAGTATGATTCGAGATTATGGGGATTTGCGAGGCCGGCCAAAACCGCTCAAAGACTTGTTGGTGGTTGGTTCAGAAAACTATGGAACAAACAGCATTTTCCCTGTAATCGTGAAGAAAAAGGACATAACTTCCAAGATACCTCTGACGCCATCAAACAGATATAGCGTCTTGGCTTTTTACACGGAAATAGCAAGGGTCAAATACGACCCTTTAGCGGGCTTTGGAGCTACTTCAGATTGGGACAAGCCGCCGGACCTCAAAATGATCAGTCAAAAGTATCCTTTCTCCATTATGATAGGAGACAAATTTTATCGAATTATTGAGGAGCATCAGGCCCTGTTCAGCGAAAACAAGCAGCTGGAGGAGATTGAGTTGGTTGCAGTATTTTCTGGGCAAATGACAAAGCCAAGGAAGCTTCGCGGGGAGTACAGGCTATATTGCTGGCCCGTGATAAAGAGGGATGGTATTCGAGTAAGGGCATCGTACATGGCAACGGTGATTTTTCTCAACTTGTGGAAAGTGCTTCAACGACGAACCTGGGAACTCGTCATCATGGGGTAGCGGCCAGATTGCGAGGGAATCCGAAGCTCACACCTGAACAGTATCATTCAACCAACTCAAATCTACCGCCAATATTCCATCGAAGTGCTTGGAGATTGAGGTTTGATAAAGCTGATAAGACTGATAAGACTGATGATAAGAGAGCGTGTTGGGCGGGGTGTTCCACCGGCTATTTTCAAAACTCCGGTGTTACAATCGTTGCAACGTAAAAGGTGGGGTCATTAAAAACACCGGCGTTCGTTTTGCCCCGATCCTGGATTTTTGTTTGCATGTACTTATAGTGGTGGACAAATGGGAATGATGCGCCTATCATATTGTGTGATAGTCTGATTAGTTACGACCAATTCCATCGCCCTGTCGCTGCCTTTTGGCCCAAGATTTGTTTTTACCCTGAATACAGAGCCTTCTTTGACCACTATGGGTTCACTTCCGAGTTTGCAGCCCGAGCGAACGCTCATTGGAGGCTCATTGGAGATCTCCCGCATGGTAAATGGCCTCTGGCAGCTTGCAGGTGGCCATGATAAGGATGTAGACATCGCGACAGCAGCCGATGTTATGAACAAAATGTGAGCTGAAAAAGTCGTTTATAAAAATCGTCCCTGACAAATTCTTTTTCTTCAGGGCCCTTCGTGGACTTGACACTTTTGATATGGCCGATCATTACGGTGATGCAGGTAAGCGATTGCCAGGAATGGTTCATGTTTCATGCTAACCAGGCATTGAAGAGCTTGTCGTCGGAAGGCACAACGATACGTTCAAGACACGTAAGGTGGCGTTTACCAAGTGGTGCCCAGAAGAAAATGGCGTCAAGACATTCGAAAACGCTCGAGTTGCCGTTGAACTTGCATTGGAACGTATGAGCCAAGAAAAAATTGATCTTTTGCAATGTTCGTCATATTATTTCCCTTCAGATTGAGGATAAATAGGTAGACTAACCGAATGTAGATCATGCCTGGGACTTTGCCGATGATACTTACCTACATAACTTGCATCATCTCCGCACTCTTCAAAAGCAAGGAAAAATCGGATTCATTGGCCTAACAAATACGGATGCGGCTCATTTGGAGCTTTTAATAAACTCAGGATACTCCATCGCCACTAATCAGGTGTCCACGTCAGTCATTGATCGACGCCTCACTCGTGGACGTCTGAATGAAGTCTGCGTCCAAAACGACGTCGGCATTCTGGCATATGGCACACTTCTCGGTGGCTTTCTTAGCGAGAAATGGCTCGGGCAGCCAGAACCCACTAACATGGAAGAAATTAACTGGAGCTTGCGCAAGTATCTCCGATTCATTTGGGCTGCTGGTGGCTGGGGTCCTTTCCAAACAGTTCTGGACGCCCTGAACACGGTTGCTAAAAGACACAACGTGTCCATCGCCGCAGTGGCCACTCGCTATGTGCTAGATATTCCTTCAGTAAAGGCTGTGATCGTGGGAACCCGTCTGTCTGCCAGCTCCACAGGCTACATTGATAGTAATTTGCAGGCCTTTGCCTTCAAGATGACACCTGATGATGTCTCATTAATCCAGAAGGCCCAAGAGAGTCTCCAAGATGTACCAGGGGACTGTGGAGATGAGTACCGACGACCCCCGTACTTGACGGCAGCGGGGGATTTAAGCCATCATCTGAAGCAAGCGGAGCTGCAACAACAAGTACAAGAGGCTATTTCTTCAGGCAAGCGAGTGGAGTACTCAAGTGGAAGTCTGTGGGAGCCTATTGCTGTGAGTTGACTCAAAAACCCATGACTGTTCGCCTCGATGAATCGTTATTGGAATCTGACATTGAACAGGGCTATTGCCGTGCCGTACGAACTGGCAATCTGATTCGTGTTTCTGGAACGACGTCCAATTCACCTGTAGCCGGTATTTCAGCTATTGGTGGTTCATCTGCGCGCAGTCAGACTGTACATATACTTGATATCATCGAAGGTTCCCTGAAAGCGCTCGGTTCCTCACTCTCAGATGTCGTACGGACTCGCATCATGGTTAGGGATATAAACACTTGCAAAGAGGTCAGCCAAGCACACGGCTGGGTGTTTCGGAATGCGGGTGTTTTCCCAGCCAACACTTTTGTCACCGCTGGGTTGGTTGGAGACCAAATGTTGGTTGAGATTGAAGCAGAGGCGGAGGTTGGTTGCTCTGAAAATGGGGTTTTGAATATTAAGAAGAAGTAGAGATTGCTAGATATGGTAACGAGTCACCTTCATTTCATTTTCATATTAAATTGACAAATCAACTTTACCTAATTTTATTTTATTTCAGTAGAAATACGCCAAAAAAAAAAAATGATCAGTACAGACTTGAATATGATAAATTATTGTGGCACGAATACCCCTCCGTCTATGTCAAATCCTGCGTTCAAAAACATCGCTGACCATTCTTGATCGTCGGTAAAGAGTTCACCGTAAAGTTGTTCTTCTGCATATGAATTTCGCGAAAAGTTGACATCTTCCATTGTGTGCAGCACCTCAGCCGACGAATTCGAACCCCCAGACTGATTGCTCTCGCCTCGATTCCAATGCTCCCTTCTAATATCCACTCCCTGCCTAGTTTCAGCCAATGGTTGGCTATCGCTAATGTCCCCTTGTAGAAATTCTGGCGTGGTTCTATCGCATGCCCGTAAAGGAATTTGGACAGGTGGATGCATTGGGTCTCCCACGTCATTTGCTCGGGGCAATCGAGCTGCATCACCCGTACCGTGTTCAATTACGGTCATTGATCTACGCTGAGAGGCTTTTTTGTACTCATTAATAACGTTGTTGAGAAAAACGGCCTGCAATGTACAAGGAAACCCTGGGGGTGTTGATTGCTGTGCAAAAACACGGTTGGCTACTTCAATCGTCTTAATAACTTTGGTCTCATATTCCTGACGAATAGCGGGGTTGACTAAAAGTAGTAACTGAGTGGAAGTTAGCACCTGCATGTGAAAATTGTATTATTGGTAATTACAAGAGCCTGAATCAAATTCGATTTTGGGTACTTCACTCACCTTAATAAGAAATGCCGCAGCATACGCCGTCATGGCATGTATCGAGTCGTGGACAAAACCCAATAGCGGAGAAAGAGATGGCTGTGAGACGAGCTCCAGCATCTCCAAAGCGCTAGTATATGTGATCCAAAATGTCTCGGTGTCGACCAGCGATGCCCCAATTGGGGACGATATGGATGCTTGGAGTCGAAAAGAATAGAGAAGAAGCGATAAATGGGCGCTGAAAAAATGAACCAGAAAAGAATGACATATTTCTAGATTAAACCATTTAGATATAAGTTCCTGATCAGAGTGATAAAAGAGCGTGTCCTGGGCATACCTCTGTTTGCTAACACACTTAGCCAATGTCTCTTCCACGCTCCAATCTGAGCGCTAAGCGTTTTCAGTAGCGCATCAACCCGATAGGGATGGGTCATGGGAGATGCTGGCCTTTGATGACTAAAAACCTCTAGTATATCTGCCGAAGCCAGTCTTAGAGTCACAAGGGCTGCCGTTGTGGCGTCATTCGAGGTTGCTAGAGGGCTTTTGTACCAGGTGTTGACGGATTCGATGAATTTGCTTCGTTCTATCATCCAGGGTTTACCTGTTTGCAGACTCATGCTGCTCAAAATTAGTATATGCTGGCTGCATGGGTACAAACACCAGCGACTCAGACATCTCGCTTACCTTCTGTCGTACACAAACAACACAAACCATGTTCGCTCCACGTTGCGCTTCTGGCGCCGTTCCAACTCTGAAAGCTTCGTATCATCCTCTTTAGTTGCTCCCAATTTATGCCAATTAAGCTCCATGCAAAGTCTGATGCAATACCCGATAGTTGACCAAGAGCGGGTATCCTCTGGTTGCTTCCAATATGTACTTAGAATTATGGCTTGAATCACCTCAGTTGACTTTGTATTTCTTGCGAAGCTGTCGATGAATAGCTTTTGAGAGTGTTTTTGTAGCACCGCGTGCATCGCAGGATTAAATGCTCTTGTTGAAGCCGCCAGAATGACTGTCAGGAGAAACGGCGACCTCTCTCTGACATAGGACAACGTGTGCAGCACTGGATCTAAAATGCATACGAACGGGTTCAAACTCTTCATGAAGCTGCAGAAAAGAATTGTTAGTCACCTAAGAAATCATGCAAATATAATTTTGACTGACCCCTCAAACAGAGAAGACGCAATGTGATAGGACACCGTTCCATTGCTAATCGGATCTTCGCGCAAGTGCGCCTCGACCATTTGGGATGTCCCTCCATCGGGATTTTTTCTTGTGCTTAGTATATTTTGCAATGAGTAATTTCCCTTGTTAGCTTCCTTGTTGAGGACACACGGCGGCTGGAGTCCTGGCGAGCTTTCCCAAAAGTCCGGATCCAAGTCATTGTTCTCTAGGCCTAGCGATGGAGGATTGGCAGGAGTAGCAGCTAACGGCAGCGACCCATCGTTCTCCAGATGCACAGTACTTCTATCCGTATTCGCTTCTGCATTTTGACTGGCTGATTTGTCCCCTGCAGGATTTTGGGACTCTTGGTTGGCCATTTGATGTCTTCGTACATGTTAATCCGGTAGTGTTCGAAACTCTCCCTGACACTCACCTTTTTGGTTTTCTACCTCGCTTTTTTTGAAAGAAGAGGCAGTCCATAGATTTTCGAATACATCTTTCGCACTTATCGTTGCCTGATATGAGGCGGCATTTCATTTTTACCTTGCGACATTGTGCACACGCCTTGGAACTACTTAGAGAAAGATTAGCGCGCCTTCTTTTCCCTACCAAGCTCAGCATACCTCATGCGCCCCATTGGCTCATTCGATGCAAGATTGGCTGTCATCTGTACGCTTGATGACCTGCTTCCCGGTAACAGTTAACGATTATTTGAAAATTGGACTGAACAAGCCAATGCCACCGGCGTTTTTGACAAGAAATACCCCGGTGCTCTATTCCATGCGGAGTTGTAATCCCTGGATTCTCTAGACTAGAAAAGGCTTAGTTCACCCCACCTGTTATCTTGATAAGCTATCGAGGGCGGTTGGCGAAACAGCTGTTTTGCTTCCAGGAATGAAACAGCTGGAGAGAAGTGTATTGGCCTGAATAATTTTTTGGCCAGCTTAAAAAAATCATTTTCGCACTAAATATTCTTCTATTGCTTCGATAGTTCGAGCGCGACGTAATTCTGGCGGCTATCAATTGTCATCTTATCAACGCAAGGATTCGTACTTTAGATCAGCGAACAGTGCACCACCTCCAGCCATTTTCATCGGCGATAAGCATAGCCGGCCTACCGGGATAAAGAAACAACCGGAGAATTGACCCAAATCGACCGGCGAAATACATTGCAGACTACCTTGTACTACGAATCAAGATAAGGGGCCTGTAAGTGCAAACATGGGACTACTGATATATTTTGCAATCGCGTAACGCAGGCTTCGATGTTTCGTGCGTTCTCGTGAGATTGCCACGTTCACTCTCAACATGAAATCTATTGACAAAACTGTCATTTTTGGCGATGCTACCGCGTCGACAGACATGGAGAACGGAGTGGTGGAGGAAATGCCTGGCAAAATGAAAAGAGACCTTTCACGGCGCCACATCAATATGATTGGTCTTGCTGGTATGATTGTAAGTGGCCACGAAAGCATCGATACCAGATGGAAGCCATCTTCTAATTTTCTCCTCCTAAAGGGAACAGGTCTTTTCCTAGCGTCTGGGCAAGCACTTGCGACTGCCGGCCCAGTCGGCGCTCTCCTTGGATATCTTCTCATGAGTCTATTGACTGCGTCTGTTGCATTGTCCACTGGCGAACTGTCTGCGTTTTCGCCTGTAACCGGAGGTTTCATCAGGCATGCGACCTATTTTGTTCAGCCAGCTCTTGGCGCAGCCACAGGGTGGAATTACTGTATGTTCAATCTCGACTTTTAAGCAATGTTCAGCAAGAACTAGTGACTGAGCTGACCTGTTTTTGCAAAGGGTACATGATGGCAATTACTGGGCCTGCAGAAATCAGTGCAGCAGCCACTCTGATCAACTTTTGGCAGCCTGGTGTCAGCCCTGCGGTCTGGTATACTATCTTCATTGTTCTAATTGTTCTTATGAGTTTTTGTGGTGTCAGGGTGTATGGCGAGGTAAGCTATTTGGCCGAATCTACACATAATTTCGCTATTCAAAGCATCTAACTCCAAAGGCAATAGTCCGAGGTATTCTTTTCTATCCTCAAAATTCTTTTGATTATCGGTTTGATCCTGGCCGGAATCATCGTCAACGCTGGTGGCTCACCTAGCGGCGAGTATATTGGTTTTCGTTACTGGAAAGATCCAGGCCCGTTCAACGAGTACCTTGTCAATGGGGACACAGGAAAGTTTCTTGGATTCTTCAGTACCCTAATCTCCGCAGCCTATGCCTTTGGAAACATCCAAGTTGTGGCCTTGGCGGGTGCCGAAACTCAAAATCCACGAAAGTTGATCCCTGATGCCATGAAAATGACTTTCTGGCGAATCATTGTATTCTACGTGATAAGCATGTTTGTGGTCGGCTTGCTTGTGTAAGAGACCACTGCCAGAACCAATTAAATGGGCACTATTAGAGATCTGACTTAATTATAGACCATCGAACGACCCGAATCTCGGCAACTCCAGTGGCACAGCACAACAGAGCCCCTTCGTCATTGCATTTGAGAAGGCTGGTATCCACACTCTCCCGTCCATTATAAATGCGGTTTTGGTAAGCTCGGCGTTCAGCTGTGGTGCTGCAGTTGTATTCCTAGCTTCTCGAGTTCTTTACGGGCTCGCCGAGGAGGGTCAAGCGCCTCGATTATTCTTGAAGACGAATAGGTTCGGCACTCCCTACTTCGCTGTCACGGCCTCTGTTATCTTCCTCCCCTTGGTATACCTCAGTTTGGGAAGCAATTCGTCGGTTGCTTTCGGCTGGTTTGTCAATATTGCCACGATTGCTGCTCTCATCTCATGGCTCATTATTGAGGTCACTTTTCTTCGGTTCTTCTACGCTCTGAAAGTCCAGGGAATCAGTAGAGATCGTGAGTTTTGTCTATTTCACCCTTTCTTTCGAAATCAGTCTCTGACCAACTATTCAAGGTCTACCTTACAAAAGTCCCTTCCAGCCGTACATGGCATGGATGACAGCCGTTGTGCTCTCCATTATTATCCTCTTTTCAGGTTACAGTGTCTTTCTTTCGCATCAATGGGATACCGATACATTTCTTGTTTCATATCTTGGAATTCCAATCTTTTTAAGTGAGTTTTCAATACCGACTGCCCCTCTCCGATGAGTCATAGTACTAATAGAAAAATTTTCACACTAGTTCTTTGGGCGTGTGCCTTTATATTTCTACGCAGCCCGATCATCCCACTAACGGAAATTGATCTATCGGAGATTGAAGTCATCGAGAATGAGAGACAATCTGAGAATTGCGAGGAACCTTTACCTTGGTACAGAGTTCTGGGCTAAGGAACTGCGCTAGGGCTTTATTTCTACCCGTTGTTAGCAAAATGCGTATGTAGACCTATTTGTAGGGACTCGAAATATAATTATTTCAAATCATCAATTATATGTAGTAGCAGCCTAGGCTCGCGTGCCTGGGCGTACCCGAGACAGCAGTCAAAGTACAACAGCTTGATCTGGACTTCATAACTTACTCGATCAAACTCATATACATATCAGGAATATAATCTCAAGATAGATTCTGTTTTAACTTCTTTGACCCCAGATAGTTTTATTACAGTATATATAAACTTCCCAGACTACATATTTCGTCCATACTTCATAGTGTTGTTGACAGGCCAATAACGCACAAACTTCTCTGGCTTACCAGTATCGAGATCAATAGCATGCTGATAACGGCCCACATGATCAAAAAGAGCATTTCTGTCAGAGAAATATTTGTTACAAGCCAAACAGTGGTCGTGCCCATAAGCACGTCTCTGTCTCTCAGAAGAAAAAGCCCTGCCCTTTCTCCCCCTATTGTACGCATCAAGTTTGTACTTTGCAAAGTCTGATCTGGGTCGAGAAGGCTCGATAGACCTATTGGAAACCTTTAAGCCCCTAATCTCTTGGCTGAGCTCATCCAGTCGGCTGTTGTGCTGCTCCTTATCCATCTCCCTCTCTGCCGCGTGCTGATCTTTCATGCGCTGTATCATGTTTAAGTATCTCTGTTCCATCAGGTTCATGGTCTGTTCCTTTTCTTTCTGTTGTTGACGTAGCTTGGCTTCAAGATTCCGAATCTTCTCTTCGTGCATCCTCTCCAAGCTCACCTTGAGGTCTTCCATATCCCTGTCTCGTTTCTTTAGCTCTTTCTGTTGCCGTGCCTGCTCCTCATGTAGATACATGAGCATCTCGCTGTCTTTTGTTTCTCGAGCTTCCTTCATTTCTGTCTCTCTTTCCTTCATCTCTTGTTTAAGCCTCTCATATTCTTGTCTGAGCTTGTCTTGGACCTCTTGCCCAGCCCCTGTCTCATCAAGTTGTTTCCCAGAGTCGACCATTTCAGACTGGATCGCTAGTTTCACACCTGGGACGGATACAGAATTTGATTTAGGGATCAACTTTTCAAGGTTTGACAAAGCAGATTCTTGGTTGTTGAGGTGCCTGCTCACTCTGGCTCCCTTTTTGACAAAGAACCCCCAGAACTGATTCTCGGTTTTCAATGTTTGTTCACGGACCTCGCCGGTAGCCTGATCGACCATTTCCCAGCAGGTTGATACAAACATCACGTTCTTTACCCCTTCATCACCACACAGCTCTTTAAAGATACGTAGGTTCTTCATTGCACATCCTCCCATTCTGTTGTCGGAGATGCGGTGCAAATATAGAACACCTTGAAGATGGACCTTGTTCTCGTAAGTCTCGGTCAACCAACAAGCAATTTCTTTCAGAATTTCCGTATCTTTCCTGTTTGTATCATCGAAGCCAGGCGTATCGACCAAAAAGACATTGCGATCAGAACCGAAGGCGTTACATCTGTGAATCTGTACTTGGGCAGTGCCTCCATGGATGGTTAGTACGATTTTCTACTCAGGTTTGAAAGTTGCGTGCTTTTCGTGAACGTACATGATTCAAGTGCACCTGGCGGGCTAATATCTACCTTCTCATCTGTGCAGTGAGAGATAAATGTACTTTTCCCTGCCCCGGTCATACCCATTACTGCTATATATATATCGGAGGCTGTGGGCGTGTGTTGAGTTTGGAAACTTGAGGAGTACTCAAATGATGTCCCGGGAGTCATAGATGATGCATCCGACTCCCAAGAGGGAAAAGACTGCTGGCCTATCTTCATGGTGAGTGGTAGAAATTGACTGTTGAAAGTGGTCACGTGTTGCGCTGTGATGAGTTCTTTGAGCTGAAGTAAATAGTTAATTATGATGGAACGAAATTCCGACCGGAGAAGATGGTAGTCGATTCTTTATACTCAAGTATATATTAAGTTTTATGTCATAAGGCAGCTGGCGGCAGGAAATGTTGCGACACAAAATTAACATGCGCTTAAAGATACCACCCTTTTTATGCCGTCATCTTTTAGATCTTACAAAGACTTATTCAGCCGCTGAGTCTAGTGTTTCGCAGTGCAGTGGCGCTGTTGTGACCAAACGTCCATTGGTAGCCTGATTTCTAAAATAGGCAACCCTCGAATCGATTGGCGCGTTAGTTCTCGGCTTCTCCTGCTTACATTGAAGCTAAATCTCTTGGGTCACATCAATACTCTCGTGCGTGATTTAAGCCGGGTATCACCTGCATTCCCATTGCCCAATTTGTGCTTGATTCCGGTATAACCGCCCTTGCGTTCCCTGCACGGTTTGAGGACCTGGACTTTAGCCCCGGCATTCTTGGATAAAGGTGGCCACCACCGTATATAGAAACGATCTTCATGGCATATGAGACGAGGTTGCTAACTAAAAGTGTTCAGACGGCCACCACCTCCTGGTTCCTCCAGTCTATCTTCTACCTGCTTGCAGCCGACACTATCAAAACGAGTAATCAGAGCTGCAATGGATGCCGCAGATCAGAGTGACTCAAAGTAAGATTCCATAAGCCAATAAATTTTTCTTAAGGGTTGACTCTAACCGCGAATAGTGTCTCGCAACAGACAACCGATGCTGTGGTTCTCGTAATGGGCATAACCGGTGTTGGAAAGAGTACATTGGTTACACAGCTAACCGGAGAAGATGCCGGTATCGGTCATGATTTGATATCATGTAAGTATTGACAGACTTTTAGTTATCTTTTGAATGGACTATTGATCTTTTAATGTCCACAGGCACGCAGCGAGTGGGGATATACACCATGGAGAACAAAGGGGGCCTTGTATATCTCATAGATACCCCTGGATTCGATGATACATGGCGATCAGATGTCGAAATTCTGAAGGAAATAGGGTTTATCCTATCCCAAATTTATCGCCGAGGTCTGAAGCTCGCGGGGATTCTGTACCTTCACCGCATCTCAGATAATCGAGTGTCTGGTTCCACAAAAAAGAATTTTACGATGCTGACCAAAATGTGCGGTCCCCTTGCGGCTTCGCGAGTATTTCTGGTAACAACCATGTGGCAGCTGGCGGATGCCGGGAGATTGGATTACGAAGAGGCCTTGGAGAGAGAATGCCGACTGACAAATACACTGGAATATTGGGGACAAATGTATTGCCGTGGTAGTCAGATAAAACAATGGAAGGGGGATAGGACATCGGCAGCCTCAATCCTTGATGATCTCATCGCCGAGAGTCGGTATAATGGCTACATCACTCTCAAGATTCAGGAAGAACTCGTCGACAATCATATGAATCTTATAGATACAGCTGCTGGACGGGAAATTCGTGAAGAATTCCAGGAGGCTGAAAGGAAATGTGTTGAACAACTGCAATCACTCAACGGCAATTTCCTAGTTGGTCAAGAAGAACCATTGAACGCCGAAATAACGGATATTCGGCAACAAATCAAAAGCATACAGAAGGCCAGGTGTGATCTAGGCGTGTCACCAGAAGCCCTCTTTATGGAGAGAGAGAAAGCCTACAGCCAAGTCCTGGACAAGGCGCAAGACGACCAACATGACCTTCGGGCCTTAATTCAGGAGAACGCTAGCAGATTCGAAAGTCTCGAGCAAGATATGGAGGATAACGAAAGGCTTCTAGAAGAAAAACGTCAACAATGGAAGCGCAGATGTGATGCACTCAACGAAGAGGAGCAGAACCAGCCTTGGCGGAGTCAGAGCGTTGTGAGAGAACGCCAGCGGATTACGCAAGAAGAGAACGACTTCACGCAAGAATATGAGAGAATCCAGAACCTGAACGAAAGGAATATGGAGCAAACCTCGGACAGCGGGGATAAATTGAGGAAGAGGGATGTGATGAAACGAAACCTGATGCCTTTTCTTGGCATGCTTGCTGGAGTTGGCGTGGCCGTTGGGGCTGGTGTCACAGGTTTAGCTCCCTTGGCTGCTGCTGGGGTTGGACTTGGTTTCACCTCTGCTTCCAAATTCAACTTCAGTCGGGACCCTAATTCGTCCGGCGAAGAGCCATTTCTAAGCAAACTTGTGTTGGGCGCAGGTCAAGGGGCGGCTGGATCAGCTGTCGGCTAATAACTAACGCATTATATCCCTTACTAATCATCACGCAAGGCTATCTTGATTTCGGGGCCGGCGAAAAGTATGGATAGCACAGCTTAGGAACTGATTTACTGATGAGGCTAGATGTGATTGGTTGATTGTGTCTAAGGCTAGGGCGTTCCTATCTGAGAACAAAGGGCGCCGATAAAATTAGTCGTGTGCTTCGGCAGAGGAAAAGGACGACACCTAGTGCCTACCCTGGAGCACAAGGTAGCTTGGATTGCCGCTAGGAGATTTTGAGAAAGAAGGAAGATAATAGAACTAAGGTTTGGAGAAAAGCTTCGGTAGAAATAAGGGGTTTTTTTTTAGGGGTGCAGTCACTTTCTTTTGGCGTCTTGATGCACTCGTATTTTGGAAGCCCATTGCGACGCCGATAATGGAGTACCAGAATGAGTCAGCAGGAAAAGGGGTGCAGCCACATTTTTTAGTTGTAGATCTATGAAATATTCGATAATACCCTATAAATCTTGCAAACTGAAGTATTTGGGATTGTTCGGGTGTCTGGTTGATGACTCATAGCCAACTCTAGCCATTTCGTTTTAATAACTCAAGAGTGAGATAGTCCCATCAAAATAATAGTGCACGTCGAAGAAAGGGTTCAATTGACTGATGTAGGTCACATTAGAGCATTTGAAATTGATATGTCAATTTGGATCTTGCCTCGGGTTGTTGTGTAAATTTTGCATCTGCTGGTAGCGAGCTGAACATGCCTATGAATCTAAACTTAGTTCCTGGGGTTCGCACAGTTAAATGGTCGGTCAAAAAGCAGATGGTCTATCGTTTGCTCCCTCATTATACAGGGATCTTTCTAAATTACAAAGGTGCGCTGCAATTAAAAAATTTCCCGATTTCGGATGTTAGATTTTGGC
This sequence comes from Calonectria hongkongensis, assembly GCA_017140755.1. NCBI lineage: Eukaryota > Fungi > Ascomycota > Sordariomycetes > Hypocreales > Nectriaceae > Calonectria > Calonectria hongkongensis. The sequence goes on from JAACJA010000014.1 coordinate 1,375,735, forward strand.
CCGCAGCGCTGCATACAAGGGTGTGTCATAAACGCTGCCAAGATTTGTTTTGGTGTAGTAGTGACTCATCCAGGTTATGTTAAAAGGGACGCCATCTCCGAAAGCAACAACTCTCAGCAAGTAGAAACAACAAAGAAGAATTTTCATTGCTGCAACATTCGATATGTCCACTTCCGACAACCCAATCTCCCACCACACGAGCCACACCATGGGCAACGGTGCTAGCAGCAGCAACAGCGGCGATAATTGCAATGGAGCAAATTCAGTCGGCCATCATACGAGCCATACCATGGGGAATGGCGCCAGCAGTAGTGAGACTGGCGCGAATGGGGGCAGGGCGGGCGCGAATGACGGTGGTAAGAGTCCATTTATTCTTCCTATTCGTATTTACCTCTGTTTATAGATGGTTACTGATCCTCTCTCCTCATTAGAGCTCATTCGCGACGCCCTGGAAGCCTCCTTAACGATTCCGCCTGACGGCCGACCAAACGAGAATATCATCGACGATGTATGCGAGCCTCCGGAATCCGACGACGGCGATAGTACAGTAGAAGGCTCTACGCCGTGTTCGTCTGCGGGAAGCGTCTCGATCGAGGTGACTTCTTCCCACACTCCACCTTTTCGCGCTTCGAGCAACCTCGCCAACTTCAGCCTGATTGATACCACGCTGCGAGAGGGCGAACAATTTGCAACTGCGCACTTTACTACCGAGCAGAAGATCGAAATCGCCAAGGCTTTGGACGATGTCGGAGTGGAATACGTGAGCATACGAATCATTTTCAGGAATGGTGTTCCGGGCTAATATTTATCAGCTCGAATTGACATCGCCCATTGTCTCTGAGCGATCTAAAACTGACTGCGAGGCCATCTGCAAGCTAGGTCTGAAGGCAAAGGTACGGAAAGCTTCCTTCATTCAATACCTTTTCTAACAATGTGATAGATTTTGTGCCACATCCGTTGCCACATGGATGACGCCCGGCTTGCAGTTCAAACTGGTGTTCATGGAGTGTACGTCATTCATCCAGCGATGATACCCTTGACCCGTAGCTAACCTGGGCACAGAAATCTCTTCATGGGTACCTCCGCCCAGATGATGAAGCACTCCCATGGCAAAGACCTCAACTACATTGCTGAAAAAGCTGAAGAGGTCATCGACTACCTCAAGTTGCATAACGTTGCCATCCGCTTCTCCGGGGAGGACTCTTTTCGTTCCGACTTCAACGATATCCTCAAGCTGTATTCGTTGGTCCACAAGTTTGGAGCCACGCGTGTCGGCATCGCGGACACGGTCGGCGGCGCTACGCCGCTAGAAGTTTTCGAGAAAGTTTCGACTCTCCGAAACACCCTAGGCTGTGAAGTTGAGACACACTTCCACAATGACACGGGATGTGCCATTGCAAATGCCTACACTGCTCTCGAAGCCGGAGCAACCCACATTGACGTCACTGTCCTTGGAATTGGCGAGCGTAATGGCATCACGCCTCTGCAGGGACTGTTGAAGTCGTTGATGCCCACCAGTCGCGAATATATACTGAAGAAGTATAATATCGAGAAGCTGGCTTACCTCGAAAATTTGGTAGCACAAATTGTCGGGGTTGAGGTTCCATTCAACAATTTGACGATCCCCGTCGAAGTTTGAGTGCGGTTATTCAGTCCTAAGACGACCATTTTAGTATATCCACTGCCGTTACTGTTTAAGCAAAAACCATCGTTTATTCATCCCGAATTTGGGATGCAAGAATGAACTCGACCTAGGAGCCACCAACAAGCAAGTTTGGATATATAGGTTTACCCTAGGTCTTGTTATCTTGTTACCTTTTAGGCTATTCCGTTCCTTAAACTAATAAAATAACCATGAATATTGAGATAATTGATGGCCTTTCAGAGTATGTGCAATCCCCCAAGGTAAATACCCTTATATTTAATTGCATCCTTTTCTGTTGAGATGAAATGCCCCCGTGTAGCCTTTTGTTCTCATTAAATCACCACTTCTCTGTAGTTTCCATCCTCGTCAAGCGCCTTCTTAGCTGTATTCCAAGTTTCTGTGATTAGCGCTACATGCCTTTCGCTTCGTGGTTTAATACTGCAGCTTTTACAAATGTTAGCTGAATAGAAATTAGTGACTGGAAACTGTAACTTACGCGAATGGCACCGGGCGGGCAGCCATGGACTGGGTCACCTCATCTTGGTCTACATGGACTTCCTTTCCGTCTGGTCCGATTGCATGCTGAAAGTCGAATGCCCACAGAAGTCGAGCCGCTGCCAGAAAAAGGGTTCGCTCCGCAACATGAATGCCGGGACAGATGCGTCTCCCAGCTCCGAAGGACCAGTTGTCTCGCTGCCTGTAATCGGCGGCGGCTGCTGCTTCCCCCAGGGAAAGAGAAGGGTCATGTCTTGAGGGATCGAAATTTCGAGGGTTTGGGAAAAGTTTGGGATCGTTATTAGCACACCAGACGGCAAGGACGATTGTGGTACCGGCAGGGATCTTGTACCCATCAATCACATCGTCAGCAAGTGTAGCATGAGGAATGGCGCCATTGATTGCAGTGGGAATCCCTGGGAGGTTTATTGGTCAGTTGTGATCCTCTAAGTCGCTTGATGGTGGATATCCTACACCGTAGAGTTTCCTTGACAACCTGACGGATATATGGCAACGAATCGAAATCTTCTATTGTAGGCATACGATCTGTGCCAACGACTAAATCGATGGCCCTCTGTGCTCTGCGTTGGACTTCTGGAAAGAGCATCATTGCCTGTGTTGAAGAGTGTCAGGGTGGCACACCTCAGTAGGATACAATATAAAAATGGCGAAAAAACAAGCCAAACATGAAAATATATCCTATCGGGTTAGAGAAGAACGAAGGATTTACCTTGATCAATACGGCCAAAGTGTTACTCGTTGTATCAGCGGCTCCCTCCATGGCAATCCCAGCAATATAAGATGCGGCATGATCAGTGAGTAACTCTCGGCTCGGGGCATCCTTCCAAGTTTGCTGCGCGAGCTGAATATCTGCCGCGAAACCTGCAGGCCAGAAACACTTAGTCCCGACATCCATCATTCTTGGATAATTAAGGGGGGTCTTACTTGGACGAGAGCTATCAAGCCCGCTCTCCTGTTGGACCTCCTTATATAGCTGACTAAACTGAGCCTTCTCCCGACGGAAAACTTCCCTCCCTTTCTTCGCAACCGGATTAAGCCAGTCGGGCAACATTTTTGCCATTGACCTCAGCTGGGGATACCAATCAAGAAACTTGCTATTGTTAACCATTACAAAGAAACCGTGCGCGTTTTTCATAAGTTCCTGCATCACTTCGCTTTTTGTGTCGAGCACGCGGAATCCGTAAGCCATGCTCGTGGCGACACTCAAGGTACTGCGGGTGATTATGTCTTCAAACCCGTCTGGGTTAGATAACAGGTCATAGCAGAGTTGCGTCGTCTCTAAATCTTGGTAAGGAACGTATCTGGAGGCCTTTTGGATGTTGAGAAACTGGTGATAGAGCTTGCGCTCAACTTTCCACAGGGCATCATAGCCGCGTAGAATGATACGTGAGCCCTCCCAGATGTCCTGCATGTAGAGAGCTGGGCGATGTGCGTAATTTGCACTCCTCCTGTCAACCACCTTCTTGATCATCTCACCACTTGCGAGAACAACGACATTCTGTGATCCCAACTTGAGAGAGTATATGGGACCATCTGTGGGGCAGAAATCAGTCGTGCGCGGCTATCTAATCAATGCCATGGTACTCACACTCGCGGCCCCATTTATCGTACTGCAGGTGAAGGTCTTTGCGGGGGATCTGATGTAAATTTCCAAGAAAAGGGACAGTTGGAGGACCTGATAAACGTAAGCACATTGATTCGATGCGTGTTCTCTCTTTACGATGTACCTGGGGGAGCACCCTCCCAACGACTTGTAAACTTCACAGCGGAAATAATCAAGGCCACGACCACCAGAATTCCTAGTGTATAGACCACGGTCTTTTCTTGAACTGGTAAGGCGAGCATGACTGTCGTCGATAGGTTGTACGATTGATGTGTAGAATTATTAGAATGATTCTTGCAGCTGCAGACGCGCAGGTTTTGTACTGGGGGTTTTCTGCCACTAGGTGTTTTTGAACTGATACACCGGAGATTACCACTTTCCGTTACTTTTTCGGTCCTGAGGTCATCTCACTTCCCACTTACCGAGGAATAGTGTGGAAATATGCAGTAAAGCTGACCTTACCCCCCCTGATCTGGCCTGACCTGCCCTAAGGAGAAATAATCCGTAAGTATGTGCAGATGAAATATGAATGGATTGATATATTATTACCTATTTATGTGGTGTATTTCTTGATAGATAAATCTTTATATATGAAGGTGAATTTGTCTTAAGATTTTTAATAACTTTACATACTTATTTCTCCTCGGCTACCCTAACCTAGTTGTACCCGCGATCTGGGCTTCCTTGTAGGGCGAGCAGTCGGCTAACACGGCTGGTCAGCTTGACTAGAGTCTAGTGCGGGCGATCCCTTTATCTCACCCCACAACCCCCGCCACCTCCGGAATTGCCGCGGCTGCCAACTCCGCAACTTCGCGACTCGGATACGCAAATGGGTCCTGGACCTGGGGTATTAAGCGGTTGTAACCCGGCCTGTTGACTGGCACGACAGCAGAGCATCGTATTGGCTAGCCAGGCACCTGCTTATTACCTTCCACTATCACTGGCCAGAAAATTCTGTGGTTGAGTTCGATGACAGAGCTTGACGTCACACTAAGGATGCTTAATTCACCCCCAGACTGCCTGGGCGCATCCTTAACCATTGGATCCTATCTGGTGCCTTCTTGAAAACGCTAATGCAACACGAATGCCATCGCGAATTCATGCATTAGACGACAACCCATACAGAAGTCCGGCGCTTGTTACCAGTGCCATGTTCGCAAAATTCGTTGCAACGCCTAGCTAGTACAAGCCTCTTCTGCACATTATCCCAGCGGAATCAGTGTAGAACATTCATCGTCGTAGCTGTCGTTGCAAATCCTGGTAGAGTAAAGTTTGACCTCAATTAAACAAATCTATTCCTAAATGTAGTCAATTAATACATCATCCAAACTCTTGCCTTCCTTGAGTGCAGCCGCCTCTCCTACCTTGAGTAGGCCGACTTTGTTATGCCAAACAACCTTCATGCCGGCTTCGGCTGCGCCCTGTACATCTCCTGCGCTCCCAGCAACAAATAACACTTCCCCCGGCTCAACACCCACAACCGTCAAGATAGCTTCGTATGCGGCTTTGACGGGTTTGTAAAATCCACTCTCCTCAGCTGTTATAACCGCGTCGAATTTAAAACTTTCTTCTGCACTCCCTGAACTTGTAGACTTTTCGACTCCTTGGGCAGCAAGGTGTCCCAAATATTTGGAACAGTTTGTTACTACGCCAAGTTTATAACCTCGTTTTCTAAGCGTTTGTAGTACACCTCCAGCCTCTGGCCATGCTGCTAAATCTTTCCAGTCACGGAGAAGGGCTTCTGGGGCTGATGGTGGCAGGCCGACGTCCTGTGCCGACTGGCGAACGAGATCTTCATACGGAACATACGCACCAGCGCCAAAAGTAAGTTTAAGGTACTGTGCACGCCAGGTTCTACCCTCTTCCGAGCTCCCTGATGGTGTAGATGCATCCCAGAGGCTCCAAGAGTCTATCAGTGCAGTGAGAAGATCAAAGACGATGGCTTTAGGCCTCCAATTTTGGTCGTTGATACCCGAGTCGGCGGACATGGTGGCAATTTATCTGATGAATCTGAGAGCAAAGGCAAATGGGATTGAAGTGAATAATAGAAGTGCGTATACAGGTGCAAATGTTGGATAGGAGTGTTTTATACGTAGAGTGATGCGCTTTACTTGGCAGATTGGACACCCAATCCCTGCTCTGCCCTTGGTGAGTTGGGTCTAGTCAAGTCACATGTTGCCCCTCAAATGTGGGTTTTGGTCAGCAAGACGTTCTCGCGCACCCAATTGGGCATGGTCGTTGAGGGCGGAATTGACTGGTAAGCAGGCATTGGATGTGGGGATTGGCGTCAGTTAGCCAAATACCGGATTCCAAGACTGAACGGGCATCGAAAACTCCGAGCGAATCTATTTCTTTTTGTCTTCGTTTACGACCCTACAATAGCCCACTATTTGGTACTCTTTCCAACCTCGCTGTGCCTGTTACGATTGGTTTCACTCCAATAAGTTGACGTGGGGTGGATCAACTTGTTTGCTCATTCCCGTCCGATCACATATGAAATGGGAGGCCATGACTACCCAGGCATAAATTGGCCCCTCAAGCAAAATGTCTTATTCATGTACATGGGGGGAAAAATGATTAACAAGGCTAAGATATATCAAAGTTACAAAGATAGAAAAAACCAGTCAATACTAACAAAACAATTGAAGGGTGGACTTCTGCCCTCGGGCGAAAAACAACTGCTGCTCGCCACCAATTTCCTCTGGCATTTTGGACTTTTCAGTTGTCCACCTCCACGCCCAGCCTTCGAGGCCGGCTTCCTCAAATGCTCTCTCGACTTCGTTTTCCTTGAAACCCAACCGAGAAATGGTGTTGCCCGACATATTGCGTGCACTCTGTTCCATTACGTGGTCTGCAATAATGCATCCACTCTCGGACGGTGAAACCCAGTCAACGATGACGAGGACTCCACCTTCGTTCAACCTCTCGGATAGCCTCTGGACCATGGCTGTGTAATCTTCGACATGATGAAGGGCCATGCACATGGTGATGATGTCGAAGCCGTAGAACTCGGGGGATTCGAGCTCGGGTGAGAGGGTTGCCTCGGGGTTGAGGAGGTCTCCCTGGATCGCACGCTTTATTTCAGGAGAGAACCCTTGTTCCTGCGCCTTTCTGTTGTACAGTTCAACCATGCCGGATGAAATGTCAACGCCACGAACAACATCGACAAATGGGGCCAACGCCTTGGAATATCAGCATATCAAGCCCGGCAGTTTAGGGCAGGTCTTACACGAGAGGCTAGGCCATTTCCGCAGGCATAATCGAGCATCCTTATAGGCCTAGGACCCTGTTCAGATGAAGAGGTTTGGATCCCGACCCATGCGATATTTTCCAGAAGCTCTTTGACAATCTGGTTTGCAAGCGCAGCAATCCAAGGGATGGAAAAAACATCAGCAGTCATTTGGCTACATGGCGTTAGTTTACAATGGTCAAGTCTAACATTCCCTCGCCATACTTATAGTGCGCCTTGTTCATCTCCCCCAACGATCTCGGCGTCTGAACCACATGGCGATGGTGATGGTGGTGGTGGTGGTGATGATGGTGTGGGTGTGGGGCCATATCGATTAGTGCGACACCGGGATGGGGCCTTGGAACCGTGGCGGTTTACGTCTGCAGTCAATGGCAAAGCAAGCTACAGCCGCGTAGAAACGGGAAAAACTGAAGTTTTTAAGTTGAAAGAGAGATTCAGAGCAGTATTAAGATACTTGAACGTATTAAACGTCATCGGAAAGTCTCCGACCTTGATGTAGGCGACGGCCACAGTCTACACCGCGCGCTGGGTGGCCATCAGGGTTCACGAGACCAACGCCAGCACACATGACTTTTTTTTTTTCGAGGACCTTGATCGCCCAATTAAAAAAAGTAATTATTTATCCATTGGGCCGCCAGTCTTGTATTTCTTTTTTTCGCGACAATTATCGCCCTTGCTTATGTAAAAACCTTGGTGGTGTTCCACACCCGCTCAAACTGAATGGGCTAACCCCACAGTTAGTACCACAGCTACTCTGAGCCTCTTCCTTCCTACTAGAACCTAGTTTCAATGAAGGAAGTCATTTGATACCTCTTGTCAATAGTATAGTACAATTTCGTCACAATGAACGGCTGGGCGGTTCACTTCAAGGAACACTTCGCAACGAACTGAAGTAACTCTTGCGACTCTTTCGGTGCTTGGTTCCCTCCTTGTTCGGATGCACCTGCACTTTGTGTGATACTACATTAATTCTTGACATTTATAGAACAATTCCACCGAACTGAAATACAAGATGGACCAATTATTGAGCCTGATACGTCCCAAACTCAATTGGACACTCGTGTCAGCTATCACAGGACCATACCTCAAACCCGAAAGCACCCAGGAAGCTCATTAGAGATGGCCACTCGACAAAGTTTAGATAAAGGGCAACATTGATTCTTCTTGTGAAAATTCTAGTGAGCAACCGGATGCAGTTTCCCAGGCCACAGTTGCCTGCCCATGACTCATTTTGATACTGTTCTTTCAAGGGACTGGTTGATCGAATGGGCTTTGTGGTATTTTTGGCGTCCCCCTCCCAAATCTCTTTGTTAGACACACTATTATCAATTATCACATTGGATACAACATGCTTATTAGAAAATGGAAGAAAGAAAGAACAAGGCCTGTTCCGGTTCTTCACAAGTGCTGAAACAACTATCTCTCTCAAAAAAGCAACGCTTTGCCTTGTAAATTTACCATCTCCACCTCGTATAATTATTGTCGCTAGGATGGAACACATAATATAGCTAGTCTGAATTTCATTTCAATCCAAACTTGATTATTTCTTCTTTGTATGTTCTGGCTGAACAACGCACCAAATTCTTGGCCATCTACGGAAAAGACTATATATATCTCCTCAATTCCTCTTCTATGTCTTGCAGTATAAACATCACGCAAAAACATCACTTACCTACCAACTACCAACACCAACACCAACACCAACAGAAAAAATGTGTTATTATTTTGCACATGCCACGATATGCGACGGCTGTGATATTGAGGAGGATATTGGGGAGCCATTCTTCACGCACTATTGCGGGAAGTGATGTCAGGGCAAAGGTGCGAAGGAAATGAATTGGTGCGTAATTGGACACATATTATTTGCCCCGGTTGTAAGGAATAGAGTGAGACAGAGGAGGTATAAGAGGCAAGACGCGCCGACGGTAGCAACTATTATTCTGGTGCATCGCGTCACCAATATGTAGTTGGTTTTTTTTGTGAGCATATTCTCAATACAATAAATTTTACTGCGTGAAATAAAATTCTCCTTACTTCTATTATACCTGTGCTAGGACATAAATACTTGAAAATCCATCTTTGAGTCAATGGTAATTGCATTAAAATAGCGCTACAAGAATAAACACGGCGATCGCACCTGTGATATTTTCCCACATACTGGCATTCTATCATGTTTATGAGCTTCGAGGCTGTCCAATGTGATGATAATATATTTCGTCGATTCAATTGGCCATGTTTGAGCATTTAACATTGCAATTGCAACGGTAATCGGCAACTTCTTGCCGTCTGGCCCCCACCGGAACACGCAGCCACATGGTGGTCAGAAAAAATGGCCCATCGAACATCATCCTCATCCATGCAAGTGGCATCGCTTACAAGCAGACTAAATATATCGGCCATATTCATGCACTGCAAATCATATCCAGTATCCGCTTAGTTATGTCGCCCTTCAACCCTCGGCCATTTTTTCTGACCATCACACGACAGCCTCATCCCTCCGTATCCAACCCGCATGTGGCACTGCAGACGATCACTCGCACTATTTAACCATTTACGGCCGTAATTTTCAAAGGCTTATTAATTCAGCCGCAATCTGACCCGCTATTGCTGTCAGTCTCGGTCGCACAATAAGAAGTCTAAAGACATGTTATCATCAGCCAAGGTGGCCGCAATTATGGCTTGGCTTCGTACAAGTGAAATGACGTATGATGCACATGGAATTTGCAATAAGTGTCGCCACATGTCTAAATGAATATAAAACGATCCAGATCATGTTTCCTCCAATTCTTACGTTTTCCCCCGCTTCCGCATTGTTCTGTCAGCTTCGGTAGCAAAACTCACGATGGGCAACTCAAACTCGAAAACAGTCCTAACACCCCAGATATCTGCGGCGACTGCGGCAAAGGGTTTGCCGACAACGATCAAAATTTCATATCAAAAACACACTACGAAAATTACCTGTCTTCTAAACGAGCCCAACTCTCAACCCTTGTTTGCCGCAACCCTGCCTACGGGCTTTTGGGGATCGGTGATTATTCATGATGGGACCAGCGACGAAGATCCAGCTTTGGCCACAGTGAGAGATGAAGGGAGCCGGGGTGACACGTTTGCCGTCGCACTTCCTGCATATCCAGGCGATGAGCCGCCTGTCAGACACGAGCTAGTGAAATGGGAAGCCATTTCTAAAAAGGAGCGATATTGGTTTGGGATGCAGGTTGGCCAAGGCGCTACCCGGCAGTTGGAGAGATTTGAGTGGCGGCGGTCGCATGGGTCGGAGGTTAAAAGCCTTGGCGCGTCCAAGTGGGGATGGAAGCTTGTTCGAATGACGTCGGATCAGAGTGATTCGGGACAAAATGTAGTTGATGCAGACGGTAAGGCTAGTGATGGGAACGAGATTGTTGCAGTTTGGGCAGAAGCTGGAGGCTTCACTTCGTCTGGAGTTGGGGAGCTACACTTTAGGGGAACCGGAGCAACGAGTGAGCTTGGGCAGCCTTGGGCGATTATGGTGTTGGCGAGCTGCCTTGTGATATGGCTTACAAGGTGTAGGGCGGCCACTTGATCTTTCGGTTTCATCGCTGATGGTCTTGGCTGCATAGAATGTCGCACCCATCATAACTTCAGATACCCAATGAGACCTTTGCGTTAACCGTTGCTGATAAATTCATGCCTGACGCCTTTCGCGCACGCAACAGAAGCAGGTTCAGTGGTCCAGACCCCAGTGGCTTGCGCTAAGCCTGTTGCGAAACGCGGCGTGGAAATTTCTGAACAACCTCCCACGCCATTACCAGCAGGGCCCATACCGACCATGTAATTAGCTCGGTAATGATTGGCCCAAGCACTAGGATGCTTGAAGAAAACCTTCTCAATCCCGCTCCCTCGGCCCATGTACCAGACCGCAATTGGCCATGACCGATAACAGTTCCTGGAAACCAGCTCAATTGCTCTCTCCCTTATCCCAACTCGAAACGCCACTTACCTATCCGTGTTGTGTGATTGAAGAAGACCAAAGCGTACTTCTTGGTACCATGGCGCTGCCTTTACGATGCACTGCAAGATCATCGTCCCTGCATCGTAACGCTGTCGATCAGCGTGCATCTTGTGCAACATGACTTCTTCAATTACCTTTCTTATAATTTTTCTCTCTTGTCTAATTCATGACGCCAGCGCATCCAAAAATGGCATCGTCGGCTTCGGTATTTCCTTGTACCAGGACTTGTGCTGCCAGTCATGCCATGACTCCTTGTCCTCTCTGTTCCTAAACTGTACTACGTTCACGAGCGAAAATGGCGACATGGAAGGCATGGAAATGTCGGACATGTCAACAATGGGCACAACGAGCGATGAGTGCTATGCCAGCAACAAGCCGTGGCTTCAGACAATGGCCTACTGCATCCAGCAAAACTGCAACGCTGATGGATATCCCGCGGATAAGCAAGCGAAATGCTTCAGTACACAGGCAGTCGCTGGTGCTTCGACGCCGACGTTTGAGGATAGTCTGCCGGCCAAGGCTCCTACAGTGGAGCTTGCAGAGGATGCTATGTGGCTCAACGTTACGAGCTTAGTAAACAAGAAACTCTACTATTCTACCCATGGCACTCTTGGCGAGTTCGCAAGATCTGAGTATATGCATACGAGATATTCGTACGTCTTCTAACCCCCGTCTTCTTTTCCCTACCTTCCTGGCGCGTGCCCATCGGCTCAGCCACTTGATACAAAATGCTTACGGTTAGTTTTTAGTGTCATCCTCTACCTTGTCACGATTGGGATCTGCATCCTTTGTGGAGCTCTGGCCCAAGCTGCAAGCATAGTTCCTGCATTTCAAAAGTTCCTCCAAACCTCGAACCTCTGGTCAAAGCTCCGACAGTACATATTTCTCCCTGCCCTCTTTGGGTCCAGGCGTCTCGAAGCCCTTCCTGGACATGCAGGTTACATGCCCAGCAGGGTGCTCAGCATCTTCATCACAATCTACGTGATCCTGAACATCATCTTTTCGGCCGTGTCCTTCCGAAACTTTTGGCCGAATACTTGGTTCATGTCCACGCAGTTTGAGATGTGCGAATATGTCGGCAATCGAACCGGCACTCTCAGCTTTGTTAACTTGAGCATTGCCATCTTGTTTGCAGGGCGGAACAATCTTTTGATCGCTCTTACTGGCTGGAGTCAGACAACATTCTTGACTCTTCACCGCTGGGCGGCAAGAGTGTGTGCTTTGCAAGCGGTTGTCCACTCCATCGCTTATACAGTAGCGTATTTCCAGCCCGGCTATGATGGAGCTTCAGCTTATGCTGCAAAAGCGGCAGAATCATTTTATGTAAGCCTTCCAATTCCTAAATCTTCCCTGCAGATTCAAGTCTGTTTTACAACCCATTTGTCTTAATCGCACAATGGTCGCATTGTCCAGTTCTTCAATATTTACTGACTCATTCGAACAGTGGTGGGGAATCATTGCGACGATAGCATTGTGCCTTGCAGCAGGTTTTGCAATCCTTCCGCTGCGTATCAGGTTCTATGAATGCTTTTTGATCCTCCACATTGTCCTCGTAATTCTTGCCTTGGTCGGATGCTGGTACCATATCGTTCCCCACTTTGGTTATGATTATGGCTACCAGGTCTGGCTCTACATAGCCTTTGCTTTCTGGGCCGCTGAGAGACTAGCCAGGCTACTTCGCATCGCTTTCTACAACCGCTTTGGGAATTCAAAGGCACTTGTGGAGTCGATTCCAGGGTGCGATATCATGCAAGTCACCATCTTCCCTAGAGTGGTTTTGGGTTTCGGTCCGGGACAGCACAGCTTTCTGTACGTGCCTGAGCTAGGCAGGTTTTGGGAGAATCATCCCTTCAGTGTCGCAAGTTGGACAAAGCCGGGCCAGTCACAGCTCCCTACCATCAGTTCTGCTTCATCCTCCGCGAGCAAGGAGCAAACAGCCCCTGAACAAGAAAGCCAAGGCCAGGAACGTCCAACTATCCGGTTCCTTATTCGTGCTCATTCGGGAATGACCTCAGCTCTCAAACGTCGTCTGTTATCTTCTCCGTCCGGCACTAGAACAGAACTCTCTATCTATACGGAGGGCCCTTACGCGGGCCACCGGGCAACCCTTCATCCATTATTTTCTGCTGACACCATTATATGTATCGCTGGTGGTATTGGTATTACAAATATACTAGGCTTCGTGCAAGAATACGCAAACGCCAGTCTTCAGGGTGGCGAGCATCAAGGAATGAGCCGCAAACTCATGAGAAACACAAAGAGATTCATCATTGCATGGTCTGCGAAAGAGATTGGTCTTATTAATCACGTAAGACAAAACTTTCTTCTCGACGTTGAAGGAATCGAGTATCACTTTTGGTGTACAGGTTCCGCGGGTGTACCTGGAAGGCCAGATTCTCTCGATGAAGGCAAGAACACCAACAGATCAGCTTCAGAAGCCGTAGGGGAAGTTAACTATGAAAGAATGAACATTGAGTCAGTACTGAGGGCCAATGTAGAGCCTGGTCAGCAGACCGCGGTTGTAGTGTGTGGTCCTGGTAACATGGCAGATGAGATAACTAGGCGAACAGTGGATTGTATCAAGGATGGACTCAAGATAGATCTCATTGAGGAAGCGTTTGCTTGGTAATTAGACCGTAGGTCAACTCGTTATAATTAAAGACTGGATCAAAGTCTATGGGTTAAATACAAATTGGAAACTAGTTAAACACTATCTCCATGGCGTACCAATTTCAAAGTTTTGAGCCTACCCAATGCAACTAAAAATCACCTCAGCTTAGTGTTAATTGCTTTATATAGCTTGACGAATTTAAGGTGTGGTGAACATAGTCCACACGCAAAACTTTGTGCCTGCCAAGTTGAACATCAATATTCCATTCTATATGCTATTTTCCTGCGCCGAATATCAAAGGTCATTGTGGCAAATATGGATTCTCATCCATAATAGCACCGATAATCTTAATATTTATGCTAACTAGCGCGAAGTTCGATACCAATTTAATTCACTAATCCCAAGACATTCTCCCAGCGTCACAGCTATTATGCTTATCAACAATTTCGCACACACTCGCGCTAGTAGATTGTATGCTCACCTCTTAATCCACTACTTTGGATGGCAGATATTATCGCAGGAAGGACAGTTTGCACGGTTGTCTGAATCGTGTCGTGTGCTGATACAAGATAGTTCTGACTGCCTGCCTGGAGTGCTTGCATGAAGATGGCTTTGGACTGCTCAGGAGTGGTGCTGCTGATTTGATCCATGATATCAACATCCCACTCAACAATTTGATAGCCCAGTTGGTTCATTATATTGTTTATGAGTGTATTGGTAGTCCCAAAGGGCGGCTGCATATACCTAGGGAATTTGCCGATTATGGTCAAAAGTGCGGACTCGAGTTGCGTCATCTCGCTTCGTATTTGATCTGAGGTCAAAGTTGTGAGATCTGCATAGTCCCAACTAATAGGCGATGGGTGCATAATTAGCATATAGGAAAAGGTCTCACCCAGATTCATCACCTACGTATTTAAGCCGATTTGATGACCCTCTATCAGCATACGTTGAACAGTTGCAGTAGTGTCAGGATCCAGAATATAGGCATAATTATTCCCAGTGACGAAAAAAGTCGCCTTCATATTTGCCGCTTTAAGCAGGTCGAGGGCCTTCTCAGTCGTCTCGGCTGCTGGTCCACCTGAAAATGTCAGGGCGATTGTGCCAGGTACTGCACAATTGGAGATAATTGATCCTCCGTTAGAAACCACAGCGTTTCGATAAGTGTAACATTGCAATTGTGTTTCGGGTGCTAGTTCCGATGCCGTAGTAGTGACGACAAGACCCAGAGCGCTGCCAACCCAAATATTTCGCATTTTGATAAATTCAACGTGCTTTAGGATTGCGTGTGGATTTTGGCATATATCTAATATCTAAACCGTATGACGTGTCCGCACGGATGGGTTTTGCAATTGAATGTAGAGGGAGCTTCATAGCCCCTCTCCTCCCTGATTTGGTCATTTTAGAAACAAATGCCACTCAGACACATCATCACTGGATGAGTGAGACATGCAGCATTTTCATCGCAAATTAGGAAATTACGGCAAATTATGGAGATTTGGGGAAAGGAGGGCCCAAAAAACATCGGCCCAGTGGTCTTTACTTTGTTTCACCTGCCCTTTGTGTGTGAATTAAAGTGCCGTTTGTTCAGGGGTTCTTCGTTCAAAACGATTAAAGAGGGGGGCTGAGCAAAAAAGGAGGAGAAAAGAATGATGAAATTAAAGAGGATAAAGCCGCAGCTCTTCTTTCAGCGTCTCTTCTCTGGGCCGGGTTGCAGCAGTAGCCTACAGTGCATGGGTTCAGACCCCTACTCCTATCTGTCAGGTTGACGCTTGCACGTGAGCCTACCGTCAAGATTTTAGCATGAACGTTACAAATAGAATCTTGAGCCATAAACGTATTTTATTAGCTAGGTCCTAATTGCGATTTTCAGCCTTAGGGTAATTCAGGGTCCAGTACCAGAGCTGTTACCCAGTGGCTGTAACTAGTGGTAGGGCGCTATTCTCCGCACTTAACATCACCGATCGATCTTAGTGCTAGTATGGCCTTATCGGAGTCAGTGCGGTGGTAGCATGCAAGCTGGGCTTTCTCTTATACCAGCATTCCAGTCAAGCTTTTAGTATCGGTTCACGCTGAACGCAAACGCCTCGGCCCGCCACGATGGACACCCCGGCTATCTTCTAATGAAGCCATTACTTCAGCCTTAAGGTGGCGTCAGTGTAAAAGGCGATGTGCAATGCCACAACGGATATGCCGTCGCACGGATCGGTGGCTTACAGACCACAGAGCGACGTTGTTCTCAGCTTCGCTTCTGTTAACCCAAATCACATATCGCTTAACTGCTAAATCATGCACATGAACAATTAGGGTGGGGCGAAAGCAAAACTCCATCGTCGAGGCGTCGGCTTGCCCTGAACGGATTGTAACCAAACTCGCAAGGCATGGCTTGGCCGAGAGCCTCAAACTCGGAAATCGACACCTGTTCACCAAATTCAGTGAAGGAAAGGCGCAGACGGCCCCGGAAGTAGCCGATGTGCTGCCACATATATCCTGTCTGATGGAAAGAAGTTGATCTTCAAGTATATAAGACATCTCTGCGACTGCGCATTTGTTCTGATTCATCTTTTCCGTCAACATTAAGATACTCCTACATCATTAAAACAATGGCCAACTCTTCAATCAACACCGAAAGTCTCACATATCTCGAGAATTGGACAAAGTCGTACCGCGTGCTTGGGCGTCAGCACTATGCCCTTAAATCCTGGAAAGATGCCGGAGATATGCATGAATTCCTCCTTAAAAAGCTCTCAGCAGATTGTGATGTTCTGATTGCATCCAGAACCAGAAATCTACGTGACACTGACGACTACTTCGCAAATAAGATGTATGCGGCAGTGGCATCCGCGATACCTGGCCTCGGTGTGGTGACGAAGTATTGTATTGCCAAAGACTTTGCCAAACAATGCCTCGTTGCCCACGGGCTTGGTAACCCAGATTTACTTTCGGGCTACCTCAAATCACTCAAAGGCTCGTTCGCCACCAAGACTGAGATGTTTGCCGGAAGTATTGAGGCTTTGAGCAGTTTCGATCATATGATAAACATGGCCACTGAGTCTCTTCATCTCGCGCCTCTTTTGGGACAAGCAGTTAGTTGCGTAACCGGCTATTCCACAATGCGGGATCTGCAGCTCAAGATTATGGAAAAAACGGCAGAGCAGGCGAAATATTTCCATCTCAATATAGTTATCCCGCTGGTAATACAAGAGCTCACGTATATCAACCCCTTCCTCTTACTCTAGCGGTTGGATGCTAACATCCCACAGAGGCGCTGGAACCGACGACCCAATCATAACATTGATTAGACTCGTCAAATACCCTCTAGGGATATGCGACAAGTGTACCAAACGTAAAAGCCACAAATACACTCGTCTTGCGAGTCCACTATTTGAGCTAACACATTCACTAGCCTTTCAACGCGACCAATTCTGCTGGAGTGCTCGGACTCGGGAACCCAAACGACCCAAATTTTCTGAACTCTGTAACGAATGTTATCTCAACGGCGCGGGTCAATCAACCGGACTACCTTTCGTCCTCGTGGAATTTAGGGTTTATTCGAGAGATTCTCCCAACAGCATCAAAAGCCGTTGCGTGAGCTGGACACACGTTGGAAATGTGAAAGATTGTGGGTTCTGAAAGATTTACTTCAATACACAATGATTAACTAACTAGTTCAAAGTGGGTGAAATCAGCAGCATCGGTGTCGCATGCTCGATTTGTCATAGGGCGATGTGTGCGGGATGCGACAAGGTGTCAACTCAAACCAGTTGCAGCGGGTGTGGAGCGATCTGGAGAAGCAAGGAGTCGCCTCTACATGTGATCATATCATCCGATTTCTATCAGCAATACATCGTCACGTTGTCTCAGACCTGTAGGGAAAAGCTGGGAAAATTGGGGTATGATGTTGAGACTGAGTTTGTGGTTTAGATGATATTTGAGAAAATTAGTTCAGTTTTCATTGCATTGCATAGATATTGTACAGGCTCTGTAGATATAAAGATCTTTTAGTCTAGCAAAAGAATTCTTGAAATCTTTACACAGTCAGGTCAGCCATATGTTCAAGGGGGTTTAATCCGCCGTGTATCATGAGAATGCCCGTCCAACCGTCTATATTAAGTTCAGGGAGTGTGTGGGATCTACACGTACCGTATTAAAGAGGTCACTGTGCGAATTTTAATTTAAACTTCAAGCCTAAGTCACGCATAAAAATCTCAATATAATAAAGCAGCAAGTTCCCTCTGTCTTTCCCTCATTGCATATAAAGGAGCTAAACCCAAAATTAGAGGGCTATTCAATCGATCTCACTGTTTCTGATATGCTGTCGTGTCGTTTTCCCAGTAATAAGCCATAAAATGACGATACAGGAGACGTTCACTCTTTTGTCTCTGATAATCTCATCTTTGCTCTAGTGTCGATACACAGGTGGGCCACACTAGTCCCGCTATTCTCCAGTTCACGAGTCTTATCTACAAGAAATGGGCCTTTTGAGAGAAATAAACATCGGGGGCAAATTGCCATCATGTTTTGCCCGTGCGGTAGTTGCGTGATCAAGCCCCATCATGTCATCCAAATAATTCTTTTTTATTTAAAGAAGCTATTCTATCCCGCCCGCGGACGTGGCGCATTTAACGTTCAAATCCACGCATCCTAATAACGAGGAGCCCCTGTCGGTGATTTGGTACGACCCGTAACTTGCTCACACAATAAATAGAGCTAACTTGCTCACCAGCCAAATGATCTGCAAGGGGTCGATCGCGGGACTAAAGCTACAGTGTTACATGAGACCTCGGTTGCAGTAGTATTCTGCAGCCGCTACCGGGTCTCATGACGCGTGTTACAATTAATATGGGGCGACCTTCTATGCTCTTCCTGGTTGCAATTTTCTCACTAAGCTAAGCCATTGCCGTTGTGGCTTTTGGCCATCATTCATTCATATAATGCGAGTTAATTTGCCAAATGTTACACCTACTGTAGCTCTGTATTACCACTATTCGCTCTTGATTAAATATTTCTTAAACCAACTTGTTTTTCCACGATCAATGATCATAATTTCGTACTGAAGTCGCACAGATTAGAGGCAAGGGTGCAATTCAACATCACCCCCAAGCTTACTGCAAAGCAACCCTAATGGAGCATAACATATCCATCCTTGGCGCTGGGCCAGCCGGATTCGCCCTTGCAGCTGACCTCCAACTCCATGGGAAAAGCGTGCTGCTATATTCGCATAGTAGCCACTTGCGACATGTCAACTACGTCAGAGAGAAAGGCTGCTTAAGGGCCAGCGGTGCGATTGAGGGCTTCACAAACATGCATGTTACCTCTAATATGGCCGAGGTCATTGAATTCTCCAAAATTTTCATATTAACGGTCCCGTCTACTGGCCAAGAGACCGTCCTGCAAGAGCTCAAGCAGTTCGACCTACGCCGACATACGATCATCGCGGTGCCCGGAAATTTATTTTCTCTGATCAAGGAGGCCGAGATGGAAGTTGAATGCATTCTCGAAACCAATCTGTCGCCATATTCTTGCAGGATGGATGAAAACGGCTTGGCCGTCATGGGCAAGAAAAATCTCATTTTCATTGCAGCTTTGAAAGGGCTGAGCCCTGCAGTTTACAATACGATTGTGGACATTTTCCCAATCGATCTCAAATGGTGTAGCAGCGTCATTGAAGTCTGCTTGTCCAACGTCAATGGGGTATTTCATCCCCTGATGATGCTGATGAATGCCGGTCGCATCGAGAACACAGCTGGCGACTTTTGTTTGTATGGTGATGGGCTGACCCGGTCTGTCGCCAACGCCATGCTCGCCCTCGACCGGGTTCGGATGGAGATTGGCGAGGCATTCGGACTACAGCTTCAAAGTGCACTTGAGGTCTCGAATGAGTGCTACGGTCACGGCTTCACAGATTTGGTGGAATTGGCCCAGAATTCGGGGCCCCACAAAGCTCTCAGAGCACCACCCACACTCGATAATCGAAACATTTCGGAAGATGTTCCTGATCTGCTTGTCTGTTGGCACAGCTTGGCCGAGAAACTTGGTATCGATGCGTCTCCTATCAAAGCAATCATTGTGCTTGTAGAAATGGCCACTGGCATTAATTATTTGGAAACGGGGAGGAATCTACAGAAGCTTCACCTGGAACACATCACACGAAAAGAACTCATCACGGATTTCAGGCCCTTGATTAGACCAAGTGACAGCCATTTGTGATAGATAGGGACATAAGCTAGCGTTATTGAATTTTGACTGTATTCACTCAATCCCTTGCGAAATGATTCTTTCTTCTTGCTGTCGTTTTGCTACAAACACCACCATGGCTCGCGCTAACTTCTCTTTTTTACATAGAGATACCGACCGTTCGTTCAAAGCTCGAGCTGAAAGCGCTTCAGTTGGCGAATCCTCGCCCCGTAAACCCCGAAAATCCAAGGTATCGGAGCAAATCCTAGCGCAAGAAATGCAAGCAAGCTGTTCCCCCACCCCCACCCAAGGGCATTGTATAATTTTAGCCCACAGAGCGGAATAAATGCGCCCGCGGAACCTCTCAGCACCGCGTTAGCGCCAATAACACTGGCCGCGTATTCCTCAAACGCGTCAATTAGGTAAGTCTGAATGCCGATAAAGATCAGAATCGAACCAAATCCAGTAATGGCTGTTCCAATTTGAGGGACAATCCAATGGACGCCGTACTGCACGCTCCACCCGTAGACGAATAATCCAATAGGAAATGTAAGCGCCCCAGGGAGAGTAATGACAAGAGGAAGGCGGTCCTCTGGTGTGACTTTCCTCCCCGCCGCTGCTCGCTTCTTGAGGGTTCTATCGCTAAACCGAGCAACATAGAAGAGGCCTATTAAGGTGCCGACCCCACCAGCAAGGAAAACCAGTCCCGCTGACATTGTTGAAAATCGGTAGACTTCTTTGAAGACAAACGAGTACGTTGCAAATAGTAGATAAAGAATGCCGTAAAGAACGGCAACGTATGTGCACATGACGGTGACGATCGGGCAGCATGTGAGCATCTTCGTCGGTCGCATAATACTCTGTTTAAAAAGCTGGCCAGAGGTTGTATTGGAAGCCAACTTGGATCTGTATGCGGTGTTGCTTTTTTCTTTCCTCAATTTGGATGCCTTTCTTTCCAGCAAAACAGCAGGGTAGGTTTCTCTCAGGACGACGAATGCAACGACGGTGACAACGCCGATCTAATCCTCATCAGTATTCTACTCACTTTGTAAAATGATATTAGCAACTCACGACAATTGAGATGACCCAAAACATCCATCGCCAATCAGCAACCTCTGCCACATAGCCGCCAATAATTGGTCCTACCATGGGACCCAATATGGTACCCACGGACCAAATTGACACCGCCTTTCCTCTCTTTTCCCGTGGCATCAGATCTGCGATAGTTCCTGAGCCTATGGTAATGGTGGCAACGCCTGCAAATCCCGATAGAAATCGAAAAGCTAGAAGCATCGATGTGTTTTGTGACACGGCACACAAGATGGTGAAGCCTAAAAACAGCACATTTGTGATATTGTAGACGATAACACGCCCATATAGCTCGCTCAGTGGCGCTAGTAATAACGGTCCGCAGGCAAACCCAAGGACGAAAATCGAGACGACAAATGTTGCAAATAATGAAGAATTCGTGTGAAAATCCTCCATCACTTGCTGAACGGCTGGAGCAAGCATTGATGATACCAACGGCCTACTTCAGTTAAATTATACTCTCGCATCATGTTCACCGGAAATATAAAGCACTCACACCAAGAAACTTATGACAGAAATTGTAAGTATATTTGCCCATTTTACCACTGGTGACCAGTTTCTAGGGTTTTCGGGGTCCTGGTCCTCTGGCTCATTCCACCACACAATGAACTTGGTACCTGGCTCAGGCTGCGCGACTTGGGCATTTGTCTCGCCTCCGGATGAAGAAAGGCCTGTTCCTATGAATTCATCTTTCTCCTTAGAGAATTCTCCAGATTCAGATTCCATCCTCGCTGCCTCCATATCAGCTTCTGGTGGTTGAAGAGATGTTGCCCCAGGTTTTGTGAGGTCATGTGACGAGCCTGATGAAGACTGCATGCTGCGATGGTGTTCTGAACACCAATAACAAGTGTGTGACTAAATTCCACAGCTAAAAGAATAGGTTGTAGAATATACCTTCCAACATCGATAAAAGAAGGACTGGGGCACGCATGAGGTTTGTGTAAGTGGGTGCTGGGGATGTACCGTGTGACGCGGTCATCGCCCTGATTTCAGCCACATAGTCTTTCGCCAGTGTTGCAGCGAGTGGGCACCAAATGAAATCTAAGATCCATCAAGCAGGTTGTTTCGTAGGCCTTGAGCGATCTCAACATACGTGTCGGCAGTTATCCATGTCGAATCGGGATCTCGGCAATTAATCTGCTCAAAATACCTCGACACAGGGTATAATGCAACCAGGGCGCTAGCTTCTGATCCAGACGGTCCGTCTCCAGCCCTGCGGAAACGCAATCACCCCTGTAACTAGCCCCCACCCCCACAGGACCCCAGTGAGGGACGCGAATGCGACAGACTCAACCCATTCGAGAAGGTAACGATTCACTGCCGACCGAAGTGGGAAAGTGGACAGATTTCGCCAAAAGGTTCATCATTGCCCATGGACCTGATTGAAGTACTACCGTTTCTCAAGCCATACACATTGCTCTCTAGTTAATGGAGTTGATTTAGGAAAAACGATAAATTTTAACAGATTTCAATTGAATCGAATCTGAAAAATCTACAACCATTATTTCTACAAGCCTAGTTCACTAAGCTCAATCCCTTATGGCTACAGTAACCAAAAGCTCCATTTCCATTCGGATCCCATCTTCTGTCGTAATCTTTTCCCACTCCTTTTTCATTTCTTCTCTCGCGCGTGGTCGTAGATCTAATGGAATGCCACCGTACGTTTTACCAGAGGAGCTCGTGTCCAACCAATCAATCATAGCTGCCCCATCCTTCGCAGACTTGAAAATCTTGTTTATCACAATCTTTCTCTTTGAAAACCCAGCATTGTCGAGGAGGCTCTCAAGCTCGCGCTGCTTCAGAAACTTTGGCGGGCTCTCCTCTGGGTAGTTTCTGTAAGGCTCGCGGGACAGTACATCTGCCTTGATCCTCTCTTGGTGGGTAAGGTAGTCGCCAGATCCTCCTGAAATGCCAAGAAGTCCTCCAGCCTTCAGGACGCGGCCGAACTCGTTGATTGCCTTGGGCTGATCCTGCACCCAATGAAGTGTCGAGTTGACAAAAACGGCATCAAAGGAGGCGGTTTGGAAGCGCGAGAGATCCTCGGCTATTCCCACGTGAAATGATAAATTTGGTTTGGCAATCTCCTGAGCAATGGCAATACGTTCACTGCTGGGATCAATGCCGACAACGTTGCCTTTTTCCCCGACTATCTCCGCCAAGTGAGATGTGAGGTTACCGGGTCCGCAGCCGACATCAAGAACATGCATGCCGGGAGTGATCCCCAGCCTCTGAAGAAGAAACATGGCTGCATCGGATTGGGTGTTGTTCACAAAGGTATAGCCCTTTGCCAACTCTTGTGTGTCTGCCATCATGAAATGAAAATGTGGTGTCGGGTTGTTTCAAGTTGCTGTGGCGAATCTCTTCAGAGAGCTCACCAATAATACATAGACGAAGACTTTTATGTTTGTGTGCTACATTGTACCATCGATCAGCCATTTTTGACCGGCATTTGAAGGTCGCTTGTCGGTAGATTTTACGGGGGTTCCCTTGCAATACCTGAGATACAAGTTCGAGCGCTTTTGAGCATATTGTGATGATTCCGTCATCCAAATTCATTGCGACATCGCTAATCCATAAAGTTTCACACATAAGCCGCGCTATCCATTAGCTGCAGGCGGGAAGAATTAGCTCCGAGAGCGACGTACTAGCGCCGGGAGATGGACGCGACGCCTTATGGGATAAGTTGAGTAAGTTTGAGCATATTCCATCCATGAGCGCGCATGTTTCACCAATTACAAGGCGCTGATCACCTCGGGAAAAGCCTACGTGGACGGCGCCGACTGGATTGTTTCATCTGCAATTGGATTGGTGGCCTTGATGACGAGTAAAAAGCGCAATTGTCGTGCCGTCTATTGCGGAAGAACGCAATTTACCTTTGGCTAGCTACCCCTAGTCAATAGAATCGGCCGAGGGCCACATTAGTGCATGAGGGATCGTTGCATCAGTCCATTTTGTCAAGTACGGCATTGAGCACATATCCATGGACCCGATTTTCTTCGCGCACACGGGAAATACTCCATGCACCATGGATATGACTGCCGTCAGTGGAATCCGAGCCAAGGTATTTGTAACTTGCACCGAAGGATAGGTGAAGTTCACGAACCTCACATGGTTGTGAAAGTCATGTCCGCTCCAATGTTTCACAGCATGCTGTCTGCAACCTCATTACTCGGGACGCTTGCGATACTCGTAAGTCAATCAGCCAGACATGCGAGTACCTAGCTCACCATAACCAGCTCGCTGCAAGATTTATTTCCCAGATTATTCAAAGACGGTTCTTTCACCCACTTCGTTCGATTCCTGGTCCATGGATCAACACTGTATCGGAATTGCCTGCTGCCTTTGCGCTTGTTACCGGAAATCAGCACATATACTACAGGTCGCTGCATGAAAAATATGGCCCAGTGGTGCGAGTTTCTCCGAATGAGGTCGGCTTCATCAGTGTCGAGGCTCGAGAGGAAATTTACGGCCTTCGGGTAAGTTTACACATATCCGTAAAACAGCACAGCTAACGGTTATTGCAGAAAGGCGGTCTTAATATGGAAAAAAGCCCAATATTTCTGGGCGCTGTTGGGAATGTAGATGGCCAGACCGGGGTCAGTCTAGCTCTGAACAAGGAGCACACCCGCCAGCGCAGGGCATTGGGATATCTATTCACAAACAGTGCGCTACTACACCTTGAAAGTCTTCTTCAGGTCCACATGCACAAGTTCATCGCCGTACTCGACATCATGGCAGCCGAAGGCAGACCAATGGATTTGTCAGATTGGTGTAGGTTGCCTGTATTCAGACTCTTTCATCTCCTCAGCTAATCATATGCACAGATACGTACCTTGCATTTGATATGATGGGTGATTTATGCTTTGCAGAACCTTTTGGTTGTTTGGATCAGGCATCGGCTACCGAGTGGTCTACTTCAGTCATCAATGTCTTCGTCGCAGCTACTTGGACGCAGGCAATCCGCCGTATATCTGGAGTTGGCACCTGGCTTGAGACAGTCATGACTCGTCTGTTTGTTCCTTCAAAAGCTGCGGCTTGGAGGATGATTCACTTGAACAATTCCCGCGAGAAAACGCTTCGTCGCCTGGCAGACTCGGATCGAGATCACGCAGATTTCATGTATCACATTCTGAATAACGAATCCAGAAAAACGCTTTCCCAAACCGAAATCATCCTCAACATGTCATTATTCATCAGCGCTGGAACTGATACCACAGGCACAGCGCTCACTGGTTGGACTTACTTTATCTGTACACATCCCAATATCTATAAACGCTTAGCGAAAGAGGTCAGAGGAGCTTTCTCTACAAATGATGATGTCAAATGGGAAAAGGTCAAAGAACTTCGATATCTCGAGGCAACTCTCCACGAGGCGCTACGTCTATTCCCACCATCGCCAGCCAGTCAGCAACGCATAGTTCCTGCAGGAGGTGCCACTATTGACGGTTACTATGTCCCAGCCGGAACTACAGTTGCTGTCTCGCCCTGGTCCTCAACTCACTCAACATTGAACTTTCACGATCCAGACGCATTTCGACCCGAGCGCTGGTTGCGGGAGGACACCGCTTGCGAGAATGATCACCTTAATGCTTCCCTGCCGTTTGGAACAGGGCCCAGGGTTTGTATTGGACGAAACCTAGCGTACATGGAGATGCGGCTCATCGCAGCCCATTTGTTGTGGAACTTTGACATGGAACTTGACAGGGGAGAGTATGAGGAGAAGAACCAGGTGTGGGGTCTTGACGGGCATCTGAAGCCAATGAAGGTCTTCCATTCCATGACTAAGCCAGAGTTATGGGTGCAACTAAAGCCAATTCGCCGAGGGGCCTCAATATAAACAGTCAACGATCTCACATACAAGAACTAGGCGCTTAGGGTAGACCTAGCCAGAATTCCATACAACAGCTCTCTAGTTTTAAATATCACGGTATTTGCACGAATCGGATTAATAAGTCTGTATTTCTTCTATCAACGCCATATTTTCTTTCCTTCAGTAAATGTCTCAAATTGGCAATATGGCAAATTTGCTCAAAGCCCAGCTTGACCCAGCCCTTTCCTTGAATGTCATTCAACACACATTTTGGTGTGTCGCGTTGTTCGATTTGTGATAGTACAATTAAAAAGCGTCCTTCAAGGACCGCAGAAACGTTTGCGAAAGTCAACCTCATCCACCTCTTACATCGCACCCTTAAGCTTGCCTGGAGTGACTCCCAGCACGCCGGATGTAGTCGTTGTGCCTGATGGCAAGCTTGCGAGCTCTGGGCGAACGGATACCTGTTCCTGGGTTGCCTTTGCCACCTCCTTGCTCACACCCATGGACTTCAAAAATTGAACTGTTTGGGTGCGCTCTTGCTCCTTTCGTGCCTCGGTCCACTTTAATTCATCGGCCATGATGTCAAGGATACGAGGAAGCGCCTGTCTCGCCCCTTCGACATCAAGGAATGATAGGCGAGTACGACGCGAGATGACATCCTCGACCGTGCAAGCAGCCTCTGATTGGATAGCATAGCGAACCTCGTCTTCGATGATGGGGAAGGATGGGATAAGTCGGGCAGGAGCTGAGCTGGAGTTGGCGAGAATGGCCCAGGCGCGGTCGCCGTAGTTTCGGGACAGGTGGTAGGCGATATCGGCATCGATAGGGTAGACTTCCCTCAGTTGAGATGGCAGTGCGTGCGAGTAGCCGTGAGCGCCGATGACAGGGATTTTAGTGGTACGGCACACGCCGTTGGTGACGAATTTGGTGAGGTTGGCGCCGCTGATGTCGGGGAGAGTGTTGGTCTTTGGCTTGATTTTGAAGATATTCATGGCTTCATCTACTGTCTCCTCAGCCATGCATCGGTAGGTGGTCCATTTTCCACCAGCGCAGGTGAGAAGTCCAGATGCCGAGGAGGTAATAAGGTGGTTGCGAACAAGTGACTCAGTGTTCTTTGCGTTAGGGTCCTTGATCAGAGGGCGGATACCTGGTCATTGTTAATAACTTCCTACTAGGACCTTTGAAATAACATTACTCACCAGACCATGCGGCAAGAACATCAGCCCTTGTAAGGGCTGACTCTGGGGACAATAGCTTGCTGACTTCACTCAAAATAAAATCCACCTCTTCGGCCTGCGGGATGGGGTTCTTTTCAATCTCGCAAGGGCTGTCTGTTGTACCGGCCAGTGTGTGGCCCTCCCAGGGGAGGATGAAGATAACTCGGCCGTCCGATGATGCCTTCAAAAGACCCTTGTTGTTTGCACATAATGATTTGGGGAGCATAATGTGGACACCAGAAGCCGGTGCGACCATAGGCTTCCGTGAAGGGTCGTCCATTTGCTCAATAGCATCGGCAAAGGGGCCTGTAGCGTTGATGACACCCTTAGCCCGAACTGTGAACTCGCCGTTGCCTCCCTCTGTCGAAGCAGCCAAAGAGTCCTTTACTCTGACACCATTGATTTTTCCATCAGAGTCCTTTTGCAATCCCGTAACCTCAACATAGTTCAAAACGGTGGCTCCATAGAGCGATGCCGTCATGGCAAGGGAAACGTTCATCCTCGCGTCATTCTGCTGGCCGTCATAGTACACAATACCACCAACTAGGTTGTCGCGTCGGAGCATAGGAAACTCGGCCAGGGTCTTGTTCTTGCCCAGGAGAAACGAACGCTCAAGTCCCTGGGAGCCGGCAAGCAGATCGTAGGCAACAGTACCGGCAAAAAGATAGGGGGCCTGCCACCAGTGCTGCAGGGGCAGCACGATGGGTAATGAGTTTGATAGGTGAGGTGCGATGTTGAGGAAGGTTTTGCGTTCATGCAGAGCCTCCATGACTAACTGCAGTTGGGAATAGTCCAGGTTCAGGACGGCCTTTTCAAGGTACCGGACTCCACCGTGGACTAGCTTTGTGCTTTTGGAGCTAGTACCTGACGAAAAGTCGTCGCGCTCCACGAGTGCGACCTTGAGGCCACGGGTGACGGCATCGAGGGCGATACCCGTACCGGTAGCACCACCACCGATGATGAGCAAGTCGTACTCTTCTGAGTTGTCGGGTGATCCGTGCGAGCGAAGATCGGCGAGCTGCTGGGCTCGCGTCTTTGTGGCCTCGAAGGAGGGCGGCTGGATCTGTCCCTTTTGGTCGCGCTTAGGGGCAACGATGGGCATGCTGAAAGCATCCTTGCTCGCGTTGGATCGATAGATCAGGGCGCCTCCGGCGGCGACAGTGAGGACGGCGGCAGAGGCCACCGCTGGCCGTCTGAGACCCGAGAGTCTGGATGCCATGTTTGGCTGGACAAGGTGGTTTTGTCACAGGTCAATATAAAAAAAAGGGGGCTGCTGTTGGTTGTGCTGCGGATAGCGATAACTGGGTGAGGACGCGTGGTGGGAAGAAATAAGTTGACAGAGAAAAAAGAAGCTGAAGAAGATTGAAGAAGACGATAAAGAGTGAGTCCTTCTAGTCAGAGTAAATTCGAACAGATATACCGCAACCACCGCCAGAAGGAGAGATTGGCAGCGAATAAAGCCTGCGCGTTGCGGCCTCACTGGATTCGAATGATGCAGCCATGCGGCCCACAGTGACAACAAAGAAGCAAAAAACCCCACGCTATCACCGCGATTTTCACCTCGGGTCATCAAAAAGCGAGACACGCCCCACCGCCTCCTTTGTTAAATCCCTCCAATTGCCAACATGGCTGGCGCGGAAGGTTGGATCCCATAGAGAATGATGCACTCGATAGGGAACTCAAAGTGCAGTTTTCCATGACGGGCTACGGTAGATCAAACAAACGCCGCAGACACTAAGCAGGGCGGTTATGCACCTCGGTGTCAAAACACCGAGTTCTGCACCTCGGTGTCGGTAGCGTGGGCCGAGTTAGCGTCCTCCACATTTCATGCACCTCGGCCGAGGACACCGAGAGCCCCATCACCACCGCGGCGCTAGTCCTCCAAGGCCTGCCAAGGCGTCATGCCCAAGGCGTGTGCGCCGACAGGGATCCAGCAGCGTTGCAGAAAGCAAGGACGGCTGAGCAGTCTCGGCTTACGCTGTCAAGACGGCCATCCTCCCCTAATCGGACCGGCGCAACGGCTCAGGTGACAGTTCTCATGGGCAGGCAGCCGTGATAGGGACGCTTGGGAATCCCCTTCTGGTATAAGTTGCAACCGCATGCCACCAGCTCTCCGGACGTTACCAGCTACTTGGATCCAAGCTCCGTTGCATCCAATGCCGGATGCCACCTTTAGCGGCATGTGACCGCGCCATCCCTGGCTGCCGGCCCATCACATCAAGCCCTCTAAGCGAAGAGGCAGCCTTTAAGCTCTTTGCGTTGCAGCTAATCACCACAGCCGCTGCGACGGCGCGGCCACGTGAGACACGCAAAGGCCCACCATTGGCTATTTTGTGCCGATTATAGTCGATCGAAGCCGCAAGTGTCTTTTACTGACGATGCTTCGGTCCCCAAGCTTTGGCCTTGGGTGCATCCCGCATGCCAAATCTGGCCTTGTATTATCTACATTTCCAATCTTGGCAATGCCATGCATCTAGCATTGCGACCTAGCTAAATGCTATGCTTGAAATGGCGTGCATCCTTAATTGAAAAAAGGCGCCCTCTTGCTGCAAGTTTGACAGCTGTGCACTCGCCCTTCGTTCATCATACATTACATTTGCCATGCCGCCCACGCCGACTGGACAGTTTCCGGCCTCGGTGTGCCCCATTATTTCGACTTCGAGTTCGACGGGCGCCGGCCCTTCCGGAAGCAGTCAACTGACAGGTAGAAGGATTACAATGGAGCAATAAATCTCCACATGGTCTAAAAAAAAAGCCCAAAAAAGTCCAAAAAGCAATTTACCACAAATAATGAAGACGCGGCTTGCCTCAATCACGTTTGAATTGAACTTCGTAACTAGAACAGTAAATCATTTTCAACTAGTCATTCGGGCAAGGGTTGTACATCGATCCCACAGCGTTCCGTGTCTCCTTTGCAGTTCGATTGATTCTCTGGAACCCCCCATGTAATCAAAACTGTTCCTGTCTTTGAATTGGTCTTCCGTGTTTCCCAATCTTACCAACCCTGTCAACCAAGCTAAACCTCCGAGTGGTATTCCCGCTTGTAAGTGTTGGACCACACGCTCCGGCGGGGCTTCGTGAGCCGCTTGAGGCCAACCATCGGTGTGTTGATGGGGCTGTCGCCAGTGTAAATGAAAAGATCGTAGAGCAGTCCTCCGAAGGAGGTACCCAAGAATGGTGCGACCATTGGAATCTGAGAAAACGCATCAGTAAAAGTAACTTGCAAATCAAAGCAATTGGACATACCCAGAAGTAGTAGCCTCCAAACGACCACACCTCATGACCGTAACCGATCATGTATGAAACCAAGCGGGGGCCAAAGTCACGAGCCAAGTTAATCGCATAGCCAGTTTCCCAACCGAAGCAAGCACCAATGCCAAAGATGAGGAAGAACAAGCAGATTGGCAGCAGGGGTCCAGCTCCAATGTTGTTGTTATCCGTGAGGGCAAAAATAACAAACTGAAGAATGGTGCTAGCAATAAACTCGGAGAAGAACATGCCAGTGCGTGTCATGAATGCGGCTGGGTACGTGCAGAAGACGCCGGCAGAGGAAGTGTTTAAGCCAACAGTTCGGATGCCCGCGCCTCCCTCGTAGTTGTCGATGGCAGACTTGTAGTTGCCATATACGATTGCGGCTCCCGTCATGGCCCCCAGAAGCTGCCCAATAAAGTAGACGGGGAATTTTCGCCATGGCAGACCTCGGTACAAGCAGTTGGCGAGAGTCACGGCTGGGTTGATGTGGCCGCCAGATTTACCACCAACGTAGACTCCAAACATGACTCCGATGCTATAGGTCCAAACGTTAGCCAAGTTCGCCGTCATCTTTTTTCAATTGTTCCAATTGGACGTTGGATTGGCGTCTTACCCCCAGCCCCAAGAAATACTTTGGTAATCACCCTTGGTGCCCGAACTGAGGACGACTTGCGCAACGACGCCGTCTCCAAAGAGAATCAGGACCATTGTCCCCAGGAATTCTGAAAACCCATCCTGGCAAATCTCTCGCACTCTGCTCCAAGCCGGCTGCTCCGGTTCATCCACGGTAAGCGGCGGAACAGACTCGCTCGAGAGCTCTTCGTGCTCAGGTCCTTTGGAGCTTCCCATCTCGAGATTGTGAACTCGAGTCGACTTTTCAATAGATGGATCCGACATTTGAAGCTGCAGAGCACAAAATTGAAGTCGAGGAGATTGGGTGTGGCGTGATACAGAACACAAAACGGGGATCATGGGACATTTATGCTCTGAGTGGCAACGATGCCGTCGCCCATGCTACAATGGCAGATGAGGGGCTTCCAAGAGGCACCCGTCAGGGCCTACGCTGTCTTACGGTACTCCTCCACGGTTTCATTCTCCCACCGGCAACGGGATTTGCCCCCCAGACCGGATCTGGGCAGGAACAAGCCTAGATTTGTCCGAGGCAAATTTCTCTGCAACGTCCAGGACATCGAACCATCCAACGGAGAGAGGGGGGAAACGCTCTTCGGCGATGCATCCTCGGTGTGCGGCACCGAACAAGATATACCTGGGACGGGCTTCTCGGTGTTGCTCGCAACAGAGAGAGATGTCAGAGGAACATTGCTTGTTCCAAGTTCTCGCACGCCCCCCTCGAGCTGACCCCCGGATTCCCCCCAGGCAAGGACTGAGTAAGCACGGGGCAGCGGAAGGGTGCCAATACTGGTAAGAGTCCACGTGGAAGTCATGAACTCTGCATTTATCCGGATGGTCGGTCGCGAATGGGCTCGACATGAACCATTGGCGATGCAACTCGGTGTGAGCTCGCCGAATTTCATAGGACATTACCGAAGAACACGGAGTGTGCTCTGCGGCCGTTGCAAGGCCTGGCAGCCTCCACTGAGGTAAAAACGCAGGTCTCCAGGGGCCTGGACTGAGCCATTACAACCATGTAGGATGGCAACCCCACAATCCGGGGTTGGGGTCATTGGCTGAGCTGGGGTTTGTACTCCGAGCTGCACCCCGCGAAGGCAACCTTAGCCGACGAGAAGCTGCCTTCACATGAAGAGTACAAATAATATGAGTGTCCAATTGTTAGCCATCCAGCTCGGCTTCTACATTCTCACGATTGCCTCTCCTCTCCCTCTTCATCCTTGAATTGTCTTGACCAATTTTTGCACATCCTGTCTCGTCTAAAATTCTCCCGTATCCCGTCCCGTCTGGCAGCGCTCTTCACAATGCCTTCCGCAAACGGGCCCTCGACCGTCAGCTTCATCGGCGCCATTGACCAAGGCACCACGAGCACGCGGTTTTTGATTTTCGACCCGAGCGGGCAGGTCATTGCCACTCACCAGCTCGAGTTCAAGCAGATTTATCCCCATCCTGGGTGAGTCGAAGCTCCATGCGCCGCCTTTTTCGCACGCTTCAATTGCTAACTGCTTGTTTGCGCATAGATGGCATGAGCATGACCCCGAGGAGCTCATCAGCTCGGTAGAGAGCTGCATTGACGGCGCGGTTGCGGAGTTCGAGACCCAAGGTCACTCTCGCGAGCAGATCCGGGCTATCGGTATCACAAACCAAAGAGAAACCACCGTGGTCTGGGACAAGACCACCGGCAAAGCTCTACACAACGCCATTGTCTGGACCGACACACGGTCGAAAGACCTTGTGCGACGGCTCAAGCACCGACTCGGCGCCAGCGAGCTCACCTCCCGATGTGGCCTCCCCCTCTCTACATATCCTTCCGCCAGCAAGCTCCTATGGCTGCTAGAAAACATTCCCGAGGTCAAGGACGCCTACGAGCGGGGTGTGCTAGCCTTTGGCACCGTTGACACCTGGCTTACATACAAGCTCAATGGCGGAGTGGACCGCGACATCTACGTCTCCGATCCCTCCAATGCGTCGCGAACCATGTTCATGAACCTGGAGACGCTAGATTACGACGAGGACCTCATCGATTGGTTCCGCATTGATCGCAGCAAGATTAAGCTCCCCAAGATCGTGCGCTCCTCTGACAACAAGGCCTACGGCTCGCTGGCGACCACGGCGCTCAAGGGCACCAAGATCACCGGCTGCCTGGGTGACCAATCTGCTGCCCTTGTCGGCCAGAAGGGCTTCACGCCCGGCATGGCCAAGAACACATACGGAACCGGCTGCTTCCTGCTATACAACATTGGAGAGAAGCCCGCCATCTCCACACACGGCCTGCTCACAACTGTCGCATACGACTTTGGCGAGGGCCAGACCATGTACGCCCTCGAGGGCAGCATCGCTGTGGCTGGATCCAGCGTCAAGTTCCTCGTCGACAACTTTGGCTTCATGGAGTCGTCATCCAAGCTGAGCGCGCTCGCCGAGACGGTCGAGGACAACGGCGGATGCACCTTTGTCACAGCCTTCAGCGGCCTCTTCGCCCCCTACTGGATCGACGACGCCCGAGGAACAATCTTCGGCATCACTGCTTACACGCAGCGCGGACACATTGCGCGAGCCACGCTCGAGGCCACATGCTTCCAGACCAAGGCGATTCTGGACGCCATGAAGAAGGACAGCGGGCACTCCCTAACCGAGCTCGCCGTGGACGGTGGCATGTGCAACTCGGATCTTATCATGCAGGTACGTTTTTTACTGGAGCCGGACCCTGAAGCGTCGTGGCGCGAAGCTAATGTCCCCTTGTTAGACCCAATCCGATCTCATCGGTATCCCTGTCAACCGGCCTGCCATGCGCGAAACGACAGCCCTGGGCGCCGCCATCGCCGCAGGCTTCGGCGTGGGGGTCTGGAAGGATTTCGACGAGCTGGCGCACGTGAACACGGAGGGCCGAACGATTTTCAAGCCGAGCATCAGTACCGAGGATGCGTCGAGCCGGTTCAGCCAGTGGGAGAAGGCGGTGCAGATGAGCAGGGGCTGGGCTAGCTAGATAAATAGGATATTTGATGATGATTGACGGGGGGGAAATTTCTTGATGTTTTAGCACGTCTTGGTATTTTGTTTTGTTTCGTCCCTTTTTTTTTTTTTTTTAGGTTGGTTAGCTACCCTAGTGTGGATATCCAGTTTGGGTCCGTCTCGCGACGATCTCTGTGGTAGCGCAGTCTTAAAGCACAGCTTGCCATTGAAGGCAGAAGAAGACATTCCCAATTGAACGGAACAAGTGACATGCTTCCTCGTATCTTAAACCGGCCGGCTCCCGAGGGATTAATTCTCTTTCTCTTGTTTAATTACGTACATCCACGCCATCAGCTTACGGAGCCGCTGCGGACTTCGCCGGAGCCGTAGCAGCAGCAGAAGCAACGAACGATGAGCGAGCCGGCTGCCAAGGGTTTTATCCGGGGATAAGCAGTAGCGGTAGCGTCGCGGTAGCGGCAACCAAGCAACGCACCAGCAAGTGGGGATCGGGTTCTAGTTTTTACCTGCCCTTTGCAGGCCTTCAATTCCGGCCTCGCCCCTCGCCTGGATGTCACGTCACCCAACCACCCTCCAGTCTGAGCGGGCTTGAGCAGGCTCTAGCTGCGGAGAAGGCACGTTTCCAGAGGCACATCAGGAAGGTAGCCTCCCGGTCAAGCGAGCGTTCCGAGCCCACACCGAGGCTGTCTCCATCGAGCTGTGTGTATCTATCTGATGTGTCTTCTCTCCCCAGATTTTCCCCACAGCCGTGTGTCAAGTTTCTGTCAAGTTTCTCCAGAGATTTTCATCAATCTTGCTGCTTCTAGCGTGCCTTCGAGACGATCAGTTCGTCGAGTGTAAGTAAGGGAAAATGTGGAGTTCCCGCGACGCCGGGCCAGACATGACGGCGCCCAGCGCACCACCACCGCCGCCGGACGAGGAAGTCAATTCGGCCTTTAGCCACGACGATGCATCCAGCGGAGAGGACGCTGGCACCGTCGGGTCGGGCAGCGCCCCGAGGAAGCGCAGGCGGGAGAGATACCAGAAGACTTCGTGAGAACATCCCCGGCCCCCTCGCCTATTTCCTGGCTTCTATATGCATGACACGTCAACTGACCGTTGCAAGCTGCGAGTTGTGCAAGGCCCGCAAGGTGAAATGCGATCGCGCCGAACCTGCATGCTCATGGTGCGCGCGACACAACCGCGCATGCGTCTACCTGGACAGGCAAAAAGTCGGCGCACGCCCCGGCGCCAATGTTGAGCTCGAGGCCAAAGTCAACCGCATCGATGCGCTCTTGCAGGCCCTCGGGCGCCGCGTAGAGGCTCACATAGCGGGCGACCACGCTGCCACGCAGCAGCTGTCGCCTTCCATCAGCAACCACAGCCCGGCGCATATCGACGGGTTTCCGCAAAACGAGACCCGGCTTAGTCAACGTAGTCTCCCGCCGGCCGCGCCAACATCGCAGCCAAGATCACAAATGTTTCAGAACCCCCTGTGGCAGGTGGACAGCGGCCATGACAGGCAAGCCCAAACAAGTGCTCCTGGGCAAATGGCCATTTTAGTAAACGATACTTCCAATTTTCCCAATGCACACCAAGAGTTGTCCGGGCCGTCTACCTCGTTGTCAATAAGAACGTCAGACCCAGATCTCCCA
This sequence comes from Calonectria hongkongensis, assembly GCA_017140755.1. Lineage (NCBI taxonomy): Eukaryota > Fungi > Ascomycota > Sordariomycetes > Hypocreales > Nectriaceae > Calonectria > Calonectria hongkongensis. Next base: position 1,411,124 of record JAACJA010000014.1, read on the forward strand.
CCTCACTACATGATATACACCCTCGTCGACTTATACTTTAAGCACTGCAACACGTGGTGCCCTATTCTTGACCGAAAGACAACCTTCGAAAGCCTATTTGGGCCGGCATCTTTGCAGGAAGAGGAGCAGGTTTTGATGTATGCCATAATAGCTACAACATTGAGGTTCTTAAAAGACCCCCGGCTCGCGCCCGAACTCAAAGCCCATTACCACAGAGTCTGTCGGCACAGAGTTCAAATCTACTCAATGGAACATGTCAGCATTCCGGCACTTACAGCTCTCGTCATTGTGACGTTGGATGAACTAGGCACGTCGAACGGCCCTCGGGGGTGGAACCTCCTCTCTCTTCTCGTTCAAAACGTGAGACAGCTCGAACTTTGCAAAGAAACGAGCGTGTACCTAAAAGCAGAGGCTCAAGAAATTCCAACCACAGGGTCAATACGCAGAGTCACGGTTGGCGAACCGGAATCCTGGATCGAGGACGAAGGGCGCAGGCGGCTCTGCTGGGTTGTATATCTCCTAGATCGATATGCGACCGTCGCCACGACAACGTTTGACTTTATGTTTGACGACATGAAGATGAAGAGGATTCTTCCCTGTTCATACGACAACTTCTCCAGGAACATCCCTGTGGAGACTTCGTCCACTCCGTCTTACACGAACTCGCACGACCCAACGGAATACATCATCGCGAAGCCCGAAAACCTGGGAAGCTTCTCGTATCACTGCTTAATTATGCGAATATTGAGCAAAGTACACAATTTCCTCAAAAGTCCAGTTGATATTACCTCATCGGCCGACATGGCGAGTTGGCGCAACACGTACAGGACTCTCGATGGTGCGCTGAACGACTGGCTTCAAAACCTACCAAGCGAATACAGCAAAATATCGGCGCTGTGCCACTCAGACCCAGCCAGCCGCGTGGCAAACTGGTTCATGCTTCACAGCGCGTACGTAACATGTGTTGTCCGTTTGCACTCGTCGGCCGCATATCCAGCCGTGCGATCTCACATCTTCGTTCCATCCCATTACGCGATGCAAAAGTGCTTGTCGGCCGTGCAGAGCCTTGGCGACATTGCACAGGACGTGCTCGAGGCCAACGGCTTGGACCTCCTAGGCCCACCATTCGCCTTCGCCCTATGGGTGGCTGCCAGGTTGTTGCTAGTTCACGCAGCGACGGTTGGGTCTCTGGATCCCAGAATAGGCTTCTTCATCGACACCTTGCGGCATGTCGGGCAGCACTGGGAGGTAGCCAACAACTACGCAAAGATTCTCGACCGCGTGGTGCAGCGGGACCGTCAAAGCGGCATGAGTTTCTCGTCCATGAGGAGGTATGTGTGTGTATCTGATTTGTGGATATTTTCAGTGTTTTGCGGGATGCGATGGGCTAACACACTAGTGATCAGGAGCGCCTATGACTTGGTCACCCTAACTTCTACCAACCGGAGGAACGGCGTGGAGCAGACGTCGACCCAGGTAACGTCGCTGAGCGAGCTGGACAACATCGACGTGTTTGATTTTTTCAACTACCCCAAGGTTGCAAAGTCGGTTGCGGCGTCGTCGAGCGGGCAGATCAACATCCTGCAGACGCAACCCACACCAAGCAGCAACGAAATGAGCGGGGACGCGACAAGAATAAACGGTGTGCTCAACCTGGAGCCTGACTGGCTGGGTTTTGGCACATCATTCAGCTAATAAGTGCCGAAGTGTGATATAATAATAAAGTACACACGGGATGCTCCGTACGCACAGCAACATCCAGGTCCCAGACATTGCCTTGGGCCAGGGACACGCAATTCGATCCACTTTGCACCACACTATCAGCCAACGAGACGGTCCCGATCCATGACGAGGCCAAGCCCACCAACCGCCGGGTAGCCGAAGCCGGGGAATGGAGCCTGGGTCTACGTAACATGGTGAGAGCATGCGTAAGACGATCGATCCTGTGAGAAAGCAGATTTAAATCGGCCTGCATTTCGGACGCTTTTCTCACCCTCTTTGATTCTTCATCCACACCAACTCAATCGTCCGACTGTCGTTATCGTTACACACAGCTACTTAATACACACTTATATCCAACCAACCAAACCAACCTCATCGCCAAAATGAAGTTCTCCGCTGCCGTCTTCACTTCCATCCTCGTCGCCGCCGCTCAGGTATGTTTTTTTTTGCACGACAGTTCGATGGCGTTATATCACGCCAGCGATAAAAAAAAATTAAAAAAAAAAAAAACAACAAAAAAACAAGATTGACTAACTGTCTCACCAGGCCGCCGACACCACCACTGCTGCTGCCGACTACACCTACACTGGTGCCGCCGCCTCCCAGCGAGCCTACGCTTCTTCCCAGCAGGCTGAGGCCAACGCTCGATACAGCAGCGCCGCCGCCTACATCTCCAGCTACGCTGCCTCTATCGCTGCTGCCGCCACCGCCTCCGGTGCTGCTACTGCTGCTGTCCCTACCACTGTCGCCACCGTTCCCACCTCTGCTGCCTCTGGCTCTGCCAGTGCTGCCACCGGCTCCAGCGCCTCTGGCTCCAGCGCTTCCTCTGACAGCACCGAGACCTCTGCCGCTGACAGCTCTGCCACCGGCACCGCCTCCAGCGCTGCGGCCTCCAGCACCAGCGACGGCGCCGGCTCCATGCCCACTGCCGCCATCGCCATGGGCGCCCTCATGGGTGGTGCCGCCATGCTTGCCAACCTGTAAATACGAAATGTGTCGAATGATACGAGTTGTCTGGGGAGGGGAGGCCCTCTCTCTGCTTCGTGTTAGACAAACGCGCGTCCACTTCCCCACAAGGCTGGATTTTTAACCCAAAAAGACAAAAGAATATTTGTGGAGTCGGGAGCTGAGTTGAGACGGAAATGTTTATCCAAATAATAATATGTAATTATCAAAGAGTTCATAGCCAAAGCACAGCGAATAGCGTCAAGAAGCGTTGATATTCCATATTGCCACCAGAAAAAGTTGTCCGTTTGTCGTCTGTTCTGTTGTTGCTATATCCGATCCGATAACGATATGCCGTGCGATTTGTTGATGAAAACGAAATTGTCGTAATTTTGGACCTAAAAATAGGTGTGCTCGTCATGCTATTCTGCATCTGACTTTTTTTTAAGCCAGGGGTGCTTTTGGTGAGGGGGAATTACGTGGTCAGCAGCTACCCTAGAGACCATTGGCGCAGAGGATTTTGGGGGCATTTTGAAGGAGTGAGCGACTAGTCATTTGCTTTCAGTCGGTCATTTCCTTTTTCTGAAAAGCTGAAACAAAGAGATGATAAAAAATGTAAATGATGCTCACAGCCCTCCTCAATGTATCCCTCCATGATGCAACTTGCGTTGCTGCGTTGAAGAATTGTGGTCAGCCACCACCTTCAAATGAGTGATCTTCAAATACGGTGCTTCGCCGCGCACTACCCTACTGATCCTTGGAGTATACGAGTTTGCGAGTCGGCTTTAGCCGTCTCACTCAGCAAGCAACTCTTCACTGATGAATAATATTTTATTAATCCATTTTAATTACTATGGGCTAAGGTTATTGAATTGGATTATTACATAGTTCTGCAAGGACGAGGCGGTGACTTGTGGCAGATGGTCTGTGTTGTAGTGGTAGTATTGTCTTCATCTGCCCCTCAGCTCCCTGTACTTTTGCATCCCCACCACTTGATCAGAGCTCTTCACGGGGGGCCCACTAACTGCTGCTTGAGGCTCAACCAAAGGGGCACGACTGCTGCTCATCCATCGAAACCCAATCGTGTCGCCTTGGGCTTCGCTCGCTGATCGACAGAGCCGTTCCCTGAGGTGATGCTCGACTCGCGTAGCGTTGTGGACGCCTAGTAGCCCACTTGCCGCTTCGGGCCAGCGCTGCATTCGCGTCCTTCTGGGCCCAAAGGCCCTCGAGCAACTCTGACCACCCCAAAGGGACAAAAGGATGGAGAGAGTGCCAATGCGTGCTGACGTAGGCAATCGCCATGCCCACAGCCCGGAACACGGCGCCCTGTGTCCGGACGAGTAGCACGCTGTCAGGGCCGCGGCATCCAGTAAAATGGATAAAATGGTGGAGTGCGCCAAGTGCAGTTGGCCGATACGAAAGCGAAGACAGGCCAACCCCACACTCTTGAAAATCCTTCGCCCCCCTTTTCCTGTGTACGCTGTCTCGTCTCTCCACACTTTTACAATCACAGTCAGTCATGTCATGTCACTTGATCCTGGTCCGCGAATTTAAGCTGTTGGGTTGTTTGTTGTGTGCGTAAAGAATATGTCATTTTGATTTGGTTTGTATTACTTTGTTTCATTAACTTCGCTTCTCGGGAATAAACACGCTGCTGCTAGTCATCCTATCTGGCTAGACCACTACAGCTTGTGCTTGACCCAGTAAGCCTGGGGGTTGCACCATCCCTGCAGACCAACCTCACCCCAGTCCATGCCGATGCCACTGTGCTTGTGTCCGCCAAAGGGCACGTTGGGTGCGAGCTCGAAGTGAGTGTTGACCCAGATGCTGCCGGCCTCGAGCTGCACGCACATGCGCTTGGCGCGCTCGACATCCTTGCTCCAGATGGACGCGCCCAGACCGAGCTCAGAGGCGTTGGCGCGGCGGATCACGTCGGCCTCGTCGCTCCACTTCATGACTGGCACAATGGGGCCGAAGGGCTCCTCGACGACGATCTGCGAGTCCTCAGGGGGGTTGTCGACGATGACGGGGGGCACGTAGTAGCCCTTGCCCGTGGGGATGTCGGAGCTGCCCAGCGCCGTCTTCCAGCCCTTCTCGTCAATCTGCTTGTACAGCTTCTGCAGCTTCTCGTACTGCATGCTGTTCTGGATGGGGCCGAAGAAGGCCTCGGCGTCGGTGTTGTCGCCCGTCTTGAGCGCCTTGACGAAGTCGACGAGCGCCGCGAGGAACTTGTCGTAGATGTTCTCATGCACGTAAATGCGTTTAATGTTCATGCAGATCTGACCGCCGTGGACAAAGGTGAGGAATCCAACCTAGACAGGGGGGGTCAGCACATGCACTGCGCATGGGTGGCGAAACGGTTAGATGTGGCTTACCTTGGCAACCACATTCTCGATATCAACGTCGTCGCACACAATGGCGGCGTCGTTTCCACCGAGCTCGAGAGTGACGCGCTTGAGGGTAGCGGCGCATGAGGCCATAATCTTCTTGCCCGTCTCAGTAGAGCCGGTGAAGCTGACCTTGGCCACGTCAGGGTGAGTGGTCAGCTTGGGGCCGAGGTCGTCGAGACCGCTGAGGGCCTGGAAAACACCGGGAGGGAAGATCTTGGCACCCAGCTCGGCCAGCTTGAGGGCGGAGTAGGGGGAGAAGGGCGAGGGCTTCCAGATGAAGGTGTTACCAGCGAGGAGAGCGCACAGCATCTTGCCAATGCCGAGGGTGAGGGGGAAGTTCCATGGAACGATACCGACACCGACACCGAGGGGAACGTATCGCACAATGGCGGTGCGCTGTGAGTCAATTGGTTAGTTTTTTCTCTTCGAAACAAAACTGAAGCTATTCGCGGGGTCAATTGGGGGTGTGGTGTTGCACATACCTCCTCATCGTCAACGGGCTTCTCCTCCTTCAGGCGCAGCTGGGGGATTCCGCGGGCCAGGCCCATGACAAGGTACATCTCGAAACCACCGGCCTGAGGAGGCTTTCCAACCTCGAGGCCGAGCAGCTTGACGAGCTCTGGTGTGTTGGCCTCAATGGCATCGGCGAACTTGTTGAGGTACTCTGCGCGCTCGTCCTGAGTCAGGTCGCGCCAGGCAGGGAAAGCAGCCTTGGCAGCGGCCACGGCGCGGTCGACATCCTCCTGGGTAGAGACGGGAGCCTCCCAGAGGGGCTCCTCGGTGCTGGGGTTGATTGCGCGGTGCGTCTCGGGCGTCGAGGTCAACTCATTGTTGATGACGTTGTGGAAGGACTGCGAGGGGAGGAGCAGTATATGTTAGCATCGTGTACGTGTACATTGGCGAGAACCCGTGGTATAGCTGTCGAGTTATGCGGGAGATGGAGCAACCGGAAACTTACGTCAAGGGTAATGGTCAAATCGGCCATGATGGGCGAGGGGTAGATGTGCTGTGAAACTATGAGCTTGACGAACAGGATGATGAGCTTCAAGGCCCGTTACACACGTACAGCTGCGGGGATGTGTGGGAAACAAGGAGTCGAATGGCAACGAAGAATGGCTCAATCGGCAAGGAAGGTTTTCTCTTATGAAGAGCTACCGCATGTAGGTGAAATGTGAGATATTATCGGCTTACAAAGGTATTCCAGGGAGCCGGAACTTGTCTTGGCTGAATCCTCCTCCCCATCATGCAGGGGAATGTGTCGAGGGACCAACAGACGTCCATTTGCTGCGGAGCTCTGGCCGGGAATTGGGGATAGCTCATGGTCCCTTGCCCAGATTCGGTGTCGCAGACGATACAAGCTTGCCAGCCAAAGCGGGGGCGGGCAGAGAATCAAGCATAGTCCCTATGCGAGAGTCTCAGTGGCCCGTGGGCGCATTGGATTGAGTTTGCATAACGAGACCAATAAGTGTGCCACGTTACGACGCCGTCGAGGCTGGCCCCCCCCGGTCGGCGCGGGCTCGGCTGCTCAGACCATGGCCCCATAACTTGCCACCAACAGTATTCCGGCCGAAGCTCATTCGGCACGCGGGAATAGCCGTAGTAGTGCACGCGCACACCGCCCCAAAGAGGCATGTCGCCGCTGTCCGTTGCTGGTTGCTGCTCCATAACTTGAGTTACATACTTGTGCCATCTTGTCTTTGTGGGTGGCTCTGCCTGTTGGCCTCTTGTCTCTTGTCTCTCTCTCTCTAGCTGGCGCAAGCCAAGACATGGCAAGGCTGCTCCTCGCACGCTCGCTCACTCGCCTCAACTTCAGGCCTAGTTTGACCCAGCCACGTGTAACTGGCACCATGTCTGCATCTTTCCCATTCTAAATTTACCCAATCCCAATTCCCAACGCTCCGGTTTATGTTTCATGCATGTCAAGTCCTTTTTGACGTTGGTCTGTTCGCCAGAGGACCGTTTTACCGCACGTGCATCTGCCGGGGCACCGTTGTCCAAAAAAGCCCGTTGAAAGAGAGAGAAAAACCCCGTTGCTTGAAGAAGAAAAAAAAAAGCAATTCTAATTATCCCGTCACCACGCCACTCTCTCCCATGTTACCTTCGCTGGGGAGAATGCAGAAACACGGCACCACTTAATTCCCCACTGCAAGGGGCAACCCAGACGGTGGAACGGGCATAACCCCCATAATACCCCTACCAATGGGCCGGTCGCAACGGCTGCTCGCCTCTCGGCCCGGCCAGGTCGGACCCCGTCGACGTTGTAGAAAAAGCAACGGCGGCCTGTCGGAGGGCTGTCAGCTCTGCCAGACTGGCCAGAATCAACGTGATTCCCATATCGTTTTTTTCTTTTTTTCTATCTAATATGGATACTGCTTCGCTCCCCCCGGGCAATGATTTGCATGTCTACTACATGTACTGTAACAGCAAAATGCGAAAGGAGGGTCCAGCCGTTGAAGAAGGCGCTTGCTGTCCTGCAGACTGCCGCTCGCTCCTATAGCATACGTGCAATACAAGTAATGCCCGGTCCCAGGGCTCCTGGCCCTGAGCAGTTGTCGATCTACCGAGATTCGTAACGGCCCTCTGTCTCATAATGCGTCTAATTCCCATCCCATGTTCGAATTGTCCTTTCTCAGCATAGAACCGCACCCTGCGAGGGTATTGACGAAACCGACCCCTTGGCTCCTGGACCGTCCAAGTTAGGCTTGGTGGCAACTCCTCGCCACTCTCAAAGTGACTCGATCTCGACTGACGAAGCGGGTACTCTGCACCCATCTGGAAACACAGCCCGCACCCTGGCCGTTGTAATTGCCGGACGTTTTTATTATCGCCAGGCCCAACTACCCATCTCGCCCGTTTTTATTGCCCCTGAAGTAAGGAGACTTTTCGACTACCGGCTGCCGTTCGTTACCCCATATACCGCCCGTGCTTCCGGGAAAGCGCCACACCCGTTTTGTTGCGTTTCTTCCTTCATGGGTCTTTGGCAAGTTGGGATGAGATAAAAACTTCCGCGTCCTCCCCCCATCACACACACAACCACCTTGTTCGGAGACTCGGAGTGTTCAACCATCGCCAAACTTCCGCCAACATGGGTGCTTCGTCGGCACTTGTCGAAACATGGAGTCTCTATGGTGTGGGCTCCCTCATCATCTTCGCTAGAGTTTTCGTTCGATGGAGGTCGATTGGCTTTCGAGGCTTCAAGCCCGACGACTACATCATCTTCCTATCATGGGTAGGTTGGCATCGTATTTCGTATCGCTGTCGTGGATGTGTTTTTCGCTAACTTAGAATCTCTTTTAGGCAACGTACACAGTCATGACGGTCGCTGCCCACATCGTCGGAGGTCTAGGAGATCTACACGCACTAACGCTGGCGCAACGCAAAGCCTTAACCGATTCGCAAGCCAAATCATACATTTACGGCACACAATGGTTTTGCGCCGGTGTTGCGACATACAATCTTTTCATTTGGACCCTTAAACTCAACATGCTCTTCCTCTACCAGCGAGTCGTCAGAGGCCTCTGGGTGGAGAAGTACATCAAGCCCGTCATGATACTCGTCGGCGTGACATATGTCGCCGTGAACCTCATTCTTTTCACCGCGTGCCGTCCTTATAACCGCATGTGGATTGTCTACCCCGACCAAGGACGTAAGTCTTGACCATCTTGCTGATCTCGAGAACTTGGAAAATAACCAGCCCTCAAACAGCCTACTGCAAGCCGCAGTCGACCCTTAACATGGTCCCTCCTCTCATCATGAATGTCATTACCGATGTCTGCATTATGCTCATTCCAGCACCCGTCATTCTTCCATTGAAGACGACTCCCTTGAAGCGAATTGGTCTACTGTTTCTCTTTGGCGCGGGTATCTTTGTCATGATTGCAGCTATTCTACGAGTGACAATGGTGCTTGTGGTACGTCACCCCCGCCTGCGCCCCAATTTGGGATTTGGTTCTCACACTACTGTTTAGGAAGGAAATGGTGCTACAGCTGCCATTTGGTCTTGCCGAGAGGATTTCGTGGCCATCGTTATCGGTCAAGCCATTCTCATCCGCCCCATGTTCAGACGTCGATTTTGGTCCGGAAACTACGACGGAACCACCGAGGGCTACTCGTCTGGCCCCTCAAAACAGCACAGCGGCCACATGCACGGATCGTATGAGCTGAACAGTGGCGTTAAGCGAAGCCAAAAGAGCAGGAACAAGGATCCATTCAGCGTGACGGCTGTAATGGGCACAGTCAACGAAGGAAGCGATAACGGCTCGACGGAGAGGATTATTGACAAGTCCTCCGGCCGGCCCGGTGAGACGATGCATACAGTCCGCGAGCACTCATCCAGCTCGACTATGGATCTGGAGAAAAATGGATCCATGGACAGCCAAAGGATGGTGATCCATGTCAACAAACAGATCCGGGTGGAAAACGAGGAGGCGGATGTGGGTGCCGACTATCTGCACAGTCCGAAGGATGGCTTACAATTCTCGAACAACACGAAATGCTGGAACGTGGAGAGAAAATACACCAGAAACTAACTAACTGATGGCTACGATTGTTTTTCATAGATTTTAGAGCGACACCAAAATTAATAGATAATATCATGCATACTCAATATCTCACGAACCAACGAGTTGCAGGATAGGAATAAAAAATACAAAAAGAGAGAAAAATGGATACAACCACGCTGCCAATGAACAGACTAATGCGCAATTGCCGTAACTGCCGGTGACCTATGGAACTAACTCCCCGCTTACCAACGTCGTCTAGAGGACTCATGGATACGGCCACTAGGATTGCGGTAGGATTGCGGCTGGATTGCAGATTTACCCCAGTCAATCGAAGGAGCAAGAGATGCTCCACCTTGAAAAAGGCAGTGAGCAACAGAGTTCCTTGGCGAGAAAAAATCTACTAGCAGCACTAGGATGCGTTTCCCGTGCAGATCTACAAATCTACGTCGCAACCGAGCAATCCTTTAGTAATACCCTTTTTGGCAGATGCCACCATATGAAACGCGTTAAAGATCCACACATCATGCGAAAATAGTTTTTTTGGGCAGGTGTCAATTTTTCTGCTGGCCCCCAGCCTTTTCGCTGATCTTTTCCCTTATCGATGACCGGGTATCCATTCCGAAATTGGAGTATTTTCCAAGCCTAGCGCGACCATAGACGCGAATATTATACGCGTTTCTACCGTTTCTTGGTCAAAGTTCAGGTGTTGGGCATGTGAAACTGCTAACATTTTCGGCTAATCCTTCAAACAGCACATCTTATCCTCTTGGCGACCCAATCTCCGTGCTAAGGGTATCGCGACGCAAGAGCGGAGATGTGTTTTAGCGCTGCCAAGTGGTGGTGAGAATTTCCAAGAGATCGGATGAACGCCTGGTGGGTCGATCGTATGACAGAACGCACATACAAATGGAGTGCATACAACGGTGGGACGTCTTTTATTAATAGGGTCGATGAGTGGACGCAGGAGACCGCATGATGTTACCTATAGCAGCGAAAGAGGGGAGTCACGTCTCAGATTTTGCGCCCGGCTGAACAACACAATCCAAGGGTTTGGGAATACATGCCTATGGAGGAACGTGAGACTTTGCGACTGCAGCAGTTTAGGAGCAATCCTTCTCGGGCCGCCCTTTGTCTATTGGCTACCTTGGTTCCATATTTAGAGTAACGGTTGAAACCGCAAGCTACTAACAAGGGATAACAAAGGACAATACTTGCCTTTCATTCTAGGGACCTCCATTACGCGGCCTTTGGTTATTCCGAAAACGGTTGTGTTACGAGAAAAGGCCTGTACGTAAGCTTTCGTACCCTAGAGATCTGGGGCTAGATACGAAAAAACAGAGCTTGGCGTTTCGTCGATGTGAGACGTGTGAAAAATTATAGAGTTTTAAGAAACGAGCTACGCCCAGAGTAGTCAATAACGTACAATGCATTAGATCAGGGGAGATGTTTTACTACTACTTGTTGAAATCTAATGGAGTCAACTAAGGGACATGATTGGATGCGAAGGAAATCGCCCACCACAGAAAATGACTAACTCTTCTAACTAATTGTTAGAAAGAGTGAGGCGTGGTAGCAACGCTAAGCGGCCGGTTAATATAAAGCTTAAAACAAATAGCCGGAACTTTGATCAGATGGAGCCTTAAAACTTAATCAACATCATGATTTAATTAAAGTGAAGCGGGTAAACCTACTGTGGATGCGGACTCTTCAAATGCCGTGACGTGCGAGGCTGGCTGGTCAATCGTCTTTAAGCACATGACTGGAATTCCTCTTTTGGAGCTGTGGTTCGATTCCCCGTGCGGCGATAACCAAATGGAAGGAAATGTAAGGAATGAATTATTTACAAAGCCTTTCATTCTTTTTCATTATTCTTCTTCTGCCTATTTCGTGCTGAGTTGTGGATATTGTTCACCTGAATTCACAAACTAGACAAATATTTGTTCTTGACCCCGCTTGCAGTGTCATTCCAAGAGAACAATATAGCGACTGAGGTCATACATCTATTGTAAGAACCTGCACTTTCCATTGTATTCCCCATGAATCAGCATGAAAGCAATGCTCGTGACTACCGGCGTGGATTACAACTGTTGAGATGGAATGTGAGCGTTGCGGGAACCAATTCATTCCTAAATACCTATACAGCATAATCCTGGAGCTTCTAAACAGAATTGAATTGTCTACATGGGTGAATGATGTGCAGAAATTTGAGATGGAATCGAAACAACCATTCTCATTTTGCACAAACTGTCCCTCAAAGCCCAACCATTAATTTCCACAACATGCCAGGTATCCAAAAGAATATTCAAATAATGCTTCAGGAAGTCAGATCTTCGCTTAGACTCGCAGAAGAGAGCTCATATCTCTAGGTTTAACGAGCAGGTTTATGCTGTGGAGCATTTTTGATGCTTGGCCGAAGGAGCATCTAAAAGAAATGCAGATCCTGGTCAAGGATGTTGTGGCGGAATTTAAAAATGATATCATGCTGGTTTCAAATGACCAAACGCTTGTTGCCAAAGCAAGATCGTTGCAACAAGTTTGTGATGTAACGATTAGCACCACTGGTTGGTTCACTTGAGGTTTGACGAATATACAGACCATGTATCTTCAGAGATAAGAAGAAGTGCTATCCTAATCATAGTCCAAGTATATATCTCCGCTTTCTTCCATCTTGGTTGGTAGAAAATATTTGTATCTCCCCCACTGGTCTGCCCTGATGTGCCATGCACTAGGAATCATCTTGAAGCCGACCTTCATAAAACCATGAGGGACAAAACGCTCACTTTGAACCTCAATCGTCTCCCCGGAACGGTGACGCCGTGTATTTCTGCTGTCAAGAAGCCATACCCATGCACCGTCGCCTGCCCGCATTTGCTCCTGTAACCCCTCTAGCGTTTCCATATGACGAGGAACTGGCGGGAGTTTGAAGAGCACCTGAAGAGATGCCAAGCTCTCGGCATCAACAATTAGACAATCACCAAATCTGCCTGTGTCCCCAGAGTCTACCTCCTCCCCGATTTCATTCATAGTCTGTCGGAAATACTCCTCTAGCCGATAAAAGGCCTCTGGATGACTGAAGATCAGTGGCTCCATGTCCAGTTTCGCCTTATCCTCAATGATGTCAAAATGCAAGCGCCGAACTAGCTCATTCGTCCTATCTGGACTCTCAGATCCTACCTGGTAGGCACGTTCGCCAAAAGATGGAAAGCGCCTTGAATGCAGGTAATAAATGATCCAAGTCTTCAAATGGTCCATTGCCTCAGAAAAGATGCGGTCAGATTCAGGAGTATAGACGGTGCGAAGAATAGTATATCCCCAAGTTCCCCGACCATAAGAATGCTTTTTTCGCTTGAACTCTGTGCTGATAATTCGTAAAAGCTGCTCAGCTGTGTTGTCCCCTCGTCGGGTGGCACCTGTGCAGAGATGCTCTGGCACTGGCCCCAGATCTGGAGCAGACAAGGCGCGGGAATTAGACTAGGCAGTATGATTAGAATCAGTGGGAATGCCAGGTTTGGGCTCAAGTACCATCATTGGAATCAAATTGAGGGGGCAAAATACGAGTGTGTTGGTCTGGTAGATGGTTAGATGGGGCGTGGGTACTTATGCCACTTTTGAGTGGCTGGACACTTGCACTATGGGCCCATTTATCCCGGTAACGGCAGGACCACTTGTCTCAATGGGTACATGAGAAGATTTAATCTTTCATGATAATTTATAGCAAAATTAATAGATGAATATTCATTGGCTTTTTTTTTTTTCAATCCTCTTCTGCATTGCAAAATTAGCAACATGTTCACCAGGTGGATACGCGCATTAGCCACAGAAGCTTCGAGATGGGCTGCACGTGCATTAGCGCCGAATTCAGAGAGAGTCCTTTGCGCGACGAATTCGTTAGGCAGATACCCTTCCGCAAGTTGCCTAAAACGTCACCTGATTGAATATCCTGTTGTGCGACCATGAATTTCTTTTCGTCGCCGTCATTCCCCTTGCACGTTGAGGAGTTGATGAAGCGAAACAATGTCCCCGGTTTGGCCATCGCTGTCGTACAGGGTGACAAGACTGCTTCCGCAGGCTATGGAATGGCATCTCTAGATCTAGAGAAGCCGTGCACTGCCGAAACATTGTTTGACATTGGATCGTCTACCAAGTCACTCACCGCGGCTGCAGTTGCCTTATTGGTTGAGGATGATGAAAACTACCCTGAAGTACAGTATGATGCCATCATGTCAGAGTTGCTGCCCGACGATTTCGTCATGTCTGAGGTTGGCTACACGGAATCAGTCACAATAGATGACATTCTGGGCCACAGAACAGGAATGCCCAGGTAAGATGCCTCTTTGAATTGAATCAGTTGCTTTGTTGATCCACATACAGACACGACGATTCTTACATGAGCGTGCGAGCAACCCATCCTGATAATGCACGGTCTATTACGAGAAATTTGCGAAACCTTCCTGTCGTAGCACCCTTACGATCAAAACATATCTACTGTAACATGATGTATACAGTTGCAACACATCTGATAGAAGTGAAGAGTAAACAATCATTTCCAGACTTTCTAGGCGAGCGAATATTCCAGCCGCTTGAGATGACTTCGACCAGCTGTCAGCCTTCAATTGCTCGCCAAAAAGGACATGGTGACCGCATGTCAACTGGCCATTTTTGGAGCAAAGATGCTGCAGAGTGGGTTGCATTTCAAAGCCCAGATTGCCCTGAAGGCCAGGGTGCAGGTTCCGTCATATCGAGCGCGAACGATTTGATCAAATGGGTCAAAGCATTAATGAACCGCGAGGGGCCCATCACAGAAAGATTATACCAAGGACTCTTGCGTATGCGATCATTTCGAAATCCAGGTTCAAGGCGACTGAAAAAGTTCACGTCGCCCGGGTTTTATGCGGCTGGATTGGAGATATACTACTACCGAGGGTATGCAGTTGTTTGGCATGACGGTCACATCTCTGGCTTTGCAAGCCGTTTTTTCTTTTTGCCAGACTTGAGGTTTGGCGCTGTTATCTTGGGTAACTCGTCTGGTGCCGGCCCCGTTTCAACTATTATAGCCCGGGAACTGATTGACGATGCACTCAATTTGCCGCAACCGGAAGCTCCTCAGTCGACAAAAAAGCAAAAAGGGAAGAGTGGCAATAAGGTAGATGTAGCGATGCACCCCAAGAAGAAATCTCCAAATCAGCCGCAACTGGAGAAAAATACAAAAGAGCAGCAGGAAAATAAAGGGAATGTGAAAGGAACCGACTTGACTACGGGTAAAGACCCTGAAGAACCACTTGAAGGACAGACTTCTGGACCTATAAAGCTGGACGGACCACCACTGGAAGCATATGTTGGCAACTACTGGCACCCAGGATATCGCCAGATGAAAGTGCAATTGAAGGATGAGAGTTTGTTTATTGACGCTACGGACCGATCCATGGCATTCACAGCAACTTTCGAGCGTCAGAATTCGACAAGATTCACTGTCCACGTCAGCGACTTCTGGGAAGGTGGTGACGATACATTGGCGGCCGAGTTTGTGATCGAGGATGGTAGAGTAGCAAAAATGGGTCTTGAGTTGGAGAACTGCCTTAGTGATCTTATTTGGTTTGAGAGACAAGAAGAGAAGTGATAAAGGGAGTAAATCACAGTTCTAGTTGCACTAGTTGCATTAGAGATTTCGCAAAATATGGGACATGAGAGGGAGACAAACGGTCTTCAACCGATTCATTCAGAGATGCTCAAAAGGCCGAGGAAATCTGTCTGACAATTAAAACTAGTAAGTTACCTCATAGAAACCTCAATGTGAGGTCTAAACCCATCCCATCCTTCCTGATTCGTCTCAACAAGTGTATACCGTAAATCTAACTCCTGAACTCTCTTGTCCCGTTCCTCCGTGCTTAATTCAGACAATGCATGAAGGGATTCCATGAGTCGGGATGAATGACTCAATGTGTAAAGAATATACTGAATTGGGCTTTTCTTGAGCCTTTTTGTGGAAATGAAGCGACTGTGTGGCTGAAACAGCAGACTAGCAATTATTACGAGAAGGGTGATGATCAAGAAGACGATGAGAGCCACGGATACCCATGTGCACGCCACAAAGGCGGCCCAAGTGTTTGTTCGATTGAACGGTATGTTGGCCAAGGTGAGGGGAAGGAAGTCGCTAAATATTGTGCTAAGACAAATTCCGGTGGCAAGGAATCTCGCCGACTTAATGCCAGTGAATAAACATGTGTAAGAATCTGATGCGTATGGTAGGGCGACAGATTTGGAAGAGACAGCTGGTCCACGACTCAGTTCGAGATATGGTGCATATATGAGGTACTCTGCCTGGTGTTAGTCTTCCTCAATGGCATGTTGAAAAGATTTGATTAGAAATGACTTACTCGTGAAGATGGCCACCCATAGGAAATTGATCAGAACGCCGACAATTGAAAACACGAATCTGGGTCCGAAAGACTGGCTGCTGAGAAATCGACCCACAGCTTGATTATCTGGGGTAAACCTGTAGTAGATAATGATCGCGGCAAGGACTATCAGACCTAGTGCAAAGGCACCCAATACTAGCACAATTTTGAGTGGGAATGGATGAGTGCGACTGGAGCGTATCTCTTGTTGAGGAGTGCCCTGCTTCGACTTTTCTGCGATGAAGGGAGTACCTGGAATGGTAGTGCTGGGGTCGCCTGCAACAAGAATGCCGAACTCCTGTTGTCCTGTTGCATTGTCCCTATGATAACCATAGTGGAGCGTTGATTGGGACAGGTCTCCATGTTCGGGTCTTCCCCACCATTGCCACCACTTGATGGATTTCGGATATGAAGAAAATGAGCCCAAAAATTGAGGAGAATGGGACAGAGAGGCGAGTCCAAGGATGCTTCTTGGGTCTGCCCGAAGCCCAGTTGACCAGCGGCTAAGAGCCATGACCATGCAGCCTGCAAGAATCATGTTCAGCACCAGTACTGCCTCGAGGATTCGAGCGACGACAGGTGATGCGACTACCACTGGAGTGCAGCCCTGACTGTTAGATTCGTCACAATTTCCTTCTAGTGCCACCTTCCACCCTTCCGCTGCAAGCGGTGCAATGATGGCAGTGGTGTATGTCATTACTTGACAAATGGCTGGAAGTGGAGCCATGATAGCGCTAATGCCTTCATATCGGCGGAGAAATGACGGCATGTGAGCTCCATACGGCCTAGATAATTGACGAAAAGGCTCAAGTGAGGCAGCATGTATTGCCAGGATCTTCCACGGGATACCAAAGATGGCAGCTGCTAGAGGTCCAAGGATAGTGGCTATGAAATAGCCACCCTTGACTGCCGCCTGGGTATCATTGAGAAAATCTTCTGGTGGGGGAGCGGTAGGTGGCTCATAGCATGTTGGCAGTTGAACTATTTTGTCATTGAGACGACAGACAGTCGTAGGCACAGTTCCAGAGGCGCCTACGATGACCGATTCTTTAATAGTCGATCCATGGTCCCTATTTAAGCGACATATTAGTAACTCTCTTGAGTATGATACCGAAACTTTTGCGAGATGTGAATATATGAACCCACGTACTGTGTTGTAACGTATGAAACACTATGATTACCCTCAATGCCACAGGTCATTTTATAATCTCCAGTCGAGTTTGATTCAGCACGTTTCACAATTACTTCGGAAATGTAGACCTTTGTCACACTTCGTGTCGACAGGGTATTTTCGTTTAATACATCGCCGCTTCGGGGGAGCGCATGGCATGAAATCTCCACAAGAATGAGAGCTGAAGCCATCAAACCAATAAGAATGATGATAATCCTGCGTTTCAAAATCCACGGCCTGAAGTAGTTATTAGGTGCTTCCGAACCCTCAACCCGTTGCCTTGAACGAAAAATCAAGGATGCCCCAACAGCGAAGGCAAGCGCTAAGAGAAGTGGAACGAAAGCAAAGGCTAGGCCTATCTGGAAGCCAGTTTCGAGAGCGGGTAGAACCGGATGGTCGGTGGATGGGACATGAGAATTAAGCGTCAAGCCGGGGGTTAGTGGGTGTGTTTGAAGGAAAGATAGATCGGATGACGCCCATCGAATTTGGATGGCTGGCCGCGACATGAGAAGGTCAATGGAGAAGCCCGTGCTAAGCGACACGAGGGAAGTTGAGACACAAGCGCCCTCACCACAACCTTGACCCACACCTGAGTTCAATCCACTATCGCCTTATCGTTAGAGCAGTGCAATGAATCAACAATTGAGAGCGCTTTCTCCAAACTTACCTCGGACAACAGTACATCGCGGTCTCATCTGCTTCAACGGGCGGTCCTTCTCCTCCCAGAACTGACCGAGTGTATGCAGCCGTCCACCCATCAGGGCAGATTGCGGGCGAATAATAATCCCCTGTTAATGGCTGACATGTAGTTTCGCTTCCTATGAGCCAAGTATCGGTTGATGATGAACAGTCCGAAGGAAAGGTGTACACGCTGTAGAGGGCGCCAGCAGGATCCCAACCAGAATGGCGGCGAGATGTGAGTGTGCCAGAAGGTAGTGGCGGCGTCTCGAATAACGATAAATCAAATTCCTTCCATCTTACTTGGACGTATACAGCCTCATAAACGGTTGACTCGGCTTTGGCGGTTGAAACACACTGGAGCGGATTATCTGGCGCGCAACTGAATGAACTTTGCAACCTAATTAGTACGCGTCTCGCTAAAATGATGATTGACTTGCCCCATACCTTGGGCAACATATTGCAGCACTCTCTCCACTCAAGACTGACGGTCCTTGAAAGTCATCAAACCTCATGCAATCAATCGTGTAACCGGACGGACATATGCCAGGGGAGTAATAGACCGAGTGGATCAATCCTTCGATTGAGGGTTTTCCAGGGAAACATGATGATAGATCGGATTCAGTCAGCGAAGATATCCAACTACTGGCGTCAACGTAAGGTGTGCAAAAGCTGGGCGGTGTGAATATCGTGGTGAGCGCGGCCTGTGGTGGCGGGTAGCTTGACGTAGCGGTCGGGCCCATGATGGTTTCAACTGGAAACCCTATTCAGAGCATTCCAACTGCTATGGACAGTCACGATAATCTGAGTGTCAGGAGCTAGATTGTTATGCGTGGCTGTTGATGGCGCCGGGTCGCTGCCTACGGGGTAAGTTGGGACGACGCCTCAAATAAAACCTTGGTCGGGGCGGCTGGAATTTTCAGTCGATCTATTTGGGCGATAGTGAACAGGAGCTGAATGCCTTGCCGTGTCTCGCTAGCTTGTGAGAGGCTGCCTATCGCCGCCAAGGCTGGTCTAGAACAGTTGTGGCGCTTTAGAGTGGCAAATGGCGCACCAAGGACCAATGAGAGAAATACCACGCAGCCCAAACGGATCCAATAGTCTGGTTATCAAAACTGCCAAGAAAAGGTGGCAGCACAGGGGGAGAATATGCATAAGTTAGAGCGAAATTCGTGTGGCGAGGCCTGGTAGATTCTCTTGTAATTAATTGCCCTTGCTTTTCACTGTTTTCATAAATTATAAGAAAAAAATAAAATAAAGCTACTTGAACGCTCAATCACAATTGAGTATAGAATTATGGGACTATAAAATCTGCGAAAGATATTCCGTAGAGAGGCCTTATTAACATCCTTATACATTTGTGAACAATTTAATCATGCATCTCATTGGAGTCAACGCCAACCCATTCAACATCGTGTGGACTTCCAACTGCAGAGTGTCGTCCCCTATTATGCTCTTGTGGTGTTCTCTGGTTTTCATTCCCATCGTCGGACCGATTCCCACCGTCGGACTGGTCATCGATGCCCATGTGCTCATGAAGAAGCTTGACGACCAAATCATGACCCCGGTCGATGGCCCAGCCACGCGCCGTTCGGTCATAGATGTCCTTTGGATTGATTTCAGCCTTTCCCGTATCGACCAGCATCTTCACTATTCTATGATGTCCGCCTTGAGCTGCTGCAAACAGCGGCGTTTCGCCATCACAATTTCTGGCATCGACATCAATTCCTTCCGCCTGGAGTAACAAATTGACTACAACGTCGTGACCATTCCTGGCTGCAGAACTTAGTGGCGTCTGGTTTCTCAAATCTTTGGTGTTGACGTCAACCTTTCCTGTATCCAACAGGAGCTTGGTCACGGTGCGATGGCCATTCTCAGCCGCCCAGGACAGCGGTGTAATGTAGTTCTCAGTGTCCTTCTGATCAAGATTAACCTTGCCTGTATCGAGGAGTAATCTGACAATGTCATCGAACCCAGACTCAGAGGCTTTGAGAAGTGGTGTGCGACCTACTTCATCCTTTGGATCAGGGTCGACACGTTTTGTTTCCAACAGCATCCTCACCACAGAAGTATGCCCGTGTCTAGTAGCCCAGTACAGAGGTGTTCGCCCTTCCTTACTTCTGCAGTTGAGGTCCAGCTCTGGAAATTGCAGCAGTTGCCTAACTACTAGGCTGTGGCCATCACTAGCAGCCCAAGAGAGAGGGGTTAAGCCAGCCACTGCGTCCTTTGCGTTGATGTCGACCTTTCCGGTGTCCAAAAGCGGCTTTATAACTTTCTCGTGTCCATTTCGAGCGGCCGAAAGAAGCGGTGTGAGTTCCCGGCCATCCTTCGGGTCAACATCAATCCCTTCGATTTCAAGGAGATGTTTGACGACCATATCGTGTCCGTTCCCTGCAGCCCATGCCAAAGGCGTTCGATAGAAAGATGAATCCCTTCGGTTAATATCAACTCTGGATATGTCTAGCAGCATTCTGACAACACGGCTCTGACCAAAAGCGGCCGCAATGTGCAACGGAGTGTTGCCATCGGCGTCCTCTACCTCAACATCAACTTTTCCTGAGTCTAGAATCGTCCTGACCACGTGGTGATGACCACACTCGACGGCTAAGCCGAGTGGTGTTCTGGCATTGAGATAGTCTTTTGACTCGATATTGACTTTTCCAGTTTCAAGAAGCAGTTTGACAACAGAATCATGACCGTGAAATGCAGCTGAGAGCAAAGGTGTTCGGCCTGACTCAAAAGTCTTAGGGTCAACATCAACCCGCTCTGTATCCAGCAACATCTTCACCACAATGGGATGACCACCATCAGCTGCATAAGATAGAGGCGTCCAGTTGCCAACATCCGCGGCATTCTCATCGACTCTTTTCGTCTCTAAAAGCATTCTGACCACACTGTGGTATCCATGCTCGGCGGCCCAAGAAAGTGGCGTCCTACCCATCATATCTTTCAGGTCAGGCTGGATCCCGTCAACATCTAGCAGTCTCCTGACTATACGAAAATGACCGTTCTTTGCAGCAAAGGCCAGCGCTGATCTTCCAGTGTTATCCTTAGTATTGACCTCGACTCTGCCTGTCGCGAGTAATTCGTCGACGATACAGACATGTCCGCGTCCCGCAGCGAGGGACAATGGTGTTCTGCCATTTTCATCTCTTGATTCGACATCGGCCTGTTTTGTGTCGAGTAGCATTTTGAAAGTATCCCTGAGGCCTCCAATTGCAGCCAACGAGAGTGGAGTTTGACTCATGTTGTCCCTTTGGTTAACATGGACCAATCCAGTGTCCAAAAGCATCTTGACGACAGGGGCTTGTGCGTTCTCAGTAGCCCAAAATAAGGGTGTTCTGTTCAATAGATCTTTCCCATTGACATCAACCTTTCTGGTATCAAGCAACAGCTTGACTATGGGCATGAAACCCCCGGATGCAGCCAAAGATAATGGCGTTTGACCAACATCATTCCTCGAGTCTGGCGTTACATGTGGGAGGGCTAGTAGCAGCTTCACAGCAGCTTCATGACCAAACTGTGCAGCCCATGACAATGGCGTTCGACCCTCTGCATCCCTCGATTCCACATCAACTTTGCCTGTGCCTAAAAGCATCTCCATGATATTCTCATGGCTACAGCTTGCAGCCCACAAGAATGGCGTTAAACCAAACTTGGTGTCTTTTGAGTTAACATCGACCATTCCGGTGTCAAGTAGTCTCTTCACCATAGTGTCATGGCCATTCTCAGCAGCCCATGAGAGAGGTGTTTTTCCAGTGGCGTCTTTGATATCGACATCTTTCCATCTGGACAACGGCGTGGTATCGCCTTGTTGAAACCCAAAATACGCAGATAGGTGAAGATACGTCCATCCCTTCGGATGATCGAATGGTTCACCTTCTGCCATGATCGGTGGGTGACTTTCAGAAATTACCTCCTCTTCAATTGATCCAGACCTTGAGAAAAGGTCACAAATCCTCTCTCCGTTGGTAATTTTGTTTGGGGAGATTCGCAAAAGCAGCTCTTTTGCATACGCAGCCGCTGCCATCGCTGCATATCCCCTCCAGCCGGCATTTGTATTTGGGTCCAAGCAGTTACTTATGCCCCGTATAACCATACAGGGGAAGCCAACTGCTAGCCCTGCAGCATCTGTATCAAAACACAATACTTTATTTTCTGCAGCGAGCTTATTCCGCATCGCCACATCTGGCATCATGTACTTTGATGAGGCAATCCAGCCATAGTGGATAACTGGATTGTCATGTTCAGCTCGATCGCTTTGGTAATTCGCCTTTGATACATCCATCTCAAGATCATCTAAAGATTCGTACATAAGTTGATCAGGTTCTTGCGGTCGCTTGTATCCTTGTCGTAATCTTGGGTTCTTCTCCAAGATAGCATTGATGGTTTGCTCAATCTGGTGTCCTTTCCTCTTGTGTTGAGCCTGGATTCCCAAAACGGCTGTTCGTAACACTGTTGGTGTTTGGTTGGAGACTCGTACATCTTGAAAAGTCTGCTTTTGAATGGTACTGGCGAAGTCATACTCTAAGACACCGCCCTCGCCATCGCTTGTCTGAATGCCAACGACAACATCTCCCACCCGAACATCATAGTCCGCGCTGAGCGCGCCACTGCCAGTGCCAACAAGTAGTAGTGCACGAACGTTGGGAAAGCTCTGTATCATGTTCATCGCACCATTGGAAGCAGTTGCAGCCTCGTCATGGCTTCTTGATGAAACTGCAACGACGACATTGTGTTTCCCAATTTTACCCAGAGTGTAATCATTGGTGTCGTTCGGACGCAAGTAATCTGGCGATTCATGTTCCTCGTCAAGAAACTCCAGTGCGGCAACGTATTCGGATACAGCGCCGCAGATCCACCCAACAGTGTAATCTTGAGGGCCAGTCATTTTAAGCGTGAGCGTGGTAGGCACCAGGAGATGGTTTGGATAAAAAGCAGGAGGCAGAAGATGGATTTGGTATTGCGGGGAAATAATCTCGTCTTTTTATCGTTTTTTGAGATCTCTCTCAAATCAGCCTTGACTAGCGGTTTTAGGCAGACGTGCGGGCGGCGTGCAGGTAGCTCCGCCTTAGCTTCTAAAATCGTGGCGATGCAGCACGACCTAACTTCTCACGTGATGCTAACACATGCTTTCATCTTTGTACTTATCACTGCTAAATAGAAACTCAGCTCTGATAAATTGCATGTTGAATTGTGCAGCGAAAATTGAGGGCGGCAAAACGGGAGATGATTGTATCTCTGATTACATATGTTCTGAGGATGGAGAGCATGGGGAATCGTGACATTAATAGATGCAAAGCCACTAGCGATCCAAGGTTTGCACAATCAAGCCGCTTCTCCCAATGTTCGGGTTTGGGCCGTATTCCGAACTGGTGTCGATGCTCGTGCTCCAGATACTGACGAACACGACATGACAGCATCGTAAGCTGCTTGGGCTATGGTCGCTTAAATATATCCAGAAATTTAATTGTTGTCAGAGCTGACATTAACTCTCCAGTTTCTGGTATGGCGGTGTACTGCTTATAGAACTCTTCTTGTTAAGGGTGTCATTCTCAATCGCAATAAGTAGCAAGAACTAAAATTAAGAATGAAGGTCGAGTACGCAATTCCGGAATATCATTTAGAGGCTTCCCTAACCTCCACTAATGGCTACTCGCTTTGCTGTAAATCACTTAAGAGTAATCCTATTCGTACACATCAACTTTACTATTTGTATACATCAAATACATAATTTTATTACTTATATAAATAATAAAATAATTTATAGTAAATAATTTATTTTATAGTAATTTAAAAAATATTATTATTTCTTAAAAAGAAATAACCCTTTGAAATATCCTAGCTAGATGCTTTGTATGTGCAAATAGCAAAATGTATGTGTGCGAATAGAAATGCTCTAATTTAACTAGCTGAAAACTGTGGAAACACAACACGGGACGCGAGGTCCATGACCCGCATCAGCACCCGACCAACCAATATCTTGACCAACACTCCTTTTTTCCATCCCCGCCCAACCTTTCCTCGCCATCATCAACATTGCCGTGCCCATTCTCACCTATCATTGCCAGTATGGATGTCTCCTTTGACCCAGTCATATGCGCTAGCCATCACAATGAACTTCTCGCAAGATCAATTGTCCAAATCCCTGGTGCGGCTGAGCAAGTAAGTCGGGACATCATGGCGAGATGGACACTCCTACCACCTGGTCAAAGACGGACTGAGATCACAGAAGGATCTTCCTTACATCGGTTCTTGTCTTTGTGCGACGTCTACGAGCCCGAAGAGATACCCCTGACGACCTACCACAAACAAGCGGCCCCTGATTCTTTTGATCATTACATGTTGGAGGTGGATATGAGAAAGCCTAATAGGAATTTTATCTTGTTATACCAGGATCATACAACTCTTTCGTCACAGGATTCTGGACTCTACTTTGATCTTGATGCAAATCTAGTCGTTTGGGGCTATCTCATGGAAGGTCCTGGGCTACCAGAGGATGACAAGTGGATACCGCTTGAACTGGCACTCAAAAGGGCATTAAACATGTGGGACATTGGAAAATTCCAATATGTTGGCGCTGATCATCTGGGGAACCCGATGTCTGTGAGAGGCTGGTTGCCCCAAGATCTGGGCAATGCAATTGCCATCTGGGAGCGCCTTCTCCAGGCTATCGAAGAGCGCTTACCATTGCCAAAGGATTCCTCAGTTCCACCCTTCTTAGACCCTTTACCCGCAGACTTGGTACAGGGACTTGCAATTAGCCCCTTCGCAAAGGCATTTCTATCCGCAGCAAAGCGACCTTCCTTCACCTTTGTCGCCCCTGGAATCACAACTTTCTCGCCAGAATCTCTAGTCGAGCTGTATGGTTCAGAAGACCCTGGAAGTCGGCGTCTAACCTTTCTTCAAGAAGGCATTGATCCAGCGCCTTACTCTCTTATACTGCCATCGGCTTCAGTTTCCGTACCAGAAATCACAGGGTTGATCACCCGGGGCCGAGAGAGGAGCGTTCGTTTCAATTATATGGTCTCGGACCGTCCTGGACTATACATAGTTCTTGCAGGCGAAGACAAAGACCACGACAGCATACTATTTATAACAGACGAAGGCCTCAGCGATACCATTCGATGGGAATCTCCTTCGCCATGGAGAGAGGCAACTGGCTTGCGCCTCGAAGAGATTCTTGAGGCCTGTGTCATGATGGTGGTTAATGGGGTTTGGACAGTTGACTCCAACGGGGTATCTACGACTAACAGCTGGTTCTCTGATACCCATACCGAACCCTATCGAAGATTGGTGTGGACAGGGCAATATCGATAGTGGCTCCATAGCTAGTAATGGTTCAACCGCCAACATGAAAATTACTTTTGGCCTGTGTCTTAGAAAGTTGATTTTGATCTTTAATCATTAATATGCCTTTTCGTCGTGATATATCGTGCTATAAATTTGGTCATTTTTCCTCCGGAAAGTACAAAATAGTCCTGCCTACGCTGCGCAAGGTGCGCGAAACCTTGGATCGACATGAGATAGAGAATTTAATAGTTATCCAATTCTCTCATTTTTTGGGGCAGGATACTATGTGTTAGATCAGTAAGTTGGTTGGCATAGGCATTTTCGGCGCTAGGCGCGCCAGTATTGACAACAATAGCCGGCCCATTCAAGGACATGATGCATAAGTAAGTCCTTCCTCTAAGATCCCGAATAATTAAGTTAAATATCTTCCTCATAGAATTAATTATGATTATTTAATAGTCGTATACTGCACCGTGATGCCCAACATTAGCCTTATTGTATTTAGCTTGAAGATATAAATTTGAATAAGATAAATATCTATTTATACCAAGATAAGGACCTGTTTATTCTTTTCAAAAAGCTGTCTTGTGTGCTCTCTCCAGCCCTCGTGGCGCTGGGGCCAAACAGTTAACACACAATGCCCTACCCTCTCATAAAGCCTCTCTTCCTGAATGTCCACCTCTCTCAGAATCAACCCCGACCAACGACCCAGCCAACCATCCTCTTCTATGGGAGCGAAAAAGTACCTGTATCCACCGCCTAGACTGTATTGCGGGTCATCAATGGCGACACTTAGGCTGACTTTCCTCTGAGTTTCTATATTCTTCAAAATAACCGACTTGCCTTCTTCCCATCGCACCTCGGCCCAATACGCGTTGACTTTTAGTCTTGCAGAGGCAACTTGTCCTTCCATATTTCCCTCATCAACATGTGTTACTGTGTGTCCGACTAGTTCCATAACCTGGATGTGTGAAGAAGAATATTCTGTGAATATCTCCCCATCTACTGATGCCCAACTCCAGCTAGGGGTATTGTTTTGCCCCTTACAACCTTCCGCTGATTTGTTAATCCTTCTCGGCATTAATCCTTCGCGCCTGCACTCTTGCCCGAGAAACGGTGTTACGGACCAATTGATACTTTGGGGCAAAGTCTTCAAAAAGTGACCCGCAATATACACATCGTCCATCTCCCTACTCATCCTGTGGGCAATGGCTGACAGCGCGATCAATTTGTCTGATTCAGGTTTTGTGAGATCGCGTTGCGTGTATTCTTGCCAAATGTCCCACCACATGTGATGAAGTTCTTCGGTGTTTGTTGAAGCTGTGATGGACTTATCAGGAATGCCAAGGAATTTTGGATTTGGTACTCCAGCTGGAAAGGATTCACATGCACCCGGTAGCTGCATACAGTCCCAGAACAACTCGCCCTGTCCTAAACTCAAAACTCGCGTAGATAAAAGGCGTTCTTGTAAAGCCCAAGCACGGAAGCTAAGTGGTTGGTTGTAAAGAGCCTCCCGATAGTGGTCGAATGCAACAACGGTATAGGCGCAGCTTTCACAGTTGCCTTCCTTAAAGTGCTCTTCCATTTCCACTTTGAATGGTGACACCGCGAAGCTGGAAGGAAGTAGATTTATACACTTCTCCTTCGGATTCTTGGCTTGAGATAGTGATAAATTGAGGCTGCAGTTCGAGTATACGGCGTGCATTTTGGCCGATTCCGAGTGCCAATCCTCCACGCTTCCTGGTCCAGATTGGATAATGCAAAGAGAGTCGATCCAAATATATCGGATTGAAAGATGCCGAACGACATCGGCCGCTTCTCTAAAAGCAATTGGGAGATCCGAGTATGGAATTCCACTTTTCAAAAAAGGTAGATTCGAAGCTGTAAGGCAAAGAAAATTTGGGTTTGCCCCCCAACAGTAACTCAGCGATGCGTAAGGCCCTGAGGGGTTTTCTTCCTTTGTCAAGATTAGACGTATAGTGGATTTTCCCAACTCGAGTAAGCGGGTAGGATATGAGCTCAACTTCAAATTTTCCCGACATCTTTCATGCCCTGTCAAACAGTCGCGGATCCATTTCTGGGCAGTTCCAATGTATTGCGGGATCGGGACTGTTCCCTTTCTACATCTGATTCCAAAGTCCACTGCGATACTTGACTCTGGGACGGCCATAAACATCTTATGAATTTTTGATTCCTTTGTATCTTTGATGATCCAAAGATCAATGATGATGTGGGTATATATTTCATACTTGCGCATCTCATAAAAACGATACTTTGTGGGCTTGACGATGCAGTTTTGCCGGGTGCCAGCCATGTTGAGCGCCCAACGCATTAAGGGACCACATACGCAGCAGCCACTTGCAGCGGCCGTGGTCAAAGATGCGAGATTTGGGTGGTGCGACCCGTGCGGCTCTCGCCTACGGTTTTGAAACATATGTGTACATGTATCGCAAAGCATTATGAAGCCGAGATAGTGTTTTGAAGTAGAAGATACTGGGGAAAAGAAAACAGACCACGCGGGATTAGAACGAGGCTTCAGTTTAAACCCGATCGCAAGGGTTCTGGCTACCCCTCTAATGAGTGCGACGGCCCCCACCCTTGTCTATCACATGATTAATAGCCTATCATAGCATAAAATATCTTCTTTTTCATCATAAGGTGAGACGATCAATTAGGCTAAACTTATCGCTTTTCAGGGGCTGACTGCGGTCCCTTCTCGCATGTGTGGATAAATACAAGTTATCCCGAGCTATACTCGATCGGCTATGAGTGGACTAGTATCTGAAGATAACTGAGGGACAAGCCGAATCCAATTCGCCAACTTGACTGCATCCACCATAACACTTCAATCCATCGCTATATGAAATACCCCTCCTTTCAATAACATCCGTTTGATGCTTACGCATATCAGTTTCAAGTGCTGCCAAACATTCCTTCTCACGCACCTGATGACAAAGCTCTAATGGGGGAATAGGATATATAGTCAGGAATTATTCCTCTTGTCCCCTGGCTTTGGCAGTGCAGCTAAGTGACAACTCATTCTCCACGCGTCGTAGTTATGTGGATTCTGGGCGCAGCCATTTGCTGGGCAATGATCTCAGTGAGGCTGGAGCAATCAATGTAAGCTAGAAAGACCATCGCTGAGCCGCGCCAGCGTATCACTGTGACTAAAGAGCACATGGCTCTCATTTAATAGGTCTCCCCCGACAGATTTGACAATGTGTCCTGCATCGGTGTTTAACTCTTCTTAGGCCAAACCCCATCCAGTGTAGAGGAAAGGTGACCTGCTGGCGCATTCTCCTCTTTGTAGGCAGTACGGGCGGTAAAGAAACATTCCATTTGTGGGGGAATGGCCTCTAAGCCTCTGACGTTACTGAGGCGAGGATATGGCAGCTGCAGTGGAACCTTGAACCTATCGAATTATCACGCTGTTGTTTTGCGAAATATTAGGTTATAAACTCAGAACATCTATTGGATTTTATGGTTGAGATTGATCGAACAATTCTACATAAGAGCTACATTGATGGAATTTACAGATTAGAGCCTGAAACCTTGCCTGATCTACTACCACCGCACCTTTCAACTAACTCTCTTGAAAAGTCTCCAATCATCCATATATGCTGCCCGGCGAACGAGAAGCCTGAGAAAGATATCCGTGGAAAAAATAGATGTGTCTCAAATCCATCAAGCCAGGCTGTTCATTTTGTGAAAACAAATAGTCCGTCAGGATAGAACTTTGAAGTGCGTAAGGAAGACACGAGGTCTAAAAGATGAGAATCCCAACGACCACAATCGAAGTAGTTAAAAACATCACAAGTGCATGTGTTCTGTCGCCTTGTCTTTGTTTGATCGAAACTGGCTAGCTGCTGTCGCTAGGCCAGGAGAGCCAAGTCGATTGCCTAGTGTTTGGAACGTGGAACTCAACGAGGCCTGTTGGACTTAGTCCCCAATAGCGGGCCCAAGCTTATTCATTCCATTGCGTACCCATTGTGGAATAGAGGACCAGGTGTCCTTGGAAACAACATGCCCAATGGCAGAGTGTCCTTCAAGAGCAGAGGGCTTTTCAGCTCGTTCATCAACAATTGGTACAGCAAGGACCAATGTAGCCGAAACCAGTGAGAGAATGACGGAAATCTTCATCTTGAAGGTGTGAATGAGCGACGTAGTCAACGAATGAGATTATAAATGATGCTTTTTCGGCTATAGAAGTAAATAATTTTGATACGGAGGATGAGAGAAGGCCATCAACAGCGAACCAATCCGAAGATATATCTTGCTTTGAAGACGGCCTTATTAATGCCAAGATCGCAAAGCCAGTGATGAAGTAATATCACCAAACTTATTCAATTAGTTTACCACACGTAAGGCTTGCGTGGGATACTTTGTGGGCCAAAATAATAAGCTTCTTTGTCGACAACTGTGCTGAATTAATTCCTTGTTGCTCCATACTTCCAGATGCCCACCTCCACAGGTCAATGATCTACTCGCCTTATTGGGAAATGTACGCGATACAGCTGCATCACGTTAGTTTTACTTCTATTTGCATACCTGGCATGACCTCGGGGACCATTTGCTTCTCACATCAATTCAATCTTTAATCTTGTTGCAGGTGTATAGATTTACATGCATCTGTCACCCCAGCTGACTCTATTGTATGACATTTGTCACCCAAGAGTCAAACTACACGCTACTACTTCGCATGCAAAGCTTCCCCTTTGCCCATCCAATCAAACACAACATCTATAGAACGTGGATGATGATTTCCGGCTTCTATGCTCATCCTTAGAACACGTAAGAGGCGTGATGCATCAAACCAGACCCCTCGGACGACAATCACACAAAATGCTTGGCACCTGCAGCTCAGTTACCTCTAAGGGCAGGGGGGAGATTGAACTGTGAGGAAATAATAATGTTTGAAGAATTTCAGAATCAGGCGTGGAGGTGAGATTAGTCGTCGTAATTTACTCTACTTGCCTGATGACGATCAACTCACATTCTCAGTATCCACTTTCGTGAGGCACTTAGATGTGCGCAATCTTTTCCATGGCGGATACTTGTAGCAAGTAACATGGAGGTGGAAAAAGTGCTACGCATTTACCACGTTTGCTTCGCTTCTGGGCATATTAAAACCAAAGGCACATGTAGATCAGCACCTGGATCAATTTGTGTTACCTATACAAGATATTATTAACAAAAAAAGGAGAAAGCCAAATATTACTAAGCCTTCCGACAATGCGCTCTCTTTGCTCTCGTATTTTCACGTATGAGGGTATATCCCGTGAACGCTGAGTCAAAGGCACATTTTAGTGCCAACCGAATGATGCCTCGAATAAAAGACTGAGAATAACTCTATTTGCGGGAAACAGCTGAATGAGTAGAGAACAAAGATGTGTGCAGATTTTTCGCGTACTGTAGTAAGGCGATTAGTATTGAATAACCATGAGGTTGAAGTCGGCGTCTCGGTTACATACATTTATACGTGTATACCGCTTAGACCTTGGTGGTCAGGGAGTTGAATTTACGAGCCAGCAAATAGGAAAGCATTATCAATAAAATTAGGATGGAGTCTGTAAATCGGGTGACCCACCGGAATACTAGACACTCGTCAGAGTCTGGCGGGGTAAAGTCAGCCGGATAGAGTATTAGATGCTTTGCTACGCCGCATCGTATTTCTGTATTCATGTATCATGAAATTGTGGCTTCTGGTATTAACTAACGTCTCTCGAAGCACCTTGCTTTTGCTTTGATGAGCACTTGTAGCATATAAAGGCAGCAGTTGACAATAAGTAGCAGATATTGAGCCGGTGTACTTATTATTGCCAGGGCAGATGCCATGGATCCCATATGCACTAGAATGCATTCAACATTACACACACCAATCGCAACAATGCCATTTCACACCTCAAATTCAAGCAATGGCCCACCCTGAAGCATTTGCCTCTCACCAAGTTTGGTCGATGAGCCCACAATAAAACATGTGGAGGTTTGCTTGAGATTTGGATCTTTCTGGATACCTATATTTGCATATTAATCAAAAACAAAATGAAATTATTATAGATTTTTGGTAGATGTGTTAGAGGGTGAAGATAACATGGTATCTTATGTGGAGCCGCCAGCTTTCCAGGTTGGCACAGAGGCAGATCATATTTTCTCCAAATCCATTAATCCATGCTGAGCATCACTTCTTGGGTTAATATTACAACTAAAAAATTCAGCTTTGACGCTCTAATTGGTAGCAATGCCTCTGTCTATATTGCATTAAAACTATGACGTTCATAACATTGATTAGAAAGCGGTGCAGCTTAGGTTATAATGAAAGCGTGCCTTTAGAAATAGGTCTTTTTGGAATACATGCCTAGTAACTAAATAGTTCGGAGTTCTCATAGCTTAGTGAATTTTCAGGGCATTATTCCTTGGTACGATACACTCTAGGTAGAACTAACTTTCCATGCGAAATGATAGTGTTCTTTCCAGCAAACCTCTCAGGTGTTCTGTCACCGCCTTCATGCCTCATAGCAGGGATCACTGTATCACTGTTTCTAGAACCAATCTCCAGAGCCAATCTCTGACCTTTGTCAAACAGAAAAGCGGCGGGATACAATGGCACAACCACCTTGTACGTCTTTCCGGGCGTGACTTCATTCTCCGGTCTGGGGGGTTGGGAAAGTACACCTTCTTTCCAGAAGTCACCAATGACCTCATCGCGATGCGACAAACGGAAGTAACCTCTTACAAAGCTATCCATCGGCTCACCATGGTTACCAAGAAGGATAATAGCCTTCCCATCAGCGTCAATGGCTCTGAGGTAGATAAACAAGTCCAAATCTTTGGCCTCGGTACTAACTTTGAGCTCCAGATATGGTGAACCCAGGACTTCGAATGATTCAGCAAATGGTGTGTCCAGAGAGAATGATAAATTATCTTGTGGCGCCTGATACTCGAATGCAGTTTTCGCATCAGTTGGTTCAGTCAAGCTGAGTGTCTTTTTGGGGCCAAGATAAAAAGACACATTCTCAGCATCAGGAGGAGGGAATGCCGCTTCCTTCTCGTGGTAGAACGTCTCCTTGCCGTGGTGTTGAATAAGTCGGATGCGAGGAACGTCATTCATTCCGTTGTCGATTTTGTCGAAAAGGAAATAGTCGAGGAACTGCCTCTGTCGTGCAATGTGCTCAGGCTCATAATATGCACCCAAGTGATTTCCGGTGTGCATTTCAAGCCACTTTTGCTTGGAGGAGATGCCATTATAGGCTCTGATGTTTCCAGGAAGATGCAGCTCGGGATCGGTCCAGTTGCCTGCCAGATAAAATGGAACCTCAATTTTGGAGAGCTGGCGAACTTTGTTCAAAACCTCCCAGTTTGGATGCGTGCGATATTCAGAATCAGCCAAAAGAGCGGGATAATCAACTCGGTTGGCGGCAAGTTCTTCCTCTGACAACTTGCCGCCTGCTCTCCCAGATTGGTAAGGCGCGACAATGTTATGGAACCAATGTGACTGGAAGTTGTGGCTGTAAATACCGGCACGTCGACCAGCCTGGTAAAGGTCGCAATGGGACTCGTACGACATGACACATGTCAGATGAGGCGGCTTCTGCATTGCAGCCCAATAGCCGACCATACCATAGTAGCTGATTCCGGAGTATGCTACTTTTCCAGTTGACCAAGACTGCACGGCAGCCCACTCAACAACATCATAGAGATCTAAGAGGTGGGTTAGAAGAGCTCTTACAACCAAAAGAGCAGGTTCCAGCGCTTCTCCACAATTAAGAACATACCTTGACCTTCAGCATCATCTTGAATGATTCTAGATCTCTCAATGCCAAATGGGTCAAGTCTCCCTTCACTGCCCCCGATTCCTCGTTCGTCAACACGCAACAGTGCATACCCGTAGTCTTTAGTCTAAATCCGAATGTCAATGTTACGTCACCTAAAAACGTGCCATGGGAGCAGTTTTTTTCGACGGAAATATTCACTTACCCAAATTAGAGGCTCGGTCAGCTCGAAACAGGCATCCGGGCCCAAAGGTTTGATGGATTTATACATATTTGCATAAATTGGCGTTTTGGGCAATCCAAATTCCGAAGCATGAATATCCTTGCCGTATGGCCCAAGGCTGCAAATAACGGGGACCTTCTGGCCCTCCTTTGAAGCAGAGAATGGCAAAAATAAGTCGGCACAAAGTTTGACGCCATCTCTCATAGTGATGTAGATGTGCTTGATACGGGTGTATCCTTCAACATCCGTCTCGGTTCTCTCATAAAGAGAGGAGGTGGTGGGGGCGGCCATAATGGTAATGCTTGAACTGTATTGATTGCAGTAGAATATGTGATAAATAATAAAATAAGACTGGATAAAATACTAGGAGCTATATATATGAATGAAGTAGATCTCAAATAGTAAGTCCAAGCCAGACGCGCTTCGGACAGATACAACTTGTCCGGTAGACGCGAGAATGGATCGTGGTGAATTTACCTCGGGATATTTGCCTGGGGACCCCGCTTTAAGCCTCACCGATTTCAAGAGATTAAGCCGCAACATAGTAAGATGATGTATATCCGCTTCAGACAGGTGGGGAGAGAGTGTGATGTTTTGACATGTGGGGTTACCTATCAGGCTTGTAACTCCCGCTGACTCAGCGGAAGGCAAGGAGCTTTAATCCACTGAAGCACTCAAATATGATGCGCGATGTGGAAGGTCTAACGTCCTATTTCTTAGACCAAATCTTATTCGTATTTCGGACTTGCAATAGTGCGCTATCGAAAATTCCCATTGCGTCTATTTTCGTATTTTTCTGAGAAGACGGGTAGTGTATTGAGACAAGCAATATACAATCTACATTTAACTCCCTTAACAGTAATCCATTTACCAAGAGATCAAGTCAAAACACTTGCAATTCTCAGTTTCTTACAAAATACATCATCCAATTTCGACTTTCTGCAACCAGCCGAAGATTTTTGCTTCCAAAACCTTGATGCGGCGTTGTGATGATCTGAGCGACGGGGCCAATTATTAAGCCATCGTCATATTGGGCGTGCAAATTCGAAACTTGGGCGACGGATCGACTGTAAGGCAGAGAATGGATATACGGATAATCGGCAAAATACACCGGATTCGGGAATAGACCCATCGATCGGCCGAGAGAAAACAAACACCAACATGACATGCGGAATGTGGACACTAAACGCGATTTTAAGGTTCAGAAGTAGCGGTTAGGGGGATGCTTTGTCAGCGAAATTGACGATAACCCGGTGGTGGAGCCGTCGAGCAGGGCAGCAGCAAAAATAGCACACGTAAAGTAAACCAAAAACACCAACAATTATCCAAATAGAAAAACAATATCTTTATTCTCATCGCACTTATTTTTTTTTTAGCTGCCCGCTGTCTATTGTTGCACTAGTGGGGCGAAGAGGCTCGCCTATGCCTTGAATCAATAACCCAAACAAAATTACCGCAGCGTCACCCAGACCGTGTACTCCTCATGGAGACTTCATAATAGACTCCTACCACGATGCATTGGCTTGGAATTATGATTCATCAGTAGTAACTGCAAGCCGAGAAGTTCTTCTAAAATCAAATCTAGTGAGCTACTCGGCCATCTCAACTATTGTTTAGTAAAAGTTGCATAAAATATGGCTTAATTCCGAACCGGCAATGATCGAATCGTCTCAACATCCAATGCATCAGGCCACCCAGTGTTGCCATGCGATTGCAGCTCCTTTTCTGTCCAATCCCACAGCTCCGCCGAAAGCGTGTCGTTTCGCGCAAGCTTCCCTTCCTTTCCAGTCTTTCCAATCGGCTCATAATATGTCCCGCTAACTACGTCCTTGCTAAAGCTGCACCACAATTGTGTTTTTGCACCTTCATCGTTTGAGACCCCAGTGAGGGCAACCAGTGGCTTCACAATAGCATTAGCTATGAGC
Organism: Calonectria hongkongensis; assembly: GCA_017140755.1. Classification (NCBI taxonomy): domain Eukaryota; kingdom Fungi; phylum Ascomycota; class Sordariomycetes; order Hypocreales; family Nectriaceae; genus Calonectria; species Calonectria hongkongensis. Next base: position 1,446,137 of record JAACJA010000014.1, read on the forward strand.
CAGTTGACATCCTTATCTCCACCCCAAACACCAGATTTGACTGTTCCTGGGTGCAAGGATGCTGTGGTGATGGACGGGTAGCGTTTTGCAAGCTCATAAGCAAACAAGGCCTTGCCAAGCATCGATTGCGCATACAACTGGGGGCCACCATGTTTGCTCATCTCAGTCTTCAATTCTCCAAATACTATGCCCTGTGTCGGCGCAAATAATTTATGACCAACAGAAGACATGGATACAATTCTGACGTCAGCACCAGGCAGCTTGGATGTGGCCAATAGCTTGGGCATCAGCAACTGAGTAAGAAGGGCATGGCCAAAGTAGTTGGTTCCGAATTGCAGCTCGTAGCCATCCGAAGTAAGCCCGGGGTGTGACATTCCAATACCGCCGTTAAGCTGGAGAAGATCAAGTCGATCTGCATCCTCATTCACATGGGCTGCGGCAGCGTTGATGGAGTCTACCGAAGCGAGATCCAGAATCAATATTTCAATGGTGGCGTTTGCAGAAGAACTAGAAGATTCTTTTATTTGGGAAATGGCGTCTTCTGCCTTGGAACGAGAACGTGCTGCGAGATAGACCTTCTTGGGACTGTGTTGGGCAAGCGCTTTGATCGTCGCCAGTCCGAGTCCCGAATTCCCTCCTGTGACAAGACAGATCTTGTTGCTCAGATCAGGAATATCGGTCTGTGGATTGAACCCAGGTGAATTGGGCCAGCAGTGATGTTGAGTGGGTTTTGACATTCTTACGGCAAGAGAGGTTGAGCTTTTTGGCTACAGAGAAGAGAGAAGACTGTGACTGCAAGACATCCCAGGACTTTTACGGACAAATTTTGCTGGTTTTATATCTGAACTGCCCCCAATAATATCTTGCCTTTTGGGATATTCAATCTATCTCTTCAAGCACAGCAGACATCGACTCCCATGATATGTAATTCAATTGGGTGGGTCAAAAGCCATGTATGAAGGGATTTTTGGTAACGGTTTTGGTCTGGCCTCGGCCATATGATTACCAAACGATACAAGCTGCGGGGTAGGCATGTGGTGGACATTGTCCAAAACGGGTAAACAACCCAAATCCTTCGATGCAACTGCCGGATGAATATCTCGCCGAATATCTCAGTTGTGGTATCTACCGGAAGAATGCGATGCCATTTCTATGGTTGAGCTGAAAACTTTCCCTGCATTCTGCCTCACTTTTTCGCGATTGGTGACTTCTTACGGACATCGCACCTCTTCCGGCCAGACCGAAGCGGGTGGATTGACAAGCAACCTGATTTGAGCATACTTGGACCACAAGCATGGACCAAATCTGACGTGTGGAGGGGCACAAGGCGAGATCGGGATCCTACCACTGGAGCTAAAATGAAAGGACGACAATCTAGATTCGCTTTTGTGTCAGCGGGCCCATCCGGGAAGCCCAGATCTGCAGATCGAAAATTGATTCGGAGTCATTGCATGCGGGGGAAGAACAAGGTTAATGCTGGAGTATTGCTTGCCAGCGAGGAGCTCAGCAACGACCGGCCCATGCGTGAGTGTCCACAGCCACCTCGGCTGCGCCAGTTACGCAGATTGACGAGACAAGGTGCTTTTATGGAAACTTTGGAGTTAACAAACCCTCCGCTTGTTGCTGCACGAAACTTGATTTGCTTCGCCGAGGAGCTGGATGGTGAATCGTGGCGACTTATTTCCACGGGTTAGTATCAACATTGCACAGGCTCAAGATAGAGAATCTGATCTCGCGTCCTAGTTTTCCCAAGGACAATGAGCGCCTTTTCTCTAGGAAATGTTGGTCTCCCTGCCGATATAAGATCTACACAGTGGATGGATTGGTTCTTCGTCGATGCTGCCTACGTGCACGCCATCACTACCGTTTGCTCAGTCGTCGAGGGCCATGTACTACGGTGTGCACGAGCAAAAACAACTCATTCTCATATGATAAAGGCCATTGTAAATCTCAATGAGAATCTTTCAAGCCCTGCACGCTCTCTGGCAGACGCTACGGTTGCGGTAGTCATAGCTCTCAGCATTTCAGCGGCTATTGCCAATGACTATGCCGCAATGTCTGCACACGCGGCAGGACTGAGACAAATAATCCGGCTTCACGGTGGACTTCATAGCTTCCGTGGCAACCCACAACTACCTGCGGTACTGTCTCGGTGAGTTGTCCGCGATGGATAGAGAAATAAGCTCATCCTTCTTAAGCATAGATCTCTGTCTCCATCTATGCTCGGGCCAAGCCCCAATTTTCTCCACCACCGAGCTTCTGGGGGTTCCATATGATTTAATGAATAAGTATCATGGATCAAGATACCCTTCATCATATCCACGGCAGTCAATAGATGACTTAGTGGACTGCAGACTGGCCGCCGTCTTTCGGGACCTACAGCATTTGACCCGACGAATTAACGACCGGGTTTCCTGGAATAAATACAGGATACAAGAGTCTGATTTCCATGCTGGAATATGGACAGCGCAGTATAGACTCCGAGACCTTCAAGGAAAGATTAGCAACGTTCTTGGAGAAACTTGTCGAGTGGCCATACTAGCCTTTCTCTCCACAACGTTCAAGGTGTTTGGTATGCGCATCCAGTACAAATTTGCCGCTGATCACTTTCAAAACCTGTGCCTGTCAATTGAAGCATCTTCGCAGAGGATGCGCCACCTACTTTTGTGGTTGTTGATGATGGGCGCGATGGCTTTCTTCAGCGCCGATGAGCCGTGGCTATGCGGCAAGTGGCGGGCAGATGTAATGCCGCTGGTGCATGGGTTGAAGTGGGCAGAGGTTCGCGAGTTGCTGCGAGAATACATGTGGATGGACTTCTTTCACGATGCACCTGGAGCAGACTGCTTTTCCCATTTGAGTGGTGCAGCAGATTAGTTAGCGTGGTTGTGTAGCGAGTTCATGGCACGTTACAAGGGGATGGGACCATTTCGTGGTCGGCTGCGATTTTGGCAGCGAAGGGCTTGGTTCAATTGAGGAAATCCCTTATCGGATATCGGTGGCGGATGCTACATGAACCTTTGATCTGGGAACAACGGGGCAGACTAGGATCATGATTAGCCCAGATTACGGAAATGGCGGCGACTCGTGACAATTAATGCGATAGAATGGAGGTGGTTGTCAATGTGTCAAATGGATGCTTCCTTTTCGCAATACGGGCGAGAGTTGGAGATTCACTGCGCCCGCTTGATCAACATACGGGGATCGACATTGCCGCATTTTTAAGTGCACGGCGATTGGATTGACAGTGTGGCTGTGGCTTGTAATACAGAGATGAATAATCTTACGTGCATCGCGCAGCGGGTCGATTTGCGGTTCTCTTGTTGAGATGCTTACTTGTCAATCCCCTCACTGTACTGAATGTACGAGTTGTACTGTATGTATTGTAGCAAAGCCGCCCAGCCACGTCCTTCGACAGGGTTGCCGGCTTAACAACAGAATAATTGGGACTTTGTGCACTGATTAGGTTTTTTTTTAAAGTCGGCATGTGCTCTTCTTGGTTATGTTCCTATTCGCCGAGTCCAGGGTGGGTGGTAGTGAGGACTAACGTGATAACTAGATACGGTAAGCGAAAATGGCTGTGAAAGAAAAAAAAATTGAGTGCGGGTTGGGCCGCGAAAATGGGTGTAAAGATGGCATCTAAGAAAAGATTGCTTGCAGCGCGAGTAAGAAGGAAAAAGGAAACGCCCGTGTTATTTTTTTCCTCCCAGCCAAAGGCCGAATACTACGTGGGCGGTAAACGGTGCAGCAGCATGGGGAGGTTGATTCGTATCTCCCACGGCAGATACTGATTTGTCCCCCCGTCAATCAGCATGACGGTGGCGTGTCTCAGATCCTACCTATTGCATGGGTGGCTCACGTGAGAAGCGACAGGTGACGAATAACGGCGAGATAACGTTCCTCGCCCAGGCTGCACACTTCTGATGGCTCGTCACAGAGGACAGCTTCGGGAGCCGTTCGATGACCCAGTGGTTACATGTCGCGAATCACGCCGGCAGCCATTTCCTGGCATGCTACGGGATCGCAGGCTCAGCTCCAAGAAGGACCGAAACAGATCAGAGACACTTGTCAGCCTTTGGCGTCTCTCTTCCCCGCATGGCCACCCTCCGGCCACCCTTCCGCATGCCTATGTAACGTCACATAAGCAGACCGGGCGCCTGAGAGCCTGTCGACGGCGCCTAGCCTTGTGTGGTGGCTGATACCGCCGGCTCTAGTTCGTATCTAGAGGACGCGGGGATAGGCCCCATGCTTTTTTTTAGTAGCAGACGCACTAACTAATTAAAGGGCTGCAGCACGACTTGTCGACCTCTCTCGTGTGCTCTAGCTCTTGAAGCTTGCTTGCTCACTCTTATACCCGGATCTTTCCTCCCTTCCGCAGTCTGGGATTCCCAGCTGAGGCCTTGCAACTCAAATCCACGACGCCCTGCGACAGCAATTCTCCCCGACCATGGCGACAAACGACAGCGCCCCCAAGCTCGAAGCCGAGGTGCAGAACACGCCCCGCGATGCGCCCATCGATGCGGACTCCGCCGACCCGGCCGATCTGCCCCGCGGGTGGAAGTACAAGCAGTACCGGCTCTTTGGCCGCCTGATGCCCTGGTACGCGTCGCCCAAGATCCAGCTGGGCATGGTCGCCTTTGTGTGCTTCATGTGTCCCGGCATGTTCAACGCGCTGGGCGGCCTGGGAGGAGGAGGCAAGACTGACCCCACTCTTGCTGATAACATGGTGAGGAGAAGACGGAGCCCGAGATGACGCGACGACGCAATGCTGACCCGAAACCCAGAACACCGCCCTGTACGCCACCTTTGCCGTCGTCGGCATATTTGGCGGCACCTTTGTGAATCGATTGGGAATCAAGCCGTGCCTTGCCTTTGGAGGCATCGGCTACGGCCTCTACGCCATTAGCTTGCTGGTGTCGGTCCACAAGCACGTCCCCGGCTTCAACATCTTCGCCGGCGTGTTCCTGGGCCTGTGCGCTGCCCTGCTCTGGACCGCCCAGGGCACCATCATGATCTCATACCCGCACGAGAGCCAAAAGGGCCAGTATTTCGCCTGGTTCTGGGGAATTTTCAACATGGGTGCTGTCATTGGTAGTCTTGTGAGTTCGCCTTGCCCCAATTGGCCCGGTCCAGTTCTGTTTCCCCATCTAACCGATTTATCCAGATCCCCCTCGGTGAAAACATCCACGTCCGAACGAACCAGACGGTCAGCGATGGCACATACATCGGTTTCATCGTCCTCATGTTCTTCGGCGCTCTCCTTGCCCTGACCCTTTGCAACGCCGGCGATGTTATCCGAAAGGATGGCTCCCGTGTGATTTTGATGAAGAACCCTACATGGCAGAGTGAACTGCTTGGTCTGTACGAAACCTTAAAATTCGAGCCCTTTGTGATTCTCCTGTTCCCCATGTTCTTCTCCTCAAATTGGTTCTACACCTACCAGTTTAATACCGTAAACGGCGCCTACTTTAACACCCGTACCAAGTCCCTAAACAGTCTCTTGTACTGGCTGTCTCAGATCATCGCCGCCGGCATCTGGGGCTACTGCCTGGATATTGAGCGCGTCCGCCGTACTGTCCGAGCCAAGATTGCCCTCGGCGTTCTATTTGTCCTCACATTTGCCATCTGGGGCGGTGGCTGGGCCTTCCAGAAGGGATACACGCGCGAGTCTGTCGGCACCGGCTCCGGCTTCGTGCCAATGGATTGGTCGGATTCGGGCTACGTTGGACCCATGTTCCTGTACATGTTTTATGGATTCTACGATGCTGCATGGCAAGCAACTGTCTACTGGTATGTCCACCCGCATCTCCTATTCCATGGCCCTGCTAATTATTTCATCAAGGTACATGGGCGCTCTCTCCAACTCCGGCCGTCGCTCAGCAAACTACGTCGGCTTTTACAAGGGCATCCAGTCTGTGGGTGCCGCAATTATGCCTAACCTCGACGCGCGAAAACTCTCCTACAAGAAGGAATTCATCAGCAACTGGGTTCTCTTGGCTGTATCACTTGTTGTTGCTACCCCTGTCATTCTCATGAAGATCCGCGACCATGTTTCAACCGAGGAAGATCTTAAGGGCACTGACGAGACCCTTGCCGATGTCCTGCCCCAGGGCCACCCAGAGAAGGCGGCTTATAACGCCGATGCATAAATCTTATTGCCGCAGAGCTTAATTACCTAGTTAGATTGTGAAACGGTTGACGTGTTATTGGTTGGACGTGGCAGTTATAATATATGATATGATATCCTGATGCAGAACTTAACTCTTTTTTTTCCTGGGCATAGCCATCATCTAAAATTTAAACTTTCTACATTAAGTTTAACTTGCTGTGTGCATGCATTGTTCTTCAGCTGCATGATCAAAGTTGCCTATCCCCTTTTTGGAATCGTACGCGGGCCTGCGGGCGAATATCAAGGCCAAGGAGAGCCAAGAATAGCCAAGAAAAACCAGAACAAGGCAGGGTTGACGTGTTTTGTATGTGTAGTCCTCTAGCTGTATGAATTAAATGGCCTATCCCACTTTTGAAACTGTAGGCAGACTTCGGGCGAATATGAAGACCAAGATGGATGAGCCAAGGCGAGCCAAGATTTTGAAATATAATTAATTTTCTAGTCAGAGAGAAATCTGCTTTAAGAGAAAAATATGGCGGAATCCGATTGGCGTGTCTAAGTACAAAAAAGATCGAAATACAAGAGTGAAAACTGAGACGAGTGTACAGGTGAAGATGTTCACCCCAAAATGTGATATAGCTATCCGTTAAAAAATGAAAACAATGCCCCCCAGCTCGTTAGGAAATTTCATTGCCCCGTTCTCCAGCGCAGTGATATTGTCGTACTATTCCCATGCAAGACCGTAGAGTGGCGTCTTAGATCTGCGGATGCACGTGGGGTGTGTGTGCATGCCGCAAAGCAGTCGACATTTCGCACCCATTCTAATGCAGTGCCCGGCTTGGGAATCTAGGTTTCGTCAGAAACGACTCTCTCTCCAATTAAACCAAATTGGTAGAAGCAGACATTTCCATAGGGTCACCTCGAACCCGCACGTGGGGCTGGGGTCGGGCTCCCTTGCTCTGCCATCCACCGTAGAGGATAACCAAGCAGATGATCAGCTGGGCTCCGAATACCAGGATGAACTTGGTGGCAAAGGTTCCAGTGACGGGGTCCAGGCTGGTGATGCGGTCGAAAGCGTAGGTCAAGCCGTAGGTGAGTCGAATCAGCTGCAGGATACAAGCAGGTCCAGCGGTGAGGATCAGCGACTTGGCGGCCTTGTAGTTGGTGTCTTGTCGAGAAGTCAAAACATGCTTTCCGGCAAAGAAGAGCCAGAACAAGACGGCAACCATAACACCCGTGATCATGATGTTTCCGATCTTGTTGAAGGTCTCGTTCTTGACTCCGCCATCGGCTTCCGCATCAGGCTTTCCGGCGTAGGCGGCCATACCGATACCAGCAGTGTTGACGAGATGGGTAACACCAAGGATGATTTTTCGGCCCCAGTTCTTTCCACCTCCTCGAGAGGGCACAAGGCATAGTCTGTAAAACAGCGGGTTAGCTTCAGTGGTTGGCGGTTGCTTGCAAATTTTCGCTTACGCTTCATAGACCATGCCGATAATCGCCAAACTCAAGCAAGCAATGCATCCAGCGTTGGTCATCATGGTTACCGTGTTCGCCTCCTCGGGCTTGTTGCGGCGGATAATGGTGTAGACATCGGCCACAATTCGAATCGGGAAGTAGGAGAAGAAGATTGGCCAACAAATCATTCCGGGCTTTCCATGCTTCCAGGTGATGAAGCCAGCAGGTACCGTCAAAATTGCAAAGATGACACAAGACGCATAGGCCAGGTTGACCGTTGATGCTGATGGGAGATCGGAGGCCATGGCTGAGGTGTTGAGGTGGTGTTGTTGTGAGGAGTTGTTGTCGGAGAGGGTGGTCGGTTTGTGTGTGAAGGTGAGTGTGTGTGAACAAGATCGAGAATATTGCAGTCCTGTAGATTATAATTATATAGAGAGTTCAAATCATAACATCATGTGGCAGGGCAGACGAAACCGTTAATCTTCAAGTTAAAGTTTCCGTCGATATGACAATAATAGTATCAGGATACCCCTACTACGCAGCGACACTCTACGTGCCGACACAACCGCCACAGCCATGATGGGCTTGCGAACGTTTGCACACGCACCATGCCACGCGGGGAGGGCTTAGGGGGGGGAAGCTGCTAGTGCAGAAGGGGCATGAGGGTTTCCCCGTACGGAACGCTTGGAAAGCTCAGACTTCTATTTTCGCAGTTTCACGGCGGGTCTAATCGCCGACAACTCGCTGCTTAGATCTCCCGCGACGGCATTTACTGGCTGAAGCCCGGATTGCGTTTGGCTCCATGCCCAATAGAAGGCTCCCGGCTTCTGGAAACACGGGCGCGCAGCCAATGAAGACGCAGTGCACAGCCAATCCAAGGGGCGATACCGACCCCGAAACCGAGACCGAAATGGGCTAAACAAGGGGCCCGCCCCTCCAGCACATGGCAGTGTTTAGCCTTACCGGGCAATCTACACTCACGACAGGGTCTAGTTCCAAATTCAATTGCCTCAGCATGTCCATTTCGACATGATCGACAGGGCACAGCCAGTCTCCCACTTGTCATTTCTGCAACCCTAGGTTAATTAATAGAATCTTTGCTTTTCTGCGGGGAACAGGAGTTAAATCACGATCACCACCGGCGCCCGTTCCCCACAACCGTTCGGCAAATCCGCTGGCCCAAGTGTCTTTGTTGCCGAAGCCATTAACTGACATTCGAGCCTGTGCATGGACCACGCCAGCCCTCGAAATGCCAATTTGATGCCAAGTAAAAAAAAGAACCCTAGGGCATCCCTGGCATTCATTCCTCGTCCAGTTTCCCCTCAACCTGCTTCCTATCTGCTACAACACCACACAGTTCCCGAAACCGAAGCCGAAAGCACTCACTCCCAGTTAGTCATCTTGCATCAAATCCCCGAAACACTGGTGCCGATGCAGCCAGAGAGAACCACTCACATGCAGCTTGATTGCGTTCACACTCTGAGCCGCATCGCTTGCGCCACACAATGGTGGTAGACATCGGCAACGCGGCACACAAAGAATGGCTGGGCGTGGACAACGCATTTTTCCGTTATAGCATGAATATAATGAAAGTCAATCCCGATTCTGCGGAACTAACCTTCATATCACGGCTATTATCATCGCACTCGGTGTTGGTCACAAATAACTTCAAAACATATTTTTTGTCTATTTATTCCAATCCAGCATACAGTGGGTGGTGATTTGGTTCGCGTCAAGGAGCAGCTTCAGTTTCTCAAGGCAAGATAAAAAGTTTTCTTTGACGCATTAATTTTATTGCTATAAACTATGACAATTTATCTATTTTGCTTGCATCCTTCCTCCACCACAGTAACCAACACATCTCTATTTGTGCACGCTTGTTGAAATAAAACCGCTAATTGAACCCGCATGACTATAAGAATAACCACCCATATTTTCAACCTTTTAGAACTCCTTTCGGAATTTATCGCTGGTTCGTATACTCTTGCCAAACCTGTTCAGAAGCCATGGGACTGGCGCAAGCGCCAGGGCAATCAATCCAAGCAAGGTGTTACCCCAGCCAAGACCCAAGGCGTCGTACAGCTTCAAGCCACCCAAAGGAAGCAGAGCTCCGAGAAGACTTCGTAGCACAGCACTAGCGGCCGTTACAGAAGCTGCATGCAGAGAAAAGCTGTCCACTAAATACGTCTGACTGATCATCATGATTCCAATCATTCCGAAACCCATGATCCCCGTGCCAATCATGGGCAGGATCCAGTGCAGGTGCTTATCGGCGGTCCACCCATACATGATCAAGCCCGCCGGGAGGCTTAGCGCAAATGGGACCGTGAGTCTCAGATCCAATCGCAGCTCGGGAGAGATCTCCTTGCCCGCCGCTTTGGCATCCCGGAGGAACTTATCCGACAGGTAGCCAACAAGCAGAAGACCGAAAAAGTTGCCAACGCCTCCAGCAATGAAGGAGAGACCCGCTCCGACGGAGTTGAAACCGTAGCTCTCCCTGTATACGAATGTGTATGTTGTGAAAAGCAAATACAACAAACCGTAAAGGGTGGCGAGATAGATGCAGATCATGGCAACAATCGGAGAGAAGATGAACATGCGAGCGGGTCGAAGAATGGCCACCATGAAGAGCTCCTTCGATGTTCCTTCTTGCTTCATGCTGGACTGGTAGTTGTCATTTCCGGTCTCCTTCCTAAGCTTGGCAGCCTTTCGCTCCAAGAGAATCGGTGCATATGTCTCCCGAAGAACAAAGAAGGAAACAAAAACCGCGGCGCCGGTCTAAGTGAAAATGTGTTAGGTTCATCCTTACTAGTGCGGAAAAAGGACACTGCTTAAACTCACCACAATGGTGATGATCCAGAACGACCATCTCCACCCCTTAGCCTCAACCAAGAACCCTGCACACACGGGTCCAACCACTGGGCCAAGCAAGGGTCCTGCAGACCAAATTGACATTGCTGCGCCTCGCTTCTCAGGCGGTACCATGTCGGCAATCGAGCCGCTTCCACAGGTCACAACGGCGACACCCACAAAGCCAGAGAGGAATCGGAACACCATGAGCATGGGAATATTCTGGGCCACACCGCAGCAGGCTGTGAAAATGACGAAAAGTACATTGGATACGTGGTACACTGGTGTTCGTCCGTAGATCTCGCTTAGGGGAGCCATCAACATGGGACCAAATGCAAAACCAAGCACGAAAATAGAAACCACGAATGTCGACACTTCTTCGTTGCTCGAGTTGAATTCATCCATGATGAGGGGAACTCCAGGAGCCATCATCGATGATGCCAAGGGGCTGTCTTGTTTAGCTAGGCTCGAATCGATTGGTGGGGGGTATTTCGCTCACGTCATAAATGTCAGAAACGACAAGAGGCCAATAATGGACCATTTTCGAGAGGAAGACCAGTTCATTGGGTTCTCTGGGTCTTCATTGGATGGCTTGTCCCATCCCACCGAAAATATGCTATCAGTTTCAGTGTTTGTTTCAGAGGGCGGCGCATCAACGACCTTGGTCGCCTGAGCTTCGTCAGCTTCCATGATGTGATATTCTTCTATGTCTTCGAGTCGCGTGTTTGTTGTATTTGAGGCTGCTCAGTTGTCTTCCCTGTGGTCTATTATTGCTTTATTGCTGTATTGTTGTTGTTGTTGTTGTTGTTGTTGTTGTTGCTTGATTGCCAGTGTCGATGATGAGGATATCAACAACTGAGCTGAGGCCGACCTGGATATTTAAATCATCCAACTTCCCGGAGATAATATACAAATTCCTTCAGCAGGTAGGATCATATTGCCGGTCGGGATTTTAGTAGTGGCCGATTGCGAGGTCAAGGTGTGATGGCGTAGGATGGCCCCAGATGCAATTAAGCCACAGCCAATCACATCCACATACGAGACCGAAGGCGAGAGCGAAGCCGTGACCACCTGGGCAGCCAAGACCAATGGCACGAGCATAGCCTAATAATTAGGCTCGCTTTTGAGGCAAGATCCTGATCTCATCACGATTTATTTGCTGCTTTCATCAATCAAGGTTGGCCCCAACCCAGGATCTGTCGGATCACCCGAAAAAAGGCAAGCCCATCCGCAAGAGGGAGCATCACAAGTGGGAGAGGATAGGGGCATCGTCATAAAAGATGCATGCTTATTGGTCCAGATTGGCAAAATTCCAGTTTATTTTTAAACGAAAATTTGAAGATCTACGTAACTTATTTTTTCGGTAACCTGCGTGCCGAGATTTGACGTTGCCCTGGGTAATCCCTTGTTGCTTCTCACACGAGTATCGTGTCAACAATCGGTATCAACATCATGACAGCTCAATCGCAAATCGATGCGAATATTTTCTATTAATCCATTACAATACATCTCTATAGTATTGTTTCTCTTAAAGTACCTAGGATCTTCATTTTATCTTGGGTATAGAATTATATCATTTTAATCCAACATTCCGCGTAATATTTTGTGAGATCGTGTCTGGTCTCAGCAAAAGCACTTACCCTAGACACCCGCATCGCTCCCGAAAAGCGATTCCGAGTTTCCTTTTCCGAAACGCTAATGATTCATGTGAATAAACTTCCTCCCCAAGCCATGGTGACGCGTTTTCTACTTGTAAAAAGGTACAAAAAATGAGATTAAGGAATTAAAAAAATTTTTCCGCGCAATTAAGATCTGGCCCCGATAGATTCTCCCATGAGTGTATTGGCAATGGAATCGCAATTACTACAGGTAGGTATACTACACTTGATGGGGCTTCGTTGGGCTCTGGCAGATCTATATCACAAAATCGGTAAATTCAGCTTACTGTGAGTATTTTGAAATGACATAGGTTTCGAAAGGGATTGATACTGCTTGAGGGAGTACCCCTGAAGGAACCGAGAGGTCGGCTGTGAATCGCCAAGAAACTATCCACGACATTGCAATGTTTAGCCGATTTAACCGTCTCAAATTCGTGAGATCTTCTTTTAAAGCCTCCATATGTCATCACAAGGACATCGGTTTCGGAAAGATGAACTTGTGGCTCGTATTAAATAGCAGATTCGCATCATGTTACGACAAACGACAAACGATGACCGAAGACCGGCGACCAGACGGAGGCAAACCCAAAGTACGGATCAATTATATTACCGGTTGTTTCCCCGGGCGGCATCCCACGTAGGGAACGTAGGCGCCATCGATTGAAGGGGTACTATTCTTCGATATGTTTTATCTTTAAAGACAGATGATACCGCAAGCAGTCTGTTAAGTGTGGACGGCCTTGTTCATATGTTCAATTCCCATGCATCTATCAGCTTGTGTCATATGAAATGCTTTGGTATGCCTCCGGTTTCGGCTTAAGCCATGGCGTTAGTCTCTCACGGAATTGGAAGACATCCGTGCAGAAGCTAATCGCTGAGACAGCTACCACATCGCCAGCGGGACGAACGCCGAACAATGCCATGGCTACTGGAAGAGTAGCAATTAAAGAAATTATCTCGACTCTAAATCTTTAAAATCGGACACTACAATGATTGGTCGCACATGTTGGAGGATTACCTGGACATCACTTCCATATCATGGCTTGCATCGGCGTCAGGACGTGGAAATGAGATATTAGCAGACGCAGCTTGATTGGTGAGGAAAGAAGTTCCAATGCAGGACTTGATTTGACCCGATGGCACTTTCCCGTTACGTTTCTCAGCCACAGGCTGTCCACAGACACCCTAGTAACCATTTGTGGAAATCCGAAACGAGTCACATGAATGCACATTCATGCACCGAGTGCGTGGATGGTCCCTGAATATCTTCTTAAAACAAAGTTCAAAGATGGAACAGTTTAAATGCTTTTAAAGACAATATATAGTCTCTGTTTTTTATACACCGCTACTTAAAGAACCGCACTGAAGAAAGGGTGCGCTCTGAGAACACAGCGCCCGCTCGGTCCGCACCCACGGCCGCCCCGCTTGATGGGCAAATTACAACACGAGCAAGGTACGGGCGCTTGGAACATGATAGATTTCAGCCGGTCCAGGTAGTCAGCCCTGAAGATATGGCTAGAGCCAAGTGACTTGTCATTGATCCATCAGATCGAGCGCGCACCGTAGTGCATCAGCCAAATCAACCGACCGAGGCAATCCAACCACAGTGATTAAACGCATCCTTGCATATTATAAGATGAAAATAAACTTATTTCCTGGATTTAAATTTATCCCATTTCACATTTGCCAACATAATATGTAACTTCGTCCGACATTTATCACTAACCTAAGAAATTCCCACTAAATTTCACATTTTATGTTCTACAAGTAGCCCCTTAAACCTCAGATATTATTGTATTTGTATTATTATATACTTAGTTTTTAAATGATTAATACCGTTAGAGGTCCGAATCTAAAAACCCGTCTACCAATACGGTCTCTTTTCAATCTTGCCCGTCTAATAGTGAGTCTATGCCATAATGTCGTTCCCGTGCGCCTTTGTAGCCTAAAAATTGCAAAACATGAAATAGTGGTTGATGTATAGATTGTACACATTGATTATGATTAATGGCAGGGGGTGGTACCATGTGAACCCAGTCATCATTCTCCAAGTCACGACGCCAACCATGGCACCGGTCACGATAATGGTCCAAATCCAACACAAGATGCGCATGTTGCGATACTTGTTGGACTTGTGGGCCTTAGCGTCACCGGATGCCGCCCATAGCAACTCAATGTTGAATAGACGATCCTTGATTGCCGCCAGGTACGCGTAGGACATGATTGTCATGCAGTGTTGAACGTTGAATCCGTATTTGGCCTTGGCCCACGCACGGAAGATGATGGCACCATAGAAGATGGAGGGTATAGCGAACGCAAGGTTCCAGGCCTTGAACCAAACAGGACGGAGGGCGAGGAGGAGAGTACCAGCGATGGGGGCGAGGAAGATGTTGAGGGATACGGCGAGGTAGTACAGGAAACCTGTGGGAGAAATGAATTAGATTTGATCGGATCTGGTTGACCTGGAAGACTTACCTGAAACATAGCAAATCTTTTGCATCAAAGTCAGGTTGGAGGTCCAAAACTCGGGATTTGTCAAAAGCGTCGTGCTGCCTCTGCACCATCGCATTTGTTGCGAAAAGAAAGCTCGAGGACCGTTAGGGCAAACGCCGGTAGCCAGGCACAATGGAACATATTTGAGTTTCCAGCCACGGTCAATAGCGCCAAAGCTATGGGCTTCATTAGTATCTCAATATCAAAGTGAGGCGTGATGGCTTTCTTACCCTGTGTGGACGTCTTCGGAGAAACCAATCTCAGCAGTGCCTCCGACCTCAACCAAAGCAGCCCGGCGATACATGGCATTGCTTCCAACGCAAATAGACGCTCCCCATCTGTTTCGGTTGACTTGGACGACACGATAGAAGAGCTCCTGAGTAGCTCCGGCACCTTGCTCGCACCACGACTGTTCATCGGTTACGCGGAACCACTGCGGGCTCTGTACAATAGCCGTCTTATCATCAGCCATGTGTTCGACAATAAGCTCCTTCACAAAATCCGGGCGGGGACAAAAGTCAGCATCAAAGATGACAAAGAAGTCGCCGTATGTTCGAGTAAAGTTCCACCTCAAGTTGCCAGCCTTGCGGAGGCGTGGTCGGTCGTCTCGTACGTGGTAATCGAATCCATATTTCTCAGCCAGAGCGCGAACTTCAGCCTGATCGCCATCATCCATCACGTACACCTTGAGTTTTGATGCAGGCCAATCAAGCTTGACAATGTGCTGGTATGTGTTTTCGATGACCTCGAGCGGCTCGGCGCAGCATGGCAAGAAGATATCAACAGTAGGCGCTGTTTCTTCGGTGATCGGATAGGCTTCCACCAACTCTTGATGAGTCTTATAGTCCCAATCACTTCCGATCAGTCCCACACCATAGGAGATGAGCAAGTAGATGCACATAAACCCGGCGAACACACCATACCAATAGAAGAAGGGTGCACTGAGCGCAAACAGCCACATACCAGCGCCAAGGGACAGGAACGAGAAGACGCCAAAAATGTAAAGCAGAACACGGCTGGTTCGAAGGTACATGAGCTTCTCGACATCGTTGGGGCAGGTAGGGAGAATCAGTGGCGGTTCCTCTGTCGGGCAGTACGTGTCGCGGAAGCGCTTATGGATGCGGCGAAAGAAGCCAGGTTTAGACTGCCCCTTTGCCTCGGGGGTGCTGTCTGCTTCGGCCTTTTCTTTCGTCAATACGGCCCGTGGGACGGCGTTGGCCTCGACATCTGAGTCGGGTGTGTACTGAGATTTCTCGTTGAAGTCATTCTCAGGTTGGCTGTAGTTAACAGGAGTCTGATATCATTAGTAACGTTCACTCGGGGTGTGATTTAAGAATCATCACATACAATCTCGTCTTGTTCATCGCGACCTGTTTCTCGGCTCAAGTGATGGGGAGCAGGAGGCGGAGGGGGCACACGACGGGCTGCTCCAGCACGATCGACAGCTCGCGGCGGAAACGCGGGAGGCTGTGGTAGTGAATCATCCTAAAAGGTTGTTTAGATACAAGCTGTATTCAACTGATAACAACGCTTACAGTCGAGGAAAGAGAGTTGCGCTCCGAGTTGAAGGTAGTGGAGGCGACCTCAGAGTCAAAGGGGTTGAGAGCAGAGCTGGTCACACTTTGATTATCGCCATCAGCAGAATTCTGCGAGGCTAAGAATGTTCGCGTCATATTCTCTAGCGCCAGGAGGAGACGCAGATCTTTCCGTTGCGAGACCAGAGGGGTGGGCCGATGTGAAACGAAGGTTGCGTGGTTGGAAGGCGATGGGAACACTCAAAATCAAACCGAATTAGCCGCCGTCTGGGAGCGAGTGCACCAGGACTACGGGATGGAAGAAAACGAAGGTGATGGGTAGCCCGCGAGAAATTCCCAGTAACATCCAGGACAATCTGATGGGATGGCAGCCTTAATACTCTAGATAAACTAAGCGAACATCTCGGCCAAGGCGTTGGTTATCGTGACCCTTGTCCTGATCTAGACCATGATAGCCATGCAGGCTCGCATAATTTCAATAACGTTGGCAAGCTATCGTTTCACCGGACGTTGTCAGGACACTCTAGACCTAGACTGAGGCTGAAGTGATACCGCATCTCGATCCCCATACCGCTCTTGAATTTCTTCTTGCCCCCTGACCCCTACGCTGTCCGCGGATCAGGCAGACTAGACCAAATCAGTAGCCTGTGCGAGGCATTTTGGTTGGTAATTCTCGGATTCTGGCGAACTAATTCAGCCCAAGTACATGGGGTCACCAACGCCAAGGAATCACGGGCGTGACGGGGGCCTGTGAGTGATACACTATAATGTCTTACCCGGCCACCTGGGCGAGAGTGGCGGATGGATATTCAGGTCGGCTGTCAAGAAACGATAATGATTCGGTTTCAGCACGACTCACTGCGTCCCCTGAGTGGAATACGGGAAGATAATCGGATGATCAAAAACACTGATCAGTTGAAAAGCAAGGTGAAGGATGCAACCCAACACGGTAAACGAGTTCAAGGGGCCGCTGCACGACCAACCAACCAGTCCTGCGCCTAGGGCCTGGAATAGTAGAATGCATGAGGACAAAATTGGTTCCCGAGCACAGTCATCAGTCACCTACACGACGTACTCCCCGGGTCTCGACCTTCAGCCCTGACGGCTTGGGGTCGTGGCGTCCGCGTAAAGCTGTTAGTGGGTTGGGAGGTTCAACGTGGCGACCAGGCCCACCGAATCACGACACGCGGACTAAGACAGGAACTGACATGGACAGCTGCGAGGGGCCTTTGTTTTTGCATGAGCAAAATGAAAAGATGCCGGTCCACGCCCCCCAGGCTAATCACGGTGTGAGAGGGCGTTTGGAAAGGCAGAGCGGCCCCACATGGTGTGGGAGATCCTTATTGTGTGTAGCCAGCTAGCTAGTCTTATGGAGGCCTAACCTATCCTATCAATTGCCCGCTAGGGGAAGGGCAGGAAAAAAAAAAGAAACTTCAGCCCATCTGCCGTCCCAGGACAGCGTGTGGCGGGGGCACACAAAAAAACTGCCGAAGCCTCCCTTGTCTCTGATACACGCGGGACGGCTCGGGTGGGGGCCGCAAACCTCTCAGCTTCACTTCACAAATTACTGGCGCTACTCGCCAAGCACCAGAGCGTGCTGTGGCGCTGTGCTGGCTCACAGTGCCATCAGCACGATTAAACTCAGAGATACAGGAATAACGGCAGCCCCAGTAGCCCAAGCCAGCGTCCTCCTAGCCGCGCCAGAGTCCAGGTCGCAGCAGCCCGAGGGCAGTGGGTCAATGTCTGATCGGGACGTTCCAGCCCCGGAGCCATTGATACTCAAACCGTAGCCGCCGGCTGAGAAGGTCACGTTGGTCGTCGAGATCCACGTCTCTGACCCGAACTCGACCATGCCCACGTACGTCGAGTTGGGGACCAGGCCGTTGCGCCAGATGTACTCGAGCAGCGGCGACACATCGCTGTCAAAGGACGTCACGTCCTCGCCGCTGGTGAGAACCCAGGTGAAAACCTTGTGGTTACGCTGGTTCCTGCCAAAGTAGAGCGTGCTAGGTGAGACATATTTGGTCAGCCAGCGGTCAAATGAAAACGCAGGGATAAGGGGTCGAGCTAGGGGACCACACACAACTCTTGGTCCCCGAGCTTCTGGGTGCCCAGCGTCTTGTGCTTGAGCGGCCAGGGGTCTCCGATGCTGCCAAGCCAGATCATCAGCTCGATGCCGGCCTGGACCGAGTTGTTGCTCTTTGCCGGATCAGGGTCGAGGAACATATCAAAGGCAACATTGGCCTTGGTGCCAAGACCCTCGAGTTCGGATTTGGTGTCGTCCCACCCGCTGAATTTCGGACTCGACTCGAGAGATCCGGAGCTCATGATCCATTCACCCGTCAGGCGCATCGAGCTGATATTTTTCAGGGCTATCGGCAGGTCCGCGCATCCGAACTTGACGTGAGGGTACGAGTGGACATTGTCTTCGCCGCTTGGCCAGAGCCACGGTGCATTGAACCACACATCCGAGTCGTCTATATTCGTCTGTCTCCGGAAAAGAAAATAAAATTTTCACATCAGTACTCGTGCATCAGATGTAACCTCGACCAAAATAGAACAACAACATACCGTCAAGCACTGAAAGCCACCCGACACCGGGTTCCACGCATTCGTAGTATCTGCCAGGAGATTAGCGAACAATGCTCGAGCATAAAGGTGGCGCAAACAGTGACACCTACATGTCATATTCCGCTCCTTATCCGTGATCGTTCCTGAATTGCAAATCATGGCGCTATTCGCGGATCGAGCAAATGAAGCCAGGGCGCCACCAGCGCACATCACTACGCCAAGCATGAAAGCTGCGGCAGGCCGGCCCCTTGTTGCCGGGCCGCATTTTCGGAAAAGCATCGTCGCTGCAAAAAAGGGGCCAACGGAACGAGTTTATCGAGCGTCGTGCTCAGCTGCATCGCGGTGCGCGAGCGTCATCTGTTATATAGGATTGGTCTGCGATGAGGCGCCACGGCTGACCTGACTAGCCGCACCGCCCAGACATTGGGGCTTTCCCCCTTAAAGCAGTGACCTCCGCGCAATCCAATGCGTTGGTGCTCTGCCGCGTGCCGTGAGACACTGTCATGCGCAAAAGAAATATTGGATTCTAGAGCCTGGCCAGACCAAAAGTACCAAGACATGGAATAGGGGTCCTCGATTCCCGCAGAATTGAGACTATATATATAATTTTTGCTTCTCATACTAAATAAAAGTATTTATATCATCTATTTTTATATATGGAAGGCGACTTAGCAAAATTTTAGAGCCATATCTCATCGAGTTGGTTGAGTTGATATGCGGAACTCGATCAATACTTGAGATTAGTGACACTATACGACCCACATTAAAGTTTATCACGGACCCTTGCATGTTTGCATAACCCGCACAATTGTGTTTGGTTTTATGATATTTGTGAAATGTTTTGTGTTCTTTCCACAATAATGCAAATTAACAACTCGGAACTCTCCGCAACACCATCAGGATTTTGTTTAGATAAGATTCACCAACAACACTACCACCAAAACTTGGTAAAGAGTTTGCTGAAATTTCTAGAAACTCATTATAAAAAATTTCCTCTTTTATGTCTGCCAAATTTACGATAGTCAACATTCTACCGTTAGGTTTTTGTGGCACAAATAGCACAACTTCTTGTCCCAGGCATACCCTGTAGCGACTTTTCTAGTCTGGACGTCAGGACCCATACCGTTTAAATGTCGTGTGGCGCCAACGCTAATCACACACGTTAATTGCACGCCAGAACGCTGCGGGGTTTGGGGGCTAAGAAAAAAAACTAGCCCACAGTCATAAATTGATGTGTGATCAACTTGAAATTTCGGGTCAGAACTCCGAGAGCCCAAAATGCACTGCGCGTCTAGATCAGATGACAACATGTCACGATGCTTTGTGCAGGAAGGGATTGATAATCTTTCTTCTGGGGTCACTACGGGCCGATTCACTTTAAACTGGGCAATTGAACAAAATTTCCGAGGGGCTCTGTCACCTTTCAATGTGTGGATATGCACTCTTCAATGCCGGAGGTTCCGCGTATTGCAAACAAACCTCTGGCGGAAGAAACATTTTCCAGCCGTCATGCAAGCCACAAAATTGAGGATGGCTGCCTTCGAACGAGGAAATTGGGTAATTAGTTAAGAGGCTGGTGTAATTGAATTCGGAGTTATGGGGATATTCGCGTTTTAATATAAGTTGATATGCGGTATTGCATGGGGGCGATGCATGTAGATAGCTCAACAAACTTAGCTCACGACCATGATGACTGCAAATAGCTTCTCAGCGAGTTAATTCCTTACGAATCGTCATCTCGCCGATTCGCTATCCCGCCGACCGAGCTTCCAGTGCCGACGAGCGGCGAGCTCAAAGGTGAGTATAGATTGAGACTGGAGGTGGGCCATCCGAGGTTCAGAGTGGAGACATCAAATGGGCTAGGTAGAGAAAAAAGTCCACGATCAGTAATTACTAGCCCCGAGTTTTGGCACTCTAGTATCTCAAAAGTCTTTGCTTCGAACTTTGTTTCGAAAAAAAAGAGGATTCAACCCCACTTGGTTGCGTGTTGATCTTTGGGCGAACTAGGAGGTGCTTTGCCTTGTTTCCCAAAACGCATGGAATATTCGGTGGCAACACCAATGACAAAGGATGACGATGACCAACCATTTGCAACTTTTTCTTCCCCCTTCGATCCCCCAAGATCGTAGCGTCATCCCCAGACTTGCCACACCCACACCGTGACCCGATTGCCATTCTCCAGGTTTATAGCCCCAAGCCACGTTAAAGTTTTGTCGACGATCCGCAACATGGTCAGATGCGAGATGCTGACATGAGGACGGTGGGCCGATAGACGCAGCAGTTTGGCCGAAGCAGGACCGCTCGGTATCACGACAGAAAAGTTTTTGATTGATGCGGCGAGATGCTGCCATGGTGGGCATTTCTTGGAGGGGGGTCGAATCCGGAGCCAGCGCTGTCCATTCTGCCCGGCGCTAGGAACGCTCGGCGTTGATCAATGACGCGCCAGCCCGGGTTTTCTTGCGGGGTTGTTTTCTTGTGCCCAGCAGCTTACTTAATTTGCTTACGGGTTTTATGTGCCGGAACTCTGTGAATCTAAAATGCCATCGCTGAAGCACGCACGGTTTAGCGGATAATAGCCTATACTGGCCAGCAAAAACACCAGGCGTCTTGGCTGTGCTGCTTTTGCTCCCCAGTGTCTCGAACCCTATCTGCCGCCCTAAATCGGAGCATAAAATAGCCTCCCAAACCACGCGAGAGACTGTATCAATCGTCCACGTGAGACAAGACTGCCGTCCCATGATTGCAAAGCCCGGATCCTCCGGCATCGTGTCGACAGCCCAGCCGTGACGTCATCTCCACGCTGAACCATGTCGAGTTCAACCCCATTCCCCAGAGCATTTTTCCCCAGGCGCCCGATTTTTCTTTAAAGAAGAGGTTAATTTCTTGCCAATTGGCTTTTCTGTCGAGGCAAGGCTCCACAGGTTTGCACCTGACCGACGAGGACGGACCGATTCCCAAATATCGGGAGTGCAAGGCCCTGCTCCGACGGGCCCGTTAGAGTCCGTAGTTGAGTGTAGGGCGGCGTAGCTGAGTGTCATGACACTCGTCTTTTTTTTTTTTTTTTTTTTTTTTTTTTTTTTTTTTTTTTTTT